>JAZHRO010000077.1:68610000-71010000 GCA_037157565.1 Thalassia testudinum
GTTATCATCGTGTCATCTCTACCTCCTCTTCTTTCTATTTCCTATGAAAGAAGCTGGAATGATTATTTGGATCTAATCCTATGAATAGCCCATGATTGATCTGAGTGGAGGCAAATATTCCATTAGCCTATACCACTTGATAATGGTAAAGGCTTGGTTTTTGTTGCCTATGGAAACAGCTGAAAATTGGACGGACAATGTTCATAAAAATGGAGAGGAATTACGAACCTAAGATATGGCAAGGAAATTTCAGGCTTTCAACCTCAGGAATTTTCTGTTTTCACGCCATTAAGAACCAGAAAACTGCCACCTCGGGACAGTTGGATTTTTATTGAACTTTACTATTAAAGTTGCATTCATATCCATTCATTTCGTTATCTTTCATATCTGATAGTTGCTATAATACAATGCTTAATTTATGAAATTCATTTACCCAGGGCTTAAAGAAAAGATTGCTGCTGGGGGATTCTTTAAGAGCAAATTGTTTGGCTTTGCCTTCAATTAGTAAGTTCTGAGCCATTTGAAATATTTGTCATATATATTTAATCTTTATCAATAATGAGAGTAAAGTCAACCTGTGATCCCTTTTTTGGGAACTGCAAGATGATGCCTACTGGAATTTATCCAAATCAGTATGAGATTTAGACATATATCAAAGATTTACTCCCTGCATCCCAGTGAGAATCGAAGCAGGCTCCAGTACATTATCAACATAAGGTCTATCTCCCCTGTAGGCAAGACCGTTTCCTTCCAAGTGCCCAAAGAAGGACTTGGGGTCTGTCTTGCTTAGATTTGGCTCTGTCAGCATTCTTTCCATGTTGACAATTCCTGATCCGCAGACACACCATAGAGGGTCCTTTTGAACTAGAATAAATCCAACCAAGCATATGTCTGGCCCAATTTCCAAGGGGCAGAACAGTGAGAAGGGTCCTCACCTCATCTCTGTAAAAGGACAGGTCACATCTGCATGTGCACAACGTATGTCTCTATAAAAAGAAAAATTACTTTGGGATCACTATCTGTTAAAATATTTTTCCTTCTACTTTGTCAAATCTGCTTTAGCTTTTTCAGGTATATTGTTCTTTCAGTGGACTTATCAAATCTTGATTCAAATCATCACATAAACTCGTTGATGTTTAACATGGAAACAAAATGTTTGGTTTTTTTCACATGTTCTCTATGCATCTGTGTTCTACAACATCAAACCTGACTAAGATTTACCACAGCAAATATCGTGCCATGAAGAAGGGAAGCAACCATGAGCATGCAGCTCCTATTTTTGATAAGATAGTTTTTAATAAGGTTTGTTATGCCCTCTGAAGTTGATTTGCTTCTTTTTTGGCTTAGCAAATTCAATATCCGATATTTATTAATAATTGTTTTCAGGTGAAGCAAGGTTTGGGGGGACGTGTTCGTGTTATTCTTTCTGGAGCTGCTCCATTGGCTGCTCATGTAGAAGAATTTCTCAGGGTAGTTGCCTGCTGTCATGTTCTGCAAGGCTACGGTATGGAAATTCTAGTTAGTTTGAGGTTTCATAATCAAAAGTGTTTTTTCAAGAAATATCAAGACAGGGTCGTCTTTTTATTTTCCTTTCTAGTCTATCAAGCATCAACTGTAGGGTGTATAACAAAAAGGTTCTTCAGACCTAATTTATCGCACTTTCATTAGATCACAACCAATTCTTTTCCTCACCGGATACCATGATTCCTGTTGAGTCACTTTTAAAGAAACAGCTGAGCCTGAGATCATTTTTTGTTTTAGTACTTTAGGGTATATAATTGTCTTAGCCTATAGAATTTTGGATATATTAACTGGCTAATCTGTAAATGATCTCCAACTTATTGATAGTGCTTTGATAATCTAAGATAGTTTTTTTTTTTTGAAAAAAAGGAAGGGTGGTTACCCAAATGATAACCACCCGGTGATTAATCCAGTGCCAGCCAAAAAAATGGCAGTAGTTATAAAAGTGTTACAAGGAGGACTCCCAAAAATGAACAAGCAAGGAAATACTAATAACAAAATTCTCAATATAAGGGATCTACCCCTTAAAAATTACCATGTTCCTCCCCAGTCAAATCCCACAAAGCATTGCGCTTTTTCCTTCTTAGATTTGAAGGCATTCTAGCCCACGTGCGAACCCCCCTGTTTGAAAGAACTCCAAAATTGATTTTGGGTTGTGTTCTCAATCCACACAAAATCTAGCCTTCTCCAAAAAACAGATGCCCAATGTTGTCTTCTCTCGCTTTACAAAGTGAATACATCTTATTAGCCTCTGACATAATCCACCTGGCCCTCTAAACTCTGGTCGTTAGTTTTCCTCTTTGCATTAACCATCCGAAAATCTCGATCTTTAGTGGATAGTCCACCGTCCAAATGATCCTACAATCTCTTATGAGGGCAGTATCTGTCATCTGCCCTACAATTCGCAACCTAGAGTATGCCTCACCAATCGAAAACTCCCCTCCATCCCAGAGCCATGCATCTACCCCATCTTCAGGGCCATAGCCATTGAGCTGCTGTAGTAACATTTGAAACTCCTCCATCCATTGGTCGGAGAGATTCCCTACAAAGGTAGAGCACTAGGATCCATCCCATCAACCACCCACAACCACCTCCTTATCCATGGCCAAATCAGGGAGCTTGGGAAATTTGTAACAAAGAGGGCTATCTTCCATCTAATCATCTCTTCAAAATCTGAACACATCCCTTATGCCAACAAATGGTGAGAAGAAACTCTGAATCTTGGGGATCACTGTTTCCAGTCCCCTATGAAAGTGAGAGGCTTCACTTGGAGGCTACGCCATCAGCTCCTAACTCAGCAAAGGCCCATAACAAGCTTCAAACACTTGTCCAAGGAGGTCTTGCTTGCATTGCACAATCTTGCTAATCTGCTTGGTTACGAGGCTATCATTCATGGTCTCCACCTCTCTAACCCCCAAACCACCCTCTTTCATTGACTTACAGACCACCTTCTAAGACACCAACCTGGCGCCCTTCCCTGCCATGCCAAATTTCATTCAAAAGAACTCCCTCATCAGACCAGAAAGCCTCTTCTCCTTCTTTCGTGGGATTTTGAAGATTGACAAGAAGTAAGTTGGAAGTGAAGATGATACCACCTTGAGTAGAAGCAGTCTGCTTCCGCTAAAATGCATCTTCGAGGTCCATCCAGCAAGTCCCTTCTCCATCCTCTCCTTGAGCGGCAACCAGTCCTAGGCACAAATACGTTTGTCAGACAGTGGAAGGCCTAGGTACGAGATCAGTAGTGAACCAACTGGTGTGTGCAGGGCAACTCCACACTTTTGAGCCTCCATCCTAGACATCTGGACAGGAATAAAGGTGGATTTGGCGAAGTTAATCCGTAGCCCTGAAGCCTCTCCAAACAACTTCAAGAGAATGCATAGCCTTCTCACCTCCACAACTAAGCCCTCAGTGAAAACCAGCGTGTCATCCACATGCTGCAGCACTGGGATCTCTATCAGTGTCACCAGTAATCTAAGATAGTTAAGCAGACAGTTTCAGAAAAAGATTGTTAAGCAGAATTTGTTTAAACTGCTGATGATGCCCATGTTATGGGGAATAAATTTCAAGATATTTTATTACCATGATTCAGTAATATAACTACATGCTGAAATCATTCGAAAAGAAGATTGCTCCTTTAAAACACACTTCCTCGGGCTTATAATGTTTCATGAAGGAATGATAGTATTCATAATTCATATACAATGTTATCAGCTTATGTTGCCATTCTCAAAAGGGACTGCCATAGAAGTTACTCAAGGTTATTTCTTTTTAGAAAATCTTAAATCTTGACTGTAATCATTCATTTGTTCATGCTTCATACAACTGAAAGATGTACAACTTAGTGAAATTGTTATAAGACATTTTAAAGCAAATATGACAACAGATAACTTGATTGTCTTACCATTTGATTCTCCCCTCTTTTTGGACAATAGGTCTCACAGAAACCTGCGCTGGCACATTTGTTTCACTGCCAAATGAATTGTCCATGCTGGGAACAGTAGGGCCTCCAGTTCCAAATGTGGATGTTCGACTAGAATCTGTCCCTGAGATGGGGTATGATGCCTTGGCAACTGTACCTAGAGGGGAGATTTGTATTCGAGGAAGGACCTTGTTTTCTGGATATTACAAAAGGGATGATCTAACTTCAGAAGTCTTGATTGATGGATGGTTCCATACAGGTTTGTCCAATGTCAGCATTTAGTTTTACTTTATTTTAATTATGGTCCTGGATCTCTGCTGACGTGGGTTTAGTGAATGCAAATTTTGGAAGCATATTTATGCATGTAAAGTTAGGTCATTAAAGAATGTGTTTTGCTTGCTTTTTAAAACCTATCTCAGTTGAGATTTTACATGCATTCACGTGCAAATATTCTGTCCTGTCTCTCATTGATTGATTTTTTTACTTGTGTTATCTTGTGGTGTCTCGAGCTTTTCAAAAGAAAAGGAGTATGATTTCTCGTTATAATAAAAGGAAAACAGTGGGAGATAATGATTTTTCTTATTCTCAAATGAAACCCTACACTTCTTTATATAGAGAGAGGTGTTGGGAAAAGTACAGTATAAGTCCAATAGGATAAAAAATAATAACAAATGACCTCAAAGTAGAAACAACACATAACTAGAGTGCTCTACCAACACTCCCTCTCAAGGTGGAGCATATATATCAATAATGCTCAGCTTGGAACAACACTTATCAAATGCGGTCCTTGGAAGAGGCTTGGTGAAGATGTCCGCTATTAGATCTTCAGAAGAAATAGATGAAGTGTAAATGATTCTTCGTTGTATCAGGTCTCTAGTGTAGTGTCAATCAACCTCAACATGTTTTGTCCGCTCATGAAATATTGGGTTGTTTGCAATATATGTAGCAGCACGATTATCACACCTCATCTCCATTGGTCCCTCTATTTGAACATGAAGATCATGTAGCACTGATCTAACCCAGATCATCTCTATAGTAGTCTGAGCCATAGCCCTGTATTCTGCCTCTATACTGGATCTGGATACCACCTACTGCTTCTTGCTTCTCCAAGTCACTAAGTTACCTGCCACATAAGTGCAGAACCTAGTTTTTGACTTCCTATCTATCATGTATCCTGCATAGTCAGCAATAGAGAAACCAACAACACTCATAGCAGAGCCCTTCTGAAATAAGACACCTCTACTTGGTGCTTTCTTCATATATCTAAGCACCTGTATAGTAGCATTCCAATGCTGCCTGGTCGGCTTGTCTATAAATTGACTGAGTTTTCCAACAGCAAGGGAAATATCTAGGCGAGTAATAGTAAAATACAACAGTTTACCAACCAATTGCCTATAAGATTTGCTATCTACAGGCGGAGACTTAGCATCATAAAGATGTCCTTTGGGATCCATAGGTATATTAGCATATTTAGATTCCATCATTCCTGTTTCCTGCAAGATATCAATGGCATGTTTGCGTTGACTAAGAACAATACCCTCTCTGCTACGTGTCGCTTCAATCCCAAGAAAGTATCTGAGTTCTCTCAGGTCCTTCATCACAAAGGCATCAGCCAGCTTTCTTTTTACCTCAGCTATCCTAGCAACATCATCTCCAGTAAGAATTAGATCATTCACATAGACAAGGAGTATAATTACTCCCCTCTTTCCTTTCCTGACAAACAGAGAGTGATCAGCTGAAGATCGTATAAACCCCATGACCTGTACCTCCTCTGAAAGCCTCTGGAATCATGCTCTTGGGCATTGTTTTAAGCCATAGATAGCTTTCTTCAATTTGCATACACACTCCCCATGAGTCTCAAACCTAGGAGGCTGTTGCATATAAACTTCCTCTTGAAGATCTCTATACAAAAATGCATTCTTTACATCCAATTGATGAAGAGGTCAGTCGTAATGGGTAACTACGGACATTAAAATCCGAATAGTAGACAGTTGAGCAACAGGGGAGAAGGTATCAAAGAAATCTACCCCATGTGTTTAAGTAAATCCCTTTGCCACCAATCTCGCCTTGTAACGAGAAATTGTGCCATCTAGGTTGTATTTGACAGCAAAGACTCATCGGCACCCAACTGTTCTGGCGTAAGGAGGTAAAGTGGTCAAGTCCCACGTCCCTCTAGAGCGCAAAGCAACCATTTCATCTTCCATGGCTTGACACCATTTTGGATTCAGCATGGCCTGTTGATGGGAGGTAGGAACGTGCGTTGCAGAGAGAATTGCTGTAAAAGTAGCAAAGGATCTGTCAAGATTGGCAGTGGAGACTGTCTGTACAGTATGATACTAAATACAACTCCGTGGCGCCTTTCTAATAGCAATTGGAAGATTAAGGTTCTCCATAGGCTCAGTAGTAGCAGGAGAAGACTCATCAGATGAACCTGCACAAACACCATTGGGACAACGCACGTCAGTATCAATCCATACCTGACCAGGGGAGGAGACAGGTGGCTGAGGAGGTGGAGGGTGTGTTCTTTTCGCCATGCATGCTGTCTATATGTCACAGGTAGCCTATAGACCTGAGTGATCTCAACCTTTTGCCTCATGGGAGTCTCCTTACTATGTGTAATAGAATTTGTTCCAAGGGAATTGGTGGGACAGGCTTAGGAGCCAAGTCTCCCTTAAATGTCACTGATGACCATCGGTGGAAAAATAAGGAATGAGCTCATGGAATGTGACATTTGCAATCACATAATGCTTCTTACCACGTGGGTCATAGCATCTGTATCTTTTTTGGATGTTGCTGTAACCCAAAAAGACACTTCACTGCTCTTGGAGCCAACTTGTCCCTATCATGTGCCAGAATATGCACAAAGGCTACATAGCCAAACACCCGAGGTGGAACAGTGAATAAATCCTTCTTAGGATAAAGGACCTACCAAGGAACTTGTTCTTGGATAGTTGTGTTAGGCAACCTGTTGATTAAATAATATGCAGTTAATACTGCATCTCCCTAACACACCTGTGACACATTATGTTGTATCAATAGTGTCCTAGCCACATCAAGCACGTAACGGTGTTTTCTTTCCACTACATTTTGTTGTGACGTATGTGGACATGATTTCTGATGAATAATTCCAAAAGATCTGTAAAAGGCCACCAACTTAGATGTACAGAATTCTAAAGTATTATCAGACCGTACAACCTTTACAATACTAGAGAACTGAGTCTTTATTTGCAATATAAATGTTTCAATTACTGATCCAATATCATATTGGTTTTTTAAAAGAAATAACCACGACATCCTGGAAAAATCATTTACAATAAGTAGATAAAATTTGTAACCCAATCTATCTGGGGCACGACTTGGTCCCTATACGTCCATGTGTAGTAAATCAAAGATAGTAGTAGAACTCTGAGATGAACTGGAAGGAAAACTGGCTCTGTGATGCTTTCCCAGCTGGCATGCATCACACAAAATCTCTGTAGCTGGCGAAATATGAGGAATGACGCGTCGAAACCTGTCTAGTGAGGGTTGCCTAAGACGACGATGCCACTGAAGAGCTGTACCAGCACTAAATGCAACCTCGCCCTGACACAGCTCTAAATGGAGTGTGGATTTAGCGATACACACCTCCTTTCTCATGTCCGTCACCAATCGTTCTCCCCATGAGTTTGTCCTGAAAAATATATCCCAACTCATCAAATATTGCACGGTAGTGTAAGTCTTTTGTAATTCTAGTAATAGACAAAAGACTAATCGGAAATTCTGGAACATAAAGAACATTAGGCAGCATTAATGCAAGAGTCACTGCCACATCTCCTCTGCCATGAACCTTACACTGCCTACCATCTGCTATCTGCACAGACCTCCTTGAGGGAACATCATGAACCTATCTAAAACATGTCTCATCTCCACTAAGATGCTGTGATGTACCAGAATCCACCAACCACAAGGCACTATTAGTGTTTTTAGACCTGGAAGCAGAAGTCATACCTGAAGTCCCTGAAGTAGCCAAGGCAGCTGTATCAACAGTAGTATTGGTCTCCTTGGTCAACTGGGAGAGGCGTTGGACCACAGCATCATAGTCTGCAGGGGACACCATATCGCTCACCTCCTCTGAAGAAGCAACCTGGTTGGCCATGAGAGGTTGACCATGTTTCGTCCAATAATGGGCCTTTGTGTGGCCAATCTTCCCACAATGTGAGCAGATGGTGCGAGGCCTACCACTTGTACCACGACCACCACGTCCTCTTCCCCTAATGGATGGAGCACTACGTCCTCCACGTGCAGTAGCAACAAGCACAGGTGCCTGTCCAATCGCTGACATGGATGGCCTAACAATTATCCTGCTCATCCGGTTATAAGCCTCCTCTAGAGATGGAAGCTCAGCCAGAGTAAAGATCTGGGACTTAGCAGCCTCATAGTCTGGTCCAAGTTCGTCAAGAAATTGTAGGACAGCATACTCCTTCCTCTGTGCCTTCTGAGTGGCACAAGTGCAGATTGGTCGGTAGGCATTGTACTTCTCAAGTAGTTCCTTTAGAATGGCATAGTACTGCGAAAGTGATTGACCCTCCTGTTTGAGACTACCAATAGCATGATAAATCTCAAACACCTTGCCGGAATTCTTCTCATGTAAATACGTGTCATGTAAAGAATCCCACATTTCCTTGGCGGTCTTATAGTACATAATCTCATCACCAATCTGAGGCTCAACAGAATTCATGATCCAAGCACAGACCATTGAATTATTTTTCTTCCATGTGGCATTCTTCCCTGATTTATCTTACGGCTCCAACTCCAGCAATAGATGCTCATTATGCCTCTCAACTGTCATGAGGAAAGTTTGAGACCACCTAGCATAATTGGTCTCATTTAGCTTGGTGATAGGAACAAAGAAATGAGATTGATAGCACCCATTGTCCGTAGCGGTAACCGATGACACTTCCGAAGAACTTGGGGAGGCCATCGTGCTTTAGGATTGCCACAAGATGCCACAGATATGATCTGAAACCAATATTCAGATATGAAACATCACACAACAGAGAGGTACGATCTCTTGACCATGAGATCTAAGGTTAAAAGACCCTAGAAAACATCCCAAGAGTCGCACACACCCTTTGAACCAAGACTTGGCGCATGTTAGGGTACAGGTAATACCCTAACAATGCTTCTACAGGATGGTGCGTCCCTTTTCCGGCTAGAGAATCACCACGCAAAGCTCGTCAGACCCATTGCAAGTTTGAAAATAGGCTGTGGCGGTGCCTGGTGGCGTCGCAGCTTGTGGAAGGTGCTGGCAGTGCATCTGGCAGTGAGATCTGCTGGTGGTGACGCCTAGGAAGGTCTCAGTTGGTGCGGCGTCGCCTAGGAGTAGCAAAACCCCAGCAGCGTCACCTAGGGATCTTGCACCAGTCCTCGCGTCGCCGCCCAAAGTGGGTTAGGCGCTGTTGTGAGGTTCGACGAGGCTTTGGTGACCTTTGTGGCACATCGCCTAGAGGTGTACCGCCCGATGGGGCCTTGTGGTCCCCCCCACGAGACTCCCTACTGATGCTAAGAGCTGATGGAGATGACCCTGCGCCGGCGAGGAGGAGAGAGATAGGTTGTTGGTGATGGAAGAAGGAAGAGGGCTTTTGAGTGTTAGGTTTTCGGGGGTTTTTCTCGGTGGGATATCAAAACCCAGCCTAGGACCGCGCTCTGATAATTAGGAGACAATGATTTTTCTTATTCTTAAATGAAATCTTACACCTCTTTATATAGAGAGATGTGTTGGGAAAAGTACTACATAAGTTTAATAGGATAAAAAATAATAACAAATGACACCAAAGTAAAAACAACACATAACTAGAGTACTCTACCAACAAAAACAACATATTTTCTCACATAGGCACGAGTTTTATAAATCGTATGGGTTGAAAGTGATTATAATAGTCCTTTGTGTGAAGAATCCTTTTTTCAATAGGGGAGGCTGATTTTGCTTTAGTTCTAGTTGTGAAGTCAAAATTTAGTCATGTTACTGAACTTTTCATAAAACGTATACCAGGTCCATAAGTAGCTGCTACTAGTTTTCTTCTTGGAAAAATGGTTTTAGGTAATTCTTATTATGTTTGCACTAGCCATACAGCATTGTCGGCAGTAGATATATTTTGTGAGCCCAAGCAATTGGAGTCAACCTCATTATACCCACCTTTTGTGCTTAGGTCCTGAATTTACCTTTGTGAATGCTTTAGCTCATATTCTAAGATACAAGAAATATTTTAGATCACTTCTCCATCTATAAGTGATATGCACTATGTTAGGAATCTAAACTAACTGTTTCCAATCGCTTCACTTCTGAGAATCAGTTGGAAGCTGCTACTTCTATTTGGCTGTCAGATGGTTTTGAGATGTGATCGATGATTCAACCTTCATTGTAACCCTCATTTTGCGCACATATTTTTTAGTTAACAACTAGATCAACACTTTTACATTTTGGGGTTGTTCTTGTAAAATACTCATTCCCTTTATGTTGCAATTTTTATCTGACCCAATAATCATTCCAACTGCAGATTTATCTTTAGCATCTACCTCATTGAATCTAAAGTGGTAATAATTTTTAATATGCAAAAACCATAAGGATGATTACTGGTCTCTAGTAATCTTCCTTTTTTTTTTTTCCTCTCTCAAACAAAAGAAGGAAAGAACCAGCTTATCTTGTCTTATTTCTTCAAACAATTTTTTTAGAGGTTTTTTGAAAAATAATTCCTTAACATTTTCAACTGCACTATATTGTTTGATGAGCTCATCTATATCAATTATGAATGATATTGCCATAGTCCTAATAGATGGTGCTTGCTCCAAATTCAGAGAGCTGGTGAAGCCTTGCACTGTCTCCTATCTTATCATAGATTCATTTTCCCAGGCTGATTTGCTTTTATTATTTACTCACTGACTTTTGTTTCTTCCAGTGGATTTTCCAAATATGACCCCACATGTTGCTGTAATTACATTTGCATGAAACTGATGATCATTTACGTTTTGATCCTTTTGGTGTTACTCTGGAACAGACCAATTCTAGCCTTTCGTGTTTTTATTTGGTTTCTTAGATGTCTTTCTTTGGCTTTTGCAAATGACGGTCGTTGCCTTCTCCTATGGGTGTAGTTGTGCTGCACAGAGGACCATTCTAAGATTTTAATGAAACTATCTGACCATTGGCCTCTGTTGCTAAAGAAAAGGGTTTTCCCCCATGACTTCTTTGTCGTCACATCTTTCTTCTAAGCAATCATGTGGAAGTTTGTGGTTTCAGCTTCTGTTCACAAATTCTTCGCATGTTTTAGACACCCCCTACACTTCTAAATCAAGAAATGCCATTTAAACTTTTTGATCTTACTATATTAAAATATACAAGAATTGAGAAAAAAGATGGTTTTGAAAGTTAAATTTAAATTGACTTCCTGGTCTACAGCCTAGTTGATTAATATTGTCAATCCTATCTGTGGATCATCAGTATTTTGGCCATGTTTCTACCCAATAAGCTACCACCTCTTTTTTCTCCACCTTATCCTGCTTGCATCCCTCTGCTGCCTATGCTTTTTCTCAACTTATGAAGCAGCTGTTATCTGAAGTGCAGGAGATATTGGTGAATGGCAACCTAATGGGAGCTTGAAAATCGTTGATAGAAAGAAGAATATCTTCAAGCTCTCACAGGGAGAATATGTTGCTGTTGAGAATCTGGAAAATATCTACGGTTCAACTCATGGTATTGACTCGGTATGTCTTGTATCCTTGTCAGGGAAGCTGTGATTCTCAAGATTTAATGTTGTATTTGTCTGGTTAACAAGTTATATCTTTTCTCTTGAAACCAAGAGCTTTTCGGAAAGGACTTCGCTAATTTTGAATTTATCACCTATTATTTACAGGTTTATTGAATGCAATTTAGGTTCAATTTTGAACATTGCAATTTTTAGATTTATGGGACATTTTTGCTCATTTCATTCACCACACATGTTAGTATTATGATCACATTGTATTATTTATATTGTCTTTTTACGAAAGGAAATTATAAGGCCACTGACAGAATTAACTAATATCCTGTCCTATGAATGGATCTTCACTATCTTCTTTTTTTTGTGTTTTTTTTTTTCCCAAAAAATAAGAAGGCTCATCGCTACTCAAGATAACTATGTCATTTTCATTATTATGTAACAATGAAACCCGGAGCCAAACACAAAAGATGATCCTCAGTCTTGGTAAAGAAACCTACTTGTCTACTTCATGATCTAGAGGGACGCCTACTACTATTAGTTGTCTATGATTTGTCACTTATTAAGTGCATTCTCGATCTGCTTCCTACCAGAGGTTGGTCCTCCTCTTTGCACTGGTTGCCAAGCGGAAGAATTGAGTGTTGGTGTCCCAGTCCTTCAGTTAGAGTTGGCATGACCTCCGACGCCATTCCATTTCTCTTTTATGTCCCTCCTGAAACACCACCCCCGGGAACTTCCTAACCTCGATCTCCTGCTGTTTGAGGTCTCTGGAATCTTCTATTTTATCTAGCCTCTCAATCTCATGTAGTGCTTCGTCCTTATCCTTAACCCATTTCTCCTGAGTTCCTTCTTATAAGAAATCAACCTTGATCTCAATTGGCTCAACGTCACCACCTTCGTCCTTGTTGCGCTAGTTGCGGGGTACACTTCCAACCAATGTCATGAATCAATGTCCACTTCCACGAGTTCACAAGGTGTCTGGGCTTGTAAGGATGGTAGTGGTTAGGCACAGAACTTCTGACTTTTGGTGATGAAGCCAGGCTTTGGTTTGTTAGGTGATCGAGGAGGAGCTTCTGATGGCTATGAAGGGCTTGAAGGTCGAGGGATCACTTGGCCTAAATGGTTTCCCTGTTCTTTTCTTTACAGAATTTTGGCAGGTGGTTAGAGTGCATTTCGTGGGATGATGTAGGAATTCTTGATGGGAAATTTTGGGTTCTAGAGACTTAACAGATTTTACATGTTTCCTATTACCTAAGAAGTCAGGAGCAGAGACTGTTGAGGATTATCGACCCATCGCCTTCTCAAACTTGATCTACTGGGTCGTTGCTATGTTTCTCGCTAACAAACTCCAGGAAGTCCTCCCCATGCTTATTAGTTAGGTTCAGATAGCTTTCTTGCGAGGTAGGTCCTCACAGGAGTCTTTCATCCTTGCGGAGGATATGTTGATGTCTTTGAGGTGGAGGAAGACAAAGTCTCTTGTGGAAGGTTGACTGCTCGAAGGCATACGACTCGATCTCCTAGTCCTATTTGTGGCAAATGTTGAGAAGGTGACACTTCTTAGAGGAGTGGTTGGAATGGATGAAGAGGTGTGTTATGACTACCTTGTTCTCAGTGCTGGTGAATGGTAGGCCTTTTGGGAGTTGGATTCAGCCACAAAGAGTGGTCCAGTATGGGTGTCCTCTGGCACCACTCTTGTACATAGTGGCAACTAACACCTTGGCCTTGATGGCTTTAAAGGCATCTGTAAGGGGTCTTTTAAGAAGGCATTGTGCGGTGCAAGATAATTCCTTGGCGACGCCTATTCTGCAGTATGCTGACAACACACTATTCATCATTGAGGGAGGAGGCATGAAGGTTGAGCACTTGGAGTCGATGGTTCATATCTTTGGAGAGGTGTCTTTGGCTCTTAGTTAACCATAGTAAATTGATTTTTGTGTTGATGAACTTGACACTAGTGGTAGTTGTGGTGTGCTCTATATTACTACATACCCAGGCATTAGCTTTACTTGTTATGTATTTGGGCCTCCCTTTGAGGGGGAAGCAGCTGTTGGTGGGAGATTGGCTTCCTTTGATCTATAAGTTGGAGAGGAGGTTGGCTGGATGGAGAGACTGGGTACTTTCCAAGGGAGGTAGATTGGTGCTTTCGAAGATGGTGCTTTTGGTTATTCTGGTTTTCCATTTCTTGGTTCTCAAGCCACTAAGGAAGGTGCTAAAAGAATTGATGCTATTAGACAGATTCTTTTGGAAGGGGGTGGGTCATGGTCAGTTCTTGAACCTTGTGAGCTGGGAGGACATTTGCAGACTGGTCAATCAAGGGGGCTTGGCAGTGTTGCACCTCTTGGATTTTGGAGACTCCTTACTATATAAATGGGTGGTGAAACTGTTGGTGAACAAAGATACCCTATGGATTCGTGTCTTGTAGGACTCCTATGGGTGCTCTTTGAACCTAAACAAGAGGTGCCTTGTCCCTCGTGGAGCTTCAGGTTTCTGGCATGGCACTGCTACTATTTTGAGGCAGTTGGCTCCTTTGGAGGGGTCTGTGCTGGGGGTTGGTAGAACTTTCAAGTTCTAGGATGATAATTGGATGGGGAACGGGAGGCTGAGCTCTAGGTTCTAGAGATTGTATGCTGTTGCTTTGGATAAGCACTATTGCGTGGCTAATGTTTTGGGAGGAATGCCTGAATGGGGAGGGTAGCACATGGGTGCTGACTTTTGAAGGTGTGCTATTAGAAGCTAGGATTGATGAGTTGCTGGAACTCCTTGCCATGATGGAGACTTTTTCACCAGTCCAGGGGTCAATGAATAAGCTGTGGTGGTCACATGGTGCCTTCTCCTCAAGGAATTCATACAAGATATGTAGAGAGCCACCAGCTAGGAATGATGTTTATCTTGGCGTGGATGCCTCTCTTCTTTGGAGGCTTCGAATTCCCCAAAAAGTTGGAATTTTTCTATGACTTCTGAGTAGAGGGAGATGGCTACAAAAGACAAGGGTGCAGATGGAGGATGGCTCTTATTGACTATGTCGTTTGGAGGATGAGGGCATGGGGCATCTCTTGTTGCGTTGTTATTTCGTGAAGAGCCTTTTTCTCCACATGGCTCTGATGCTGGCGCACGACAGCGCAATTGAAGATAGCTCTTGCAGATCCCCTGGCCCATGTGAAGGTGGCTGTCGTTTTATGGTTGGCCTGGTTGCAGAGGAATAGAGCTGTGTTCAGGGGTGAGAGGGTCTATCTCTAAAATGTTGTGAGGGAAGTGATTTATTTTTCATTTTTTTGGACCCAAAACTTGTAAATGCAGCTTGTACCTTAATTTTGAGGTAATATACTCTAAAAAAAATAATGTCACTTTTTTTTTAAATTTTATAAATGGGTTCTTTATCAGATGGTTATTGACTACAATTACATTGTGTACATTCACTACAATTATGTAGTGTATATTGCCTCAATGACTTTTTTACAACTCTGAATAATAGACTATAATTTTCTATCTGCATCAGTAACAATCCCACCTTATGTTTCAGATTTGGGTATATGGCAACAGTTTTGAATCTTATCTTGTTGCTGTTGTCGTCCCAAACAAGCAAGTCCTTGAACAATGGGCTGTGGAGAATGGGGTAACTGGAGATTTTTCTGCTATTTGTGAACATTCTAAAACCAAGGAACACATACTTGCAGAGCTGAACAAGACTGGTAAAGAGAAGAAGGTGAGGTTCCATCAGAGTGTGTAATATCTTATTTTGCATAAAGTTATGCCTCTCTCTTCCCCCAACAAAGAAGCTACTTATGATATGAGATCTCAATCTTCTATGATGTGGCTGGTGGTACAGTTAAAAGGCTTCGAGTTCTTGAAGGCTATTCACCTTGATCCCGTGCCCTTTGATATGGAACGTGATTTGATTACCCCAACATACAAGAAAAAGAGGCCACAGCTTCTCAAATATTATCAGGTACAATTTTTTTTAAACGAATACTATCAGGCAACTTGTCTATTATATAACTATTGGGAAATCCTGTAAAGAAAAAGTGAGAGGAAGTAGGGGATTTTCTACAACTAGTATTTCCTAGCATAGAGTGGGAATATGTATGATCTAGAGAATCAACAGAAAAATGTGTTAGGTATTTTTCAGAGGCTAGATAATTCATGGGTTTGGTAACTCTTCACTTTATAAATTTGACTTTCAGAATGATTGGGATTTTGAAACTTATTCTGTTAGCTGTTGAAAAGGGAGGATAGGAATGATTTTCTTATGATAGGGGGAGTTTTATTCAATGATTAATCTTATTTTTAGCTAAAAATGTATTTTACCTTGTTTTTATTTTTGACTCCATGACACTGATGTTTTAAAAACTGCAATTGAACTTGCACTTGTAAACCCTATCCATGAACAGCCTCACACCCTACCTTTGCATTTCCTTTCTTCCCAAATTCTTGTCTCCTTCCAAATTCCAAACTTAAAGAGGCAGTCATAGACTGAAAGAAACCCCAGCAAAACAGTCACTCCTCCATTATGTCATTTCCTTGTACATTCATTATTATATATTAACAAAAGGTGTAATCTGCTTGGGACCATCCTTTCTCTCACCAAAAAAAGAAAAGAAAAGAAAATATCCGGGGACATCACTTAATGGGCTCTTAGTCTGACTACTAGTCCAATCTTGTTCACTCCTATTGGATTACCATAAATTAAAAGGAAAATGTGATAGTTTGGTCTTGTTAGGTATTCTTATGTATGGCTTCATGCTGATCTTATTACCAGTCCAGATATTTAAGGAAATGATAGCAAAAAGTGTAAGATTTGTTTGTCCAAAACACCCTGTGGTCTGTTTTCAAGTGCAAAGGACCGCCTATCATGTTGGCTTGAGCCTAGAATCAGAAAATACTCTTGATATGAGTGAAAATGCCCTTTCAATTATCATCTTTGTATTTTCCATGTGTAAAATGCCGTAACCTACCCTAACCTTCCTCCCCTCCATCTTTGCTCTGATCAAGCTCTTTGATTGTTGAGTTCAAACTTTCTGGTAACTCCTGTTGCAGTGTTAATGACCTTCATGCACTCGCTACTACTTGTGCTTGGCTCCATGCCTTCGAACTCTTTGGCAGGCTCCTAGTATCCGTGCTTTCAACTTCTTTGGTAGCCCCCTCTCCACCACACACGCACGCAGGTGCACACACTTACAATTTGGGCCTCTCCCCTTGAGGTTCGACCTCTCCTACAACTTGGCCTCCCAATGGCATCCTCTTTCTTTGGGTAGTTAATGTCCTCTTTATCTTGACCTCTTTGACAATCAGCTTGTTGGTAGTATTCCCCCATGGCCAACAACCCCTTCCAGTTCTCTTTTCGAATAGCTCCTATTTCAGATGATTAGTGGGATGAACGCATTGTTTTTGGTCCGAAGAAGGATACATTGGTGAGAGTTATAATTAGACTTGTTCATAGACTAGAATGGGCCTACTGAGCTGAATGTTTAATCCCTTTGTCCAAGCCCGGGTTGGGCTGACCCATGGGGCAAAGTTAGTTGCCCAGGCCTGGCGCATCCTTGGTCGAGCCGGTCCACGCACTGACTACTCTCTAAATAAAAACTTAATCCAAAAGCTGAATGGTATGAGAAATAGCTAGGAATGTAAATGAGTCAGGTTTGGTAAAATCCATACCTATATCCATGTACAAAATGCATACCCATACCTGTCAACTTGTTCATTGGATGGGAAAAACTTAAACCCATACCTATACCCATCTATCAATCGGGGACAAATTTATAAATGGACCTTACAATCAAATTATGGCCACAATAAAGTTAAACAACAACAACAACAACCAAGTCTTTTCCCACACTAAGTGGGGTCGGCTATATGGATTCTTTGCCTCCACACAGATCGATTTTTAGTCATTTTAAGACTTAAATTAAAGTAATTGAGGTCATACTTAATAGTTTCCTTCCAACACTTGTTTGGTCTTCCTCGCCCCCTCTTAGCGGGTTCAGCCTCCAACTTCTCGCATCTCCTAACTGGAGCATCTAGTGGCCTTCTTTGTAAATGTCCAAACCATCTTAGATGGGCCTATCTCATTTTATCCTCTATCGGTGCCATCCTAACCCTGTTTCTAATAAAGTCAAACAAGAAAAAAAAATGATAGCATGATTCCTTGCTAGTTTGCAACGAGATTTAAATGATATAATGATCATTCTAGTCATAACACACATAGAACATATAAGGTTTTTTCATAAATAAAAAAGTAACAACATGCCATACATAAGATAAAAAGTCAATAATATATACATAATATATATCGGCTATATGAGTTGGGTTATTGGATTGGGTTAACGGGTATGGACCCACCCGTACTTATACCCGAACCCGACCGGGTTTTTTTGATAAAACCCAAACTGAACTTGAATTCAAATGGGTTGGATTTTATTCATATTTTTCAGGTCGGGTTGGGTTGGGTTTGGATTGGGTTGACTAAAACTTGCATCCCGAGAAACAGCTCTAACTTTTGCTGAATGGTCTGACATTCCATCTTAAAATGTTACATATTCAAAATATTAGCTTATAGGCTGAGAACCAACTCTAGTACTGGCTGGCTATTCTCAGTTAGAATGGTAATGAAACTTTTCTCCAACAAAAAAGAACAAAAAGCAAGAAACCTGAACATCAATAAGTCACATCAGAAGCCAAATCTAAGGACCAAAGTCAAAATACTTCAACAGGGACATTGAAAAATCATACTAAGTACAAGCAAATAGACTAAAGTAAGAATAAATGGTGAGAACCTTGGTCAGTTCTGAGAAGCAATCATACTGAAATAAAAGAACCCCAGCAAAATGAAAAACCAAAAAATAAACAAATGATTTTTTCAAACAAAATAAACAAACAAATAAAAGGAGGGGGAATGTACTAGAAGTATTATGTGATTCCAAGGACTGATAGTTGAGGCAACCAAGCCGAGGAATGATTGCCATTGTCATAGAGGGAGGGGGGTGAGCAAGAGATAAGATGAGGGAGGTGGCAAGCCATTGTTGATGAGAGGAGGGAGGGGGGAGCAACAATGGTAATGATTGATGATAGGAAGGAGGGGTTGACCAGTGGCAATGATTGGGCAATGGATGGGATACGCCCGGTGACCTTGTGATGAGGAACAGCATCAATGGATGGAAGTCTGGAGGTATAGTTGGGATCACGAGGTGAGGAAGATGGGAGAGATCAAGCAAGGGAGGGGGAGATCAAGCGGGAGGCATTTTCAATTTTGTTAGAATTAAACGGTTGATGGCAAATCGGTCAAGTGGCTTGTCTCCAATCAGCCTCTACTTGGAAACTGTCATTCTTTTCTATTTCCTGTCATTTTGGAGCCTACCCTCCAATTGTGTTGTAGATAATGGACTTTTTTTCTCTTCTAATGGGGAGAAATCCCTCTCCAACGATGTTGAATTCCAAATTTCCCCTGAGACAAGACAAGAATATCTTATTCCTATAAACAGGGTACCGAGGAAGACAAATAAATGAAGAAAAGAAAGACATCCCTCATCATGCAATGGGAAATAACTCTTTCTTACCAAGTCATATCCAACCCCCCATTGCATCCAGATAGAACTGGGATGAAAGCATGATAGAAAGCATGATGAAAGGGATGACATGGGAGGGGCTTTTAGGGGTCCTGCTAGAAACTTTAGGGGCTTATGTTAGGGGAATATAGCATAGGTTATTTTGGTTTTAGCGGGCTGGGCTAGGTTGGGTTTTATTTTGAAAACCCAGTTGTGCCCATCAAGTGAATGGGCCATTTAACAAGCTAGGTTTGGTTGAGACAAATTGCAAATATCTAAACCCAGACCTAGCCTAATGAGGCTAGGATTTGACCCATTGGCCAGATCTAGTGGTAATTAATGGATATTGGTAGATTTTCTTACTGACATCCATACCAGTGTGAAAAACATAATTGAGGAACCTAACCTTTGATTAAAGAAGTTAAAGTACAGTTCCAATGAAGACAATCAAGGCTTCTAATTGTAAACTTCTCTAGTCAACATAACTCCCAAACTTGAAAATCTCCTCCACCAGCTACTGATGTTGTGCATGTCCACCACCAAAATAGCACCTCGGATTGTCCAATGATTGGAGCTTGCATTTCATGATTGGATCCATCAGTGGTGTATTATCATTGATGGAGCATTGCAATTACTGGTTACCAACATCTTGGTTTTCTCACTAGCAGATCTTGCCAATGAGCAAGGCTTGAGATCTCCATATCAATGCCATGTTAACAAGTGAAGAAGGGGACATGTTTGGGGATATATTATGGATATGTTGCTGATAACCAAGAATTAGTTCAAATGGTCCAAAATGGGTAAAAGTGTCTTATATTTTACAAAATTGAAATTTTAGTTATTATTAGATACATGAAATCTATCTGAAGGTAAGAATCATAAATTTTGAATGACGCACAAGAAAAATACATCAATGACTAGTTTATAAGGAGAGACAAATGACAAGAAGATAAATATTTAACATGATAACTCAATGTACTATCTTACTCAAAATGTTACTAACAAAGTAAGAATACAGTGCATCAATGGACTGTGGCCATGCACAATTTCTAATATGATTATGAGACAAGTTGACTGCAATTATTGACTACATTATGGCATGATCCATGAACCGTGACCATGAGATAGGCCAACACAAAATAAGCCAATGACATCAAAGTTGGGGTTCTTTGACATCATGAAATATGTCAACAATATGAGACAAAAAAATTTAGAATATAAACAGTAGAGATGGAAGAGGATGTTAGAATTCAAAATTATGAAGAAGTTGAAGAAATAATCTTGATTTAAGGCGATAAATAACCCAAAACCTTGTAGAGCAAGCTTTTGAGGCATAAAAGAATTCCAACTCTAAGACGTGGGAACTGGGAACAATACCCTTGATATCTCATATACCCACATATTGGTGACATCGCCAATATTTTGGAAATTTTTGTGTTGATATCTTTTGATATTTAGTGATGTTGGCTAAGCAATATTGTTATCTAGTGGTATTTTCCTGATATCTTGGAATAGGGATATTCCTAGTATATCGATACATAAATATAGTGATGCACAACATATTGGAGATATGTTGTGATATCCCTTTCCTTGCCAAGCCAGTTGTGAGAGGAGCCATCTAAGGGCAGTGTATCTAGAGACATGAAGGTTGAGGACCTTGAGGAGGAGGGGCTCCAACTGTGAGAGGCTGCAATGAGTGTGGTTGATGCTGCCAAAGAGGTTGAGGGTGAAAAGACTAGCGCAGTAGTGTTACCAAGGGCATAAATGGAATTAAGGAGAGGCTGAGCTCAGCGATTAAGATCTTGATTAGGTCCGGGTTGGACTGGGGCACTTGGAGCATGAAAATATGGACGGTACAAGGGTCTTTGTGTTCATGTGGAATGCATGATGTAGATCAACCATGTATGGCAGGCTAGCATTCTACATTTGGCTTCTATAAACAGGGCGTTGCTTGTGAAGTGGGTGGTATGGGTTATGGAGCCTGCTATAGACATTGGCACCTCTTTTCTTGATGGCTGCTATGGTGTCAAAATGGCCTGGGAGGAAAGAATTATCTCCTTGGGTGGTGCCTTAAATTTTTGGAGAGTTTCTTATGTGTCATCCTAACCATGCAGCAGCTTGTTAATGCAAAAGTGGGCAATGGAGTGCTCCTTAGATCTTGGTTGAATGATTTGGACATGTGAAGGCCCTCTCACGGAGCATTTTCCGTGTTTTTTTTGCCAGAAACAGAAGTTAGGATTGCAGTTGCTAGCTGTTGGGATGGCGCATCATGGTTGCCTTGCCTCTTATGAATTTGCAGTGTGTGTTGGCTGATTTCAGACTTGTGGCGGCAGATATAGATGGTTACGAATGGGAAGCAGACCAATTTACAGTTCAATCAGCTTATAAGTCACACAGCATGAGCCCTGTTTTCTTAGAGTTTGCCGTTTGATTTGGAAGGCAGGAATCCCCCTAAAATTGAAGGTTTTCACTTGGCTACTAAGAAGAGAACGGACTTATGACAAATCTACTTTCAAAAGATTGCTCTGCATTCAACTACATATTCTCCTTTTGCAATAATGAACCGAAGACTTTTACCACGTATTTTTGGATTGCCCTTTTGAACCGAAGACTTTTACCACCTATTTTTGGATTGCCCTTTTTATGAAAGGGAAAAGGGAGGTTAATAAGAGTTGTTAACCAAACCCCAAGCTTCATTAAAGAAAGGAGTCAGTATACAAGTAAGTACAAAGCATTTTAATATGCTGTAAAACTCCCTCAATGATAGTTTGTTCCCTTCAAAAGATGGCCCTATTGTGCTCTAGCCAAATGCACCAAAGCATGACACTCTCCTTAGTGTCTTAGCATCTACCAGGGCCCCATGAATGCTGGTCTAGAAATCAGAAGTGGAGGTATGGTTGACCAAACAATCCATAGCACTATAGCAACAAGATTGGGTGAAAGGGCACAAAAAAGATGTGGTTGATACCCTCCACCCTTTCACTCCAAAAGGCACATGCTACTTCCACTTGAGGCACCCATCGACTCCCGTACTCCCGAATGATCACCCTTTGTCTTTTAAGTAGCTATATAAATTTTTGATATTTTTACGTAAATGTCATCAAAATCTTTTGAAATTACTTAAATATCATTCACTTCACTATATTCCTGATTATGTCATTGAAAATGTCATGTGATTTTTGTATTTGGTCATAGCTGTTAAACTTAATGATTTTGAACTAAAATATAATAAAAAAATATTTTTTAGTCTTTTAAATTTATTTTTTAGTACACATTTATTTTTTTATTTTCAAACCCCCCTTTCCCCGCACTTCACCTCTCTCTAACCTTCTACCACCTCCTTTGTTCCATCTCTTCGACGACCTTGCCATCAACAATGTTGATGATGTCAATCCCACTACCTTCAATTGCCACCTCCTATAGGAGGTGCCTGCAAAGGAGGGCGCGATGGAGACGAGGAAGAGCCCAAGGAGGAGGGGAGAAGAGAGCCATTGGTGTGGTTGATGATGCCTTTAGGTTGAGGGGGGGTGGGTGAGGGGGTGAAAAGTAAAAATATATTTTGAGGATTAAAAAATAAAATTTTTATTATATTTTACTTGAAAATAGTTAAGTTTAATGGTTATAACTAATGGAGCGGCAAATATAAGAATGGTGTGACGTATTCAATGGTATAACCGACAGAATATCGAAGTGAATGACATTTAAGTAATTTCAAAATATTTTAGTGGCACTCATAAAAAAATCCCTAAATTGTTTATTGTCCTTTTGCCTTAGGATGTTTGGAATTATGTTGGGATATGGTGGATGATCATGTTGAGTTATGTTTATGTGTGTAAGGGGTGCTATGTTATTTTATTTTGAGTAGCAGGTTTATGATGTACTTTTTTCCACACCTATATAGAGGTGTAGGGACTTCTTGGTAATGGCAGGAAAGATTATTCTCTTCAACTTAGTATCAGAGCACCAGGTTGAGGACTCCACCAAACAACAAACCCTAACCCTACCTCAAGCCTCCTACTGTCGGCCTCCCTCGCCACTCGTTGCAGCAGGCAGGCTCCCTGACGCCGCAGCAGCAGCAACCTCACCGATCGCCACTGCTGCAGCCACGATCGGCCGCAGATCTGCAGCCAACCACTGCTACTGCTGCTGTGGAGCGCATTGTAGCCCACCGCTGCCACCGCACTAGCAGATCTACAGCCTACCACTGTCGCTGCTGCTGTGTAGCGTGTCGCAGTAGATATGCAGGGCAGCACATCGCCACCGCCGCTGCTGTGTAGACGCCACAGCAGATCTGTAGGGTAGCACATTTCCGCCGCTACTGCTGTGATGCGCTACAGGTTGCTGCCATCCTGTAGGCCACTGCAGTTGCTCGAGAGCAGCACGCTGCTGCTGCATCCGACGCTGCGGTAGAGCAACTCGCCGGTCACCGGCTCTTGCCAGTCGTCTTCTCTTCGAGTCGCCGCACATGCCACCAGAGAGCGGGCTGCTGACCAATTCGTTTTAGGGAGGTTCTTGAGTGTTGTGGGGATGGGGTTTTGAATCAAGAACCTTCCTACGTGTGGTATGATTCTCTGTGATCTAGTGGTTTGAGTTTTGGGGTGTGTATTCGCGTTGATGCATGTTTTTGGGGTGTGTAGTCCCCTTGAGTATTGATCGCGTGTGAGCAGAGATTTTTGGGGTGTGTATTCCCCGGTTGGTATATTTCTTGGGGTGTGTGGTCCCCATTTTCTGTCAATTTTTAGATATAAAGTGTAAAGAAGTTCAGGGGTGTGTACCCTTCTCTGCGGCATGTCGAACTTTGTTTGTGGCAGTGTGGTTTAGTAAACATGGCAGTGTTTCAGTCAGAGATTGCACTAGGAACTGTCGTGGGTGATATTCAAACCACTGGTGTGACATGGTTGATTGATTCAGGTGCGTCCAATCATTTATCCGGGAATCTGTAGTGTTTTGGACAGATTCAACCTGTCCCTCGTGGTCTTACAGTACAGGTGGATGATGGGTGACTTGCTCCTACTAGTGGTCAGGGGGAAATTAATGTTACCCCTTCTATGTAGCTTAATCATGTTTAGTTTGTTCCAGATTTATCCATGAACTTGCTCTCTGTCAGTGAGATCATTAAGCAGATGAATTGTTGGGTCATCTTTGATGAGCGTGGATGTATTTTCCAGGATAGAATGATAGGGAAGATTGTTGGTAGTGGATATGAAGGAGTTTATTGACTTTAGCAGGGTCCTATGGCTGCAGCATGTCGAGTTAGTACCACATCTAGGAGTGTTTTACAATGGCATAGACAGTTGGGTCATCCTTCTTTGGAAAAGTTACGCAAGCTTATTCCTCGCGTCTCCAACTACACAACTTTCCTACGATACATGTCAACTTGGGAAGTATCATAGATCTTCCTTTCCAACTGCTATAGGACCACGTTTAACTTCATGTTTTCAGTTAGTGCATTTTGATGTTTGGGGTCCCAGTAGGACTCCTGATAGAGCAGGACATCGGTACTATTTGATTGTGGTTGATGATTTTTTTAGATTGTCCTAGCTATTTCTCATGAAAAATAAGTCTGAAGTGGGTCCACTGATTGGGAAGTTTGTGTTGATGATAAAAAACTAGTTTGATGTTTGCATCAAGACTCTCAGATTTGATAATACACTAGAGTTTTGTACTCGTTGGTTGGTAGAATTCTATGACATACATGGTATAATTTATCAGACCTCATGTCCTCACACTTCTCAGTAAAATGGAGTCGCAGAAAGGAAGCACAGCATATCTTTGATATGGCCATAGTTCTTATTCATAACAATGTGCCACAGAACTATTGGGGAGATGCAGTTCTCACAGCTTGCTACCTTATTAATAGATTGCCCTCCTCAGTGATTCACGAGCAAATGCCATGGCAGGTGCTTTATCTAAATGATGAGTTGTTTGATCTTCCACCCAAGACATTTGGGCGCGTGGCTTTTATACATCTCCTTGGACTTGGGCGTGATAAATTAACACCTAGAGCAGTCAAGTGTGTGTTTCTTAGCTATTCTCGTATTCAGAAGGGGTATCGGTGTTTTGATCCCCTGCACCAGAGACATTATATCGGTGCAAATGTCACCTTCATGAAGCTGTACCTTTGTTGGTGGGAACTTGGTAACCTGGAGGAGCAAGAAATAGTGTTGCTTCACGCTTTAGTGTTGAGTCTGAGTACAGGGCCATGGCACATACTGCTGCTGAGATGATATGGATCAGATCTCTGTTACGAGATCTTCATGTTGATGTTCAGGAACTTATGGAGATGCATTGTGATAACCGGACTGCCACCTACATTGCAAACAATCCTATGTTCCATGAAAAAACAAAACATGTGGAAGTAGATTGTCATTACACCAGGAGTTTGATTCAACATGGTCTGCTTCGTACTACTTGTCTTGCCTCCTCAGACCAGACTGCCGACATGTTTATCAAGCTGTTGTCACGTCCCCATTTTGAGAAGTGTAGAAACAAGATGAGCATGATGGATATATATGCTCCAACTTGAGGGGGAGTGTTGAGTTATATTTATGTGTAAGGGGAACTGTGTTATTTTATTTTGAGTAGTGGGTTGATGATGTACTTTTTTCCACACTTATATAGAGGTGTAGGAACTTCTCGGTAATGGTAGAAAAGATTATTCTCTTCAATTGGTCAATCGTTTCTCTTGGGCTAAGTTTTGGGATTCATTTAGAGGAAGCTTAACAACCAATAGTGAAGGGGCTCTCCCACTTGCTCTCATGCGATCCCTATGGCTTCATTGGAATGGGTTGCTTTCACAGGAAAAAGATTGCATATGAAAAATGTTTCAATCAGGCTTTAGCATTTAAAGACCAATAGTCTATGTTGTAGAGGTATGCCCTTCTTAATCTTAGTTTTTTAAGGGCATGATTCACCTGAAGGACCATTGATCTTGCGTAATCCTTCTTTTGCTTTTTAAATAAAATGTTGTGAAGATTTGGGTGTTGTTGGTGTGTGGAGGAGAAAGGTAGTAGTAGGTTGTTGCAGGTGCACACACACACACACACACATAGAGGCGACAGTAGAGAGAATAAGAGAGGGAGAGAGGGAGTTATTGTGATTGGAATTAATATTACATAACTAAAAAATAACATACATAGGTTTTCTTTATTTAAATAGAGTAAATCCTAATATCAAAATAGGAAACAAATTCGATCACAATTAATCAAATCTTCTAAAATCAAAGGAATATCAAATCCTTATAATTGCTGAACTAATTTACACCTAACTTACTAAAAACAAGAGACTTAGACTCCAAGACACCCTCGCAAAATTCCTTAGGGTCAGCTCCCAAGGGTGCATGTTGGGACCTGCCACGTGGCACTTTATTTTCCCCACTCCCCCTCAAGTTGAGGTCAGGAGGACGATGACTTGCTCTACTTGTCTTGTTGATGGTGCGGTCGGATGCTCTACCATCTTTTGATGTAACTGCGAATCTACTTGCCACTTCCGTAGTCGTTGCTTCTTTGGAAACCTTGAAGTCGTGGCTACTGGAGATGTAGTCGCAGTCGTCTTGTCTTTGTATAACTTGATAGACTTTCTTCTCCAACTTTTTCATTGTATCCTTGAAGTTGGTCTCCTCCTTGAGTAGGACATGTAGCATGTCTTGTTCCCCTACGAAGATCTTGAACGCTCAAGCCCATAGGATATAGTTCGAGGCACCCTGAAGCTTTGATCGTGATCTCTTGAACTATAACCTTGCATTTCCCGGTATTGATCTCTCGCTCTTGGCCATCTCTGTCCTCCAAAAACGAGTCTTCCTCTACGTGTATGCTCTGCGTAAGGTGCTGGATGCGTGAGGGAAACTACCTGTCAGAGTCCCCTGCATGTCTCCTTGGGCCTTGCGTAAGGTGCCAATGTCCTTCAAGGAGTTCTTCAAGAGAACTCACAAGTCGACGAAATTACCTTGAGACACGAGGCTCATATTCACGTGGGAATCACGCACAAGATAGGGCCTTCTTGTGCGTGATCTCACGCCCTTGCTCTTGCGTAGAAGGGGCTTGAGAAGACGAAAGGCCACGTGTACGTGGCTGCATTCCACCAAAAAATCATGCACAAACTGTTGTGCGTGGCTTTTCTTCTTTTCTCCATCCTATAAGTGTAGAAAATCCCCGGGATGAGCCTAGATCGAAGGCTATGATATCATGTGAAGATTTGGGCACTATGGGTGCATGGAGGCTCTTCCATGTGGAGGAGAAAGGTAGCAACAAGCTGCTGCAGGTGCACACAGACACAGAGAGAAAGAGAGGGGATGTATAGCCAACGGTAGAGAAAAGAGAGGGAGAGAGAGGGAGTTATTGTGATTGGAGCTAATATTGCATTAACTCAAAAAGAGAGCAAAATCCGAATCTCAAAATAGGAAACAAACTCAATCACAATCAATCAAATCTCCTAAAATCAGGAAATATCAAATCCCTTTAATTACTCAACTAATTAACACCTAACTTATTAAAAATAACAGACTTGGAATCCAAGACACCCTTACAAAATTCCTTAGGGCTGATGCCTAAAGGTGCATGTTGGGACCTATCATGTGGCATTGCCAACTTATCACGTGGCACTTTATTCTCTATAGATATTTTAGATTCTTTGCACTTGGAAATAGACCACACGGTGGTTTGGATGAGTAACTCAATTTTCAATAATGGCCACCAAGGCATTGGCTTAGTGGTAGAGCATGCTACTGGCATCTAAAAGGTTATGGGATTGAATTCCATGTCCATATTTATCTTGTTTAAAAAAAACTAAAATTCAATAATGGACTGGTGAGAGGTCACAAGAAATACGTAGCTCTAGGCATTAATGTGGATTTAATGTTTGACACTTAGCCTTCATGCCTAAGACTTTGACACTTTTACAAGTTCTTACCACTCATAAGTGATAAATTAAAAAGATCAATATATTAATGTGGATCCATTGCTTTAAATATTGAATCTACTAGGTTTAAGGAAACTCCTATAATTTGTTTGCAAGATGTGCCTATGGTAGTGTCAATCAACCAAGTCTATTGAGAGAATTGTGTGTAAATGGTCATTTAGTACCACATCCTCTGTTATGGGAATGTAGAGTGTGTGGTGGTCAATAAATATGTATGTATTTCTCACGTGTTTTTTGAGAAGAATAAATAGAAACACACGCACATAGGATGCTTCTCTAGTGGTTTCCTCACTCTTTGTAAGTGGGGTTTCCACGATGCACCTCTATGCATGGTGGTGCACTTGACGATGGTGATAGCTCCAACTATCAATGGAGGCACGAGCAAGGTGGTTTGGAAGGAAGATGAGAAGAAGAGGTGGCTCTCGAGAAGCCCAGGTGTCACTGCAGTGTCATAGGGAGCCCCTCTCTGCATCATGGTTGAGCAACGATGACGATAATGATGCTGCGGGTGAGAACGAAGAAGTGGTAGTAGCAATGATGACGATGATGGTGATGGCACTGATGGCGACGATCAATGGCAACAGTAGGGATGAAGAAGAGGAAGCGCTGGGATTGACGCTACTGAAGGTGTGAATCATGGGATCATGAGCAAGATTGTGAGAATCGTGAAGTGATCTCCGACGATCTCGTGCGAGATTGCGGGATGAAATCGAAGCGGCGACGATTGTGGCAAGATTGTGACGTGTGATAAACGATGATGGAAGATTGATGAGAGCTTTAGTAGACGTGATTTTGGGGTTTTTTAAAAAGGTCATCTTTTTTTTTTTTATTTACCTTATCTATCTCCTAGGTTTAAGTATCTTCCTCTGTAATACAAAGGAAAAGGAAGGAGGCATGAATAAAAAGAGAAGATTGCAGTGAAAAAAAATCAGGAAAAAAAGGAAAGGAATACAAAAATAAAAAAAAGAGAAAAAAAGAAAAATAAATAAATGATAATTATGTTAAAGGGAAGAGGGGGAAGGGGAAGCTCTTCTTTTGTTCTTTCTTCTCTATGTTATGTTTTTCTCCCATGGAGTATAGGAGAAAGGGGGAGTGTGGATCCTATTATAATCATCTCTCATTTGGGAGTTCCTTTGTTCGAGGTCTTCACAGGTTATCACATGAGAAACCACAACTTTGGGAGGTTCAGAGTTTCAAGGTCTCCAAGAGGGAGATCCAGCTTTGAGGTCCTTAGAGGAAGGGCCCCATGTCAGGTTTGTGCGTGCGAGATCCAATTTCATGGATTTTAAAGGGGTGATAAGTTTCAAGGTCTTCAAAGGAAGGCCCATGATAGAGATATTGAATGGGGAGTCAGTAGCACAAATCGAGGTCTCCAAAGGGGAGGGTCCATGTCTGAGCCGAATACAGTAGCTCGACGTCAAGCTTCAGCCTCGATATGCCATTAGCATACCTGCCTACAAGTATGAACAAAAGTGCAGCTGTTCTACAGAAGAGAGGCAATAGCACCAGTTGAAAAGTTTTTTTGGTTCTGCTGTATAGAGGGATTTCTTTGTGTTACAAGTTGAGCATTCCATGCTCTAGCTTAAGGGGGAGTGTTGAAAGAATTGTGTGTAAGTGGTCATTTAGTATCACATTGTCCGTTGTGGGAATATAGTGTGTAGTGGCTTATAAATAGGCAGGTACTCCTCACTTGTTTCTTTGATAAGAATAAACAGAAACACACATTCATAGGATACTTATTCCGTGGTTTTCTCTTTGCCCTTCGTGAGTAGGATTTTCATGTAAACCCAAATATTTTTATTATTTTATGTTTTGATATTACTATGTTTTCATTTATTTATATCATTCAACTAAGTCTCTAAGCTTGAGAACAAGGTGAGATCCCTAAATGAGATATGGCACATAACTGATCAAAGGGCAGAAAACCATCAGATTTCTTTCTTTTTCTGGATCGCTAGATGTAGTGGCTGGCAAACCACTTCTTCCATGAAAATTTGGATTTTCCGCACATGTATGGAATTAAAGAGGATTCAGGTTACAAACAAAAAGGTCAAAACTTGATCCTTGATAAAGTCAAAGGAGGTCACTTGGTAGCAATGTCAAGTTTCACTGGAGAATGATCGATTCACGCTTCTGCGTAAGGCCAGAATAGAGAATGTTCAACTCTTCTGCCCCTCCTGCCATTCATTTCTGTCCTTGGTGGTGAGAAGAGAATACCATTCAAAATGCACATGACAAACTGCAAACGGCAATTTTTGTGGTCCTTCAACCCAATGTGGTTCATGGCTAAGGATATTGACTAATCATAAGATTCTATTGATTTCCATTGAACATAGTCATATTGACCACATTTAAAGAGATTATCTTAATAGAAAAATCCACATGCAGTACTCATGCCATCTTTATATGTTTATTGCCAATGCACTCATTTTAGGACGCGCTTAAGATTTAGGAAAGTAGCTAGCAATATCATACACCTGCTATGTTGTTCTGATATGAAATATTCTTTTATTCTACTGGAATATAACAAAATCCTTCCCAAAAAGAATTACAAAATAATAATAATAAAAAATCCTGTTTGTTTTCATATCAATAAGGTGATACACAACATCATCTTACCGATCATCACTGTTCCAAACTTTGAACCTCTTGGTGTGATTTGTTTGTGCCAAAACCCACACTCATGGGTTCAGTGGCAGGTTTGATTTTAAATGCTCTTATGAAGCTACTAACTGAGCCACATCTAGTATTGCAATAGCAGTTCATTTTTTTTCAAGCTGGTTATTCATGAAGTTGACATCTGCGCTTCTATCCTTCGGTTGCAGAGTGCAGTCGATCATCTGTACAGGAAAGGTGCTAAATGAAGTGCTGGGATACACAAGGAAGACTTCCAGATGTTGCAGTCGGGGATGCTGTCCTGAAAAATAATCATATTGCGAAATCAATATATTTACATTACATGTAACGTTCAATTTTTATGTGGAGATATTTTGGGTTTTGTAGATATTCAAAAAGATGTGAATCATGTGACATTTTGAACTCCTTGTATGATAATTTATTATTTATGAAAGTGTACTAAAGGAGAGGATGATTTATGCAATCGAATAAATTTAAGAAAATTAAAATGTATGATGGAAATCATGCCATAAGAGAGTTACGAATTTTAGATGAAAAAATTTGAAGGTAAAAATTATCATCTAAGTTTTCTTGACTTTTGGAGTTTCCAATTGCAATGCGGTTAAAAACTTGTTAATCACATCATTTTAAAGTGCAGGTTATGTACCTTAATTATAAAATCTCAATTTCTCTCCTTCACATGGAAAGAGATAGAGATCTACCCATTCAAATGTTATATCAATTATGTAACGACCTGGTTCCCGAGTTCCTACGAGACACGAGAACCGGACCGACTCGACTAATCCCAAGACCTAGTCGTCCAACGAGGAAGTAACCAAAAGACAGTAAAATAAACCACATTCAGCATGAATATAACTAACAGTAAGAAGGTACAGCAGTAAGGAAAGAAATTACTACAGTAGGTACCACCACAACAGTAAAACAGCATTTATCATATAACAAGAACGGCAGGTAAAGAAAGTACAGCGGAAATAAAAACTACTCACTAAAATAGAAACAAAAGAGGTACAAGGACTGTGGTAAACTCTACTGGATCCTATTTGGCCCAGCGTCCTCTGCAGTTGCCGACCCTGGCTGCTAAACACCTGGTCCTGAAAAAGGTAACGAGTGTAACACGTCAGCAAAACGCTGAGTAGAGTGGCAAACTAACTAAAGGCAACAGTAGAGTGTACAGTAGCTGTTATGTTCTATTACTTCCTTTATTCACATCTTCAATTTTTCTCACTATTTCATTTATTTCTCAGATCCTTTACTTGATCTCGAATGTCCTCGTGGGAACGATCTTGATTGCAGTCTTTTCCAAAAGTAGAAGTAGCACGTGGTGCTCTCCTGGCCGGAAGAGTCCCCCGTGGTGATCCTACCCTCAGTCAACCACCCCAAGGTCACTGACAGACGTAACGGTGACTGCGGCACGTGCGATAAACGCACAGGTAGCTAGCCCGCACTGGCACGCGGTCAGTCGCTTCCGTTAACGGGTGCGCCCAAAGCACAGCACGGAACCAGGGCAGAGCCCTCTCAGTAACAGGGGTCCAACCCCTCCACAGTAACCAAACCGGGGCCTTGCCCCTCCACAGTCCGCGCACCCTCGCCTGACTACCCTGGTTTGCCCTAGTGGGCCTAACAAGTCGGTGAAGGAGGCTAGCAGAACCCCGGGGCCCGTGGGGTAGCTAGTACTCTCCTAACACTACTAGCTCTCCTCGGTACTACGTACACGAGGGCCAACAAGTCGGTACAGAGCAGCCAATCCTAACCCCGGGTCCCTGGGGCGGCTGGCCCCACTCTGCACTAAACAGGTACAGGTACTTCCCTTGGTACTGCGTACCCAAGAGACAGTACAAACTACATCTTAGTTCCATTCCTTTTTCTTTCCAGGAGTTCCACTCCTAATTCCCCGTAGGGTTCCAGCTCTTTATCTCAGAACATCATATGTTTCACTTTCCAGATTCACGTTCTCAAAATCCATGATCTCAATCATGTTTCTTTATTCATAACAGGCAGCTGTTAATTCAAATTACAGGCAGCTTTATATTCCTTTCCATTTTTCCAAGACTGCATTATTATACATTCCACTAGTTTTTCCATCCTAGGATTCATGCCATATCCTAGGGTCTATCATACAATCTAGTTTTCCGGTCCTAGGATTCATGCAACACCTAGGAACTATCATTCCATATATTTCTCATTCCTAGGATTCATGCAATGTCCTAGGTTCTAGTTATGGTTCCATACTTTAGCAAATTTTATTAATACTTAAAGCCACTCTACCAGGTACAACGGGAGTAATGGGGGCGTGATCGGGAATCCCGCGTGCCTCCGCGACTCTCAAGACTGCAACCGAACGAGGTCCTATCACAAGGATCAAACACAAGGAGTGTCTCAAAACAGTGTATAGCTACTGTAGACGGGTAGAGGAATTAATTCTGAAACGAACGCAACTCGAATCGCGGAAAACGGAGCCCAAACGGGCCCTAAACGGGTCGAGAAAGACGATACTGTGCAAAATCAGACGTCTGGAACTCCTTCCAGACGTCTTAAACGGTGGATCAGAGAATTACCTGTTCAGCGTGGTTTCCCAGACGTCCAGAAGTCTTCGGGGACGTCTGTCTTATACCCCAGACGTCCGATGGTCCATACGGACGTCTGTAGGTCACTCCCGCCGTCTGGTACAACTTCCAGACGTCTGATTCGCAAAGGATGGCGAATCAGCGAACCTACGCACAGCCAACCGCTCGCGACGCCGCCCGCGTCGCACCTCGCGCTCCTGCTGCTCAGACCGCAGCAAGTCCCTCTCCGCGTCGCTCCGCGCCCCCTGCGCCCTCCGTCGGCCGGCCAAGCCGCTCCGGCGAGCTCGCTCTCACGGCAGAGCTCCGTCCTCGCACGCCGCACCTCCGCGCTCACTGCGGCCGCCGCTGCCGCCCTCGCGTCCGCTCGCTCTCGCGCACAGGAAGGAGAAGGAGGAGACGGTGGAGACGGGAGGGGAGGCGTGCCCCTTTTAGCGCCGCGCGGAGAGGAGAGAGAGAAGGCGGCAGGCCGCCTGCAGCCGCAGAGAAAAGAGGGAATATGCGGTCTGCGCGCTCAGGCGCGCAGGCGACTCGCGTGTGTCGAAAATAACGGATTTCAGGACGTCTGGAAACGATCCCAGATGTCTGTTCAGACGTCTGTATGTGATCCCAGATGTCTGGACCGACGTCTGGGCCTCCTTCCAGACGTCTTACAAGACGTCTGGGGCACGCGTTCATAACAATATAACAAACTCAAAGGAAGTTTCGTCCCCGAAACTTGCGCCAACTAGGGTTTGGGAAAAGACGTCCAAATAACCATAACAAACTCAAAGAGGACCGAACCCGGTCTGAAAAGACGTACCCGCGAAAAGCTCTGGGTACCGCTCCCGCATTGCCGCCTTAGGCTCCCAGGTAGCCTCCTCGTACCGCTGGCTCCTCCACAAAACCTTTACCAAGGGTACTTGCTTTCGTCTCAAACGGCGAACGGATCGGTCTAGGATCTGCACTGGCCGCTCGGGGTAGGTCAGGTCGTCGCTCACCTCGACGCTCTCGTGACTCAGTACGTGGTTGAGATCGGCTACGTACTTCCTGAGGTTGGACACGTGGAACACGTCGTGCACACCAGAAAGCTGCGGGGGAAGGGCAAGTCTGTAAGCAACGGGTCCAACCCGCTCCAGGACCTCAAAGGGCCCCACGAACCTCAGCGCGAGCTTCCCTCTCACCCCAAACCGCTGTAAGCCCTTCATGGGCGAAATACGAAGAAAGACGTGGTCCCCAACCTCGAACTGCACCTCTCTGCGTCTGCGATCTGCGTAGCTCTTCTGTCTGCTCCTGACAGTGCGGAGTCGTCTGTGGATCTGCTCAACTACCTCCTGACTCTGCCGGATCAACCTGGGGCCAACCTCCCACTTGGTCCCCACCTCAACCCAACTCAAGGGTGCCGTGCATTTCCGTCTGTACAGAGCCTCGTAGGGAGCCATGCCGATGCTCGAGTGATAACTGTTGTATGCAAACTCCGCCAGGGGCAGGTGCTCCTCCCAAGAGCCCCTCCAGTCTAGTACACAGGCACGCAAAAGGTCCTCAAGTGTCTGTATCGTGCGTTCCGACTGTCTGTCCGTCTGGGGGTGGTAAGCCGTGCTAAACCTCAACCTCGTCCCCAAAGCCTGCTGAAACTCAGCCCAAAATTGGGACGTAAAGCGGGTATCCCGGTCGGATACGATCTCCCGCGGAACTCCGTGTAGTCGCACCACATCACGGATATACCTCTCTGCCAACTGTGCTGGTCCCCAAGTGACTCGGATCGGCAAGAATCGCGCCGTCTTCGTCAATCTATCCACTATTACCCAGACTGCGTCGTGTCCCCGCTGGGTAACAGGTAAGCCCACCACCAAGTCCATGGTGATGCTTTCCCACTTCCACTCTGGCACTGGAAGCGGCTGAAGCGGCCCTGCAGGCCTCTGATGCTCGGCTTTCACCTGCTATCACACTAAGCACTGCTGCACGAACTCACCCACATCCCGCTTCATCCCTCTCCACCAAAACTCGCGTCTCAAGTCATGGTACAATTTCGTGTTTCCGGGATGTATGGTGAATCTGGAACCGTGTGCCTCAGTCAGGAGCTCTCTCAACAGCTCCTCGTCTCTGGGAACGCACAACCGTCCCCTCAAGCGTAACACCTGGTCTGCGAAAGAGAAGTCCCCTGGGTCCCCTGATAGTACTCTGTCGTGCAAAGACTGCAAGTACGGATCGGCCATCTGTCCCGTGATGATGCGGTCTATCAACTCTGGCCTGGTCTGCCGTGTCACCGTCACTGCCCCACAGTACCCTCGTAACTCTAGAGGTCGCCAACTGCCCACCTCCTCCAAAAGGCTCCAACTCTGTAACTGTAGACTGGCCAAGCGTGCGGGCGCCTTACGGCTCAAGGCGTCAGCCACCACATTGGCCTTTCCCGGGTGGTAGGAGATGCTGCAGTCGTAGTCCTTCAGGAGCTCCAACCAACGTCTCTGTCTCATGTTGAGCTCCTTCTGGTCAAAAAGATATCTGAGGCTCTTGTGATCTGTAAAAATCTCGAAGGTCTCACCGTACAAGTAGTGCCTCCATGTCTTCAGCGCGAAGACAACAGCTGCCAACTCTAGATCGTGGGTAGGGTAGGTATGCTCATGGGGCTTCAGTTGCCGCGAAGCGTAAGCGACCACGTGACCCCTCTGCATGAGCACACCTCCTAACCCTTGCAAGGAAGCGTCCGTGTACACAACGAACCCGCCACTACTGTCAGGGATGGTGAGCACGGGAGCCGAGGTCAACCTCTCCTTCAGCTCCAGAAAACACGCCTCACAGGCGTCTGTCCAAGCGAAAGGCACGTCCTTCCGGGTCAACTGTGTCATAGGACGCGCAATCTGTGAAAATCCTCTGATGAACCGTCTGTAGTAACCTGCCAGTTCCAGGAAACTGCGAATCTCAATGACTGAACGCGGTCTCTCCCACCTGAGCACTGCCTCGACCTTGGCGGGGTCCACCGCCAGGCCGTCTCCAGAGATCACATGACCCAAAAAAGGTCACCTCCCTCAACCAGAACTCGCACTTGCTGTATTTGGCGTACAGCCTGCGTCGTCTCAGAGTGTCCAGAACCATCCGCAAGTGCTGTCCGTGCTGCGTCCGATCTCTAGAATAGATAAGTACATCATCTATGAAAACCACCACAAACTGGTCCAAGTACGGTCTAAACACCCGGTTCATCAGGTCCATGAAAGCAGCGGGGGCATTGGTCAGCCCAAACGGCATGACCAAAAACTCGTAGTGTCCGTACCGGGTGCGGAAAGCTGTCTTGGAGACGTCGGTCTCCCTGATCCTCAACTGGTGGTATCTAGACCTCAAGTCGATCTTGGAAAACACCGTGGCACCCCGCAACTGGTCAAACAAATCGTCGATCCTCGGCAGCGGATATCTGTTCTTGATGGTGACCCTATTCAGCTGTCGGTAGTCCACACAAAGGCGTAGGGTCTCATCCTTCTTCTTCACAAATAGTACCGGGGCTCCCCAGGGAGACGCACTGGGCCTCACGAAACCTTTCTCCAAAAGGTCCTGCAACTGGGACTTGAACTCTCGCAGCTCAAGCGGTGCCATTCTGTATGGCGCGGTGGAGATGGGGCTGGTCCCTGGTACTAGTGAGATCTCAAACTCGATCTCACGCTCGGGCGGTAGTCTTGGTAACTCGTCTGGAAACACGTCGGGGTACTCTCTGACCACCGGGATGCTCTGGAAGTCTGCCACGGGGCAGTGCTCTGCCACCACACAAGCTAGGAAGCCCTCACACCCCTGGCTCAAAAGTCTCGCCGCCCGAAGTGCCGAAATGCACCTGAAACCTCCGTCCACTGGCTGCCCGTGAAACTCGAAAGAAGGCAACTCTGGAATGGAGAAGACAATCTTCCTCTCAAAACAGTCTACCAAGGCGTGGTAAGCGGACAGCCAATCCATCCCCAGAATCACTCCAAAGTCCTCCATCTGTATCATAATCAGGTCAGCTGGCAGGCTATGTCCCCCGATGCTGACCTCGCAACCCGTGTATACCTCCTCAGCTACAAACAGCTGACCACTCGGACCTCTGATTACGAACGGATTCTCTAACAGTGTATAATCCTGGTCCAAACTAACTGCGAAACTGGCTGCGACAAACGAGTGCGTAGCGCCGGAATCGAAAAGCGTGTAAACGAGTCTGCCAGAAACTGAAACTATACCTGCTACCACGGATCCTGATGCTCTGGCGTCCCTGTGTGTTAGGGCGTTGATACGCCCCTCAGCCCTAGGTGCGGACGAAGCAGCCACACTCTGCGTCGGACGGGTAGGGGCTGGCCGGTACCCTCATCGCGACTGCTGTCCTCCTCCTCGCGCCTGGGAACCGCGACCTCCTGCGTGCCCTCCAGTGCTCTGCGCGGGAAGTATCTGCTGACCTCCTGCCCTAGACGGGCAGTCCCTCCTGACGTGGCCCGGCTGGCCACACTGGTAGCAGAGGGGAACCCGACTCCCTCCCTCAGTGAGTCCCTGCTGTCGGCTAGGCGGGGGTCCGGTGCTGGCGACTGGCCCCTGTCGAGGGCCCCCAAAGGCCACTGATGGCCCTGCACAACGTGATGGCTCTCCTGCGGACGCCACGTGTCTCCGTTGAGTTCTCCTAACACGCCTGGTGTGGCGGCGGAAATCTCGTTCCACCACTAACTCCCCTGTCGTACGCTCGGAAGGGGGAGGGGGTGGCGACGTGGGTGGAAGCTGAAATTCTTCTCGAACCACCTCTCGAATCAGTTGGACGAGGTCCCGAGACGGTATACTCAGGAGAAGAGGAGGGGTAGTATGTATTCCAAGCCCGACACATCTGTCCCCCGGGCCTTGACCTCGGCCGCGCCTGCGGCCCACCCTCCTAGCTCCACGACGCGGCATCTCCTACAATGGAGACGCGAAACAAAATAAAAACCCTCAAAACAGACGGTACCTAATGAAACTTCTAAGAGCTCATGTCAAGAGGTATGTTGTGGTGGCTACTCTAGTTATAACATGTGAATTGGTTATTTTCCAGTCAGTTGATTCACTTCTCGGGACGACCTTGCTCTGATACCATCTTGTAACGACCCGGTTCCCGAGTCCCTACGAGACACGAGAACCGGACCGACTCGACTAATCCCAAGACCTAGTCGTCCAACGAGGAAGTAACCAAAAGACAGTAAAATAAACCACATTCAGCATGAATATAACTAACAGTAAGAAGGTACAGCAGTAAGGAAAGAAATTACTACAGTAGGTACCACCACAACAGTAAAACAGCATTTATCATATAACAAGAACGGCAGGTAAAGAAAGTACAGAGGAAACAAAAACTACTCACTAAAACAGAAACAAAAGAGGTACAAGGACTGTGGTAAACTCTACTGGACCCTACTTGGCCCAGCGTCCTCTGCAGCCGCCGACCCTGGCTGCTCAACACCTGGTCCTGAAAAAGGTAACGAGTGTAACACGTCAGCAAAACGCTGAGTAGAGTGGCAAACTAACTAAAGGCAACAGTAGAGTGTACAGTAGCTGTTATGTTCTATTACTTCCTTTATTCACATCTTTCAATTTTTCTCACTATTTCATTTATTTCTCAGATCCTTTACTTGATCTCGAATGTCCTCGTGGGAACGATCTTGATTGCAGTCTTTTCCAAAAGTAGAAGTAGCACGTGGTGCTCTCCTGGCCGGGAGAGTCCCCCGTGGTGATCCTACCCTCAGTCAACCACCCCAAGGTCACTGACAGACGTAACGGTGACTACGGCACGCGCGATAAACGCACAGGTAGCTAGCCCGCACTGGCACGCAGTCAGTCGTTTCCGTTAACGAGTGCGCCCAAAGCACAGCACGGAACCAGGGCAGAGCCCTCTCAGTAACAGGGGTCCAACCCCTCCACAGTAACCAAACCGGGGCCTTGCCCCTCCACAGTCCGCGCACCCTCGCCTGACTACCCTGGTTTGCCCTAGTGGGCCTAACAAGTCGGTGAAGGAGGCTAGCAGAACCCCGGGGCCCGTGGGGTAGCTAGTACTCTCCTAACACTACTAGCTCTCCTCGGTACTACGTACACGAGGGCCAACAAGTCGGTACAGAGCAGCCAATCCTAACCCCGGGTCCCTGGGGCGGCTGGCCCCACTCTGCACTAAACAGGTACAGGTACTTCCCTTGGTACTGCGTACCCAAGAGACAGTACAAACTACATCTTAGTTCCATTCCTTTTTCTTTCCAGGAGTTCCACTCCTAATTCCCCGTAGGGTTCCAGCTCTTTATCTCAGAACATCATATGTTTCACTTTCCAGATTCACGTTCTCAAAATCCATGATCTCAATCATGTTTCTTTATTCATAACAGGCAGCTGTTAATTCAAATTACAGGCAGCTTTATATTCCTTTCCATTTTTCCAAGACTGCATTATTATACATTCCACTAGTTTTTCCATCCTAGGATTCATGCCATATCCTAGGGTCTATCATACAATCTAGTTTTCCGGTCCTAGGATTCATGCAATACCTAGGAACTATCATTCCATATATTTCTCATTCCTAGGATTCATGCAATGTCCTAGGTTCTAGTTATGGTTCCATACTTTAGCAAATTTTATTAATACTTAAAGCCACTCTACCAGGTACAACGGGAGTAATGGGGGCGTGATCGGGAATCCCGCGTGCCTCCGCGACTCTCAAGACTGCAACCGAACGAGGTCTTATCACAAGGATCAAACACAAGGAGTGTCTCAAAACAGTGTATAGCTACTGTAGACGGGTAGAGGAATTAATTCTGAAACGAACGCAACTCGAATCGCGGAAAACGGAGCCCAAACGGGCCCTAAACGGGTCGAGAAAGACGATACTGTGCAAAATCAGACGTCTGGAACTCCTTCCAGACGTCTTAAACGGTGGATCAGAGAATTACCTGTTCAGCGTGGTTTCCCAGACGTCCAGAAGTCTTCGGGGACGTCTGTCCTATACCCCAGACGTCCGATGGTCCATACGGACGTCTGTAGGTCACTCCCGCCGTCTGGTACAACTTCCAGACGTCTGATTCGCAAAGGATGGCGAATCAGCGAACCTGCGCACAGCCAACCGCTCGCGACGCCACCCGCGTCGCACCTCGCGCTCCTGCTGCTCAGACCGCAGCAGGTCCCTCTTCGCGTCGCTCCGCGCCCCCTGCGCCCTCCGTCGGCCGGCCAAGCCGCTCCGGCGAGCTCGCCCTCACGGCAGAGCTCCGTCCTCGCACGCCGTACCTCCGCGCTCACTGCGGCCGCCGCTGCCGCCCTCGCGTCCGCTCGCTCTCGCGCACAGGAAGGAGAAGAAGGAGGAGACGGTGGAGACGGGAGGGGAGGCGCGCCCCTTTTAACGCCGTGCGGAGAGGAGAGAGAGAAGGCGGCAGGCCGCCTGCAGCCGCAGAGAAAAGAGGGAATATGCGGTCTGCGCGCTCAGGCGCGCAGGCGACTCGCGTGTGTCGAAAATAACGGATTTCAGGACATCTGGAAACGATCCCAGACGTCTGTTCAGACGTCTGTATGTGATCCCAGACGTCTGGAAGGAGGCCTCCTTCCAGACGTCTTACAAGACGTCTGGGGCACGCGTTCATAACAAATTATAACAAAGAAAACAAAAATTACAAGATCCCTTATAGAGTTCAAAGATGAAGAGGAAACTTAGCTTCTATAAGTTCAATTCATTTTCCTCTAAGGAGTATAGATCATAGTCGATGGTATAGGGAAGATGAGCTTTCAGATGGATGGAAGAGAGTATTAGAGAGCTTGAGAAGCACAAGAGAGCTTGAGAATCACAAGTGAGCTTGAGTGAGTGTTTTGAGTGATTTGTGAGCTTTAATGGTTGTTCTTTGCTAAGGGAGTTATGTAGGATATTTATAAAATTCATAGGACAACTTAAGATGGCCTTGGAGAGGTTATTTGGCCATTGGAGAAGATTTGGTTAAAGATCTCGAGTTTAAAGTTAATTGCAAAAGTATTCATAATTATTAGAGCATTATTAGATGTTTGAATGGGTTGTTAGATGTCCAATGCAATGTAAGGGTGTGTATGTCATCTAATTTGAATCAAGAAAAAGGGCAAAAAAATCATAGAATGTTGGATGTCTAATTTATTAATTAGACGACATATTTGTTATTTAGGTTTTTATTAGAAGATTAGATGTTGTAAGCACTTTAATGTTTAAGCATCTCAATGTGTCCCTAAAATTGAGTGTCACGTGGAAAACTTAAAAGAATTTCAAGTGATATTTAAGGGTGGAAGCATTCTACTAGTTGACACAGGTTTAAGTATTTTGATCTAATTGTTGGTAGGTCCATTGAGGTTTATGACTCAGCAATATCAATGAGGTAGCAATCAGGTGCCATGCTTGGGGTGGGACCTTGGGGCGTCGTAGAATGGTGTTAGAGCTTAACTCCTTTCTAGTAGAAAGAAATGGTTATCCAAGAAGTGCCACTACTAGCAAGAAGGCTAGTAGAAAAGGATTGCCCTTGAGGTAAAGTTATTAGGGATGTAGCAGGTCAGGTTTGGTTAAAATCCATTCTCACATCTATTTATAAAATCCATACTCGTATTATGCTCACTTATCCATTGGATAGGAAAGCTCAAAATCATACTCATATATCTACCCATTGAGTATTTATTTGCCACCGGATACCCATTTATAGATAGGCCATACAATCAAATAATGGCCACAGTAAAGACAAATAATAAAAAAAAAATGATAACATGATTCATTTCTAATTTTAATTCTTGTAAAAATGAAGCTTGGCACATATATGAAACATAAATCTATATATATATATATATATATCCATTTTGTTTATAGGTTATTCATCAAAATATTTAAAGGGTTGACATCAATCATTTATTAACTCCACCTTAGCCTCTTTTGAATTATAATTGGGTAGAACAATGATGGGAACGAATGGTCAGGTTTTTGCAATTGCATTTCAACTTACCTTGTAGTCGGGCGCTTTGATTGATGTACACGATCAAATTAAGTGTGCGTGTGAATGAGTAGTCCGTCTTAGGCGAACAGAGATTTCAGTGTAGATTCAGGGCATGGTAGGGGAAGGTGAGGATGATGATGGGAAATAATGATGCAAGCAAAGAGGGCCACTTCGAGTAACCCTGCATCGTGTTGTGTTGGTATGACCCACCTGGTTTGTTTCTGACGTGATTCAAGGTTTTTATCGATTGAAACAAGGTGCATTTCAATTGCATCCTTGGAGAAGCTCTTCCCTTACTTGCACCTATTTTGATCTGTCGAGAGGTTTTTTTAATCCTCTCCTCCGTACATGCTCTGTCGAAGGAAACTGCAGAAAAGATCTGTTGTCATTCTGCAGTAACCAACACAAACCCTCGGGATATTTAAAGGCATCTTACTTCGTCTTCCATTTAATCCTTTCCGGAGAATTTACTCATCTGCAATTTGTTTTACCAGACGGTGAACGCACTATTGGCATATTTCCTTGTTGACATGCTTTGCATGCTAAGGTGCGTACAAGTGAGTTAGAGTGTTACGCTTGGTGCTATGCCTATCTGTTGAGGCAACCTACTTCGGTGGGGAGCAGGAGTCCTTATCATAGTTCATACGAGCAATGGTGTTAATCTCTGCGATGGTCGACCCGCTTTGTGGTCGATTTATGGCTAACTGCGAAGAAGTCAAAATAGGACACCAAAGATATCGATCGGAGCTTACTTTTGGTGGGCCTTATTCGGGTTCTCGAGAGGAAAAGAAGGATCGTTTAAAATAATCAATCACAAAGGGATAGAAATAATAATAATAATAAAGTAATATCTAGTTTTACCTGAAAGCTGCACGTCTGGGGGGAGGTGGGGGTGCGGGGGGGGGAAGAGTAGGTGCATTCTCAGGAATTTCACTATGCAGTTGTGGAGTACAAGGAAACTTTCTTTTTTCCTCTCGAGGCACGTGATCCCCTCTCTCCAAAATCACGATCTATTTGGATTTTAGACATCACATTAAGGCAATTTGGAGCGTGGACCACACTCTTCAATTAACATGGGAACCTGGCTCTTAATTAGTCACAACCGTTATCTGACAATTCATGTGCTGGGTTAAGCTGTTCGCCGGATCCATCAGGCGGACATGAAGCCTTTCTAGTTGTGTTTGGTGGATTTTGTACCTATTATCTGTTGGATCTCTTTGGACATAATGTCGGGGTTTTATAAGACCTTTAAAGATTGAACTTTAATCGAAGATTTTTCTTCCTTCGTTGGACATCGAAAGCAATAAGCCGAAGTAAACGACCTGTTTCGAAACGTTGTTCTCAAACTCTTATACATGGTCAATTCGTAACTCGAAAACTTAGGGAGGTCGCGTCAAACCTGGGATGTTAAAAATTTCCATAAGCAATCTAGAAACGCCACGTATCTAAGTACTTCCATCGATTTCCTCTTCCTCTTCTAAAGTGAGTAGTTGGAGAAGTCAAGAACTCTCGTCCATTTGTTTTCTTTTTGCCCTTGATGCTATGCAGAATACTGATCGACCCAAAGCAAAACAGATCAAATGCTTAATCCGATGTGTAATCGTAAATCGCTAAATGGTCCTGTTGAACCCATGTTGAGTTAATTGGTTCCTACAGTCCTCCATCAAGTTATTACGAGAAAAGGAGGTTCAATCATACACGCAAGCACGTAGGGAGTTTTGTCTATAGGTTCATCCTCGAGATGGGTTGTCCAAGGTACCACATGGTGGCAGTTCCAAGGAGATAGGGGTACATCTATGAATTACACTTGCGATAGGGGGTGGTGAGCTACGGATTGAACTTATTTTTAAAAAGGATGATGATGTACAAATACAATTTTGTATACAACTTTCATTGCAGAATAAGGTTTAAGAAGTCGGTATACAATCGGTTAGGTCACTATATATCGATTAGGTCACTACATAGAGAGCATATGATATTTGAATGAGTGTGCGGTTTTCTATTTTTTATTTAAAAAAATATAAAATAATTAATTAACTTATTAAAATTTAATTTCTAACCAATAATACATAAATAATAAATATCATTCACAACTAAAATGAAACCTAATTAAACTCATACCTAAAATCATAATGATTAGTGACACAACAAAATCACATCTAAAATATTTTTTTTTTAATAAAAAATCAGGCCTAAAATATATTATCATAAAATCAATTACTTACTGAGTCGACTACTTAGGTATTCAGCCCAAGCAATCGACCTTGCTCACTTAGTAGACCACTTAAGGATACTCGATGTGAAAAAGATAGTGTTGACGAGTATGTAGCCGCATAGTCGGCCAACTCAATCGACTTCCTGAACATTGACGTGGAACATGCCATATCATATTGACGTGACACTTATTGGTAGCTGATGTGTCCTATTCCTACAGGGGGAAGGATATAGTACATGACACATGGCATATGATGTGTCATATGAGACACGTCATGTGACATGGCATGACAGACACGTCATGTGACATGGCATGACAGATCATGGCAATATACCATGGCACATCAGCTCGACCCAAAATAGTGGACATAAGTATGTTTATGAAGTGTTTTCCTTCCAAATAAATGTCCCACATGGTATTTTATAGGTAACTCCAAGGGATGAGACATCTTTAGTCGATTGACGATTGCTAATGTAATGATGTAGCATCTTATTCGTAGTCTTTATCCCCTTTCTTTTGTGACATAGAGTCATTCTCACAATGAGAGTTGTCCTCATGTTTGTGTGTTGGTCTGACTGTGATGAGGGAGAAAAGTTAGGCTCAATACGCTCGACCCAAAAGGCCTTGCAAGCTCAACTAGCACAGAGAGAAGACTAACCTAATAGCAGGATAAAAGAGTTTCGATGTGATAGCCTTGCTAAAGAGTTGCGCTATTGCCATTTCGAGCGATCTAATAGATCTTCCCGGAGTGCCACAGTGTCAATAGATATTCCGTTGAAAGTAATTGGTTTGCCAAAAATGTGAGCAACAGTGTTCTCCAGGAGTAGAGTAATCAATTGGCCTACAACACGTGAGTGCCACACCTCACCTCTATGACGACTAGGTTCGGATGATGTCGACTTGGAAGGCGAAGCGACATGGAAGCCAAGTGGACCTAGGGAGGCATGAGAGGTGATTGCACTTCTCAAAGTGCAAAGAATTATATGTAATAATTACAACCCTAATTCCCTTATAAATGGGTCTCCATGTATACGAAAAAAGAGTAATCACCCTTATTGTACTCAAATAAAAAAGAGAATACTCTAGTGCATCATTTAGGTGGAACTGGGTCACCAACTTCCTTTTTCTTTCTTATGCTTTTATTCTGTGATCTTAATGATCGGGTTCTTGCAACTCGATTAGATCCTAAATGGCAGTGTTTTTTTACGAGAGATTGATTTTAGAAATCTACGTTCGAGAAGAAAGGTGATTTGGAAAAAAGAAACGAAGCACTAACTATTGACACTTTAGTTAAGCTACTCCAGCCGCTGCATAAGGTGAGGAAGTGTTATGAGTCCAAACAAGGGTCAATCATCTTGAGTTTGTCACCCCCTCATCTATCATTTTGTTGGATTGAAATGTGCTTAGTAAGCTAAGAGACGAATAAGTGGATGTTGAAGACCAATATGTGAACCTCTTGATAGGGGATTGACTTTTTGCTATAATGAAACTCAAAGAATGATAGAATTGGACTGATCTTTATGATTAAAGCTTGTCTTTTCTCAATTGCAAGGTATGGAAGCTTCTTTGGATGGTTAAGATATTTTTATGGCTCTTCCAAGTGTGGCATGGCTCCCTTTCTTTGTAAGGCAAAACCTTCTATCCTTCCTTGAGTCTTTGGGCATCAGCATGAACTTTGGGGGCACCACATGGATTTACCCTCAATTTGCAGTATTTTTGACTTATCTATTTGAGTTACTCTTAATTGAACGAGAAGTGCTCTTTGGTTTGATTTGCTCCTAGTGACTTAGCCTTATTCTTTAGTTTTTACAAATCAAGTTCGACAAGTGTTTCATTCTTTTTACTTGGAGGTGCTTTGTTTCTAGCGTTGTTAGTGTTGCTAATTTCTTTACGTCTGCCTAACTTATGCCATCTTTTAGTAGAGGTGGTCTAGAACTTAGGTCATAAAGGATTTTGCTTAGATTCAGATCTTTCCCTTATTTGGGAAAATATGTCATCTAGAATTGCCATAACTTGGAAGGTTGACGTGCAAAGCTCAAGCACACAGAACATGCTTGCATATTTCTTGTAAACATCCACAAAAGTATAGTATAAAAGACTTGATTTGTTTAGATTGATTGGAAAAATATCTCCAACTTTTGGGGTTCAACTCTAGCCTATGCCACTTGTTAACCATTATACTTTTGAGCTTAATTAAAAGAGGGGAAAAATTGACCAAGATGGTAAAAAGCTTCATATAACTGCCAGAACTTGTCTCCCATTGGAAGGGGATCACATCGCAGTAACTATTCTCCACATAGGAGGTAGAAGTAGACAAAAGATTCTCCCTCCTCATTTCTCTTCCCTCACCTTCCTTGATCTAGATTCTAAAACAGGGACATAGTAGATAACTAACACAATAGTTATTTTGGAATGATAACTTCCCAACTCCAAAAGAACACCCAATCCTATGCACACAAACCTCAAACCCTATGTATAGCATACACGGTGCATTACATCGAAAATGGAAAAATTATAATGTCAACAAAAAGGAACACAACATCACTCGAAATTTTGTCCTTCTCGATGAGAGAGAGTTTGTCGGAGTTATGTGCCTTTGACAAGCTAATATGAGTGAAATCTAGTGACTTGGATTTGAATGTTAGATTACATGGATGCACTAATGTGATTAGTTGGATCTTTCAGTATAATTGAGAGAATGTACTGTAGCCGTATTGGATGCAACTGATGACAGGTATCAAAGATCAGCAAGGTTTGGATTAAGGATTTCAATAATAAGTCATCAAGAACTATCATGATATCTAACATTTATCTCTAGTTTGAGAAGTGATGACAATCTTCTCAAGAGACTGTTACTTGACAGATGCCCTTGATGCACATCTTTTGCATATAAATGGAGATTCGGGGCTGTCACATAGGTTGAGTCAAAGGAACGACTCAATGAGACGGAGATGCAAGAAGTTCTCTTATCATTGTCATAAAGAAGGTATATCCTTGACTTGAGACAGATATATGTCTTTGCGCTTGAAATATACATTTGGTGGATTGATAGTTGATGCACCCACTACGGTGTTGAGACTGGAAAGCTGGTGTGTATATGAGAGTACATGGGATACATGATCTCTCGAAGGGATCATACATATCCACTATTGTAGGAGTATATAGTGGTTCAAAAGACATGAGCTCACTCTGCATATATTGGGATGTATGAAATTTCGTACATGGTCGTATAGGTCCTAATCAGATCCGTATATGAAAGAGAAAAAGACAATTCCTTTTTAGAAAGAAATTAGCCTTATCGTCTTAATGATATAAAGAGAACATAAATATATATAACTCTTATTATGAAGGATAGTGGGTTTAGGAATTAATCCTTAGGGTTACATATGTCTTCCAATGTGGAGGATTCATGAGTATTTGAAATACTGTAAATCTTAAATTCTAAATGTTTCATTATTGACGTAATGAAAAAATAATAATTTTGGTGGGTTCCTAATTGTAAAAATATCAAATATTATTTAAGAAGTTAAATAATATTTAATTTGACATTTAATTAGACCAAAAAGGTTTGACTTTGATCTAAAAGGATTTGTATATAAATTAAATGCATTCTAAGTATGAAAATCCAATTGAATAAATTAGTTAAAGGGCCAATCATATAAATATTAATTAGGATTTAATTCCAACCATTGGATTTGATCCAATGCCTCCCACCATACTAGGATTACTAGTATTCCCTATAAATATCTCTCAAAGACATAGGCTAAAAGACCTGATTAACTTTTTGATTCACGTAATAGAGAGAGCCATCATTGTTAGAGATAGGAGGAGAAGAGTTGAAGATCCCCTAATCACCTTCCCTTCTTGGTCGACCAACAAGAGGATTGGTTAACCAACTCTTCAGTTGTTGGAAGACCAATGCTCTTGTTGCTTGACCAATAACATCTGTTGTTGGAGAGCACTAAGGTATTGATAAACCAACACCCATATTAGTCAACTAATCAATGTTGGGTAGTGAGTCAGTGGTCTTGTTGGTGCGTCTTTGGTCATGTGCGTGAGGTTCTGAAGTGAAGGTCATCTCGGGTTTGTGAAGGGTTCATGGTATGTGTTGGGAGTTGAGTGTTCTTGACACCAAGGGCCTAATTAACTTGCAAAGAAAAAGGACGCCATGCCAAGACTTATTGTAGTTGTGTTATGCTGCCCTAGAAGTGTATTTTGATATTCGTGGGGATCACAGTAAGAAGCTAATTCTTTCCATGTGATTTCAATTTAAGTAATTTCATTTTTAATCATTCAATTTTTGGATATCGAATAGTTTCAAATCGAAGTTTTAAATGATGTATTTTTTGACATTTTTGCAATATCTCTCGTGAATCGCTTGTCTTTCAAAGCTTGGTTTCCAAGTTTTGGGCATAGTTCACATCTGTCCAATTAAGAGGATCCAAATTCAGTTGGAGGCAGGAACAATTGGCTTGTGGGAATTGGTTCCTTTTTGGAATTCTAGTTTCTCAATTGGACGAGACCTATGAACACAGTAACCGCCGCAAAGAGGTTGGCTGAGTGGAAAAGCTTGCCATTAATGCCTAGAGGTCGTTAGGAATGTAATTTTTGGTAAATCCGATAAATCTAATCTAAACCTAACGTACCTTAATCCGAAAGGGATAGGTAAAATCTAACTCGAACCTAAAGGGTTTGGATATGAGTTTTATCTAGAAAATTTGATCGAACTTAGGTATTTGTATGAATCTATACTCTATTATCATACCCAAATACCTGAATAAAATATCTTTCTCTCTCTCTCTCTCTCTCTCTCTCTCTCTCTATATATATATATATATATATATATATATATATATATATATATAAGTACCATCCCAAGTACCTCATTTCTTTGACCATCATCTTCTTCATGATTCACTCCATGATTTTAAAGGTTGTGAATGTTTTTGAAGTTTCCATTAAATATTTATTTCAAAGATGAGAATTTTTTTTTGAAAGTTATTTGTATTTAATTTTTTTTGTATTTTTGTATTTTTATTTTTGATGTATTTCCTTTAAAAAGCTCTTTTTGTAATAATTTTAGTGGAGATCAATAAAATTAGAGTAGCTCAAGCTCATATATTTAGAACTTGTTAAAAATAAATAATTAATGAATTATGTTGTAGATTTTTCTCCTCTTTGACTTTAATTTGACATGATTTGATTATAAAATTAATTTATAGATGGATACCCTTTAGATAAATAAATATCTGATAGGTACATAGATATGGGTATGAATTTAAATTTTTATATTTAATAGGTAAATGGATAGAGTATAAATTTAAATTTTATAAATAGATATGAATATGAGTTAACCAAACTCAATTCAAACCCAACTCATTTACATCCCCATAGGTCATTGATCAAATCTCGCAATCGTTTCATTCTTTGGAAAAATGGAAAGAAACTCGTCTATGCACATCCCTTTCTCTCGTATACCCATTTTCCAACCCACGCTAATTTCAGCATGCTTTTAACGTTAATGTCATAACATCAACGCCGCGTAAAAACGCATGCTACAACGTCACATGGCCGTGGTGACATAACGTCGATAATAATACGCTAACATTAATGCCAAAATTGCATTATCGCAGTACTATCATCTTCTTCCTCTATCACTCATGACCTCCCGTTAAGCCTAAAGAATTCGCCACCCTCGTTCTCTTTTTCCACAACTCGGTCTCCCTTTTATCTATCTATTGCCTAACCCCCTTCCCTAGCAAAAACTAAGGTTGCAGTTGACAAGGAGCTTATGTAGAGCCGATTAAGAATTGAAGTAGGTTAAATTAGGTAAAATATTTACTTGATTAATTTGTAATGATTAACATGGTAATATGGTGTTTGTAGATGATTTTTTAATAAGATACAGGTTAAAAAATAGAAAACCTAACACATTTGTCATCGAAGGAGGTGAAGATCCAAAATTACAAAAATGAATTCACAAGTGAGTATCGTGCCACGTATCCTCCTTACACACAAAAGAAGCAACAAAGTAGTATTATTTGATGAGATTTACCATCACTTAAAAAAATAACCACCACTTCTAACAAAAAATGTACACGTGCAAAATCAAAAACACATGTGCAAAATTAAAATATACAAGTGTAATGATTTTACATCAATACAAAAGAAAAAATATATCCTTCTAAATAATTTTACACATGCAAAATCGCAAAACCACCAAAATCACTCTAAAAGCCATTTCTAAGGATAAAATCACAAATTACTCTATAGAATAAATTTACATCAGTGTAAAATCATTTTACATTAGTATAATTTAATTAAAATAGAGAATCACCTTTGTAATTACTAACGCATAAAATGATGACTTTTTAAAGCAATGTAAATAATAGAATTTATATTATTTTTTAAATTTTTTTACATATAATATCAATTATACGGTGAGAATCATGCATGTAACATTCATATATTGTTAAATGTATCACATTTTATATAGTTATATATATTTTAATTTTTTGATATCATAATATTGATATGGTTGCGTGAGTAGGTAGTGAAATTTTTTTTTATATTCTAATACAATGTAAATGGATTGACCTAATATTACAAATATATTATAATAGAATGAATAAAATTTACTATATCTTAATATTGATATAATATAAAATAATAATAATTTATATAAAAGAAAATAAATTAAGCATTTAATCTCTCCTTCAAATCCTTTGCCAAATGCAGCCTAAACTCCACTTTTAGCCTTCCCATCGAAGGATGGTACCTTAGGTCCTTAACCCAACTTAAATTTCCACTTCCGACAAAACCAAACTTTAATCACCAGCCTCCGACAATCCACCACGTGGCACCGCAGGACACGCGACCAAATCTAAAGACCACCACCCGCGTGGCCGATCCACCCCCCTTCTTCTTGCCCCAGCTCTCCTCCAATTCGCAGCAACACTACGACACCCACGATGAACCCCCTCTCCCTCTCCCTCCCCCTCCCCCTCCCCTCCAATCCCCCACTCCTCCCCTCCAAGCTACCCACCACCACCTTCCGCACTCCCAAACACCCCTTGCTGGAGCCCCTCAAGGACCGCCTCATCCGCTCCCTCGACCGCGGCCACATCGACCAGGCCTTCCACCTGTTCGACGAAATGTCCCAGCAAGGTGTACCCCCCGACCTCGTTACCTACTCCGTTCTCCTCAAGTCCTGCATCCGCCGCCGCGACCTCCCACGTGGCCGCCTCGTCCACCACCACCTCCTCGACTCCGGCATCAAGCCCGACTCCGTCCTGGGCAACTCCCTCGTGGCGCTCTACTCCAAGTGCGGAGAGCTGGAGGCTGCACGCCAGGTGTTCGACGAAATGGGCAGCACGCGCGACCTCGTCTCGTGGAGCGCCATGATATCCGGGTGCGCGAGCAACGGCATGGAGAGGAAGGCCGTGGGCCTGTTCGGGGAGATGATGGAGCTCGGGTGGGAACCCAACGAGTTCTGCTTCGCCGGCTTGATCAACGGGTTCCGCAGCATGGAGTACGTCCGGATCGGGTTGGTATTGTTCGGGCTCGCGATGAAGACGGGATACTTCGGCGTGGGCGTGTTCGTCGGGTGTGCGTTGATCGATATGTTCGCAAAGACGGGGGACTTGGAGTCAGCCAGGAAGGTGTTCGACAAAATGCCCGCGAGGGACGTGGTTCCGTGGACGCAGATGATAACAAGATACGCGCAACATGGGCTTGCTTGCAACGCCATGGAGTTGTTCCTGGACATGATGCTTCACGGTCTTTCGCCCGATAACTTCACCATGAGCAGCGTGGTCACCGCGTGCACGGAGTTGGGTTGGTATCGAGTTGGACGGCAGCTGCATTCTCTGGCTGTCCGGTTTGGATTCGATCTGGACGTGTGCGTAGGCTGCAGCCTCGTGGATATGTATGCTAAGCTGGGCGGGTCAATGAGAGAGTCGAGGAAGGTTTTCAATCAGATGAGGGAGCACAATGTCATGTCATGGACGGCGGTCATTACGGGGTATGCTCAGAATGGAGGCGGCCAGGATTGCGAAGCTGTCGATCTCTTCTGTCAGATGATACAAGGTAGCATACGGCCAAACCATTTTACGCTCTCCAGTGTGCTCAAGGCATGTGCGAATCTCGCGGATGCGGATGTCGGACTGCAAGTTTATGCTTATGTGGTGAAATCTGGTCTCGCAGCAGTAAACTTTGTGGGGAATTCTCTCATCGGCATGTTTGTGAAATCTGGCAGGATGGAGGAAGCTCGTGTGGCTTTCGATATCCTGTGTGACAAGAGCCTTGTATCTTACAACGCAATCGTCGCTGGGTATGTGAATAACTCCGATGGCGAAGAGGCATTCGAATTCCTCCAGCAAATGGAAAGCTCGGATTTTGGGGTAGATGCATTCACGTATGCTAGCCTTCTGAGTGCTGCAGCAGGCATTGGCTCACTCAGCAAAGGCCAGCAGTTACATGGACAGGTGATTAAGGCTAGGTTGCGATTGGATCAGGGAGTTGGCAATGCACTCCTGTCCATGTATTCGAGATGTGGGAGCATTGATGATGCATGGCTGGCCTTCAGTGAGATGGATAGAAAGAATGTAATCTCTTGGACATCGATGATTGCAGGCTTCGCCAAGCACGGAGATGCAGAAAGGGCTCTTCGATTGTTCAATCTGATGATCGAATCAGGTGTAAAACCAAATGATATTACATACGTTGCTATCCTATCAGCATGTAGCCATGTCGGTCTGGTACAACAAGGATGGGAGCATTACCATTCTATGAAAAGAGAGCATGGTCTGGTGCCAAAGATGGACCATTATGCCTGCATGGTCGACCTATTGGGTCGGTCTGGCAACCTCGAAGAGGCGGTTGGTTTCATTAATTCAATGCCTTTTACTGCCAATGTGCTAGTTTGGAGGACACTTCTTGGTGCTTGTAGGGTTCACTTCAACATGGAAATTGGAGAATTGGCTGCGAAAAAGATCCTAGAGCTGGAGCCTGAGGATCCAGCAGCACATGTGTTGCTCTCAAACTTGTATGCATCGAGAGGGCAATGGGATAATGTGGTGGCGATAAGGAGCAGCATGAAGCAAAGGAGAGTAACTAAAGAAGCTGGCTTAAGCTGGATGGAGATAGGCAACACAATCCACAAGTTCCACGTTGGTGACACGTGCCATCCCTGTGCCCGAGAGATATATGCCAAACTTGATGAAATGGCATCAAAGATCAAAATAATGGGATATTTACCAGACTTGAATTATGTCCTGCATGAGGTGGAGGAAGAGCAAAAGGAACAGTATCTATTCCAACACAGTGAAAAGATTGCCGTAGCATTTGGCTTGATGAGCACATCAGCTCCAAGACCTATACGAATATTTAAAAACCTTCGTGTCTGTGGAGATTGCCACAATGCAATCAAGTTTATCTCCAAGGCCTATGGGAGGGTGATTATTCTTAGGGACTCCAACCGGTTTCATTGTTTCAGGGATGGGGTCTGCTCATGTGGGGACTACTGGTGATGGATTGTCATTAATGGATTTGTACCATAACACCAAGTACTTGTGCTGGCATCCCTTGAAAATTTTGTTATTCCAAGTACAAAACTGCAAAGAAGTTACAGAATTCTCAGGAAAAGATACAGCTGAAGGCAAATGAAAACTGTTGCTAGAAGTTATTTTACATAAAACATTTTCTCCCACGGTGAACTAGTTACATCTGTAATGACCGTAAACAATGACAGTTTCAACATGTGAAGAACTTTACACTCCTGAAGTTCTATCACTATCCACGGATCGGTCAGCAGTGCTTCAATTTTTAGGTCAGTCAGTAATTGCTTCCTCTCTGCTTTTCAAAAGGCTGTAAATGACAGTAAACAAGTCCGGCCAGAGCAGTTTATTTGGATCACTGGAAATTCTAAAAGGCATGTGCCAGCATTACGGCTTCTACTTTGTCAGCATATCTGCCAGTTGATTGGTCAGGACAGCATTTGACAGAGGAGAGTGCTGCAACTCTAACAATTCCTCCCTACTGTACTTCACTCTTTCATCTATTCAGAATCAGAACAAAGTGAATTTTGACACTAAACTATAAAGCGCTTTACATTTAAAAAGAAAAGTTCCTAGATAAGAAAGTTCCAGCATTGCTGGTAAAAGAGATGTGATTAGTACCCATGAAGGTCTTCACTGGAAGTCTAGATGGCTGTAATGACTTTCCTCTGCCTGGCTTCATTGGTGACGGTTGGGATGCTCCATGAGCATGTGATGAATTTGCAACAGTAATTTGATTTGTGAATGATGGTGGAAGCAACTCGTGCTTCACTTCAATGTGCATAAACTGTTTACAAAATGATGAAATGGCATCCTCAATCAAGAGCCAGCACCCCCTCAAATCTAACCTTTTCAGTGATGATGGTGGTTGAAACGCAAGAAGACCTGTATTTGTCAGCACTGAACCACAAAATCCAAGAAACTCAAGGTTTGGGAGGCATGACAGCATATCAATGGACTGGTCTGTTAGGTGGTTGCTCTTTAGAAACAAAGATTTTAATCCTTTCATGTTAAGCAATGGATTTGATGTATCATCTGTCAAATGTATTCCTTCTAAGTTCAAACTTTCCAAAGAGTTGAGATTGTTCAGTGCGATTAAAGAGTATGATTTCTCTCTGTACTCCTCTCCAGAGTAAGTAAAACCTAGTATCCATACCAATAACAATCAAGCATGTTAGAAAGTTTGTTTGAAGCCCTTTGCACTAATAAAAAGAAACTGAAGTAACCTACAAACTCATACCTCTTATCTTCGTGTAGCTTAAATCAATCATCTTTAAAGATAGCATCGTGCCAAAGTAGGGGAGAGATGAGTCATCAATTTCTGTATAAGATAGTAACAAAACTTGAAGTTTTGGAACTTTTCCAACCAGGACAGATACCCCTAGAGAAGTGACTTTTGTATTGCTGAGATCAAGGCTCTTCAGGTTTGCTCCAATACTCGCAATGTCTGCAATCGGCTCATCTGTCATCCTGCTAGAACTGAGATTCAAATACTCTAGTCTTCTCATGCCAGCTAACAAGTCGAATTTGCAAAGAGAAGATTGGGACAGATCCAAGAATGTTACATAGCTTGGCTGCAGATATGAAAAGGCCTCACTTGCATTGTTGAACTCAGTGCCTGAGAGTAGTAGTTTGGATAAAGGGGCCAAACAACTTGTGCCCTCAACAAATATGGAATTGATTGTGCAAAAGCTCATATTCAGACAAGTAATAGAAGGAAGCACAGGTAGTATATGGACATTGGTCCATGCAACATTTAGATAACTCAATTTGGGGAAAGCTTTCAGACTGGCAGCACCTTTATCAGATATCTTACTACCCCATACATCCAGGTATTCAAGATGCTCTAGCACCTATATGAAGATGAAATGGCAAGTGATGAGTCTGATTAAGCACTTTATCGCAAAGCAACATGGAAGGCAATGCACAAAATAAGTTCAACTCTGCAGAAAGCAATCCATAAAATACATTTTAGCAGCTCTCTGAGAAATGCAACAGTGATTTAGATACATGTATACTCTGAGCAAAATAATGAAAACAGGTGCATTACAGTACTTGGGTGCAGAAGGAATACCCGGAGCGAAGACATTGCTTTGTCAGTAATAGGTAAACCCCCCAAATCCAGCATGTGTAGGTTCTTGAGGGACTTGAAGCAGGTTATGATGCCGTCTCCAGTCATTTTGGTTTCCGAAACATAAAGCTTCTCCAAGCTTGTAATGGACAAGAGATGCCTAATACCAGCATTGGAGATCTTGGAGCATCTCGACAAGTCCAGCTCTTTTAGAGTCGTCATTCCTGTCAAAATAAAAGAAATGGAGATTCAAATCGTCTGCCACATAACGTAGCCTATTCAAAGTAAGTTCCACTGGAAGTGACCCAAGATGATGATAACATGGTGACAACTCGTTGTGTTCAAGTAGGACCATGAATGCACATTGCCATTTACCAACAGCATGCAGTCCACCAGCACCCAAGTCCAGCTTTCCTTTTTTCACCAGGATGGATCGCGTGAATTCGATAATGAAACTATTCAGGATGGCCTACCCGATATCGACCAAAGTGCAGAATCGTTGATCGCCTTGCAGTCCGCGAGGTTCAGACATGTCAGGTGGCGAAAGCCCCCCAAGTACGCCATCCACTCTGCATCTACGCACGCCTCGCCCTTCAGATCAACATCCTCCACGCACTTCTGGAAGACTCTGCACATGCAACATGAACTCAAATCTTAACGATTAGTTTACTTGAAACGTTAACAAAACCCGGGTTTTTACTTGCACGAGAGGTTAGCACCTGTTTCTATTTACTCGAAACAGGTGTTAACCTGTGGTGTTAGAAAAAAGGGAGGATTAATGCCAGCTTCAACTTAACGGCAGCAGGAACCTAAGTTTTGCAAAAACCGGTGTTTTCTCTCCAAAACATGAGTTTCGAATGGTAATGTTAACCCGCAAATTACATGGGATAACCAAGTAAACTAGGCCTAAGCTACTACAGGGAATCAACAACTTCCCCAAGCTGAAATCCCCACGGAAGATAAAAAAGGGAAGAAAACATCTTCTCCTCTCCTTTATCCATCCAGTTAATAAAATGTCAGAGCTACGGCAAAAAATGGGGGTAAAAACGCAAATTGGGCAGTGAATTAACCGAACAGATTTTCATAGTTCCACTAAATAGCCTTTTTTTTTTTTGTTTTCATTTTTCTACCGGAAACAAAGGAATCCTTTGGAACTCACTCGAGGAGGGAGGGGAAGAGGAGGCGGCGGTGGCGGAGGCGGCGGAAGAGAACGTTGGCGAGGTGAGGGGGGAGGCGCTCGAGGGTGCGGCGCTGCCTCCGCCACGCCTCGACGCTCTCCGCCGACCCAGTCGCCGCGTCGAGGCACAGAGCCACGAGGCCCACCTCGGCCTCCATCGGATCCGAGGAGGAGGTTGGGGGTGGGGAGAGACTCGATCGGATCCGGTGGATGTCGAAGTTGCGACGACCCTTTATCGATGGCGTCGGAAAGGTCGAATCTTGTGGAGCCCGCGAGCTCTTCTTTGAGTGTTTCCCAAGAAGGTCATGCTCTCCAGTTTTATAACTTACATATTACCCGGATCCGAATCCGTCTCCGATCCGCTGTTTGATCTGACCTTAAAGATGCTTTCTTTTACATCGAAGGAGTGAAACTAACAAGTATTTCACTGCCGGTGTGCAATAGTACCTAGGTTATAATAATCATCTTAATGTAAATTCTATCATTTATATGTCGTGTCTAAGAAGATTTAGCAAACAAGAAGACATTGAGAAGGAGTTTATTTTGTTCTTCATATCTTAAGAAGTTCTTGTCAACCTCTTTTTTACTTCTTCTTCAAGGAGGAAAAGTTATCTAATGAAGATTATAATTTGGTCGTCTCAACCACATAAGAAGATGAGATAAAAAATAATACTTTTAAAAAGGTACCTTGATTTAAATGGATTACCTATTATGCTTTGTCAAAAATGCTGGGTCGGGAGGAGTCAAAGAGGAGGTTATTTGTTTTGTTTAAAGTTGCTTTCAACAATCGTCTATGCCTTTAAAGATGAGTAGAATTTATATTTCTCTGGTGTCCAAAAAGAAAGACCTTATGCAGCTAATAAGACTTCAAGTCTCACAAGGTCTTGCTAATACCATGTATAAGTTGGTGAGAAAGCTTATTGTTAGAAGAATCATTCCGACGCCTCACAAGGTCATCTCCGCTAATCAATCTAAAGTTCTGCAGAGCAAGCATATTTTAGATGATGATATAGTGGCCAAGGAGATCATACATTCCATGAAGATGAAGATGAGGGGAAGGGGATCCATGGCCTTTAAACTTGATATAGAAAGGGCCTTTGATAGGTTGAAATGGTATTTCATCATCTCTTGCCTATGTTCCATAGCTCATTTTTTTCTTTAATCCTATCCTGTCTATCCACTTCTTCCTTTCAGGTATTAATTAATGATCTTCCACAGTGTTCTATATTCCCTTTGTGAGGAGTTAGGCATGGCTATCTACTATTTCTCTATTTATTTATCTTATACATAGAACTCCTCTTCCTTTTACTTGAAAAACACATTGTCTAGTAATCTTATCACAGGTTTTGATGTCAACTGGTTCTCCAACCCTATTACTCATCTTATGTTTGCTTATGACACCATTTTGTGCAAAGAAGCAAGTCTAGTGGAAGGTAATGCATGTACAATTATTCTCAAAGATTATGAGGTCTATTCTAGACAAAAAGGTCAATTTACAAAAACCTTCTGTCTATTTGTCACCTTAAGTCTACAAGAAGTTGAAGATGCTATCCTTACCACCTTGCAAGCACAAAGAATGCAAGAAGATGAGATCTTGGTTGCTCAATTCTTGACGGAAAGAAGGGAAAGCACTTAAAAGGATTGCTCCAAGCTAAATGCAACACCAAATTGGCAAGATGGAAATCAAGAACTCTTTCTTAATATTCTTTGCTTGTAGCTACCTATCTCATGTTTTTCTAATCTCTTCCCAAAAAAATTGTCTAATTATATTGATGCATTAGCATAGGATTTCCCATGGGCCTTCGACAACATACTAAACATCTCTATCTCGTGGCTTGGGACAACATTATTCTTCCTATGCATCTTGGGGGCTTGGGTATGCATACCACACATATTAATAATCTTGCATTCTTGATGAAGACAACTTAGGAGATTACGCAACTCAGAAGATGTTGTTTGGGCTTCCACCTTGAAAGGTAAATATTTCAAAGATGGTACTGGTTGGGATGCCCTTGCTTTATTTGAAGTACATGGATGGCTTTATAGAGGATGCTTTCGGCTTATGGGCAATGAGCAAAAACTTAATTTGTGGTATGACAGATGGATCCCTTGGGTAGATGATTCAACTTCACCAAGCACACTCCTTGGAACCCCCCTGCTAGAGTTTCTGACTTGATAGCCAATGGCCGTTAGAATGAGGAGTATTTCCAAATCTATTACCAACCATCCACTATTGCAAGAATTTGAAACATAAAAATTCGTTCTTTTAGAGAACTAATTTGGGGTGATCACCCCAAGGTATTTTTAGTGTAAAATCATCCTACCAATCTCTACTTCTCCAATACAAAGGATCGGCTAAAATTGATTCCTCAAAAGTCAAGCTTATTCACAAGGCATTCTCAAACAAAAAATGTTGGCACCACAAACCAAAACATTCATTTGGAAGGCAACCATGCACTTTCTTCCCTTTCAGATATAGTTGCTAGATGTATTGGCTCCAGAGATCAAGGTTGTATTTTTTGCTATCATTACAAGGAAACTCTCAACCATTTATTTTTCTATTGCCCTTTTTCACAAGTAGTACTTTATATGGTTGCTTTTAAAATAGAGATGGAGGAGAATGACCGGTCGCCGTTTGCAGAGCAAAGGAGGGGGGGACTTGCGGTGCGATGGATCAAGGAGGTGGCAGACACCTTGATCTTGAAGTGGGCTGCTGGACTTCTTCGAGGAGAGCAGGGGATGCGGTTGGATATTCTAAGGGACACCTATGGCAGACACATCCTGCCTAAGGGGATCCTCCAGCTTTATCCGAGTGTCTCACCATTCTGGAGGTTGGTGATAGGAGCGATGGTAGAACATTCGGAGCACTTTTGGCCCCACCTGGGGGATGGTTCCTCTTTCTCTTTCTGGCGGCATGGTTGGACTGGATGGGGGCCTCTTGCCGATCAATTTCCTAGGTGTTTCTTTCTCTCGCGCCAACATGACTTCATGGTTGCCGACTGCTGGTGACCTGACGTGGGGGATTGGTGCTTGCCCATGCCTAATGGTCCTCATGTCGGAAGGTCTGCGGCTGAGCGGGGGGTCCTCCTAGAGGAGCTTCCATGCCATAGACCTTCCTCGGTGACATGGGCTCTACCTGACACGCAAGGTGTATAGTACGCTTATGTGGGGGCGAGGGGGGGCGGGGGTGGGGTGGGGGCAGCCTTCATCTGCTCGACACTCAATGTGGTCGGATGTGGCACATCAAGTCTTCCTTGACGGTGTGGATCTTTTTTTGGCTTGCACGAAGAGACGGCCTCGTCACTAGGCGCTTGCAGAGAGGCTCTTGATGGATGTCGACCCCTAGTCATGCCCGTTGTGTGGGGGCATGGAGGACAGTATTGATCATCTTCTTTCGGGTTGCTCCTTTACCGCGGAGGTATGGAGCGTGGTTTGTGGTGAGCCTCTCCCATCCTGGGATGAGCTGTGAGACCAGCTGGTAGATGTGGAGCAGGACAGAAGTTTGAAGGCAATGGTCCTGTGGGGGGTGTGCCTGGCATGCAATGACCTTTTCTTTCGACAGGTAACTGTGTATTCAGCCAATGTGATTAGAAATGCCCGAGTGTGTGAGCACAATTTTGGTCCACACATCTATACGTATTTTTCCTTCCTTATAGAATAAAATCCGGATGCCTACCGTAAACGGCAGTCACCCTTTCTTCTTTTTTTTAAAAAAAATTATATATACTCATTTTTTTGATAAGTACAACTCGAAAGGTCCACGCATTCTTCTTTTCTGCATTCTTCATGTCCTTTGGTTAGCTCGATGCAAGGCCATACATGAAAAGATAGAGCCATATCCATATAAAATTTTTAAGCATGCCCAAGCCATGCGTTACTTCTATCATACCTCGGAGGGCAATGCTGATCACTAGCACTTACAAGAAAGTCACAAGATTCAAAGTTATAATCGAGCTATTTGGTGCGGAATGGTTGCTCTTTCTTGGCTGCCATATCGAATCAAAGAACAACGTGGAGGCTCTGAATACATATCACCAAACCATGACAAAATTTTACCTTCCGTGGAAGAAGCTGAAATTATTGAAACCCACACATGTATGATATACGTGTAACATGTAAAAATAATTACACAATAATTATTATATTTAAATATATGTATTTTCAATATTTTTGTATAAATCTAAAATATTAAATCAAGTAAGTTAACGAATATAGATGTCAAATGATGCAATTTTGAATAAAAAGTAGAACAAATAATATGCCACAACATTGATAAACAAAATAAAGAAAAGTTTAAGTTTACCGTAATCGAAGTGTTTATGTAAGACTTTTCCTAGAGAATGTATACTCCCTCCAACCCCGATGCATTGGGATATTTGATTGATTAATTGGTGTTGTATACACCTTGAGAGAGAAACGAAAGAGAGAAAAGCGGGAAGTTGTGTGTGTGTTCGGTGGGAGCATCCATGTAGCTTTTATATTGAGCATGCGAATCGGAGTGACCGTTACTAGATTCAATGAGATTAATTAGCCTATTAATGAATCAATTAACCTACAAAATCAAGGAGATTTATTTCCATAGCAAAAGATTCTAAATTTCAAATTAATTCGCCAGAGCTCAAGCCTGAGCCCATCCTGAGTTAGGCTTAGGTGTACGTGTTCACACATGTGATCCTCTACCCCACCTTTTGCTTTTTACTATACAAAACATGAGAAACACAAGCCTTTTATACTTACCGAAAGATTTATCTACTTCCAATGCGACATTAAAAATTTATATCAAATCTCTTTGATTACAACATGAATTCTCATATCACTGTACATCAATTGTATCTCAATTAATGTAATAGACCTCTCAAATTCAACAGAAATCTATGCCATTAAACTTGCTATCGAACTTGCTTTGGATCATCCTAGCATAAACTATCTCATTAAGAATGATTCTAATTAATGTTGCTAGGAATATCATGGGAACCAAACAACCATCGAGAACAGTACATCACAAGAGATTGCAAACATCTGACCTCCAAGAGCTCACACATTTCTTTAGTTTATACTCCCAGAAATTAAGTAGCCGAAGCACGTATTTTAGTGAAATTCTATATTGGCATTGGGGCTCAAGGCAATTGGCTTTGGTCCTATTTCCCGTGTGCTTTAGTTGCATTGGCTGATATGGTTCAATGGAAAGGTTTCTCTATTTGCAGAAAAAAGGTGATGTTTTTGTTGGTTAAAATTTATGAATGATATATAGATAACAAACAACAAAAATTACTTGTTTTGCACCAAAAAGTAGTGCTCCCCTGTAAATTTTTTTTTTTTTTGTGATTTACAAACAAATATTTATTTACATTGTTGAGAGAGAAATAATAACTCTTATTGCCATTTTACTCGATGTAAACTATAATAATGAGAAAAAATTTGGTGGTCGTTGATTGTTAGTAGGCATTTACATCATGTGGATCCTGAGAAAGAGACTTAACGTGGAAATAGTTGCAAGAGAGTTGGTGTTAGAAGATGTTTACAACCACCAAGCAAACTGTCACAAGTTTGTAGATGCTGTTGGATGTGCCGTATGTGAGGGAATGCTTATGTGGTAGCATTATACACTAGCAAGAGGGCGTGATTTGGAAAATCTAAGTTTTCTCCACTATGGTTGAAGATTCTCCCACACCCCTTGTCTCCATGATTCTTTTGCGTGATGGAAAGTTGCCCACTATGAGTAAAATTTTCCTCCATTACATCCTTAACATACCATTGTTTATACTTATCTTATAGAAGTTTGTATTATCCATGACCCACAAACAAGTTTAAAGAACCCAATATCTATCTCCACCTTCTGCACACACCCTCTTCCACACATCCTCCTCCTCCTCCACATCCCTACCTCCAAATGGTAACACACTTCTAAAACCATCCTACCCCTCTTCAAAACCAACACTTCTAGTTCTAACAAGGGGAAACTTGAATGTGTGCCTAGATATGCAAGTTTCTTGTCCACTATTTTATAGGAATCCATATTGGACAAGAGAGTTAATTAAGATTAAAGGTATTGCTTAACAATTTGCTATGTTGCAAATGTGGAAGGAGATCTCTCTCTTGTAGGCATGTTTGCAAGATGTCACCGCTTTAATATTTTGTTGATACTTGGCATATACTTGGTTTATACTTTGAACAAGAGGTACTTAGCTTTGTCATCTACATATCACGCATATATGGCATATATATGATCAGTTTATGACGATATGTAAGAGCTTTTACACCATCTTTTCATGTATGGCAAATTTAAACATGAAGCACCACTTTGCTTGTTAGCCATATTTTAGCTAGATGTCAATGAAGCTATTATGGTAGTAAGTAGGGTAGGTAGTTATTTGGTTTCTTATGATCTCTAGATTGTTCAATCAAATATTGATTTCTCTACTTGAGCTGGACAATTTGTAAATGTGAGCTTACTAACAAAAGATGGAAGGAAACTCATCACATGCTCATCTACAAAAGTACACCCTACTTCCCCATATGCACTAACACTAGCTTTGGCCTTAACAAATTTTACACATAGCATAGATCGTTACTATAATAGTAATGTTACTGTAGTGGTACCATGGCATTGGTGTGATACTATGTCACTACAACATTAATGCTGGTGTTGTTGCTTTGTCGTGATCCCCTATAAAGATCGTGAAGTTAATCCTAATCATAATTGACAATTCCTTCTAATTCAGGTTATATTATCAGCTAATTACAACATAAATATATAAATAACAGAAAATGTAAAGGAAAAATTAAAGACATACTACTCAATAAGAGTGCACAGTCACTTTTCTTTATTGTACTCCAACCTAAGTAGAACATTGGTAAAAGTAAGTCATGAGCAATTACTTGGTAAGGAACTAACAAAAGAAAAAGAAAATTTGTTCAACTATTTATTTTACTCAATGTAATATTCATTTATTACCAATTTGGTAACCTCCCATATCTCCATAGTTCCCACCCCTCTAATTTTTGTAAGCCCAAACATTCCTAAATTTTTGCCCCTAAACTTTCCAACCCCATGGCAATTCTCATCCAATATTTATTATAAGAAAGAAGAAATCAAGGCCCCTTAAACCCCCATTTTCTCTCCTTATATTACTATAATATATCTTCTATATTTCCTCCACAACCTTACCACCAAATACATTTCCCCTCCCTCTCCTGTGACCAGTCTCCATCAAAGCCTACGCCACACCACTAAGAGCCCTATTACATTCTCTTTATGATCTTCCATCACCCAATCCTCTAACTCAAAGTTGGTCACCCACTCAATCTAGACTAAGTTATCCTGAGTTCTCTTCCATTTATGTATCATGGCATATCACAATAGTATCTCTAACATGACCCTTTAGTTCTCTTGCTAGACCTAATTTTTCTTATGCATCCTTCAAGTTTGGTGCTCAAGGAATTATCCCAATCTTTCTTAGTGAGTAGTCATCTTTGTGACAATTGTGTCTCACTTGACACCCAACCTTTAAGCACCTATAACTACCTATGTCTCAATTGATAGGTACATTTAAACAAGTCACTACGATGGTGTGTGGCCGATCCAAATCTCACAACTCCAATGCATCCTTTCATGCATTAACCATAATTTGGACACCTTAGTCCACCAACTAAATCTAGGATTGCCAATATCATACCCCTTACAATCCACAAGTCATGGCTGTTGGTATAAGTGCGCCACGATCGTTAATTTTGATGATAATAAAACCCTTGCAATTTAACATTTGCATTTAAGTTTAAAGTTTCAGATAAATTGCAAATGGAAACAAGTGTGAAGGAGATCAAGCTCAAGTCCATGGTGAAATGGAGGAGCTTGATGGAGGATAAAATCATCAAGGAGTATGGAATTGGAGTTAAATGTTGAAGAAGAAGAATAGGATAGAATCTGTTATTCAATGTACTTGTTCTTCATGTTTCATTTCTTCTTTCCTTAGAAATATGTTAAAGAGTTCAAAATATAAGTACCCTAGGTCCTAGGTATACTTATTCCAACTTAGAACACTTAGGCAAAATCTAGAGTTGAATTAGAAAGCCAAAGCAGTAATCAGATCGCCTGATCAGACATCCAACATAAGTCCTAGACGTCTAATCTTGACTTTTAAGTCATCTAACAATTATCTCAGACGTCTAATATTTAGGACCTGGAACACATAGTCTACATACGTATCCTCAGTCATCCTTACCTTTTGCTAGACGCCCATCAAGACATCTAATGACCTTGACAAACATTTAATAATAGGACTGTTAGCCTGTCAATGCAATATCTTTGCGAACCTACTTAGGAATATTTTATTATTATTCCTAAACATCCATAGAGCCTTTCAGACGTCAGATAAAGAGACGTTAGACCAAAATCCAAAAATGTCAAACTAAATCTAATTGTTGGCTCCTCGGAAATCAAATCTCACATAACACCTTTATCATCAAACGTCCATACCACTGTTCAGACATCCAATCAAACGTCTGACATATACCCACTAGATCCTTGTTTGGATCTGGTTCAAGCCAAGAACCAACCCCCATATAATTAGACGTCCAAAAAGATCGTCAGACATCTTAAAATATATGATCATATGTCTGACCTTTAGACACATGAACCATTTTCCATCTGATTCATTCTAGTAACACTGGCCCTTTATATCAGACGATTAGAAGACTTGTTAGATGTCTGATACGATGACTAACCCAAAAATTATTCGTCTGATTATGCTTTCATAATCATTATGATCTTAATTTTGATCTTAATCTTCTTTGGATTAATCCAAATGGCTAGAAGCCTTCTCCCAAGCCTTCTTAAAGGTTCTTAAAGCCTCTATAAATAGGAGAGGACCTCTCCTTAGCAAAAAGAGCCTAGAGATAATACTTTCCACCATTCTTTGTGATTAAAAAGAGAGAATGATCGCCCATCCAGATCGCAAGTTAATTAGTCGTTATTAGGTTGTAGTATAAACTCAATCCAGATGGAAATCAAATTATTTACTTATTTACATAATTTTTACTGATTTATTCTAGGTCGTTCATTGGGAGGCATTCATTGATATACATCACTCTCTATTATCCAAAGGTGCTCTTTTATTTCAAAAATGTCAATTATATTCACAAATGAATCAAATAATGAAAGAATGAATGAATTCAAGTTAATTATGTACAAAATGAATCAATTAATGTTAATTACAATGATTCAAACAAATTCACAAGTATAAAGGCATCAAAAGCAATCTAAACTACTCTATATTGGTTATTTACATCCATACTAATAAATGCCTAAATATGAGGCACAAAGACACTAAGTAAATATATTAACATATACTAAACTACTTATATAATATCTATACTACATCAAAAGCAATCTAAACTACTCTATATTGGTTATTTACATCTATACTAATAAATGCCTAAATATGAGGCACAAAAACACTAAGTAAATATACTAACATATACTAAACTACTTATATAATATCTATACTAATGTATAATATACCTATAGTGACAATTATAAACGTCACTAAAACCTTAGAAAAATATATATACAGACTTAAGGTAAAAGCTTACACTATACTGTATATATATATGTTGAATGGGCCATATATGAGTTTTTAAGTTATTTTGTTGTAGCAAAGCCTCCTAAATAGCTCAATCAACAGATAAAATTTATTACTTAAAATCTAAATTGAAGTCTAAGGTCGAACACAGGGAGCAAATATAGAATTCACGTGCTAATTTTTAATTGCATATAAATGAGCACCATAATTGAAGCACAAAAGAGATATTCAATGAATAATATCTACTCAAATTGATATACAATTATAAGCATGAGTATTTTAATAGATCACAATGATAAAAAGAAATCTAAGACAAAATAATGGTGATTTAGATCACCAATTATTAGCCTTAAGCATATATTAACTACTTAATAAGTGAATAGTATCATCAATCAGAAATGCCACACAAGATAAGTGGCTACAGTATCAAGCTTCAATGCCACATCAGACGTTATCCAAAGTCTTTAGATGACTTAAGTGAAAGCACAGCACAAGGCTTTTACAGAAGCCTTCTTCTTTCTTTCTGAACGAGCCTTCTCCTTCTTCTCTTCTTCTTCTCAGGGCCTTCCCTTTCTTCACAAGCCTCCTCTCTTCTTTAGATTCTTCCTTCCTTCACACAGAGGCTAAGTGTTGGCCTTTCCTCTTCAAAGCACAAGGGCAGACCAAAGCTTTAGAGAGCAAAAACCCTCCCCTGCTCTCTCACAAATTCCCCTTTTCCTTCTCTCTCAAACCTAGCAAGCGTATTTGGATCTAATTACTCGAGTATACGGGTCTTGTACAGTGTCCAGGGCCACCGGCATATGTAGTGATCGAGGAGTGAGGATAGGTCGGGTAACCGGGTGTGAAGGGGTGTGAGGGACCAGACCCCTCGTGACTTGGGCAGTAAGGCCGTAGCACAAATCCAACTTATGTGTAGCTGTGCGCTTGTCTTTCACCGATGTGGGACTAATCCCATTGATGTCTTCGCGTGCAGCTGCAACAGAGTGAAAGCTTCCAATTGTGGACAAAGGGTGGCTGCTTTGCTTCGATTGCCTGCCTGGGAATTTTCTTGGAGCTGGGTCGCAGCACCTAGAGCTGATCTTGATGAAGAACATGGCCATGGCGTGAAGAACAAAGCCGGGGAAGATGACACAGCGGTGGAGCTTCGACGTAGGACCTGAAATACAAAATACGGGCTAAAAGCCTCGGTTAAAAAGCTTAGAAGCGTCACAAGGATGCGGAGAGGGTGTTGGTGGCAGTGGCGTGCTACGAGGGTGGTCGTAGGTGGTTGGCGGAGGTGGATTTGGTGGTGCGACAATGGGGTGTTCGGGGGAATGATGGAGGCGATAATCCCCTCAATTTCTTGAGGGGTTCGATGCGGGTTGATGAGCCAGAGGTTATGGAGTTGATGGCGAGGCGTTTGGTGGATTATGGAGGTACGGAGGCCTCGCCGGAGATGTGGCTGGAGAAAGTGAAGATGACAGCGTGTGATGGTTTGGTGGTTGGATTGAGTGATAAAGATAGAAAGAGAGTAGGGGAGAAAGGGACCTAATTAATCTTAAACTAACCAGATGCAAAGACCCGTCACACTTTTAGCCTTTTAAGACATCTGGAGTCTCAGTCAAACGTCTGGACCCTTTCCTGGATGTTTGAAAATGAAATTTTTGTACGCACAATGCGCCCTGCGTGTGGGCAGCACGCAAGACCTTCTTCCTCTCTCTCCTTTCCCTTCTTTCCCTGAACCCTAAAAACCCCCCACGCCATCTATTTAAGCTCCTCCCCTCCTCTCCTCTCCACTCCACACACCACCACCATCACCTTCAGAGTTTGCGGGAGTGGCGAGAGGGGGCGGGCGAGGGAGAGCGAGAGGGAGGAGGAGAGTGCGGGAGGAGGAGGCCGAGGTCGAAGAGCTTCGGTGGAAGCTCAGCGGAACTCGCACGGCCACTGCGGACGTGTGTGGGAGGAGGAGAGAACTCGGGGAGGCAGCCTCCTGACGTGCATGTGTGTTTGGAAGTGTCCTTATAGTTTACACTTGCAGTGTCAGTTTTAAAGTAAAGAAACGGATGTGAGCCCGAGTGTCGGTCTCAGGGAGGCGTAAAAATCATATTTTTCTTGTCACTTATTGTCACGAAAATCATGGGGTTTTGCTTGTGAAAGGCACGGTTGAAAAGCGAGAGAGAGAGATTAGGGTTAGAATTGTTTCATTCATAACATGCAACTCGAATAGAAAATAGAGCAAGCAACTGAATAGAAAACAACTTCATTAATCATGCAGCTTTAGTTCATAAATTACAACATTAGATACATGCTTAAATATAAGTAAAGTAAAGCTTAAAAGAAGGGAAGAAAGAGAGAGAGGGAGGGCGGCGAGGTAGCCACGGTGGTGGAGAGGGCTCCGTTGGCGGCTCGTCGTCTTCGACGATTACAAAAGGGCTTAAAGGTAGCTAGGAGGGGGGTAGAGTAGTTGCAAGTGGAGTGAACGCCTTGAATGGGTGGTTGGAAGGGGTTTAAATAAGGAGAAGGGCTTTCCAAATGAAGAAGGGGTTTTAGCGACGTCTGGGACGTCGCTAAAACCCTTCCCAAAATGTCAGTGAAGACCCCTGTCCGCCGGTCGCTCGCCCGCAGCCGTGCTTCCTCGCGCCCGATCCGTGTGCGCGTGCCACAAGCCATCCGATCGAAGATCGGATGGCTGGGATCTCCCGTGAGGTGCTCTCCTGGATCGCGCCCATGCACCCGCGTCATCGCGTGCGTCTGGCCAGGGCGCATCTGCGGGCGCCACATCGCACTATTTCATCCGTTCGTTGCTGATCGGGCGGCCCAATTTTGCCCACGCACGTCGTTGTCTCAGCATTTTCGCTTTGCACAACTCGAACCCGCGTCGCGTGAGCGCGGGTGTGCGCACCAACCGCTGCGCTACGCCCGCTACTTTGTCGCGGCGAGTGCGAGCATGCTCGCGGTTCTCAGTCGTTCGATTGGAGATCGACGGCTGAGATCTGTCCTCCGAGTGAAGGCGACGATCTGGATGCGGTGAGCGGGCGCCACGTGGCGCATCGTGGGCCATTGATCATCAAATCAACGGTCAGAACTTCTTGGGCCCATTGTAGGAGCTCCGGATGTCGGATTTGGCCGATTTCGAGTCCATTGGACTTCGTTCGTCACTCTGAATCCATCCGTGTGGTCTGATTGCTCATCTGAGGCCTGCTTTGACAAGTGCTCATACAAATGGCCATTAATACTATCTTATAAGTAATCTTAACATATGATGCATGCAATGTTCCCATTCTACTTATGTTGTGTTATCTGTGACTTTTATTCTTAAGATGGGCCCTATTTAACAGAATTATCACCCCAAGATGCATTGTTATCATACCCCAATGCTTACTCCTTGCTAGTCCCTAGCAAGGTTTATTCCAGCCTTTATTTTCTATCAGAATTTAAGAAGTAATTACTTAGACACTTCATCACTTGTCAACAGGAGGAAATATACTAATATCTTAATTTACAAAGACTAAGCAGCGCCCGGGTGTCTACCAAAATACGAATCACCTGAATCCTTTCTTTAATGTATGTAAATATACATATATATATATATTTAGATTTTTTGGAATTCAGAGTGGGTTGGTAACTTTTTACGGCTACCCAACCCACCCAAAACTCAGACAAAACTCTAAGTGCTAAGCATCTTGGTGTGGAGATCGTGATAGACTCACTCAACAGTAATTCAGACAAACTCTAGGTTTTTACGCCCCTAGGTGACCGGAAGAGGAAGTATTTTTCCTGAAGGTGTATTTGTTCGGTCGGTAGCTTCTTCCCTATGTTTGTTTTAATTGGGGTCAACACAAGGATTTTTCCAATGTATATCTCCCCGGCTTGTACTACTTCCCCGCTTCTTCCTTAAGTGTTTTGGTTCTTTTTGTGCAATTACTGAGCTGGGCTCTGGACAACCGACCAATGGGCTGTTATTCACGATCACTTGCCAACCATATTTGTGCGGTGAAGTGTGGTTTATTTTATTTTCTTCTCTCTCTCTCCCTCTCTATTTTTTTTTTTTGTAGGTGGCTTCCCTGATCTCAAATGTACCTAGAGGCAATGAAGAAGAAGTGGTCCCATGGGTGGGCTCTGGACAACCTGCCAATGGGCTGTTACCCACGATAACTTGCCAGCCATACCACCCTAGAGAGTTCATTAGCTACCCAATTTCTGTCAAAATCTCCGAGGAGTGAGTCTGTGCAAAAATGTGTGCAGATGCTTAGACTCAAAGTCCTTCTGAGTTAGAGGGTGAGTTGATAAGTCGTATACTTATCACCTTATTTAGTAGGTGGATTAGAGTAGCTTAAGGTTGCAAGGATTTGAAGCTAAATCCATATTTTAACGGACACCAGGGCTGATTAAGCCTGAAGGCCTGAAAAGTCTAAGTGTTCAAGTTCTTTTTGTATTATTTCCCACTATTGACAAGTTTCTAATGCCTATGTTTCTTCCTAAATTCAATTTTTTTTTTAATTTTATTTTATTCAGATTGATTAATTAAACTCAGGATCGTGCAATTTACCACCCTCCCCCATGCTTAAGTTGGACAATGTTCTCATTGACAAATACATGGATGCAATAGGGGTTCAAAAAGATATTACCTGAGTGACGTAAAATGCCGGATCAGTCTGAATCCTCTAGGTTGCCTCCCAGGAAGCGCTGAGTTTAACGCCTCCAGCTGGGCGGTGCTTCGTGTCATCCCTCAATGAGGGTGACACTCTCCTTTGGGGGAACCTGGGTTAGGAAGTGTTTCAATCTTTGACCATTAACTGTAAAAGTGTGCCCAGTGTTTGGATCAACGATTTCAACCACCTCATTAGAGTGAGGCTTAACCACCCAAAATGATCCTGTCCATTTGGACCTGAGTTTCCTTGGAAAGAGTTTTAGGCAGGCATCGAACAGCCAAACTTGCTGGTTAGGCTCAAAGGTCTTTCTATGGATGAGTCTGTCGTGAACGGCTTTCATTTTCTCCTTATACAATCGACTATTCTCAAAGGCGTCCCGACGAATTTCTTCGAACTCAGAGAGTTGGAGCGTCCTCTGCGCACCGGCTAACTGGGAATCCATGTTACATTGCTTGACAGCCCAGTAGGCCCGGTGTTCCAATTCAACAAAAAGGTGGCAAGCTTTGCCAAAGACCAGGCGATAAGGCGACATGCCCATCGAGGTCTTGAAAGCGGTCCTGTATACCCACAGGGCATCATCTAGTCATGTGGACCAGTCTTTCCTGTCAGGTCTCACAGTCTTTTGTAAAATGTTCTTGATTTGTCTATTTGAGACCTCGGTTTGCCCATTTGTTTGCGGATGATATGAGGTAGCAATGCGGTGGTTAACCCCGTATTTTCTAAGGAGGGCACGGAATTAGGAGTGAATAAAATGACTTCCACCATCACTGAGCATGGCCTTTGGTATTCCAAACCGGGAAAAGATGTTCTGCTTAACAAAGTCCATGACAGTCCTGTGATCGCATCGGCAGGTGGCGACGGCTTTGTTCTCAACGTTTTTGTGCGGGTTTAAAGCGTATCACGTTGTAGTATAACCGACAAAACGTTTAAACAAATATAAAGAATTTTATTACTCGAAAAACTAGAGTATCCGAGGTTGAACACGGGAAGCAATCTCAGTACTTTTTAAAACCAAAGAATACAACTGTTAAATGAAAAGGATTGATTCAAAGAGAGAATATTAAAAAGGATTTGTGAAAGAAAAATAGAATTGGACGTCTGATTTCTGTATCAAACGTCTTAAATGCAATCTCCTTTCTCTCTTCTTCTTCGTGGCTCTTCTTCTCCTTTGTACTTCTTTCTCTTTCTGCACTTCTTCTTGTCTTGCGAAGGCTTCTTCCTGCCTTTGTTTCTTTTCTCTTGTTTCTTCTCCTGCATTGCCTTTCTTTTTTTTCTTCTTCTTCTTCTGATCTTTGCAGTCTTCACTTGGGCTCTCTTCATTCTTCTCTTTCTTCTGCCTTGCCTTCCTTCTTCCTTCTCTTTGGTTCCCTACGAAAGCTTGTCCTTCTTCTGCTGCACAGCCTCTTCTTCTTTCTTCTCTTCCTGTTCTGCAGCTGCTAAGTGCTCGCTGCTTCCTTTTCTTCTTCCTTCCTGCACACACCACAGCAAAACCTACCCCCGTCCCTCTACCCGAGCGTCTCTCTCTCTCAAGCAACTCGCTCAAGGAAGCTCTCCCAGAGCCACGGGTAATCGGGTCGGGGTTCGAACCCAGGACCAGGCGCACTGGCAGGTGGTGATGCGCGAGGAGTGCGTAGGTTTAGGTCGGGTCGGATCTCGCCAGATCCGCGAGGTCAAGCCGCGGACGAGGCGGGTGAGGGCAAGTGAGGGACCTCACCCCTGTGCTTACGGAGGCAATGGGTTTAAAACACAAAAATAATTTATATGATACCTGTGTTTTGCAATCCCACGATGTGGGACTATCTGGTCGGTCCTGCTTTCACGCCCGCAGAACTTTCGTCGCGCGATTGCTCCAGCTGCTGGCCTCTCTGTGCGACTTGCTAGCCTCACTCACTTCGCGACACTCACGTGAGTCTGCTGCACCTGCAGCCTGGGAGTCCTGGTACCTGAAGCTGCTGCAAGCTCCTTGCTGCTTCGGCTGATAATGGCGGCCGGAGCTTAAACCTGTCACACACAGGAACGGCCCATTGGCCCAATCAGATTGGCTAGAAACCTTCGCCGTAGCACAGCGAAGATGATGCGCAGTGCTGCAGGCCGCAGGTCGGCCTAGGCGTGCGTGCCTAGGTCAACCTGTGGCCGGAGATGTTGGGTTGTTCGGGGGGTGATTGTGGAGGTCTGGAGTGGCAGTGGTAGGGTGAAGTGAGTTCTTGGTGGTGAGGCGGAGCTCATGAGGGGGTTGGCGAGCCGTGTGGAGGGGCGGAGTGGTGTGGCCAGCTCACCGGAGGTCGGTCGGAGGTGAGGACGATGGAGGTGGTTTGGCACTGTCGGGGGGGTAATCAGATAAAATATCAGAGGGAAAAGAGAGAGGAGAGGATGGAGAGGATATCTGGGGTGATCTGGAAGGAAGGGAGACAGCGGAGTGGACGGCGCGTAACTGCCGTCGTCGGGGAAGGACCCTGAGGGAGGAAGCGGCGACGAAGATGAGGTCAGGGGCACGCGCGCTTGGTACAGTGCAACGCGGGAGGAAGCGGCGGAGTTGACTCTGCTGCTGGTATGGCAGCAGAGCGACGAGAAGGAGGGGAGGAGGTCGCCGGAGCTTGTGGGTCTTTTGGCCGAAGATGGGAGAGAGGAAATTTGAGGGGATCTCCGTCAAAATTAAGCTTCGGTTCTGCGGCAAGGTGTGGGGAGTCTTTTATAGGTGCTGGCCACACCTACTATTGCGTGGAGACCCCGCAATCAACTCTGCCGGCTTGCCAGAGATGGAAGGAGAGTGGATACCCAAATCTCTCGTGCGCTCGCACGAGAGATTGGGTTAACACCAGGGATCGTGATCTGCTCTAGAAGGAAGGGAATTCCTCAGAGAATCCCCCTTCCATTTTGGGGAGGGAATCTCTGAGGGATTAGAGAGCAATCCCTCTCTAAACCACGCCGGAGCTTGGTTCTGCCCTAATAATGGCGGCATGACCGGATTGCAAAGGGGTGAAGAACTTAGGGGGCTCTCTGCAAAGATATTCAAAAGATAGGGACCAATTTGTGATTTGGGTGTACTAAATTGCAAAGTAGGTCAAGATGACCTTTCCTTAGGTCCAAATTTTGGTAAAAACCTAATTTGGACCTAAGGAATCCAATGGTGAAGTTGGATTTTAGGTTTGACCACGTTTGACTGGATATTTTGCGTAAAAACCCAGATTAGGTTAATTGAAGAGCTAGGACCCTAAGCTAGGTCAAACTGGGTTCCAAAGGCCAAATTAAGTGTTCTAAACCCTAGAGAATGTTTTTCCATGATTTTTAGAGGGTTTACTTGATTTTTATTCTGACCGAGACCTTGTTAATTTAAGTGGGTCTGTTTTAGGGTTACCAAATGTCATTTAATTCCTAGATTGCACATAAATCAATTTCTGATTGACTCAACCCACTTTTTGTCTTATTTAGACCATTTGACCTATTTTTTGCCTCTGAGAAAGCCCGTTTATGTACTGCAATGGTAAAATTGTAGTTTTAACCTTTATTTCATGTTTTCTTCTCAGAGCACTTGTTCCTTCAGTTAAGCCTTCTTCTAGGTTATGTAGGAGCTTTTATTTTCTTTATTGGGTCAAAATGAGCTAGTTATGGCTCATGATGAGGCTCTCATCATACCCCCATGCCTGGCTTTTGCTAGTCCCTTAGCAAAATTTCAAGGTTTTAACTTCCGTTCTAGATCCTGAATGTCTGTCAACAATTATGATAAGTGCTTATCCTTTTATTTTGTGATTAGGTAGTAATGCTGATACTAGGCCTAAAGGTACTCAAGTACCAACTAAAATCCGGACCTGTTCCGCTTTAGCCTCAGTCCTCCACAAAGGTTTCTACGGCCCATAGAAACTAACCTAGGGTTTGTTGGACTCCGTGGTTAAAGCACCCGTGCTTGAGACATTTTTAGCCTAAGTTCAGTTTGCAGTGCGTTTTTTTGTAAGAGAGAGGTAGAAGATTTATTTGTTTGGAGAGGTTTTCTCTCTCTTTTCTTTTTATTTCTAGCTTCGGATTAGCTTCTCAACACGGTCTGTATCGGATTCCTCGTCCCGATCATCAATCCTCAAGGGTCCCTGGCTTTCGAGATTTCGGGATAATCTCGCCCATGGCAACCCTGGCTTTCGAGATTTCGTGATACTCCTGCCCATGGCGTTCCATGGCCAAATTCAGACCTTGGCGATCGACATTTCGTGATAATGCCGCCTATGGCATTTGAACCAATAGAGTGCTTACATGCCCCCAGTAGGATATTTAAATATCCTAGGAGACAAGCACCGAGGAGACAATATGTTGTTACGCATCTTCGAGGGGAATTTCCCGCCTCTCCGCGCTGGGAACTCGTCCAAATCAATTTGTGTTGATTGGCCGCTCCTAATCTAGGTGACTTTTTCATAACATTAAACGCTTTTCGCGTGATTTGGATGTTTATGCGCACTGAACCAGACTGTGTGTGAATTTGGGTGCTTAGGTTACTGAATCCCACAAATCGGAGGTCAGTTAACGAGGCCGAATACTTCTTAAGCCTTAGACCTAATACTCAAGCTTCGCATTTTCCTCAACCTCTTGAGGATTATCCAGATTTTAACGGATACGTGAATTTTTAAGCTAAAGGTACTAGCCCAAGAGGCCTAAGACCAGCGTTCCCGCTAATCTCTTGTTATATCTCCGTAGCACTTTTCTTTTCTTTTTCTTGATTCGGTCTAGAACTTCAGTTAACCTCTTAATCTTTTACTAATGACTATTTCTTTTCATTTTCATTTTGTGCTCCTTTTTGTCATTTTTCTTTCTTTTCCTCCTCTCATTTGTATGACCCTGAATTGTTCCTCCCCTCTATTAAGTCCTTTTTTTTTTTTTAATGAAACCCTTTCTTGATATGAATTTTCTGACAATTTGCACTTTCATACCCCCCCATGCCTAAGATTTGCAATGTCCCCATTGTAAATTAGGTGGGTTCGAATTCAGCTTAGTTCATGCATTAGGACAGGTGTGTAGTGAGTGAATGGGTCGAAGTGACCTATTGCGAACGATTTTTAATCTCGGGTAGGTATACCTGAGGTGAAGTCGGCTGTTCTAATGGATGAACCCTAAAGTGCAATATGAGTTCCGCATAGAGATGTCAGAAAAGGTTTCGAGTTTTTCAAAGAATGACGGGTTGCCTCCCGTTAAGCGCTGAGTTTTACGCCATCGGCTGGGCGCAATGAGCTCAAGAGGAATGGATGGTAAAGGATGACTCAGCCAAATCTATATCGGTCATGTCAATGAACGGCTTGAGTCTCTGACTGTTCACGACAAAGGGTTCAGAATCGTGGCTGAGTGGGCTGATTTCAATGGCTCCATTTCCGAAGATTTGTCGGACTAGGTAGGGTCCGACCCACTTGGATCTTAGCTTCCCTGGGAATAATTTTAGTCGGGCATCAAAGAGTAAAACTTTTTGACCAGGATGAAAAACCTTTCTAGAAATGTGTTTGTCGTGAAAAGCTTTAACCCGTTCCTTGTAAATTCGTGAGTTCTTATACGCATCGTGCCGTAATTTATCGATCTCGCTCATTTGAAGTCTTATGTGGGTTCCAGCCTTTGAAAGGTCGAGATTACAGGTCCGTACTGCCCAATAGGCTTTATGCTCCAACTCGACGGGGAGGTGACATGCCTTCCTATACACTAGTCTGAAGGGAGACATTCCTAATTGGGTCTTGTGGGTGGTCCTATAGGCCCACAATGCTTCTGGAAGATGAGAAGACCAATCTTTTCTATCAGGTCGAACAGTAACCTGAAGGATCTTCTTGATCTCTCAGTTAGATAGCTCAGCTAGACCATTAGTTTGGGGGTGGTAAGGGGTAGAGATTCGGTGTGACACCTCGTATTTGGTCATCAGTGACCTGAACTGAGCATTTGTAAAATGGGTCACTCCGTCGGAAATTATAGCACACGGAATCCCGAACCTTGAGAAAATGTTTTGATGGAGGAATTTTATAACGACTTTATGATTGTTGGTTCGGGTCGGAATGGCTTCTATCCACTTGGAAACATAGTCAACTGCGAGTAAGATGTATTCGAAGCCATTCGAGGTCGGAAAGGGTCCCATGAAATCAATCCCCCAAATATCAAAAATTTCGCATACCAAGATCGGCTGTAGAGGCATCATGTCTCGATGGCTCATGTTGCCCAGAGTCTGGCAACGGGAACATGCCTTACAGTGATCGTATGCATCCTTGAAAATTGTGGGCCAGTAAAAGCCATACTGGAGGACTTTTGATCCGGTTTTATGTCCAGAAAAATGTCCACCGCATGCCTGGTCATGGTAGAATGAGAGTATGTCTTTGATTTCCACTTCCGCGACGCACTGTCGAATTATCTGATTAGCACCAATGCGGAATAGATACGGGTCTTCCCATAGGTAATACTTGGCATCGGAACGCAATTTGTCCTTTTTGGCCTTCGGCCAATCGGGCGGAATCTGGTGTGATGCCAGGTAATTAACTATATCAGCGAACCATGGAAGACTTGCACTGATAGTCAGGAGGTGCTCATCAGGAAAATGTTCTGTAATAGGTCCGGAAGGGTCAATTATTTCAGAAGGAAGGCGGGACAAGTGATCAGCTACCACATTGTGCTTTCCTGCCTTGTCGCGAATCTCGAGATCAAATTCTTGCAACAGCAAGATCCATCGGATTAGTCGAGGTTTCACGTCCTTCTTTGCAAGGAGATGCCTCACAGCTGTGTGATCCGAGTATATGATAACACGGGAACCCAGAAGGTATGATCTAAATTTTTCCAGGGCAAATACTACGGCCAGCAGCTCTTTCTCAGTAACCGTATAGTTACGCTGAGCCTCATCCAGTGTTTTGCTGACGTAGTAAATGACCACAGGTTTCCCGTCAATTTTCTGCCCCAAAATCGCTCCTACAGCGAAGTCAGATGCATCGCACTTGATCTTAAAGGGTTGAGACCAATCAGGGGACTGTAGGATTGGGGCTTGGGTGACTCGGTCACGTAGGATCTCAAATGCTTGAGTGCATTCCTTGGAAATTTCGAAAGGCACATCCTTGGACAGAAGATTAGTCAGGGGGCGCGCGATTTTGGAGAAATCAGGGATGAATCGACAGTAGAAACCGACGTGCCCCAAAAAAGATCGGATGTCCTTAATCGAGCTAGGCATAGGGATCTTGGAAATCAGGTTAACCTTAGCTCGATCCACTTGGATGCCTTTCTCCGAGATTAAATGTCCTAGGACAATTCCCTCAGGCACCATGAAATGGCTCTTTTCCCAGGAAAGAACTAAATTCACCTCGATGCACCGCCTGAGTATATGGACCAAGTGTTGGAGGCAATCGTCAAATGATTGTCCAAAAACTGAAAAGTCATCCATGAAGACTTCCAGATAATCACCTACCATATCTGAGAATATGGCAAGCATGCAACGCTGAAAAGTTGCAGGTGCATTGCAGAGACCAAACGACATCCTTCGAAACGCGTACGTCCCGAGGGGGCAGGTGAATGTGGTCTTTTCTTGGTCCTCTGGATGGATTGCCACCTGATTGTAACCGGAGTACCCGTCAAGAAAGCAGAAGAATCTATTTCCCGCTAGTTTCTCGAGGATTTGATCAATAAACGGTAGTGGGAAATGATCCTTCTTCGTGGAGGAATTGAGTCTTCTGTAATCAATGCAGACTCTCCACGAATTAGCTATTCGGGTAGGAATGACTTCTCCGGTTTCAGTCGTGATGATGGTAAGTCCTGCCTTCTTAGGCACCACTTATATTGGACTCACCCAACGACTGTCGGAGATCGGGTAGATGATCCCTGCATCTAACCACTTTATGATCTCCTTTTTCATGACCTCTTGTAGGTTAGGGTTTAGGCGTCTTTGCATTTCTCTTGAAGGTCGTGAGCCTTCTTCTGTGTAGATTCGATGTGTGCAGTATGAAGGGCTTATACCAATCTAATCATCGAGAGTCCATCCAATGGCTCTACGATGTTGCTGGAGAACAGAAATCAAATGGAGTTCCTGGTCAGGTGTGAGTCGAGAATTGATAATCACAGGAAACGTCTGATTTGAATCCAAAACGACGTACTTCAGATGTTCGGGAAGGGGCTTGAGTTCCATGACAGGATTGTCAGCAGCAGCGGGTGGTTCGGGGTTTGTATCAGGAGCAATGGTAGGAGTTATAGGTGTGTCTAGATCATGTTCGCACTCCTCTGTTAGCGGTTTTTGATTCTCTAGTGGTTGATCAGGAATAATCAGGTTGTCCTCTAGATGCAGTTCTTCAACCACAGCTTTGACATCACATATTTCCTCTATAACCCCGCAATTAATCCCTTGTTGGGCTTTGAAAATGTCAATCTTCAGATTTTGATTCCCAAATTTTAATTCTATCTGGCCCTCTTCGCAGTTTATATTGGCCCTAGCAGTGGCCAAAAAGGGTCTCCCTAATATGATTGGTGTGTCCCTTGGGTTCTTAGGTGCATCCATGTCTAGTACTATGAAGTCCACTGGAAAATAAAAATCTCTTACCCTAACAATGACATCCTCGAGTATTCCTTTGGGTGACTTGATGGATCGATCGGCTAACTGCAATGTTACCTCAGTGGGTTTAAGTTCAGATTCTTCAAGGTGGTCAAGGAGGGATGTAGGTATTAAATTTATGGAGGCACCTAGGTCTAGTAAGGCTCTATCAAATTGGGTTTCACCAATTTTACAAGAAATCAAGGGTGTTCCTGGGTCTTTAGCCTTGGGTGGGAGTTTGCTCAAAATGACAGAGCTGGCTTGCTCTGACAGTACGATTGGGTTCCCATCCTTGGTTCGCGGCTTACGTTTAGGTGTACATATGTCTTTCAAGAATCTTGCGTAAGCCGGTATGTGGCGGATTGCATCCATCAACGGGATGTTTATCTGGACCTATTCAAAGAGCTTGACCAGATCCTCCTCGGGAGCTACGGGTTTGGTTATTCTTTTTCCTTTGGTCAAGGCCTCAGGAAATGGGATCCTAGCTGGTTCCTCTAGGATAGGTCCAGGTTCTTGATCTGGGACAGTAGTATCTTGGATAACTATCCTAGGGTCTTGGCCACTATCAGGCTTGGAGTGGTTCGGATAATGTGGGTCTTGGGTTATTTTACCACTACGTGTTGTTACAGAGTTCAACCTGGCCTGATTTGGGTTAGGTAGGAGGGGTGGCTGCTGCTGAAATCCCGCATAAGATGTTGAAGCCTCCATCCTGTCTGGTGATGGAGTAGCGGGGGCCTGATAAATCACATGTGTTTGTCCTGAATTTGGATTCATAACGCGCTTCTGGGTTAGCACGTTATTTGGGTTGGGCAGAGGTTGCGAAGGAAGGGTGCCAGGTTGGCGGGAATTTGCCATCTGGGCTAGTTGGTTGCGAACCTCTGTGATCTCGTCCTTGTGTTGTTTTTGCATTGCCGCATTCGTCTTTTGAATGTCAGCCAGTGTTTGAAGGATAAGAGTCAGTTGATCCTGATTTTGCCCGGATTGGTAGGTGGGATTGGGCCGAGGCTGAGGCGGCTGATATGGATGGGGGACTTGTGGACGGGGTTGATATGGTGGTCTTTGAGAATTTCCCGCCCACTGAAAGTTAGGATGATTTCACCATCCAGGGTTGTAGGTATTGGAGAATGGGTCATTCTGGATGGCGTTGAGGTCCTCGCAGTTCTGAGGAGCCTCAGGAAAGTCAGAATACGAGGGTTCAGAGTTCCCCCAACTCGAGTAGAAGGGATCGGAGGTTACTCCGGTCCGAGAGGCAGACGGGGGTGGATATGGGTCCATCCCCTTGGCAGGTTGGTGATATATGTTTTGCACTGTTTCCCTTGCCAGAGGAGGTCATGCAAAAGAGTTTTGCGCAGAGGTGGCTTGCTGCAAATGTCGAGTTAGCTCGTCCACCTTCTTTTCTATAATAGAGAGCTTGTCCAACCGACTGGCCATCAGTTCCAAGTCGACGGAAGTGGACAGGTCCTGCATCTCATGTGTCCCTCTTAGATTCGTCGATGCACGGGCATTCGTCCTGTCGAATAAGCCCATGGAGTCATTATTTATGGAGTTCTCGCACATGTTTTCGAGAATCTCCCACACTGTGTCCTCGTGTTGTCCCATGATGTTTCCTCTGCACGTTGCATTGACGAATAAGCGAATATCTTCACGGAGTCCCTGGTAAAAAGACTGGACTTGTTCCCACTTAGGAACTCCGTGATGGGGGCACTTTCGCATGAGATCAAGGAATCGATCCCAAGCTTCGTGAAGAGGTTCTCCCTATTGTTGAGTGAAATGGGTGATCTGGTGGCACAAGGCATTCGTCCGGCCAACAGGGAAGAATTTTTTCAAAAATTCGGACTGCAATTCCTCCCGTGTGTTGATCGGACGGGTCTGAGTCTGATACCAATGTGCGGCCTTGTCCAAGAGGGAGAATGAAAACATTTTCATGAGTAGGATATCCCGGTTTTGTACATCTGACTCGAAGGTCTGGGCCAGATGCTTGAGTTGTTTAATGTGTTGGAATGGATCCTCAGAGTTAAGCCCATGGAACTTTGGTATGGCATGAATCATATTGGGCTTCAGTTCAGAATCAGGTCCTCCAATTGGGATTCGTACTCGGGGTTCAATTGCCACCGCAGCGGGATTATAGTGATCTCGCATCATAGGTCGCTGCGGTGGGTTTACAAAGTTCTGAAAGAGATCGTTCAGGCGTTGAAGTTGGTGTTCAAGGTTATTCTCCTCTTCAATGGGTTGTGCCATGATGGGAGAAGAAGGAGAATCAGGATCTGAATCAGATGAAAGATTTATGTGGTGGGGTTGCTGCACAAACAAGGGCGTCGAGGCTTGGCCTCGACGAGAGTGAATTTCTAAAGGAGGTCTTAAGGGTGGTCTTAAGGACCTCCTACCAAACATGCACCGGAAGATGTGATGAGATTAGAAGGTGCTGGACCCAATCAAGACACCCAAAAATTGTTGGGTGACTATAGAGGTTCGGGGCAGATGGACCCCTGGATCAGAAGATCGTCCACCTGAGAAATACCTGGGCAGCCAGAGAGGGAGAGTCCTGCAAAGACCCCTATTCGGTAGAGCGTCCCCACGGGTTACAGGGTTTCTCCCACCCGACCTCTCTTGTCACTGCGGTTCCGGGTAGACCAGAATGGGGATCTTGACCTCTTAAGTCTACCTTTTTTATTTTAAGATCAAGGTGCTTATTGTTCCACTTGAACTTTTAAGTATTTTGAGTGAAAAAGTGACCTAATATTACGGTTGGTTGACCCAAGGGATCAACTTCACCTCTTGTTCCTTTGAGAGCTTTTAGGTCCTTTCTTTTATGGTTCAAATGGATTAATAGCCTGATTTGCTTAGGGTTCCTTTTGTATAAATCGTTTCAAACAAGGTTTAGGCACACCTCTTTTTGGAAAGTTTGTTTCTTTGTTTTAGAGAAGATGTGTCTCTAAAAACCCTAGCTTTGCAATCCCTAACTTGGCTCTAGTGGGTCCAATTTAGTTGCCTTAGAAATTAGCACCTAGGGCTCAATCAAGAAAGTTTTAGCCCTAGTTGTCTTAGTTGGATGAACAGACAAAAATATGTTGAAATGAAAATCAGGCAACTTGATGAGTTACTAAATATGAAACATGTAGCCCTAAGTTGATTTTTCTCTTTTTTTTTTCTTTCTTTTTTAGATTATGAGAGGGTTAAGAGAGAGGGCTTATGAAAATTACCTGTTCCTTGGAGAGTCTGTTGTGCAGTTATTGTTCTTTCCTTTTTGTTTTGCTTTCCCTGCTTGAACACAACAAAAGAGAAGTTAAGTCAAATATTAGATAGAAAAGTTATAATCAAAAGCTTTAAAAGTGCCCGTTGCTTTCCGGCAACGGCACCAAAATGTTCTCAACGTTTTTGTGCGGGTTTAAAGCATATCACGTTGTAGTATAACCGACAAAACGTTTAAACAAATATAAGGAATTTTATTACTCGAAAAACTAGAGTATCCGAGGTCGAACACGGGGAGCAATCTCAGTACTTTTTAAAACCAAAGAATACAACTGTTAAATGAAAAGGATTGATTCAAAGAGAGAATATTAAAAAGGATTTGTGAAAGAAAAATAGAATTGGACGTCTGATTTCTGTATCAAACGTCTTAAATGCAATCTCCTTTCTCTCTTCTTCTTCGTGGCTCTTCTTCTCCTTTGTACTTCTTTCTCTTTCTGCACTTCTTCTTGTCTTGCGAAGGCTTCTTCCTGCCTTTGTTTCTTTTCTCTTGTTTCTTCTCCTGCATTGCCTTTCTTTTTTTTCTTCTTCTTCTTCTTCTGATCTTTGCAGTCTTCACTTGGGCTCTCTTCGTTCTTCTCTTTCTTCTGCCTTGCCTTCCTTCTTCCTTCTCTTTGGTTCCCTACGAAAGCTTGTCCTTCTTCTGCTGCACAGCCTCTTCTTCTTTCTTCTCTTCCTGTTCTGCAGCTGCTAAGTGCTCGCTGCTTCCTTTTCTTCTTCCTTCCTGCACACACCACAGCAAAACCTACCCCCGTCCCTCTACTCGAGCGTCTCTCTCTCTCAAGCAACTCGCTCAAGGAAGCTCTCCCAGAGCCACGGGTAATCGGGTCGGGATTCGAACCCAGGACCAGGCGCACTGGCAGGTGGTGATGCGCGTGGAGTGCGTAGGTTTAGGTCGGGTCGGATCTCGCCAGATCCGCGAGGTCAAGCCGCGGACGAGGCGGGTGAGGGCAAGTGAGGGACCTCACCCCTGTGCTTACGGAGGCAATGGGTTTAAAACACAAAAACAATTTATATGATACCTGTGTTTTGCAATCCCACGATGTGGGACTATCTGGTCGGTCCTACTTTCGCGCCCGCAGAACTTTCGTCGCGCGATTGCTCCAGCTGCTGGCCTCTCTATGCGACTTGCTAGCCTCACTCACTTCGCGACACTCATGTGAGTCTGCTGCACCTGCAACCTGGGAGTCCTGGTACCTGAAGCTGCTGCAAGCTCCTTGCTGCTTCGGCTGATAATGGCGGCCGGAGCTTAAACCTGTCACACACAAGAACGGCCTATTGGCCCAATCAGATTGGCTAGAAACCTTCGCCGTAGCACGGCGAAGATGATGCGCAGTGTTGCAGGCCGCAGGTCGGCCTAGGCGTGCGTGCCTAGGTCAACTTGTGGCCGGAGATGTTGGGTTGTTCGGGGGGTGATTGTGGAGGTCTGGAGTGGCAGTGGTAGGGTGAAGTGAGTTCCTGGTGGTGAGGCGGAGCTCACGAGGGGGTTGGCGAGCCGTGTGGAGGGGCAGAGTGGTGTGGGCGGCTCGCCGGAGGTCGGTCGGAGGCGAGGACGATGGAGGTGGTTTGGCACTGTCGGGGGGGTAATCAGATAAAATATCAGAGGGAAAAGAGAGAGGAGAGGATGGAGAGGATATCAGGGGTGATCTGGAAGGAAGGGAGACAGCGGAGTGGACGGCGCGTAACTGCCATCGTCGGGGAAGAAGGACCCTGATGGAGGAAGCGGCGACGAAGATGAGGTCAGGGGCACGCGTGCTTGGTATAGCACGATGCGGGAGGAAGCAGCGGAGTTGACTCTGCTGCTGGTATGGCAGCAGAGCGACGAGAAGGAGGGGAGGAGGTTGCCAGAGCTTGTGGGTCTTTTGGCCGGAGATGGGAGAGAGGAAATTTGAGGGGATCTCCGTCAAAATTAAGCTTCGGTTCTGCGGCAAGGTATGGGGAGTCTTTTATAGGTGCTGGCCGCACCTACTATTGCGTGGAGACCCCGCAATCAACTCTGCCGGCTCGCCGGAGATGGAAGGAGGGTGGATACCCAAATCTCTCGTGCGTTCGCACGAGAGATTGGGTTCACACCAGGGATCATGATCTGCTCTAGAAGGAAGGGAATTCCTCAGAGAATCCCACTTCCATTTCTGGGAGGGAATCTCTGAGGGATTAGAGAGTAATCCCTCTCTAAACCTCGCCGGAGCTTGGTTCTACCCTAATAATGGCGGCAGGACCGGATTGCAAAGGGGCGAAGAACTTAGGGGCCTCTCTGCAAAGATATTCAAAAGATAGGGACCAATTTGTGATTTGGGTGTACTAAATTGCAAAGTAGGTCAAGATGACCTCCCCTTAGGTCCAAATTTTGGTAAAAACCTAATTTGGACCTAAGGAATCCAATGGTGAAATTGGATTTTAGGTTTGACCACGTTTGACTGGACATTTTGTGTAAAAATCCAGATTAGGTTAATTGAAGAGCTAGAACCCTAATCTAGGTCAAACTGGGTTCCAAAGGCCAAATTAAGTGTTCTAAACCCTAAAGAATGTTTTTCCATGATTTTTAGAGGGTTTACTTGATTTTTATTCTGACCGAGACCATGTTAATTTAAGTGGGTCTGTTTTAGGGTTACCAAATGTCATTTAATTCCTAGATTGCACATAAACCAATTTCTGATTGACTCAACCCACTTTTTATCTTATTTAGACCATTTGACCTATTTTTTGCCTCTGAGAAATCCCGTTTATGTACTGCAATGGTAAAATTACAGTTTTAACCTTTATTTCGTGTTTTCTTCTCAGAGCACTTGTTCCTTCAGTTAAGCCTTCTTCTAGGTTATGTAGGAGCTTTTATCTTCTTTATTGGGTCAAAATGAGCTAGTTATGGCTCATGATGAGGCTCTCATCAGGCTTCAATTCATTTAGAAACATAGTCTACCGAGACTAGGATGTACTCAAAGCCATTGGATGGTGGAAAGGGGCTCATAAAATCGATACCCCAAACGTCGAAGATTTTGACAATCAAGATGGGTTGGAGGAGCATCATATCTTTTCTGGTCATGGTCCCCAGTGTTTGGCAACGTGAGCCAGTCTTGAGAAAGTTGTGTGCATCCTTAAATAGGGAAGGCCAGTAAAAGCCAGACTGCAGAACCTTCGCAGCCGTTTTCTTTCCAGAGAAGTGGCCACCACAAGCTTGGTCATGACAGAAAGAAAGCACACTCTGAACTTCGTTCTCGGGGATACACCTCCTGATGATCTAGTCGGCATAGAGGCGAAACAGCATGGGATCATCCCAGAAATAGTGCTTGGGCTCAGCCAAGAACCTGTCTCGTTGCTGTCTGGACCAGCTGTGCGGGGTTTGTCCTACGACTAGGTAGTTGACATAGTCAGCATACCAAGGTAGTCTCTTGTCTTGCACATCCAGAATGTGTTCATTGGGGAAGGTGTCAGATAAAGGCATGGAGGGTCCAATGTGGTATGGGTGAAGTCTAGACAAGTGGTCTGCCACCACATTCTTTAATCCGACCTTGTCGCGGATTTCCAGGTCAAATTCCTGCAAGAGCAGAATCCATCTGATGAGCCTGGGTTTCGCGTCCTTTTTAGTCAACAGGTGCCAGATGGCTGAATGGTCAGTGTAGATGGTCACATGGGATCCCAGCAGGTAAGGTCGGAACTTCTCAAGCCCGAAGACTACAGCGACCAATTCTTTCTCTGTGACCGTATAATTTCGTTGGGCCTTGTCCAACATTTTGCTCGCGTAGTAGATCACTACGGGTTTCTTGTCTTGTCTTTGTCCCAGGACAGCGCCTATGGCAAAATCTGATGCATCACATATAATCTCAAAGTCCTGGGACCAATCCGAGGGCTGAAGTATAGGTGCTGTGGTGACTAAGTCCCGGAGGGTGTGATAAGCCTGGATGCAATCAGAGGACATGTGGAATATGGCGTCGTTGGCAAATAGGTCGGTTAAGGGTTTGGAAAGCTTGGAGAAGTCTTTAATGAACCTTCGGTAGAAGCCAACATATCCCAGGAATGAGCGAATCTGTTGGACCAAGCTAGGCGGAGGAAGTTTGGAAATCAAATCAACCTTAGCCCAATCCACATCAATGCCCCTATGCGATACGATGTGACCGAGGATGATTCCTTTTTGAACCATAAAATGGCTCTTTTCCCAACTTAACACCAGATTAACCTTGATACATCGTTTCAGAATTTTCTCCAAGTTGCTCAGATAGTGGTTGAATTAGTTCCCAAATACAGAGAAATCATCCATAAAGACCTCTAAGTATTCACCCACCATTTCGGAAAAAATGGCTAGCATGCAACGCTGGAAGGTAGTAGGTGCGTTGCATAACCCGAACGGCATTTGACGGAATGCAAACGTGTCGTACGAGCAAGTGAATGTGGTCTTTTCTTGATCTTAGGAAGCAATTGCGACTTGGTTATATCCTGAATATCCATCCAAGAAGCAAAAATACTTTTTCCCTGCCAATCTTTCAAGGATCTGGTCAATGAATGGCAAGGGGAAATGATCCTTCTTAGTGGCTTCATTGAGCTTCCTATAATCAATACACACCCGCCATGCGGTGGTGGTGCGGGTGGGGATGGATTCGCCATTCTCATTGGTGACAATAGTGAGCCCAGCTTTCTTTGGAACCACTTGAGTGGGGCTCACCTAGGGGCTATCACAGATAGGATAGATGATGTCGGCGTCAAGCCACTTGATAATTTCTTTCTTAACGACCTCTCGCATGTTTGGGTTTAATTATCTCTGCATCTGGTGGGAGGGTCGTGCCCCGTCTTCCAGGTAAATCTTATGGGTGCAATAGGCGGGGCTAACTCCTCTCAAGTTCGAAATGGTCCAACCAATGGCGGTCCGATGTTCTGAAAGGGTCGCGGTCAATCTGAGTTCCTGATCCTTGGTTAGATGAGAATTAATAATCACAGGGAAGGTCTGGTCAGGTCCCAGGAAGACATACTTGAGATTCTAGGGTAGTGGCTTAAGTTTGGGTGCGGGTGGAACAACTGTCGATGGAAAAGGGAAAGGTGGGAGTTGATCAACATCGATCTCCTCAAATGGTGTTGTTTGATGGTAATCAGCCTTACAGAGGTCCACGGGTAGCGATGGTGATGGGTCAGAACAGTCGTTATAGGCTTGGTGGTCTGAGACAGGCATTCCTCGACCAAAGTTTCCACGGGATCATGTTCCTCAACACAATCGCAATCAAAAGACTTTGTCATCCGGAAGATATCCAACTGCATTTTCTTGTCTCCGAAGGCGATTTCCATACATCCTGTGTCACAATCAATGTTTGCCTTAGCTGTAGCTAAGAAAGGTCTGCCTAAGATTATGGGTGCGTTCTGTAATTTTTCAGGGACTTCCATGTCGAGCACCAAGAAGTCGACCGGGAAATAGAAGTCTTTGACCCGTACAATTACGTCCTCGACAACCCCCTTCGGGGTCTTTACAGATCTATCAGCCAGCTGGATGGTGATAGGTGTGGGTGTCAACTCTCCGAAACCAAATTGGTGGTACAGGATTGTTGGAATCAGATTAATAGAAGCACCTAAGTCCAGGAGCGCTCTATCAAATGTCATGTCCCTGATATTGAAGGAAATTAGGGGTGCTCCTTCGTCAGTTCGCTTGAGCGGAAGGTTGCTTGATATTACGGAACTTGCTTGTTCGGAGAGCACAACCTTCCTAGGTGCTTGAGGTCTTGGCTTACGTTTGGGTGTACAGGCATCCTTTAAAAACTTGGCGTAAGCTGAGATGTGCTTAACGGCTTCAAGGAGCGGAATATTAATATGTACTTGCTTAAAGATCTCCAAAAGCTCCTCAGTTTCCACAACATTTTTCTTCTTCTTGATTGTCTCTAAGGCCTCAGGGTAGGGTGTCTGAACCTGGATCGGATGTATTTCTGGGTCCTTGGGTTTTTCCAGTGCCTCTTCTGAGCTAGGTATTTTGATTGCACAGCAAAAATGCACCAGTAATTATGCCATCTTGTGTTATTTCCTAACACTACCATTGCATCTTATGTAGCAATAGTTGCATTTGTAAATTGACACTTGCATGCATTTATTTGAGAGGGGAGGATAATGCGAATAATTGGCCATGTAATTAACGTTTTCATCAAGGGTTGCATTGCAAATTCACCATTCTCATTTTTTTATTTTGACTTTGAATTTCTTCTCCCTCGCGCGGCACAGGGCATGGGGCATGCAGCTGTTCATGCCATTCCTCTGCCAACTGCATGGCTGGACTTCCTCTGCCAGCAGCATGGCGGTGGCACGCATCTCCTTCTTTAAATAGCCTCGCCCTCTCCCTTGCGCAAGAGGCAGCCTGGAACAGACACCACCGGCAGACACCTTCCTCCAGGCCAATCTCCTCCCCTCTTCCTCTCCATACGTAGTCTCTCTTCTCACTGAAGAGACACACTGCGGGCAGGAGCAAGCTCACAGTGGTCCCACAACCTCCACTGTGAGTTCCACCACCGCCCAGCTCCTTCGTGAGTAGGTGGGCGTCGTGGTTTCACCCTCTGTTTTCACCGTTGAACACCATCGCCGCCATTGTTAGAGCTCTAAGGTCGGAAGCTCCAGCAGCAGCAGCAACGGCCTCTAGCAGCTGAAGGTTCGTCCCTACTACCAGGAGGGGTGACGTAATAAAATGCGGAAATAAAATATAAAACAATCTCACAAAAATAAGCAATCGCACAATGTACACAAAGATTTTTAGGTGGAAACCCAAACCGGGTGAAAACCACCACCTAACCCTCTAGAGTTAGGATTTTCCGATCAACCTAGTTGATCAAATCCACTAACCGAATCACTTTGAACGAGGGTGATTCAAACTCAATACAACCACGCTACAAGTACGAGGGTAGCGTTCCTCAACCCCTTCTCTCCACGAGAAGGATTTTGTCCCACGAAGGAGACGGGAATTCGCAAAGCGAATACCCAACCAAAATACAAAGATAAAATAAAATAACAGTCCTATAGAGCCAACAAAATTAAACCTAGCTTCTATAGGAAATAGGAAACTCCCCTTTGCAAGGAGTGCGTCGACGATGACGCGGTGAGTGTGCCACGCGATGGCGCTACGTCGCTCTCGTTATCAACGCCGGGAGAGCGGGTGCGCAACGGTTGAATGCTCTCAAGATGATGGAGCTTGAGCTTGGAGAGCAAGAGAGTCTTTTCTTTAGACACAAAAGGTTTGAAAGTGTATTGCAAGGTGTGTGTCTTAGTGTGTATATGTGTTTTTCTGAGTGTGTTTGTGTTACAAAGGTTCCCCTCTATTTATAGAGGCCTTAGGAAGGTTTTGGAAGGCTTGGAAAAGCTTCCATAGCCGTTGGGTGCAAAGCCCAAGAGAATCAGGCCGAAATCAGGACAATGATTGCATTTGACAGGGTTATCAGACGTCTAACTCTGGCATCAGACGTCTGGAAGGCCACTTTAAGACGTCTGATTACAAGGTCAGACGTCTGATTCTATGCGGGTTTCTCCCTGACTTGAATCAGATCTAAACAGGGTTTTTGTGCAAGTCCATCAGACGACATACAGGACGTCTGGTACTATGTCTGGACGTCTGGAAACCTACTTTTACTGTGGGAATTGATTTCCAAACGTTGCAACGGCTAGAAAATCTCTGAGAAGAGATTTTGGGTCAGCCGAGGCAAAACGGTCATTTATCAGACGTCTGTAAAGTCCTATGGACGTCTGATAAGGCTCTAACGGTCATATTCTTGAGTGTCTTCTAAGCCAGCCAACGGTCCACTAACTGGACGTCTGGCAAAGTCATCAGACGTCTCCTAAGACGTCTGGTCTAAGGTATGGACGTCTGATTTCATCAGACAGAACTAACTATGTCCAGCCTAACAGTTATCGGACGTCTGAAACAACAGTCAGACGTCTTAAAATTCTTTATCAGACGTCTGATTTTGGAATTAGACGTCTGGAAATGCTGTTTGAACCCTATATTGGTTTTCTAAGTATTCTACAGAAAACCTAAGTATCCTAGGGTTGTGCAGGTGTTCCTAGGACTACTTTTAGGGTACTTTGAGGCTCTTTAACATAATGTTCTAAGGAATCAAAAAGAGCAAGAAAATAAATACAAGAGATACATGAAAGGATAGAAAAGAATCTATCCTATTCTTCTTGTCTTCCATCTCCAATCTTTCGCTCCACGCGAACCTCCTCTGTTTTCCGTCAAGCTCCTCCAATCCGTCCTGGATGCGAGCTCGAACTCCGTCTAAACACGTCCTCATTTGCAATTGACCTGAAATCTAGGACTCAAATTGCAAATGTTAAATAACACGTGTTTTGTTATCATCAAAACAAATGATCGTGGTGCTCTAGCACCAACAGCAGCAGCGCAGGCCACCGCGTGCACGCTAGCGACGTTCACAAGCTCTTCCCGCGTGTGCAGGCACCTTCCAGCGCGCCCACGCATGCAGAACCGGCCGCAACCGGTTGTCCACTCCACGCGGCACAGTAGCTACTGTTCATGCCTCTCAGCGCAAAATTGTAGCTACAGTGCGGTGACCTGTTTGTTTCTCACTTATCCCGTCACCGCGTGCTCTCTCTCCTCGCCCGCAACCCGCTCCAGCCGGTCGCCAGCATCTGCTGCCTGCTCTCGCCCGCATCTGCTCCCGCTAGCAGCGCAGTGTGCTGCGCTACGCATTGTGCTATGTTGCCCTCTCTCTCACACTCCCGCACCCGCCTGCACGCGACGACAGTGAGCACTTGCCCTCCACCGCCCGCGCACAACCCTTGTGCACATGCGCGTGCCTTGGCCACCAGACGACGTCCGCGGCCGCCAGACGTCTTAGCTTGGCCGCTCTCTCTCACACTCCTCCAGCATGCACTCCCACACTCATACACACACACACACACTAGTACACATACACACTCGTACACTCACACACTCACTTGTACACACCTATACATACTTATATATATATTTACATATCTTTATATATTTGCATGACTACATATACACCTATAAGTTACAACCTTATCTATACACACACACACACACACACATATATATACATATATATATTTATATATTTACATACACATCACCTACCTGTATCCATACACCCTTCACTAGTCATTCCACTGCGCATTATATCGCGGGAATATTTGCATCAGTTGCTGATATTCCCCGATACCCGCGTAAAGCAAGCGCCTCCGCACACTCCCACACATCCGTCCCACACTCTACGCAGCACTTCGTCTTGTTAGTTGCGTCTTACTAGACATGGACCAATTCGATACTGTACTACACGCCATTTTCACTTCCACCCCCACCCCTACATATATAATATATATATATATATATCTATATATATATAGACTATATTTATTTCTCTACAAGCAACCTATCTTATTTTTATTTCTTTTTTTTGTTTCCTACTATTAAAAAGATTAAAAAAAAGAGTAAAAGAGAAAAGATAATCCTTATCTTGCAGGTACTCGATCTTGCAAATAGCAGGGCTAGTTCTTTTGGAAACCTTAAGTTGGTTCAAAGCCAAGAACAATTTGGCTCAAAGCCAAGGACCTAATTTTGAGGGTGTGCTTCAAGGACAATATTATCAACAAAAAAATCTTAAATAGAAAAAAATAAAAGACATAATAAATGCACGGAAGAGATACGTTTTAGGAAAGGCGTAGAAACTTCTTCACCTTTAATCCTTGCCTCCATAAGATCGATCCTTGGCCTAAAAGTGACTAAGATAAAATTTAGGCCAGGTAAAAAAAATTGGTGAAAGATGGTTAGACTCGATTGAGGCTAACCACTATACGCACTTCAACAATAATTTCACCATATTAACACAACCTATTCGAGTCCGACCACATCTTTTTTTGGCGCCGTTGCCGGGGAGGTGTGCATTGAGGTAAGTTTCTACTCCATTCCTTTGAATTTCTTTTCTCACACCCTTCTCTTCACTGGTGTTTTTGTTTGCTGGTGTGCAGGTAAACCAGCTGCAAGAAGGAGGCAAGTAGAGGAAGTCGGAGACGTGGGCAAATCCAAGGTGGGAACGAGAGTGTGAAGTCATCGGCGCCGCATTGGAGCTTCGCCCACGTTGCTGAATAGGTAGGTCTCTCTCTTTTAGCAACTTAGGTTAACTTGTCACCTAAAAAAAAAAAACCTAAAAACACTTCTTGGGATTTCTTGGGGCAAGTGGATTAAAAACCACTTGTTTGATTGTCTGCTATCACCCCCACCACCCTGGGATTTCTCGCCAAACTTCGCATAGGGAAGATCCAAGAATCTTGATTCTTGAATCTTTCGTCGTGTGAAGTATTCTTTGAGGTAAGATTAAATAGATTGATTGCCATCCCTCCTTGCCTCATTTATCCGCAATTCGGGATCACATTTTTGGTGGGGAGACTTAGAATTGAGTTGATTCCAACCCCACCACGACCTTTCACGTGCCTTAAATTTGATCCCAAATATTTCAACCCCAACACTTTGATTCTCTTTACATTATCTTGTGGTTGAGTCTTGTGTGTGGAACATCATTTTGGTGATTGGGAGCACTTGAATTGAAGTGCTTTGGCTCCCTTTCACACTAACCTAAAATTGACTCGTGCATCCACACATAGAAATTTTCACCTAGGGAAGCCCATTACATTTTTAGCATGCATTAACCAACTCACATTGAAGAAGGGTTTATTGGGCATAGAAGAACTTGTATTTTCTCAAAACCTGGAGATTGGTTGAATTGGTAACTCAGCGAAATCTTAAAATCCATACTACTTAAGGCTGAAATTCTAAAAATCATTCACCAACTAAAACTTCAATTCGGGGAGATTTCCCCGTTGCATGTTTGGTTTACACACTTTCTAAAAATAACGCACTTGGGCATTACCCGTATACAACGCCTTTCACATTCCTGAAGCACTTGATCCTAAGCCTTTAATTAAAACTTGTAGCAACTTGACCCTTATTAAGGATTGGAGGTCTAACTACCTGCTTATAGCACCTACATGCTGGTGCGGGTTCCCGCGTGCTATCGAGTGTCTAAGACTGGGGCAAACGGCCTTTCAATCTGGCCCGGTGGTTCCGCGGTGCTCGCATTTGGTTCCGTAGGTTGTGATAGTAGGTAACTTAAATCTTTAGGTCTAAGGGCACACTGTAGAGGTTAGGACTTTGATTGCCTTGATTTGTCATCAAGTGCACCTTTATGGCGTCATTTCTCTCATCCCCTTTTCCCTTCTTATCTCCCCAATTCTTCCTGCGGTAGTGCATGTTTGGGAGGTCACAAAATCCTGAATTGTTTGAATTGTCTGATAATTCTAGAAGAAAAGAAACCGAATCATCATCCTCCACAAACATGGCTGCACGTCCACCCCCAAATCCCGAGGGAGGAAATCGCCCTCAAATCCCACCAGGTGGTGGAGCTATGGACCCCGTAACCTGCCTCCAAGCCCAAATGGAAATGTATAATGAGCAGATTGAAGCCATTAGGGAAACCTTGGAGGAAACGCAGAACCCTCCCGAACGGGAGGAGCCTAGGTCTCTTAGCTCTTATCAAAATTCCGCTGCTACAGAGACTATAGGACAAATTCGGGTCCCATGGGTTGGGATGATTTTGAACTGAAACCCAATATAATTGGCCTAATTAACTTTCACTTCCATGGTCTTACAAGTGAAGATGCTTTTCTCCATTTGGAAGACCTAACCCGATTGGTTGAAACGGTTAAACCAAGAAACATCGGGTTATCAATTGTCCTCATGAAAATGTTCCCGTTTTCGTTACGGGATAAAACGTCGCAATGGTTACGCACCCATGGGAGAATCATCCATTCTTGGGAAGAGATGTGAACAGCATTTCTCAAGAAATTATTCCCAATCGGGCGAACCAATGCATTTTGCCGTGCTATAACTTCCTTTACGCAACAAAACGGCGAATAGTTTCATGAGGCTTGGGAGAGGTATAATGACCTCCTTCGGAAGTGTCCGCCCACGGTCTGCCTAAGTGACATATAGCCCAGATTTTCTATTATGGGCTAAATGAGACTTTGAAGCAGATTGTAGATGCTTCCTGCAGAGGGAATTTCATGAATAAAGACGAGAATGGAGCATTCGAAATATTTGAAAACATGAGTGAAAACTCAATGAACAATGCCTCCATTGTCGCCTTTAATTATACCAGCCTGCCCCATAATGTTCACGAAGTTGACACGGGACCCTCCCATTCATCCATTGATCTTAACCTTATCTCACAAAAATTGGATGAAGTCTCCGTCGTGCATAAGAAGCTGGACAAGCTTCTGGCCAATCCCGCCTGTTCTATGGTAAATACCCCCACCTTACCACTTCGTCACAATCCCAATCCTTCCAACGGCAGTTTTATCCCCAAAAATCCCGTGAGATCTTCCTTATCGAGTGTCACGCTGAGCGATTCGGTAAGTTATGTGGATCTGGCTTCTGCAAGCCAGTATTTTGACATGGAGGACTAAGCCTCCGTGTGCTCGGATGCCTATTTACGTGCGGACTCATCTTCTGGCTTAGAAGACGCTTGCGCCCTGGGGAACAGCCCATTCTCTGCTACTTATAACCCAGGGTGGCGAAATCATCCGAACTTCGCATGGTCCAATAACCCACAACACCAAAACCCCACGAGTAGGCCAATGCGACCGTCCGCACCCGTCATCCCAAGGGCCCAGTCTAATCCTGTGGCGAATTTGCCATCGGGTCCTTACATATCGTAAACAGAACACGCATCGAGTCCTCTTAATAAACTGATGCGAACGATGACGGAAATGTCTAAGCACCATGAAGAGAATATGACCTCTCTTCAGCACCAATTGGCGCAGCAGAATGCTGAGATTAGTCAACTACGTATGGCGACTCGATCTCAGGGTACTCTTCCAGCCCAACCTGTTCCCAACCCGCGAAATTTCTTACCCCGTGGTCCTCAACCACAGATACGACCTCAGGGGCAGGTTCATCAAATTCTGCAGGCTCCGAGCATTCTATCGGGATTTCAGGCTAATCCCGCGGCAACACCTCACCCTTATGTCCCTATTGTGAACCCTCCTCCGCCTTATGATCCCACTGAAGCCGCAACGTCCAATGCGATTACTACGAGGAGCGGTAAGCAAATCGTCGATCTGCCTCGACCTGATCCTGGCCCATCTTCTTCATCGCCCTCTCATTCGGGATGCGCACCGCATTCGCGAGAGGATGATACACCCAAACTAGTGCCAGAATCGGTCCCATTCCCTAAGGCTCTATTGAGGGAGCCAAAAGGCAAGAAAAAGGATACGCAGGCCTTTGATAACTTGCGTAATTTATTCAGGGATGTTGAAATCAAGGTACCCCTATTAGAGACTATCGACCACATACCTTCTATCGCCCGATTTTTCAAAGACTACACTACACCCAAGCAACAGTCAAAGAAAACAAAGAATCCGGTGGTTCTCTCGCCTCATGCGAGTTGTGCTATATTGTCAAATCTACCACCGAAGTAGAAAGATCCGGGCACACCGCTTATTTCTTATAGCATCCAAGGCTGCAATTTTAACCGTACTTTGCTTGATCTAGGATCTTCCATCAATCTTATACCAACCATCATGCTTGAGAAATTTGCCTTAGGAAATTTGAAACCTACCCCTGTCACGTTACAGTTGGCAGATCGTTCTGTCAAAATACCAAAGGGTGTGGTGGAAGACGTGGTGGTTAGGGTTAACTGTCTCTGTTTTCCTGCTGACTTTCTTGTTTTGGATATAGAAGTTCCTAACTCACTTTCTGATTGTTCGATCATCCTTGGTCGACCTTTCTTGGCCATATCCTACGCCCATATTGACTGCGAGTCAGGCCGTATTGAGATTGCCGTTGGATCTGAGAAGCTCAAGCTTAACATCTTCAAGGCAGCCAAGAACTTTGATTGCGATTGCATCGAGGATGACACGTCTGACGAGGACATGGCCGTCAATGCATGTATCGGACTAATAGGGACCTATTCTGACTGCTGTGGATTGCCTTTAAACACAGACGATTGCCTGACCGACACATATTGTGACGTTCCCCCATCCCTCCCTTTTCCCGTACCTTCTCCTGACTAGAGTTCTGACGAGGTTTTCTCTGCTTCCCATACCTCGTGGTTTGAGTCATATTCGGGCTACTCCCGCCGGTCCACACTCTTGAAGATCGGATTGCCCTTTCTTTCCTACCACATTAGGCAGAATTGCAACTCTACACTGGGACCTTGATCCCAAATACTGTTCACTGGGGCTATCCCTTTTTGGATCCATCTATCCAAGATGCCCCTCTTCTTGGCCAAACTCAGGGCCAACTTCTTCCTTCTGACTTGTTTTCTTCTGATCCGCTTGGGACACTCTCGTCCCAAGAAATGCCAGATCTTTCACCATCCTCTCCCAAGCTGAAAGAGCTGCTTAATATGCTTGAGTATGTTTTTTTGGGACCAAATGAAACGCTCCCAGTAATCATTAGTTCAAAATTGACCAGGGAGCAAGAGTGCAAACTAATAAAGGTCCTTATGGAACACAAGGCAGCCATTGGATGGTCCTTATCAGACTTAACTGGCATTATCCCCTCCTACTGCACTCACCATATATATACGGTGGAGGAGGCTCGACCTTCCCGCGAGATGCAGCGACGTCTCAACCCTAACATGTGGGAGGTCGTTAAAAAGGAAATTATTAAGTGGCTGGATGCGGGTATAATCTACCCGATCAGCGATAGCCCCTGGGTGAGCCCAATTCATGTCGTGCCCAAAAAGGCAGGACTCACCATCCGTGTCAATGACAGGGGCGAATCCATCTCTACACGCACTCCTACATCTTGGAGAGTGTGTGTAGATTATAGGAAACTGAATGCTGCAACTAAGAAAAATCACTTTCCGCTACTTTTCATTGACCAAATCCTGGAGCGGTTAGCGGGAAATAAATTTTTCTGTTTCCTGGATGGATTCTCTGGATATAACCAGGTGGCAATTGACCCCAGGGACCAAGAGAAAACCACCTTTACCTGCCCCTTCGGCACCTTTGCATTTAGAAGGATGTCGTTAGGACTTTGTAACGCGCCAGCAACTTTCCAGATATGTATGCTGGTGATATTTCATGACATGGTGGGTGACTTTCTCGAGGTTTTCATGGATGACTATCTTGCCAACCTGACCCGTATCCTTAGGAGATGTATTGATGTGAACCTTGTGCTTTCCTGGGAAAAAGTCATTTTACGGTACACGAGGGAGTTGTTCTTGGGCATATTATCTTCGATAGGGGTATCGAGGTTGACAGAGCTAAGCTTGATGTAATTGCTGATTTACCTGTGCTTGGCTCTGTCAAACAAATCCGCTCCTTCTTGGGATACGTCGGTTTCTATAGGAGATTCATCAAAGACTTCTCCAAGATTTCTAGAACTTTAACTCATCTCCTATCGACCGATGTACCCTTTTATATGGGCCCTGACTGCATACGAGCATTCACACTGCTGCGTGATGCTGTCACCAAGGCCCCTGTTCTCCAGCCACCTGATTGGTCCCTCGACTTTGAACTCATGTGTGATGCTTCCGACCTTGTAGTCGAAGTTATTCTGGGACAAAGATGCGATAGACAACCCTTCGTGGTGTACTACACCAGTAAGACGTTGGACGAGGCCCAGCGTAATTATACTACCACTGAGAAAGAACTACTGGTAGTCGTCTTTGGGCTGGAGAAATTCCGCTCTTACCTTCTGGGCTCGCATGTTATTGTATTCACTGACCACGCGGCCATTTGCCATCTCATGCCCAAGAAGGATGCCAAGCTTAGAATGATTTGTTGGATCCTTCTACTCCAAGAATTTGACATTGAGATCCGCGATAAGGTCGAAGCCTAGAATGTTGTGGCTGATCATCTCTCGAGACTAGACCCTGACCACATTGGACTAACCCTGCCGATCAATGTGATTTTTTCCGATGAGCACCTATTGGCAATTAATGTGGCAAGTGGACCTTGGTATGCCGACATTGCCAATTATCTTGCTTCTAGTTCCCTTCCACGCAGCTGGCCCAAAAACCAGCGCGAGTGTCTCATTACAGAAGCAAAGTATTATTTCTAGGATAATCCACTACTTTTTCGAATAGGTGCTGACCAGATCATTCGTCGTTGTATTCCTAACAGCAAATTCCCCAGTGTGCTATCCTTCTGCCACGATCAGGCCTGCGGAGGCCATTTCTCTAGGAGGAAAACTGTAGCCAAGGTGTTGCAGTGCGGTTTCTTTTGGCCCTTCCTTCACCAGGATGCACACAATTATGTCAAACATTGCACTAGGTGCCAGTTGTTAGGGTCAATTTCACGTCGTGACATGATGCCCTTGCAACCCATCCTAGCTGCTGAAATTTTCGACATTTGGGGAATCGATTTCATGGGTCCCGTTCCTCCTTCCAACGGCTTCGAATACATCCTCGTGGCTGTTGATTTTGTTTCAAAATGGATCGAGGCTATTCCCACGTGCCATGCTGACCATGTCATATCCACTCGATTTGTCAAAGACCACATTTTTTGCAAGCTTTGGGATACCTCGAGCCATTATCTCTGATGGAGGAAGCCATTTTACCCATGCTTCTTTTCGGGCACTTCTGAGGAAATACGGAGTCCACCATCGTATCGCATCTCCGTATCATCCTCAGACGAACCGCCAGGCTAAGGTGTCGAACCGGCAAGTCAAGCAAATTCTCCAGAAAACGGTTTGGCCTGACCATAAGGATTGGTCCGACAAGCTGATTGACGCACTTCGGGTGTATCGGATCGCCTTCAAGGCTCCCTTAGGTATGTCTCCTTATAGAATCGTTTACGGGAAGCCTTGTCATTTGCCCATGGAGCTGGAGCACCGCGCTTATTGGGCGATTCGCTAATGTAACCTCGACCCAGACCTGTGTGGTCGAGAAAGGAAACTCCAACTCCAAGAGCTGGAAGAGCTCCGTCGTGAAGCCTATGATTCTGCCTTAACTTTCAAGCAACACACTGAGGCTTTTCACGACAGCCGTATTCGGCGGAAGGAATTTGAGCCATCTCAGCAAGTGTGGCTTTACAATGCCCGGCTCAAATTCTTTCCAGGGAAATTGAAGTCCAAATGGACTGGTCCCTTCTTGGTCTTGAGACCATTTCCCAACGGGGCTGTTGAAATAGAAGATCCCAAATATGGACCTAAATTTACGGTCAATGTGCAGCGTTTAAAACCTTATCTTACTCATGAACCTACCCCCGTTGGAGAAACTGTTGCCCTACTGGAGGGTAACTAATTTCGTGCCTCATTCTGAGTCTAGCTGGGGACGTTAAATTCAGTGCTCGTTGGGAGGCACCCCCGCAACACTCCTCCACGTACGCACTTTCATGTCATTTCATTTCACCACCCACCATCCACCCACCCTACCACCCTACTATGTAGCTTGCACCTCAACTCTCGTTCCCTGATCTTTGGACCTTCCTCTACCCTGCATGCATATGAGGACATAGCAACATTTGGCATGGGGGGTGGATAAGCATCTATAGGATCTGGGTATTATATGGTATCATGCAGCTTCCATCCATCTATAAATATGTACATAAAAAAAGAAAAAAGGTGTTTAATAATGATCTAAAGGCTAAAACAAAAATACAATAAGTGTTTATGGATATTCAACCACTGTTTTGAAGACTTTCCAGGCCACAGAAGCTTGATTCGCTCAGGTTCGGCTTAATTTACTTGAGCATTGACAAGATAGATCGGAATCTCTCCTAACTAAGGACATATTCTTGTACCTGAGACATCAGTACAGGATCCGTTGGTTTGCTTCTACATGAGAGCCTAAGTAATCTTGGTTCAGACTACACATATCAAGAAAGACTAGGTGAACATAAGATCCAACCCTGGTGTTCATTAGGGAAGGTGGAGTCCTTATCTGTGTGCTAGGTAGACTTTTTATCCCAGGCTTTAGTCTTGTGTCTAGGAGAAATTCTTTCCACCAAAAAGGAACTCTCCCACCAAAAGAAAAGTGTGCTCCTCCAAATAAAGTTGTAAGAGATATACTGACAATTGTTTCAAAAAAAAAAAAAAATCTATGCAAATAAGTCAGTATATCTTGCAAATATCTGTAAATGCTTCTCCCTAAAAAGTTTTTCAGGGCAAGTTACAAATACCCTATTTCTACCATATATTCTTTGAGCCACAAATGTGATAAAATGGGAGTTGAGTTTTCCGTCATCTTTTTAAGAGTCAATCCGAAGACATGAGCTGAAACTGGGACCAACCTGCACTTAAAGATTCGTGAAACCCTAGGCTTGAGTCTTAATGTTCATCTGGTCAGCCTTGATCCTTCACTATGCACAAGCCATAATCTCTTGAGCTCTCGAGTACGGCAAAAACCTTCTGAGTCCTGGAAATCGTACTTAGGGTTTAAATATCAAGAGTCCAGGTTAGTCGAGAAATGGTCTATGTCACGTAAGACTTAAAGTACTGGTAGTCTTCTCTACAATTGGTTCTTACAATATCCAACAAACACACCCATGTCACCTCGGAAGAAAGTCTTCAGCTTAAGATCATTTCTAAATACAATACAAAATGTTTTGCTAGGGACTAGCAAAAGATAGGCATGCGGTATGATTGCACAGCAAAAATACACCAGTAATTATGCCATCTTGTGTTATTTCCTAGCACTACCATTGCATCTTATGTAGCAATAGTTGCATTTGTAAATTGACACTTGCATGCATTTATTTGAGAGGGGAGGATAATGTGAATAATTGGCCATGTAATTAACGTGCTCATCAAGGGTTGCATTGCAAATTCACCATTCTCATTTTTTTTATTTTGACTTTGAATTTCTTCTCCCTCGCGCGGCACAGGGCATCGGCATGCACCTGTTCATGCCATTCCTTTGCCAACTACATGGCTAGACTTCCTCTGTCAGCAGCATGGCGATGGCATGCATCTCCTTCTTTAAATAGCCTCACCCTCTCCCTTGCGCAACAGGGTGCCTGGAAAAGACACCACCGACAGACACCTTCCTCCAGGCCAATCTCCTCCCCTCTCCCTCTCCATACGCAGTCTCTCTTCTCACTGAAGAGACACACTGCGAGCAAGAGCAAGCTTACAGTGGTCCCACGACCACCACTGTGAGTTACACCACCGCCCAGCTCCTTCGTGAGCAGGTGGGTGTGGTGGTTTCGCCCTCTGTTTTCACTGCCGAACACCATCATCGCCATTGTCAGAGCTCCAAGGTCGGAAGCTCCAGCAGTAGCAGCAACGGCCTCCAGCAGCAGCACAGGGCACCGCGCGCATGCCAGTGACATCCGCAAGCTCTTCCCACCCGCGTAGGCGCCTTCCACCGCGCCCACGCACGCAGAACCGGCCGCAATCTGTTGTCCACTCTGCTCGGCACTGTAGCTACTGTTCACGCCTCTCAGTGCGGAACTGTAGCTACAGTGACCGATTTGTTTCTCACTCATTTAGTCACCGTGCGCTCTCTCTCCTCGCCGGCAACCCGCTCCAGCCGGTCACCAGCGTCTGCGCTGGTGCTCGCTCTCGCCCACGTTCGCTCCCGCCCGCAGCGTAGTGCGCTGCGCTACGCAGTGCGCTATGCTACGCAGTGCGCTGCGTTGCCCTCTCTCTCACACTCCCGCACCCGCCTACACGTGACGACAGTGAGCGCGTGCCTCCAGCGCCTGTGCGCAGCCCTTATGCGCATGCGCGTGCCCTGGCCACCAGATGATGCCCACGGCCGCCAGATGTCTTAACTCGCCCGCTCTCTCTCACACTCCAGCGTGCACTCCCACACTCATACACACACACACACTAGTACACATACACACTCGTACACACACACTCACATGTACACACCTATACATACTTATACATATATACATATATATATATATTCATACCAATACAACTATATATATATATACATATATATCTATAGATATAAATACATATATATATACACACATACACATACATATATATATTTACATATCTATATATATATACATAACTACATATACACCTATATAGTTACAACCCTATCTATATATATACACACACATATATATATTTATACATATATAGATATATATATATATATTTACATACACATCACCTACCTGTATTCATATGCCCTTGCACTAGTCATTCCACTGCTCATTATATCGCGGGAATATCTACACTAGTTGTTGATTTTCCCTGATACCCGCGTAAGGCAAGTGCCTCCGCACACACTCCCACACATCCGTCCCACACTCTACGCAGCACTTCGTCTTGTTGGTTGTGTCTTACTAGACGTGGACCAACTCGATACTGTGCTATACGTCATTTTCACTTCCGCCCCCACCCCTATATATATAATATATATATATATATCTATATATATATATAGACAATATTTATTTCTCTACAAGCAACCTATCTTGTTTTTATTTTTTTTTTCCTGCTATTAAAAAGGTAAAAAAAAGAGTAAAAGAGAAAAGATAATTCTTGTCTTGCAGGTACTCGGTCTTGCAAATAGCAGGGCCAGTTCTTTTGGAAACCCTAAGTTGGCTCAAAGACAAGAACAATTTGGCTCAAAACTAAGGACTTGATTTTGAGGCTGTGCCTCAAGGACAATATTATCAACAAAAAATATTAAATAGAAAAAAATAAAAAACATAATAAACGCACGGAAGAGATACATTTTAGGAAAGACGTAGAAACTTCTTCACCTTTAATCCCCGGCTCCCTAAGATCAACCCTGGGCCTAAAAGTGACCAAGATAAAATTAAGTAGGCCAGGTAAAAAAAATTTATGAAAGATGGTTAGACTCGATTTAGGTTAACCACTATACGCACTTCAACGATAATTTCACCATATTAACACAACCCATTCGAGTTCGACCATATTTCAGCTAGTGAAGTCTCGGGGAGAGTCGGCCATTTAGGATCCTGGGTTTTGGTGCTGCTTCTCAAGGTTATCGCATTTGTAGAGGCATTGGGACCATGGGTCGATCCTTGAGAAGACGAGGACGAAGAAGCACCAAACCCAGGGGGTGTTTGTGGGGTTGGCTGGACCATGTGAGCCTGCTCGGGATTGCCCTGGAACCCTTGCGAATTGGGGCCTCTGTTAATTATGTTTCGCGGGCTCGGTTGTGGCTGGGAAGGTAAGGATCCTTGTTGTTTACAGTCCAAAAGTTGGCTTAATTGTCCCTTTACTAAGTCCATTTCCTCCTGATGTTTCTGGTTCATTTCAGCCATCATCTTTATTAGGGTATCCATTTGGTTTTATGGGGGAGGGGTTGCCCTATTTTAATTATATGGGGGCTTAATTGGTGGTCCTTGCTGATAGGGGGCAAGTTTGGCTACTGATTTGGCCTAGGCTGGTTTTGGAATTGTAGTGGTTTCTAGTTCGTCCAACCAAAGTTGGGGTGATTACGCTAGCCAGTGTTGTAAGTGTTGGAGAAAGGATCAGGTTTAGCATAACCTTGAACAGCTTGCACATCTTCAAGGATAGCAGATGTCGATGGGGAGGGAGGAGAGTAATCTAGGGTTGAGGGAGCAAAGGTCCCTCCCTGGAACGTGGTCATGGGTTGTTCCAGGTTCAGTTGGCTTAAGGGCTAGACCAGGTCAACATTATGTGCTCCCTTTGCTAGGGAGAAGATCTGTAACGGATTCCTAGTTTGGTTCAGTAGCTCATCAATCTTTTTGTTCGCCAATTCCACTCAATCTAGTTTCTTGGCAATGATGTCCATGCCAACCATTCCAGAATTTGCTTATACTTCATAAATCCCACCATGGGGTTGACTGGATCGGTTAAACTGGGTCATGAAGGTATTGTTAAGCGAATTTTCGCTCATAAGCTCAAAGAGCTCAAACGCGCTCTCCTCGTCCTTGTTCAGGAAGTTCCCCCCGCATGAGGCATCGATGAAGTTCCGTAGGTTGCTGTCCAGACCGTGGCAGAAAATCTGGGCCAATTGCCACCTTGGTACTTCGTGGTGTGGGCATTTCCTCAAGAGTTCATTAAATCTTTCCCACTCCTTATGGAACTGTTCCCCACCCTGGAGTGTGAAGGTAGTAATAGCTCTTCTGAGGGCATTGGTCTTTCCTATGGGGAAGAATTTCTTTAGAAATGCATGCCTCAGTTCTTCCCAGGTGGTGATGGGTCTACCTAGGGTTCTAAGTTAGTGAGAAGCCTTGTCTCTCAACGAGAAGGAGAACGTCTTAATTAGAACAATTTCAAGGCTAATGTTCCTAGGTTTCACAGTTCGTGCTATTCGGTCAAGATCCTCTAGGTGCTGGAAGGGGTCTTCATTTGAGCTTCCATGGAAGTGGCTTTGGATCAGACTTAAGACATTTGGTTTTAGCTCAAAATCTTCTCCCCCTTCGGGGATCCTAAGGTGTGGCTCGACTCTAATAGCAGAAGGATTGTAGAAATCGTGGAGGGGCCTTGGTTGATCCTGGAATGGTGGTAAATCAAGTGGCGGTTGCCCTTGTGGGTTTTGGAAAGGTGGTGGTGGTTGCCCTTGTGGGTTTTGTAACCGATGTATGGCTTACATGATGGTGTGGATCTGTTGTTGCTGAAGTTGGTGGTTTACATTAATCTAGGCTTGGATGATGGCCATTGTGTCTGGTGGGGATTGGTCCTCAACCTTATCTACCCTAGGTTCAGCCATGTTTCTAGCAGAATCAAATCCCCTGGATTCCCGTCCTAAAACAAACAACTCGGGATGCAGTAAGCGTCTCCCATGCATACACTAGAGAAGAACAGGAGGGGATGCGGAGAGCGACAGATCGAGAAGTGTGTGTTCAATCAAGCAAACAAGCCTAGTCCTTATGGTGTATTCCTTAGGAGACCTAGAAATCTCAAAAATGGTGATTAAGGCCGTAAGCACTGGACTCCCCTTCCCAAAGCTAATCTGGCCAGGTTGATTACGAGGGGATTGCAAGGGAGGTTCTTCCTTTGGCTTGCACCGTCGATTCCATAGACCCCACAACCGTGATCGTTTGACACTGCCCCGCAGCCTAGTCACCAGATTCTACCAAGGGAATGAAAGCCAAGTGCCCGGCGAACAAAACCTCGCCTCTCGAGACTTAACTCAGTCCTACCTAGGGCACGTCTACTCAATTTTAAAAGGGCTAGGATAATGCTTGTGCTAGGGTTTTGTGATGAGGCATTGATTGGGGTGGTGCCTCTTAGTTTTCCACTTTCAGTATGCGTGCTTCTATCAAAACATGGTTTTCAAGCAAGGATTTTTTTTTTCAAGATGTGGTGTCTTTTAGTGTTTCATCCTTACTTTAGTGTCTTTTAGGATTGACGTGTCTTAATGTTTTCAGACAAGTTTCAGTGGGCACGTCAAGTTTTGCACACAATTTGGTGAAAGTAGATTTCCTTTTTTTTGTGTAGAGGCTCTAATATCCTAATGTACTCATCCTAATGATCATGCAGCTTCTATTAGATGAGTCATTTTTAGGGTTGAGTGGTGCGGCCCAAGTCAATCCAAGGTGACTTCGCAAACACTACTCAGAAAGAGGAAAGAACACACCAAGAATTTATTCAGAATGTTAGAGTGTACATTTTTATGTTGGGTGATGTGTTAAGGATGTGGGTCAGGTAATCATACACCACGCCAATTTTTTTCAATTTTACAATTTTTTTCTAATTTTACAAGCAAGTAAACAACCATGAGTGAAGAACTACTCACGACTGGTCCTTGTTGCGCCTACTCCCTTGTTACCGTCATGGGTTGTGCTGCTTTGCCGTCCAAGCGCCGGATTCCTGCAACCATCAAGTAAAAGGAGACAAGGCATTAGCCGATGTGAGAATGGATGTAAAATGAAGTGACGAAACAAATCCGTTGCGTCCTCGGCAACAGCGCCAAAAACTGACGTGCGCGTGTTTGGAAGTGTCATTATAGTTTGCACTTGCAACGTCGGTTTTAAAGTAAAGAAACGGATGTGAGTCCGAGTGTCGGTCTCAGGGAGGCGTAAAAATTAGATTTTTCTTGTCACTTATTGTCACGAAAATTGCGGGGTTTTTCTTGCGAAATGGCGCGGTTGAAAAGCAAGAGAGACAAAGAGAGATTAGGGTTAGAATTGTTTCATTCATAGCATGCAACTCGAATAGAAAATAGAGCAAGCAACTGAATAGAAAATAACTTAATTAATCATGCAGCTTTAGTTCATAAATTACAACATTAGATATATGCTTAGACATAAGTAAAGTAAAGCTTAAAAGAAGGGAAGAAAGAGAGAGAGGGAGGGTGGCGAGACGGCCACAGTGGTGGAGAGGGCTCTGTCGATGGCTCGTCGTCTCCGGCGATTACAAAAGGGCTTAAAGGTAGCTAGGAGGGGCGTAGAGTAGTTGCAACTGGAGTGAATGCCTTGAATGGGTGGTTGGAAGGGGTTCAAATAGGGAGAAGGGCTTTCCAAATGAAGAAGGGGTTTTAGCAACATCCGGGATGTCGCTAAAACCCTTCCCAAAATGTCGGTGAAGACCCCTGCCTGCTGGTCGCTCCCTCGCAGCTGTGCTTCCTCGTGCCCGATCCATGTGCGCGCACCACAAGTCATCCAATCGAAGATCGAACGGCTGGGATCTTGCACGAGGCGCTCGCCTGGATCGTGCCCTTGCGCCCGTGTCATCATGCGTGTCTGGGCAGGGCGCATCTGTGGGTGCCACGTCGCGCAATCTCGTCCGTTCGCTGCAGATCTAGCGGCCCAATTTTGCCCACGCCCGTCGTCGTCTCCGCATTTTCGCTCCGCGCGACTTGAACCCACGTCGCGTGAGCGCGGGCGTGCGCTCCAACCGCTGCGTTACTCCCGCTGCTTTGTCGCGGCGAGTGTGGGTGTGCGCGCGGTTCTCAGTCGTTCGATTGGAGATCGACGGCTGAGATCTGTCCTCTGGGTGAAGGCGACGATATAGATGCGGTGAGCGGGTGCCACATGGCGCGTCGTGGGCCGTTGATCATCAGATCGATGGTCAGAACTTCTTGGGCCTATTGTAGGAGCTTCGGATGTCAGATTTGGCCGATTTCGAGTCCGTTGGACTCCGTTCGTCACTCTGAATCCATCCGTGTGGTCCGATTGCTCATCTGAGGCCTGCTTTGGCAAGTGCTCATACAAATGGCCATTGATACTGTCTTATAAGCAATCTTGACGTATGATGCATGCAATGCTCCCATTCTACTTATGTTGTGTTATCTGTGACTTTTATTCTTAAGATGGGCCCTATTTAACAGAATTATCACCCCAAGATGCATTGTTATCACCTCCCGACCATCTGCAGCGGTTGGAGTGACGCGAGGCGGAGCGTAGCAGATAGCACTGGGAGGAGCTTCTGGTACTAGAAGTTTTCCAGAATCAGATGTCTGGAGTGGAGTCCAGACGGCTGATGGAGCACCTGGACGTCTGGAGTTAAGGCCAGACGTCTGAAGGCTCATTTATCGCGAAGTTACATTTTTTTTCCCGGTTACGGCCATGCAGGGCTCACCGCAGATGCATGTTTGGTTTGATTTGGGGGCTACGGTTGTCGTACGCAGGTGTAGCCTTGGGAAGGAGCGCAGAACGCTTTCCCACGACTTTTGGATGTCTGATCAGATCACCAGACGTCCGAAGGTGCTTCCAGAAGACTGGAGGTGTTGTCCGACGTCTGGAACTGCCTTCAGACGATCACAGAGGAGGCCTGGACGTCTAAGGACACCACAGGGACTTAAGGTAAGGTTCCGGTACCTTTTAAGACGTCTGGACTTGTTCTCAGCCGTCTGATTTTGAACAGTAGGCACGTTTTGACCCATTTAGGGTCCGATCGGGGTCCGTATTATGCAAATGAAGTACCTGTAGTTTCCTTGCGAGTTTCTCTACATTCTATAGACCTTTGTACACTATTCTGTACCTTCCTTTTATGATGTATTCCCTGGTATAAGATTTCAGCCTGCTGCGTGTTTGGGGCTCGCAGAGACGCCTGGGTCTGCGGTTCGAGCTCCCATTACTCCCGAATTGTCTGGTAGAGTGGTTAATTCTGTTAATGATATTTAAATAAGAATGTGCTTGTGGAAATAGCCAATGGAACCTAGGATGTGGCATGAACCCTTAGATAGAGAAATGAATGAACCGTTTGTGCTGTATAGTGTATTTGCATGCATGTTTGAGCTAAACTGTTAGCAATTGCATGTATTATAATTGTGAGCTACCTGAAATTATGAACAATTACCTGTGAGATCACCAGCTGCATGTATCAAATTATGGAAACACGAGCTGCCTGTTTATGGACGAGAAATGAATTGTAAATGGTGAAATCTGGATCGGAATAAATGGGATGAACATGAGCATGAACCCTACGGGGAATTAGGAGTAGAACTCCTGTGGCTAGATGGAAACCTGGAATGTAGACGGGAATTGTGCTGGCCCTTGAGTACATGGTACCAAGGAGAGCGACTGTCCCCTTTTCGTGTAGAGCAAAGCTAGCCGCCCTTGGGTTGAGACTCGGGGTTAGGATTGGCCACTCTACACCGACTCCTGTTGGCTCTCGTGTACGCGGTACCGAGGCGAGCTACTAGGGTAGGGAGAGAACTAGCCACCCCACGAGGCTCGGGGTTCAGCTAGCCACCCTACACTGACTTGTTGGCCCACTGGGCAAACCGGGGTAGTCAGACGAGAGTGTGCGGATTGTGGAGGGACGAGACCCCTGTTTTGAGAAGGGTAAGGCCCGTGTGTGACCGCGAACTTGCTAGCGGAAATGACTGACCGCGTGTTAGTGCAAGGTAGCTACCCGTGCGCTTATCGCGTGTGCCATAGTCACCGCTATGTCTGGACAGTGACCTCGGGGTGGTTGACTGGGTGTAGGACTACCACGGGGGACTCTCCCGGCTAGGAGAGCACCACATGTACCTTCTACTATACAGAAAAGACTGCAATCAAGATCGTTCCTGTGAGGAACTTGCAAGATTAATAATATCTGGATGTTTGAGTAAAATGGATGAAAAGGAAATACACATAAAACAGATAAATAGAAAAGAGAATTAAAAATGTTGCTTTTACTGTTTTAGATAGTATAGATACCACTCTACTTAGCGTTCGCTGACTCTGTCTTTTCATAGTACTGTTCAGGACCAGGAGTTGAGCAGCTCAAGCTTCTGGTTGCGGAGGGTGCTTGGCCCAGTCGAGCCCAACCATAGTTTTCAGCACTTCCTTGTTGTTCCTTTACTGTTGTAGTAAGTATTAGACTTCTAGTTACTGTTTGTCTCTACTCTTTACTTCCGTTTCCGTTGTTTTGATGTTGTGGTGGTATGTAATGGAACAACAGTTTTACTTTCCTTTACTGCTTTGTACCTTTCTTCTGCTTAGTTATATTGCATATGTGAATGTGGTTTACTTTCCTGCTTTTTGGTTATTTCTTGTTGGACGACTGGGTCTTGGGATTAGTCGAGACGAGCCGATCTCGGGTCCTGTAGGGATCCGAGAATCGGGTCGTAACACCAGATAAAAGGGGAAAGAGATGCCGGTTATGGTATGGCCAGCGCCGTGGAAGGTAAAACCTCTGGTGGGAGAAGCGACGACGACGAGAGGAGATAGGAGACGCTTGCAGGTATTGCGATGCGCGGAGGAGTTTGAGGAAGATGGTACCGTCACCTATTGTATGTGGTGGACGACAAGGAAGTCAGATCAGAAGGGTCACCAGAGCTCGTGGAGAATCTAGCTAGAAAAAAGGGAAGAAGTGGGGAATCCAGCCAAAACCAAGCTAAGGATGTAAGGTTGTTCACCAGGGGTCTTTTATAAGGCATTAGGAAGGCATTCCAAGCTTGGAAGCCAAGCATGGAAGCTCGGAACCTTTGCGAAGTAGGAAACTCGTATCTTTGAATGGTTCGCATGAGGATTTGGGTATAAATCAGAGCCCAAGATGCAGCTCAGATTGAAGATCTTCCCAGGAGTCCTCTTTCCAATTTTGGAAGAGATTGGACGTGAAATCAGTGAGAACTTCCTAATTGAAGGTCGGCTGCAGGTGTGTTCACATGGAAATGGTGACAGGGACCTAAATGTGAAGAAGTTGACAAAGTTAGGGGGTTATTCGCAATAGATTTTGAAAGCTGAGGGGCTATTTGAGAGGAGTCAAATTGGACCAAAATGCAGACTAGGTTAAGATGATCTCTGATTGGGCCCAAATTTTGCTATGAATCTAATTTATACCCAAGGAATCTGATGGTGAAGTCGGATTTTGTTTTTGACTAAGTTTGACTAGGTAATTTGCGTAAAAATCCAAATTAAGATAACTTCCTACCTAAGACTCTATTTTAGGTCCAAATGGATTCAGATGGTCAAATCAAGGATACCAAACCTTATAGAATTTTTTTATATGAATTTTAGAAGGTTTAGGTGAATTTTATCCTGACCAGAACCTTTGTTAATTAAGTAGGTCTGAAATTAAGGTTTCAGGTGTCCATTAATTCTTCAAATGCTTAAAAACCCATTTCTGTTTGTACAGACTCTCTTATTAGACATTTATGACCATTTGACCATTAATTAACCTCTGGGAAAACCCATGGTTACTCTTCATTTAGGATATTCTGGTAAAACTATAGATTTATCCATATTTTAATGCATTTTTCTCAAAAATAATATTCAGTGAATTAAAACTCTTCGACGGTTATGTAGAAGCAGTTGTCAATTTATTATGACTATTTAAAGATAGTTATGGCTAATGATGATGTTATCATCAATATATATACTAATTACATATATGGTATATACATATGTACTATGCTCAACACAAGTTTATTTTAAGTTAACCATGGTTAGATTGCAATTTAGACCAAAATTATTGGTTGGCAAGCTTAGTCTTTCGCAGGATCAACAACCCTAGTGGGTCGGATCGGGCCACTACTAGACCGAGCCCTAATTTATTTATTAGTGTACTTTTGTACAGTTTGGGCCCATTTAGGTCTACAACCGCACATGCTCACGCACCCACGCACTCATGCCTGCAGGCGCACATGCACACCTGCCCATGTACAAGTACCTTGTATGCTCATTTAAGTGTGCCTAGTGCTGACGACCAGGAGGGTTTCAAGCGTTGGCGCTTAATAGTGCAGCAGACGGTCACGTAATGAGAGACTCATCATGGCTCCTAATTAACACTAATTAGTTACTTTCCCTAGCTAATTCCTTAACAATACTGTGACAACCTAAGTCCTGCCAACAGACGAAACCCGAGTCGCCGTGTGCTAATAATTAGCATAACTCGTTGACAAGATCGCAATCACCCAACACATAATCATAAAATATAAACATAGCAAACAAACAATTCATATTCCAAAATTAAAGGAATATAAATTTAATATTAACCAGAAAATTTATTGTAGAACATGAGTATATAATCCCAAGGAGATGTACAACAGAAATCCCCTTACGAACTGCTAAGTATACCTGAGTACGAAATCCAAAAACACGTCAGTAAAAACTGAGTAGAGTAGAACAACAACAGAATGAACAGGAACCGAGCACAAGAGAAAGTAAGTACTATTGCTTTAATTAATCTATTTATTAAGCATCTCGTTATCCGATTCCGTTTCGTATATTGGAAGCCCAATTTATTATAATTTACAATTTTTCAATCGATGTCTCAGGATATGAGACGATTTCGTGTAACTTCATGTAGTGCAAGATCGGTATAAGCCACCCTCCTAGCCAGGAAGATCGCTTATACCCATCGAGTCGCTGCTCTCCATCACCTTGGGATCATTGACAAAAGGGGTTGCGGCTACGTCGTGTAGCATGAACATGTAATGTAAAGACCCATTCTATTCTGAGCCTTTTAAGACGTCCAGACTGTCAGTCAGACGTCCGGTCAGACATCTGGACCCCTTCCCAGACGTCTAGAAATTGAAAAGTTTATATGTAGGCTCGAGTCTGCGCGCCGGCTGCGTGTAGACAGCCTTTCTCTCTTCTCTCTCTCTTCTTTTCTCCTCCACCGAACCCTAGTTGCTCCCTATATAAGACCCCTCTCCCCCTTACTCTCTTCTCCACTCCACCACCACCACCACCTTCCTTCTTCCTCTCCACTGTAGCGAGAGGGACGAGCGAGAGAGAGGGTGCAAGAGCAAGGAGTGAGGAGGGGAGGCAGCGTGAAGAGAGGAGAAGGAGCTTGAGCTCGCGAGTTTGTGGGAGCTCGCCGGAGGATGCACGGCTGAAGTGGCTCGTGCGGGAGGAGGAGTGCGTCGGGGGAGTCGTCCCTGACACCCTGCTGTAGCCGAAGCTGCAGACGAGGAGGAGCCGCGACTGCGCGCGGCGAAGGGAGCAGGAGGTCGGTCTGGTTTTGGGTTTTTCCTAGAATCTGATGTCAGGCGTGCCATCTGATAACACTGCATCTTGGGGTAATAAAGCTGTCAATTGGGGTTTATCTTAAGAGCAAAATGCACAGATAACACATCATAAATAGGAATAGGAGCATCGCATGCATTGCACATCAAGATTACTTATAATGCATTATTAACGGCCATGTGTACAAGGACATGTCAAAACAAACCTCAGATGAGCAATCAGACTGCATAGATGGATTTGGAGCGACGAACGGAGTCCATCGGACTCGAAATCGGTCAAATTCGACATCCGGATCTCCTATAATGGGTCCAAGAAGTTTTAACCGTTGATCTAATGATCAACGACCTACAGTGCACCACGTGGCGCCCACTCATCTCATCCTCACCACCGCCCACTTCTTCCTTCACCTGGAGGATGAATCTCAGCCATCGATCTTCGATCAAACGGCTGAGAGTCACCTGAGTGCCCGCCCTCGCCGCGACAATCCACTACGACAGTGCAGCGGACGACCGCCTCACGCCCGCGCAGCCGGCGCGGGATCGAATCGCGTTGTGCGGAAATTGGATGGCGAAAGTGCACGCCGGGGAAATTGAGCCGCCCGATCAGCAGTGAACAACGAGGATCGAGCCGCACGGCGCAACGGATGCATGCGGACACTCACGCCCGCGATGACGCGAGGGGCGTGGGCGCGATCCATGTGAGTGCACCACGAGCGACATCGATCGTCCGATCCGTGATCGGACGACCCTCAAGCCACGCACACGGATTGTGCGCAAAGAAGCACGCACAAGCGACTAGCGGGTGAAGGGGGCTACACCGACGGATTTGGTATGGGTTTAGCGACGTCCCAGATGTCGCTAAAGCCCATACTTAAATTAGAAAACCCTTTTGCCTATATAAACTTCATCCAACCACCCATGTAGGGCATTGAATCCACTTGCAAGTGCTCTAACACACTCCTAACCACCATTAGCTCTCTTTGTAATTGCCGGAGCCGACGAGCCACCGACGAAGCCCCTCTCCACCACCGTGGTTGCCTCACCGTCTTCTCTCTCTCTTTCCCTGTTTATCTTAAGCTTTACTTTACTTATGTTTAAGCATTCATCTAGTGTTGTAATTATAAACTAAAGTTGCATGTCAAATGAAGTTGTTTCCTATCTAGTTACTTGCCCTCTTTAATGTTTAAGTTGCATGTGTGAATGAAAAAATTCTAACCCTATTCTCTCTCTTTCTCTCTCTCTTTTTCTTTCTCTCTCTCACTTGCTTTTCACCCATGACTTCTCGCAAGAGAAAACCCGTTATTTCCGTTACATTAAGTGACAAGAAAAAATTGGTTTTCACGCCTCCCTGAGATCGACACTCGGACTCACGTCCATTTCTTTATGTAAAATCGACGTTGCGAGCACAAGCTATAACGACTCTTTTAAACATACGCGTCTTCCGCACGTCAATTTTTGGCACCGATGCCGAGGAGGCTACGGATTTATTTTGTCACTTCCATTTTACATCTATGCTCACATCGTCTAACGCCCTGTCTCCTTCTACTTGATGGTTGCAGGAATTCGACGCTTGGACGGCGAAGAAGTGCAACTCGTGACGGTAAAGAGGGAGTAAGCGCAACAAGGACCGATCGTGAGTATTTCTTCTCCCATGGTTGTTTGGTTGATTAAAAATCTAAAAAAATTGTAAAACTGGAAAAAATTGGCATGGTGCATGATTGCTTGATCCACAATTTCTTCTCTAGTGTATGCATGAGAGACGCTCACTGCATCCTGAGTTGTCTGTCTTGGGATGGGAATCCAGGCGACCTGATTCTGCTAGAAACATGGCTGAACCTTGGGTAGATGAGGTTGAGGACCAACCCCCACCAAGACACAATGGCCATCATCCAAGCCCAGATTAACGCAAACCACCGGCTTTAGCAGCAACAGATCCACACTATCATGCAAGCCATACACCGATTGTAGAACCCACAAGGGCAACCACCACCACCTTTCCAAGGCCCACAAGGGCAACCGCCACCTGATCTACCACCATTCCAGGACCAACCTAGGCCCCTCCATGACTTCTACAATCCTTCCGCTATTCGAGTCGAGCTGTACCTTAGGATCCTTGAAGGGGGAGATGATTTTGAGCTAAAACCAAATGTCCTGAGTCTGATTCAGAGCCACTTCTATGGAAGCTCAAATGAAGATCCCTTCCAGCACTTAGAGGATCTTAACCGAATAGCCCTAACTGTGAAACCTAGGAACATTAGCCTTGACATTATTTTGATTAAAATGTTCCCCTTCTCGCTGAGAGACAAGGAATCTCACTGGCTTAGAACCTTAGGTAGACCCATCACCACCTAGGAAGAACTGAGGCATGCATTCTTAAAGAGATTCTTCCCCATAGGAAAGACCAATGCCCTCAGAAGAGCTATTACTACCTTTACACTTTAGGGTGGGGAACAGTTCCATGAGGCGTGGGAAAGATTTAATGAACTATTAAGGAAATGCCCACACCACGAAGTACTAAGGTGGCAATTGGCCTAGATCTTCTACCACGGTCTAGACGGCAACCTACGGAACTTCGTCAATGCCTCATGTGGGGGGAACTTCCTGAACAAAGATGAGGAGAGCACATTTGAGCTCTTTAAGTCTATGAGAGAAAATTCGCTCAACAATGACTCCATGACCCAGTTTAGCCAATCCAGTCAACCCCGTGGTGGGATTTATGAGGTACAAGCAAATTCTGGAATGGTTGACATGGATATCATTGCCAAGAAATTAGATCGAGTGGAATTGGGGATAAAAAGATAGATGAGCTACTGAACCAGACCAAGAACCCGTTACAGGCCATCTCCCTAGCAAAGGGAGCTCACAATGTTGACCTGGTCCAGCCCTTAAGCCAACTAAACCTGGAACAACCTCTGACCACGTTCCAAGGAGGGACCTTTGCTCCCTCAACCCTTGATTACTCTCTTCCCTCCCCATCGACATCTGCTATCCTTGAAGATGTACAGGCTATCCAAGGTTATGCTAAACCTGACCCTTTCTCCAATACTTACAACACTAGCTGGCGTAATTACCCTAACTTTGGTTGAACAAACCAGAAACAACCTCAATTCCAGAACCAGCCCAGGCCAAACCAACAGCCAAACTTGCCCCCTATTAGCAAGGACCACCAGTTAGACCCCCATATAATCCGAATAGGGCGGCCCCTCCCCCGTAAAACCAAATGGACACCCTGATAAAGATGATGGCTAAAATAAACCAGAAACATCAGGAGGAAATGACTTTAGTAAAGGGACAGTTAGTCCAACTATTGGACTGTAAACAACAAGGATCCCTACCTTCCCAGCCCTAACCGAACCCGCGAAACATGATTAACAGAGGCCCCAAATCGCAAGGGTTCCAGGGCAATCCCGGGCAGGCTCACATGGTCCAGCCCACCCCATAAACACCCCCTGGGTTTGGTGCTTCTTCGTCCTTGACTTCTCAAGGATCAACCCATGGTCCCAACGCCTCTGCGAATGCGGTAACCTTGAGAAGCGGCACCAAAACCCAGGATCCCAAATTGCCGACTCTTCCTGAGACTTCACCGTCTGAAACACCCGACTCAGAAGAGGCACTGGAAAAACCCAAGGACCCAGAAATAGATCCTATCCATGTTCAGATACCCTACCCCGAGGCCTTGGAGACAACCAAGAAGAAGAAAAGTGTTGTGGAAACTGAGGAGCTTTTGGAGATCTTTAAGTAGGTTCAGATTAATATTTCGCTCCTCGAAGTCGTCAAGCACATCCTGGCTTACGCCAAGTTTTTAAAGGATGCCTGTACACCCAAATGTAAGCCAAGACCTCAAGCACCTAGGAAGGTTGTGCTCTAAGAACAAGCAAGTTCCATAATATCAAGCAACCTTCCGCTCAAACAAACTGACCCAGGAGCACACCTGATATCCTACAATATTGAGGACATGACATTTGATAGAGCAATATTGACGACGATCGAGCCGCAGGGCGCAACGGATGCACGCGGATGCTCACGCCCGCGATGACGTGAGGGGCGTGGGCACGATCCATGTGCACGCACCGCGAGCGACATCGACCGTCCGATCCGCGATTGGACGGCCCTCAAGCCACGCACACAGATTGTGCACGAAGAAGCACGCGCGAGCGCAAGCGACTAGCGGGTGAAGGGGGCTACACCGACGGATTTGGTATGGGTTTAGCGACATCCCGGATGTCGCTAAAGCCCACACTTAAATTAGAAAATCATTTTTCCTATATAAACTCTATCCAACCACCCATGGAGGGCATTGAATCCACTTGTAAGTGCTCTACCCCACTCCTAGCCACCATTAGCTCTCTTTGTAATTGCCGGAGCCGACGAGTCGCCGACGGAGCCCCTCTCCATCGTCGTGGCTACCTCGTCGTCTTCTCTCTCTCTTTCCCTATTTATCTTAAGCTTTACTTTACTTGTGTTTAAGCATTCATCTAGTGTTGTAATTATAAACTAAAGTTGCATGTCAAATGAAGTTGTTTGCTATCTAGTTACTTGCCCTCTTTAATGTTTAAGTTGCATGTGTGAATGAAAAATTCTAACCCTATTCTCTCTCTTTCTCTCTCTCTTTTTCTTTCTCTCTCTCACTTGCTTTTCACCCACGACTTCTAGCAAGAAAAAACCCGTTATTTCGGTGACATTAAGTGACAAGAAAAATTCGATTTTCACACCTCCCTGAGATCGACACTCGGACTCACGTCCATTTTTTCATTTAAAATCGATGTTGCGAGCGCAAGCTATAACGACTCTTTTAAACATACATGTCTTACGCACGTCACCATCCAAACGGCGAGTTGGACGTCTGGTGACGACACCGGACGTCTGAAAGCAAGGTTTCGCGAAGGTACGTTCCTCTTGCGGTTACGGCCGTGCAGGCCTCACCGCAAAGTCGATCTATGTGGCTAAAAGTAAGAGATTTGGTCTGTCGCGCGCAGGGACAGCTTTGGGAAGGCGTGGGGCACGTCCTCCCACACGTTTCGGACGTCTAGACAGCTTACCAGATGACTGGAGGAGATGTTAGATGTCTTGATGAGAGCCTCATCGTGAACCCTAACTAGCACAATTTGATTTAAATAAGTGTGCAAAAGCTCCTATAAAACCTAAGGAAAAGCCTAACTCAGAGAATTCTGAGTTTAAGAATAAAATAATTCATAAGGGGTAAAACTGTAATTTTACCAATGCAGTACACAAACAGGGTGTCTAAGGATCTGAACACAGGTCAAATGGGCTTAATAAGAAAGAAAGTGGGATAACCTGATCCAAAAAGGGTTATAGCAACTTCTAAGAATTAAATGACATTCTGTAACCCTAAAAATAAACCCGCTTTAATTTACAAGGTTCCAGGTAGAATAAAAATCAACTAAACCCCCTAAAATTCATGTAAAAATATGCCCTAGGGTTTATAACGTTCAATTTGGCCTTTGGAACCTATCTTGACCTAAATTGAGAACCATACCCAATTTTTGACCTAATTTGAATTTTCGTGTAAATTGACCAGTCAAACGTGGTCAAACCTAAAATCAAACCTCACCATTAAATTCGTTAAGTCCAAATTAGGTTGGTACAAAAATTTTGGCCTAAGAGAAGACTATTTTGACCGACTTTACAAATTGATCCTCTTGAATTACTTTTTGACCCTTATCTTTTTGAACCCTTGCAGTTAGCCCCCGATCTTCTCTTTCGTTCTTTGCAGAATGGCCCCTCTGCCACCCCACGCAGGCACCCATACCTCCGGCAACCTTGCGCGAAGGATGGCGCCGCGTAGGGTATAGGGGCTGCTCTTAGGAACGAAAGGGGGTTCCCTGCATTGCCCTCCTTTGTAGGGGCCCTCTCCCTTGCCCTGCAGCTGCCCATGCCCCTCGTGCAAACGCACGAGAGGAATGGGTCTGCTCTCCGGCCATTCTCCGGCGAGCTCCCCACGTCGCCCCCTCTAGATCCTCTCCTCGCCAACACCTTTATATGGAGCGGCAAGGGCAGTCGTTTCCTTCAAGCCTATTTTGGCTGAAGGAAACCCCTAATCCTTGTCTCCTCCTCCTCCAGTCAAGCTCCCATAGGCTCCGGCGACCTTTCCTCCTCCCCCTCGTCGCTCTGCTGCCACACCTGTAGCAGAGTTTACTCCGCCTCATCCTCCTGCGCCATGCCGCACCAGCTGGCGCCTTCCAGATCCCTTCCTCGTCGTCGTTACCCCCTTTCTAGGCATCTTCATCTCCGATGCCGGCAGGCACGCATCGAGCGCCTCCTTCCCCCCTTTCATCAGTTAATTAGGACAAAACCTTTCCCTTACTCTCCTCTCAATTTCCCCCTCTTCAACTGTCACTTTTATCCCTCGACTGCCACTACCACCACCATCAGTTCCAGCTCCGGCCACCAACTCCGGCGAGGCCGCTCCACCTCCACAGGCCATCCCACCCCTCGCCGACAAGCCCATAAGCATCCCCTCACTCCACTCAACAGTTCCCCCCAGTCACACCACCACTCCACACACCCAGAACACCTCTCGAACACACCCACTCTCATGCACATAATGTGCCCTAGGCACGCACACTCCGGCCTCCCCACGCCACGCTGACCCCCGCATCGCCTTCATTGCTCTCTGGCGAAATTCCCTGAGCTTTTTGATGTGGCCGCGAGGCCGTTTTAGTGTTTTCAGGTCGCGCCCCCTCGCCACCATTGACGACAAGCTTGGAGCAAGCTCGCAAGCTGCTCCAAGCCTCTCCAGCTCCAGGCATAAGCCCCAGGCAATGCGGAAGACTTTCGCGAGTGTGCCCAGGTCTTCAATTGGGGTCGCAAGCCTCAGCTACTACCCCAATCGCTCGAAGCTTCCTGCCCACTGGCGCGCGAAGCAGCAGGTGGGACTTTAGTCCCACCTCGGAAGTGTGTAGGCGCATGCCCACACATAAATTGAAAAAGTGTTATACGCTGGTTGCCTCCGATAACACTGGGGTGAGGTCTCTCACCTATTCACCGAGTCTCGTCCGCGGCACTACCCACGCGAATCTGACCCGCGACTCGATTACCCCTCACTCCTGTGCACTCCTCGCGCACCACACCCACGCCGGTGCGCCTGGACCCGGGCGTGCGACCGACCCGATAACCCGGCTCTAGGAGAGCGTACTAAAGAGAGATTCAGAGAGAGAGAGCCGTGCGGGAAGGGTAGGGGTAGGTTTCGCACTGGTGTGTGTAGGGAACAGGTAGGGAAGAAGAAGAAGAGGGGCGGCGAGGGCTTAGCCGCAAAGAAGTAGCAGCAGAGAAGAAGGAAGGAGTTGCTAAAGAAAGGAGCTGAAGGAGAAGGAAGGGCCAGAGAAAAAGAAAGGAAAAGAGGAGGGAGCCTCTGTCGGACAGAAGAAGCCAAAAGGGCTAGAGAAAAGAGAAGAGGAAGAAGCTGAAGAAGAAAAGAACACAACAGAAGAAGAGAAGAAGGAGGCACTGTAGCAACAGCGCCGATAAGGCGTCCGACTCAAAGACTCAGACGTCCGGATCAGGAAAAAGAAAGAGAAGAAGAGAAGAAAAAGAAAAGAAGAAAGAAGAAGAAGAAGTGCGGAGCTGCTGAAGAAAAGAAGAAGAGGCAGCAACAAAGAAAAGAAGAGAAAAGAAGAGGCAACTGCAGCGAAGAAAAGAAGAAAGAAGAAGGCAGACTGAAGAAGAGAAGAATCGGCTAAAAGAGAAGAAGAAGCCAAAAAAAAAGAGAACTTTTGCCCACTCTCTCTCTCTCTCTTATTTTTTTTGTAACAGAATTGTGAACCTTTATAATGCTCGAATGACGTGTGCTTCCTGAGTTTGACCTCGGGAAAGTTTTAATTCCGAGTAATAAATTATAAACTTGTGACCGTTATTTGTAATATACTATAACGAATTAATCATTATAACACTGCCAAGAGCAAGAAACATAGCATACGACGACACCACGTCTGGAGCTAAGTCCAGACAATCATATCAGGGTCCTGGATGTCTGAGGTCGACACAGGAACTTGAGGTGAGACCTTGGTAACTTTTAAGACGTCTGGACCTTTTGCCAGACGTTTGATTTGGTTGAGCAGTCTTGTTTTTGACCCGTTTAAGGTCCGTTTGGGGTCCGCTTTATGCAAACGAGATATCTATGGTTTCCTTGTGAGTTCCTCTATATGTTAGAAAGCCTTATATACTATTCTAAATGTTCCATTGTGGTATGTTCCTTGGTATAGGACTTCGAGCCGTTCCATGTTCGGGGCTTGAAGAGGCACGTGAATCTGCCGTTCGAGCCCTCAGTACTCCCGGATTGTCTGGTAGAGTGGTTTCCCCCTGTTTTAATTATAAAACATGAATGCATATGTGAAATTGGATAACTAGCAACTTAGGATGTGGCATGAATCCTATGATGAGAAGTACTTGCACTGTTTGCATGCGTGTTTGAGATTGCAGTCATAAATGAATGAATAAAATTGTAAATAATTGCCTGTTAATAAATACAAACTGCCTGTGGAATATGAAATGCTTGTATTAGTTAAACAGTTACCTGTGACATTACTTGTTGTGTATGTTAAATTGTGAAAATACAAAATGCCTGTGGAATATGAAATGCCTGTACTAGTTAAATAGTTACCTGTGACATTACTTGTATATGTTAAATTGTGGAAATACGAGCCGCCTGTGGAATATGAAATGCCTGTGCTAGTTAAACAGTTACTTGTGACATTACTTGTTGTATCTGTTAAATTGTGGGAATGCAAGCTGCATGTGTATAATACAAGAATGGAATTGTGAATGATGAAACCTAGTATAGAACAGTATGGTGAATATGAGTATGAACCCTACGGGGAGTTAAGAGTAAAGCTCCCGTGGATGAATGGAAAGGTCTGGACATGTGAGTGGGAAGTGTGTTGGCCCTTTAGTAGTTGGTACTAAGGGGAAGCGACTGTCCTCTTTTTAGGGTAGAGCGGAGCTAGTCGCCCTTGGGTTGGGACCCAGGGTTAAGAATGGCCACTCTACACCGACTCCTATTGGCCCTCGCGTACACAGTACCAGGGAAAGCTATTAGTGTAGGGAGGGAGCTAGCCACTCCACGGGGCCCAGGGTTAAGCTAGCCAACCTACATCGACTTTTTCTTTGGCCCTCTAGGCAAATCGGGGTAGTAAGACGAGGGCACGCGGACTGTAGAGGGCGAGACCCTTGTTTGGTTCTGAGGGGCTAGATCCCTATTGCTGAGAGGGCTAGGTCCTATACTATTCTGTGCTATATTTTTGGCATACCCGCTAGTGGAAACGACTGACCGCGTGCCAGTGTAGGGTAGGTACCTATGCGTTTATCACTCGTGCCGTAGTCACCGCTACGTCTAAACAGTAACCCCGGGGTGGTTGACTGGGTGTAGGATTACCACGAGGGACTCTCCCGGCCAGGAGAGCACCACATGTGCCTTCTACTCTTCGGAAAAGACTGCAATCAAGATCATTCCCATGAAGAACATACGAGATCAAGAAAGAGATTTGAAAGTAAACTAATGGGTGAAAAGAAATGACTTGCAAAATAAAATAATTGGAAAAGATAAATTTACCTGTTAGCCTTTACTGCTTTAGTTAGTTGGTTACCACTCTACTCAGCGTTTGCTTACTCCATTTACTCATAACCCTTTTCAAGTCCAGAAGTTGAGCAGCCCGAGTTACCAGCTGCAGAGGGTGCTGGGCCCAGTCGAGCCTAGTAGTAGTTTCCTATTTTTGTTGTACTCTTTGTTCTACTCGTGAGTTTGAGGCTGTTGTTATTGTTCCTGTTCTGTACTTTTGTTCTACTTTTCTGTTGTGGTGGTGATATGTACTGTTAGCAGCCCTTACTTCCTTTACTGTTTGTATTCTTTTACTGTTAGTTACTTTGCATAGAAAATGTGATTTACTTTCCTGCTTTTTGGTTATTTTTTGTTGGACGATTGGGTCTTAGGATTAGTCGAGTCGGTCTCGGGTTCTGTAGGGATTCGGGAACCGGGTCGTATCACGTACAAGCACTACGTATGTTAGACCACATATAGCCAATGATCCTCCCACCGGTCGAGAAAGAAACCACTCCAACTCTCGAGCCCTACAATCTACTGTCCCAGTTGGCCACTAAGCCTAACCAAAGAGCCTTAGAGAGGCCAGTATTTCCCTAAACCAATCCAGAACCGATCTAATAGACCAAAGCTACAGCTAAATCCGACAAGTAGCGGGCTAAACTAGTTATCTAATTTTTTAAATTCCCGACAAATCCATCATACAGATTATTTAATCAGTCACAGATAACTATATCTTTCATTTTCATTCAAACCATCTTTAGTAATTTCACATCATCCTCCAACCTTTCCATTTTCAAGAAATTTCCAATTTCTGATTATGGTTCCAATCAAATCATTATTTAACCATCCTGATGATATCAGTTACTAAAAACAGAGTTCTTTTTGTACATGCGATGATAAAGCCATATCCAACAAGCTTAAAGGTTTTATAATTCACTTCATGAAAAATATCAATAATTTGTCGTTAATTCCTTTTAATCTGGCAGCTAACTATATTACTTTAGTTATTCACATTCCAAGTCAACGACTTGATGTTCACCATTAATATTTAATATTCCACTATCCAGAGCAATAGGAAATACGAAAATGGGTTCAATCCCAGCAAGAGACAAGAATATATGTTAAACTGTGTAATATACGAAGGAAATTACTATATAGATAAATTATATGGAAAAGGAGAGGGACTACTCTACCTAACATTGTTAGGGGGTCACGACGACTCCGCAAAAACAGGTCGGAGAATCCTGACACCTTACATGTCTCCTAATTCTACACCTTGGAAATTGGAGTAGAAACTACCTAATCCAACCTTATGGATGGGTTTGACACATTTGAGAACCTCAAGATCGAGTCTTGGATCACTTGATTCCGATCTCGGAGACCATCAATTTAAGCAAAACAATTCTGATTGTCAGATGTTAAGTAACATAAAAACCATTCACAGGGACCAAAATAAAATATTAGTAAGTTTTTATTTTAAAAATGCAATTTTCTCACCCTGCAATTCCTATCGTCTACTTCCTCGTGATTTCTTCTCCTTCGCACTGTTTACGCACAACCCATGCAGAGCCGCCCTCCTCGCCAGCGCTTCGCCTCCCAATGGCCTCGCCGGTCCTCCACCGGTGATCCGCCTGCCATGCCGACCACCGCCGGCGCCCCATCTTCTTCCGTCGATCTCCCCTTCCTTCTCCTTCCCTGATCTTACACCCTGCGTGCATGGGTCGACGGCGATCTCCGACGGCACCTCGATTTCGCCGTCAATCACCGGCTCTCCATCCCTATCAGCGTTGTCGTCTCTCCCTTGGCTGCAACACCCTCTCCTTCTTCGTTTCTCTCTCTCTCAATGCACTCCATGCATGGGTGCGGTTGCACCCATGGCAGCGCCGCCGCCGCCGCCGCTCCCTCCTTGGCGCCGTCGGCCGACCGCCGGCTGTTCGCCGACCACGAGGAGCTCCTCCCCGCCGGCCTTCCTCCCCTACCTTCTGCTTCTTCTTTGGTTTCTTTCCCTCTTTCTCAACCTCTTTCTTTCTCTCTCTCTCCCTTTCGCTCTTTCGTTCTATTTCGTGTGCGCGGGCAAAACGGGGGAGGGGTTTGGGTTTTATAAGTAGGAGAGAGGAGGGAGACGCGGTGGGGTTTTTTAGGATTAGGAACAGCATTTCCTTTTTCCTTTTTTTTTTAAAGAGTATTTTTATTTCTGTTTATAACTACGTGTACTCTTATATTTGGGTCGAATGAGTTCCAATTTCAATGAAACATGTATCACTGGAATTGTTACTAGACAGGGAATTCGATAATATTTACGAATTTCCAAACAGAGGTCATTTGTAAAATGTGATACTTAAGGCAGACCGCACGCGAGTTTGCTCGCAGTTTACATACATTTGCACATCCAAGGTCTAATCACCACATGGAATATATCGTAGAAATCCTTGTGACACTAGAAAGTTAATGGTACTTTCGGATCGTCGATCTGAGGTTCAAATTGCAAAAATAAAAAATACACGGGTTTTCAATCTAATCACGCATTTTAAGTTTATGCAGGATTTAATTTACACGCAAAAAGTGTCGACAGGTTTGTTTTGATACGCTTAATTTGAAATGACTTAGAAATCTGAGTTCGGAACATTATAAATACACTAAATACATGGTTAATTATAATATAAAGGTAAAGTAGTAAGAACTTGTAAAATAAGTTTAAAATACATAATTAAAGTTCAACTAATCTTAATATAAATTTAATTAATAATTTGGACTCAATTTACAATCATTTAGCTATGTATTAGGTATTTAATATAACTTAATTAATTTAATGAGCTAAGTATGTAATTAACCTAATTAATATTATCAATTTAATAAATATAGCTAAAAAGGTTAAAAACGTAATTTCAAGGCATAACTATATTATTTACCTAATTTGTAATAATATATAAAAAGTTGAAAAAGAAATAAATTAAAATAAGCCTTTAAATCCACTATTTACATTTATGCCCTTAACTATCATCTTAATCGAGTCCTTTTTATAGCATTTAGGTCCTTTTTGATACATTTATATCCCTATGCACATCATCTTCTTCAACCTCTTCTTCTTTCTTTTGGACGGCTGATAATGACAGGTCTTCATACCTTTCAATCACCGCCAATCTCAACCAAAAGCCACTGTCGTTGCCGTCTAGCTTAGGTTCACCATCTTCTTGAAATCTAACGGCGTGGATTTCTCCTATCTTAACTAACCCCAACATGGTGACTTCACCGTCACCAAAGAAGACCACTTTGGTTCTAACCTACCTAACCACCGAACCGTCCAAGAACCTTCCCCTCTACCTTCGCCACCACCTATAAGTACTACCCATTACCTTTGATCTTGGGGAGTCGGTTCCTTATCTCTCTTCCCCAACCAAAGCTGACGATAGGCTATTCTTCTAAAGTCCAACAACCCCATTCTCTTCATCAGAGCAGTTCCACTGGAGGAGCTCGTCACCTCTCATCTATTCTTCCTCTCAGGAGTTGTGACAGAGCTCCTGTGTGCCCCATCTTCCTCTTTAGATCGCTTCAATCTTCGCCGGAGCTCTTCCTCAAAACCCTCTGATTTCTTCCTCCATTATGAGCCATCGACGAAGATCTTCTCACCCTAATTTGTCCAGGTAACTCGTAGATAGCGTAGTTCCTAGCATAGATTAGTTTAGCGTAGCTAGATAGGTAGTTAGTATAGATTTAAATGCTGTTGTCACCTCATCTTCCTCGACTCCGGCAAGCTCCTTTGAGCTTGACCAGAGTCTTCTTTCGTCATTTTAATTCATTGATCATCTTCTTTACTTGTTTGCGATCATTTCTAATCACTAAGTAATATAATTCTATCGCCTATATGCTTAATTCCATCTTACACACAACTGAGGTCCTTTACTGTCCATGGTGAAAGTTTTAGAGTAGATTCACACGCATTTGGGATTCTCCACCACCAATTCACATCACAAGGGCCCCATTCCTCATTTTAATTAGATTAATATTCATTATATCACAAACGCCCAAATCACCTCCAACCTTCTGAGCTCGCTGTCCATGGTGGCTCATCAGGAGTTGTTTCACCTAATTAATCACACGTACACTATCACCTCTTCTTCCTAACTAATTCCCCTCACTCAATTGAGTAAGATCCATTTCTCTAAGTTGATTCAAGCTCAGACTTGATTCTTGAGCATATCTTGATAAATCCATGCATTTGATTGATTACTGAGTCAATTGAAAAGTTCCTGAGATTCCTTGTGACCTTAGGAAGATTTTGAACTATTCCATGATCAATTTCATGGAGATGTACTCTCCAGCCATTAGAATTGATCTTCACTAGAGCTCCAGTGAGCTCTGACAACTCCAACTGTGAGCCACAACCTTCTAGATCTTCTGAGAATCTCCAGATCACTCATTTGTGATATGAGAATTAGATTCTGATGTTTAAACTTAAATTTTGATGATTCTAGTTCTAGGTCAATCTTCATCTTCTCCAACTCCAACGAAGTTGGAGAGATGTGTTCCTGATGGTAGCACTATCATTCGTCATAACTAGCTTGAATTAGTTGGAATCAAAATACAAATGCTGCTAAATGATCACCTAAGGATCATAATTCCACTTTGATCCGTGTTGAGAAGAAGACAAAAGAATATGGTTAATTCTGCAGCTTTAACATCATATTATGAATGTAGAGTAGCCATGGGGTCACCCAGGGATTAATTCGAGGTCAATCGAGCATTAAAGACCAAGAAGTGGGTTTGCACTGATAGAAACAGGGTTCACCCAGTTCGAGGGCGAAAACAGAATACAAAACCCTAATTATCAACCCTACTCAAATTGGAATGGTTCTGGTCAATATAAATTCAATATAAACCTCCTAAAATTCATAAAAAAAATATTCTAGGAGGTTTGGTACCTTTGGTTTGACCATCTGAACCCATTTGACCTAGAATAGAGTTTCAGACGAGAATTTACCCTGATGTAGGGTTCTGTGTAAATTGCCTAGTCAAACATGGTTAAAACTCAAATCCAAGTTCACCATTATATTCCTTGGGTCCAAATTAGGTTAAGGCAAAAATTTGGGCCCAATCATAGTCCATCTTAACCTAGTTTGCAATTTAGTCCCTAAAATCTCTATTTCTTACACTCAAGCCCCTAAGTTTCACATTTCTTGCAGTCAGGTTCCTAACTTCTTCATCTTCTTCACAATTATACTTCCGCCGCTTGAATAGTGTGAGTACGCAGTTAAACCCAAACTCTGCCGACATTGACTACGTGCTTCTCCAACCAACATCCAATCTCCTCCAAAATTGGAGAGACTCACCACCATGAGATCCCCTCCCATCTGAACATGATCCTAGGCCCTGATTCAAAGCATGGAGATTTGGCAAACTCAAGATTTTTCCAAATCAATAGCTCTCTGAAATCCTACTTTCTTGCACAATTTTTTCCTAATTGAGGCATGCTCGAGCTCTATTTAAGCTCACTCACATTCCTAGGACAAATTTGAGCTAGGTTTAAGGCCAAAAATCCTCTTACCCTCCTTCCCTAGCCATTTCCAACTGAAGCTTCGGCGACACCCTCCTCCGTCCTACGGCCTCTCAACAATCAAATTGAGAGCATCTCTGCCTTCCTTACCTTCTTCCGCACCTGATGGTCCAAAGCCAGGGTTGCCTCCACCTCTTTGTCACCATCCTCATCACCAGAGAATTCACCTCCTCTGGCGCCAGCAAGTCAAGCCGACGTAGATCTCCCCCTCTTTCAACCCATATTTTAGGTCTCTCTCTCTCTCTCCTTTAATCTCTAGGTTAGGAAGACACACTTAGGATCTAATTTATACTGCTGACCTCCTCGCTTCCCCATCATCTTCTTTGCAACCGACCAAGCTCTAGCGAGCTTTGCCCTACTGACACACTCGACCAAACTCTACACCACCTACACCATAAGCTTCCCCATCACTTTTAGGACAAAAGCCATCAAGAAATTGAGGGCCTTGACCTATAAGTTGTCCAGCCGACCAACCCACCATCTCATCGTCTTCCCCAACTTCGTTTAGTAGCCATACACCACCAATCACCACACTAACACTGCCGCTACATTCCACACCTCACAGCGGTGCTTTTGAATTGCTTAATTGGGGCAATAAACCCGTTCTCTATGTTTCAAGTATCGTCGTCGCCGGTCGTCTTCTTCATCACCGACCATACTCCTTCAGCCATCAATAGGCTTCGTTATCACTTCGAGCAGCTGCGGAATCTACCCACGAAGATAGTTGGGCCTTCAAATTGATAAGGCAGCAACATCAATAGCTCGATTTAGACGTAGTGCTCCTCTGCATCATACGCGAAGGAAGAGGGGACATTTAGTCCCACCTGGTGCATTGACAAAGTAGGACAGACATATATGCTATTTACATGCATAGGGCTTATCGCCTCTTCACAAGGGGTGAGGTCCTCTCTCACTCTCTCTCTCCACACCTCTCTTACCATCCACTGTCGGTGAGCCTAGTCTCCTGTCCTCGACTCGATTACCCGATTAGAGATTCGATTAGGAAGAGATGGAAATTCTGAGGAGGGTGGGGGGTGGTTTTGCATTGTTCATGACTTGAGATGCGTGCATGCCCACTCAACACTTAGCATTCATAGGTGAGATGCTTTGCGCTAGTTCTGTGTGCATGAGACTTTGTGACTTGTGTTGTGCCTGGGTGTTTAAGGCATCTTGTTCTTTGTGCTAACGTTTGATTGTGGGTACTGTCGACTTATTGAGTTCTAATCTGACGTGGAAATTGAGAATAAGTGGTTCAAAGCCACTATAGTGAAATTGAGTTGATTTGATGCATTGGTAAATGTGCTTGATTGGTGGATTTAGGTGGTGATTCAAATAACCATTTTTAGGGTTTTTCTTTTCTTTTTATCCCATTGCTCTTTGAGACACAATATGGTCTATTATTGAATATATTCTGATTGTTAATTTTCATTGCATATCTTTAGCATTGTGCTTATTATTTATAATTGTGATTAGTGTGTGCAAACGACATCGGACTCAAATTTTGTTTTCGAGCACTTATAAATTTAAATGTTGTATAGCTTTTGTTGATTGTACTACGACGCGTATTTTAAACTCGACGAAAGCTTGTCAACATTTTGGCGCCGTTGCTGGGGAACAACGCACAATTCTCCACTAGTCATATTTTTTCCTGAGCTGATTACTAACTTGCCCTATCTGTTTGTTGTGTTTTGTGAGGTATATTACGAGAAGATCTTCCATGCAATCAACCACTCCAGGAGCAGGTAAAATTTCTCTTCTTCCCTAATCACTTCCTAATCTTGGGAAGAGAAAAATGAAACAAATCAATTAGGATCCACTTGTCTTATTTTCCTAATAATATCATTTAAAGGCAAAGAGTTTCACGATTTGTGAGATTTATCGAAATCTGATTGAAGTGAGACGATTTGATTAGAGATCCTCATCCAGATCTCCTGTACCTATTAAGGATTTGCATTAAAAATTCATCAACATCTTGGGCTACTTACTTTTTTGTTTGAGTCCAAGGTGCCTTATTTGAAATCAAATTGGACTTGAAATAGAGTTAATTAGGCTTTCCACATTAAAGTTTTGAAGTATTAGCACACACGTGCCTGCAATAAAGGACATTAATCTTCCTGCATTTGTGTGCTACCTAAGCCCTTGTTTGAAAAGATCTATCCAAGTTAACCCTAAAATCAAGGCTCTAAATTCACTTGAACCTTAAAAATTTGAGACCTAATAACCTGATAACCAATTCAAGGCGATTTGGGTCTTGACCCAAAGTTCATCCTTAACTTTAGGGTAGGTCAGGTGAAGTTGGTTCACCCTGTGGACCAACCAACCTACAAATTATGTCACAAATTGAATCAACTTCTAAATCAAGTGAAATTTAAGGCACAATTAGGGTTAAAATTGGTAGACTTAGGTATCAATTCATACATTCCGATCTACTTGGAATCTTAGTGACAAGGAAGGTCTGGTGAGGGAAACCCTGTAACTTATGGGGATGCTCTACCATATAGGGGTCTTTGTGAGACTCTCCCTTCCTAGTTGCCCAAGTAATTCTCAGGTGTGTGGATTTCTGATCCAGAGGTATCATCCGCCTCGAAATAGCCTTAGTCATTCAAAAATTTTTTGGTGGCTTGATTGGGTCCAATACACATCCAGTTCCTCATCTATTCTGTAGTGCACATACACAGGAGAGGTCCTTAGGTCTGACCCAGAGGCCTCCATTAGAGTTGATCTTCTGTGGGAAATCTGATCTAATATGATCAAATCAATTTGAACCTAAATTTGATTCTACATCCTAATCCACCACTTGATTTGGAAATGCAACCTAACAACATAAGAAGGATGTTCAAAAAACCTGAATCCCGTATGAGCATCAAAGAGAAAATGATCGAGGCCACTCTTAGACATCATGATGAGTATTATAAAACCTTAGATCCCTTTAGGAACATTCAGGTTAATGTGTCAGGAACAACAACCCTCATTATGAACCATGCCCATCTGATGTTGACATAAATGATACATGATTCAACCCAAGATGCTCTCATGTCAAATACATGGAATTATGGAAAATGCATAGTATTGAGTGCTTACAATGTCTAACAAATCTACTACTCTGGGAGATACACCAAGATGACATTGAGAAATGTGGGAATATGTTAAATCAGTTGCAACAGGCCATTAATTACAAATACCCATACCTCCACTCAGAAACTAATGAGACATCTTGGAGTAGTCTTGAGGATCAATGTATTTTCCCAGAACTTAGGGACGAAAATGAAGGTTGTTATGGACCCCCGACCCAAATGGAGCCAAATTGTGATTTTGTGCATAATGACATACCTAATCAAAATATAGGGTGGGTGGATCCATCTATAGGTGTTCCCGATTACGAACCAGCCATAGGTAGCTGTTAAACTGGTCCATTATGCCTTAATTTACCAAACACTTGTGATGAGCTTGACTTAGAATCTTGTGAGGATGTAACTCTCGCACCTTATCCTGTTAAGGTAATCCTCGAGAGTAATTCTAACACCCCAATAGAATCAAGTCCATAATCTAGTGACCCAATTCCTAGCCCTAACCTAGAATCTAGATTTGAGCCTATCATGAGGCCTAATGTGATGAGAATCAGATTTTAGATCTGAATTGTGATTTTGAGCCTATATTCGATGATTATACCTCTCCAGACTCCTCAGAAGAATGAATTGACTTTTTAGAAGTCACATCGATTTACGACAGAATTAGAGGAGTTCGAAGAGTTGGGATTTAATTAGATCTACCCTAGGTGCCCAGAACCTGAGCCTATGCCTAATAAGGATATTCCTTTGAGCTTGGAAGTTGAGACTAGGTTGGACCAAAGTTAGGTTAATAACTTCATGCATCTTAATTTGTTCAGTGGTGGAAATCTCGATCTTGAATTAGGTTTAGAAGCTAATTGTCGCAAATTCTCTGATGATTTTGAATCATACTCTGATTTTGGAAAACCATTGTTTCCAGATGATTATGAGCCAGTTTATGACCTAAGTATCCATGACCCATTCTTTGATTCTGACTTTGAGGTCCTTGATCCAAGATCATTGATTCAAAACCATATTCCATTAACTTGGAAACATTCTGCTATGATCTACAGGAATCAAACACAATAAGTGCCGAGAGTGTCTGCAATGTAGAGTTCGAATTTTTCACCAACTCAGATTTCCATGATCCTATAAGCACTCTCCAGGCATTTACATTTGGGATAGTGAAAAAGACTCTGTGGACGAACCGATCTTCTAATCATTTCTTAAGTCCATGCCACACCTAGATATCAAAGCAGCCACATCAACTACAGAGCCTTTCAGAAACCAATCCCATTCTTGACCTGCCACCAGAATCAACTTCTATTCTGACTCACCTCTTTCTGATCCGGTCGCATATGCTTCACCTCCATCTTTTGACAAGGAATCAGACATTGATCAGACTGACAACCACATCTTGTCCTTCTCTGATCCCACCTATAGGGTTCCTACATTTTCCACTAATCCATTATCATTTAATGAAATGACCCATCCCAAGGGTTGTGGGGCCATTTTCTGGAATTTAGGGGGAGTTGCTACAATTTGTAACCCCTGGTTTTCTTATTTTGGGGATTCTATGGATAAATGAGGCTCTTGCGGAGCATTTCTTGCAAAATGCCCTGGCCCCATCCACACTCACGCACCCCCACACCTCTAAACCCTAACCCCCCTACTCTATTTAAACCCCTTACCACAGTTTTTGAGCCACCCATCCCCTCCCAATCCTTCCCTGCGGCACACCACCACCCCTCTTTCCCCCTTCCTCTCCATGTCCTCCCTACCCGCACAAGGAGCTCTAGCTGTGGGAGCTCTAGTGCGCGAGGAGCCAGGCGAGCTGACGACAGAGCTTGAAGGGAGGGTGTGTGTGCGATGCTGAAGGAGTGCCATTGCTGTTGCAGCTCCTGGAGCAAGGTGCGATATTTTTGCGAGAAGAAAAGGCTTGCGAACGATTCTGTGGAGTCATTTTCCCACAGAACCAGACGTTTGGGGAGTCTAACAGACATTTGGTTGGATGTCTAGAGTTGTCACCGAACGCCTGATACCACACAGAATCTGAGGTAACGCCCTGCTCGAGACTTGTGCGCATTTTTCAATATACTCTCCTTTGCCCAGTAAGCGTAAGGCTGAGCGCCTTGGTGTGTGCGCTGCACAGGGTGGGGGTTGCTTTTTGCAAGGAGAGGAAGGCTCGCGAAGGGCTCTAGGGAGATTTTTCTCTGCAGATCAGACTCCTGTACCTCTCAAAAGACGTCTGACCGGACGTCCGGAGATAGCACCAGACGTCTAATAAAGCAGATTCAAATAGTAAGGTCCTGTCCGCCTGTAATTTTCGTACGCGTTGTCTACGAGTAACTATACGTCACTGTGCATGTGCAGAGCCGTTGGGAAGAGGCGCAGGCACAACTCCCTAGACACTTTAGGACATCTAGACATCTCCAAATGACTGATACCCGTCCTAGACATCCGAATGCACTGCCAGATGTTCGGAAGGACCCTTGGACGACCATGAGGGGTTCCAGACATCCGATTTCAGCATAGAACGCAAGGTGAGCTTTCTGGTGTCATTTAAGACATCTGGAAGTTGTTCCAGATGTCTTAAATGACACCAAAAAGCTCACCTTGCGTTCTGTGCTGAAACCGGATGTCTGGAACCCTGTTCCAGATGTATGATACCAGCCTGTTTGGAATATTCCTGGTATTAGGCGGTCGGTCCAGCTAGACCAGCCTGCCTAGACCAGTTCAGGTGAACCGAGAAGTGTGTTTAGGTCGGTTCAGGGCCCAAACAAGGTTGGTTTTCGCAAACGAAGTACCGTTGACTTCCTGTCGAATTTTCCAATGTGATGGAGTTTGGTTCTAATTGTTTTGAGCACATTCCTGTCATGTGAGTTGTTAGTAATGTGTGTGTTGAGCATTCGTAGGTCGTCCGTTCCTGGTATGCACGGAACTAGCTGAGGCTGCAAGGTCCACTGTTTGTGCCCTCACATCTCCCAGTTACCCTAGTAGAGTGATTTTTGCTATGCCTTGTGAATTATATAATTGAAGTGCATGTTACATTAGAACTATTGATTGAACCCTTAGGATGTGCAATGACTCCTAAGGCTGAGATAAAGAAATATGCATGCTTAATCTGTTGTGATGTTTCCTGAATATGGTAAATCATGAGCTACCTGTTATGATTATTGCACCATGACTTGAACTGAAATACATGTTAGATCCTATATAATTGATTGCTGAGATAATTGCTGGATTGTAAAGCCATGAGCTACCTGCTATGTGTTTAATTAAGCATGACATGAATGGAGATATTTGGATGCTACGGAAATAAAGAAAGCGATGCATGAACCCTACGGGAAATTTGAAAGAAAACTGACACCATGATGTGGAAAATCTGTGGAATGATGAAACATGTTACCTTTCGGGCGGTTGTTCGGACTTAGTAAGAGAAGTGAGCTGGCCCTCGTGTACATGGTACCGAGGAGAGCAACTGTCCCTTGGTATGGAAGTAAGCTGGCCCTCGTGTACGTGAGACCGAGGAGAGCTATTGTTCTTTTTGGGAAGGGGGAGTTAGCCGCCCCACGGGGCCCAATGTTAGGACTGGTGTAAAGACCCGTTCTGTTCTAAGCCTTTTAAGACGTCTGGACTGTCAGTCAAACATATGGTCAGACGTCTAGACCCCTTCCTAGATATCTGAAAATTGAAAATTTTGTATGCAGGCTCGAGTCTGCACACTAGCTATGCGTAGACAGCCTTTCTTTCTTCTCTCTCTCTTCTTTTCTCCTCCACCGAACCCTAGCTGCTCCCTATATAAGACCCCTCTCCCCCTTCCTCTCTTCTCTACTCCACCACCACTACCTTCTTCCTCTCCACTACAGTGAGAGGGATGAGCGAGAGCGAGGAGCGAGGAGAGGCAGCATGAAGAGAGGAGGAGGAACTTGAGCTCGTGAGTTCGTGGGAGCTCGCCGGAGGATGCACGACCAGAGCAACACGTGCAGGAGGAGTGCGTCGAGGGAGTCGTCCCTGACACCCTGCTGCAGCCGGAGCTGCAGATGAGGAGGAGCCACGGCTGAGCGTGATGAGAGGAGCAGGAGCTCGCTCTGGTTTTGGGTTTTTCACTGAATCAGACGTCCGGCGTGCCGTCCAGACGACGGGTTGGACGTCTAGTGACGACACCGGACGTCTGAAAGCAAGGTTTCGCGAAGGTACGTTCCTCTTGCGATTACGGCCATGCAAGCTGCACTACAGAGCCAATCTGTGTAGCTAAAGTGGAAGATTTAGTCTGTCGCGAGTAGGGACAGCTTTGGGAAGGTGCGGGGCATGCCCTCCCACGCAATTCGGACGTCTGGACAGCTTACCAGATGACCGGAAGCACTCTCAGACGACTGGAGGAGAGGTCAGACGTTTGGAGCAGAGTCCAGACAGTCAAGTGAGGGTCCTGGACGTCTGAGGTCAACGTAGGAACTTGAGTTGAGACCATGGTGACTTTTAAGACGTCTAGACCTTGTGCCAGACGTCTGATTTGGGTCTGCAGTTCTGTTTTTGACACGTTTAGGGTCCGTTTGAGGTCCATTTTATGCAAGCAAGATATTTGTGGTTTCCTTGTGAGTTCCTCTACATGTTAGAAAGCCTTATATACTATTCTGAACGTTTCATTGTGAAATGTTCCTTGGTATAGGACTTCGAGCTGTTACGTGTTCAGGGCTTGAAGAGGCACGTAAGTTTGCCGTTCGAGTCCCCAGTACTCCCAGATTGTCTGGTAGAGCGGTTTCCCCCTGTTTTAATTATAAAACATGATGCATATGTGAAATTAGATAACTAGAAACCTAGGAGGTGGCATGAATCCTAGGACGAGAAGTACTTACACTGTTTGTATGTGTGTTTGAGATTGCAGTAAAAAATGAATGAATAGAATTGTAAATAATTGCTTATTAATAAATACGAGCTGCCTGTGGAATATGAAATGCCTGTGCTAGTTAAACAGTTACCTATGACATTACTTGTATATATTAAATTGTGGAAATACGAGCTGCCTGTGGAATATGAAATGCCTGTGCTAGTTAAACAGTTACCTATGACATTACTTGTTAAATGGTGGAAATACGAGCTGCATGTGTATAATACAAGAATGGAACCATGAATGATGAAACCTGGTATGGAATAACATGGTGAATATGAGCATGAACCCTACGGGGAATTAGGAGTAGAGCTCCTGTGGATGAATGGAAAGGATCTGGAAATGTGAGTAGGAAGTGTGCTAGCCCTTAAGTACGTGGTACCAAGGAGAGCGACTATCCCCAGTTTAGTGTAGAGCATAGCTAGCCGCCCTTGGGTTTGGACCCGGGGTTAGGATTGGCCACTCTACACCGACTTCTATTGGCTCTCGCGTACATTGTTCCAGGGAGAGCTACTAGTGTAGGGAGAGAGCTAGCCACCCCACAGGGCCCGGGGTTTAGCTAGCCGCCTTACACCAACTTGTTAGGCCCACTGGGCAAACCGGGGTAGTGAAATGAGGGTGCGCGGACTATGGAGGGGCGAGACCCCTATTTGGTTCTGAGGGGCTGGACCCCTATTACTGAGAGGGCTAAGCCCTATACTGTTCCGTGCTATACTTTGAGCGTACCCGCTAGCGGAAACGACTAACCGCATGCCAGTGCGGGGTAGCTACCCGTGTACTTATCGTGCGTGCCGTAGTCACCGCTACGTCTGTCCGTGACCTCGGGGTGGTTGACTGGGTGTAAGATCACCACAGGAGACTCTCCCGGCCAGGAGAGCACCACGTGTGCCTTCTACTCTTCGGAAAAGACTACAATCAAGATCGTTCCCATGTGGAACATACAAGATCAAGAAAGAGATCTAAAAGTAAACCAATGGGTGAAAAGAAATGGCTTAAAATAAAATAATTGGAAAGGATAAACTTACCTGTTAGCCTTTACTGCTTTAGTTAGTTTGGTTATTACTCTACTCAGCGTTCGCTGACTTCGTTTACTCATAACCCTTTCCAGGTCCAGGAGTTAAGCAGCCCGAGTTACTGGCTGCAGAGGGTGCTGGGCCCAGTCGAGCCCAGCAGTAGTTTCCTGCTTTTGTTGTACTTTCTGTTCTACTAGTGAGTTTTAGACTGTTGTTACTGTTCCTGTTTTGTACTTTTGTTCTACTTTACTATTGCGGTGGTGATATGTACTGTTAACAATTTTTACCTCCTTTACTTTTTATACTCTTTTACTGTTAGTTACTTTGCATAGTGAATGTGGTTTAGTTCCCTACTTTTCGGTTATTTCTTGTTGGACAACTGGGTCTTGGGATTAGTCGAGTCGAGCCGATCTCTGATCCTGTAGGGATTCAGGAACCGGGTCGTAACAACTGGCCCCCCTACATCGACTCCTGTTGAGGCCCAATAGGCAAACCGGTATAGGAGAGCGAGGGTATGCAGACTGTTGAGGGGCAAGACCCCTGTTCTATTCTATGTTGTACGTTTGGGCATACCCACTAGCGGAAACAACTGACTGCATGCTAGTGCGGGGTAGCTACCCATGCACTTACCGGGCATGCCGTAGTCACCGCTACGTCGTGACCGTGACCTCGGGGTGGTAGACCGGGTGTAGGACTACCATGAAGTGCTCTCCTGGCCAGGAGAGTGCCACATGTACATCTTGCTTCACGGGAAAAACTACAATCAAGATCGTTTCCTTAGGGAACATGAAGATTGAGTGATAATGTGGACCCTTGTTAAAGAAATAGCTCATGAGCACTTAGTAGTAAATTAACTGTATGATCGGATAATCGGATAAATGCATGCACAAAACTACTTTTCTTTATTATTTTTAAATGCTATAACTGCTTTAATATATACCACTCTACTTAGCGTTAGCTGACTATCGTCATATACAACCGTGTACAAGTTTGGGAGTCGAGCAACTAGCACCACCGGCTGCAGAGATTACTGGGCCCAGTCAAGCCCAGCCATAGTTCTACTTGTTCCTTCCCATTTTCGCTACTTTTATTGTTAGTGAGTAATTCTATGTTATGTTGAGAACTGTTATTGTTATGCCTTTTTGCCTTAGTTGTGATGGCTAGTGACTATGCTTCTGCCCTTGGCATGTTATATGATGAGAACCTCATCATAAACCCTAACTAGCACATTTTGACCTAAATAAGTGTACAAAAGCTCCTGTAAAACCTAAGGGAAAGCCTGAATCAAGGAATTACGAATTTGAATATAAAATAATTCACAAGGGGTAAAACTACAATTTTACCAATGCAGTACATAAAGGGGATTCCTAAGGGTCTAGACACAGGTCAAATGGGCCTAATAAGAGAGAAAGTGGGATGATTTGGTCTGAAAAGGGTTATAGCAACATCTAGAAATTAAATGACATTCTACGACCCTAAAACAAATCCACTTTAATTCATGAAGTTTCTGGCAAGATAAAATCAACTAAACCATATAAAATTCATAAAAAAATATCCCTTATGATTTAGAACCTTGAATTTGGTCCTTGGAATCGGTTTTGACCTAGATTAAGGTCCATACCCAATTTCTGACCTAATTTGGGTTTCTGTACAATATGTCCAGTCAAACGAGGTCAAACCTAAAATAAAACTTCACCATTGGATTCCTTAGGTCAATGTTAGGTTTGTACCAAAATTTGGACCTAAGGGAAGGTCATTTTGACCTACTTTACAAATTGGTCCTCAACAATTACTTTCTGACCCTTAACTTTTTGAAGACTTGCGAAAACCCCCTCAACTTTCTCGTCAATTTCTTCATTCAGGTCCCTCTGCCATTGCAGCAGGGCCCATACTGCCGGTGACATTGCGAGGCAGTTTTTCTCCTTGTTTGCTTGGGGAGCTGCTCCAAGATTTGAAAGGGAAGCTCTCTGCGAAACCCCCTACCGCATGAGCAGCTCCCCATATCCTAAATCGCCCCATATCGCTCGTGCGAACGCTCGAGATGTATGGGTATCCCCTCCAACCATGCCTCCGGCGTCAACTTCTAGATGCGTCCGTGCGAAGAACCTCCTGTCCATGCCTATTTAAACAAGCCCAGATCATTCCGCACCTCCCAAGCTTGTCTTGGCTAGAGTTCCTCCCCAATTTCGTCTTCTTCTCCTCCGGCCAACTGGTCCAGCAAGCTCCGGCGAGCCGCCCTCCTCTTTCTCGTCACTCTGCCACAATACCAGTGGCAGAGCTATCCTCACCATCCTCCTTCGCATCGCGCAACACCCACACGAGCATCCTTAGCCCCGTCGTCGCCGCTGTCTCCCTCCACTGGACACTGTCTTCTCCGGCGACAGCAGGTACTGCCAGTCGCCATCTCTCCCCCTTCGTCCACTTAATTAGGTTAGACTCACTCGTCTCTATCCCCTCTTCAATTTCCCTCAATCTATTTCACGAATTATCCCTCGACTGCCACTGTCCACCGCCATCGTCCCCATCTCTGACCAACCTCCTGCGAGACGCATCCGTCACTCCACACCCCCACATGTCTCGCCGCCAACCTCACATCCACCGCCACTGTCCACTGAACATCTTCTACCCATCCACAGGTTGCCACACGCACTCCACCCTTCCCCCGACCTAACCCATAAATCTGGCCACAGAGCGACCTAGGCACGCACGCCTGGGCTACCCCGCAGCCTGCCACCTACTGCCTCACCTTCGTCATGATACGGGGAAGGTCCTCCTGTGGTCTGATAGAGCCGCAAGGCTCCTTTTTTGTCGTGCAGGGTCGAGCTCCCATCCGCCATTAGCGATGGCTCGAGCTCGCTTGTTCTCCAGCTCCAGGCCACAAGCGTCAAGTCCCAGGCTTCTAGACTGCGCGGATTGAGGGCGAGAGTGAGCCCAGCCTGGTAGCAAGTTCCGCTAGACCTGCAGCTGCGTCGATTATGAGGTCACTCTCCTGCAGGTGTCAGCAGAGGCGGGTGGGACTTTTAGTCCCACCTCGGAAAGTCGTAACCTTTTTGAGCGGTTTAAGTGGATTTTGTTCTCGCTGCTATTTGCCTCGAATTCACTGGGGTGAGGTCCCTCGCCTCACCTATCACGCCTCGTCCGTGACATAACCCGTGGACCTGGCACCCGAATCCGATTAACCCCTCCGTGCACTCCTCGCGCACCACACCCACACCGGTGCGCCTGGACCCGGGCACGCGACCGACCCGATAACCCAGCTCTGGGAGAGCATACTGAAGAGAAATACATAGAGAGAGAGAGTGACACGAGAAGGGTAGGGGAATAGGTTTTGTTGCGTGGTGCTTGTGCAGGAAGAGGACACTAAGGGAGGAAGAAGCGCAGCAAGAGAAGGAAGCAGGACTTAGCCGCACAGAGGAGCAGAAGTTGAAGAAGAAGGAAGAGAGAGTGCAGTAGAGAGAAGAAGAGACGCAGCTAAAGAAAAGAAAGAAGAAGAAGAAGCCAAGGAGGAGCTGCAACATAAGAAGAGAAAAAGAAGCTAAGAGGAAGAACCAGTAGAAGAAGCACTGTAGCAAGTGGAATTTTAAGTTGTCTGACCTTGGAGTCAAACGTCTGGAGAGAGAAAGAAAGAGGAAGAAGAAAGAGAGAAGAAAAGAGGAATAATTTTTCCTTTCTTTTATTATTTTTTTTTGTAAAACAGTATATATCTATATTGTAAATTGTGATTTTGTACGCTTCTAAAAACAAGTGTTGCTCCCTGAATTCAATCTCGGAAATTTTCTATTTTCGAGTGAAAAAACAAATATACATACTGGTTGCTAATGAGCCACCATTTTGGCACCGTTGCCGGGGAGCAACGGGCATTCTAGAAGCTATTAAATCACAATTTCTAATGGGCCACTGACTTAATCTCTCTTTTGTTGTGCAAGCACGAGAGGGAAAGAAGGAACGTGCAGCCACACAACAACCACACCAAGGGACAGGTAATCTTCTATCCTCTCTTTTAAACCCCTTAAATTCTAAAGAGGAAGAAGAAAAAGAAAAGCAATCTAGGGATTACTTGCCTTTTATACATAGTAAATCACAAGAGTTGCCTGCTTTTTAATTTCAACACATTCTATCTGCATATCCACTAAAGGTAATTAGGGCTAAAACCTTCTTGCTTGAGCCCTAGTTACCAAATCCTGAGGCAACTAACTGGACTAATTAGAGCCAACCTAGGATTCTAAGCTAGGGTTTTAGAGACACACCTTTTAATCAAGAACTGAAAATTTCCAGAAGAAGTGTGCCTAAGCCATTGCTTGAAAATACCTAATAAAGAGAAACCCTAAGCAATTCGGCTCTTAAGTCACTTGAACCATAAAAGAAAGGACCTAATAAGCTCTCACAGGAACTAATAGGTGAAGTTGATCCCTTGGATCAACCAACCTTTAAATTAGGTCACTTTTTGTACACAAAAGGTTAAAGTTCAAGTGAAACCCTAAGCACCTTGATCCTAATTAAAAGTGGTAGACTTAAGAGGTCAAGGTCCCCATTCTGGTCTACCTGGAATCTTAGTGACAAGAGAGGTCAAGTGGGGGAAACCCTGTAACCCGTGGGGGCGCTCTACCATGTAGGGGTCTTCGTGGGACTCACCCTCTCTGGCTACCCAGGTAATTCTCAAGTGGACAACCTTCTGATTAAGGGGTATCATCCGCCCTGAACCTCTATAGTCACCCAACATCTTGGGTGTCTTGATTGGGTCCAGCACCTGCTAACCTCGTCCAATCCATCAGTGCATGTTCGGTAGGAGGTTCTTGAAACCTCCTCTAGAAATTCACTCTCCTTGAGGCCAAGTCTCGGTACCCTTGTTCGTGCAACAACCTCTTCACGTAGACCTCTCTTCTGATTCTGAACCTAATTCTGCTTCTTCTTCCACAATGGCTCAGCCCGTTGAAGAAGAGAATAATCTTGAGCACCAGCTCCAGCGACTCAATGATCTCTTCCAAAACTTCATGAACCCACTGCAACGTCCCATGATGCGAGATCACTATAATCCCGCTGTGGTGGCAATTGAGCCTCGAGTCAGAATCCCGATTGGAGGACCTGATTCCGAATTGAAGCCCAACATGATGCATGCCAGACCTAAATTCTATGGGCTTAACTCTGAAGACCCCTTCCAGCATATCAAACAGCTTAAGCATCTGGCCCAGACTTTCGGGTCAGATGCACAGAATCGGGATATCATACTCATGAAGATGTTCTCTTTCTCCCTTATGGACAAGGCGGCTCATTGGTATCCGACACAGACCTGCCCGATCAACACTTGGGAAGAACTTCAGTCCGAGTTTTTGAAGAAGTTCTTCCTCGTTGGTCGGACAAACGTCTTGCGCCATCAGATTACTCACTTCACGCAGTAGACAAGAGAACCTCTTCATGAGGCATGGGATCGTTTTCAGGATCTCACGGGAAAGTGCCCCCATCACGGAGTTCCTAAATGGAAACAAGTCCAGTCCTCTTACCAGGGACTCCGTGAAGATATTAGACTATTCGTCAATGCCACTTGCAGAGGAAATATCATGGGTCAACATGAGGACACCATGTGGGAGATTCTCGAGAATATGTGCGAGAACTCCATCAACAATGACTCCATGGGATTATTCGACCGGACGAATACCCGCGCAGCGACGAACCTTAGGGGAGCACATGAGACACAGGGCCTGTCTACATCGGTCGACCTGGAATTAATGGCCAGTCGATTGGACAAGGTCTCAATTATTGAGAAGAAGGTGGATGAGCTGACTCAGCACTTGCAGCGAGCCACCTCTGCGTAGAACTCTTTCGCATAGCCCCCTCTTGCACGGGAAACTGTGCATAACATTTTCCACCGACCTTCTCCTGGGATGGACTCTTATCCACCCCCATCTGACTCCCGGACCGGAGGAACCTCCGATCCTTTCTATTCTTGCCGGGGGAGCCCTACTCCCCCATTCTCCAACTTTTCTGAGGCTCCTCAGACCTGCAAGGAGCTCAACGCCATCCAGAATGACCCATTTTCCAACACCTACAATCCTGGATGGAGAAACCATCCAAATTTCTAGTGGACGGGAAATTCTCATAATCCAAGACCACCCTTTCAGCCCCTCGTCCTTATCAGTCGCCTCAGCCTCGGCCCAACCCCACTTATCCATCCGGGTCCAACCAAGATCAAATGTCCCTTATCCTCCAGACTCTGGCTGACATTCAGAGAACAAATGTAGCTATCCAAAAGCAACATAAGGATGAAATCACAGAGGTCTGCAACCAACTTTCCCAGTTCGCAAATTCTCGCCAACAAGGCACACCTTCTCAGCCTCTTCCTAACACAAATAGCATGCCAACCCAGTGGCGCGTTATGAACCCAAACACAGGCCAAGCACACTTGATCTATCAGGCCCCTTCTGTTCCATCATCTGACGGGATTGAAGCATCAACCTCCTATGCAGGTTACCAACAGCAGTAGCCCATCTTACCAACCCCTAACTAGAACCAAGCAGGAATAAATTCTATAACAACCCGTAGTGGTAAGGCAACCCAAGATCCACCTTATCCAGACCACTCCAAGCCTGGTAGTGACCCAAACCTTAGGACAGTCATCTAGGATGTTCCTATCCCTGTCCCAGATCAAAAACCTAGACCTATCATAGAGGAACCAACCAAGGTTCCATTTCTTGAGGCCTTGACCAAGGGAAAGCAGACAACTAAACCCGTGGCTCCTGAGGAGGACCTGATCAAGCTCTTTGAGCAGGTCCAAATAAACAACCCCTTGATGGATGCGATCGGCCATGTACCAGCTAACGCACAATTCTTGAAGAATGTGTGTACGCCTCAACGTAAGCCGCTAACCAAGAGTGAGAGTCCAATTGTACTGTCAGAGCAAGCCAGCTCTGTAATCCTGAGTAGACTCCCACCCAAGGCAAAAGACGCAGGCACTCCCCTGATTTCATGTAAGATCGGTGAAACCTAGTTTGATAGAGCATTGTTGGACTTAGGTGCCTCCATAAACTTGATACCCACATCCCTACTTAACCATCTAGAAGAATCTGAACTGAAATCGATCAAGGTGACATTACAGTTAACAGATCGATCTATCAAGTCACCTAAGGGAATTCTTGAGGATGTTATTGTGAGGGTGCGGGATTTTTACTTCCCTATAGATTTCATAGTTTTAGATATGGACGCACCTGAAAACCCAAATGATACACCAATTATACTAAGGAGACCTTTTTTGGCCACTGCAAGGGCCTACATAAGTTGTGAAGAGGGCCAAATAGAGCTGAAATTTGAGAATCAGACTCTCAAAATTGATATCTTTAAGGCCCAACAAGGGATCAATTGCGGTGTCGTTGAACAAATTTGTGACATCAGAGCCGTGGTTGATGAACCACAAATTGAGGACAACATGATTATCCCTCATCAACTACAAGAAGATCTAAAATCGCAGTTAGAGGAGTCAGAACTTGACCTAGACAGACCCATAACCCCTACCCTTGTACCCCACTCCCACGCTGAACTACCCGCTGCTGCTGATAACCCCATTCTTGAACTCAAACCCCTTCCCGATCATTTGAAATATGTCTTTTTGGGTTCCAATCAGACGCTTCCTATGATTATAAACTCCAAACACCTGATTAGGAATCCCGTCTGATTGCTGTTCTCCAGCAACATCGCAGAGCCATTGGTTGGACTCTTGATGATTATGACTGGAATAAGTCCCTCTTATTGCACACACCTCATCTGTTCCGAAGATGGCACACGACCTTCACGTGAAATGCAGAGACGTCTGAATCCCAATTTGTAGGAGGTCATGAAGAAGGAGATCATTAAGTGATTAGATGCAGGGATCATCTACCTGATCTCTGACAGTCATTGGGTGAGCCCAATCCAGGTTGTGCCTAAGAAGGTAGGGCTCACCACCATCACGACTGAAACTGGAGAAGTCATACCTACTGTATAGCCAATTCGTGGAGAGTCTGCATAGATTACCGAAGACTCAATTCCTCCACGAAGAAGGATCATTTCCCACTACCATTTATTGATCAGATTCTCGAGAGGTTTGCGGGAAATAGATTCTTCTTCTTTCTTAACGAGTACTTCGGTTACAACCAAGTGGCGATTCATCTAGAGGGCCAAGAAAAGACAACATTCACCTGCCCCTTCTGGACATACGTGTTCCGAAGGATGCCTTTCGATCTCTACAATGCACTCGCGACTTTTCAAAGGTGCATGCTTGCCATATTCTCTTATATGGTAGGTGATTATCTAGAAGTCTTCATGGATGACTTCTCAGTTTTCGAGACATCATTTGGCGATTGCCTCCAGCACTTGGTTCACATACTCAGGTGTTGCATTGACGTAAATCTGGTTCTTTCCTGGGAAAAGAGCCACTTTATGGTGCATGAAGGGATCGTCCTAAGACACTTAATTTCTGAGAGAGGCATCCAGGTGGATCGAGCCAAGGTTAATCTGATTTCCAAACTTCCTATGCCTAGCTCGAACAGGGACATCCGATCTTTTCTAGGGCATGTCGATTTTTACCATCGTTTCATCCCTGATTTCTCGAAAATCGTGCGCCCCTTGACTACTCTTCTCTCCAAGGATGTACCCTTTGAGATTTCCAAGGAATGCTCTCAAGCTTTTGAAATCTTTCGTGACCGAGTCACCCAAGCCCCGATCCTACAGTCCCCTGATTGGTCTCAACCCTTTGAAATCATGTGCGATGCATCTGACTTTGCTGTAGGAGCGGTTCTAGGGCAGAAGATTGACAGGAAACCCGTGGTCATCTACTATGCTAGCAAGACACTTGACGAGGCTCAGCATAACTACACGGTTATGGAGAAAGAGCTACTAGCGGTAGTATTTGCCCTTGAAAAATTTAGATCTTATCTCCTGGGTTCCCACATCATAATCTACTCGGATCACACAACTGTGAGGCATCTCTTTGCTAAGAAGGACACGAAGCCTCGATTAATCCAATGGATCTTGCTGTTGCAAGAATTCGACCTCGAGATTCTCAACAAGGCAGGAAGATAGAACGTGGTAGCTGACCACTTGTCTCACCTTCCTTCTGAGATCATCGACCCTTCTGGATCCATCACGGAGCATTTTCCTGATGAGCACCTCTTGACTATTGGTACTAGGCTTCCATGGTTTGCTGATATAGTAAACTACTTGGCATTACACCAAACCCCGTCTGATTGGCCGAAGGCCAAGAAAGACAAGTTGCGCTCCGATGCCAAGTACTACTTCTGAGAAGACCTGTACCTATTCCACATAGGTGCTGACCAAATCATCCGGCGATGTGTCCTGGAGGGCGAAATCAATGACATTCTCTCTTCCTGCCATGACCAGGCATGCGGTGGCCATTTTTCTAGGCACAAAACCACATCAAAAATCCTCCAGTGTGGCTTTTACTGGCCCATTATCTTCAAGGATGCATACAGTCACTGTAAGGCATGCAGTCGTTGCCAAACTTTGGGCAACATGAGCCATCGCGACATGACACCTTTACAGCCGATTCTCGTATGCAAGATTTTCGATATTTGGGGGATTGATTTTATGGGCTCTTTCTCTATCTCGGATGGCTTCGAGTACATTTTACTCACTGTGGACTACGTGTCCAAATGGATCAAAGCTATTCCAACTCGAACCTGTGATCACAAAATAGTCGTCAAATTCATTTATCAAAATATCTTTTCACAGTTCAGGATTCCTCGTGCGATCATCTTTGAGGGAGGGACCCATTTTATCAATGCTCAGTTCAGGTCACTGATGACCAAATACGAGGTACCTCACCGAATCTATACTCCTTACCACCCCCAAACTAATGGTCTAGCTGAGCTATCAAATCGGGAGATCAAGAAAATCCTGCAGGTTACTGTTCGACCTGACAGGAAGGACTGTTCGTCCCGACTTCCGGAAGCTTTGTGGGCTTATAGGACTGCCCACAAGAGCCAATTAGGCATGTCTCCTTTTGGACTGGTGTACGGGAAGGCGTGTCACCTTCTCGTTGAACTAGAGCACAAAGCCTATAAGGCAGTACGAAGTTGCAACTTAGATCTTTCTAAGGCTGGAACCCATAGAAAGCTTTAGATAAGCGAGATTGATGAATTACGCCTTGATGCGTATGAGAACTCATAAATCTACAAACAGCAGGTTAAAGCCTTTCATGACTAGTACATATCTAGAAAGATCTTCCACCCTGGTCAGAAGGTCCTACTCTTCGATGCCCGACTCAAACTCTTCCCTGGGAAACTGCGATCCAAGTGGGTCGGACCAGATCTTGTCCGACAGATTTTTGGAAATGGAGCTGTCGATATCAGTCCACTCAGCCACGATTCTGAACCTTTCATCGTGAACGGTCAGAGACTCAAACCGTTCATTGACGTAACCATTACAGATTTGGCTGAGTCATCATTTATCCTCCATTCTCCCTGAGCTTATTGCGCCCAACTGATGGCGTAAAACTCAGCCCTTAACAGGAGGCAACCCGTCATTCTTTTTGAAAAACAAAAATCCTTTCTGACATTTCTTTGCACTTTAGGTTTATTCCTTAGGACAGCCAACTTCACCTTAGGTACTAGTACCTGAGATTAGAAATCGTCTGCAATAGTCACCTCGACCCATCCACTCGCCCAAATTTCTGTCCTAATGCTTGAACCTGGCCAAATAAAAACCCACCTAATAAACAATGAGGGCATTGCCAACCTTAGGCATGGGGGGGTATGAAAGTGCAATGAAATGACATAACAAGAAAAGGTTTCAACAAAAAATCTGCATATATCTAAAAAAAACTTTGAGGGATGAAAGTACTGGTAAAAGGAGGAGGAGAAAAAGAGCAGAATGCTAAAAAGGAGCACAAAATGAAAGAGAAAAGGGATAGTCATTAGTAAGAAATTAAGGAATTAACCAAAGTTCTAGACCACATTAAGGAAAAGTAAAACGAAAGTGCACAACAAGATTAGTAAGAACGTGAACCTTATGCATTCTTGGCTAGACTCTTAGTACCCGTTAAGATCTAGATATTCCTCAAGAGGTTGAGGAAAATGAAAAGCTTAAGTATTAGGTCCAAGGTTTAAGGAGTATTCGACCTCATTAACTGACCTTCGGTTTACGGGATTCAGTAACCTAAGCACCCAAATGCACACACACAGTCTGGTTCAGCGAGTAGAAATATCAAAATCACGCAGAAGCGTTTCAAATATTCTGAAAATGTCACCTAGATTAGGAGCGGCCGATCAATACAAGTTGATTTGGATAAGTTCCTGGCGTGGAGAGGTGGGAAATTCCCCTCGAAGATGCGTAACAACATATCATCTCCTCGGTGCTTGTCTCTTAGGATATTTACATATCCTACTGGGGGCATGTAAGCACTCTGTTGGTTCAGATTCCATGGATAGCATTATCACGAAGTGTCAGTTACCAGGGTTTGAATTCGACCACGGAACACCATGGACGGGATTATCTCGAAATCTCGAAAGCCAGGGTTCTGGGGGTTACCATGGGCGGTGCTATCTTAAAGCATCGATTGCTAGGGACCTTTGAGGATTGATGATGGGGACAAGGAATCCGATACAGACCATGTTGTGAAGTCAATCCTAAGCTGGAATTAAAAAAGAAATGAGAGAGAAAACTCTCCAAACAAATAAACCTTTTGTCTCTCTCTTACAAAACGCACTGCAAGCTGAACCAAGGCTAAAAATATCTCAAGCACGGGTGCTTTTACCACGGAATCCAATAAACTTTAGGTAAGTTCCTGTAGGCCTTAAAAACCTTTGCTAAAGATTGAGGCTAAAGCTAGACATATTTGGATCTTAGTTGATACTAGAGTACCTTTTAGGCCTATGATTGGCATTCTGACCTAATCAAGGATACAAGAGGAAAAACACTTATCAAAATTGATGAAAGAAATTCATGGTCTAGAACAGAGGTTAAAACCTTAAAATTTTGCAAAGGGATTACAAAAGCTAGGCATGGGGGTATGACGAGAACCTCATCATGAGCCCTAACAAGCACATTTTTACCTAAATAAGTGTACAAAAACTCCTGCAAAACCTAAGGGAAAGCCTGAATCAAGGAATTATGAATTTGAATATAAAATAATTCACAAGGGGTAAAACTGTAATTTTACCAATACAGTACATAAACGGGATTCCTAATGATCTAGACACAGGTAAAATGGGCTTAATAAGAGAGAAAGTGGGATGATTTGGTCTGAAAAGGGTTATAGCGATAACTAGGAATTAAATGACATTTTACAATCCTAAAACAAACTTACTTTAATTCACAAAGTTCCTGGCAAGATAAAAATCAACTAAACCTATAAAATTCATAAAAAATATCCCCTAGGGTTTATAACCCTCAATTTGGTCCTTGGAACTGATTTTGACCTAGATTGAGGTCCATACCCAATTTCTGAGCTAATTTGGGTTTTCTTGCAATATGTCTAGTCAAACGAGGTCAAACCTAAAATCAAACTTCACCAATGGATTTATTAGGTCTAAATTAGGTTTGTACCAAAATTTGAACCTAAGGGAAGGCCATTTTGACCTACTTTACAAATTGGTCCTCAACGATTACTTTCTGACCCTTAACTTTTTGAAGCCTTGCGAAAACCCCCTCAGCTTCTCATCAATTTCTTCATTCAGGTCCCTCTGCCATTGCAGCAGGGACCCATACTGCTGGTGACGTTGTAAGGAGATTTTTCTTGTTTGCTTGGGGAGCTGCTCCCAAATTTGAAAGGGGAGCTCTCTGCGAAACCCCTACCGCATGAGCAGCTCCCCATACCCTAAATGGTCCCATACCTCTCGTGCGAACGCTCGATAGGTATGGGTATCCCCTCCGACCATGCCTCCGGCATCAACTTTTGGTTGCATTCGTGCAAAGAACCTCTTGCCTGTGCCTATTTAAGCAAGCCCAGATCATTCCGCACCTCCTAAGCTTGTCTTGGCCAGAGTTCCTCCCCAATTTCATCTTCTCCTCTGGCCAAGTGGTCCAACAAGCTCCGACGAGCCACCCTCCTCTTTCTCATCGCTCTACCACAAAACCAGTGGCAAAGCTATCCTTACCATCCTCCTCCGCATCGCGCAACACCCGCGTAAGCATCTTAGCCCCGTCGTCGCCGCCGTCTCCCTCCACTGGACACCATCTTCTCCGGCGACAGCAGGTATTGCCAGTCGCCATCTCTCTCCCTTCGTCCACTTAATTAGGTTAGACTCACTCGTCTCTATCCCCTCTTCAATTGCCCTCAATCTATTTCACGAATTATCCCTCGACTGCCACTGTCCACCGCCATCGTCCCCATCTCTGGCCAACCTCCAGCGAGACGCATCCGTCACTCCACACCCCCACATGTCTCGCCACCAACCTCACAACCACCACCACAGTCCACTGAACATCTTCCACCCATCCACAGGTTGCCACACGCACTCCATGCTTCCCCCGACCTAACCCATAAATCCGGCCACAGAGCGACCTAGGCACGCACCCCTAGGCTGCCCCGCGGCCTGCCACCTACCGCCTCACCTTCGCCGTGATACGGCGAAGGTCCTCCCGTGGTCTGATAGAGTCGCAAGGCTCCTTTTGTGTCGTGCAGGGTCGAGCTCCCATCCGTCATTAGCGATGGCTCGAGCTCGCTTGTTCTCCAGCTCCAGGCCACAAGCGTCAAGTCCCAGGCTTCCAGACTGCGCGGATTGAGAGCGAGAGTGAGCCCAGCCTGGTAGCAAGTGCCGCGAGACCTGCAGCTGCGTCGATTGTGAAGTCACTCTCCTGCAGGTGTCAGCAGAGGCAGGTGCGACTTTTTGTCCCACCTCGGAAAGTCGTAACATTTTCGAGCGGTTTAAGTGGATTTTGTGCTCTCTGCTATTTGCCTCAAATTCAATAGGGTGAGGTCCCTCGCCTCACTTATCATGCCTCGTCCGTGACATAACCCGCAGACCTGGCACTCGGATCAGGTTAACCCCTCCGTGCACTCCTCGCGCACCACACCCACTCTAGTGCGCCTGGACCTGGGCACGCGACCGACCCGATAACCTGGCTTTGGGAGAGCGTACTGAAGAGAAAAACACAGAGAGAGAGATGCGCAGGAAGGGTAGGGGAATAGGTTTTGTTGTGTGGTGCTTGTGCAGGAAGAGGATGCTAAGGGAGGAAGAAGCGCAACAAGAGAAGGAAGCAGGACTTAGCCACACAGAGGAGCAGAAGTTGTAGAAGAAGGAAGAGAGAGTGCAGCAGAGAGAAGAAGAGACACGGCTGAAGAAAAGAAAGAAGAAGAAGAAGCCAAGGAGGAGCTGCAACATAAGAAGAAGAGAAAGAGAAGCTGCAGAGAAGAAGAGAAGAAGAAGAAGCTAAGAGGAAGAACCAACAAAAGAAGCACTGTAGCAAGTGGAAGTTTAAGTCGTCTGAACCTGGAGTCAGACGTTTGGAGAGAGAAAGAAAGAGGAAGAAGAACAAGTTTTCCTTTCTTCTATTTTTTTTTTTGTAAAACAGTATATATCTATATTGTAAATAGTGATTTTGTACGCTTCTAAAATCAAGTATTGCTCCCTGATTTTGACCTCGAAAATTTTCTATTTTCGAGTAATAAAAACAAATATACATACTGGTTGCTAACGAACCACCATTATCTTTCTAGAATCTCATTTATAATTTCCACTGTTGGCTTTATTTAAATTGCTTAGCTACTTGCATGCGTGGTTTGTGTTTTGCTTGGTATGTTTGGGATAGTCTCTCGTTGTATGACTAGGTCTTGGGGTTAGTCGAGACGAGCCGTACCCTGGGTTCCTAGAGGGGTCGGATTCGGGTTGTAACATTTATGGACCCCTACTTTGATCAGGCTGTGCCGATTCAGCCAAACCCTAGATTCATATTTCCACATCTATTTGAGCCACAAAGCATCTGGTGGGTCCCACACCTGCTAATTCACAATTCTCAACCCACCAGACTAATTGGGTTCAGTTTGCATCATCAGCCAATTGATCTGAATAAGCACTTGGTTGGACCAACCAGACTACTCATCAAGGTGCTTGTCCTACAAAATTCCTCCAATCTGACCACCCCTTCTCCTTGATCATTTTCTACTTGGCTGAAAGCATTGAATTTAGCGCTTAACAGGAGGCAACCCATCACTCCAAAAACTTGATACCCTTCTGATCATCTTTTTGAGCTACACTCCGACTGCACCTTAGGGTTTAACTTTAGAACAACCGACTCTATCTTTGATACATGCATCGGAGCTTGAAATCGTTTACAATAGTCATTCCAACTCGTCAACCACCCTTTGGCCCTGTTCTAAACCTTAAACCAAGTTGAATTCTTACCCACCTAGTTTATAATGAGAACATTGCAAAACTTAGGCATGGGGGGGTATTAAAGTGAAAAACAAGTGGAAATTCAATTCTCTGAGGGGTTCTCACAAAAGAATACATATTAAAAAAGAATTAGAAAGGGGAGGAGAATTTTGCGAAATGAATGAAAATCTTTCTTGAGAAAGAAAAGAGGAGGAAATACAAAGAATGTAAAAAGGAGCAAAATCAAAGAAAAAATCGATAGTCCTAGCAATTGATAATGGGATCTACTTAAGTTCTAGATCAAATCAAAACAAAGATTAAGTCCTAAAATGCTAGAGATAAGGAGATTAGTAAAGAGTATTGACCTTAGGCCTTTTGGATCTACTCTAGGGCTTAAACATTCATGTATTTGTTAAAATCCAAATTACTCTTCAAGGGATTGAGGAAAGTGTGAGGCTAATGTATTAAGTCTAAGGCTTAGGGATTTTTTGGCCCCATTGCCTATCCTTTGGTTTGCGGGAATCGATAACCTAGGCACCCAAAAATCACACACCAGTCTGGTTCAATGCACTTAACGAAGAAAATAATGCCAAAAGTGTTCTGTTCTAAAAAGGTCATCCCGAAGATCTAACTTAAGAGCAGTTTAAAGATACAAGTTGATTAGATGAGTTCCCGGCGCGGAGGGGTGGAATGAAAAATACCCCCCTCGAAGATGCATAATAACATATCATCTCCTTGATGCTTGTCTCCTAGGATATCTAAATATCATATCGGGGGCATGTAAGCACCTTGTGCTAGTTCAGGTGTCATGGGCGGGATTATCCAGAAATGTCGATTGTCAAGGCCTGAATTTAGCTATAGAATGCCATGGGTGGCACTATCCTAAAGTGTCGAAAGCCAGGGTTCTGGGGGTTGCCTATTAGTCCCACCTCAGAAAAATGTGGATGCCCATAGTTGAACAAAAGCAAATGCATGTTGAGGAGCTCAGTCGTCAGTGCAGGACACATCTCTAGACCATATGATCCAATCTGTGTGTGCATATGTGAGCGCATGTGCATGTGCATGGGCCCGAGTGGGCGTGAGCATGAATTTGGTGGGCTGGATATGGCCCAATACCATGCACCATAAAATACTAAAATCCAGACTCAATAAACTAGAATTGGGTTCAAGTAGTGGTCGATCTGGTCCAGAATTGGACTGTAGATTCCGCGAAAGAATCTGGCTCACCCATTAAACCAATTTTTGGTTTAGTGAGAAGAAACGTGAGGATTTATGGGCTTAAAATGCTTAAGTGTGAGAGGAGAGGGTTTGAAGGTTAAAAATTGGTTAAGTGTGGGAGAAGTTGTGCAAAGAGGAAGAGTTAGGAGTTAAACATGAGAAGCTTAAAGAAGGATTTAAATGAGATTAAAGAGTTGAAAGGGAGTAAATGGTCTGAAGAGACGTTTGAAGGTTGAGAGTTGAGTGAACTGAACAATAAGTGTTTGAGCTTAATGAATAAAGACGTGTTGTAATGAAAACATTTCTTTTCATGACTTTTATATTGTAAACACTTGTAATTTCTTTTTGTTATTCATTGTATATCATTCATGTACATTCTTTTAATGGAATAATATTGCCATGTTTCAAGTTTGATTTTGTATACAATTGTTCATGAGCTTAACATATATCATAATTATGGATTTAATTAGTACAGTTATTAGTTATTTGTTAACTTAGAATAAAAATGGTGAATTGATTAAGTTTAAATGCCTCCCAGTTAACGACCTGGACTCAACTAGTTAAAAGAATTTAAAATCTAAAATGTAGATTAGCTTTATCCTATACTACGATTAAAGATGATAATTTAACCAATCATGTTAACCTAAGTCTTTTCTTTATGTAATTAATTAAGCCTAATAATCTTAATTAACTGTGTTGAGAATTGAGCAATCATTACGGCCGACCGATGTGGGACTATCTGGGAGAGAGTTTCAACCGTGCATTAGCTGTGCAATTTCGTTAATTCGACCATATTTAGGCCTCTAATTAGGTATTTAATTGGGGTTTATTTTCAAAATAAATTACATAATCTCAAAGCCTATTCATAGGGTTACTTATTGATACATTGTATTTACAATAATTAATTATTTAATTATATCTAAATATTAGTTAAAGTTATTGATCTGTTCATTTTAAACTACTACATAATTCCTTAATTAATGTTCAAATTAATAACTTAATGACTCAATTGACTTATAATTTAGTTAATATACATTATAAAGTATTAATTATACATTTTTAATTTATTTTGGTTATTTATTTTAATTTATATACATTTATATACATTATTTTAATAGATATATACATAATTATATTATAAATACTGCTATCAGTATAAATACATAATAAATAAGTTGAAAATAATTAAAATTATTATATACAAGTGTACAACATAACTTACTTCAGTAATTAATTAATTTAATAATTTAATTTATTTTAACTTAATGACTTAGCTAATTAACTTATTAACTTAATTACATACAATAAATACTTAACTAAACAAATATACAAGTATAGTATAGTATATAATAATTACTTAAATATGTATGTACACTTATAAATACATTTATATATGCAAATTTACTTATTTAGAATTACTGAGGTTTATATACATATAATCTACTATAAATAAATAGATAATTATATAATTAGAATGTATATATTATAACTCAACATCAATATTTACTTAAATATATATAATACATATATAAGTTAGTTATGTACATTATAAACATATATTTTATTATTTACATTTAACTTAGTATTTAATTGATAATTACAAGTATAAATACTATATATAGGGCATTTTTATGTATTTTTGAACTTTTCAACTTTTTATAGTCTTTTTATGTTTTATAGAAGTAGGAGAGGAGAGAGAGAACGTGAAATGAGAGAAGAGAAGGTTCTTTTTGTATTTTTCATATTGAGTTCCTTTACTCAGTATTAGAGTAGATTGAACCATCAGCTGGTATATTCTACCAGTTAAATTTTTCAGAATACTCTCATACCTTGCACACACCTATAAAAATATCTAATCCTACTCAAGACACCTTTATTTTATTTTTTTAAAATTTTTTAATATTTTTTTATGTATTTTCAAATCTCATACAAGTATGGCTTAAAATGAATGTTCAACTAACAACTTAAGCCTTCAAAATGACTTTGAGGGTCTGAAACTGGCATGTGAACATCTAAAAACCTTTAGCACATCACATGCAACATGAATTGAACATTGAATTTCATCAAATTTACAGTTTGTAACGACCCGATTCACGAGTCCCTACGAGACACGAGAACCGGACCGACTCGACTAATCCCAAGACCTGGTCGTCCAACGAGGAAGTAATCAAAAGAGCAGTAAAATAAACCACATTCAGCATGAATATAACTAACAGTAAGAAAATACAGCAGTAAGGAAAGAAACCACTACAGTATATACCACCACAACAGTAGAACAACATTCATAACATAATATGAAACTGCAGGTAAAGAAAAGTACAGCGGTAACAAGAACTACTAACTACAGTGGAACAAAAAGAGGTACAAGAGAACAGTGGTAACTCTACTGGACCCTACTCGGCCCAGCGTCCTCTGCAGCCGCCGACCATGGCTGCTCAACACCTGGTCCTGAAAGGTAACGAGTGTAACACATCAGCAAAACGCTGAGTAGAGTGGCAACTAAAACAAACGAAACAGTAGAGTGTACAGTAGCTGTTATGTTCTGTTACTTTCTTCAATTACGTCTTTCTATTGTCTCAAAATTTATCTATTTCTCAGATCCTTCACTTGATCTCGAATGTTCCTCGTGGGAACGATCTTGATTGCAGTCTTTTTCGAACTGTAGAAGTAGCACGTGGTGCTCTCTTGGCCGGGAGAGTCCCCTGTGGTGATCCTACTCTCAGTCAACCACCCCAGGGTCACGGACAGACGTAACGGTGACTACGGCACGCGCGATAAACGCACAGGTAGCTAACCCGCACTGGCACGCGGTCAGTCGTTTCCGTTAACGGGTGCGCCCAAAGAATAGCACGGAACCAGTACAGGGCAGAGCCCTCTCAGTAACAGGGGTCCAACCCCTCCACAGTAACCAAACAGGAGCTTGCCCCTCCACAGTCCGCGCACCCTCGCCTGACTACCCTGGTTTGCCCAGTGGGCCTAACAAGTCGGTGTAGGAGGCTAGCAGAACCCCGGGGCCCGTGGGGTAGCTAGTACCTCCCTACACTAGTAGCTCTCCTCGGTACTACGTACACGAGGGCCAGCAAGTCGGTACAAAGTGGCCAGTCCTAACCCCGGGTCCCTGGGGCGGCTGGCTCCGCTCTGCACTAAACAGGTACAGGTACTTCCCTTGGTACTACGTATCCAAGAGACAGCACACTACCACATCTTTCTTTCTCAGTTTCATTCCTTTCTCTTTCCAGGAGTTCCACTCCTAATTCCCCGTAGGTTTCCAATTCTTTTAACTCAGCACATTCAGGTTTCACCTTTCCAGTTTCACGTTCATACATCCCATATTCGCAGACATGCTCATTTATTCATGACAGGCAGCTGTTAAACCAATTTACAGGTAGCTATTATTTCCTTTCCACATTTTCCAAGACTGCAGTATTCATATATTCCACTAGTTCTTCCCATCCTAGGATTCATGCCATACCCTAGGATCTATCATACAATCTAGTTTTCCAGCCCTAGGATTCATGCAACACCCTAGGATCTACTATTCATTCTAGTTTCTCATTCCTAGGATTCATGCAATGTCCCAGGTTCTATTTATGGTTCCATAATTAACAGATTATACTAATAAACTTAAAAGCCACTCTACCAGTCACAACAGGAGTACTGGGGGCGTGGTCGGGAATCCCGCGTGCCTCCGTAACCCCCGAGACTGCAACGGAACGGGGTCCTATCACAAGGATCAAACACAAGGTGTTTCTCAAAATAGTATACAATTACTATAGACGGGTAGAGGATGTAATTCTGAAAAGCACGCAACTCGAAATGCGGAAAACGGAACCCGAACGGGCCCTAAACGGGTCGAAAACAACGAAACAGTGCAAAATCAGACGTCTGGAACTTATTCCTGACGTCTTAAAAAGTGGATCAGGGGCTACCTTGCTCTGCATGGTCTCTCAGACGTCCAGAAGCCTGTGGGGGCGTCTAGCCTAGTTCCCAGACGTCCGATGATCACCCCGGACGTCTGGAAGTCGTTCCAGTCGTCTGGCACTGCAGCCAGACGTCTGATTCGCGTTGGATGCGAATCTCAGAACCTGCGCGTACCCATTTCCTCTCTCTCTTAGTACGGTCAGTCGAAGAAGAGGAAGAAAGACGAAAAAACTAACCTTTCAAATGTCTGGACAACCCTCCAGACGTCCTCCCCGCCGTCTGGTTGTAAGCCCAGACGTCTGATTCTGGAGAAAATTCCAGAATCAGGGTGCGACTCGCCCTCCGCTCGCGACGCTCGGCCGCGCCGCGACTCGTCCGCCTGCTGCTCGAGCCGCAGCAGGCCTCCCGCGTCCGCTGCTTCCCTCGCCGGTCGGCCCTAGCAGCCCCGGCGAGCTCGCCCTCACGGCCAAGCGCCTCTTCCCATGTGCAGCACCTCCTCCCACGCTCACCGCTGCTGTCGCTGCCGCCGCTCACTCGCGCCCGCTCTCGCACACTGGCTGGAAGGAGAAGAGGAAGGGGGGGAGGTGATGAGAGTGAGGGAGGGGGGCGTGGCATTTTGAAGCCGCGCGGGGAGGAGAGAGAGCGGACTGAGGGTGCAGCCTGCAGCTGCAGGAGAGAGGGAAAAAGAGAGAGAGAGAGATGCGCTCGCAGGTCTGCGCGCTCAGGCGCGCAGACGAAACCGTTGTGTCGAAAAAATCGAATCCCAGACGTCTGGTCCGACGTCTGGCCCACCTCCCAGACGTCTTAAAATACGTCTGAAGCTGCACGTTCGTAACAGGACAGTTTGGTAACAAACATACTGCTGGCATTGAAGTACAACATAAGTTACAAACAATTCAAATCAGATTGAAGCCCAAAGCTTGTACATGAGTGCTTGTTCTATGATGTTCTAACATTACAAATCTCTAGCAGCTCACTTAAACACTCAATCCTCAGCAGAACCCAGCTATACAGTGGCTGCAGTTGCTACTGCAGCTGGTTGGACAGTTAGATCAGATCAGATCTTCTCAGATTTGATCTAAGGCAAATTAAATCCATCTAAGATATGGAAAACTAGATCCAAGGTCAATTAGATCCAATAAAACCATTCAATTCTTGCATCATTCAAAATCAAAACTCCAACCTCACTGAAAATCCATCTAGATCAAAGAGAAACAGTAGCTTCTACTGCTATTCAACTCAGATCTGAACTAAACTCTAAAATTCCACTTTCAATTATAGCAAACCAACTTCAGAAGATCTTGGACTTCACACATATCAAAATCAGATGCTAAAAAACCATAATTGCCCCTCCTTTGCCATAGACAACAAAAGAAGGTTGAACAACTCAGATTTCAGTTCAAATTACATTCCCTCAAAACTCATTTTTAAAATGTCTCAAATGATCTATGATAGGTCTGGAACTCAACAAAATCATATTGCAGCTTGAAAAACCCTAGAAACCCTAATTAATCCCTTCCTTATGCTGCGAACAGCATGAAGAATAGAGATCGAAATCGGAATGTAAATCAACTTAAGAATCAGTTCCAAACCTTTAGTAAGATGTCTCAATCTTCCTTCAAACCCCAAATAAAGGATTAAAACAAATGTGAATCAGGAAACATGTTGCCCAAGTGGGCCATTAGTGTGCAATCGCCTTGATGATATGATCATCTAATCATCCTGCACACCATTGATTAGTGTTTAGGATGATTGGGCGATCCTTAGAAATCAAATAGGTCATTGTGAGGGCTTCACAACAATGCATCAAAAATCCTTTGCCCTCACTACCTAAGGCGATGAAAACCAAATATCAAATTAGGCCTGAGCACTTCCCTTGATAAAAACTCAATTAAAATAGCTGATGCCTACCTCCATTAGTCCAAACAAACAATTATGATCTCAATTTGGTCAATCAAACCTGATTAAAACATAATTGCTAAAAAAAAATCCTCATTCACTCTCAAAATTCAAACCAGATCTAAGCACAATTCAAAGCATAGGGAGGGTGATTGTGATCAGATGACATGAATGGGATCACCCTCAAGTGGATTTGGTGCACCAATAGATTTGTAAGCCATGGAGCTTCAGATCCATTGGTTGCTCTAATGGAGGGGACGATATGATGAATTAAATAACGAAGGAAGTGAGTGAAAGTGATAGTGAGGTGGTGAGGGAGCTATATGAACACATGGATGCATGAAAGTGTGTGAAATTTCCTCTCTGATTTGAATTGATCAGAGAGGGAAAACTCGGATCTAACTAGTCTACTCCTAATCTAAACTAAGTCAGATCAAATCAACTGATAATTGCTACTCTAACTAATCTAAACTAAGCTAACAAAGTAGTAAAGTACACTAAGAAGGTGATTAAATCTACTCTGCAGATGAAAGTGATGTCCATGAGCCATCTGCAGTCGGCTAATGGCGAAGAAAGGGGAGGAGCCCTCAGCGGATGAAGGAGGTGTCCCAGATCCACTAGACGTCAGCCAATGGTAATTGAAGGAGGTAAAGGAACCTGCTCTATCACCACAAGCAATGAGAGAGAGAATGTAGCTGAGGGTATGGAGTGAAGGGATCGGCTCAATGGCTCCCAAGGGAGCTAATTATCTAGGTGTTAGGGGAGATATGGGTGTTGCACTATGGTGTTAGTCAAATTAGGGATGGACGGTGGATGTGGTATGGGGCAAAGCATGGGAAGATTTAGGATGAAATCCCACCGTAGGATGGGATCTGGAGGGGTAACGGAGCTGCACGTAAAGGCACACAATCTAAGGTGTTAGATCCACCCTTGAATCAATGATGCAATGAACAAATGGTGCTGGTGAGCCCTGTCCATCATGAAGAACAGAAGAGGAGAGGAGGATGCCTAGGTGTATTAGGCTATTTACATGAATGCCCTCGAATTGAAATGCTGTGACAATTGCATAATAAACCCATTAGTAGAAAGTTTCAATGCAGAGCGATCCTTAGAGCCTCTTAAATAAGCCCTTATGAGTTTTTATGTAAAAAAAATGTGATAAATGAAGGACCTTTATGTAATGTCATGATTTCAAGGCCCTAAGAGATTTTTATTGAAGCTTAATTGAACATGTTAGAAGTTAATTTAACCCTTAATTTGTACTTTGGAACTTAATAAATGTTCAATTTACATTTGGATCATCAAATTGTATTTAATGAATAGAAACTCTCAAAATTGACTTAATTATACATTTTTAACACAAATTGAGTGTTTTAGGTCCTTTTCATTAATTCTCACACTTAACCTATTTGTTATGTTAATTAGATAGTGTTTAACCTAATTTCTAGTTAAACTTTAGCATTTTAGCTATGATGAGGCACACCTCATCAGAGATCAACTAGAAGAAGATTGTGGTCCTACTCTTCAAGCTTCCTAGCATATATTAGAGATCACCGAATCTCTGCTACATCAAGCTTATCCACTTCCATCTTGAGGGAAGTAATTCTTACCTATAGAAGCTTAGGTTAAATTGTATATTTGGGCTCTATAGGTTGTTGTACTTTTCATTTTGTTTTTGGTTGGGTATTCATGTAGTGAATTCCCATATCCCTCATAAGGCAAAATACTTTTCGTGAAGAAGAGTGGTTTTGAGGTACATTACCCTAAGTGTAAAGTACTGGGGTTCGTAATTGAGGTTATATCACCCTCAGTTTAAAGTGATACATTAGTAGATTTGATCTACTCGGTAGATCGGGAAATCCTAAATTGAGACTTAGATGGTGATTTTTACCTAGGTTAAGTTTCCACCTAAAAATTTATTGTGCATTGTGGTGATTGCTTTGTGGGATTGAATTTTATTTGTATTTATTTTTATCTTGCACTATTCAACACCCACCCCCCCCCCCCCCCCCCCCCCCAACTCTAGTGCACCGATAATGGCCTCTTAGTTAATGTTGAAATTATCATCTCCTGATCTGCATGTGTCATCTTAGAGCATCTTCTAGGAAGAAGGCCCACTAGGATTAATGGGTATTGTAATCCCTTAAAAGTCTCTAAGAATGACATCCTAAAACTTTAGAACGTTTAAAAGAAGTTTTCACCTTCCAATGACTTAAGTACCTACGAGTCAAAATGTTACACCAAATTATTCTCTTCTACTAAACAGGCGCTAGCTTAGGATTGTGACTTAGCTAAGTAATCAAAGTAGTGTGCTCTACCATTTCACACCACTCATGGTGCCAAACATCAATATAAATAATGATTTGAAAGTAGTGCCTTGGCCGTTGCCAAGGTATTGAGTTGAATTCCTTGATTTCTAAGCCAATCGACTCTTATCTAGGTCTACATAATTGAGTATTACTAGCCATGTTCTGCTACTAGGTCCCTCATATTTAACTAATTATGATTTCATAGCTGCCTCAATGCACACATCTCAATGTGCCTAGGTTTCCTAGTTTAATACTCATTTCTACCATTTTAGAGTATTTCCTTGAGGTTCATGCCACATAGTCAGTTAATTCACCATTCGCAGCAAGCTAGACATTATTGTAATGATATTTCCTAAGTTGTATTTACCTAGGTCAGTTTTCATTTTTACTTCTCTACATGGTCATTCGTAACTTTTTTTTGGCTAGCTATAAGTGTTATGACTTAGACCCCTGCCCTAATAGCAATCCAAATCTAGTTCACACATTCATTCAAGATCTATAATCGTCCAACAAATAGCATAAAACACATACATGCACAACGATCACACTTTGGAAATAAAGGAAGCAAACTAAATTTAAGTAGCAGCATTCATAGAAATAATCGATAACTATCAGTGAGAAATAAAAAGTATAGGTCCCAAAGAAAATAATACAAAATAAAATGGAAATGAAAAAGGAAACTAGCTAAAGCTAAGTGAGGTAACCCTCACAGACTAGCTACATTGTAGAACTTGGACTAGCATCGTCTCCTCCTGCAGTCACAAAACCCAGCTACTACCTATCAAGACCTTTGTATGGAGTCCAAATAAATTGCACCAACAAATGCTAAGTAGAGTAGCTAAACAAGGAAGTAATATCAACTTTAGAGAAATGTATAAAGAAATAAGAAGCGAATATTTGTGTCAGTACAGTTATCTTTATTTAGCCAATTGTTAATAAATTAATTAATATGTGTATGTGCCTTCACATCTTTGGGTCATTATTAGCTCGTAATCAATTCCTCTAAAGGCACGAGAACAGATCGCTATGATATTTGAAGTAAGATGCATATGAAACACTTTCTTCGCTAGGAGAATCTCTCATACTAGTCCCCCTACCTAGTCTATTAATATGCTTGAACCGCAGCGATCGTCAAACAATCATAATAAAGTATTGTTGATGGCTTTTTATCCCTGGCAACGGCGCCAAAAATATGACAGGATCGACAACCGATTTGCAATAAAAAGGGTTTTAAATGTCGTTGTTGTAGTATATGTGTTACAAATGCAAATCGATGTTACATCAATTTTATTTATTTACAACTTTTACTGGTTTGTTTCCATGTCGTTCACTGGGAGGCAGTTATTGATATACATCACTTTCTAAGTCCAAAAATGTTCTTTTATTCCAAAAATGTTTATTTTATTTACAAAATGAATGAATGAATCAATAAATGAAAGAATTGGTTAATTATTTACAAGAGAATCAATTATCTCTAACTACAATGTCTTAAACATATTTATAACTAAACAGGTATAAAAAACTATCTACTACCACACTATGTTAGTTATATACAATTACTATAAGTAATACCTAAGTATAGGCACAAAAATAGCTAACAATATCTACTATACTAAATTATATTAACATACTAATGTCTTTGGTAACATATATTATATATACAGTAACATATACAAGCATCGCTGTAACCTTAGTAAAATATTTACATAACATATGGCAAAATAGTTATCTATACTGACATATATAGCTATGTACAATGATAGATCTAACTGTCACTAAAGCTCTAGTGTTATTTATATCTATAAGAGCTCAAACAGTATCTTTACACTACTTATACTATTACCTATATTAAGTATATACATATACATATTCATATTTATTTATTTACATTATATATATATATACTATGTACTTATACTATACGTATTATACATATATACATATGTACACAAACACACACAACACTACTGCCAACACTTAGTCGTTGTTGCTCATTTACTCCTCTCCTCTCTTCTGTGTCAACACTTAGTCATTTTTTTTAGGGCATCTCACAAACACTGTTCGTTAGGCTAAAAATTAGGTTTTTAGTGGATGGGTCGATCACGTTTGAGGGATATACAACACCCAAGAGGGTGGGACCAGACCTCTACTAACGGTCTGCCCTTGTTTTTAATTTGTGCATTAATATCTTACTTCAGGCCCATTTCAGGCCTGCTACAATGCGTGGCCCCCAGCCCACCACTGCTTCAAATGTATCAATATTTGCTCATTCTGATCAGTGGTAATGGATATGGGTAATGGGTATGCCGTGCGCTATCAACTGAAAAGCCAGTAGCGCAAAAAAAATTTATACCACATCATCTGCTTTTCACCACACGATGTGGCACTTTCTTGCGGCACTCCATTGAGTGCAGCTGCATTTACATGTATTTTGATTTCATGATTTTGGCCCTCAATTTGAGGGCCATAATTAATTTCAATTTCTAATTAAAATATATCATTAGAAATCCCTTATAATGGGATACATAATTATGTAGTTAATTTAGTAAAATAACATAATTAATTATATTTTAAAATTGGTTAAAGTGAGTGATTTATACATGTTAATTTAAGGGTTAATCTATTAATTAAAGTACAAATTGGTTAATTAATCATACAATTGACCTTATATAGTGTTAATGTACATAATAAATTATTTATCATACATTTTTAATATATTTTAGAAACTTTATTTTAATTTTTATACATTTAAATATTAGTTTAAGTTAGATTTACATATAGATAATTTATAAATACTATAATACAGTATAAATACAACATAAATAGGTTGAAAATATTTAATATAACATTATACAAATGTACATTATAACTTACTTCAGTATTAACTTAAATTAATATTTTATTTTATTTTAAGTTAATAAATTACTTAATTAACCTAATAACTTAATTATCTACTATAAGTACTTAATTAACTTAATTACAGGTACTGTACTGTTCATAATACATGGTTAAATACATATATACAGTATTAGCTATAATTATGTACATATAAGTTAATATATGTACTTATATTAACTTATACAGTATTAGATATGTTTATATAATTACTTAGATTTATATGCATATAAGTTAATATAAATTAATAGATAATTATACAATAAAGTTATATATACAATAACTCACTCTAAATATTTAATTTAATATATAGAATACAGATATAAGTTAATTATGTACATTATCTATGTATTATACAATATATACATATAGCTTAGATTTAACTTATATATACAAGTATATACATAGTGTACAATATATTTTTAGGTATTTTTATGTATTTTCTTATTTTTATGATTTTTATATATAGAATAGAGGTAGGGGATGAGAGAGAAAGAGAGTTCTTTTTGGTGTGTTTCTTCTTAGGTTCTTTATTAAATTTCCAAGTAAACTGAAACGTCGACTGGTATGTTCTACTAAGCTGAGAGTTCAGAATGCTTTGAAACTTGACACACACTTAGAAAAATACTCAATTCTACCCAAGACATCTTTATTTTATTTTTTTACAAGTTTTTTAAATTTTTATCTATTTACAAACCAACTTTAATGTAGGCTTAAAAGAGTTTGGAAATACAAAACCTAAGCCATCAAAACTCAATCCAAGTGCTGGAAGTGGACTATATATCAAGCAAAACATCCAACACATCATATGAAACATGAATGATCATTAAACATGATTTCTACTTTCAATTTCATCAAATATCAAAATTAGACAATAGAGCAATGGACATGTATTTGACATTGAATTTAAAAACATGGAATCAAGACATTGAAATTAGATGTTAAGCTCTAACAGTACATGAATGCTTGATGCATGAAGTTGTATCAATACAAAATAGTGTTAGAATACTTAAATCCTCAAATCCTAGCTCAATTCATCCTCTATCTGACCAAGTCAATAGCTGAAACTGAAATTTCAGTTCAGCTACTGCAAAATCTCAGATCAGATGATGCTCTTGCTACTGTCACAATTTCCCAGCAGCAGCTGCTGTTGTTCTATTTCAGACCAGATGTTGAAATCATTGGTTAGACGTCTTAAAACCAAGGCTATTACAACAACAGCAATAGCCAGTAGCTGGAAGCTCACCCAAAATGCAGCAGCTGGAAACTGCTACAGCTGCTATTCTTGTGATCTCCAGTAGCCACTATTGCTGTGTTACAGCTAAAACCATACATAAAATCCAAAATATTTCCACATTTATATCATCATAAAAACAAATCAAGAGGTCTAAAACTTATCTCCAACCCAAATTTTGCATCAAAATCCAATGATAACCTAATTGATCTCTTATATCAAGCCTTAGATAGCTTAATAGAAAGAGATCAATAGGACACTAAAAATCCACTCAAAATAACTTCTGTAATGACCTGATTCCCGAGTCCCTACGAGACACGAGAACCGGACCGACTCGACTAATCCCAAGACCTAGTCGTTCAACGAGGAAGTAACCAAAAGAGCAGCAAAATAAACCACATTCAGCATGAATATAACTAACAGCAAGGAAATACGGCAGTAAAGAAAGAAGCCACTATAGTATATACCACCACAACAGTAGAACAACATTCATAACATAATATGAACTGCGGGTAAAGAAAAGTACAGCGGAAACAAGAACTACTCACTACAGTGGAACCAAAAAAAAAGTGGTACAAGAGAACAGTGGTAACTCTACTGGACCCTACTTGGCCCAGCGTCCTCTGCAGCCGCTGACCCTGGCTGCCCAACACCTGGTCCTGAAAAGTAACGAGTGTAACACGTCAGCAAAACGCTGAGGAGAGTGACAGCTAAACTAAAGAAACAGTAGAGTGTACAGTAGCTGTTATGTTCTGTTACTTTCTTTAATTACGTCTTTCTATTGTCTCAAAATTTATCTATTTCTCAGATCCTTCACTTGATCTCGAATGTTCCTCGTGGGAACGATCTTGATTGCAATCTTTTCCGAACAGTAGAAGTAGCACGTGGTGCTCTCCTGGCCGGGAGAGTCCCCCGTGGTGATCCTACTCTCAGTCAACCACCCCAAGGTCACGGATAGGCGTAACGGTGACTACGGCACGTGCAATAAACGCACAGGTAGCTAACCCGCACTAGCACGCGGTTAGTCGTTTCCGTTAATGGGTGCGCCCAAAGCACAGCACGGAACCAGTACAGGGCAGAGCCCTCTCAGTGACAGGGGTCCAACCCTTCCACAGTAACCAAACAGGGGCCTTGCCCCTCCACAGTCCGCGCACCCTCGCCTGACTACCTTGGTTTGCCCAGTGGGCCTAACAAGTCGGTGTAGGAGGCTAGCAGAACCCCGGGGCCCGTGGGGTAGCTAGTACCTCCCTACACTAGTAGCTCTCCTCGATACTACGTACACGAGGGCCAGCAAATCGGCACAAAGAGGCCAGTCCTAACCCCGGGTCCCTGGGGCTGCTGGCTCCGCTCTGCACTAAACAGGTGCAGGTACTTCCCTTGGTACTACGTACCCAAGAGACAGCACACTACCACGTCTTTCTTTCTCAGTTCCATTCCTTTCTCTTTCCAGGAGTTCCACTCCTAATTCCCCGTAGGGTTCCAATTCTTTTAACTCAGCACATTCAGGTTTCACCTTCCCAGTTTCACATTCATACATCCCATATTCTCAGACATGCTCATTTATTCATGACAGGCAGCTGTTAAACCAATTTACAGGTAGCTATTATTTCCTTTCCACATTTTCCAAGATTGCAATATTCATATATTCCACTAGTTCTTCCCATCCTAGGATTCATGCCATACCCTAGGATCTATCATACAATCTAGTTTTCCAGCCCTAGGATTCATGCAACACCCTAGGATCTACCATTCATTCTAGTTTCTCATTCCTAGGATTCATGCAATGTCCTAGGTTCTATTTATGGTTCCATAATTAACAGATTATACTAATAAACTTAAAAGCCACTCTACCGGTTACAACAGGAGTACTAGAGGCGTGGTCGGGAATCCTGCGTGCCTTCGCAACCCCCGAGACTGCAACGGAACGGGGTCCTATCACAAGGATCAAACACAAGGAATTTCTCAAAACAGTATACAGCTACTGCAGACGGGTAGAGGATGTAATTCCGAAAAGCACGTAACTCGAAATGCGGAAAACGGACTCCGAACGGACCCTAAACGGGTCCAAAACGACGAAACAGTGCAAAATCAGACGTCTGGAACCTCTTCCAGACATCTTAAAAAGTGGATCAGAGGTTACCTTTGCTTTGCGTGGTCACTCAGACGTCCAGAAGCCTGTGGGGGCATCTGGCCTAGTTACCAGACATCCGATGGTCACCCCGAACGTCTGGAAGTCGCTCCCGTCATCTGGCACTGTGGCCAGACGTCTGATTCGCGTTGGATGCGAATCTCAGACCCTGCGCGTACCCATTTCCTCTCTCTCTTAGTACGGTCAGTCGAAGAAGAGGAAGAAGACGGAAATAACTCACCTTTCAGACGTCTGGACAGTCCTCCAGACGTCCTCCCAATCGTCTGGTTGGAAGCCCAGACGTCTGATTCTGGAGAAAATTCCAGAATCAGGGCGCGACTCGCCCTGCGCTCGTGACGCTCGGCCGCGCCGCGACTCGTCCGCCTGCTGCTCGAGCTGCAGCAGGCCTCCCGCGTCATCCCGCGTCCGCTGCACCCCCGCCGGTCGGCTCCCGCTGCCCCGGCATGCTCGAGCCCTCACGGCCGACGCCTCCTCCCTCGCACAGCACCTCCTCCCGCACCCGCCGCGACTATCGCCGCCACCGCTAACTCGTGCTCGCTCTCGTGCACCGGCTGGAAGGAGAAGATGAAGGGGGTGGAGGTGATGCGAGTAAGGGAGGGGGGCGTGGCGTTTTAAAGCCGCGCCGGGAGGAGAGAGAGAGGACTGAGGGCGCAGCCTGCAGCTACAGGAGAGAGAGAGACGCTCGCAGGTCTGCGCGCTCAGGCACGCAGACGAAACAGGAGTGCCGAAAATAACCAAATCCCAGACGTCTGGGAGGGGTTCCAGACGTCTGGGCCACCTCCCAGACGTCTTAAAAGACGTCTGAAGCCACGCGTTCGTAACAATATAACAAACTCAAAGGAAGTTTCGTCCCCGAAACTTGCGCTAACTAGGGTGCGGGAAAAACGTCATAGTAACCATAACAAACTCAAAGAGGACCGAAGCCGGTCCGAAAAGACGTACCCGCGAAGAGCTCCAGGTACCGCTCCCGCATTGCCGCCTCAGGCTCCTAGGTAGCCTCCTCGTACCGCTGGCTCCTCCACAAAACCTTTACCAGGGGTACTTGCTTTCGTCTCAAACTGCGGACGGCTCGGTCTAGAATCTGCACTGGCCGCTCGGGGTAGGTTAGGTTGTCCTCCACCTCGACGCTCTCATGACTCAGTACATGATTGGGATCGGCTACGTACTTCCTGAGGTTGGACACGTGGAACACGTCGTGCACTCCAGAAAGCTACGGGGGGAGGGCAAGCCTGTAAGCAACGGGTCCAACCCGCTCCAGGACCTCAAAGGGCCCCACAAACCTCGGCGCGAGCTTCCCTCTCACCCCAAACCGCTGTAGGCCCTTCATGGGCGAAACACGGAGAAAGACGTGGTCCCCAACCTCAAACTGCACCTCTCTGCATTTCCGATCCGCGTAGCTCTTCTGTCTGCTCCTGACAGTGCGGAGTCGCCTGTGGATCTGCTCGACTACCTCCTGACTCTGCCGGATCAACCTGGGGCCAACCTCCCACTTGGTCCCCACCTCAACCCAACTCAAGGGTGCCGTACACCTCCGTCCGTACAGAGCCTTGTAGGGAGCCATGCCGATGCTCGAGTGATAACTGTTGTTGTATGCAAACTCCGCTAGGGGCAGGTGCTCCTCCCAAGAGCCCCTCCAGTCCAGTACACAAGCATGCAAAAGGTCTTCAAGTGTCTGTATCGTGCGCTTGGACTGTCCGTCCGTCTGGGGGTGGTAAGCTGTACTAAACCTCAACTGCGTCCCCAGGGCCTGCTGAAACTCAGCCCAAAACTGGGACGTAAAGCGGGTATCCCGGTCGGATACGATCTCCCACGGAACTCCGTGTAGTCGTACCACATCGCGGATATACCTCTCTGCCTACTGTGCTGGTCCCAAAGTGACTCGAATCGGCAGGAATCGTGCCGTCTTCGTCAGTCTATCCACAATTACCCAGACAGCGTCGTGCCCTCGCTGGGTAACAGGCAAGCCCACCACCAAGTCCATGGTGATGCTCTCCCACTTCCACTCTGGCACTAGAAGCGGCTGTAGCGGCCCTGCAGGCCTCTGATGCTCGGCTTTCACCTGCTGGCACACTAAGCACTGCTGCACGAATTCACCCACATCCCGCTTCATCCCCCTCCACCAAAACTCGCGTCTCAAGTCGTGGTACATCTTCGTGTTTCCGGGATGTATGGTGAACCTGGAACCGTGTGCCTCAATCAGGAGCTCTCTAAACAGCTCCTCGTCTTTGGGAACGCACAACCGTCCCCTCAGGCGCAGCACCTGGTCTGTGAAAGAGAAGTCCCCTGGGTCTCCTGACAGTACTCTGTCGTGCAAGGACTGCAAGTACGGATCGGCCATCTGTCCTGTGATGATGCGATCTATCAGCTCTGGCCTAGTCTGTCGTGTCACCGTCACTGCCCCACAGTGCCCCCGTAACTTCAGGGGTTGCCAACTGCTCACCTCCTCCAAAAGGCTCCAACTCTGTCACTGTAAACTGGCCAAGTGTGCGGCTGGCTTACGACTCAAGGCGTCAGCCACCACATTAGCCTTTCCCGGGTGGTAGGAGATGCTGCAGTCGTAGTCCTTCAGGAGCTCCAACCAACGTCTCTGTCTCATGTTGAGCTCCTTCTGATCAAAAAGATATCTGAGGCTCTTGTGATCTGTGAAAATTTCGAAGGTCTCACCATACAAGTAGTGCCTCCAGGTCTTCAGCGTGAAGACAACAGCTGCCAACTCTAGGTCGTGGGTAGGGTAGGTATGCTCATGGGGCTTCAGTTGCCTCGAAGCGTAAGTGACAACGTGACCCTTCTGCATGAGCACACCTCCTAACCCCTGCAAGGAGGCGTCCGTGTACACAACGAACCCGCCACTACTGTCAGGGATGGTGAGCATGGGAGCCGAGGTCAACCTCTCCTTCAGCTCCAGAAAACACGCCTCACAGGCGTCTGTCCAAGCGAAGGGCATGTCCTTCCGAGTCAACTGTGTCATAGGACGCGCGATCTGTGAAAAACCTCTGATGAATCGTCTGTAGTAGCCTGCCGGTCCCAGGAAACTGCGAATCTCAGTGACTGAACACGGTCTCTCCCACCTGAGTACTGCCTCGACCTTGGCTGGGTCCACCGCCAAGCCATCTCCAGAGGTCACATGACCTAAGAAGGTCACCTCCCTCAACCAGAACTCGCACTTGCTGTATTTGGCGTACAGCCTACGTCGTCTCAAAGTGTCCAGAACCATCCGCAAGTGCTGTCCATGCTGCGTCTGATCTCTAGAATAGATGAGTACATCATCTATGAATACCACCACGAACTGGTCCAAGTACGGTCTAAACACCCGGTTCATCAGATCCATAAAAGCAGCGGGGGCATTGGTCTGCCCAAATGGCATGACCAAAAACTCGTAGTTCCGTACCGGGTGCGGAAAGCTGTCTTGGAGACGTCGGTCTCCCTGATCCTCAACTGGTGGTATCCCGACCTCAAGTCGATCTTGGAGAACACCGTGGCACCCTGCAATTGGTCAAACAAGTCGTCGATCCTCGGCAACGGATATCTATTCTTGATGGTGACCCTATTCAGCTGTCAGTAGTCCACACAAAGGCGTAAGGTCCCATCCTTCTTCTTCACAAACAGTACCGGGGCTCCTCAGGGAGACGCACTGGGCCACACGAAACCTTTCTCCAAAAGTGTTGGTGCTAGAGCACCACGATCATTTGTTTTGATGATAACAAAACACGTGTTATTTAACATTTGCAATTTGAGTCCTAGATTTCAGGTCAATTGCAAATGTGGACGTGTTTAGACGGAGTTCGAGCTCGCATCCAGGACGGATTGGAGGAGCTTGACGGAAAACAGAGGAGGTTCGCGTGGAGCGAAAGATTGAAGATGGAAGGAAATGAAGAATAGGATAGATTTCCTTCTTTTGTACTCGTTGTATTTTTCGTTTCTTTTGTTGCTCTTTATTTCCTTAGAAATTATGTTAAAGAGCCTCAAAGAACCCTAACACTAGTCCTAGGAACACCGGCACAACCCTAGGATACTTAGGTTTTCTGTAGAATACTTAGAAAACCAATATAGGGTTCAAACAGACTTTCCAGACGTCTAATTCCCAAATCAGACGTCTGATAATGTATTTTAAGACGTCTGATAACTGTTAGGCTGGACATAGTTAGTTCTGTCTGATGAAATCAGACGTCCAGACCTTATACCAGACGTCTTAGAAGACGTCTGATGGATTTGCCAGACGTCCAATCAGTGGACCGTTGGCTGGCTTAGCAGACACTCAAGAATATGACCGTTAGAGCCTTATCAGACGTCCTTAGGCCTTTCCAGACGTCTGATAAATGACCGTTTTGCCTCGGCTGACCCAAAATCTCTTCTCAGAGATTTTCTAGCCGTTGCAACGTTTGGAAATCAATTCCCACAGTAGAAGTAGGTTTCCAGACGTCCAGACATAGTTCCAGACGTCCTGTATGTCGTCTGATGGACTTGCGCAAAAACCCTGTTTAGATCTGATCCAAGTCAGGGAGAGACCCGCCCAAAATCAGACGTCTGACCTTGGAATCAGACGTCTTAAAGTGGCCTTCCAGACGTCTGATGCCAGAGTTAGACGTCTGATAACCCTGTCAAATGTAATCATTGTCCTGATTTCGGCCTGATTCTCTTGGACTTTGTTCCCAACGGCTATAGAACCCTTTCTAAGCCTTCCAAAGCCTTCCTAAGGCCTCTATAAATAGAGGGGAGCCTTTGCAACACAAAAACACATAAGAGACACACTAAGAGAAACACAAGACACACTTAAGCAACATAGTTCCACTCTCTTGTGTCCTAGCTAACTCTTGCTCTCCAAGCTCAAGCTCCATTCTCCTGAGAGCATCAAGCTGTTGCGCACCCGCTCTCCCGCCATAGTTCACGAGAGCAGAGTTGCGCCGTCGCGTGGCTCACGCACCGCGTCATCGTCGACGCACTCCTTGCAAAGGGGAGTTTCCTAAATCCTATAGAAGCTAGGTTCTTTATTACTTTGTTGGCTCTATAGGTTTGTTGTTTATTTTACCTTTGTCTTTTGGTTGGGTATTCGCTTTGCGAATTCCCGTCTCCTTCGTGGGACAAAATCCTTCTCGTGGAGAGAAGGGGTTGAGGAACGCTACCCTCGTACTTGTAGCGTGGTTGTACTGAGGTTGAATCACCCTCGTTTAAAGTGATTCGTTTAGTGGATTTTGATCAACTTGGTTGATCGGAAAATCCTAACTCGAGAGGGTTAGGTGGTGGTTTTCACCCGGTTTGGGTTTCCACCTAAAAATACCTGTGTACATTGTGCGATTGTTTTTTGTGAGATTGCTTTATATTTAAATTCCGCATTTTTTTTGTCACGCTGATCTCACCCCTCCAAGTAGGGAAATTACAAAAAGGTCCTGCAACTGGGACTTGAGCTCTCGCAGCTCAAGAGGTGCCATCCTGTATGGTGCGGTGGAGATGGGGTTGGTCCCTGGTACTAGTGAGATCTCAAACTCGATCTCACGCTCGGGCGATAGTCCTGGTAACTCGTTTGGAAACACGTCAGGGTACTCTCTGACCACCGGGATGCTCTGGAAGTCTGCCACAGGGATGGGCTCTGCCACCACACAAGCTAGGAAGCCCTCGCACCCCTGGCTCAAAAGTCTCGCCGCCCGAAGTGCCGAAATGCACCTAAACCCTCCGTCCACTGGCTGTCCATGAAACTCGAAAGAAGGCAACTCCGGAATGGAGAAGACGATCTTCCTCTCAAAACAGTCCACCAAGGCGTGGTAAGCGGACAGCCAATCCATCCCCAGAATCACTCCAAAGTCCTCCATCTGTATCATAATCAGGTCAGCTGGCAGGCTATGTCCCCCGACGCTGACCTCGCAATCCGTGTACACCTCTTCAACTACAAACAGCTGACCACTCGGACCTCTGATTACAAACGGATTCTCTAACAGTGTATAATCCTGGTCCAAACTAACTGCGAAACTGGCTGCGACAAACGAGTGCGTAGCGCCAGAATCGAAAAGTGTGTAAACGAGTCTGCCGGAAACTGAAACCATACCTGCCACTACCGAGCCCGAAGCTCTGGCTGGAAGGGCCTCTTTCGCCCGCCGTCAGTGTCTCACGCGGACAGGTTGGTCTCCTCATAAGTCATGGCTGCCTCCACCACCCTCGAAAACATAGGCAACTTCAGGGGTTTGACATACCCCCGAATCGCAGGCCGGAGCCCCTCGGTGAACCTCCAAAGGGGCTCCTCCTCAGTAGCTACCGCTGTCGCTGCAAAGCGGGACAGCTCCAGGAAACGCGTGCGGTACGCGCTCACGGTCATCGTCCCTTGGCGGAGAGTGTGGAACTCCCACCTCCTCTGGTCCTGCTATGTCTGGGGAAAGTACTGCTCGCAGAAGAGGGCGACGAACCGATCCCAAGTTGGCTCGTCCCTCTCCTGTCCCCGGACCGCCCTCCACCACCTGTGTGCCGCACTCTCCAGCTGGTACGTGGCAAAGGCCACGCGGCACTCCACCGGGGGGCGAAGGGTGTCGAACATCTTCTCCAGCTGCTCGAGCCAGTCCTCTACCTCAGTCGGGTCCTCACCCCCCTTGAAAGAGGGGGGCTTCAACTTCCGGAACTGCCCGAAGAACTCGGAGTGGCGCTGCAGTGGGGATGCTGGTGCACCTCCAGGCACCGATGCCTCGTGCACAGAAGTATCGGAGGAAAGTGGGGGCTGCAGCGGCCCATCCCCTCCCCCGCGACCAGCGCCGCGTCCGTCGGGTGGTCCCACAGAGGACTCCCCCTCCGCAGCCCCAGGGGGAGGCGCTCGGGGCGGTGGGTGGAGCTCCTCTTGCATAATATCCCGTATCAGCTGGGCGAGGTCCTGGGCCTGGACGCCAGGAGTAGTGGCTGGTCCACTGAGGCGTCGGCAACGGCACGCCCACCTCGCCGACCCCGCCCTCGGCCCGCCTCACTAGACCCGCAACGAGGCATCTCCTGCAAGGAGACGCGAAACAAAACGGGACGCGTCACTATGGAACGATACCGAACGGAACGTCTAAGAGCTCATGTCAAAAGATATGTTGTGGTAGCTACTCTAGTTATAGACATGTGAATTGGTTATTTTCCAGTCAGTTGATTCACTTCTCGGGACAACCTTGCTCTGATACCATCTTGTAACGACCTAATTCCCGAGTCCCTACGAGACACGAGAACCGGACCGACTCGACTAATCCCAAGACCAAGTCGTTCAACGAGGAAGTAACCAAAAGAGCAGCAAAATAAATCACATTCAGCATGAATATAACTAACAGCAAGGAAATACGGCAGTAAAGAAAGAAGCCACTACAGTATATACCACCACAACAGTAGAACAACATTCATAACATAATATGAACTGCGGGTAAAGAAAAGTACAGCGAAAACAAGAACTACACACTACAGTGGAACAAAAAAAAAAGTGGTATAAGAGAACAGTGGTAACTCTACTGGACCCTACTCGGCCTAGCGTCCTCTGTAGCCGCTGACCCTGGCTGCTCAACACCTAGTCCTGAAAAGTAACAAGTGTAACACGTCAGCAAAACGCTGAGTAGAGTGGCAGCTAAACTAAAGAAACAGTAGAGTGTACAGTAGTTGTTATGTTCTGTTACTTTCTTTAATTACGTCTTTCTATTGTCTCAAAATTTATCTATTTCTCAGATCCTTCACTTGATCTCGAATGTTCCTCGTGGGAACGATCTTGATTGCAGTCTTTTCCAAACAGTAGAAGTAGCACGTGGTGCTCTCCTGGCCGGGAGAGTCCCCCGTGGTGATCCTACTCTCAGTCAACCACCCAAGGTCACGGACAGGCGTTACGGTGACTACGGCACGCGCGATAAATGCACAGGTAGCTAACCCGCACTGGCACGCGGTCAGTCATTTCCGTTAACGGGTGCGCCCAAAGCACAGCACGGAACCAGTACAGGGCAGAGCTCTCTCAGTAACAGGGGTCCAACCCCTCCACAGTAACCAAACAGGGGCCTTGCCCCTCCACAGTCCGCGTACCCTCGCCTGATTACCCTGGTTTGCCCAGCGAGCCTAACAAGTCAGTGTAGGAGGCTACCAGAACCCCGGGGCCCGTGGGGTAGCTAGTACCTCCCTACACTAGTAGCTCTCCTCGGTACTACATACACAAGGGCCAGCAAGTCGGTACAAAGTAGCCAGTCCTAACCCCGGGTCCCTGGGGCGGCTGGCTCTGCTCTACACTAAACAGGTACAGGACTTCCCTTCGTACTACGTACCCAAGAGACAACACACTACCACGTCTTTCTTTCTCAGTTCCATTCCTTTCTCTTTCCAGGAGTTCCACTCCTAATTCCCTGTAGGGTTCCAATTCTTTTAACTCAGCACATTCAGGTTTCACCTTCCCAATTTCACATTCATACATCCCATATTCCCAGACATGCTCATTTATTCATGACAGGCAGCTGTTAAACCAATTTACAGGTAGCTATTATTTCCTTTCCACATTTTCCAAGACTGCAGTATTCATATATTCCACTAGTTCTTCCCATCCTAGGATTCATGCCATACCCTAGGATCTATCATACAATCTAGTTTTCCAGTCCTAGGATTCATGCAACACCCTAGGATCTACCATTCATTCTAGTTTCTCATTCCTAGGATTCATGCAATGTCCTAGGTTCTATTTATGGTTCCATAATTAACAGATTATACCAATAAACTTAAAAGCCACTCTACCGGTTACAACAGGAGTACTGGGGGCGTGGTCGGGAATCTCGCGTGCCTTCGCAACCCCCGAGACTGCAACGGAACGAGGTCCTATCACAAGGATCAAACACAAGGAATTTCTCAAAACAGTATACAGCTACGGCAGACGGGTAGAGGATGTAATTCCGAAAAGCACGCAACTCGAAATGCGGAAAACAGACTCCGAACGGGCCCTAAACGGGTTGAAAACAACGAAACAGTTCAAAATCAGACGTCTGGAACCTCTTCCAGACATCTTAAAAAGTGGATCAGAGGTTACCTTTGCTCTGCGTGGTCTCTCAGACGTCCAGAAGTCTGCGGGGGCGTCTGGCCTAGTTCTCAGACGTCCGATGGTCACCTCGGACGTCTGGAGGTCACTCCCGTCGTCTGGCACTGCAGCCAGACGTCTGATTCGCGTTGGATGCGAATCTCAGACCCTGCGCGTACCCATTTCCTCTCTCTCTTAGTACGGTCAGTCGAAGAAGAGGAAGAAGACGGAAATAACTCACCTTTCTGACGTCTGAACAGTCCTCCAGACGTCCTCCCATTCGTCTGGTTGGAAGTCCAGACGTCTGATTCTGGAGAAAATTCCAGAATCAGGGCGCGACTCGCCCTCCGCTTGCGACGCTCGGCCGCGCCGCGACTCGTCCGCCTACTGCTCGAGCTGCAGCAGGCCTCCCGCGTCACCCCGCGTCCGCTGTACCCCCACCGGCCGGCTCCCGCTGCCCCGGCAGGCTCGAGCCCTCACGGCTAACGCCTCCTCCCTCGTGCAGCACCTCCTCCCGCACCCGCCGCGGCTATCGCCGCCGCCGCTAACTCGCGCTCGCTCTCGCTCACCGGCTGGAAGGAGAAGAGGAAGGGGGCGGAGGTGATGCGAGTAAGGGAGGGGGGCGTGGCATTTTAAAGCCGCGCGAGGAGGAGAGAGAGAGGACTGAGGGCGCAGCTTGCAGCTGCAAAAGAGAGGGACGCTCACAGGTCTGCGCGCTCCATTGCGCAGACAAAACATGCGTGCCGAAAATAACCGAATCCCAGACGTCTAGGAGGGGTTCCAGACGTCTGGTCAGACGTCTGGGCCACCTCCCAGACGTCTTAAAAGACGTCTGAAGCCACGCGTTCGTAACAACTTCCAATCCTTCATTAAAGTCTATCAAATTCACTAACATAGCCTCAATTTCAGATTGAAAGTCCTTTGTTAGTAAGGACTCATGTTACCCTTAATTTAGGCTTTTTAATGTGGATCACAAGTGATTTGATCACTTGATCTTCTTGAACAACATTGACTGATGTTCAAGAAAATCTAGTGATCCCATAAAAACCATTAGATCATTGTTTTGACCTCCAATTAGAAATTCTGATTTTCCTTGGTCCAACTGCCCAAAATGCAACTCAAATTGGGCTCATGTTGATCTGAAAATTAAAAATCACATCAAACACCTTAAATTCATCACATTGGGTCCAATGGAGTGAATGAAAACTCAAATCGCTCAATTAAATCCGTTTAAAACCAAATTGACTACAAATCACAAAATTGGGCATGAAATCCAAATTTGAAAGAGTAGAGTGAATCGGGTCAATTAAAGCCAGAACGGGGGGTCTTTGTGAATAGATGGAGTGAATGGGTGACCCCCCAGGTGGATTTTAGGCATGAATTCAGTTCTAAAAGCCAAGACTTTAGATCTAAATTTGACCTTAATGGAGGGTTGAACAATGAATAAAATGCGAGGGAAAATCATAAACGAATTGTTGAGTGTAGAGGGAGATTTATGAGTTGAAATGGAGGTGGAAAAACACCTCTCTGACTCTAAACTAAACTAATCTACTCCAACCAATCCATCACTAATCTGATTTCTAATCTACTCCTAACTAATCTAATTACACTAATCACTACTTAAACTACTCTAGAAAGCTAGAAATCCTATCTAACAGGAAGAATGGGGTTGCATGGATCCAAAGTCGGCGGCTAAGGAGGAAGAAGGGAGAGAGATCTCCGGGGTCGTCCTCAGGCGTACGTCATCCTTAGCGGCGAGGAGGAATTAAAGGTGAAAAACCACGCCCCTGTCACAGGCATGGCGAGTGAAGGGGTTAGGAGGTACTAGAGAGGGAGGAAGGTGACCAACTCAAGAGGTGTAGGATGGAGCTGATGGCGCGCATGAGTGGCTAGGTAGCTGATCAAGTAGCTGAGGGAGTGAGTTTGATCAACGTAGTGGTGAGATTAAGACATTAAGGCTTCTACGGTGGATGCGAGCTATGCGGAGGCACGGGAAAGTTAAACCAAATTCCCACCGTCAAATGGGATCTAGGAAGGATGGTGATCCTACATGCAGGAGCTCACGAAGATTGAACTGTGATCAACCGTTGATCAAATAACTCACAAGAACAACGGCCTAAATTGGCCGTGTTCTAGCGCTGTTATAGTGGAACGCAAGCCACAGGCGTGTTGGAGATTTTTCAGACAAGCCCTTAAGGTGAAACGATGAAGAAAATGCACTAAAGCCCATTAGTGGCAAAGATTCTTGCAAAGCGGCCCTTGTGAATTGCAAAGAAGTCCCTGGTGGTTATCAAAGAGGCCCTTGGAGGTTTTAAACGTGAATAAATGTATATGACCTACGGACCTAAATGTAAAACTTTAAATGCAAGGTCCTAGTGATGTCCAAATGCAACCAAATTTTTATTGAAACTTAATTGAATATTTAGGAAGTTAATTTCACTTTTGATTTGAAGTTTTGAATCCAAATGTGTATTCAATTTGCAAATGGATCATCAATTTACATTTTTGAATAGAATATCTCATTTTATGACCTAATTTCATATTTTTAACACAAATTTACTATTTTAGGTCATTTCTGTTAATTCCCACACTTAACCCATTTCTTGTGTTAATTATATAGTGTTTAACTTAGTTTCTAACCTAACTTGGGCATTTTAGCTATGATGAGCTACATCTCATCATCTATCACCCTGAGGTTGCTAAGTAGTGATTACGAACTTACGTGGTACACATACAGGATGCTACCTTGCATTGGCATATGGAAAGTCCTCTTCACCACAATGTTGGACAAACGATTTGTCTAAAGAATTGCAGAAGTGTAAAAAATAGTTGTTTAAAACTTTGATTCGAGAAACGATTTGATGTCCAAAATTGAATAATCAAGAATTAAACAGTCTAAAATGGAACCACGCAAGAAGAACTATCTTCTTTTTGTTCTAGGGCCCCACGAGATTAGAGATTATACTTTCGCGAGTGGCATAGCATAGAACCCTACATGTTGTGCCTCTTACAATAAATCCTGACGCAACTTACGACTCTTCTTCTCGATAGGATGATGGGGCCCTATATATTGAGAACACCTAATATATGTATGTCATGAGCTCCTTCATGAACCTCGAAGACGATAGTCGCCTTCTCCCTCCAAGAATCGCGTGAATAGGAATCTTAAGACTCTAGTCTTCATAAAGTGGATGGCCAACATACCATCTAGACGTCTAAATGTTGGATTGGACTTCTAATAGAAGCCTTAGACGTCTAGGAAGAGAAGAATTAAGGAGAACAAGTGCTACTTGTTCTTTTGGTCTTCTGTCTTCTTCATAGCATAAGAGAGTTGCTTTCGTACTTAATGATTAGTTAAGTTTAAGGCCTTGCCTATGGAAGATATTTACAGGGAATCAACCTATTCCTAATATGTGGCGACCATTGAATCAAATCCAATGATTGGGATCAATTCGACTTGATTATTTACATGTTGGCCTTTCCATTAAATAATCAACTGTGTTTTAATACCTAAATTGTATTTAATATTTATCCAAACCCTTTTGGATCAAGACCAAACCCTTTTAGCCCAATTATATGCCAAATTAAAATATTCTTTAAATAATACTTGATTTCTCTACGAGTAGAAACCCTTTGAAATCATTATTGTTTCATTACGCTAACAATGAAGTATTTAAGATTTATGATTTATGACACTATGCCTTTCTTAGATATTCCAATACTCTTGGAACCTTTGCATTGGAGGAGAATATAACCCCAAGGTGTAATCCTATTAGATAGCTGTCATCCCCATCATGGGTTATATTATTTATGGTATCTCTTTGTATCAATAGGACAAGAACCAAGACTAGCTTCTTTCCTAGTAGACTTTCTTCTTCTCTTTCATTCTTAGGTCTGACCAAGACTTCATGACAAAATGTGGAATTGATTTATCCCAATATACTCATAGTGAACTCATTCTCTCAATCTGCCACATACGCCTATGAAGTAAATTTGTGTGATTCCCTTAAGAGATCATGTGTCTCATCCCTCCTATATGTACCAACTTCCCAAAATTAGTACCATGGTGGGCGCATCTACTATTGGTCTTCCAAATACATGTGTTCGTGAATAGAGACACATATCTGTGTTAGGTCCAAGGATGCGCCTTCTCTATGACAGCATTAGAGATGGACTTCTACTTATCTCTTGTTTCATTTGGTCAACTTCTTGACTTACATGATAGTTTCAAATCCTTATCCAAGACTAACAACCAAGAGATGGTCGCTAGAGAAGGTTATCATCCCAACTCAAATTAGAAACAATTGATCAAATCTCCTTTTGATAGTTTCTTGATGTTCTATTGGATCCTCTAAACCATTTAGATCTTTGAGTTAACACACATCAAGTTTATTTGCTCTAGCTAAGTATGTTATCTTATTCGTATCAAGGGACCCAATTTATGCATAAAAAATAAATCAAATCTTTATTCAAATGACATGATTAAACAAATGTAACTCATTACATTATTTGCAATGATTACAAAGAGCACAAAACTCCAACACCCAAGGCATGAAAAATCAATATCATTTCTCATGTCATATTATCAACATGTTTACTTAAAACACCAAGCTACCAACTTGGCTAAATAGCCCACAAAATAGTCATAGGGAGGCCAACTCACTCCTTGAGATGGTCTCTACCAGATAAAATATTGTTATCCTTTATTTGCAACAAGGCATCATATCTTCATTTCCAATATGTCAACACATGTCCTTTAGTTGTATTGTAACAGGGATATGATTCTAGATTTCACATTCCTTATACAAATGAGTTCATTACCCTCATTTATTGAATGTGTTAGTATTATGGTCCAACCACATGTGTTGAAAGTAACACAATCATTCCATTTATTCAACAACCTAAATCAGTTACACAATATGCAATAATTGGTCTCCAGGTATCAGTTGGCTTCATTTGTTAATTATAACTTATTTGTCAAAGTAATTTTCCTTGATTAGTGGCTAATTGTTAGATATAGGACTAACACTTTATTTCACATATAGGGTCACAATGTAACATTCAATTAGGTTAAGTCATTAATAGCTAGATCATCATCACTATCTAAATCTAAACAAGTTTAGACATCCAAATTAATTATTTGAGTATCCAAGACAAGTAATCTAGTAAAGTGGAACACTAATACTTAGTAAGAGGATAGAGAAAATGCACGTGTAACGAGGCATGATGATTCATCAGTTAAAAGTCACAATTTGGCCATTACCATGAGAATAGGTTAGGGCTACTCTACCTAAGCTCACAAGGGGAACACAGTGACTCCAAATGTCAAGTCGAAGGCTCCTGATCACTGTCATGCATAGTCTGGAAATTGTCATGCTAAGTTAACGCATGATATCCAAGGCCAAATCACGTTAGGAAGTTTTCTAGGGCATAGTGATGAAAATAGGGTTCAAAAGGGTTTTGGAGATCATTAGTACATAACTCACAAGAAGACAATTCTGGCAATATCTTATTTGTCATATTTCAAGGTTGGGAATGCCTCGAATCAATCAAATAGCCAAAATAGGGTCTAAACCAACCCAAGGGACCTCTAAATCGGTTAGTCAACCTGAATCGAGGGTTGAATGACATCTTTCCATGTGTCATGCTCTAATTAGATCCCTACCTGGTCGATGGATTGCATGCGTGGTGATGATTCAATCACTACTTGCCTCATGCACATGATGATGCGTACGAGTAACTACTCACATGCATATAAGGAAGGCAATGCTCCTACTCGCCTTACGTTCACCACAATCATTAGCGCCATGTGGCACTAGTTGCTACACCCTTCGCTTGCCACCATATGACACCCACGGTGCAAGGGCTCATCACCTCCTCCCTTCACGTATCTCGCATGTCTCACTTTCCTCTCTCTTTTCTATTTTTTTTATCATCCTCTTTTCTTCTCGAATCTCGCATCTAGAGGTTATTGAATGATGAGACCAAATCCTAGTCAGCTATTTATATATACTTGGGACTCAAGTGTGGGCTAGGAATACCAGAATGTGGATGAAAATGCCCCTGGTTTGGTTCATGTGCACATCTACCCCCATTTAACTTATTTTTCACTTATGTTGTGCTACACAACTTCGATGCCACAAAATAGGACTCATTAGAAAGCTTGCAATAAAAGGAACCTAATGAAACTATATATGACATGTTTTGGGAAAGTTTTACCTAAAGGTTGACTGAGATTTGACCAAGACACATGTTTTCTCTTTTTTCAAGATAAAATGACCAAATTAGCATCCAACAGGTTTCAATCTGTTCATCTCAATGCTCTTGACTCAGAATGGCTCAGAAAATCTAGATTTTGGATCATTACAAGAGGTCACCCCATTTTCTTGACTTGCCTTGCATAATTAGCCAAACATTTCTGCAGTTGGCTATGGTCGGCAAGGCAGACCTAAAAGGGGCAGGCTATTGCCCTTCGATTAAACTTTAAGTACTCGGTGTTTGACCCAAATTGTTCCCTAACCCTTTATACTTGTTATCAATATTTACCGTGATTTACTCCTACATTTTGTAGATCAAAGCTAACAAATTACAATAAAACTCGAGCATCTTCTATGAGAGAATATCTGACACTCAATTGAACAAAAGATTTGTTTGAATAAGGTTATAGAGCAAGCCTGAATACCTCATCAAGAATGCTATTTGAGCTTGTTGAGAAATGCATGCTGAATATTGACAAGAACCGTATCTTGTACTTATTTTGGTATGAAACTTTGTGAAAATTAGTATGGAATTACACATATAACTTGCTTATCAAAGCTCTATTTAACTTCTCATGATCCCATCCAATCTATGCATTTGCAACCGTATATGGGTTGGGTTGAGTTAGATTGGTGGAGCAACTGGATTCGATCCAACCCACAATTCATGTATATTTTTAAAATGGTTACCTTTCAAAATATTCTTTAAATACAATATACATTAACAATTCCAATTTTTACCATTCCCTAAATTAACATCTTATATCATTACACCTAACCCCTTGGGCACATTCTAATCCAAAACCCACTACATAATGTAGATGCTCTAGCTTAGTCATAGTCTTATACCCCAATTCCTCATTAACCATTCCTAATTCCAACAATGCTAATCAATCCGATTCCCCCTTTTTTTAAGACCAATGTATATAAGTCTAATACTTTGACTAGTCAACACTCCCTCTAACCCACCTAACTTAACCCAACATGTACACATTGAGTTGGCTGGTTTAAGTTTGGTGGTAAGATTGGATTAGAAAAATTTTCGACATTGAGTTAAGCCGTGGGTTAAGTTCCAACTCGACTTAACCTGACCAGTGTGCAGTCTTAATTCCTCTGGTGCTCATGCCTAATAGGTTCTTAACGACAGGGACAGGTATAACCATATAGTACCGGGCATTATGATAATGTAAATGCTAAAAAACATGGGATGTTAGCATCGAGATCAACTTCTGGTAATGGCAGCAATACTAGATGCTATTCCTGATATTACTTTACCTTAAAACATATTCTATATAACATGTAACTTTTGATGTATATGCATTAGAGAAAATACAAACCCACCAGTGATGCCCAAGTCTATTTACAAACTAACCATAATGAATTACCAAGGGTACATGACTGCAAGCAGAAGTATCAGGAGAAAAGATGCTGTACAAAAAATACATATAACCACACTACTGTAATCCGGGTTCATAATTTAACACAATGACTACAAGGAACAATCTCGAGCACACCGTATCCAAGCTTCTAAACCAACAAAACATGCAGACCTACTGCTCTTCAGCAGTGAAATCAGGCTCTGGCGGCTTCTGCAATAACATAACAGGCATCCTTTCTTGAAGACGGGCCTTGCGTGCTCCACTCCTTCTCACAGCCCTGAGGGCATTGGCCGCAAAACGGGATGCGAAGATGGTAGCACCAAGGCTGGGTGAGCTGCCTCCTTCTCTTGCCAGAACTACCTGCAACTTGTTCTCCTCCTCATGCAGCGACTCCTCAAGTTTCTTCCTCGAATACCGCCGCCAAGCTGCCTGTATGAAGCAGGCTGCCCACATCCTCCACTGATGCGAGTACAACCTAAAAGTGTGCCGAAGCTTCTTGCTATGGAGCTTGCGGAACTGGGATGCGACGAACTTCAAATCATCGGGGCATAGAGCGAAGGCCTCGACTTCTTTCAGTGCCACAACGGTTCTTGTTGAAATTGGGAGGTTGGTGACTGAGCGGGGATCTAAAGCCCAGGTTAGAAGCTCTTCGCCGCAGAAATCACCAGCCTTAAGAGTTTCCTCATTGAAGAAGCCACTTCGCCCACCATCCGTGGTCCTACTATTGAGATTACCTCGCATGATAAAAAGCATCTCATTGACTGGGTCACCCTCGCGAATTATGCAGCTCTTCTCAGTGTATAGGACCGGCTTTAGACGGTCAAGCATGGCATCGATTAGTTGCTCATCCATTTTCTCGAACATCGGCACCTAAATGGAATCAAATCAAGATCAGAACAAACAAGGAAATATAAACAGTGGCAATAGAGTCGGGACCTAAATTCCAATTATTCAATTTTAGTGTGCAGTGGCATCAATAACTTGTACCAGGTCCAATAAAACAAATTTAGAAAGGCACTAAGCAGACAAGTGAGGAATCACCATCGTCAGCCACCCAAACAATCGCAAATTTGATTGAAGAAACTTAGCCATAGCTCCTTAATGAAGAAATGCAAAAAAATATAGAAGTTGATTCACTAGATAGAGTAACATCCATCCAGAACCCCACAAATGCAGTTTGATTTAGAAAAACAACAATATAAAAGAAAGCCCAACAGAGGACAGCTGATGGACTCGCAAATCCCAACTCAAGAGGCCATGAAATAAAATCATTCATTCTTAATAAAAATGTGGTAATCTGATGGTAGGAACAGCAATCGGAATTGCCTTAATAAAAAGCAAAGTTTTTTGTTTGATGAAAAACATGCAAAGGTTGTTGATATAATCAAAGAAAGCAAACATACAAGCATTCTGATGGCATCCATTATTGCCTTCAGAGCAAAAAGATGAAGAAATCAGGCAAATTTTAAAGAAAATTTTGTATTGAGAAGTGCATATGTTCTGGCTTGATAAATATCACCTTTGAACATGATGAATGAATTATTTTTAAAGATGTCACTTTCAGTTATCATGAACCAGGTTACGAGTATGAAGACGAGGACAACTAATCTTGTTCAACTTGGCAGGACAATTACCTGGGTGGTTATCAATGATAACCACCCTTCCTCTTTCAAAAAAAACTTGACAAGACAAGTAGAAGACCACTACTAAAATTTAGCTAATTCAGCATGTGATAATACTCGCCAAGAAGGAATGAAGAATTCAGGATGAACATTACCATTTTGACCACTTTTCAAGGCTTAGTGCACTGAAGTAGGTGGAAGATTACAGTACAATGGATTTTCAAACCAACAATAGGAAGGAAAGACAAGTTTAACAGCCACCTCAAAATCTTGTTTCTACTCAGGGATTGCTCACATTATGATCTATTCTCCTCCCATCACATATCCTCAAAGCAATCACTTCAACACCCAAAAATAGTTCCCATATCAGAAAAACTCATGAAATTGAGCAAGGATTGAAAATTACAGCTTAGTAACTTGGGCTCAGCATTTCGAGTGGTTGATGTTAGGTACATAAAACGCATACTCAATGACTTGTTCAAGTCAACTTTTCTCAATTGAACTAGAGTTTAGGCCTGAATTGCTACAAATGATATCAAAGCTAAGAATGAAGATAAGATAAGGGAGGAGAACCGGTCACAATTGGTGAGAAGAGAGGGTGAGGACCGTTAGACCAGAGTGGACCCTAGGAGAGAATAACTGGCAACGAGAGCTTACTGGAGGAGTGGCGGCGAGATTAGCCACCGCCTAGAGGAGTGACAACGGGAGAGTAGTTGCTAGACAAGCTTCGAACAAGGTTGGGAGCGTGGTGGCAAGGGGCTCTGAGGAGAGCCAAAGAGAAGGATAGAGAAGGAATTGAAGGTTTAGGGTTTGGGGAGTCCTGAAGTCATACGTTGGGGTTGACACATGAATCAAGACCGAAAAAAACAATACTTGAAACCCCAAAGCTTAGTCAACCAATTAATTGATCGATTAATTAGCCTACCTAATTATATCCACAACTATGCATATGCAGTTGAGTTCCTGACCGCATTCGATTATGCAACTGATTTTCGCAGCCTTGATGGTAGGCCTATTGAGGCACGTGGCTCAATGATTTAAATCAGTGGTAGCCTAGTAGCACACTTGATGTGGAGTCGAGATGTCACAAAATGATATCAGAGCATAACTCTCCACTAATAGGAGGAAAGGGCTAGCTGAGGGGAGGGCTAGCAAGAAAGGGATACCCTTAAAGGAGAGCCACTAGAATTACCACAGGAGGGAGCTTGAGTCAATCGCAATAAGGTGGTAAAGAGTCAATGTTGTCAAGCGATTGCCCCAAGCTACTCGGAGTAGACCAAGCAAGAAACCTAGCAGTCACCTTACAGCTATTCTAGGTAAGGGGCTTTATCCATACAATGCCTAGTCACCTTCTTTGTCACATGGGTTACCTTGTACCTTGTTGCCCCACCCCTAATTCACCCCAGAAAAGGCCATAAGACTCTTTTATAGTCTATTATATATATGTTAATATTATATATACTATCATGTATATAGATATATGTTACCAACTTGACACCTGAAGACTCAAGTTTGCCTGATATTTAGTACTTATTTTACGGTTTGTTATGATATATATGCATAAGTTATACATTTATGTTATTGCAATGGTAATTACAATGTAAGTAGTTAGTTTAATGACAAGTTGTATTTATGTTAGTGTTTATAACTATGTAATGATAGATAAAATATGTATAAATTATGATATTTAGTCTATATTTTACCGTGCATATAGTATATGTAAGATGTCATTGTCTTGTTTCGATAGATACATACAATATACGTTTTGTCTTGTAAACATGTACATAATATGCAACAATTTATAGCTATATATGTATGATAATACATACATACATATGTATGTGTTATCATTACTTAAATTTGATAGGATCTTTTTTTTCACTTAAATATTGTTATTATATGTTTCTTATGAAAGTTGATGCTATCATATGAGTTGATTAGGTATATTCAATAATTTAAAAAATAAAAAAAAACTTGTCAGCTTCATTCAATTTGGAGATTGCCTCTTTGTCACCTCTCACCTCGTGATTGAGAAGCTTGTCGCCTTGCAGTCGCCCATCGCCTTAAAGCTTTTGGAAGAATGTATCATTTTTATACCCCAGAATATAGTACCATATTGTAAACTTGAGAAAATTGTGACCAGTATATAAATGTAGGGGCATGGTACTAGTTTTTTTTTTTTTTTAAGAGTGGGATGCTACTAGTTAACATGGACTTAAACATTTTAAGCTAGTTGATGGATGGCCCATTGAGGCCTATGACTCAACAATATTAATTAGATAGTAACTTAATAGCATGCTCAGCGTGGAACCCGAAGCGTCACATGAAAGCAAGCAAGCTATAGTAAAAGAATAAATATTTGACTCAATACAATAAAAACTGGATAGTCTCGAATGGGTGTGTTGGATGTGTATCTTGCAACAGGGCAATATTAATGCCCCAAGATGTGAAATACTTGTTGAGAATACCTCTTCTCACCATGTTAAGAGGATTATGTGTTGGTTTAGTGTCACATTGGAAAATGTGAACTTTGTGTGTGTGTGATGGCTTATAAATAGGCATGTACTCCTCCCATTTCCTTTGAGAAGAAATACAGAGAAAACACGCCCATAGGACACTTCTCCAGTGGTTTTCTCCCTGCTCTTCGTGAGTGGGGTTTCCACGTAAACCAAATGTTTTGTGATGCTTATGCGTTTTGATATTTATGCTTCCACGTTATTTAAATATTTCAACATGTTCGATTCTTGGGTTTATTTTATTATTACTATGTTGTTGAAGTTCTAATATCTTTTTTGATATGGAGAAAGGCACCTCAAGGTTCGAAGGAACCCTAAGGTACGAAGGAGGTCGTGGGCTGGGCCTGGTAGCCCTCGAGGCGATCAAGTCGTCCTCCTGGCGATGGTGGCGATGATAGCCGTTGTCAGCGCTGCAAGGCGAAGACGTGGCATCGATGGCGTATGGTGCCAGCGTTGGAGGCTGAGAGGACCGATCACGACAAGGATGAGAGGGACCGCAAGCGGAAGCGCCACTGAAGGGAGGACTCCCGTAGCGCAACAGTTCCTACCCAGAGCACCATCACGAAGGTAGCGAGGAAGTCGAGGAAGCGGCAGTGGCAGTGCGCAGCAGCAGGTGAGGCAGCACGAGGCGGCACGTAAGAGCAGGCAACGGATAGCGATGTGGAGATTTCCTGTGATGGAGGCGATGGCAGTGGTAGCCATGCTAAGGCATCGATGGCACCATTGGCGAGCCCACCGCACCGACCAAGCGAGGTAGATGTGATATCCTTGGTGGCGAGAGCGAGGGCAACATGGTCGAAGAAGGCAGTGGCGACCGACGACATGTCGCAGCGAAGTCGAAGGGGATGATGGCAGCGCTAGGGATCTCTGGGAAGGTGCGGACGACGACATGGCAGCAGTAGTTGAGTATGGCCCGAGTGTTCTCAAAGGCAAAGACGTTAATGACCACGCATGCAAGCGGTGAGGATCTTAGCGAAATCTACTGCCAAGGAGATGCCGAAGGAGATCATTGGCAGTAATGTTGGGTTTTTATTGAACCCTTGAGATATTTTTTGTGCTTCTTACGTAGTTGCCCTGCTGTTTCCTTCTATTTTATTTTGGGTCCCTTCATTGTATTTCAAAGGAGAGAAGAAAAAACGGAGGATATCAAAAAAAAATGGGAGAAAGAGAGAGAAAAAAAGAAAAAGAAGAGATGGAAAAAAAAAGGTGAAAAAAAAGAAAAGAAAAAAAAGAAAAAAAGGGAGTAAAAAAAAATCATGTGGATCATGAGAAGAGGTGGAGAAATCTTCTCTAGTTTTTTTCAGGTTTTATTTTCTTCTCATTGTTATTGACTTCTCCCATACGAGTATGGGAGAAAGGGAGAGTGGGAGCTTGTTATAGTCACCCCTGTTTGGAAGTCCATTTTGTTCACGGACTCCACATGAGAAACTCAACTTTAGGAGGTCCAGAGTTTCGAGGCCCTCAGAGGAATGACTCATTTCAGGTTTCTATATAGGAGATCCAGTTTTGTAGACTCCTGAGAGAGAGATCCACCTTCGAAGTTTTCAGAGGAAGATCCAATTATATGGATACTGAATGGAGAGCCACCAGCACCAAATCTTCAGAGCCAGCTACAGTCCATCCAGCAGCTCCAACTTATGTTCCCGCCTACAAACAAGAACTAGTCCAGAGTGTTGTTTGGTCTGTTGTGTAGAGTGGATTTGTGTTACAAGTTGAGCATTCCATGCTCCAGCTTGAAGGGGAGTGTTGAGAGGATTGTATGTTGGTTAGTGCCACATTAGAAAATGTCGACTTTGTGTGTGTGATGGCCTATAAATAGGCATGTACTCTCATTTCCTTTGAGAAGAAATACAGAGGAAACATGCCCATAGGACGCTTCTCCCATGGTTTTCTCCCTGCTCCTCGTGAGTGGGGTTTCCACGTAAACACAAGTGTTTTGTGATGCTTATGTGCTTTAATATTTATGCTTCCATGTTATTTAAATATTTCAACTGATCCCCAACCCCTTCACATTCCACGCTATGACCATTTGAAACACAGCCCCCCATTCCTTCCTACCACTACAATATCTGCACACAAGCAGCTGTCACAATTGGCAGACTAGTATATAAAGCATGTTCACCTCCACCTTTTCTCTTCTCCATAACCATTGCAACTTCTCTACAAGTTCCCCTTCTACCCATATCCAACCTTTGAAAAGCCTCCCTTTACAGTATTGTCACTTGACCCCTACGCTCCCGATCTCCGTCCTTTTTTTTTCATTTAATTTCATCCCAATATCCCCTTTCTCCCTGTCCTCCTCAACTATTGCCCTCAATTCAACCAATTCCTACAGCCCTTCAGTACCCACTATCACTTGAAAATGGTGGCTATCAATGTCCCAAGGAAGTGAAGTAAAGGCCCACACTCGATCCATGCCGATAGAACCTTGAATAATAGCTTGCTGCCTTGATGTCACTTGATCTAGGAATGGATCCAAATTGAAAATCTGACCTAAAACTTCTGAAGGCATCACCACTCTGGAATGACAACAATTCCATTGACCGTTGGGGAGGTGCTAGAAATGCCTATCTGTAATAGCACTACCTACATGCCATCATGGGCCAATCGTGGTTACCTAAATTTTGCTACAAATTAGCTAACATTGATGCAAATAGATAAGACTTTTGGAAGTGACTCTGAGGCAAGTTTGAATACCAATAAAAATAAAAAAAAAACAAAGCAAAGAGCTTCAACAAGTCATCCTTGGAACAATGAAGATGCCCCTTCACCTAAATCCATCATTCACTTCCCATTTGTTTTTGAAAAGTGAAAGGGTGGTTATTCGAGTGATAACCACCCAAAATCATTCCATTCCAACAAAATGGGTTACATCAAAATTATATGATAAATCCCCAAAACATCATCTGGGAAGAAATAGCCGAAACAAAATTCCCAACATAAGGCCTCTCCCCTATAAATCGCCCCATTTCTCCACAGCTATACACCCCATAGGACCGCCAAGACCTTCACCCTATCCTTTTTAGATTAAAAGGCAAACTCTCCACCGTAGGCATTTCCCCTACGGAAATATTCTCATAAGCTACCTGTATCCTGATGGGTGATCCAGTCGATTCCCATCCGCTGCCAAACCTGCGTCACAAAAGGGCACTGAAGAAAAGGTGCCGAATATCTTCCTCAGCTTCATCACAGAGGGAACATGCAAGATCATCCGATTGGACCCATCTAGCTCTCCACTACTTCGTCATAACTCTTCCCTTCCTCACCAGCCAAGCAAAGATCTTCACCTTCAAAGGACATTCCGCCTTCCATAGCAGACTGCAATCTCTCAAAAAATCGAGGTCAAAGTTGACCGTGCCATTTCCCAACCCACAGAAAACCTTTGCCACAAAGAAATCTCTTTGTTCCCAATGAAAAGCAATATTGCCCTCCTTTAGTGGCCAACTCTCCAGCTCCTGTAACAAACGTTGGAGCTCCTCACACCTCTGGTCTAAAAGCCCTCCCCGAAAAGTTGGGCACCACGTCCCATCCCAATAACTTCCCACCGTAGCTAACGGGTCCACAACACCCCCAACAAGGCGAGGAAACCTCTGCGCAAGGGTTGAGCCACCCCCTGCCAGTCATCCTGCCAAAAACGAAAATCATATCCCTTCCCTAAAATAGGGGAAAAGAGACCGCACACCTTCACCATCACCGTCGCCAAGCCCCTAAGAAACTGGGAGGCACCTGGGGGAGGGGACTCCAGAAGCTCTCAAGAGAGGAAAGGGCTGTAGCACCATCGCATAACGTCACCGAAGAGCCCCTGCTCCCGTCCCACCAATCTCGCTATCCACTTGGTCAGGAGGCTAATGTTCACCTTATCCACATCTCTCACCCCCAAACCCCCTTCCTGAAACGGCCTACATACCTCCTCCCAAGCTACCAACCTCGCCCCCCTTCCCGTCGACCCTGCATTTGCCCAGAAGAAATCCCTCATCAATCCCGACATCTTTTCAATTCTGCGCGACAATCTGAAAATTGAGAGAAAATGCAATGGTATGGAGGCCAGCACTACTTTCACTAGGATCAACCTTCCACCTCTAGAAAGAAGTCTAGAGGACCATCCTGGCAATCTTCCTTCCATCCTCTCCAATAGAGGAATCCAATCCTATAACCTGAGGCGTCGATCTGACAGTGGAAGGCCCAGATACACCAGCGGCAGAGAACCCACCTCCGTCTCCAAAGTCCCACTCACCCTCCCCACCTCTTCAGTCGACAAGTTGAATGGGAAAAAAGTTGATTTTTGGTAGTTGATCTGCAACCTTGACGTCTCGCCAAAAAGTTCCAAAAGGATTCTCATCCTCTTGGCCTCCAACTCCGTTCCCTCGACCAGGAATAAAGTATCATCAGCATATTGCAAGATTACCGTTTCTTTATCCTCACCAACCATAAATCCTCTGACCAGACCCCTATCACAAGCCCTCTGTGTAACCCGCACCAGCGCATCTGCCGTCAACACGAACAACATAGGTGCAAGGGGGCAACCTTGTCTGACCCCCCTCCTAGGTTGTAGCCATCCTCCCGCCAAGTTCCCATTGACCAGGACTGAGAAAGATGATGTTACACACATCTTCATCCAATCAATCCATACCGCGAGGAAACCCCTCCTCCTTAGGGAAGCCCATAGAAAATCCCATTGCACCGAGTCGTATGCCTTGCTTAAGTCAACTTTCCACAGGAAGGCCCTTCGCTTCTCCCTCCTCCACAGGGCTAACGCCTCCATGGAAACCACAAAACCGGCTAAGATTCCTCTCCCCAGGATGAAAACTGTCTAAACAGGTGAGATCAGGTCTCCAAGAATGTCCCTGAGCCTATTTGCCAGGGCCTTAACGACAATAAGGTACACAACATTCAAGAGCGCAATTGGTCTTAAGTCCTGGATCGCCTCCGCCCCTTCCTTCTTAGGAAGCAGAAATAGATAGTATATGTTCAGCTTATCAAAGCCTCTATTCCTGACTGCGAACTCCTCCATCATTTGCATCACCTCTGCCCCCACCAGGTGCCAGAATTCCCTGAAGAAGACAAGGAAACCATTCAGGCCAGGACACCCCTCCGCGTTCAGGCTCCACACCGCCTACCTCATCTCGTCCTCTAAGAAGCTAGCTGTGAGACTCGCTGCCTGGGTCTTTGTGGCATGCCCAGGCACAACCCACCTCTCACCCCCCCTGACGTGCCTCCTAGTAAACTCCCTGAAGTAATCTACAGCGGCTCAACCCACCTCCCTACCAAAGAAGCTGATCCCACGAATCAACATCCTATCTTTCCAGTTTCTCCTCCTAGCAGATGCCATTTGGTGAAAAAATCTGGTATTAGAGTCGCCCTCCTTCAACCATCTCTGCCTCGATCTCATCTTCCACTCCACTTCTTCCTTCCTGTCCTCCTACGCCGTATGCATCATTCTCGCTCTAACCTCCCTATCCTCTAAAGATATAGGGGCTTGGTCTTCCTGCCTATCGATCCTAGTAATCCCCACTAGTGCCTCCTCCTTTCTACTCCTCCTGGACGCTCTGATCTCCCTTCTGTACACGCTCAGGTGATCACGCAGCATACCCAACTTCTCTGCCAGACAAATGCAGCAGATCCCTCCATCATAGAGTTCCATTTCTCCACCATATGCCAAAACCCTTCCATCAACCAAGATCTGTCAAATTTAAAGTGCCAAAATGTGTCCCCTCATTAGACCTCCACAGGAGGGGTGTGTGATCAGAGAAAGGCCTTTCCAAGGCGGACACATCCGCAACCAGAAAAGACTCTGCTAGCTCCACGTTGCAAAGGAATCTATTGATCATGGACATCTAGCCACTATTGTTGCTCTGCGTGTAAGCACAGATGTTGGTACCAGATCCACAAGCGTAGCCACAAAATCTACAAAAAGATCCAACCTGGGATCTTGCCTACCCCACCTTCCAGACCTATCCTCCATCTGTAGGGTGATATTGAAATCCCCTCCAAGCAACCAAGGAAAACCATGACACTTCGCTGCGACGATCGCGAGCTCCTCCCACATGATTCCTCTGGCCTGGGCATCCAATGGACCATACACCCCTGTAACATACATCTTGGCGCCTCCCACCCTCCTAATCAACCTCACAAAGATGACATGTTCCCCACAGTAGAACTCATCCAAGGAGAAGACATCTTCTCGCCATCCCAATATCTGTCCTCCTAAGCGGCCATTTGCCCCAAGGGACCAGAACCCCTCCATCCAAGAACCCCCAACCTCCTTCCAAGTTCAGGCATTGCAATTGGCCAACTTTGTTTCTTGAAGTAGCACGACATCAGCTTTCCACGTACGAATATAGCACCCTAGTGACACCCTCCTAGCTGGGTCATTGAGACCTCACACATTTCACGTCATCACACCATTCATTTAACAACAAATGTAGGTCTCCTCCATGGACTGTTGGAAGCCACACGCCTCCGCCATCCTACACACGTCTTCACAATCCAACGTCGTCTGTTGTGGTAGCTATGACGTCTCACCTCGATCATCAACCACCACCCTCAGTCTCTGACCTCCACGAAACCTCCACCTCCTCTTATAACAGAGAGCCCCACCTTTGCCACCTTGCATCATTCGTGGTGTCCACCCCGTTAAGATAATCTCCTCCCTGCACTTGGACGACACCGAAGTGCACTCCAACTACTGCTGTGACCAGTGATTTAAATGCCAACGATATGCCACCGGCAAGGCTATTTTGGGGAGGGGGTCATGCCAAGATGATTATAGTATCGGTTTACAAGTGTGCCGACGGCATGCCGAGGCATGCCAATGGTGGTGCCAAGTCTGATGCTGCTGGGCAAAGGTGCTGCTATCACAGGCTGATTTCTGGAATCCTAAGGGCATAGAAGGTCAATATTGAGGAACGTAAGGATCTAAGGACACATACATGGTTATTATGAAATACCTTTATTGTTACGCAATCATTATTTTTTGAAAATGATATAATTTTGATTATTTATGTGATTTTTTGTCGGCATGTTGTCAGCATACTCTCAGCATTTCCACGACGTGCCCTCGGCATGCCATGAAATGCATACTTAGAATTTTATCGATACGGCGTCGAAATCGGTATTTCAAACCTTGGCTATAACGGAGTATCCCCAGGACCACCAACTTGAAGCTCGGTTTCCCATTACCATCTTTTCAAAACAAAAAAAAAAGAAAAGAAAAAGAAACTTCCCATTACCCCCATCCCACTTCTGATACCTCTACCTCCAATCATTGAAGCCAATGATGGAGCCTACACACCTATCAACACCATCCAATTCTTGCAACCACCAACCATAGCATGAAGATCCTTCTTGGAGAACCTACACCAATCGCACCTTCACCAACATCCACACTTTGGTCAAATCCTATGCTTGAAAGTTCATCTCGTCATAAACACAAGTAAACATTGTACAACAGCTTCTACCACCTTCAAATACCTTAGACAAAGAGTACCTTCTAACTCCACCTTGATCACCAGCGAAGGTTGCATCCTCTCCATTGCCGCATCAAGTTCTAACCATCTCTACCAAACATGGCCACCACCCACCTTCGCCATGCAAAGCAAAAGTGATATTTGTGCCTCATTACACTGCATATACAAAAAGAAACTTATATCTCCAACTTTCAACCAGTGCAACTCCAAGTAAGTAAATCACTATGGCCTACTATCTCGACGATCACAAAGGACAACCTTGAAAACAATGCTTCTCCAATCAGGCAAACTTTAAGAATTTGACATTCTTGTCTATGACCTTTGACCAAGGAACCTCCACCTCTGGCAAAGACCCAAACTTGTAGCTAACATCCTCCAAGTGCATAGACGTTATCTGCTTGAACTTCTTGATTGTAGCATGCAGGCTAATCCTGTCCTCCACAAGCATTACACAAGTCGAACGATGATGTCCAAAATACTAACATCGAAGGCAACACACAAGGTTGCTACAATCTATTGCTAGATGGCCAGGCCGCCTACAGGAAAGTGTTACAGGATTGCCCAACCCTCAGTATGAGCCTGATGGATTACCAATCATTGAAGACGATCCCCTTGGTTCTTTCCTTCCACCAGAAACCACCCTCCCGATGGTCAAGAAACCTTCCCCCACCATCCTTTACTGCTTCACTGAAAAAATCATTTTGATATTTTGCATTTTATCTTCTACTACAAACCAATGTTTAAAATGTTGATGGCATGCCGGTAGCATGCCGACAATACAGCCAATTTTGAGCAAAGGGCATATCGACACGGAAAAGTTATCGATATGCAGGTGCATCGCCAACATATCACCGGTATATCGCTTGTGTTGACGCTCGTGCCAAGATGCCATGACGATGCCTATGTCGATGCCTGCTAGTAGTTGTTGCTGCTCTAATGACTTTCCCATTGAAAATTAGAATTTTTTTTTTTTCACATTTAGCTCAAATAAGGTTCAATTAAAGCTTCAACCCATACTTAATTGATTTCAACAGCTCTAATGACTACTAAAAAACTAAGAATCATGCTCTCTCTCCCTCCTACTTTAATGCCCCATCCCAAATTTTTCTCCTCAATAGAAGGAATTTTCACTAACATGAGCTACCTGCAACTTAGGATCATTTCTTGTAGCCAAGTAAACACCACTAGCAATGCGTTTACATTATGTTTTCATTCAAAATTTATGATTTTAGTCTTCTAAGCATTTTTTTATGTATGTATTGATTATTAAAATATTAATTTCATCAAATTTATGACATTTTGAGCAATTTCCCTAAAATTTTCTGATATCACTAATATATCCCCTTTTTGACTTGCCGATATGATATCAAAATTTAAAACCTTGGTATTAAGAACTTTAGGATCTCTTTGTATTACCTTTATTGTCTATGCCAATTAAGGCATGTGTTGGACCTTGATGCTTGAAAGGTAGTAGAGAGTGTTGAAGGTATGGAGCATTAAGTTATTATTCAATAATAGTTGAATGGTTGTTGTATTAATTTAGTTTAGATATCCATTGTAAGCTTTATTTGAGTATGTATTAATTTAAAGCTTGTGTTTTCACATGTATGCCCTTCTTGTATAACCATTTAAGATTTTTAGTTAGTAATTTGTGATTTACTTGCAATTTTAATCATTTTAAGTAAATTCAGTCGGTATTTGTCAGCACGCTGTCGGCATACCCTCGACACGCCCTCGATATGGATAATTTTGAGCCATCGATAACCTCAATAACCCAATGTCAATACACGGGTGTTTCCACAGCATGCCCTCGGTAACCACACGTGAAAATTTATCGACACAACATCGATATCAGCACTCAGAACCTTGCTACAAACCAACATTTCTGATAAAGTTATTGTGGATCTAATTGTTATCCACATTGGCATCTTCAATAACAAGTAATCATGGCAAGAAAAATTGATATAACCCCAAACTATTCTTCATGCTACTAACTTCACTCTAAAAGTCAGGTGACTGGCTTCTAGAAAATTTGATATAACCTCAAATTTTAGAAAAAAACCAGGCACAAATCACCATCCAAATTCAGTTTTGGACCATTAGTAATCTAAGGAAGCAATTATAGATCAAGATCACATTTCAGGCGATATCTCACTATATGAGGTAATTTCGCCTTAAACTTGGGGTAGGAGGAATTACATGTATGGGGAACATGAAACTGAGTCAGTTGGTTTGTGACTGCCTGGGTTTATTTTCATTGACAATGGAGCTCAAAGCACAAAACTAGAAAGGAACAGCATGTCTGCAATCTTGCTAGTCTAGAAGTTGATCTTGACCTGTCAAATTTTTAATATTGACTGAAATCTTAGAAGTAAATGTTATGGTACTTTAGGAACAATAAACACATACAGAAAATAAAGATCTGCCTGGAACAAAACATAAAAAGACTTGCCACTAGTTATTAACCAGATTAGATCTTTCACATCATCTATAGCAAAGGAGACAAAATAGACGGACTTAGATACTCACTCTCTTTAGAAGAGCCAAGCAAAGATGACGTTTAATGTCCCTTCTGAGATCCTTAGGAAGGTTTGAAAGTATTAATTCTTCATTCACTCCCCTAGTCTCCTGCCATTTATACTGCTCATGCCGACGAATCCGCTCTCTCAGATCCCCAGGAAGCAAACGATGGGCCATCCACTGCTCCGCATCTCGCCTTTTTACTCGCATTTCTTCTATTCTTTTAGTTGTTGACTGAAGATATGTCTGTAAAGAGAACATCAAACATTACGTAGATGACAGCAGCACTAGTGAGCGATAAAAGAAACTAAAGAAGGTAAAGAACAGGAAGGATATGCAAAAAACAGTACACCACGATAAGTAGAAACCCCATGATATTTCAAATTCAAGGGGGCTGTCTTAGCCATTTGTTGATTTAAAAGTCATATCACAAAGGAGGGAAAAAGAATATGTGAGAAGCAAGTAAGATCCAATCAAACATAAGTTTGACTGCAAACAAAACACCAAAAGTGTCCAATGTTGTCCTTATAATGATAACTGTTAGACTTAGGGATCTCTATTTATCTATTTTTCATAGTCCAAATGGATATTTCCTGCTGCATATTTCCTTTCATATACTATTACCTTTCATATATGCATATTCCTATTTGTGTTCATATCATTGATTTAAATGCCGACGGCAAGGTCATTTCCGAGCAAGAGTCGTGCCGACATGAATAAAATGTCGATTTACAAGGATATCGTTGGCATGCCCTCGGCATGCCCTCGGCACGGTCGGCACGCTGGCAAAATTGGTGCCTATGCCGAGGTTGCTGTTGATTTTTTTAATTACTTTTGCTATTTTTGTCGGTATGCATCGGCATGCCCTCAACATGCCCACAGTATGCCCTCGGCATGCTCATCGGCATGACCATCAAAAAACGGGCATTTCCACGGCATGCCCTCGACATGCCCACGAAATGCACACTTAGAATTTCATCGACACGGCATCGAAATCGGCATTTCGAACCTTAGTTCATATATCCCTCTGTATACAGAGGATAAAAGGTAACGCCTACAAAGGACTGATTGGCCTGCCTAAAGGTACTTGTGAGGACAAAGAAACCTGCTTGAACAGCTGATTGCTGCACACAAAGGTACCACCAAGCCCCCAGGCACAACAGTAGTGCCACCAAGCCACAACACATGAAGCAGTGGCATCCAGATGGAAGTTCCCAAATCCTTTTCAGATAGTGTTGTACTTACAACCTGCCATGTTTCTTGTCAAAGAGGTTTCTTTAACTCTACCTTTCTTTTCTGGTTCACCTTGTTCTACGGTTGATGAGATTTGTTTTCCTTGTGTACTTTTACCTGCAAGCATATTACGCATGTGCTGACAAATATCTTCTTCGAGAGTGTGCCTTATTATTCTACTGCAGGAAAAGATATTTAGGAACCACTTATTCATGATATTCTATTTCCTATGTCCTAAGGTAATGACATAAATCACTTCCTATTCTACTACTTCTATACCACAGCCATCACCCAGCAACAACCATGTCACCAACACCATCACTAAGAGACCAACTCCGCCTATCAGAATTTATCATCACAGGACCACCTTGCCTAGTGAAGAACCTCATACTACTATATGTGGTCCACTTCCTTCAAAAAGAGCAAAAGGTCCCCATTCATCTCCCACTCAGCGTCATTCTCAGAAGACCCTGATTCTGAGTCAGGTACAATTTGAATGTACCTGTTGTTCTTCGCAAAGGGACTCATCAACATTCCAAGAATTCAAACTCTCATTTTATGTCTCTCTTTTACTTGACTTCTGCAATCACAACATATTGCATTTTCAGTTAACAGCATTCCTGTTCCACAACCTCATGTAGAAGCTCTTCATCTTCTTCTTGGAAGCACTGCATACCAGAGCAGATGTACGCTCTACAACCCAAAGGAACGTGGGAGTTGGTTAATGCATCCCGTGGATATAAAATAGTTCCTTTGAGGTCTCTTCAGAGACATCTGATAAAATTGGAACAATATATAGAAGATTAGAATGTCCCCTGCGCAAGGATGGCATGCACCAAGTCAAGAAATAGTTCCTACTGATGTGTTTTCACAGTGGAATATTTACCTGATGGTTCTACCAGAATATTTAAAACTTGTGAATCATGGAATCAACTACTTTGAGACATTCTCACCATTCTTCACCTTGGCTAAGTGAGAAACCTTATTTCTCTTGCAGCAATGTTTTATTAGAACCTTAAACAACTTGATGTCAAAAGTACATTTCTCTATGATGATTTGACTGAGGTAGTAACATATGGAGCAGCCACTGTCACTTGGCGGAGAACAGATGAAGTGTCTTTAGGCTGAAGAAACAAACCGATGGTCTTGAGCAAAGGCCTCAAACATGGTTTGATAAGTTCAGCTCAGTAGCTCAGAGCTATGGTTCCTCCAGATCACCTGTTGATCACTCTGTCTTCACCATTCATAATGATTCCAGTTCAGTGATTTCCATTGTATATATCAATGACATTCTGTTGATTGACAGTGCCAATCCTGGAATAGCAGACACTAAAAGGTTCCTTTAGTTTAAGGTTTTAAATATCGATATCGATGTCATATCCGACAAATCAAAAAGAGGATATATCGAGGATGTATCGCTGATATTAGTAAATTTTAGATAAATTACTCATAAAGATCCAAAATGTCACAAATTTTATGAAAATTATCATTTTAATAATACATGTACGAAGAAATGCCTAAAAGATGAAAATCATAAATTTTAAATGAAAACATAATAAAAATGCACTAAACCATAGTGATTTAGGCCACAAATCATCGCCAAATTGAGGATTAATTAAGGATCTTGTCTAAATAATGTGTAGACCACATCAATTTCTGTAATAATCGAGTGTAGGGTTTGAAATATCACAATATATCGGCGATATCGATGGGGTTGAGTGGTACTGATACCCCCGAAGTATTCTTTTTCTCGGATATCGGCAATATATCGCCGATACAGGGAGATATCGCCGATATATCGAGTGATATCGCCGAGATATTAGCGATATAAGATGACGCTGGGTTTGGTGGGCGGGAGGGCTGCTGGACTAGACCCACACGTAAAAAATCATCGATATCAGTGATACATACGTTTTTAGGCATCCCGACGGGATCTATTGTAACATCAATCAAAGCTTAGATAATGGGAGATAACCGAACCAAATATGTTACAAATAACCAAGGGAAGAGCCACTTGATGGAAGTGAAACATGACCTACATATGGTGACTGCAGAAACCAACAGACACCTTCGCGACCACAACCAATCACTCGACTTGTCAATAATAATGTCTTGAAACATAAGAGACACGACATTAAACATTACTTTACAATTCAACTACTTCGTAATTCTACTAATAGCATTAGACTCAAAAGGAAATCAACAACACGCATACTCTCTAGTCATACAGTGAGGTGCATCTTATATCTTTCCCTGACCTATAATGGGCGAATGCCTCACATTAGCAACTAATATGGGTCTGCCAGATGGAACTAGTTTTAGCCTAAAGAACTGTCTGGTATCATCAAATCTATGTCGAGAAGCACTCGAGTCAATCAACCAATCAGTGACACACGCACACATGCACGCGCACACACACATGTAAAAAAATCATCGATATCTGCAATATATCCTTGATATAACACATATACACGTTTTTAGGCATCCTTTCATGATATATTATTCATAAAAATGTCAACCATTAAATTTTGTGATATTTTGTGATATTTTATGCCTTTCTAAGCGATTTCCCCAAAATTCACCGATATTAGCGATATATCCCTTTTTTGACTTGTCGATACGATATCGATATCGATATTTAAAACCTTGATCGAGTGTAACACAAGATTTAACTTTGATATGAACAGTAACCGAGGTTAAATCAAGGTGATTCAGACCTAATCATGCAAAAAAATGGCAAAATTAAGGTGATTACTTTGTTGAGAGCTGATCAAGGACTCCAAATCACCTAATAATAGAGGGATTGGTGAACACTCACAGTAGCTCGTAGAAGATAATGATGGAGAGAAGAGAGGAAGAAAGCAAAGAAATAGGAGGCTATAGAGCAGCTGCAAAGGTATTGTCCGATGTCGTTAGATATCAGCGATATTTGGGAAAAATTACACGTGCTTCAGTTTCGACGAGATATCACCGACATGCATCGACATGGACAATATTTCTCCCGACATCCAGGAAAAAAGATATTTTGGCAATGTCGACGTTGGTATTATTGGCAATATCGACATATCACCGATATGTTGCGACATCTCTTTCATTGCTCAAAAGACATTTTTATGGGATCATTATCAACCACATCAATATCCCCCACTCTTTAGGGCTATCGATCAAGACCTACTTATATGGGTTAGATATCACCGATATCCTAAAAAAAAGATATTCCCATGATATCGATATAAGTCATGTTAGGGATACAGATATATCACCGATATATCATTGATATATTGAGATATCTGTTTCCATGCTTTAGTTGCACTTTGTTCACAAATATCAAAGTAGCCTAAATTGCTTCCTCAGTATAAAAGTTTCTCAAACAACTGATGGAGTTGTTCTTCTCAAAGGAGGTATGCACCGGATCTTCTTCAAGAGATGGGAAATGCTGGGACATAAACCTGTCTACAATCCTATCAATCCTGATTGTCTGTGTGGTCCACATATAATGTCAAGCTTTGGTAAGAAAATTTCTCTACTTGATTATTACTTAGATATCAGTAAGATTGGTCAATTCATGATGAATATCAACATTTTCACTAGGTAGCTGCAACCTGAATACCAAACTCATAGGTATCTGAAGTCTTCTCTTACAAATGGTCTTGTATTTACAATAAAGGGCATGCACAGGATTGTGGATTTCAAAATGTTGATTATGCAAGTTTTCATGAAGACAAAAGATATACTACTAGTTTTCGCACCTTTGTTGGTAGAAACCTATCTACATGGAGAAGGAAGATGCAAAGTCTGGTTTCTGAATTCACTGCGGAGTCCGAATAAAGAGCATATCCCATCTACTTGTGAGATCTTATTGGTAAAATCCTTGCTTCGATATTTCAAAGTTTAGGTTGAAAAGCTTATTCCTATGAATTGTGATATTAATAGAGCAACCACCTTCATCGCAAACAATTTGGTCAACTACGGAAGAGCCCCCTTGGTTTTGTTCCCAAAGATCATTCTTGTCAGTCCAACCAAACTTGTCCGAGGGGCACTCCCCAGTTCCCTACACTGAGCCAATCATGGATGGAATGAAATGATGGACCCTCCAAGGCCGCCAATGTGGCATGCGAGGAAACCATAACTACTTAGACCAGCCAAAGCGAGGCTCCTATTTACTCCTTGAGTTTAGAACAAGCAACTCCTAAGCAAGTATATAAATAGCCCAGACTTCCTAATGAGAATTCAAGAAATTAAGCATGTTGAAGTATGTTAACTGCAATGTTGTCAAGGCTATCGCCTCAGGCTACCGGGCTACCGAGCCAGGCGAGAAAGGCAAAGGTCGCCTTGGAGCTATTCCAGGCTAGGGGCTTCTTCTGGGCTATCGCCTAGTCACCTTCTTTGTCACCTAGGTTGCCTTACGCCTCGTCACCTTACTCCTAATTCACTTTAGGTAAGACCATAAGACTTTTATTTGGTCTTAAGTTACATAGATTATAAATATGTTTGTGTTATATATTGTTGTATATACATAATTCATACATATATGTTATTGATAGCTTTTACATGCTCAATTTTGTCTTCCCTTCTTAACTTAGACTATTGTTTGTCTGCTAAGACATATATGTATAAGTTATATATTATTGTATGTCTATAATGATATAATTATGATATATTGTAGTTTAACGATGTATGTATGTATATATTTGTTATTGTCTACAACTTTCTAATGATATATAAAAATATATGTATAAGTTATGATATTAAGTTTGTATTTATTGTAAATGTAGCATATTATAGTACATGTTATTGTCTTGTGTACAACTCGAAGACAACCTTTTGGGCTAGCATTCGTAGGCCATTGGTGGATGCCTCTACCTTGAGGAAAGCCTTCACTTCATTGTGGTCCATTTAGCTCAGACACAATGGCGTGATTTTCCATAGAGAGTCAATAGAGGGAGTGCTTTTATCATTATAATGTTGTTTGTAATTTTCGGTGTAATTAGCTCCTTTTATTAATGCAATGGAGGGTTAACATCCATTGTTAACCCTTCTTTTCTTCAAAACAAATACATGTTACTATCTTATTTTGGTAGATACATATGATATGTATTTTGGTTGTTTGTTTTAGCATATAATTATAAATGTAATATATATGTTTACACATTGTACAATAATATAAATATATATGTTATTGTTACTTAAATATGATAGGATCATTGTTTTTTCATTCACTTAAATAGTATTATCATATGTTTCTTATGAAAGCCAATGTTATCATATGAGTTTATTAAGTATATTCAATATTTTAAGAAATAAAAAGATTTATCGCCCCAATTCAATCGGGCAGTCGCCTTTTTGTTGCCTCTCACCTCGGGCGATTAAAGAGCTTGTCTCCTTACAGCTGCCTAACGCCTTGACAGCTTTGGTTAACTGTTAGAGTTATAGGATTTAGTTAGTTATAGCTTTGTTTGAATTAGGATTAAGAGTTTTGGCCTATTTTCTATTCTCCTTTGCATTTTCTATTTTGTAAGGATTACTTTGTAATTCTTCCACCCTAACTCTATATAAAGAGGTCAAGGTGACTTTTTTCAATAAGGTGAATCATTATTCTTTCCACATGGTATCAAAGCAAGAAAAATCGTAACCTTGGGTCTCACTCACTCTCCTTGCCTAGGGAGGCATGCTACCACCCCTTCTTCTCATGCTTGAGAAGCGACGCAAACGACACCACTGGCCCCTCCCTCTCTATCTCGCTACCACCCTCTTCTCTCTCTCTCTCTCTCTCTCTCTCTCTCTCTCTCTCATGTATGCTGCGTAGAGGAGAATGGGCCACCATCACTTTCTCTCTCCCTCTCCCTCTTCCATTCACATGTGCTACTTAAAGGAGACAGGGCTATTGCCACCTCCTCTATCCCCTCTTTGCTCGACTTGTCACCTGGGGAAAGGGACTAGCGTCTCCCTTGTCGTTCCCGCACACACCACCAAGTTGCACATGGATTCTACCACCGTGTGCGTCGGACCTCCCTTTTACCCCTAAGCCACCACACAAGCCCTTGCATGATCTTATGAAGCGCGGAGATCTCCTCTTGATGGCTGACGTGAGGATGATTTGTACCATAGCGCCCCCCCGCCCCCTACTGCATTGAAAATTCAACTTCTTTTTCAATGGGAACTAAGAACTCTACTAAAGCGCGAGCCTTCCTCCTCAGCTGGTATTAATGTCGCTTGGAGCTTCCCCATCCTTCCTACACATAATTCTACATCCGCTAATGCTTTTGAAGATGCAGATGACTCCATTCTCCTAGAGAGAAGGTTTTTCTTTTAACTGGTGTGAGGCGACGACTACGGTTGACTAACTCTACTTCTACTGCTTGAGATTGTCTCCAACCACTACCTCACCGATTTTTTCACCTCAAGGGTGTTTCTTCACAGCTAAGCCTTGCCTGCTATCTTCGACTTGCCTAACATCTATGGCCTAAATGCCTCTACCCAGTTTTCTTTTCTCTTCTCCAAGAGAAGGGTTTCCACTAGTGAGAGGCAATTGCCTACCTGCCTGACAGTCTACCTACCTACCTGCCTACTCCTCCAACCTAGCAATTATGTCCTCAAGGGAGAGTCCTAGTTTTCCTATACCTCCTATAAGTTAGGCATTGCATGTTCCAACTTGGGGGGAGTGTTAGAGTTATTGGATTTAGTTAGTTATAGGTTTATTTGAATTAGGATTAAGAGTTTTTGTTTATGTTCTATTCCTATTTGCATTTTCAATTTTGTTAGGACTACTTTGTAATTCTTCAACCAAGACTCTCTGTATAAAGAGGTCAGGAAGGCTCTATTTTCAATAAGAATTACTATTTCTTCGACATTAGCATTTCATCTAGAATGCAATTTTGCAATACCTTAGACCTTGATGAATCATATATAAATTATTTAAGTTTAAGGGCTTAAAAGAATATATTCAACACGATTTATCGAAGTGGGTTGGAAATGGGATGGTAAGAGTAGGAAAGCAAGGAAATGAGAGGGTGAGCAGGGATAAAGAGGGATGGCGAGTGGTTTCCAGGTGATAAAAAAAGGGCCATGACATGTACTCAGCCACCCAACTTGCGATAGATCCCTTCTCTTTGCTTCTACTACCATTCCCACGTACACATTGCGATAGAGTGCAAGGTCCTCAATAGTGCTTGGTCCACTGGAGGTAAGGGCATTAGCAATTCACATGCCCTTCGACATCAAGAGGAACAATTGTATTAATCCCCTTAAACCCTAAAGGCGTGATGAAGACTTCGCCAACTCCATAATTATCCGTAACCACCCTACGAGCAAAAGCACAAGAGGCTAATAAAGCCATTGTTGGAGAATGTGGGTTGGTGCTTAGTGCCACATCTTAAGATGTGATTTGTTGTAGTGTGTGGTAGCCTAGAAATAGGCATGTACCCCCCACTTATTTCTTTAAGAAGAAATAGAGAAACACACACCCATAGAGCACTGCTCTTGTGGTTTTCTCCCCACTCTTCGTTAGAGGGGTTTCCACGTAAAACTCAAGTGTTCCTTGATTTATTATGCTTTGATATTTTTACTTCCGCTTATTATCAAATTCAACTTGGTATTCCTATAATGGTGCCCTGTTGGCGTCTCCTCATCCGATCTCCTCTTTGGAGGACCTTAAAAGTCTACTTAAATGCGAGATTGGTTACCCAATTGAGATCACCACCACTTGTTTCTGTTCGAAGATAATTGTTTTTCGACTCCAAGTTCAGAGGCTCTATGACCTTCAATCTAAGGTCCTAAGGCTTCATGGTGGGGTTTCTTGTTGCTACAATGATGGAGAAGAGATGATAAAGACGGTGGGGTTTCTTGTCCAACATGATTTGACCAATGACGAAGTTGAAGTTGATGTCAAGGTTGCTTTGGAGGCTACCATTCCAAAGATGGTGGGTCTTTGTTGCAAGAGTTACCTCTTTCATCATCCACGTTTCTTCATCTCCCTTTTTCTATGATAGGGCGCTCATGGTCCGATGTTATTGAAGCATCGCCAACAAAAATGGGTGAAGGTTTGGGCCAACCTCCACCATGGCAGTTATGTAACCAGAGGCAATTTCATCATTCATGAAATTTCAGGGAGATAGTTACTCTATTAAGGGTAGCATCACTCATCGTAGGCCCTTGGGAAATGTCTACAAGGATCCATAGTGGGGAGGATGTGCCCACACGACATCTTACCCTTTTAGACCCACTTGATCATAGCAACACAAATGAAGATGGGCCAATATGACTTCAACTATAAGGCTTTGACTAGTTCCTCTATTTTTAGCAAGTCATCTGCTCTTTGTTGTTAGGGGGTGATACCACTTTTTTTAATCACAAGATGCTCCATGGGATGACAGGAAGGATGAAGGTGGTGTTTATTGGGGAATTGAGGAGGGTGTAGAAGGTAGTGGTGCTTGAACTATTGTGGTCGATGAGGGGAATCCTGGAAAGTATGGTAGCCATGTTGGTGGGGATGATGATAGTGATGGCACTGGAGATGAAGGTGGTTCATTGCCAATAGCAAGGGGTGTTGCAGGTAGTGGCATTAGTTCATTGCAGCCAAGATGTTGAACGAGGTGGCAATGGTAATGTTCAGGTTGTTGTGGGTGATGAATGGACAAAGAGGGCGATGCTCGTCATGTGGTAGGGAGGTCGTAGAAGGCAATGGTAGTTAGGTTGTGGGTGATGAAGGTGCTAGATTTGGTCAAATTGAGAATGATCTAAGGTTTCGTAATGGGCATCCAAGGGCCTTGGTTTCTTGATTAAGTAGTAAGGGGGAAGATGCTTATGGTTAGGAGGGTGTGGCTCTGCTCTTGGGTGACTGTAGGAATGTTTTAGAGGACGAGCTGTTAGAAGCAAAATTGTTCCTAGCATAAGCTACAGGGTTTAGGTAGGAGCGTAGAGTCCCAGGCCTTGAGGGAAGGTCTGGATCCTCTAGATGACGTCTATCTTGATGTGGAATGTTTGTGGACTAAATGATGGTTCCCTAAAGGGGAGATCTCTTGCGGAGTTGGCATATTGACATTACATTCCTACAAGGAACCAAGCTCAAGATTTGTGATGGCAGGCTGTGGGTTGAAGTAGGTTGTTCTTTTATGGATGAGTTCATTGTTGTGATGTGGTAGGGAGATCAAGTGGTATTGTGGTTGATTGGAGGCATGGAGTTTTATCGGTGGATGAAGTGAAGAGGGGATACGTCTCCCTTATCGGAGTGGGTAAGAAAAAAGTTGATGGTGGCCAACTATACTCTCCTCTGTTTAAAGCTCATGTGCTAATAGCATAGCTGCAGAAATTGACAATTGGTATTCAGTCGGTGAGACCATCAATTAAGGAGTATACGGTATACGGGTGACTAATTGGGGATTAATCAGTGTAGTATTTTTTAATATTCAAAATTTTAAATATAATTATATACACCATTATACATATTAAGCATACATATATATGAAATGAAATATCACATATTTATTAATATTATTTTTTTGATATACATATTCTCTCAATATAACTTCTAACAAATAGCCATCAATATCACAACACATAAAATAAGATAAATAAACTAAGATTGATGCATCGTAGATCTAAAGGAGACAAGTTGGGTTAAATAAGACAGGTGGAACTCAAGACTGAGGGTTTTGCTTAGGGCTGAGGCTTTCGTGCGTTAGGAACTTGGGATAATGGGAGAAGTCAAGTTTAGTTGGGTGCATTTAGCTGTCGGGTTTAGTCGAGTTTTGGTTTGGGGGTGCATTACACGTGCATTAAAGCTAAAAAAAAAATTTGAAACCTTAAAACTTACTCGGCTGATTAATCAGCTGATTAATTGGATAATCGACCAATTAATCGGGTAGACCAACTATAGGGCTGAATATAGGTACTCGATTCATTTTTGGACCACACATTTATGCGACTGATTAATCGACCGCATAGACCGATTTTTGCACCCTTGGCTAGTAATAGTCATCCAGCTTTATGGCAGGAATTGGTTGACACTGTTGAGAGCTTTCCCAATGTGTCATGACTGATTGGGGGCAATTTTAACAACATGCTCCTAGCAAACGATAAATCGTTTCCTATTTTTGGTCATAACACTAGTGCAATAAATTTTGTTGATTTCATCACTCTCTTAGCTCTTATGGAGATCCTTGCTACTTCTTGCCATTCCACTTGGAGTTCGTTATCCCCCAAAAGTAAATCCAAGCTAGATGGGTTCCTTGCAAATGTCGAACTTGCAGAGGCATTTCCTTTGAGTGACATATCTACCTCTACCTTGAATCAACCTTTTCAGGATCATCACAATCCTTTGGCGAGGTGGTCCAATAATGAGCGCAACGTTGCCACATGTTTTAAGTTCAAGAAATCCTGGCTTTTAGAGGACTTCAAACAACTTGTGGGGGAAAATTGACATCTATGAACCCAAATGGGTTTGTTGCACATTGCTTCCATTTTAAATTGTCGAAGTTGAGATCCAAGTTAAAGGAATATAAGCTATTAAGCTTAGAAAGGAGGCAAAAAAGAATGAAACTCTTCCTGAGATCAACAGCTTGGACCATGACAAGGACCACACAAACTGGCACCCAGGGCAATGAAGTATGTTTTCTTGGGGCACTCTAAGACACAGAAAGGGTATCGATATTTTGATCCCTTATCAACTCATCATTTTGTATCTATAAATGTTACTTTTCATGAGTCCATTGCTTGCTTTTCTACCACTGGTCATGATATTTCCACCGATACTATTATTGCTCCTGTGCATATTCCTCTTGTACCTTTTGAGGAGATTCCTATTATTAGGCCACCTTCTACCAGCACTACCGTCCCTCAAAAATATGACCCCATTGTTACTTACAGGCGATCTTATACTACGCAACAGATACCCCCCCCCACTGCCTCCCTCCTCCCCAGATCAAGTGAGCACAAGATTTTAGACATTGATGATACTTTGCTTAGTGGTGATGCTACAAGTGACATTCTTCAGGGAGTAATTGGTGGATATGCTTGTAGACTCAAATCTTCCGATGGCATTTGGAAGGCGCCCCGTACCTGTGCTAAATATCACGTGGCAAGCAACTTGGTCACCGACAATCTTGGGAAGGTATTAAATAACATTAATAAGCAAAAGCATAACATGATATCAAAACATAAACGGAAAGAAAAGCTTGGGTTTACGTGAAAACCCCACTCACGAAGAGTAGAAAGAAAACCACGAGAGAAGGCCCCGATAGAGCGAGATTATTCTATTATTCTCAAGAGACAAATTGGGGTACAATAGCCTATTTATAAGCTCCCACACACACCACACTTCTTCATTCTACTATGTGATACTAAATGTACCGCTACAACACACCTTATCTCTCAACACTCCCCCTCAAGCTGAAGCATGGAATACTCAGCTTGCACAAGAGATATTCCCACTCTACAAAGCAAGAAATACAACACAAATGAAAATAATGCTGATAGGTCACAACTTCTTGCATCTTGTGTCGCCGGCTTCTCTGCAGCACCAGTTGGGTCACGGTTGCCTTGTGTCGCCAGCTTCTTTGCATCTTCATTTTACTTGTAGACGAGTGTAGATAGGAGTTCGGAGATGAACCATAGACAATTAATCTAATGCTGGTGAAAAAATAAGCTCACACTCCTCCAAGTATAGGAGAAGAAAATAGACAATGAAAAAAATAAAATAGAGAGAAGAGTTTCTCCACTTCTCTTAAAAATTCATCTTTCTTTTTACCTTCCTTTTCCCTTGTTTTTGATATTTTCCCTTTTTATTTTCCTCTTCCTTTCTTTTCCTTCTTTTTTTTTCTCTCTTTTTTTTACTGATTTTCTTTTTTTTCTTCGCCTTCCTTTTTTTTACTCTCTTCATGCCCTTTTTTTTAACTACGAAACAAAGTCAACTTAAACGAGAAGGGTAAAGACACAGAGACCTATGCACATGCAAGCCATCTGAACTCATGAACTAGACTTTGCACGATTGCAGGTCCAGATCGAATCTCCACTGTGTGCCACTGATTGCGCAAGAGATCAAGACCTCACCACAAGATTGACGCCGATCGCTCCTCTAGTGTCCTCTTCTTTGCCGCCAGAAGGGTAGGCCATCGATGTCACCGCTACTATGGATGCAAGTTTCGATAAACCCGACCCGAACTAACCCAAAAAGAATGGGTAAAACCAGACCCGAACCCTATCAGGTTTGCGTATGGGTTTTATCTAAAAAACCCAGCCGGGTTTGGGTATGAGTATGAATCTATACTCGATTACCCTATTCGAATACCAGAATAAATTCCCCATTTGCTCGAGATATATAAGTCTCACCTTAAGTCCCTCATTCCCCTAACCCTAATCTTCCTCATTATTCCTTCCATAATTTTGAAGGTTGGGAATGCTTCTAAAGCTTTCATTGAAAATTTATTTCGGAAATGGAGATTTTTTATTTGAAAGGTACTGGTATTTAGTCTTTCTTTGCATTTTTTTGTATTTTTATTTTTGATATATCCCTCTTAAAGGACTCTTTTGGTAATAATTTTAGTGAAGATAAATAAAATTAGAGTAGCCCAAGCTCCTCTATTTAGAGCTTATTAAAAATAAACAATTAATGAATTATGTTATAGATTTTTCTTCTTTTAACTCTAATTTGGTAACATTTGATTATAAGATCATTTTATAAATGGGTACCCGATGGGCAGATCGGTATGGGTATGGGTTTGGATTTTTGTACCCGATGGGTAAATAGGCAGGGTATGGGTATGGGTTTAGCCAAACCCGACTAGAACCTGACTCGTTTGCATCCTTAGTCGCTACCTCAGATCTCCACCAGCAATCACTTGAGCTTCACACCAGCTTCTTTGCAGGCGAGTTCGTCGCCAGTTGTGGTCCATTGCTGCCTCCTTTCTCCATGCACAACGCTATCACAAAGGTGCAACGTCGTCACAAAGGTGCAGCGCCTTCCTTGTGGTGTCGCTAGAGACACTTGCCTCCTTCAATCTCACCACCGCCACGAATCACGCCAAGCTCATGCACCACCAGTGCTCGCCTGATCTCCACCAAGGGTCCCTATGATGTTGCAACGCCACCAGGGCTCTTCGAGTGCGTGTGGCGCTCTCCTCATCTTCCTTGCGCTGGATCCTCCTCGTTAGTCCTCCAGATTGGCTCCTTCGAATCCATCAAAAATTGGAACTTGAAAAAAATAATGATACACATGATACAATGAACCCAAGAATTGAACTTGCTCTAATACCATGTAAAATAATATGAATAAGCAGAAGCATAACATAATTATCAAAACATAAACGAAAAGAAAGGCTTCGATTTGTGTGGAAATCCCACTCACAAAGTGCAGGGAAAAACTACGGGAGAAGGCTCCTATTAGGGAGAGATTATTCTATTCTTCTTTAGAGACAAATGGGGTACAATAGCCTATTTATAGGCTCCTACACACACCACACTTCATGCTACCATGTGGTACTAAATGTACCACAACAACACACTCTATCTCTCAACAAAAGGCATTTGGGAGCTTCTGTCGTGCACTTGCTACTGTAGAGATATCCTCCACATACCGACAGGCCATGTTACATGCAAAATGGCGTCAAGCAATGGAAGATGAGATGGCCACTCTTCAATCTTGAGGCACATAGGAGCTCATGCTCTTACCTCTAGGGGTTGTTGTAGTGGGTCGTCGCTAGGTGTTCTCACTCAAATACAACCCTGACAGGTCGATTGCCAAATACAAGACCCATTTGGTGGCGAAAGGCATTACTCAGACTTACGGGATTAACTTCTTTGATACTTTTTCCTTGGTTGCACGCTTGTCCACTGGTCATATATTGATACAGAAAGATTAGCAGCTTCACCAATTAGATGTGAAGAATGTCTTTCTATATGGTGATCTTCAGGATGACGTATATATGCAGTAGCCCCCTTGCTATAAGGTTCAAGTGGAGTACGTTGTCTACAGAAGGCCATTTATGACCTAAAGTACAGTCCAAGAGCTTGGTTCTATAAGCTCTCTCAAGTGGTAAAGTCAATTGGCTTTCAGAGGTCGTCTTCTAATCATTCACCGTTTGTCAAGAAGATAGGGAAATGAACAGTGGCACTACTGGTATATGTTGATGATATGATAGTTACTAGAGATGATACAACAGGTGTGGCAAAGATAAAGAGGACTTTGGTAGATCAATTTGTTATGAAGGATATGGGGCCACTACGATATTTCCTTGGGATAGAAGTAGCTCATAGTAAAGGTGGTATTGTTCTATCTCAAAGGAAATATGCCCTAAATGTCTTGAAGGAAACTAGTATGCTAGGTGCCAAGCTAGCTAATGTTCCTATGAATCCCAAGGCACAACTATATGATAGGAATGCAAAGACAATGGACAACATACGATATAGATGCTTGTGGAAAAGCTGCTACACTTAACCATCATTAGGCCTGATATCTCCTTTGTTGTTGGGAAGTTGAGCCAGTTCCTAGAGAGGCCTACAAAGCAGCATTAGGACGCAGCTATGATGATGCTCAGGTACCTAAAGAGAGCACCAAGACAAAGTCTTCTTTTTACCAAAGGAGCTTCTATGATAGTGGTTGGATACTCAGATGCAAATTATGCTAGCAACCATGACGATAGGAAGTCTACATGAGCTTCTGTACTTATGTTGCAAGGAACTTGGTGACTTAGAGAAGTAAAAAGTAAACAGTTATTTCTAGGTCCAATGCAAAGTCTGAGTACAAGGCTATGGCTCAAACATCAGCAGAGTTAATGTAGGTAAAGTCCCTTTTGGCATATTTGCATGTAGAGATTGATGGATCCATGGAGTTACGATGTGATAATTCGGTTGCCACATATATTGCTAACACCCCCATGTTTCATGAGCAGACCAAACATGTGGAGATGGATTATTACTATGCTTGGGATTTAATCCAAAAAGGATTTATCTTCACTACACAAGTCACCTCAGATAATGAGACGATTGATATCTTCACCAAGCCCTTGACACGCTCTTCCTTTAACATATGTACTCCCAAACTAAGCATGATTGACATGTATGCTCCAGCTTGAGGGAAAGTGTTGAATTATTTTTTTCTTATATTTGGGTGCTTCTATCATTTTTATTTTCTTATGGGGCTATGATGTAATTGGTTCCCACCTCTCTATATAAAGAAAGGTAGGATTTAAGAATAAAGCAACTTAATTATTTCTCCCAACTCCCTTGGAGCAAGAAAGGAGGAAATACTCTAAGATTGTTCATGTTAAGGATAAAGAGGAGGTTATGTAGAGCCAATGGTTATGTAAAACTTGGCTAAAAGAGGGTGACTGTAACACGAGGTTCTTTCATGTGTTCACCAGTGGATGTCCATAAAGAAACAGAATTGATCGCCTACAGGCACAGGAGGCAACAATGACAAATATTCACCAAAATTGGTGTTATTATCTCTTTTCACTTTAGATATTTCACGCATAGATGGCCGCTTGGTCTATGGCAGTAGGCAGCCCATGATCTTCCCTCCCTTTCACCATAGCAGAGCCAATTCCTACTACAGACAGTCATAAAAGATGAGATTAGAAATGTAGTTTGGGGCTTAAATGTCGAAGGATCGCTAGGCCCAAATGGTTTCTCTATCCTATTCTTCAAAGTCTTCCTGTCATTGGTCAAGTAGGATGTCAAAGAATAGCAATATATATGGAGTCTTTATTTTATTACTGGAGAACTCAAATAACATGAGGGGTATTAGCCTCTTTATATAGAGATCCAATTCCAAGATAAATTAGGAAACAAATCTCCAACAAAGATTTAAATCTCTCACACCTTTTCTAAATACATAATCCTAAACTAAATAAGGAAAAACAATTAACTTGACTCACAAGACACCTAGACCTAACAACTAAGCAAGCAACTCTTGCCGACAATCCCATGCCATGACCCCTTTTATGAGTTGGTATGAACTCTAACACTCCCCCCTAAGTTAAACGTCTCCAACTTGCAAGAAAATATAGCAGAAGTAGTATTCATGCATGAACAGTCTTCAATCTTCACTTGAACCACAAACGATAGGTTTAGGAAACAATCCCAAGCAGTAGTAATCTGAGAGATGATCCCAACCAATGAGAGACGATCTCAAGCAGATGACGACAATAGCAAAGTAGCAGTTGCAATAGAATGAGAGACAATCCTAAGCATATAGTGGCTACTCCACATCGACCATGGCTCACACAAGAAATCCCTTCGTAGAGATTGGTGTGGGAGAAACTCAACTTTCCTTAGTCAGAAAACACTAATCACACGTGGGATTAGCCCATGCACAAGGTATATCGTCGACTTTAATCCACACACAAGGAGAGAGAGGGTCACACAACCCTCTTTCTTCTTCACGCATCGATGACAAAGAACCAACATCTTGCCTTAGTCACGCCCATCCTTCAGATTATGCGTGGAGTTCTTCATGAAGGGGAGAGATCACAAGATCTCTAGGCACATCATTGGAGGCGTGGTTCGAGGGAGAACCTACTCTGATGCCATGTTAAAGAGTAAAAGAACACATGGAGTCTTATTATTGGAGAACTCAAATAACATACCGGACATTGGTTTCTTTATGTAAAGATCAAATCCCAAAACAAATTATGAAAACAAATCTCTAACAAGATCTAAATCACTAACTTTCCTAAATAGATAACCCTAAACTTGTTATTAGACCCACTTATCTTGTATTTAATTTTTTGTTTCCACTTTCGAAGGGGTAGTTTCGTATTTTCCTTCCTAAGGTCCCGCGCCTATATAAGGGACCTAAAGTTACGTGAATAGAACAAGAAGCTCATTTTCTCTCTACATGATATCAGAGCAGTAGTCTTAGGCCGACCTTTGATGCCTCCTTGCTCTCTCTCACTTCTTTCTTTTCATCGAAAGACACTAAAACCTCAAGAGAACCTACTATTCTCGCCAGAGTGCCACCTCGGCTCCACCCAATCAGGCCTACCCCCTCTTGTGGTCCCTCATTGGCACAATGGCCACTGGGAAGCCGCTAAGGCTTTGGCATCGCCCAGCGCCGCCCCACCTACTCCCAGCTCGAATCGCCTCATGGAGGCTTGAATCGGGTCTGGTAGGGTCCCGTTGACCACCCATTAGCCTTGCCCTACCTCAAGTGGTCGTACCCCATTGCCATCTCACAGGACGATTACTGGGGCACCACCGCTCCACCGGAGAGAACTATTTCAGCCACTAACGTAAGCTTGCAATTGTTTCTTTCGCTTTTGTTGTTTTTCTGGCCTACGATTAGTATGGATGTCTTCTGAGACGAGAGACGACAGCGACATCGTCGAGCAGTGATGGGAATTAAGGGGAGTTCAAGAGCCCGTTCTTTGGCTCGATTGTGAAGTTGGATGGGTCAAAGTACCCCCTATGGTCCCAGTCAATCCTCAATGTGGTCAAGGGTCATGACAAAGAACATATCCTACTTGAATCGAAGCCGGAGCAGAAGGTAGGCAAGTATGCCACGTGGAAGAAAGATAACGTTATGGTTCGCGCATGGATTATAAGCACGACCATTAGCAAAATTGCTATTAAGATAATCCATTAATAAACTGCTAAGCAGATGTGGGAAAACCTACAGCATACTTATTCACAGGACAAGAATGCTACCAGAATTCTTTAGTTGCACCATGAGATTGCCCACATGAGGCAGGATGGAAGGCCCTTATCCCAGTACTACTCTTGCCTAAAGCCTGCATTTAAGAGACTCAACGCTTATACTCCTGTGTACACTTGTGCAAGTCAGGAGTACAGAGCGCAGACCATGGTTGGTCATTTTCTGGCTTGTTTGGATCCAACTTATAAAGTAGCTAAATCTTAGATGCCGACGTTACCAGAGATCCCCTATATTGAGGAGGCATACAATAGGCTGAGTCATCATGTTGTTACTCTTGCTTCTACCCGACAGGGGGAGCACACTTCTGCCATGGTTGTCTTTTGGCCATGGTAGAGGATCTGGTCAAGCCATCAGAGGTTGTGGCCATGGACGAGGACAAAGTTGCCCCAGAGTCCAATGCTCATATTGCAAGAAGAATGGGCACTTAAAAGACAACTATTGGTCCCAGCATGGACGCCTCGCCACTGCTCATCAAGCTATTACCGGGACTAAGACTACCCTGGAGTCTCCTCTCACACAAGCAGAGTACGATGACTTGGTTCACAGGAACTCTCAGCTTGCTTCTTCTACAACATCCAGTCAGACCCCTCAGGATGATATTGCTGCGGTTGCTACCTCTTCAACTATATGCCTAGCTTGCCATTCCAGTACTGATACACTAGATTTGTTGGTGGATTTTGGAGGATCTCATCACATATATGGGAAGGCCCAGCAATTTTCCAAGTTGCATCCAGACTCCACAGTACAAACCGTTGTTATGGTTGATGGCTGTACTTCCCTAGTTACTGGTCATGAGGAGGTTCAGCTATCTCCTAATATAACGCTGTAGGATGTTCTTCATGCTCTTGATTTTCCTTTAAGTTTGTTCTCAGTTAGTCACATTATTAAAGAATTGCATTGTCGGGCTATTTTTGATGCTATGACATTGGTGTTTCAGGATATACTAGCGAGGAACGTAATTGGTTATGGCCATGAGGAAAAGGGAGGTCTGCCGCCTACTTCAGACTCCTTATACAAGTCATGCAGAGATTTCTAGAGGAGGCACTAGTTACTTGTGGCACCTAAGATTTGGACACCTTCATATCCAAAGCTTCATCGTGTTATTCCTCATATTGCACTGACTGCTACGTTTCAGTGCACAACCTGCCAACTCAGGAAGCACCACAGGAGTTCCTTTCCCAGTAGGCCGTATCATAGTGCTTCTAGTTTATTTGAGCTTCTTCGTCTTGATGTGTGGGGACCTAGTAGATCTCCTAATCATTTGGGACATCATTTTTATCTGGTTGTCGTTGATGATTTCTCTCATTTATCTTAGATTTTTCTACTTAAATCCAAGTCTGAGGTTGGCACTGTAATCATAAACTTCATCGTTAAAATAAAAAAATCAATTTAGTGCCCATGTAAAAATTGTAAGAATTGATAATGTCAGGAATTTTGCTTTGGTGCTCGCCTTTTATTTCAATCTTATGGGATTATTCATCAGACCACGTGCCCATACACCCTCCAGCAAAATGGAGTAGCTAAAAGAAAACATAGGCATATTCTTGATGTGGCCAGAACCCTCCTTATCCAACATAATGTACCTGTCCTATACTGGGGTGATGTGGTCCTCACTGCTTGCTACTTAATCAACCATATACCGTCTACTATCATTGATGAGTAGGTCCCCATTCTATTTTGCTTCCTGACAAAGAATTATTTAGTATGCCTCCTAAGATTTTTAGATGTGTTGCCTTTGTCCACCTTCATGGTCCTTCTCGTAACAAGCTATCTCCTTGGGTCGTTAAATGTATTTTTGCAGGGTACTCCAGGACTCAAAAGGGATGCAGATGTTATGATCCCACCAGGCGTAGGCAGTTTGTCAGTGCAAATGTGTCCTTTGAGTCCACTGCATACAATTCTATCTATACCTCTCGTTTGGTTACTCCAAAACCTATTGAGGGTGAGTTACCTATGCCCATGCCTACACAGATGGTAGACAAGGCTACTCATGATTGGGCTATTCAACAAGGTTGGTAGCCCAGTTTGTTTACTCTCACCACTGTCATCAGTAGCAGCAACAACAGCAAAATGATCCTCCCCTCCTCCAGAGCCATTATCATCACCTACCCCTAAGGTAATCCTACATCTGACGTTGCTTCTAAAGATTCTATTTTAGATTCCTTGGCTCCTACTCCACCGAGTGATGACCCAAGTCCTAGTGATCTTGATGTTCCCCTTGCTCTTAGGAAAGGATCCTACTCATGCACTCTTCATCCTCTTCCTCACTAGATCTCTTTAATGGGCTTGTCACCTGAACATCGACAGTTTATCTCAGCTCTATCTACCATTCATATTCCACATTCCCATCAATCTGCCTTAGGGGACTACCATTAGAAGAATTCTATGGTGGAGGAGATGCTTGCTCTGCAATCCAGAGGAACTTGGACCCTTGTTGATCCCCCGGTCAATGAGACCATAGTTGGCTGCAAGTAGGTGTTTACAGTTAAGCATCGACCCGATGGTTCTGTTGAATGCTACAAGGCTCGTTTGGTGGCCAAAGAATATATGCAAACCTATGGCGTTGATTACTTTGATACCTTCGCCCCAATTGCACACTTGCCTACGCTTCGTATTCTAATTGGTCCATATGAATTCGCGCTTGCATCAATTTAACATAAAAAATGCTTTCCTATATGGGGACCTGAATGAGGAGGTTTACATGCAACAATCTCCTAGCTTTAAGGCTAAGGGAAAGTGTCACAAGATATGCAAACTTCATAAGGCCATATATGGCCTAAAGCAAAACCCTAGGGCATGGTTCCATAAATTGTCTGATGTTATTATGTAGATTAGGTTCCGTAGGTCCACTTCTGACCACTGACTATTTATGAAAAAGACATCCAACGGGTAGGTGGTCATGCGTGTGTATGTGTATGACATTATTTTGGCAGGTGATGATACTGTTTGTATATCAACTACAAAGAAGTTCCTAAATGAGCACTTTGTAACAAAAGATCTAGGCTCCCTTAATTATTTTTTGTGAATTGAGGTAGCCCATAATGAGAAAGGTGTAATGCTTTTCCAGAGGAAGTATGTGTTGGATCTCCTAGAAGAGATGGGCATGTCTGGAGCCAAACCTACTTCTATTCCAATGGACCCTGGTGTCCATCTCTATGATGATGCTACTAATCCGATTGATGCCAAATAGTTTAGAACTTTAGTTGGAAAATTATTATATGTAACGGTGACGTGACTTGACATATCACTTACCGTAAGCAAAGTGAGTCAGTTCATGGATAAACCCAAGAGGGTACACTGGGAAGTTGCTATGATGGTATTGCATTATCTGAAAAGTGCACCAGGAAAGGGGCTTTTGTTCTCACGGGGTGAAAGTCTGAAGGTGATGGCCTATACAGATGCAAATTATGCTGGGTGCCCTAAGGACATAAAGTCTACGACAGACTTCTGTACCTTTGTGGGTGGCAACCTAATAACTTGGCGCAACAAGTAGACAGTTGTTACTCCTAGTGCTGAGTCCGAGTATGGGGCAATGGCACAAGCATCCACTAAACTGATGTGGATCAGATCTATCCTCCTTGATCTTCAGGTATCTATTATTGAGCCTATGGAATTAAGATGCGATAATTCTACTGTCATGTTTCTTGCCAACAATCTAGTTTTTCATGAGTGGACAAAGCATGTTGAAATAGCTTGCCACTACACAAGGGACATGATTGTCAAAGGCCACATTCAGACTACCCCGATCATATCGAAACATTAAACTGCCGATATGTTCACGAAAGCTCTTCCACAAGCCAGCTTCGATCGTTGCTCTTCCAAGCTGAGCATGATCAATATTTATACTCCGGCTTGAGGGAGAATGTTACTAGACCAACTTATCCTATATTTAATTTTTTGTTTCCACTCTAGTAGGGGTAGTTTCGTATTTTCCTTCCTAAGGTCCCATGCCTATATAAGGGACCTAAGGTTACGTGAATAGAACAAGAAGCTCATTCTCTCTACAAAACTAAATAAGGAAACACAATTAACTTGACTCACAAGACACCTAGACTTAAGAACTAAGCAACTAACAAACTTGGCAAGTGACTCTTACCAACAATCCTATGTCGTGACCCCTTGTGTGAGTTGGCGTGAACTCTAACAAAGGATGTGTCTTTTAGGAGTTCATGAAGGATAACCAAGGATTCAATAAACTCAATTGATTTTTCCTTTTTCTCCTTCCAAAAAAGGATGATACAGAGTTGCTAGGAGCTTCCTACAAATTGACCTATCAAATGCTATTTACTTAATTTTCCTTGTGAATTGGCTAAAGGAGGTCTTAGGCAATCTTATTAATCTGGTGCAGTCAACATTTATTATTGGTTGGTCCATCTTGGAGGACATTGTTGTCAATCCAAAGATATTCTCTTAGAAAAGGAAGGGGGTCCAAAGCCTCCCTATGGAAGGTTGATTTCTCAAATCCGTATGATTCCGTCAATTCGTCTTTTCTTTTCCTTGGTCCTCTTTGGTTAGGAAAGGCTTCACACACGGATGAATTGAATAAATGAAACATATTATGACAATGTCCTTCTCAACATTGATCCATGGTAATCCTACTAAGTGATGGATGCAAATATAATGGGGTGTTAAGCAAGGATGCACCATTGCGCCCCTCCAATTTGAGCTTGTCGTTGATGGGCTGGCAACTTCAATGCTTAGGGCATGCTCTCACAATTTCTTGGCTAAATTTAGAGGGGTCTAGATGGAGAAGTTTTTCCTCTACTACAATATGCTAACAATGCTATCAAAGGCGAAAAGCATTAAAAGGTGGGAGGGATCCAAAATGCCCAAGGTATCAAGCGCTCACCCAAGAAAAAAGGTGCTAAAGAACCTGTAAATTCATATACATATGTGCGTACATGCATATATACACATAGCCACAAAAATATGATATATAAATGTTTAGACAAACACAGGTGCCATACACATACATATATGCATCGATACTTAGGATAGGAGTGTGTATACGATTCCATGTAGAAACCTACATTTTGTAAGTACACATTTATGTTTGTATAGTACTTTACGGATATATATACAAATAAGTGTATATATACACATATACATACATACAAATAAATATACATAATATGTGTGTATATTTGTATGTACATATCTATATATGAACATGTATAAGTTTATATCCATGCATATGTGTCTATTTAGCCAAGATAGAGCACTTAGTAATGAGGTAAAAGAAATTAAAACCTTAAAAATATTTCAAAAAAATGAAAACATGCAAACTTAATTCTGACTTTTTCCCAGAGTGCCTAACACCTTGTCACACCCAGGTGCTCTCCTAAGCAGCACCTTAGTCAAATCGGGCAAAGCAAGGCATGGCGAGGCACCAAGGCCTCACCAAACCTCATCTTGGTGCCTAGGCATGCCTAGTTGAGCACCTTGATAGCTATGGCTGACCATAGCATCTTCTTCATCCAGGGTGCAACCACAAGGCAGCAATGTTTGGTGTGGTTGCTAGAATTCTTTAATGCTCTTACATGGCTAAAAATTAATTTTGAGAGATCCACTTTTATCCCCTTTCCAATGAATGATGTAGAGGCACTTGAAGTAAGGCATCTTCTACATATACAGCTCATGGCTCTCTACCCATCATCTACCTTGATCTGTCATTTTCTAATAAGCCTCTTTCTAGCTTATCGGATCTCCTAAGTGATCGGAGGGTCCGACTCAACAATTTAAGCAATCACACAAAGACAGGAGGATTGTTAACCTAATTCCACCACGAAAGTGTGTATGTCTAGGGGGGAGGACGATGCTCCCAAATATTCATTATATAGGAACAAGAATACAATATCTCTTTTTCTCTCGGATTGCCTGAGAGAGGCCTCGATCAGCTATTTATAATGCTGGGATTAGTTCTTTTGTGAGATCTTCTGACCGGATATGCCCGTTGTCAAGTTATTAATTGTGGCGGCCATGCCATCATTTATTGATGGCATGGCCGCGTTGGATTTTTTCCATCGTCTTGTTAGTGGTTGGCGTCGGATCTACCTGTATCTGGGCCTTTCTGGGCCTAGGTAGGTCGGATCCCTGGACCCACCTGTATCCGACTCTTTCCAGATGTAGGCAGGTCGGATCCCTAGACCCGCCTGTATCCGAGCCTTTCCGGACTGGACCCCTCTTGTTGGGCTTTTCGCAGAGTTTTGAGTCCGAGGGCATTTTTTGCCCCTCATCATATGTCCTTTACTCTCTAGCTAGTGGATACTTGCTAAGTAACTGTAGTGGTAGAAACTCCGCGATAGGTAATACCCCCAAATGGTGCTCCGGCTGTTTGTTTAAGCAGGGGAGCATTTGTTATGGAGTGAGATTTGCAATTTTGAGCTAAGGCGGTTTCGGTGTCACCACCTTTGGAGGGGCGATTCTTTACTAGAGAGGTGGCTTTGTCAGTGAAGGGATCGTGGACACCCATTTTCTCTGTTGGCCTTAAGAGGCGACGGAAGGCACATTCGCCTGTCATGTTGCCTGATCTTAAGAGATGGCATCAGGCATGTTCGCCCGGTGTGCTACCGACTTTAAGAGGCGGCTGAAAGTGTATTTGCCTGTATTACTGCTGGCCTGAAGAAGCGACTTGAGGTGCATCCTCCTATTGTATTGTCGGCCTTAAGAGGCAACATAAGGCGCATCCGCTTGTTCTATTACCGACCTTAGGAAGCAACATAAGGTGCGTCCGCCTGTTCTATTGCCGGCCTTAGGAGGCGTCATAGGTGCATCCACCTGTTCTATCGACGCAAGTAATGGCTAGTTACTGCGGGATTTAAATTGTCTTTTTGTTTGACAAGATCGACATTAATTGTTGTTATAATTAAGCGCTAAGGCCTAAAATACCATGCTTAACAGGGATGTGACTGACATTATTGCTGTGTAAGGTACGCGCTCGCAGGCATTAAATGCCGATAATGATTACTGAGGTACCCCTGCCTTACGGGGGTAATTTTCAAAACCCTCGTCAATACGACGGGATTTTGTTTTTTAAAACTCACGCCCTGCAAGAGGGAACTGCCCGGTACGGGGTTATAAATAGGGGGTGTAGAGCATAGTTAATGCCTTATTTGTCCCTTAGCAAGTGATCTCTGCTGCTAGTGCGGAGCCTTCCTTCTCAAGCGAAGCACGAGGAGGTGTTCTCTCAGAGCTTCTTTTCCAAGCAAGAATCGAGACGCTGTTCATGATGTCTGGACTCGCAAGCAAAGGTAAGTCCTCGTCTTCGTCCGGCATCTCACCTGAGACAAGGGAGCTTCATACTTTTACTTCCGACTTTCGTAGTTGTTCTACCATTAGGGCGTTTTTGAGTGAGTACAGACTCGATGGAGTTCTGTTCCACCCCTACGTGTCGCAGACCCTCCTATGTTTGGACAGGTCTAAGGACTCGTTCATTATTTGTAAATATGCCATTGAATATGGCGTTCGAATTCCCTTGAACCCCTTCCTGTGTTCGTTCTTGTTTACTACCGCCTAGCCCCTCTCAACTTAGCCTGAACTGTTGGCCGGTGTTGAATGCTTTCACAGCTACTTGTTTTCATCTGCAGATTGTCCGCCCGTCTAGGTTTGTTCCGCTTGCTTTTTGGACTTATGCCCCTCAAGGTCAAGAAGGGGAAGCCTCCGTCTGGTACCTACTCATTGTACAGCCAGCACACAAAATACCGTATAGTTGACCTGGCCAATAGTTTGAAGGGACAGGAACACCATTTTTTCTGTCCTTGTAGAGGGTCACGACGTCCCGTATACCTGGTAGGGTACGTTTGATAAAGACCTATCGCCTAAGCCTGAGGAGCTTGACCTGACTGCTCAGGCGGATGGCAATAGGGTTGTTGAATTTGGGCCAATTGCCCGCTCGGAGCTCAAGCCAGAAGACATCCGGGAGGCTCTGTGGTAGGTTGTGGATTCCTATCCCACGCCATGTAAGTAGGGAGGTAGTAGCTCTAGAACGCGTACCCCCATTGCTCGTTACTTAATGGCTTGACAATTTTGTTGTTTGTTTGCAGCCTTTGGCCAATTTGCTCAATCGGAGACTCCCAAGCGTCGAGGCAACGGTTCCTCTCAGCATCGGTCGCACCATGGGGAGGAGAGGCCCGTGGAGCGTAGCGAGGGAGCCAGTCCTCTCGCTCTAAGGAGCCCAAGAGGAAGGAGGCGAGGGGGAGCGAGAAGGTGGAGACCCCTCTCAAGCGCCCAAAGAAGGGTCTAGGGAGTGTTCAGCCATCGTCGTTCACTCATGAGAGTTCGAGCAGGGCTGAAGCGGGGGATGCCCCAGTGGATTCTCTTGCCCCCTCAAGCTCACCTGGATCGCTAGAGGGGTGTGTTATCCATGACTCTCCACCTGCCGCTTCAACGGAGAAGGCTCACTCGGGCGAAGCGAGTGCGTCAAGCGCCTCGTCCGAGCCAGTCGGTACCTTTTCTATGTTGGCGCAGGAGATGGCTGTGACCAAGGGCTTCCCTAGTGGGAGCATTTTTGCGCAGCCACACTATAGGAGGAGCTCGACAGGGGCAAGGGTGCTGGTGGACCCTTCAGGCAAAGGTGGGCTAGAGATGATAGGGCGGACAATCGAATCTACTAGAATCCGTTTTGGAAGCTGCCAGTGTAGGGCCCATACCTGGCTGAGTAGTCCCAATCTCGGCAGGCAGCTTAGGGCGATTAGGCGGTTCGGGGGAGGATCTTACCGTGGAAAGGCAACTCATTCAACATCTGGAGGATGCCATATCTTGGGCCACCTCCTGGTCGGGAGGCATGCACCTAAACCACGTGTTCTACTACTGCCTTCGAGTGGTAACGCTTGTCTTGTTTTGTCCTTTACTTATCCTTTGGGAAGAATTTTTTTTATGTCTACCCATGGTTCTGAGCAAGTGAAGCTTCTGGGAACAACTTTTGTTCCCCGTAGCTGTGCTCTTGCCAGCGCTGCTGGGTCTAGCGGGTCTTCTGGGCGATTGTGATGACTGCTAAGTGGGCCATGACGGCCAGGAAGGAGCAGTGCGACATCACCCGTCGCATGGAGGAGGCATTTCTTGCCCAAGAGAACGTGGAGAAGAGAGCGGAGGACGCTCTTCGCAAGTTGCAGTCGCAACAGCAGATGGCCCGCCAAGTCTCCTGGCTAGAGGAGTCGAGGAAGGCCCAGCAGGCTTTAAGGCGAATTGCCGCTCAATGCAAAAGGCTGGAGGAAAGCCTTATCGAAGCCCACAAGACTAAAGTCGTGACTCTGCAAGGCTTATCCGAGCACCTGCAGACTTCCTACACCAACATCCTTTCTCTGAAGGAGGAGGTGCAGGTGCTAAGGGCCGAGCGCTCTTCGATGGTGGAGGGCTACGAAGCGGCCCTTGAGGAAGAGCGTATTCGCCTGGGCGCAGCTATTGACAAGCTTGCTGAGGTGTCGGCAAATGAGGCGATGGTGAAAGCCGACCTTGGCAAGGCTCAGCAGAATGCGAAGAACCGAGCCAAGGCGATACTCGAGTTGGAGAAGGCTGGCCAGGCAGAGCTCGATCCTGACATAGTGATGGGATTCTTCGCTACTGACCCTTCCATGGAGGAGAACCAGGAGGCCTTGTCGAGGGAGGTGAGGAAGCACACCTTGGCGACGGTGCAGGCCCTGCTGGAAGGCAAGCGCACCTCTATGGAGGAACTGCGCGGCTGGTCTATGGACTAGTTCTTGTCCGAGTATGATCGTCAGAAAGCTGATGGTCATGTCATGGACAAGGCTCTTATAGAACCGCCTGAGGGGAAGACGGAGCCAGAGCCGGAGCCCTCGAGCCAACCAGGAAGCCCGACCCCTAAGGAGGAGGCGCCCGAGCTGGGTCCGTCAGAGGTTGTGGGGTTGCCAGTCTATCCGAGCAACTCTCCTTGTGTAGCCTCGTTGCCTCCCAAGATGCCTGGGGCGGACCTCTTCGAAGACTGGGAATGAAGGCATTTAGTCTTTCAGTGGTCCTGCTATCCTCTCTTTTTTTTTCTTTTCTTTTAGAAATGTAACAGGCAACACTTTTTTGAATGAAAGGAAATTTCTATCTTTATTATTTGTTTGTCTATAAATGGTACAAACGTAAGTTACATGCTAAGTGCGAGGGATACTTTTGCCACCTAGGGTTTGTAACTCGTAGAAGTCTCCCAAACTGTCTTTACGAATCTTATAAGGCCCTTCCCAATGAGCGTCTAATTTCCCGCCTGACTAACTTGGCTTGGAGACTTCACACTTGCGCAGGACTAAGTCTCCTCGGGAGAATGTCCGCTTACGAACCCGCCTATTATAGGCAATAGCAATCGCTTCTTTATGTTTGAGTGATGCCTCTAATGCCTTAACTCACAGCTCATCCACAAGGTCTAAGGATAGGTGAACTTAGTCATCATTTGTGGTAGGGTCATAGAGTTGTGTCCTGTAGGTGGGGAAGACTATTTTGATGGGCAGCCGGGCTTCCATGTCGTATACCAGGCTGAATGTGTGTGGCCTGTGGAAGTCCTTTGGCAAGTCCTGCAACCCCAGAGTACGTCTGGCAGCTCGTCCACCCATCTCCCCTTGGCTGAATCTAGCCGGCATTTTAACGCTGAGATGATGGTGCGATTGGTCACTTCCGCTTATTCGTTCGCCTGGAGATGTCCCACAGACATAAAGCATAGGCAGATATCCCAGCTGGTGCAAAATTTCTCGAATTTTTTACAGGCGAACTTGTGTCATTGTCTGTGACAATATACTAGGGTATCGCATATCGAGCTATAATACTTTTGCGGACGAATGAGATAACTCTATCAACTGTTAGGCTAACCATGGCCTCATCTTTGACCCATTTGGAGAAGTAATCAACAGCTACTGGTATGAACCGCTTTTGAGCCGAGGCCAACAGGAAAGGGCCAATGAAGTCCATGCCCAATTTTGCAAAGGGGATGGGTGACATCACAGGCACTAACTTTCCAGGTGGCAAGTAGTGCAGGGTAGTAAACCGTTGACACTTGTCACACTTGCGCACGAAGTCCTTACAGTGTTGCTTCATTTGGGGCCAAAAATAGCCCTCCTGTAATAGCTAGGCCAGGAGTAACTTGTACCCTTCGTGATTCCCACACACTTTTCCGTGGGCTTCTCGAAGGACCTGAGTTGCTTCCTGTTTTGTTAGGCACCGCAACAGGGGGCGAAATACCCCCGCTTGTATAGTTGCCCCTCTATTAAGGTGTACCTTGAGACTTTCAAGAGGAAGGGCTTAGGTCGTGGTTCTCTTGGGAGTAGCTCACCAGATTCAGATAGGTGATGATAGGTGTCATCCAGGAGATGGACTACTCTATCGCGAACATCTTGAAAGCAAGTACAGTTGGCTCCTTTAGGGTCTGGAGGCAAATATTTTCCTCTTGCACTGGAGGGATGGCAGCAGTGAGTCTGGCCAATGTTGCTCTAGGCACCCACCTGATCGAGACAGTCTTAAAGTCCGCCAGCTCCTCTCTGGCCTTATCGGTATACAAGATCATGTTCAGATCCCGAGCTTGGTACTCGCCATTTATTTGGTTGGCAACCAGCTAGGAATCCATGTAAATTTCCAGCGAGGTAACTCCTGTGGACCTAGCTACCCGGATTCCTGCCAACATAACCTCTTACTCCGCCTGCCTATTGGATGCAGGGAAGTCCAATTTGATGGCGTATTTATAGGTAACGCCATCTAGGGCAGTTAAGGCTATCCCAGCCCCAAACCCAATTATCATAGATGAACCATCAACGTACAGCTACCAGGGGAGCGTGAGGGAGGCATTCGAGTTCGTGAATTCCGCCACAAAATTCGCCAGGACTTGTGCTTTGATGGCTCTCCTCGGCTAGTACTTGACGTCGAATTCTACCAACTCCATAACCCATTTGATCTGTCGTGTTGACCCCGTGGGCTTATGTAGCATTTGCCGCAAGAGGTAGTCTAATAAGACCATTATAGTGTAGGCTTGGAAGTATGGGCATAGCTTCCTTGTTGCAGTGACTAAAGCTAGCCCTAACTTCTCGATGATCGTATACTTAGCTTATACCCCTTGGTAGGTTTTGCTGACGAAGTATACGAGTTGTTGTACTCCTTCCCACTCGCTGACTGAAATGGCGCTGACGACAGACACGGACACGGACACCGCTAGGTATAATGAGAGGACCTCCCCAGGCTAGGGAGCCGTCAAGGAAGGGGGATTTCGAACTGCGGCTTTGACTTCCTCTAAGGCCTTCTAGAAGTGAGTCCAGTGAGCGGCATATAGCCTTTGCCCTTGTGCACTCAAAGAAAGGGAGGCATATGTCAAAAGATCGAGACAAAAATCGACATAACGAGCCGATTTGGCCGACCAACGACTGCATCCCTTTCAAGGTGCCTAACGGTTGCAGGTCTATGATAGCCTGGATCTTGTCGGGGTTAGCTCTGATCCCCCGGTTGGAGACCAAGAACCCTAGAAAGTTACCAGTCGAGACTCTAAAGGTACACTTGTCGAGGTTCAAGCGGAGGCGAGTGTTCCTTAGAATCTGGAACACCTCCACCAAATATTCTAAGTGATGAGGGAAATTGGATCCCTTTACAAGCATGTCATCTATGTACACCTCAAATGATTTTCCTATTATTTTTAAGAAAATCATATTTACAAGGCACTGGTAAGTTGCTCCAGTATTTTTCAAGCCAAAGGGCATGACTCTATACTAGAACAGACCCCCTGTCAATGATAGAGGTGTGAGGCCTGTCTGCTAAAGCGAAGCTGATTTGGTGGTACCTATTGTAGGCATCTAAGAAGGACATGTGAGATTGTCTGCTACAGGAGTCCACTAGGGCATTCACTCTCGACAGGGGGAACTCATCCTTTGGGCAGGCTTCATTGAGGTTGGTGAAGTCTATGCATATGCGCCACTTGCCATTGGCTTTCTTCACCATTATCGCGTTTGAGAGCCATGCCGGGTACAGGAATTTATCAATGAATCCAGCTTACAGGAGGTTTTGGACTTCGGCTTCAGTCGCCTGCCATTGTTTTGCCGACTTGTGCCGGCGTGCCTGTTTGATCGTGCGGGTGCCCGCCTAGATGTTCAAATGGTGCTAAATCAGGGACAGGTCAACTTCCAGCAGGTCATTGGCGGACTAAGTAAAAACGTCTGCGTTGGCCCGAAGCAAGAGCAGCAATTCCTGTACTTCAGAGGGATCAAGGTCCGCTCCGACCTAGATGAGCTTGGTAGCGTCGTCGGGATACATCTGTATAACCATGGCTAAAGAGTCTAGCTGTAGTCCCAAAGTCGCTGGTGAATCAGCTAGATTTATCTCTTACTAGATTGCCTGGACTTTGTTTCTCTTCTTCCCCCATTTCTCTGACCTGGGGGGCTTCGGCTCCATGTACCGTTCCAACTCAATCCTCAGGAGCTCGTGCCCGGTCATTTGATTCCCGTATACTATTCCTACTCTGCGAGGAGACTAAAAAAGCATGAATTGAAAGTACGAAGAGGGGATTGGACAGAAAGCGCAGATAGTTAGGTGGCCGAGGATGTTGTCAAATGCCACCGTCAATCCTTCCACTATGAATATGGCTGTCTAGTTGAGGTGCCTGCCCCCGTCGCAGACGGACAAGGGGAGGCTGGTCTCCACTTTTAGCATCACCTTGTGGTTGTCGAACCCTATGACCGGGTGAGTTGACGGGGTGAGGTGCTCTTCTTTGAAACCTAACCGAAGTAGTGTCATGGAGAAGAGGATGTCAATGGTACTACCTTCGTCCACGAGGAGCCGAGGTTGCTGCTGTCCCGCTAGGAGTGTCACCAACAACGGGTTGTGTACTCTCCCAAATTCAGTAGAGAAGAAAACAATCTGGAGACGGCATGCTTGACGAGGACTCTCTCGCCCCACTAAAGAGTGGGGAACGCGCTACGAGCCATTTGCCCGAACGGGGTGAGTTGCTAATCTAGGGCGACGTTGACCCCGAAAATTACTTCAACCTCGGCTCCCGTGGGGTGCGAGAGAAGTATTTTAGGGCGATCCAGGCATAGCTACCAGGACCTGGCGATACTACTCAGCCAAGGAGAGCAAGGGGAACACCACTTGTTCGAGGCTGTGGGCTAAGGCGTTGTCGAGCTCGCGGCCCTCGACGAGAACCATGTTGACTCCACGGAATCACTTAAGTTTTTCCTTGTGATAGTCTTCTAGGCCCTCCATGGGTCATTTGCCCTTATCCTGGCCCTCACTCCGCCTAACAAAGTGGGCCAAGTTTCCATGCCAGATCTAGGACTCAATATGGCCTCGCAGATCCCAACAGTCTTCAATGGCGTGTCCCTAGGCATTATGATATTTGCAATAGGGTCCAAAGTCTACCTTTTTTTTCATCAGCTTAGGCAGGGGTAGTAGGTCTTTGTTCGTAGACCATACTACCGCCAGCACGTCCGCCTGGTTCACGATCAAGGGAGTGTACTCTTCGAAGTAGTCCTGCCTAGGCTGGTAGGGTCCACTGCTCCGACCTTTAGCTGACCGATCATTCCTCCACTTTGGGAAGCTAGCTTTGCGCTTGTTGAAGCGGCTGCCTCTGCAGATGGAGATGGTGGCGGAATCTCCCGGGCCCATCTCTCATCGATCGGGCAGGCATCATCCCTGTAGCCAGCTGACTACATGAGTAGAAGGAATCATCCTGCTCCGCAAACCTTGTGGCTCTGTCCCAGAGCTCCGCCATATCTCTATGTAGGAAATCGTCGATGTCATACCAAAACCTCTGAGTCAAAGCCCTAACTTGAAGTATTGAATGGTAATTGTATCGTGAGGCCACTTGCATTTGAAATACTGGCCCTTAAACCAATCCAAGTAGGACCAGAAAGATTCGCTTTTCCGCTGTCGGATCTCCGACAGCCTTTCAAGGTTGTCTCTAACCCTCTACTACCTGACAAAGTATTGATAGAACTTGTCCACCAATTCATGTCAGCATGTGATCTATCCGACTAGTAGTTCATAAACCACTCATAAGCCAGGACGGACAAGTAAGACGGGAATACTCGGCAGAGTAATCCATCAGGGCAGCCATGGACTAGCATCATCTAATGGTAACTCCCAACGAAGCTGTTGGGGTCTGTCGTCCTGTCATATTGGGCCATGACAGGTTGCTTGAATTTCTCCGATAGGGAGCCATCATTACCTCAGTGAAAGGGTAGGTGGTGACAAGCTCGTTGGCGAATACCCAGCATCACCCTAGTGACCTGGCGAACGATCTCAAGGATCAAACCTCCACTGCTAGTCACCAGGGGTTGAGCCCCTCAGTGCCCTTCTGGCGAAGGCGGGCGGGGAACTTTAGGTGGATCAGGAGGAGCCTCTCCTTTCTGGCTAGTAAGCTCTCATTTTAACTTTTCGAGCTGTTCGCGTAGACGGGCGTTCTCGTCCTCCACTGTACGGCGTCACCTTTGCTACTCGTCTTCGAGGATCGACTAGTGAGGCTCCTCTGAAGGGATTCTGCTGAGCTCCCAGATCTATTTGATCTCCAGGAGTTTCTCAGCAACTAAAAGCTCTTCAACCCTAAGAGCGGCCAGCCTAACCTGATATTGTTCCTCCCTTGCTTGTATTTCCTAGAGAGGGTCTTCCTCAGGTCCTCCAATAGTCGGCCAGGGACTCTCTGCCTCTCCTTGCTTGGCCCAGCCGACTGAGGGTGCTTCTTGGACACCAAGACACTGGATTCTGCCTGGGTCAGCACTTTCTTAGGGCCAGTGCGGTAGGAGTTGCGAGTCATGGGGGCCATTAGAAGGACTCGAGAGTTGGGAAACGTTATCAACTGATAATCGTTTCCCACAGACGGCACCAATTGATCGGACCTCCTAAGTAATCGGAGGGTCCGACCCAACAATCTAAGCAATCACACAAAGACAGGAGGATTGTTAACCCAGTTCCACCACGAAAGGGTATACGTCTAGGAGGACGATGCTCCCAAATATTCATTATATAGAAACAAGAATACAAGCTCTCTTTTTCTCTCGGATTGCCTGAGGGAGGGCCTCGAGGACCTCGCTCAGCGATTTATAGTGCTGAGATTAGTCCTTTTGCAAGATCTTCTGACCGGATACGCCCGTTGTTAAGGTATGCATGTTGTCAGGTTATTACTTGCAGTGGCCATGCCATCATTTATTGATGGCATGGCTGTGTTTGACTTTTTCCACTGTCTTCTTATTACTGGTTGGCGCCAGATCCTTAGGCGGGTCAAATCCTGAGTCTTTCCGGATGTAGGGAGGTTGAATCCCCGAACCCACCTGTATCCGAGCCTTTCCGAGCCAGACCCCTCTTGTTAGGCTTTTCATGAAGTTTTAAGTCCGAGGGCACTTTTTACCCCTCATCACTAGCCACGCCTAGACTTCCACGGTTGAAAGAATGAAGGCAAGGCTGGCTAGCTGAACTACTAAGATCCTATCCAAGGTGGAACGCTCGTACTCCCAAAATTGGTACCATCATCTCTTCTACTTTACTTTAAGTTGGTTTTCGAGATGCCAACGGAGATTGCGAAGAGATTAATCGATAATGTGGAATTTTTTGTAGAATCTTGGCAATTCCAAAGGGGTCCCTCTTGCCATATGGAGTGATGCTCGTAACCTATTCAAAAGGGTGGTTTGGGTGTTTATGATGTTCATTTGAGGAAGGAGGCACTTTTGTTGAAATGGGTGCCTCCCAAATGGGTAATGAAGAATCATTATGGAAGTAGGTTATTCTTTCTTACTATGGTAATTTCTTGGATTGGAACAAAGGTATAGCCGTACGTTCATTTTTCTTTTGGAAAGGTGTCCCTAGTTAATGTAGTAAAGTGGATTCTTGCTTTGGGGAAGGTTTTCAATTTTTAGGACAATTGGAGCCACCATGGTCAATTCTCTGATCTTTACCCATGTCCATTTGCTTTGGCAACAAATAAACATGTCAAGGTGGGAGATTGGCTCGTGAATGGGACGTCACCAAAGTTGTTAAGGCGTTAGGCGACTGCAAGACGACAAGCTCCTTAACCACCTAAGGTAAAGGTGATAAAAAGGCAATCACTCGATTAAATCGAAGGGACAAGTTTTTTCTTTTTTAAAATATTGAATATGCCTAAATAACTCATATGATAGCATCAACTTTTATAAGAAACATGTAATAACACTATTTAAGTGGAAAAAAATAATAATAATCCTATCGTATTTATTGTAGTGTAACCCTTTGATCCTACTATGTACTTGTTCGATCCTTTTATTTTATTCTGGACAAGAGTTGTTATTTTTCCACACTTCTCCTCTATATAAAAAGGTATAAGGTTTCTTATTGAAATATGATTGCTCATTTTCTCCTACTTAATATCAGAGCGGTGGGTCCTAGGTCGATGCTCTAGTATCCCACCCAAACAAGCCCTCCAAACCCCTCCACCCTATCCCTTTCTCCCTCTTCTCATTGCCAGGCAACCACCACCACTAGAGCTACCTCTAGCGACGACAATAGCAGTGCCATCGATGAGGGAGGTTCCAAACAAGGTTCGAAAGGTCGATTTCAACGCTGTGTCGATGAAATTCTAAGTATGCATTTTGTAGGCATGCCGAAATGCCCATTTTTCGATGGCCATGCCGATCGTCATGCCGACAAAAAATCACATAAATAATCAAAATGATATCATTTTCAAAAAATAATGATTGTGTAACAATAAAGATATTTCATAATGACCATATGTGTGTGTCCTTAGACCCTTACATTCCCCAAGATCGACCTTCTATACCCTTAGGATTCCAGAAACCTACATGTGGCAGCAGCACCTTCGCCCAGCATCATCAGACTCGGCACCACTATCGGCATCCATCGACATGCCGTCAGCACACCTGTAAATCAATACTTTAATCATCTCGACATAGCCCTCTCCCCAAAATAGCCTTGCCGACGGCATTTAAATCACTGGTTCCAAACCTTCAGGCAGCTGCGCTGGGGTGCCTCCCTACACCCTAGCATGGCCTACATTTGTCCTAGGAGTCTTTGATGTGGTCTTGGTGTGATTTTTAGGCTATGTTTGCTTGGATTTCATGATTCAAAGATCGTATCTCTCTACAATGATTTCTATGATCTAAAATTAGGGTTTTCAAATCTGAGTTTGAAGTTTTTCCTCCCTATCAAGGCACAATGGCAACACTAAAAGGTTCAGAGATAACATCGGATACCACTACTAAGGTAAGGACCTAAAAAAGCCCATTTTTTGTCCTAATCTCCAAGCAAGATTAGGCCAACTATGTACAGTGGTCTCAAATGTTCCTTATGACTGTAGAGGGTCATGATAAGTACATATTGCTAGAGCCAAAGCCTCCTACAATGATTGAGAAATACGCTACCTGGAAGGACAATGCAATGCTACATTGATGGATTATGAACACTGTCGTATCTCGGATAAGAGATGGGGATCATGTATTACAAAACTGCAAAAGAGATATTGGACTCTCTGCATGACACATTCCCATGAAAATAATTCTAGCAAGGTCTTCCAAATCCACCATGATATTGGCAATCTGAAGTAGGAGGGGCAGTCCCTTTCTCAGTACTATACCACTCTCAAAGGGCTCCTCAAGATGTATAATTCCTATAAACTTGTGTGTATGTGTTCTACTAAGAGGGAGTATCGTAGGGAACATGCAGTTCTTCAGTTTCTAGATAGCCTTGGTCTTGAGTATGAGGGAGCCCATTCATAAATTTTAGCCCTTTCTAAGCTTTCATCTCTTGAGGAAGCATATAGCAGGCTAAGCAAGATTGGGGTGAAGTCCTCTTCTCCTGATACTCTTAGGCAGATGACTGGTCTAGCTGCAACTGGAGGCTGTGGGGACCATAGAGCTCCTTCTATAAGTGGCAAAGGACATGGTAGAGGACAACCTAGTAGACCCCAGAGACCATGTGCACATTCTGTGGCAAGGTTGGTCATGTGAAAGCTATCTGTTGGTTTAAGCATGGTAAACCTCCTGTGGCTAATCTAGCCACCACCACTTCAAAGGAGTAGTCTGACATGGTCCCTCATCCAAGTATGATGCGATTGTGCAACATCTTTCTCAACTTACACAAGCATCCACTACTTCATCGAATACTGCTACGTTTGCTTCCTCCTCAGGTATAGATTTTGCCTAGAGAACAAGTAGCAGATCTAGTGACAGTACCATGTTGCTAGTGGATTCAGGTGCCTCTAGACACTTGAGTGGTGATCATACATGTTTTCAGGGGATCCAATCTGTGGCACCTGGTAGGATAGTGCAGGTGGCTGATGGCCGACAATCCAAAATTGATGGACAAGGGGAGGTGGCAATTACCCCCACCTTGAGATTACCTGATGTTCTATTTGTTCCTTATTTTCCTAATAGTTTATTGTCAGTTAGTAGAATAATGAAGGATCTAAATTGTCGTGCCATTTTTTATGATGTTGGATACATTTTTCAGACAAACGCATGGAGAGGATGATTGGTGGTGGACATGAGGAGAGGGGTGTTTATCACCTAGTCCAAACATTGTTTGCTACTACATGCCAACGTAAGGTTGCCTTTTGTGCTGGTACAGCTCTACAATGACATCGTCAACTCTGGCATCTTCCTCTAGACAACCTCGGATGTGTCATACCACATCTCTCTAGCCACCGAGATACTCTGTGATGCTTGTTAGTTGGGAAAGCATCACCACTCTAGCTACTCTGCTAGATCCAATTTGAGTTCTATTGCATGCTTTCATTTAGTTCATATAGATGTTTAGGGTCCTGGTCGTTCTCCTGATCAACTAGGCCACCAATATGATTTGATTATAGTGGATGATTTTTCTATAATGTCATGGTTATTTTTGCTGAAAATAAATCTAATGTTGGTGCCATGATTAAAACTTTTTGTGATGCAAATAAAGACTCAGTTTTCCTCGATGGTTAAGATTGTGCACTTAAGCAATGCCCTTGAATTTCGTACTTCCAAGTTGGATGCATTTTATAGATCTCATGGGATAATTCACCAAACCTCTTGACCCCATACGTCACAACAGAATGGGATGATTAAGAGAAAGCATCGTCATATTTTAGATGTGGCCAGAACATTATTGATTTATCATAATGTGCCATTGTTGTACTGGGGTGATGCTGTGCTTATCGCTTGTTATCCGATTAACCGGATGCCGAACTCTGCCATCCATAATCAAATTCCATGTGAGCAAGAGTTATTTCATGTGCCACCACATGCACTTGGCAGTGTAGCCTTTGTTCATCTTCTTGGACAGAGACGGGACAAGTTGACACCTCAGGCTGCCAAGTGTCTTTTTGGGTTACAGCAGTACCCAAAAAGGATACTGGCGCTATGATCCATTGAACAAAAAGCATTATGTTAGTACAGATATTATTTTTCATGAGGCAATCCCATACTTTTCTACTAGTGGGCACCAATTGGTATTTGGAGATGAGTCTGCACCCATGCTTGTACCCCATGTTCCTCTAGAGCATATTCCTATCAGTAGTAGTTTTGTGGAACAGATTCAGATAGTTACAGGGTCCAATACAGTGAGCCTCCTGTGGTTTATAGATTGCCAGCTACTTACAGGCACCCCCCTCCCATGCCACCATCCTCCCTGGTCCAAGTACATGTTGATGTCACTGACACCACTACTTCTAGTGATGTCCCTACAGGTCCTTCTGGTGAGGATGCTCCTGTTTCTTCTTCGGACACCGAGATGGATGATGTACATCTTCTTATTGCTATTCGAAAGGCCCCATGTACTTGTGCTCGTTACCACCCCCTGTTCCTCTAGAGCATATTCCTATTAGTAGCAGTTTTGTGGGACAGATTCAGATAATGGCAGGGTCCAATACAGTGAGCCTCCTGTGGTCTATAGATTGCCAATTACATGCAGGCACCCCCCCTCCCACGCCACCATCCTCCCTGGTTCAAGTACATGTTGATGTACTAACACCTCTACTTCTAGTGATGTCCCTGCAAGTCCTTCTGGTGAGGATGCTCCTATTTCTTCTTCAAAGACTGAAATGGATGATGTGGATCTTCCAATTACTATTTGAAAGACTCCACGTACTTGTGCCCGTTACCAGGTTGCTGGAGCCGACCCCAGTGCCAACCTAAGGAGGTCATTTGGCCTCTTTACATCTGCCTTGTTTGCTTCCATGATTCCTTCTATGTACCAGTAAACCATGCTAGATCCTAAATGGTGATAAGTCATGGAGGATGAGATGGCTAGCCTTCACTCTAGGGGGCAGAGGACCTTACCACTTTGCCACCATGTGCTTGTGTTGTTGATTGTCATTAAGTCTTTGCCTTGAAGTACAATCTAGATGGATCTATTTCATGACATAAGGCTCCCCTTATTACAAAAGGGTTCACCCAGGCTTATGGGGTAAATTTCTTTGACACCTTCTCTCCAGTGGCATGCCTACCAACGGTGTGGATTTTGATGTCTGTTGCTGCCCACTTTGACTGACCTCTCTTTCAACTTGATGTGAAGAACACCTTTCTGTATGACGATCTTCAGGAGGAGGTTTACATGCAGCAGCCTCCTAACTTTGAGACACAAGGAGAGTGTGTGTAGACTTCAGAAGGTTATCTATGACCTTAAGCAGAGCCTCACGTGCATGGCTCCACAAGCTATCTGAGGTGGTACAGGTAATAGGCCTTCGGAGATCTTCTGTAGATCACTCTCTATTTGATCAGAAGAGTGACAGGGAAGTTATGCTGCTGGTGTATGCCGATGACCTCATTATCATCGGAAATAACGAGATTGGGATAGTTGAGGTGAAGAAGACTTTGGCTGATAAATTTATGATGAAAGACTTGGGTTAGTTACGATATTTTCTAGGCATTGAGGTGATAAGAAACAAAGAGAGCATTCTTCTTTCTCAATGCAAGTATACCCTTAACATACTACAGGAGATTTGGATATTAGGAACTAAGCCTACCAACATACCCATGGATCCCAAAAGGCACTTACATGATGCCGAGTTAGTACCTGTGGACAGCAAATCTTATAGGCAGCTAGTGAGCAAGCTACTATATCTTACCATTACTAAACCAAATATTTCCCAAGCAGTGGGAAAGTTGAGTTAGTTCATGGATAAGCCTACTAATTAGCATTGGGAGGCAGCAATGCAGGTGCTCAAATATCTGAAGAGTGCACCTGGTCATGGCATAGTTTTCTCCAGAGGCGCGTCCATAACCGTGGTTGGCTACTCTAATACAAATTATGTAGGTTGTTTGGTTGATCAAAAGTCAACCACTGATTTTTGCAGCTATGTTGCTGTGAATTTGCTCACATAGCGAAACAAAACGTAAGGAGTTGTTTCTAGATTAAGTGCAGAGTTTGAGTACCGAGTTATGGCCCAGATTGCTGCAGAGATGGTTTGACTGAGGTCTGTACTACATGCTTTACATGTCCAGGTAGAACCCATGGAGATGCAATGTGACAACCGAGTTGCTACATACATTGCCAACAACCCAATGTTTCATGAGCGTAGCAAACATGTTGAGGTTGATTGTTACAACACCCAAGATTTTATTTAGCACGGTATCATCTACACCTCTTCAGTTGCTCCTGAGGACCAGACAAATATTTTCACCAAACAACTGGCTTATTCTGTTTTTGATGCCTGTTGTAACAAGTTGAGCATGATTGACATCTATACTCCAGCTTGAGGGGGAATGTTGTAGTACACCCCTTTGGTCTTGTTATGTACTTGTTCAATCCTTTTATTTTATTCTGGACAAGTGTTGTAACTTTCCTACACCTCTCTATATAAAGAGAGAGGTATAGGGTTTCTTATTGGAATACGATTGTTGATTTTCTCCTACTATATTTAAGTAACAATACCACATATTTATATCATCGTATAATATGCACACATATATATTATATGTATACATACAAGCCAAAGAAAATGTTGTACTCCTTATTTTATATCATGGTGTTTTGGTAATTTCTGTTTTATGTTGAAGTTATGTTGCTATTTGTCCTGCTTATCTCTTTATACAAAGAAAGATAGGGTTTCTAGAATAAAGCAACTTTTTCATTTCTCCTAACTTGGTATCAAAACAATGGTCCTAGACTCAAGCTTATGATATCCCACCCAAATAGGCCTCCAATCCCTCCCACCGATCTCCTAACCTAATCGTCTTTGATTGGGCATCCTTACCGACGCCACCATCACCGTTAGTGGTGCTCCCCACAGCAGTGCTGCTGCCCAGCCCCCTCCTCTCTACAGTGCCGTCGGCTCTGATCGCCGACAGCAATGCCGCCACCCAACCCCCTCCTCTCTCTTTGCAGCACCGTCGCCGACCCTAATCGTTGCCCCTACTACCTTCGATCGCGGTTGACAGCACCTGCTGCAACCTCACAGTGGGTGCGGATGGCCTTGAGGCAGTGGCGACAGGGGTCTAGACCGAAGTGACAGTCCAGCACCAACCTTGCTGACCTTGTTAGTCGCTGCTACAGTCGGTTAGCCCTTGTTTGAGACCCTTTTGATGTTCTGATTCCTCATGATTTGATTATTTCTAATCAGATCAAAGGAGTTTCTGGACGGTCTGATTTTGTGTTTTCGAATCACAGATCGGATGTTTGAAGAATAGATCTGTGATTTGAAGCATCTCTTGTAGTGCGGGTTCGTGAATAAGCGAAAGATGGAGTCTCCGGGTTCGTCCAAAGTTACATCGAGCTCTACTGTGGACACCGAGACTTAAAAAGTCTGTTCTTTGGTCCTATGACAAAGCTTGATGAGACTAATTATCCTCGGTGGTCCCAGACATTCTTGATGACCGTTCCGGGTCATGGAAAGGAGCACATTCTTTCTAATCCAAAACTCACCCAGAAGACAAGTGCAAATACTACGTGGGATAGAGATAACACAATGGTCTGTACGTGAATGATGAATTGCATTATTCCCTGTATTAGTAATGAGATTATGTATTACACTACAGCAAGCAGATGTACGATTCTCTTCGTGAGACATTCTCATGAAAAAAATTCTTCTAGAGTTTTCCAAGTCTAGCATGAGTTATTTCATCTTCGCCAAGAGGGTCATTCTTTGGCCCAATAATATTCTATTGTAAAGGGTCTTTTGGAGAGACAATGCATATCAGCTTGGTTGCACCTGTGATTCTTGGCGTAGTTTCAGGAAGGAGTTAGCAAGTTCTGTCATCCTATCAAGTCTTGGCCCTGAGTTTACTGCCGCTAGGGAACAAATCATGACCTTACCTGATTACCATCTCTTGAAGAGACCTATAATAGGCTCAATCGGGGTGCTCTTCAAACTTCATTGACAGATACTACTAGACATACCTCGGCTTTGGCTGCGATCCCTGGACGTGGATTTAAGGGAGTGTTAGGAATCTAGAAAAAGGAATACGCCACGTGGCGTAGCAGATAGTCCAGGGGGCGCCAACCTTGGTTGGTGGTCTTAGGGTCAAGTCTAGTCATGCTTGAGGTCCAAGTTTTGGTATTCCTAGTATGGTATTTTGTTTTTAGGAAGTAGTTAAGTGGATTTATTTCTTTTTATTTTTAGGAGATGTGCTTTGATTTGGGTTTGTTTCTTATTTTAAAAGATGTGTTCTCTCTATAAAAGAGAGCCTTCTTGTACTTTGTTTGAGTTGAATACAATAATAATTTCAATCCTCTCAACTCCTCCCCCTCTCTTCTTCACCAACTATTGCCCCCTCTCTCTTCTCCCTATCACGTGAACAGGGTGCATCTACAGCAGCCTGCTACTGCCTATTTTTCCCACGTGGAAGAGCCTCCACACCTCTGTTTCACCCAAAACTCAACACATGGAAAACCCAATCAAATCCTAATTATCTTTAAAATAAAATCCGCCACATATGGCAACAAATAACTTGGCATACAAGCCAACCCAACACCTAAACCTAAGGCCACCTTAGCCAACTTCTATGGACCATGGTGCCACGTGAACTGTCCACGTGGCCAAGGTGCCACGTGGACAGCCCACGTGGCATTTATTTTTTCCTAAACTTTAACACTGTCAACACTGCATCTCCCCAACATCTATCTAGTATAGCATTCTGAATGAAGTATCCGTGCAACATCTAGGATATGCCAATGTTTTCGCTCTACCACACCATTCTACTAAAATGCATAGGGACAACTCATTTGATGGATAATGCAATGATCCTGATAAAAAGTACACAAAGAACTGTTGCAGAACTCCAAAGCATTATTGAATCTAATTACCTTCACCATTACACCTCATACTAATTTCGGATCTCTGCCAAAAAGGCACGAATCATATGACCAGCTTCAAAGGTGGCCTTTAACAAAAATATCCAGGTGAGACGGGAGAAATCATCCACGATCACCAAATAGTATCTATGGACCAGACAACTTGGAGTCCTACTAGGTCCCTAGATATCCATATAAAGCAACTAGAATAAGGCTTGTGACCCTCGATGTTGACTCCTCGAGAAGGTACTCCTATGGTGCTTCCTGAGTTGACATGCCTCACATTGGAAGGTGGCAATTGGAGAAATATGTGGCAACATCCTCTGAAGTTTTAGCAATGAGAGATAACCAAACCAAAGATGCCACAAGTAGCTAGAAGCACTCCCCAATGGGAGAGAAACATGGCCTGCATAAGGTGACTATACCAGACAACATGCTCCACTTTCTTCACAGCCACACCCAATGGTACGTCCAATGAGAACATCCTCAAACATGAGAGACTCTACATCGAAGACTGCTCGACAGTTCAACTCCTTTGTGATCCAGCTAACAGAAAACAGACTCAGTGGGAAATTAGGAGCAAGAAGTACATTCTCCAACTTCATATGTGGAGTCACATGAACCTCTCCCTAACCAAATACAGGGGAATGCCGCCCATCAGCAACATGTACAATTTTGCCCAAAAAGACTGAACGAATAATAGAGAATTGTTTCGCATCGCTACAAATGTGTTTGAGACGTGCCTAAGTTAACAAGCCAATAGCTTCCTTTGCCAGAGGTGACTCAGTTCCTGCTCAAGATGCACCATGCTGACTAGATACATGAAGCAGTGTCTCATACTCCTAGAAATAGTGACAGTGTCATGTGACCTCCTGTCGCAATGAAGGCCTTATGCTCAACGATAGGACCTCTTCTCCCCTAGTTCTAGTCAAAGCAAAAAATGCTCCTTTATCATTATCATAACCTTCCATGGTCATCAAACATGTCCGTGACCACCAATCGTAATTGGTCTCATCCAACCTCTCCATGAGACCAAAGAAGAAGTTCCGGTACCTCTCCATCTCAGAATTATGCTCTGATGTCATCTTGGGCACACCTTCATATGCCATCTTGCTTTGACCAGGCCACAACCATGTTTACGCATGGATGGAACCACACCCGTATAAGATCTTAGAACGATCTACAGGGATTCTAGAGGCTTCTCAAGACTTGCACAATCTCACAAGACTGCTGCAGACAAGGACAAGAGGATAGGGATGCTGGGTAATCACCGAGATCATGCAACCAGCAGCGCTAGGATGCTGGGCAGTCATGAGACTTGCGTGGGATGCTGGCTCAGATTCTGGGCAGCATCAGACATCACTGAGATCATCCCCAGCAACCTGCAGCATAGGCAACATCAAGCATCACTGTCAGACCTGCAGGTCTGGATCACCACCCTTGTGATCCGACGCTGGGCGATCTGGACTAGCAAATCCAGACCTTCAAAACCGGCGATCAGACTAGCACCAGTTCTACTGCTAAGCAACAATCAGACCTGAAGGTTCAGATCTTATCGGGTCTGCTGCTCAACGGCGATCAGGCCTGCAGGTTCAAATCTCGCTGGTTCTGCTGCTGGGCGGTGATCAAATCTGCTGGCAAGTTCAGAGAGGCCCACTTGTAGCACTGCAAGGTAAGGAAGATGGGTGATGGCCCACTTGCCGTCCAAGGGAGGCCAACGATGGTGGTGGTGTCTCCCGAAAATGTCGCAGGGGTTAGGATTTTTTTTCGGCAGAGAAGAAGTTATGGGAATCAAGGTGAGTATCGAACCCTGACCTAGGACCCGACTCAGATATCAAGTTAGAATAAATGAATCAAATGATCTTATTTTATAGTCCTACGTTTCAATATATAAAGGTGAAAAAATTACATGAGTTCTCCCCAAAGAAATAGAAAAATACAACTCAATAAATAACAAAATAAACATGACTCTATACCATAGGGGCTAACAATGAGAGTTCTTAATTGTTTAAATGCAAGTGCTTTTTGAGAAGTAATGGGTGGAAGGAGGGAGCTTTGGTACTATTATGGGCATTAAGACTTTGTTGGATGGAAGAGAATGATTCAATTTTCAAAGATAGCCCTAGAGGTCCTTATATGGAGAAACCTCTTAGGACGATTACAATAAATACCCCATACAATATAAGAATAAATGAAAAAGACTCCACATGTATAAGCAACACTCCTAACACTTCCCCTCAAGCTAAAGTATAGATGTCGGCCATACTCAGCTTAGAACACGAAAAATCTAACCACTTCTTGGGGAGCACCTTTGTGAAGATATCCATAACCTAATCATCAATGGAGATGTATGGGGTGGAGATCTTCCCATCTATTACTACATCTCGGATAAAGTGGCAATTAACCTTTATGTGTTTCATCCTCTCATGGAAGGTAAAATTGTTAGCAAGGAGTGTAGCAACTTTACTGTCACAATACATTGGAATACATAGAGAGACCGACACTCCAAAGTCACACATAATGGACTATATCCAAAAGAGCCCACATGTAGTATGTGTTATAACTCTATACTCTGGTTCTACGCTAGATCTAAATACCACACTTTGCTTCTTACTTCTCCACGCTACAAGATTTCCTCCTACATACGTGCAATATCTAGAGGTGGATTTCCTGTCTTCATGTGCCCCTACATAATCTGCATGAAAGTAACCCCACACCTTTAAGTGCTCATGTCTCTGGAAATATAAACCTTTGCCAAGTGAATTCTTCAAGTACCTCAAGACTTGGCAAACATCAGACCAATGCACTTCACTAGGTTCATGCATTAACTGACTTAATCTCCCCATAGCATAGGCAATGTCAAGTCTCATCACAGTCAAGTACAAGAGCTTGCCAATCATAGCCCAAAATCTCATCACATCCTCCAAAATGGGGCAATCAAAATCGACTAGATAAGCAACAAGTCCAAGGGAATATTTGCTAGTTTACAACCCAGCATCCCTGCCTCCTGAAGCATGTTCAGAACATAACATACTTCCTCTCTGAAAGCACCATGCCTCCATCCGTACGATGCACCTCAATACCCAAGAAATAGCTAATCTCACCTAGATCCTTAGGATAGATTTCATGAGATAATTTTTTTGCAGATGGGTTATCCTGCATTTTTCTTTGGAAGTCATAAGGGTTATCCTGGTGGGTTAACCTATGACCGTTTGGAAAGTTTCTGGGTTAACCTGCAAAAATACATAGGATAACCTCCAAAAATACATAAACAATTAGGCTCTATCTAGTGATAGGGTTTGGGGAGGTTTGTCCCACCTTAGGGTTTTTGTTGGGATTTCTGCAACTACTACAACACAAACTTCAACACAATTCCTTCCAATCACTCTAATCAAATAACAATAACTTTCACTCCCACTTTTACTATTAGACAAATACCCATTACATCCACTTCCACTTTTAATATTAAATGAATACCCATTAACATTCTACACTCTCACTTATACTATTAAACAAACATCCACTAACATCATGTTATTACACCAATCATTTTATCTCCTCACTCAACCCTCCCCATATTCGACCACCCAAACACTCATCAACACTTATTCCATTTTAACCTATCCTACAGTATTTTATTCCACCTCCAACCGTGCCCTTAGTATCACAAAACCTACCTCTCTGTGTCATACAAACACAAAGTGATCTAAAGATGATCTAGTAAAGCCAAACAATTAAACTATTTTACTAAACCTCTCAAACCACGCCTATGAACTTTGCTTCAACCCAAAAATGGCTCTTTTTAGCTTTGCATACTTTCTGACAATCCCTTACAAGCAAAACCAAGTGACTACTGCATATATACTTTTTCATGTAGATCACCATAAAGAAGGCATTTTTAATATCAAGTTGGTACACTAGCCAATCAGAATTCATAGCAAGAGGTAGCAGAACCCAAACTAAATTCAACCTAGCAACATGAGAAAATGTTTCAAAATAGTCGATGATGAGGTATGTACCCTTTAGCCACCAATAGTGCCTTGTACCTTTCTACTGAGCCATTTGAGAGATATTTCAAGGTGAACACCGATCTACACCCAACTATAGCACAAAAGGGTAAATCAACGTGATCCCAAGTACTACGAGATTGAAGCACTACCATCTCATCCTCCATAGCTACCTTCTAGGTAGGGTCCTACAATGCATCACTATAACTCCGCAAAATCTGACGATGACCCACTGCAAGAGAAAATAACCTAGCAAAAGAGGGTAATTTATCAAACGATATATCCTATGAAATAAACTAATGGTCACATGATCGTTGGCCCATCTGTGTTAAGCATGGGAAGGTCCAAATTAGATCCCTCGGTAGAACAAATTACTAGATCTCTATCTAAATCCACATGATCAATAGAGGGATGAGCAGGAATGGTTGATAGAGGCTCATCTGCGAGTGCAGTAGTAACTCTGAGGTGGATGTCCGCAAGTAGAAAAAAGATGGCTCAAAGGATGGATCTGGCTAGGCTATGATCAATGGATGGGGTGTCTCAAAGGGTCTTATAAGCGGCACAGACAGCATAGGAAGAGGGATATCCTCTGGCAATGGAAGAGAAAAGGCTTTCCTTTTCTCAGAGTGAAGAGGGATCTCGTCAATAAAAGGTATCAGCACTAACAAAGAATTTGTAAGCCACCGGGTCATAACAACGATATCCATTGTGGGTCCTCGAGTATCCCAAAAAAATACACTTCACAGACCGAGGAGGCAACTTATCCACCTTGAACAAATGGACAAAATAAACACAACCAAACACCATAGGGACAAGGACAAAAGCATCTCGGCCCGAAAATAGAACAAAGCCAGATTTTAAATATCAATATCAATTTCGCATCGACAAGTCAAAAAAAAGATATATCAGGGATATATCGAGATGTATTGCTGATATCGGTGGATTTTGTGAAAATCGCTCAAAAAGGTCCAAAATGTCATAAATTTTATGAAAATTAATATTTTAATACCTAATACATAATGAAGAAATGCCTAGAATACGAAAATCATAAATTTTGAATGAAAACATAATAGAAACGCACTAGTAACATATCAACAAAGTCATATAAAGTCATATTGAAAAGAAAATGTACATAACCTGATAATAATTGAAAAATATTCATAGTAATGCTACTCACAAAAAAGAATGAAACGACACCAAACACAGAAGCACCAGCCAATGCCACCAAATCAATACCAAATTTTACTAATACAACTTAGAATTTTTAAGTTGTATGGAATCATTTTGGAGTACCGTCAATATATCATAATACTTTATTATCTTTTGATTGTTTTTAAAGGTGTCTAGAGTCAATCCTTCACTAAGGAGGTGTAAACAAATCTAAAATAAAAATTACAATGTTAAATTCTGTGTCTTGATTTTAAGTTTGTCTTAAGCTCCAAAAACATTGATCTTTACCCCAACTGTTTGCAACTTAGGTTCTATCAAGTTAATCTTTACATGTATAATTACTTATCTATATTTTGCTAACACTAAAATTGAACATGTGGTTCAAGGTTCCAACTCTCTTTTTGTTGGTAGAGCACTGTAGTTATCTTTTAATATTGTTGGAGTTGTATGTTATGTTTTTTGTCCTATTGAACTTATGATGTAATTTTTCCAACACCTCTTACTATACAAAGAGGTGTAGGCCGCGCCACCGCCTACAGGGTGGCTCGCCGCCGCCGCCACTACCCCCTCTAAGGCCACCATCACCCTACAGTACTTCTTGATGCGGATTCTTTTGGGCTGTAGGGGGTGGTTCTACTACCCAGAAACAGTAGCGTTCCTTTGAGGCGATGTTAGGGTCTTCCTCGTATCCTAACATGCGCTAAATTGATCTACGGGATGCGAGTTTTCTCTAACTTCTAGTGATCTATGGTATGAATAGTGATTTCAAATCAAGTTTGAAGTGTCTTGTGGCTGTCCTTAGGCACGATAGCCGCCTCAAGTAATTCAGAGGTGTCATCGGTTACCGCTACGGACATCGAGGGTTACAAAACCCCTTTCTTTGTTCCTATTGCCAAACTGAACAAGACTAGTTGTGCCAAATGATCTCAAACGTTCCTCCTGATTGTTGAGGGACATGATAAGGAACACATCTTATTGAAGCTGGAACCACAGGACAAGATTGAGAAGAATATAACATGAAAGGACAATGCTGTGGTCCAGGCTTGGATCATGAGCTCTGTGAAGCCCCAGATAGGTGATGGAATTATGTACTACAAGACAGCCAAGGATATGTGAGATTTCCTACGTAACACATACTCTCACGAGAAGAATTCCAATAAAGTGTTCGAGATTCACCATGTTATTGATAGTCTCAAATAAGAGGGCCAATCTCTTTCCCAGTACTATGCCACCCTAAAGGGGTTACCTGAGAAGTACAACACATGTCGCATTGTCTGCACCTGTGATACTCAGAGGGCACACAGGAAGGAATATACTGTCCTTCAATTTCTTGATGGACTTGGACCAGACTATGAAGTTGCAAGATCCCAAATCCTAACATTGGCTGAGCTTCCATCACTTGAGGAAGCTTACAACCGTGTAGGTAGGGTGGTTGTTAAACCATCCATGCCAAAGGTTGGACAGACTCCTATTCTTGTTGCTGTCACACGTGGAGGACGTGGTGTTCCATCCACTAGGGGAAGAGGGCGTGGTGGTCGGGGTACGAGTAGTAGACCTCGCACCATCTGCTCGTATTACAGGAAGATTGGCCATTCAAAGGCTTCTTGCTGGACGAAGCATGGTCGACCTCCCATAGACAATCAGGTTGTTTCTTCAAAGGAGGTGAGCGACATGGTGTCTCGTGTAGACTATGAGCTGTGGTCCAACGCCTCTCCCAGTTGACCCAGGAGACCACTACTATTGTAGATACAGCCGCCTTGACCAGTTCAGGTATAACTTCTACTTATAGGTCTAGTAGCACTGACAATGCCTTGTGGTTGGTGGATTCAGGTGCATCTCAACATCTCAGTGGGGATGAGACATGTTTTAGACAAGTTCATGATGTTCCCTCAAGGAGATCTGTGCAGGTAGCAGATGGCAGGCAGTGTAGGATTCATGGCAAAGGAGATATCGCAATGACTCTTGCAATGACTCTGCCTAATGTTCTTTATGTTCCAAAATTTTCGATTAGTCTTTTGTCTGTCGGTAGGATTACAAAAGACTTACACTGTCATACAATATTTGATGAGTTGGGCTGTATCTTTCAGGACAAACTCACGAGAAGGACAATTGGTAGCGGACATGAGGAGGGGGTATGTATCACCTGATCCAGACTCCCTTTGCTTCTATGTGTCAAGGCGAGGTTGCGATTAGTGCTGGTACAGCTCTTCAATGGCATCATCATCTTGGGCACCCCTCCCTGGATAGGCTTCGACGCGTCATTCCTCATATCTCGCCAACTACAAAGATTTTGTGTGATGCATGCCAACTGGGAAAGCATCATAGAACCAATTTTCCTTCTAGTTCTTCTCAGGGTTCTGCTGCTATCTTTAATTTACTGCACATGGATGTATAAGGTCCTAGTCAAGTCTCAGACAAACTTGGTCATAGAGTTTATCTACTTATTGTGGATGATTTTTCCAGGATATCATGGTTATTTCTTTTAAAAACGAAATCCAATGTTGGGCCTATGATTGAAACATTTATTTTACAAATAAAGATTCAGTTTTCAACTATTGTGAAGATTGTACGGTCTGATAATACTCTAGAGTTTTATACATCTAAGTTGGCGGCCTTTTACAGATCCCTTAAGATTGTTCACTAGACATCCTGTCCACATACATCACAACAAAATGGTGTAGTTGAAAGAAAGCACCGTTATATACTTGATGTGGCTAGAACACCATTGATACAGCATAACGTGCCATAGGTGTATTAGGGAGATACAGTGTTAACTGCATGTTATTTAATTAACAGGTTGCCCAACTCAACTATACAATAACAAGTTCCTTGGCAAGTCCTCTGTCCTAAGAAGGATTTATTTATCGTCTCACCTTGGGTGTTTGATTGTGTAACCTTTGTTCACATTCTTGGACCTGACAGAGATAAGTTTGCTCCAAAAGCAGTAAAGTGTCTTTCTGGGTTACAGTAACACCCAGAAAGGATACAGATGATATGACCCCTGTGGTAAGAAGCATTATATGACTGCAGATGTCACATTTCATGAGCACATTCCTTATTTTTCTACAGATGCTCATCAGGAAACATTTGAAGGAGGCTCGGCTCCTATGCCTGTTCCACCAGTTCCCCTGGAATAGATCCCTGTTACACATAGTGAGGATATCACTACCACAAAGGCTTCTATGAGGCAAAAGGCTGAGATCACTTAGGTTTATAGGTTACCTGTAACATACAGACAGCATGCATGGCGAGAAAAACACACCCCCCACCACCTCAGCCACCTGTCCCCTCCCCTTATTAGGAATGGGTTGATACTGACGTAAGTTGTCCTAGTGGTGCTTGTGCAGGTTCCTCTGATGAGTCTTCTACTCATGTTGCTATGAGTATATTGAGGAGGATCTCGATCTTCCGATTGCTATTCGGAAGACTCCATGCAGTTGTGCCCGATACCATACTATACAAACAGTCTCTACTACCAATCTTGGCAGTTCATTTGCCACTTTCATAACTGCTCTCTCTGCGACACACATTCCTACCTCCCATCAACAGGCCATGCTGCATCCAAAATGGCGTCAGGCCATGGAGGATGAGATGGCTGCTCTATGCTCTAGAGGGATGTAGGACTTGACCACCTTGCCTCCTTATGCTAGAACAATAGGATGTCGTTGGGTCTTTACTGTCAAATACAACCCAGATGGAACGATATCTCACTACAAGGCGAGACTGGTAGCAAAGGGATTTACCCAAACGTATGGGGTAGATTTCTTTGATACCTTCTCTCCCATCGCTCGACTGTCTACTGTTCGGATTTTGTTGTCGGTGGCTACTCACTATGACTGGCCTCTCCATCAGTTGGATGTAAAAATGCTTTTTTGTATGGAGATCTTCAGGAGGAAGTCTATATGCAACAACCTCCTGGGTTTGAGACTAAGGGGGAGTGTGTATGCAAATTGAAGAAAGCCATCTATGGCTTAAAGCAGAGCCCGAGAGTCTGGTTCCAGAGCCTCTCAGAGGAGGTACAAATCATGGGACTTATAAAGTCTTATGTTGATCACTCTTTGTTTGTCAGGAAAGGGGGAGTGGTACTCCTTGTCTATGTGGATGATCAGATCCTTACTAGTGATGACTTTACTAGGATAGCTGAGGTGAAAAGGAAACTGGCTGATGCCTTTGTAATGAAGGATCTGAGTGAGCTCAGATACTTTCTTGGGATTAAAGTGGCACACAACAAAGAAGGCATTATTCTGAGTCAACGTAAATATACCCTTAATATCTTGCAGGAAACAGGAATGATGGGATCCAAACTACTAATATACCTATGAATCTCAAAGGACATCTCTATGATGCTGAGTCTCCGCCTATAGATAGCAGATCTTATAGGCAGTTGGTTGGTAAGTTATTGTATCTTAGTATTACATGTCCAAATCTTTCCCTTGAAGTAAGGAAACTCAACCAGTTCATGGACAAACTGACCAGACAACATTGGGATGCTGCTACACAAGTGCTTAGGTACATGAAAAAGCACTTGGCAGAGGTGTCTTATTTCAGAGGAGCACACCTATGAGTCTTGTTGGCTATTCTAATGCCGACTATACAGGGTGCATGACAGACAGGAAGTCAACAACTAGGTTCTGCACTTATGTGGCAAGCAACTTAGTGACCTGGAGAAGCAAGAAGCAGCAGGTGCCATCTAGGTTCAGTGCAAAGTCAGAATACAGGGCTATGGCTCAGACAATTACAGAGATGGTCTGGGTCAGATCAGTACTACATGTCTCCATGTTCAAATAGAGGGACCAATAGAGATGAGGTGTGATAATTGCGCTTTACAAACAACCCAATGTTCCACGAGTGAGCAGAGCATGTTAAGATTGATTGCCACTATACCAGAGACTTGATACAGCATGGAATCATTTACACTACATCTGTACCCTCTGAAGATCAGATTGCAGACATATTCACAAAACCTCTTGCAAGATCCGCTTTTGATAAGTGTTGTTTCAAGCTGCGCATCATTAATATATATGCTCCAGCTTGAGGGGGAGTATTGGTAGAGCACTCTAGTTATCTTTTATTATTGTTGGAGTTGTATGTTATGTTTTTTGTCTTATTGAACTTATGATGTAATTTTTCCAAAACCTGTCACTATATAAAAAGGTATAGGATTTCATTTGAGAATAAAATTTATTATTTTCTCTGACAATTTTCATATTAGTAAAACCTAGGTGCAAGAAACTTTTCGAGGGAGTGCTTAAATCAATTTTGGTAGGAATTTTTATATCCATGTCCATAGATATATACCTAATTACATTTATACCCATCTATACTTCATTATTACGTCCATATCCATATAAACTTACACCTTATGATAGTTATTATTAGTGTAGACACACCATAATCGTTAATTTTGATGATAACCAAACATTTATGGATTAACATTTCATTTGGAGATTAAACATTTCAAGTTTAGCTTTGGATGAAGCTAGGAAGCTCAAGCTCAAGCTCCATGAAAGGTTAAAGGAGCTCATAAAGAAAAGCATTAAGGAGTAATGGGAGAAAGCTTGAGTAAAGAAGAATAGGATTAAATTTATTTTATTGTATTTGATCCAATTTTTGTGGCATTTTATCTTTGCTTAGATGTGTTAAACAATCCTAAATAAAGTTTAAACACTTAGATAGTCGTTAAGAAGCCTTGGAAACCAAATCCCACACTTAAAGTCCACGGTATCGGCGATATATCGCCGATATATCGACGATCAGCCTGCCCATCTATACCGATATATCAAACCTTAGAACAAAGTAGGGTGTCTTACCACCCAACATAGATGAAGATACCCTATTAATGAGGAAAGCGCTAATGAGAATAACATTCACCCAAAACTGAGATGGCACATGCATCTAAAATATCGTAGTACGTGCCACATCAACTAAATGCCGCAATTTGCATTCAACTACCCCATTTTGTTGAGAGGTGTGAACACAGGAGATCCGATTAACTCCCAAAGAGGTAAATAACTTAGATAACGTGGCATTCACATATTCAAGCCATTATCACTCCTAAAAACACGTATAACAATAGAAAATTGAGTCTTTATTTCAATAAAAATTTTGAATGAGTAAAAGAGTCTCATTCATCATATAAACCTAAGACACACGAGTAAAATCAACCAAAACTCTAAAACATCGAAAACCCCTAACACTTTGAACCCGACATGGTCCCCAAAAATCGACATAAATAAGATCAAAGGGTGACTTAGTTTTTTTTATTTTGACTAAGAAATACTGATCTGTGATACTTGCCAAGTCGACAAGCGTCACATTGAAAAGACTCAGGAAACGTTAACTCAGGAAACTGGCAACGTAAAATAGGAATACTCGGATGACCCAAACGTAAGTGCCACTGTAAAGCAGCAGTGGCCAAAGCGGCAGCAATGGAATGTTGAGTAGTTGGTAGGCTCAGGTAATATAGACCATTCTACTCACGTCCTCCACCAATCTGCCTCATCATTTTAAGATCCAACAGGGAAAAAAAATGATCATGAAACACTGCCCGATAATTTAAAGCTTTAATAATCTGACTAATAGACATCAAATTCAAAGCAAATTTCGGTGCATACATAATATCAATTAGGGACAAAAAACCAAATAAAGAAACATCCCCAATGCTAGTCACGGGGGGTAAAGCACCATCCACCACTCTAACATGAAAGGTGTAACAAGAGAACGACGAGAGGAAAACAAAGTCACATCTCCTGTAATGTAAGAAGAGGCACCTAAATCTACAATCTACGTCAAATCACGAGTCATGGCAGTCATAGCAATGATACCTGCAAATCGAACAGAAGCTCCAACAATAAACATCGCCTGTGAGGACATCAACCTATCATACTCCTCCCTAGAAATAGTAATCTGAGAATTTCCAGGCGCATCATCCTGGACCTAAGTGTCCTCTCCACCAACGGAGACCTAGTTTTCCTGTAGCTCCTATAGAAAACCATGCACGATCCAATGGTGATAAATTGTATGGTTTATCTTGTGACAGTACTCACAAAAAAGACTAGGGTGACTCAAGCCACAGCATTGCCACCACCTTTAGCAATGTGCCCTCTTCCCCTTTCCACAGGGACCCCCTAACCATGACTAAGGGAAGCCTTAGCTGAGGAGTCAGAAGGTAGGACAGGGTCTAATATCTCAAGGTGTGAAAGGCGAGCATAGATCTGAGCCGATGTGGGAATTTTCTCCAATGTCATAAGATGGTCCTTCACAACCTTATATTCAGGGCCCAAAACTGTTAGCAATTGAACAGGGGCTCATAGATTCTTCATGGTACCATAGCACTCTGCCAGACTCATAGTTCCCTTCCGGAACATATGGATCTCTTCAATAACCCGGTAAAGACGAGTAATGTTACTTTTTTAGGAGCGAATCTCATGTGGTGCCCCCAACATCTTCTTAGCGAATGAATAAGGAATCACATGTTTGGTTCTGGGCTCCATATTGTTCAGCATGCATGTAGCCACCCAATCATTGTCGGTCTCCCAATCATCAATCTTCATGGCCAACTCATCCTTCGTCAAAATATACTTATTCTGATTAGATCCCACGAAACAAGAGAAAGGCATTGACCACAAGAGCAAATTAGTTCCATCCAACTTGATGGAAGTGCCCTGCATATGACAGGCTACGCTCATGATAGATAGTCTCCCCATCGAATCGCTAAGGGTATCCTTTTGGTCACCCATGATATCTCAATTCATAGGATAAAAGAAGAATCTTCCTTATGCTAAAAATCAGATCATATGATAAACGCAAAATAGTAGTTCAGACCATAATACGGGTTACAGATGAGGCAAGGCAGATCTGAAAAATCAAATTTTAAAACAATTGGTTGAAATGAATTAATTCTTTATTAAAAACACTAGGCTCTCTTATATAGAGAGAGACCAAAAAGGATAAAAATACAAGAATGCCCCTTATGAACTAAAAGCCCAAAATCTATACAAATAATATGTGCTCACACTCCCCCTCAAGTTGGAGCATAGAAATCTATCATGCTCGGCTTGGATACACATGAATCAAATAAGAATCTAGCCAAGGGCTTAGTAGAAATATCTGCAATCTACTCCTTAGATGTTACCGGTGTTGTATATAACCCCTTCTGGTATAATGACAATCAACCTCAACATGCTTCGTTCTCTCGTGAAATGTTGAGTTATTGACAATGAAGGTGGCTACTCTGTTATCACACCGCATCTCCATCGGGTTAGAGAACTGTATCTAGAAATCAGTGAGTAGGGACCTAATCAACATCATCTCTCCAGTCGTCTAAGCCATGTCCCTGTACTTAGACTCGACACTCGACCAAGCAACTGTGCCATGTTTCTTGCTCCTCCACACTCAAATTCCCTGCTAAAAAGGTGCAGAATCCTGTAGTAGATTTTCAGTCTACACGACATCCAACATAGTCCACATTAAAAAAGCCAACCAAGGTCATAGAAGATCCCTTGGAGAAGAGGGGACCCTTTCCAGGAGCCTTCTTGATGAAACGAAGCACCATCAATATTGCATCCCAGTGTTGTCATGTTGGCCTAGCCATGAACTAACTCAATCTCTCCACCACAAAAGAGATATCGAGCCTCGTGATAGTGAGATATAGCAGCTTGCCTACAAGCTACCTATACTGCCGGTTGTCTACCAACTGAGCATCCTTATCATAAAGTGGCATCTTGGGGTCCATAGGAATGTTGGCCTCCTTAGTCCCAAGCATACCCACATCCTGCAAAATATCCAACGCATATCTCCTCTGGGATAAGAATACGCCCTTTTTACTGCAAGCAACCTTAATACCAAGAAAATATTGTAAAGCCCATAAATCTTTCATAACAAACTGCTCTGCCAAAAGGCGCTTAATCTCAGAACACCCTGCACATCATCTCCTGTGACAATTAAGTCATCAACATATATAAGCACCACAGTACCCTGTCCAGTCCTCTTGACAAAGAGAGAGAAATCAACTATCAATCTCCTGAATCCAGTTGCCTCTACAACCTGAGACAACCTCTGGAACCATGCTCTGACACTCTACTTGAGGTCATAAATAGCCTTCCGTAGTCGGCATACACACTCCCCTAAGCCTCAAGCCCAGGTGGCTACTGCATGTAAGCTTCCTCTTGGAGATCACCAAAGAGGAAGGCATTCTTCATGCCCAACTGATGCAAAGGCTAATCTAGCTGAACTACCACGACGACCAACACCCGCATCGTAGGAAGTCTAGCAACTTATGAAACAATGTCAAAAAAGTCCACCACATATGTTTGGGTAAACCCCTTTGCTACGAGGTGTGTTTTGTATCTAGTAATGTGCACACATCTAATTGACCTAGAATGCCTATTTATGCATGTTTCCAGTGTTATAGAAGCATTCATCATTATAAATATTGCATAACATGTATCATCATACATTTAGGTTAGATTGTATAAATTTTATGTTAAGTTTCCCTTTTTGTGGTCAGGGATCATTGCAACATTTATTGGGGCCTCGGATTTGAGATCCAATCATACGGATCTGATCAGGGAAACGATCGAAGTTCAACGACTCCAAGATCACCCCGATTGGACCTCCGTAGCATCAGATGCAGTCCAAGAAAGATAAGATGTCAAGGGACCAGGTGGTGTAAATCCGTACCTCAGACGACAAGTTCAACCGCACGAATGAGCTCAGATCGACGATCAAAGCCCAACGGTGCAAAAATCGGTTCAATCCGACATCCATGACGCCACACCATCCACAAGTTAGAGATGGACGGCCAGGATGGCACCACGTAGCACCATCTCAGCCGCTCACGCCATCGCAGCCATCACCGCAACCCTCCTTCACAAAAGATCAGATTAATCTCCACCGTCGGATCATCATCCAACGAGTGCTGGAGGGTAAACGCGAGCAAAGAGAGGCCTTAGTGTAGTGGATAAGGCGTTGCACAAGCAGAGGTCGCGCATTCTAGTCTTCTGCAGCGCACTTCCTCCTCACGCACGAGGGCTCTATTGAGCCATTCGATCTCAAGCGAACGGCGAAGATGCAAGCCACGTCGCGCATAGCGTGGACGCGTGATCAGACGCATGAGGATCACACGCGATCGTACGTGCTTCAGTGCACGCTCTCAAGCTCGATCAGCGTGCGATCTCAACCCTCCATCAACGATCTAACGGCTGAGGAGACACGGGCACGCACTAAAGCAACGAAGAAGAAGCAACGTTGAGTGCGTTTAAGCCGTCCGATCGAGAGGATGCACGATCATTGTGAAGCACTCAAATGGCTGAAGATGAAGGGGCGGGGGACGTGCACGTGTATTCAGCAACATGGGGGCTTTAGTGACAATACATTAATGTTTTAATGTTGAAATGACCTATTTGCCCCTTACTCTTCATTTATAAAAAGTCCTACGACCCCCACATTCTTCTCATCTCTTACTCTCTTCTCTCACCCCCTCCAAAGCTCTAAGAGCTTGTCCCAAACCTAGGATGCTCCATTAGAGTTTAAAATAGAACTTTTCCACCCTCTCATCCCCATTCGTGGAGCACCCGCAATTGTCCTCTGAAATGACCCGCCACTTTTTGCTTGGATAAGACGTTTGGAGTGTTCGCTAGACGTCTAGACACATGGCAGGACGTCTGAAAGTAAGGAAAACCATACGTTCTTTTGCTTTTCGCGCGCATGCGTGTCCCCTCCTCCGGCCTCCTCACCCAAAACCCTAATAACCATTTATTTAAACCCCCACACACCCACGCCACCCTCTCCATCACCACCAGCCACTGCCACCTCCATCTTCTTCCCCCTGCCGGCGACCATCTGTCACTGCCCCCTGCCACGAGCAAGCGAGCGGAGGAGAGAGGGAGAGAGTGAGCGAGGGCGTGAGAAAGAGGGAGAGACCTCGAGGGAGCTGCGGGAGCTCGAAGGAGCGTGTGCGAGGAGCTCGCGGGCAGAAGCCTCGGCCTTTAACCGCTATTGCGCTGCTGCAGCTCCTGCGGGTGAGCTCACAGAGGAGAGCGATGCGAGGAGTTCTGCGTACTGAATCTTTTCCAGTATCAGACGTCTAAAGCATCTACCAGACGTCTGGAGCAGCAGCGGGACGTCCGAAGCTGAAACCGGACGTCTGAAACCACATTTAATGTCGAGGTACATGTTTCTACACGGGTTCCAACCATGCAGACGGGACCCTTAGCTGATTTTGGGTCAATGCGTTTGTACGCAGGCGCAGAGCATTGGAAAGGCACGTGGTGTGCCCTTCGAGGTACATTTAGACATCCGAGCACATCGTCAGACGTTTGACTGTACTCCCAAACGACCGGAAGGAGAGTCCGACATCTGGGACTCCCCTCAGACGATCACAGAAGGATCCAGACGTCCGAGGAAGTCACAGGAAACACAGGGTGAGTTCTGACATCTTTTAAGGCATCTCGGCTTAGTCCCAGACGTCTAATTTTGGGTAGTATGTGCTTTTCTAGCCCGTTTAGGGCCCAAACAGAATCGGATTTTCGCAAACGAAGTACCGTTGTTTTCCGCTCGAGTTTCTTTACGTGTTAGTATCGAGTTTATACTGTTTTGAACTCATCTGATGTGACTTAGTCACTAGTGCATGTCACCAGCCTGTAGCGTGTTCGGGACCCGCGGAGACGACAGGACCTACGGCTCTAGCCATCATTCCTCTCGTGTTTCCCGGTAAAGTGGTTTGCTTTATTATCAAGGTTTAATCAAACAAAGTGCATATTTAGAATAACTTAATTGAATCCTAGAACGTGAAATGAACCTTAGGGCAGAAACGAACGAATAATGCTTAAGCTACACTATTTCCTTGAGATGCATGTTAAACCAATTTGCTAGCAAATGTATTAGTTTATTGATGTGATGCTTTCTCAGTTAGTGAAACACGAGCTGCCTATTATACGAATGAAACTCATAATGTGAATAGTGAGATCTGAATGTTGGAAAAGAGAATGAAAGGAATGCAAGCATGAACCCTACGAAGAATTAGGAGAACTCCTATATATGGAAAGAACTTAGTAAGTAGACGAAAAGTGAGCTGACCCTTGTGTACCTAATACCAAGGAGAGCAACTGTCCCTTTAGTGTAGAAGGGAGCTAGCTGCCCCTTTGGGTTGAGACCTGGGGTTAGGTCTAGTCACTCTACACCGACTTCTGTTTTACCCTCGTGTATGTGGTACCGAGGTAAGCTACTTAGTATATGGAGGGAGTTAGCCGCCCCACGGGACCCGGGTTTAGGACTAACCGCCCTACACCGACTCTTGTTAGGCCCACTGGGCAAACCAGGATAGTCGGACAAGAATACACGGACTGTAGAGGGGCAAGACCCCTATTCTGAGAGGGCAAGGCCTTGTGCTGTCCGTGCTATACCTTTAGGCGTACCCGTTAGCGAAAACGACTGACCGCGTGTCAGTACAGGGTAGCTACCCGTGCACTTATCGTGCGTGCCGTAATTACCGCTACGTCACGACCGTGACATCAGGGTGATTAACTGAGTATAGGACTACCATAGGGGGACTCTCCCGGTGAGGAGAGCGCCACATGTACATCCTACATCACGAGAAAGACTACAATCAAGATCGTTCCCTTGAGAAACAGACCAGATCAAGAAATGACCAGATAAATAAAAGAACAAACAAATTAGAACTACTTTGTTGAGCTAAATGAAAATGAAAAATTAATTAGTTGCTTGTCTTAATTGCATGTAAATGACTTAATCACCACTCTACTCAGCGTTAGCTGACTACGAATTTTATAATCTTGTTCAAGTCAGGGAGTTGAGTAGTCAACACCACTGGCTGCAGGAGCTGGGCTCAGTCGAGCCCAACCTTAGCTATTGTCGTTTCTGTTCCAGCACGTTCTTTTGTTGTAGTAATGAGTATTTGTCATACGTAATACTTTTTCTGTTATATTTCTGCTTTATTTTCCGCTGTAGTAATTGTGATGCCATGTACTATTATGAGACATTTCGTTTTATTTTCCTTACTGTCTTTGTATTATTTTCTACTTAGTTGCATTGTACTTGTGGTAGTGGAATACTTTCTGCTTTTTGTTATTTCTCGTTGGACGACTAGGTCTTGGAATTAGTCGAGGCAGGCCGGTCTCAGGTCCTATAGGGATCTGGGATCGGGTTATAACATTTTCTCACCGCCATTTAGGAAGCAGATCCCGATACGTCACCCTGCCCCGTCCTCTATCTTCTGATGATAATGTCATCATCAGCCATATTTAACTTTAATTAGTCATATTCCATTAATAAATGCTCCTACATAACCGCCAAAGGACCGTAATTTACTGCACATCCATTCTGAGAGATAAATAGGAAACCAAGGTTAAAACTGCAATTTTACCATCACATCTTGAATGCAGAACCGTGGGTTTTCTCTGGAGTTTATTAAAGGTCAAATATGCATTAAAATCTAATAAGTGGGTTCATGCAAAACATAACGGATTTTCACGCGTTACGAAAATTAAATGACATCTAAAATCCTAAAAACAGACCCGCTTAATTCACTGAGGTTATAGTCAAGATAAAATTTACCTAAACCCTCTGAAAATTATAGAAAAATATTCTCTGAGCTTAGCATCTTTTGACCATCAAAGCCCATTTTGATCTAAAACAATCTCAGACAGACAATTACCCTAATTTGAATTTTTGCATAAATTACCCAGTTAAACTTAGTCAAAACCTAAATCCAACTTCACCATTAGATTCCTTGGATCCAAATTAGATTTGTACCAAAATTTAGGCCCAATCAGAGATCATCTTGACCTAGTTTACATTCCAGTCCAGACAGACTCTTTATCATACAATGGCCCTTAACTTTTTGAATTCTTTACGAACAGGTCCCTAACTTTTTATCAGCTTCACATTTAGGTCCCTACCGCCATTGGTGTGGATACAGCAAGCTCTATCGAGATTCGAGTGAGGATTTCTCACTCGATTCTCAATCAAACTCTCCCAAAATTGAAAGAAAGATTCCTTGAGGAATTCCCTTCCAATTAAACCCGACCATGATTCCTGATTCATTTCCAATCTTCCATGCGAACGCATAAAAGATGTGAGTATCAAGTTTTTTTTTTTGAAACATTGAGGATTGCTATCGTGAGCTGATAGCAATCCGGAGGGTAGTATATTCCATATCAAAAAAAGCAATTACAGGTATGAAGCCCAACTATATATGAGAGACCAGCACTCCTTTACAATATTCTCATGTGGGTATCAAGTTTGCGTGAACTTTTCGAGCTTCGCAAGCTTGTTTCCAAGCTTGGAGCTCCTCTTTTTAGGCCTATAAAAGGATCAGGAGCAAGAACCCTTCCTCCTTAGCAAGTCTTGGCCTGAGAAACTCCCTCCTCTGGCCAACTTCAGATTTTGCTCCAGCAACTACCTTCGTTCTCCCTCTTCTAGTCATCCAACCATCAAATTGGACAGCCCAATATCCTCCCCTCATCCTCGCAAACCTCTCTAGCCAAAGAGAGGTTGTTCCTCTACCTCACTCGTCGTCACCACCTCGCCGTCCCTATCTCCTTCTCCGGCTCTGGTCAAGCCACAACCGATGCTCTTCGGCCCTCTACCCCTCCTCAAATCCCCTCCACTTCTTCCTCTCCTCTACATCGTTTCCCCTCCGCTCGCACATTGATTCAACCACCGCTCCGACGAACCTCAGGCAACGCCTCCCTCACTCCACAGACCACCAAACACTCCATTCCACTTCCAAAAGCTCCGTCGTTCCACCACGACCAAAAGCCCTCTCCTATTTCACCTTTTCGCCTATCCAAACCACCCACCAAACTCGCCCACTTCCGTACACCTACTCCGACCACGTCCGACCAATTCACGCCCTCTCACGCCATCAAAACACCACCACCGCACTCCACAACCTCCAGCGATGCTTAGGAACTTGTTTAATGTGGCCGAGAGGCCGTGTTGATGCATTTCAGGGTTCGCATACGCTCCGCCACCGTCGTCGCCGCTGGCATCAACACCACCGTGTTCTTCAAGCTCCAGGCCACGAAAGTGCCAGGTCTCACCTCTAGGCAGAGTGGAATAGCCCCAGGAAGTCATCCCAATCCTCAATTGGAGGTTCCAGTTGCGAGAGCACACCCAATTGAACGAAGCTTCACCGCAACTGCGTGAGGAGAAGCCCTGTGGGATTTAGTCCCACATCGGGCATGGAGAGTCGCACGGCAGCCCATAAGTTGTTTTTGTCCCAGACGTTGTTTGCCTCAAGACACCGGGGGTGAGGTCCTCGCTCACCCACACGACCCAACCCGACCTAACCTATTCACTCCTCGCTCATCACCACTGCTGGTGAGTCTGGACCCAAGTGCACGTAATTCGATTACCCGACCATCTGAGAGAGAGGAGAAGAAAGAAAGAGAGAGAGCACACGAGGGAGGGGGATTTTTGCTCTTTGAAGCAAGTGTCCCTGTGCGACACTTAGCCAAATTCAAAGGGTGCGTAGCCCTTATGCGTGAAACAAGAAGGAAGAAGAAAGAAAGAGAAAGAGGCTTTGAGGCTCTGTTAAGTCGCATTATTTGAATTACTGTTGAATAATTACATACATGCTTAATTAAAAGGATTAATGGTGATCTAAATCATCATTATTTTTTATTCCCCTCTTTTTATTCCATGTAATCTCTAAATACATTGAATAAATAATATGACAAGTTATTATTCATTGAATATCTATTTTTAATGTTCAATTAATTGTCCTCATTGACTCTAATTAAAGATTGGTGTGTGAATTCCTACTTGTTCCCTGCATTCGACCTCGGACTTATGTTCGAGCTATAAATTCTATTTGTTATTCGATCAATTGAGGATTTGAACTACGACGACGATGATATAAACCCCTGATAGATCACTCCAACATCTTCCGTCTTCGTTCGGGTGCTCTGTCAACCCTGAACCCAAACACGCCCAACCCTGAACCAAACCATGTGGTTCAGGTTAACCAAGTCCAAGATAACATGTTGACTAACTTAAGGAATACCATACAATCTTTAGAAGCTCAGCCAACACCTTGTATTGAAAAATTAGAGCCTCTGATTGAAATGATTGACGATCTTAACAAGTATTTATTGGATTGGCTCCAAGATGTTAAGGATAAGGACCCAGGTGAATTTTTACTTGGGAAGTTATCGAAATTGAGGATGAAATTTGTGATTGCTTTAGCTCAATCTTGGGATGATTCCCATAATGAACCCTCCTTTAGGAAAGCCAATGTCAGAATCCGCTTAAGCACCTATAGGGGGAGACACGTTTTACGAAATCAAGAGATGACCAAGTTGTTCTAGAGCAACCAATTGTGGATAAATTGATTACTTCACCCAAGATCCTTAAACTAGGGTATGAGGAAACATGTCTCCATGGACCAGGAAACGATTAATGAATTTGAGACAAATATAAATGCGGATCCAGAATTCTTTGATTTTGAAGGTGAAGAATCATTATGTGAAGTCTCACCCGAGTTTGAAGGAAATGATTTCAGTAAGACAACTGGGCCTAAGGAATTCGACCAATCTTTTGATGGCTCTATAATTGAGGAATTTGATCCTATTGGGGATAGCATGATGGATTCAGATCCTGATTTCATGAAGGATTCAATTCATAACCTCATTCCTCAATCACACCCCGTTGAGCATAATGACGATTTGATTTTTAAGATCACTAGACCCAAGTCATCCATAAATCTTGGACTTAGAAATTTTAGATCGGATGATTAATATGCAAGAGATCCCAGAATTTGAAATTCTGAATGTGGAAGATAGGAATTGGAAAGCGAAGATTTGGGAAGTTAATTCCAGAGGAAGTAGAAATTTGAGTCTAAGCGTGCCTATAGACTTGAAACGACCAACCTTCTACCAAGATCCTTATGACATTTTTTATTTTGAGGATGTGCAACCAAGCACAAATTCATTAAGTATCTTTTTTATCTTTTTTTGAAAGGGAAAAAGGGTGGTGATCCTTTAGATCCTACCCAGATATTCATTAATACAAAATGTTAGGATTTACATCAAAAGGCAGCACTCCAACTCAACACCAAAGATTTCGCAGCCCCCAGAAAATTATCTACGTAGGGGTGTTGTCCCCTAAACACCACCTCGTTCCTCCCCAGCCAGAGCACCCAAAGAACCGCCAACGATCTGGCCCGTTCTTTCCTTGACCAGAACACCTGACTCTGTTGACCCCGCCACACCTGAATGACTACCAGAAATCCACCTGGGAGTCAATTGCCCACCACTGGTCACCCATTTGTTCCCAAGTCCGTTTCGCCATCGAGCAGGCGAAGAGATGGTCAGTATCCTCGTCCGCTTGGCCGCAGAGCAGACAGGACCTGTCCGCACCTAGCACCCAGCAGGCTCTCCACGTCCTGGTCACCAGTCGTCCTCTCCTGAGAAGCCATGCGAATATTCTGATCTTCAAAGAGCAGGAGGCCTCCCAGAGTTGCCTGCAGTCTCTGACTAAGTCGATATTCCCCGTTGTGGCCGAGCCGCCAAGTCTCCTATATGCCTCTCATACTGAGAAATCACCCTCCTCCCACCCGAATCGGTCTACACTGTCTTCCAGCTGCCAACCCTGGAGATCCTGCAATAGCACCTACATCTCTGCATACCTCTGGTCTGACGAGTTGCCCACAAAAGATGGGCACCACACGTCGCTCCACACCACCACCGAAGCCCCTCTATCAGTCGCCAGTGCTGCAAGCTTAGGGAATCACTCTGCCAGCGCTCCATCACCCATCCAGTCGTCTATTCAGAATCTAAACACTTCACCTGAGCCAAGCACCGAGGTAAAAAAAAGAGCGAACCTTTGGTGCCACCTGAGACAAACTCCTCAAGAAGTGTGACACTCCTCTTGAAGGCAAAGTGAGGAGCTCCCAACTCATCAGCCTGCCATAGCAAGAGTGCAGATCCTTCCTACCAAGGAGACCTCCCCCCACAGTAGCCTATCGATCCATTTCGTCAGAAGACTAATTCATCCTCCCTACTTCCTTAATTCCCAATCCCTCCCTGAACGGGAAACAAACCACGTTCCACGCCACTAATCTTGCCCCTTTCCCTCCCGCCCCATAGTTAGTCCAGAAGAAATCTCTCAAGCAGCTGGTGATTCTATCCTCCACCTTCCGAGGCATCTTGATCACAGAGGAAAAGTAAACCAATATTGCAGAGAGCACTGCCTTGAGAAGGACTAGTCGCCCTCTTCTAGATAACATCTTGGACACCCAGCCCGAGAGCCGACCCTCAATCCTTTCCACCATCGGTGTCCAGTGCTGCACTAAGATCATCCTATCTGTCAGAGGCAACCCCAAATACCGAATTGGAAGGGTTCCCTCTCCTGTCCCCAGCACCTCTGAGCACCTCCTAGCCTCCCCAACCTCCATGTTGAACTAAACGAAAGAGGACTTTGAGTAATTTATCCGCATACTAAACGCTTCGCAGAACATCTCCAGAATGATACAGCACCGTCTCGCCTCTGCCACTGACCTCTCAATAAAGAAGAGAGTATCATCCACATATTGCATGATGGAGATACCGTCCCCTCCTCCCAACGGGAAACCCTACAACACTCCTTCCGCACGTGCTCTATCGTCGCCCTGGCCAATGCGTTTGCCGCCAGCATAAAGAGCAACAGTGCTAGGGGACAGCCCTGTCACACGCCCCTCCTCGGCTGTATTCGACATCCTGTCGAGTTCCTGTTAATGAGAACCGAAAAGGATGCCATAGCGACGCACTATTTCATCCATCTGATCCATATCTGTGGAAAGGCCCTCTTAGCCAGAGCTGCCCACAGGAAGGACCATTCCATCGAGTCATAGGCCTTCGCGAAATCCACCTTCCACAGAAAGGCCTTTCTTCCGCTCCTCCAGTGCGCCAAGATCTCTATTGCCGCCACGTAGCCCCGTCCAGGATGTCTCCTTGGTATGAAGGCGGTCTGTACCTCCGACACCACCTTGTCAATCACCCTTCTGAGCCTATTTGCCATGATCTTCGCAATGATCAGATATGCTGCATTTGACAGCGATATCGGCCTATAGTCCTCAACCGTCCCCGCCCCACCTCTCTTTGGCAGGAGGAACATGTAAAACCTGTTCAATCTGTTGAAGCCCCTATTCCCTTCTCTGAATTCTGCCAAAACCTGCAAGATATCTTCTTTCAACAGCGACCAGAATTCTTTGAAAAAGAGTACCAGGAAGTCGTCCGGTCCCGACACCCCTCGGCATTCAGCTCCCAAACCGCATCCCGAGCTTCCTCCTCTGTGAAAGGTACCGCTAATCGCTCCGCTTCCTCAGCCCCTATAGTTGGAGCCTCCAGCCCCCTCCATCGCCATCTCCCTCCTCTCCTCCGCCCTGTATACTCCCTAAAGTACCCTGAAACCGCCCTCCCCACAAACTCCCTGCCTGAGAACTCCGTCCCTTCCACCTGCAGTTTCTCAATCCAGTTTCGTCTACACCTGTCCGAGGCCATCAAGTGAAAGAACCTGGTGTTTAAGTCTACCTCCTTGACCCACTTCTGCCTAGATCTGGTTCTCCACTCCACTTCAGCTTTCTTGTCATCCTAGATGATTTTCATGCAGTCTGCTCTGTCCTGCCTTTCCGAGCCCGTTATCAGTCCCAGATCCTCCACTGCATCTAACCTCTGGATTTTCGCGAGCGCCTCGTCCCGCAATCTGGTCCGCTTCTTTTTCAGCTGCTTCCTGTACTCCTTCAAGAACAGCGTCAATTCAAGGAGCTTTGCCTCCAGCTTCGCTGCCGCCGATCCGTCCAGATGCATGTTCTTCTATTTGTTTTCCACCATGTTTCTAAATCCTTCTTCCAATAGCCATGCCCTCTCAAACTTAAAGTATGTGCTGCATCGGATTCCCTCCCCAGACTCCCACATCAACGGGATGTGATCTGAGAAAGGTCTCTCCATAGCGCGAGCCCCGACCATTGGAAACACCTCGGCCAGCTCTACCGAGCAAAAAAAGTGATCCAGCCTCGACATCTGGCCCCCGGAATCTCTCCACATGAAGGCACAGGAGGTGGGGGTACGTCCTACCATCCATGCTCCACCACGAGGCCAGCAAGTTATTCCGAGCCCTGGTCTCTACCTTCCCGACCTCCTAGCCTGTCTTCCACCAGTAGCGTAACGTTGAAGTCCCTACCAATAAGCCACGGGCTTCCCTGAAACCTCCTCGCCGCCTGGCGAAGACCTTCCCACAAGGCTCTCCTCCCCATCTCGTCTAAAGGCCCATACACCGAGGAGAATGTTAACACGAGCCCGTCGCTCCTCAGTTGCACCGTGACCAGACCCACCCCCACCTCCGAGCCCACTATCGAGAACAGGTCCTCCTTCCAACCGATAATCACCCCAGCAGATCTCCCTATCGCATCCAGCGCCATAAAGCCCCACATCGCGTTTCCCCCAATCTCCCCCCATCTTCTTTGGTCACACTCCTATAGGTTCGTTTCCTGCAAAAACTCCACATTTGATTTCCATCTAGCAAGGTATGCCCTCAACGTCCCTCTGCGGATGGGGTCGTAGAGTCCCCTCACGTTCCATGTGAGGACCTTCACCATGAGGTCACAATAGCACCACCTCCTCGCACCAACTCAACTCCAGCCCCCTCCGCCACCTACTCCAGCTCCCCTTCTTCAAAGGCGTCAACCCACCCTCCCACCAAACCGCCAATCTCCCCGCCCCCACTCCCTGCCCCATCACATTCTCCCTTCCTCCCTACTTCGCTGCCTACACCGTCCCCCACCTCCCCAATCACCGACGGACCCCTTCCCTCAGTCCTCCCCACTGAACCCTCCCTGCCCGCCTCCAGAGTCTGCCGCATACCGCCCGCACCAGGAGTGGCGCTAGCTCCTTCGGGCCCTCACTTCGAGGTCTCTCGCCCCCCACCACCAGGCAACGGGTCTTCCAACATTGGGTCTTCTGTCTCGACGCTCTCCCCTTTCCGACGAGGTTCCCCCGATCCTGAACCTCCTCTGTCGTCCGGTGAGGGGTGCGCCTGAGCTGGGCGGTCGAGACCCAACCTCCTACCCTCACCACTGGCCCCCGGCATGTCCGTCAACGTCGGTTCCTCCTCCGGTTCCCCCTTGCCTTGGAGGGTCCCTGAGCCGCCGCCCACAGTCTCTCAAGCCTTCGGTGTAGAAGCCTGGTCGGGCCCCCAGCTCCCTCGCTCCCTCCGAGGGTCGACCTCTGCACCCGATTGCTCTTCAATTGCTCCCCCTACTCTCCCAGGCTCGAGATGCTATGCCCGACTTTCTTCAGTACCCTCCGCGGGCCATTTAAAATTGAGTCGCGAACCGGTATCAAGTCCAGGCACGGATCCGGACCCGGGTTTGACTCTGTGCCTGCCTTAAAAATATCTCCGCGCCGCCTCAAGCTCTCCCCCGCAAGCCACGGAGGTTTAAATGCACCGCTGCCTCTCCCCGCTCCTTCCCCCAGGGCCATCAATGCGGCGCCTGCGACCGATGCGATCTCCTGCCATGATTCCTCGGATTCCCCACCCAACGTCTCGGGCGCCTCTACCTGCTCCTTAGGACCCCGGCCAGCCCGCACTGCTGCAAACCTCGAGAGGTGCACCTCAAGTGGTGCAGCCTGCAGAGTGGCCGACTCGGCCCACAAAGGGACGCCCTTCCCAGCGGCGCTTGGTCCCCCACCGCTCCCGCTCACCGGAACCCTCCTCGCCGCATCTCCACCGGTCAGGCCAGCCAACGCCTCCGCGTACGACTTCTGCCCATCGTCCGTCAGCTGGATGAGTATCACCCACGACACACTTCCCAGTATAAGTGTGACCTCCTGCACTTCCTCACCAGGCCGCATCTCCACCTCGGCCAAGACCGCATAGAGGTTCTCGTTGCCAAGGCCGAGGCCTCTGCACCTCCACAGTCGCACGAACGAAGCGACGATTGCCTCGATCACCTGTCGAGTCTAGAGGAACAGCGGGATTCCCACCAAGCCCATTGCGATCTCAACCTTCCGCAGCGAGCGCTCCCTCCTTGCGCCGTCTGATCGCACCGCCCATCGCCATCAGACCACACCTCCCGCACATCGGGTCTCGCTGAAGAGCAGCTTCTCCGTCGCCTTCCCCGACCCCCCAACAGCAGGTATTTTCCTTTACCCACCACCTACAGCCTCACATGCTCACCTCTGAGGATCTTAACGACCTCGACCTCCAACTCCCGAAAGCCGACCTGACCCTTCGTCACCACCGCGATCCAGGCCGAAGCAAGAGCCCTCTTGAGTCTCTAAGAGTCCTCCGACCATGAGGCCTCGACTTCGACCAGAGGTGCCCCCTCCGGCGGTGGTGGGAGTCTCACCTCCCCCGCACCCGCGACTGTGCTCCTCCGCGTTGTTCGCCTTCCGGTGCCCTAGCTTCCCACGTCGGAAGCACCACACAGGATCTCGACAATCCCGCGCCAAATGCCCCTGCCCCCTGCATTTGAAGCGCACCACCTTCAGCACCGCTCCCTTCCGCCTCGGCTGCCCTCTGGCCAGGGTCCAGCCCCAATTCTTCGATCGCCCTCCCTCCCTCGCACCTCCCCCTACTCCCTCTCGCTCTCTCCCTCACATTCTCACTCATTTTGTTGCCTGTCCAGAATCTATTCTTTCACACCAGACAAGAAATTAAACCTTCATAGAGAACCTTTCCGAGTTCCAGAATCAATATATTTTTTATCTTGATTTTCCTATTATCCAACTTTTTAGACTTGAGTTGCATCCTCACAAATCACAGGCCCGACCCCGCTTGCATACTGATCTTAGGCTCTACGTATTTTTATCTAGAACCTTAGATACACTTGACCATGGGACATGGGTCTGCATCACAACCTCATCCACATTTGTGGACATCTGCTGGCAAGTCCTGAGGTGAATCTTTTTATTCTGATTCTGACCAGTACCTGTGAATTCTTTATTTCTTTATTTGTATAGTGTGCCTAGCTGAAGGCATTAAATTCAGAACATATATAATTTGTTTTCTTAGAGCTAACAGGGTAATCATGAAATTCATGTGCTTTCTACTCTATTCCACTCTGTTTCATATCTTTCTAATCCAATGAGGACATTGCATTAGATATACATGGAGGGTGGATATCATTTACTAAATCATCTTATTAGCTCCATTGATCCTTTTTATTCTCTTAATTTTTGAAAAAAAATTAAATTAGGAAAAGAGAGCTTGACCTTTAGAAATTTTTAACTTTAAGAAATAATCCAGTAGGACATGAACACTTAGACACTTCAGGTCTCGGGCTTAATCAGCCTCGGTGTCTACTAAAATGTGAATTTGTTTATTGAATCCTCGCCATTTTGAATTCAATTTTTAAGTGGTTAGACAAGTTGGAGTGATAAGTACACGACTTATCAACCCGCCCTCTGAATTGAGGGGACTTTAAACTTAAGCATCTACACACTATTTACATTGACTTGCTTTTCAACGATTTTAACTAAAATTGGGTAGCTAATGAATCTTCTAGAGTGGTATGGCTGGCAAGTTGTTGGTAGTAACAGCTCATCGGCCGATTGTCCACAACCCAACCACACAACCATTCTCTTCCTACTGCCTTTAGGTAAACATTAGATCAGGGAAGCCACCTACTCAGAAAAAAAGAAAAAAATAGAAAATATCCAAAAAAAGAAGAGAAAAAAAGAAATAGACAAGAACAAAAAGAAATAAGTCACGCTTCACCGCACGACTATGGCTAGCAAGTTATCGACAGCTCATCGACCGGTTGTCCAGAACCCAACTCACAAAAAAAATGCATGTTTAATTCCAAACATTAGGAAGAGGTGAAAAAATAGAATAAGCGGGGGAGACATACACTGGGTTCGCCCATGTGCTGACCCCATAAAAATAAAAATAGAGAGAAAGCTACCGATCATATAGATACATCTTTAGGCAGAATTCTTTTGAAGGTCACCTAAGAGCATAGAAACCCGAAGTCCATTTTAATCGTCGATCAGTGAGTCTCACATTCATATAAAAAGATGCTTAGTACTTAGAGTTCGCTTCGAGTCTTGGGTCGGTTTGGTAGCCGTAGAAAGCTGCCTCAAAACCTTAAACTTAAAAATCCAAAAAAATTAAAAAAGAAAAAGAAAAAGATGCTTCTAGTGTTGAATAAGGCGAGCGTTTGGGCAGTTTGCATTTTGATAGATACCCAAACGTTTTTGTCTCTATAGTTCAGATCTTAGTAGAAATTTTCTAGTATTAAAAAATAACTTGTCCAAGAAATCTGATCATAATTCTTTTTATAAATAGCATTTAGTTTTACTAGAGACTAGCAAAAGATAGGCATGCAGGTATGATGTGCACACAAGTAATTGACCAAGAATGCTTATTTATGCATGTTCCTAGTGTTATAGAAGCATTCATCATTATAAATATTGCATAACATGCATCATCGTGTATTTAGGTTCGATTATATAAATTTTAGGTTAATTTTCTCTTTGTGGTCAGGGATCAGGGCAACATTTATTAAGGTCTCGGATTTGAGATCCAACCGTACGGATCTGATCAGGGCGACGATCGAAGTTCAACGACTCCAATATCACTCCGATCGGACCTCCGTAGCATCAAACGCAATTCGAAAAAGATAAGAGGTCAAGGGGCCAGGTGGTGTAAATCCGTACCTCAGACAACAAATCCAACCGCACGAATGGGTTCGGATCAACGATCACAACCCAACGACGTAAAAATCGGTTCAATCTGAATCCATGATGCCACACCATCTACAAATCAAAGATGGACAACTAGGATAGTGCCGCATGGTGCCATCCCAACCGCCCACACCACCGTAGTCATTACCGCAACCCTCCTTCACAAAAGATCAGATTAATCTCCACCGTCGGATCATCATCCAATGGTGGAGAGCGCTGGAGGGTTAAATCACAAACACGACCAACGAGAAGCCTTAGCGTAGTGGATAAGGCGTTGTGCACGTAGAGGTCACATGTTCGAGTCTTCTGCGGCGCGCTTCCTCCTCAGGCGCAAGGGCTCAATTGAACCATTCGATCTCGAGTGAACGGCGGATATGCAAGCCACGTCGCTCATAGCGCGGACGCGTGATTAGACGCACGAGGATCACATGCGATCGTATGCGCTTCAGCACGTGCTCTTAATCTCGATCAGTGCGCGATCTCAGCCCTCCATCAACGATCTAATGGCTGAGGAGACGCAGGCACGTGCTAAAGTAGCGAAGCGACGTTGAGTGCGTTTAAGTCGTCCGATCGCGAAGAAGCGACGTTGAGTGCATTTAAGCGATCGAACGGCTGAGGATGCGCAATCGTTGTGAAGCGCTCAAACGGCTGAAGATGAAGGGGCGGGGGGTGTGTACGCGTATTCAGCGACATGGGGGCTTTAGTGACAGTTATATCCATCACTAAAGACCCCTACATTAATGTTTTAATGTTGAAATGACCCATTTGCCCCACTATTCTTCACCTATAAAAAGCCCTACAACCCCCACATTCTTCTCATCTCTTCCTCTCTTCTCCCACCCCCTCCAAAGCTATAAGGCTACATTTGGTTGTGGAATAGCAGCAGGGATAGGAGTTTACGTACGAGTTTAGGATGGAATTGGGGAGGGGCATTGTGGGTTCCAAGGTGAGGGGTGAGGGGGAATATCGAGGGGGTGGGGATGGGAGAGAGAAAAGGAATGGAGAGAGAGAGAAATAAAAAAAGTTTTTTTATTTTTTAAATTAAAAAAATTAACTATCCCATCAAAATCCACTAACTCTCTCTCCTCTCTTACAAAACCAACATACCAATCATTAATAATCCCACCAACTAAACACCTTCTACTTATTTCACTCATATTCTATCCCGGTATAGCACTATCCTTCTACCAAACGCAGCCTAAGAGCTTGTCCCAAACCTAAGATGCTCCATTAGAGTTTAAAATAGAATTTTTCCACCTTCTCATCCATGTTCGTGGAGCACCCACGGTTGTCTTCTCACCGCCATTTAGGAAGCAAATCCCGCTACAACGTTGCCCTGCCCCGTCCTCCGTCTTCCGTCTTCGTTCTCCCTCATCCGTCATCTTACCACTCTCGTCCAGACACTTCGTCAATGCAGCTCATCCTCCAAGCAGCCGTCGAGGAGAATAACATCTCTCCACCTCTTTTATTGCTTTCTAGTATAGATTTTTCGCTTTCTAGCGTAGTGAGTAGTTATAATGAACATTAATCTGTGGCTATGAAATATTTGCTCATTCTCTCTCTATTTTGTCTTTATTTGTATTATTATTTTTCTATCTTTTATTAATTATTCTTCAAGTAGATAGCTAGCATAGATTTAATTCAACCAGCCAATCTACTTCATGACAATAAATATAAACGCGATTTTTGATCAAACGTACACCTCCCCATGTTCGACCTGGGACCCATTTTGAGTTTTGGTAAAAATTATTTGATTGTTCGGATTTTCTCACAAATTACACTACGACGGGTTTTCAAAACTCAAATCTTTTTGCGACAAATTTTTGATACATCTGGCAATACCTCTATATGAATTGAACTTTACAGTGAACACCCATCGACAGCCAACAATCGTAGCACCATCTGGAAGTGGAGTGAGCTCCCAAGTCCTATGACCTCCAAGAGCTGCCATCTCATCCTCCATGGCTACCCGCCATTTCAAATCAAGCATGGCCTCACGGTGAGTTGCTGGAATTTGAGTAACAACCAACACCTGAGTGAATCCTGCAAACCCAGGGGCTAAGCCATCAGTAGCAAGTGTCCCAGCCATGGGATAAGTAGTGCAAGTCCGTGGTCTCTTCCGAATAGCTATCGAAAGATCCATATCATCACCTGTCGCATCATTTGTCATGTCCCCGTGATCAGGACATGGCAAACATGCGTCAGTGTCTAAAAGACTCACTTCAGAATCCAATGGTGAAGATGAGGGTGAGGGTCCCTAAAAGGTAGGATGACGATGGACATATGTCTAAAATGGCTCAGTCAGACGAGAAAAGGATAGCGCAGTAGGTGGTGGTGGTGCAGTAGGGACAAGAGTCTCGGGAAAACTCCCAAAGCGAATGGGTGTAAATGGCATAGGTGCCATGTCACCCTCAGAGAGCATCTCAGTGGCAAAAGTAGAGAAGGGTATCGCCTCATGAAAAGTAACATCCACCGAAACAAAATGCCAAGTGATCAGATCAAAACATCGATACCATTTTTGTGTCCGAGTATACCCAAGGAAAACATACTTAACTACTCTCGGTGTTAGTTTATCCCAACCCAATCCCAACAGGTAGACAAAAGAAACACAACTAAAAGTACAAGGGGTGACATGAAACAGGGGTCTATCAAGATATATAACCTACAATGAAATCCGTTCATGTAAACCAGCGTTAGGCATCCTATTGATCAGAAAGCAAGCAATCAAAATCGCATCACCCCAGTAAAGAGGGGAACGAGTGGTGAATCAACAATGTACGAGCAACATCAAGTAAATGGCGATGTTTCCTCTCAACAATACCATTCTGCTAAGAGGTATGGGGGCACGTAGTATCATGGATAATGCCATAACTAGAAAAGAAAGTATGCAATCAAGTAATACAAAACTCTAAGGCATTATCAGATCGAAAATGCTTCACCAAACAAGAATACTGAATTTTTATTTCCTTAACAAAATTTTCAACAATTTGTCCCACATTGGACTTATTCTTCAAAAGAAATAGCCAAGAAACATGGGAAAAGTCATCCACTAACATAAGATAATATATGTTCCCAAGTCGAGGGGTACGACTGGGACCCTAAACATCCATGTAAATCAAATCAAACATAGCAACAAAAGAAACTGAAGTAGAAGTGGGAAAACTAACCCTGTGGTGCTTGCCTAGCAGACAAACATCACAGGTGAGAGCAGTAGTGGAGGATATGTGTAGCAAAACACGTCTGAGGCGATCAATAGGCAAGTGACCAAGGCAGTGATGCCACTAGAGAGATCCAGCAGAAGCAATGCACTGGGTAGCAGAAGCAACAACAATAGTACGGCTCAGACGGTACAACCCCCGTTCCTCACACCCTCCACCACTCGTCTTCCCAATGAACTTGTCCTGCAAGACACAAGAAGACGCATCAAATATAACTCAACAGTTCAGATATTTGGTAATGCTGCTAACAGACAACAAACTCACTGGAAAATCAAGCACATAGAAAACATCTGTCAGTTGTAAAGTAGGAGATAGAGACATCTCCCTTGCCAACAAGTGGCGAATGTCTCTTGTCTGCCACCTGTACAGTCCTGTCTGGTGTGACTGGTGCTAACTAAGAGAAAGATCCCATGTCGCTACATAGGTGCTTGGGCACACCAAAATCAATTAACCAATCACCAGAGGATAAAAGAGACGACATACCAGTCGCAAGTGCCTCAGAGGAGGTGGTAATAGCTGCAGTATCTGGAGGCTGGGAAGAGAATGCCTAAGTCAACTGAACAATCTGTTGTCGTAAAGTCTCAATCTCTGTGCTAAGGGAGCTAACATCAGGGCTGGAGAGGACTCCATCAGTGATCTCGACTGCCTAATTGACCACGAGTAGCCTACCATGCTTCTGCCAACATGTAGCCTCAGAGTGGCCAAGCCTATCATAGTAGATACACGGAGTCCTAGTGCATGTGCCAGAAGAGCGTCTACATTCACAACCACGTGTAAAAAGAGAAGCACCCTTGCCACATCCAGGGATCGCAGCCAGTGCGGACGTCTGAGCACCAGAGTCAAGAGCAAGCGTGCGCACTGCTACTCTACTGAGTCTGTTATAGGCCTCCAAAGTAGGAAGCTTAGGAGCGGTGAGGATCTGATCTCTTGATGTTGTATACTCAAGTCCAAGGCCTGCCAAGGAAAGGGAGACTGCCAACTATCTCCTAAAGCCCCTCCAGGACTCACAAGCACACCCAAGCAGATAGGAAGGATGCCTCTCCAACATTCCCTTCATGAGGAAGTAGTACTATGCCAGTGTACGTCCTTCTTGACACAAGTAAAAGGGGTCGTAAAAAACCTGAAAAACCCGTGCAGAGTTTTTTTTTTAGAGAAACCCGTGTGGAATTCTTGGCATGTAAGCCTCACGCAATGGCTCCCGTATTTCCTTCGTTGTGGTGTAGTACATGATATCATCCCTTATTCGGGAAATAACTATCTGCATGAGCCATGCACAGAACATAGCATTGTCTCTGTCCCAGTTGGCATTAGTGGCAATCTTGTCTGTAAGCTCTAGACTCGTAAGAATATGGCTTGTCTGTAACCTCTATCAGAGGTCTATCAAGATACATAACCTACAAGTTGAGTACCTCGATGTCCAAAAGAGAGCCCGACGTCACCTCAGACTGATCTGAGGAAGCCATCTTCGCAATCCGCAAGCCTCAATCAACTTTCTATCGCCAAGAAAACATCAATAGATCTGAAACATGATGTTTTCAGATCTGCATCTTCAATAAGAATCCCCCTTGGACAAGCATTGGCCTAACCTGAGTGCAGGGAGAACACCCAAGATAGCCCCAAGGGGACCTAAGTCTCTCTCCCTGTGACTAGGAGGGATGTAGCCCTAGAACAAGGCTACAAACCCCTCAGTTGTTGCCCTCGCCGCCGCACAAACGTGCCCCCGTCGCTCCAGTCGTGCGGTGCGCATGCAACGCCGCCACATAGACGCACCGCCGCCGCCCAAACGTGCCCCTGTCGCTCCAGTCGTGCGATGCGCATGCAACGCCGCCACACAGATGCACCGCCGCCGCTCGCTACTACATGAAGATGCACCACCACTCCTGCTGCACGTGTGCGCGTGTAGCACCGCCACTCACTGATGGGAGTGCCGACGATGAGTTAGGGAAAGAAAGGGAAAGGGATTCAGTAGTAGGGTTTCGAAGGCCTTGGGAGTTGGATACCTAGAGCCACAGTCTAAGACCAATGCTCTGATACCAAATTGGTTGAAATGAGTTAATTCTTTATTGAAAATCCTAGGCTCTCTTATATAGAAAGAGAAAAGTACAAGAATGCCCCTTAGGAACTAAAAGCCCAAAATCCCTTATATAAACAATATGTGCTAACAAGAACAGAGGCAATGGAGAAAGTCACCTTGTTGGGTAGCAGCCACGCGTTGGGGCAAGAGAAGGCCCTAGCGACATCGCACCCAACTGCTGGAGGCTGCTAGGACCGCTGGTGAAGGGGAACCAACGTACTAGATGCTGCTGGTGAAGAGGAAGCTACGGCGACGATGGTGAAGAAGGGGCCCGACGACGCCCCTTTAAGGAGGAGTTAGGGCTTTGGTGGAGGTGTAGGGGGTAGGGTTTTAGTGAGATATTCGAGCACCGACTTAAGATCGCTACTCTGATACCATGTTGGATGGAAGAGAATGATTCAATTATCAAATGCAGCCCTAGAGATCCTTACATAAAAAGACCTCTTGGGACAATTATAATGAATACCCCATACAACATAAGAATAACAAAAAAAAAGACTCCACACACAAGTAACACCTCCTAACATACTGCAAAGAAATGACAACTTATTCAACCCAAAGAAGATTTGATATTATTTTGAGAGTACCCAATGGTATAATGTGTAGAAGTAATTAATAATAATTTGCCAATCACATTTAGTAAAATTATTTTTATTATTATCGACCTATAATCATCCATTTCTTTCGCAAAAAAGGGGTCATGGAAATTACCCATCATTGATGGCATATTTAAATTCCAGGTGGAGGAATGAATCTAGTTAATAGTTTGGTCCTATTTGATAGGTCTTCACATTGGTATTTCAATTCATTTGTCAGAGTAAAAAGCATATAACTTGTGTCCTGCTTTCACAAAAAAAGGAAGTAAGAGTAGGAGGTGAAGAGAGAAAGGGAAATGAAGAAGACGACCTTTTTTTAAAAAAAGAGGAGTAAATCCACTCTATCACTTCAAAATAACGTGGACAGTCTTTTCCAAAAAAAAAAGGAAGAAAGAAAAAAGAAAAAGTAGACAGAGCATTACAAAAAATTGGTCCAAAAATCAAACAAAGATAGCACCTCCCGTGCAACAGTTTCCATCCAGATAAATAGGATGAATTAGCCATTCTAACCTGCATATTGCCAATAAGAAGCGCAAATAAAACCAAGCCCGAAATAGCAATCAATACAGCAAAAAGATTTTCCCAGACATAAGTACTTGTATTGAGATTTTGGCCAAGAGAACTGCATAAAGTAAGCACGTTCATTAGTTTTCCACAGAATCCAAGAAATAGAAAAGAGAAAAGAAAAGGCACTAGAAAGAAAGTTACAAAAACAAAAAATCATAGCAAAGCAAAAGTTCTATATGTCCAAATTGAAAACGGGAGTTCGCCATCTTGTTCAACATAAACCATAGTAAACAGTAAAACCGAAGGCAATGGAAAAAGCAACAGAAGCAAAATTCAAGGCAATCATAGAAACAATCTAAATTTAGCCCTGATAATTTTCATACTATTCTAGGTTCGCTACCGATTTATTTTTCCATACTTTCTTAATATTAAAAATACAGTATTACAAAACCATGAGGACATAAGACAGAACAAGTTTCGTTGCTAAATGAAATTCTGAACATATTCTCCAATCATTTTACACTGTTCAAAATGTGTTCTTCATTTTATCACATGTTTCCAGTTGTCACTGCAGGAGCATCACTACTTGCTCCCTTGGAAAAGGGAATGGATAGACAAAACATTACAAAGTACCAAATTTGATCTTCAGTTTCCTAAATTTAAGAATTTTACAGGTATATTTGATGATCAAAATATCATCCAATCACAACAATTTTGGTCCATAGTCAGATTTTTTGCACATAAAAAGCAGACCAGTTTTGAATGACATCCTGTATTCCTTTCTCTCGACTGCCCTTACCCTCTATGTTAACCCATAATCAGATGATTCATCATTATTGAAGAAAGAAGGAATTTGGAACAACAGAAAAGCACAAATTAAAGCATAATAAAGTATACATTAATGCATGAACAACAATGGCCATTGCATTAGTATTAAGCATTGCCAAAGATGCAGAAAACTTAACTATAATCATCGTTACATTCTCAATTTTGCACTACAGGAAACAAATGAATCAGCATAAAACCTGTCAACAAAAGCGGTGCTAAATGTAGGAACAAAAATGTCAAAAGTGCATACCTCAAATTTTGTAAACCCCACCAGAAGCAATAAAAAAATTTCTCCAGAAAGGCATTTAATGCAGCTACATTTTCAAGAGCAGGTAAATATATCCCAAAGTTGAATGGTGGATTTTTCTGGTCACCATTGATAGGGCAATGGCGATCCAGTATCTCTGTTTTTACACTGTCCGGATGACTGCAATACAAGCGTTTAACTAGAATAGTTTCATTGCGGGATGCCCATCTCCAGCATTCATCTTGACGTCCTAGCGAGAGCAAGTACCACCAGGCTCCAAATATCTAAAAATGATATGGAAACAAGATTAAGGTGAATTTGAAATAGTGCATATCTTCCTTACTACGTACAAACATTATTCACGGCATAAACTCTTAAGTCCAACCAAAAATCTCTGGCAAAGCAAAAGAGCAGCACATCTTACTGAACTCAGCTGTTAGAATAAATAATGTCTCAATAATTTTTTTTCTATCTACTATAGGCTTCTCCCTAATTTTTCCCCTCATGTATAAAGAAACGTAGAGTTTCTTAGTTGTCTTTCTCAACATGATACTAGAATGACAACCCTAGGTCAGCAGTCCAACCTACATCCCATTAAATAGCTTTTTAGGGTTCTTATTGCGTTCAAACATGAGGGGAAGCAAAAAAGATTATTTTTTGGAGGAGAAACTCTATGGTTTCATCTCCTTTGATCAGCCCTAGCGCCTCAGATCAACTCCACATGCCTCCAATGGCCCTCACTGGAGTCGCCCCACTTCTGACAAATCTATTTAATTAGGTTTGAGAGTCATAGTTCTTTTCCTATTCCTGTTAGTTATTTTTTATTCTTATTGGGTTTCTTATACAATTTTTCTAACCCTATCTCTATATAAAGGGAGTTAGGGTCTTTAATTTGAATAAGACTTTATTTTCTCCAGCGGATATAATGTCTTTTCCAAAAAGAAAACACTTAGAGAAATGATGTGCTTTCTTATGTATATTTAATATCTGAGTACGAAGCCCAAGCTCCTCCGTTTGCTTGGGCGAGCAACCCTAGGAAGCATAGTGAATACCTAATAACCACCTAGTGGACCGCTGTGCGTAGGCCGCAAAGTAATGGCCGTGGGCCACTTTACTAACGAGCAAGCACCCCTTATTGGCGCTTGCGGGTTCTAGAGAGCCGGTGCGGCGATTGAAGCACCCTTCACCAGTATCTTGTTTAAGAAAATTCCTTCTTGCAGTTATGAGTTAATAACATAGGTGAGTGAGTGCTACCCTGGCCGGGTAGCACGAGTGAGCCAACTAGCATGCCCTAGCATGCACCAATAGGAGGGTTAGGTTAATAGGTAGAGTGAACCACCACCCCAAGCACGCAAGAAAGGCAAGGAAAAACAAAGGTGTACTAATAAAAAGCGACGAAAAAGAGTCATATATGTCTAACTTTAAGTACAAGTATGATCCAAGAGACTTTAAAGTGGCAATTAAGGATACACCAAGTCAACCTCACTTAATCAATGGGTAAGCTAGGTTTTAGTTGTTCTAAAAAATCCAGATGATTCTCTGAAAACAAGTCCACTTGCGTATACTTCACTTCAATTATGAGGTATAAATTAACAGCACAGAAAAGAGAAAATAGTGAGTCTAGAGTAAGCAAAGAATCAGTCTTACATGACTAGCAAGCATGTAAAGGACAAGGTTTAAAACAGCCCCAGCCCAAGCATTTTCGGTAAGTATGCCTGCAGAGCTTACTACTTCATTCAATAAAGGGAAGATGCGAACACATCGTGGCACATACTGGCCTATCACAATAAACTTCAGCACTTCCTTTGCAGTTGATGGCTGCACATCTGTGTTTATTATGACCCCAATAGCAACCTGAAACACAATAAAAACTTAGAAAAAAATTATACAGGTCATTCTGCATTCCCTTACTGGAAGTACATCCATCTCAAGTGTCAAATTCATTTGTCTTAAGAAATAGCTGCTGGTAACACTTGGACAACCAGATAACCAAGAAGACATTGAATTCTGAATCGTTGATAAAAAAAACTCAAAACCACATATCAGAATATTATCTTTTGAAAACCACATGTGTGTTTCCTCAAAAAAATTTAAAAAAAAAACCACAAAAGTGAAGTACCAAAGCAAAATATTTTAGAAAATGGGCTTTCTAGGCTCAGTTCTAAAGGTCAAAATGTGCACTTTATATCCAGTCCCTTTGGTTGGGCAAGATCACATTTTTTTAGAGGATAAAGGCATTATCTAAAGTCTCTACAAGAGGGGCTATTCTAAGAGAGAATAAGCTGGATCTCTACTAGTTTGGTTCATGTAACTCCTTGAATGGCTAATAGCATGTCAAAAGTCCTTTCATCGGTGTGATCAACAACCATCCATACCTTCTTCCACAGAAAGAAATACCCTCTCAAAAGATAAAAGTAGGCACTAATGTTGTTGGAATGCATGAAAAACAGACGTTAAAATCCAAATTTGACAAAAAAAAGATGAAAAGAAAATTGCATCATTAATGCATTTTCAAGAAAATCCGTATACAAATGACAATTTTTCGAAGCAATGTATTCATCTTAAGCTAAATAACATCCATTTGAAAAGGATCAGATATTCATACACCCTTTTTAAGATAATTTGGAACTCTTAGCATCTGACTCTTTAACATATAGAGAAATTTCACAGGAGAGATAGTGGAGTTTAATTAAACAAAGAAAAAAAAAATCTCTTAAGAAATACAAAGAATGCCCACTTCAAGAAAAATATACAGCAAATAGAAACCTAAGGCATATAAAATTAATTTAAGCATAGCCATGTCCACCAAGCATTAGAAGGGCAAAGAGTGAATGCTCCCAAAGAGCACAGACTGAATGCTGTAATTTAGACTTCTCTAATTTTTCGACAATTGGGAGTGCAGAAACTCCCCAATAAATGATCCACTCTTTCCCCGTAATTAACCCAATATTCATCTTCAACAACGTCAGCTTCTGAAATTAAGAAAAGAAAAATTTGCTTGAAGCCCAAAAAAAATAGAATATTATGCCTGGCCCTAATGTACATTCCTGTTATGTCCTTAGAACAGATTCTTGATAAAGAATATGATGTCAAGACATAAGTTCCTCCCTTTGAAAAACAACTGACTCAACAAAAATGAGCCTAAGGCATTTTTTTCATTTATTTGACTATAAAATAAAAAAAACTTTATTTCAAATGGAACTGAGGAATTAGTTACCCACCTGTGGAAGGGGGAGAACTGCCAGCAAGTCTATAATGAAGTATGTGGTCAAATATCGTCTAGCAATGACATGAAGATCCTTAACCAAAACGCCCCTCCCAAATACACGAGAAGAAGGAGCAATAAATCCAGTACGATACTGAAAAGCCATATGTAATACATAAAACATGTCCATGAAAGAGCGCAATACACTTGTTATTATTGCCAATGTTTTGTCTAATCCAAGGCACTTGGTACCGTTATCTTCATTCACAAGTACAACAGGGATATAAAAAAAGAGAGGATCCATAGAGACTGCAACTATACATGCCAGAACAAATATTTTATTCCATCTCTGTAGAAATGGTCCTTGGGGATCAAGAACTTTTGTCTTAGATTCAGGAACCTCTGTTGATGTACGCTTTGCAGGCTGATGACGATAAAAGTTGTCATATGGTCCCAAACCCCACTCATATCCTCTTTGAGTCATACTTGAAGTGTATGTATCTGATCTGCTTTTCCCCAACAACATTGGGTCAGAACTATAAGATTTCTCAGGAGACCAATCCTGAAACCTGCAAATCATTAATTCACCTAACTTGAACTTAATTTCAGGAATAAGGAAATACAACATGAACATAAACAACAAGGAGGAGCATACAGTTCTCCACAAAATTGGCAATGAAGACCGAAGTGTTCTGTATTGGCTAGCAAGTTTCGGAGCAACTAAGGTGGATATATATTCTAACAAGCATGAAAGTTCAGAAAAATACAGCAAAGGTTTACTGAATGACATTGTTACACTCATCATGACAATTTGCACATATGAAAACATACAAACCGTTGGGAATAAAGATGGGCCACGTGGCAGTGCCATGCGACAAGTAGAGGGCCCTCAGGGCAGGTAGTCTTGTGGTCCAAGGGACCAAGTTTAGTTCTTTTCTTAATTGTTAAGTTTACTATTTTTAGTATATGGGTTTTAGAAAATTATGTTTAGGATTTATTTAGTGATAAGATCTTTCCTAAAGTGATAAGATCTTTTATTTCCAAATGTTGAGATATATTCTCTCTATATAAAAAGAGTCTTCCCTTGTATTTCCCTTTGAATCATTAACAATATTTCCTATTCTAAGAAACTCTACTCCTCTCTTCTTCGACAACACCATCACCAGCCACCATCAAGGCCCACGGCCTCCTGTGCCACCTGCACCAAGCCGCCAACAACTTGGCTGCCTACCTAAGTTTGCGTGCCATCTAGTCCATGTGAGACTATCCTCTCCCACGCCAAGGAGCCTCCACGCTCCTACTTGAGCAAATCCTGACACGGTATCAGAGCCTTCAATCTAGGCTCCTGTGAATGTGGAGATTCTACTGCACATTGGTGATATCCGCATCCAGAAAGTCCTCATCAACAGATCCAGCACCTTCCAAGAAAAAAGAATGCTTTCGAAGATGACAGAGTCAACCACGACCATTGAAGATGCCACACTTGGTCCAGGAGAAAGCAAGGTGGTTGTCTCCGAGACAACCATCAAGCTTAGTGACGCATCCAACTATGTCTTGTGGGCTCACGCCTTCAAGATATTTGTTGGAGGCCAGGAAAGGCTTGGCGTGCTCCTTAAGGAGCCACCAAAGTTGAAGGATGATACGAAGAAAAAGAAGCTTGAGAAGGGAATTTGTCAAAAGACATTTTAAGCCATATGGTACCTTTGTATTTAATTTTTTACTCTTCAAAAGAAGAGGTTCTTTCGAAACAAATGGTACCAAACAGATCAAATGAGCGGAGAACGAGCATCACGACAATCACTTCAACTCCGACTCAAGATGAAAAAGAGGCACAGTGTAGCCTTTAGAAGAGCACCACGACTACATCGACTTCTCCACTTTCTCTTGGTAGCCTTGGCTCAAAGAAAAGTTGAGGGTCTTTTCCGACTTACGAGCAAGGCATCATACTTTTCGAGGAGGCACGTGAAACCCTCTAATGCATAGGGGAACGTCAACATAAAGGACTCGACTCTCGAGCATAAAAGAAGAGATACGAAGATCATCCTCAACTCTTCAAGAAAAGAAAAGAACAATATAACAATATCAAGTTCGGCAAGCCATCATCCTCCTAACCTCGACTTAAGGGGGAGTGTTGGGAATAACGATGGGCCACGTGGCAAGCAGTAGAGAGCCCTCAAGATTGGCGATCTTGTGGTCCAAGGGACCAAGTTTAGTTCTTTGCTTAATTGTTAAGTTTGCTATTTTTAGTATATGGATTTTAGGGAACTATGTTTAAGATTTATTTAGTAATAAGATATTTCCTAAAGTGATAAAATCTTTTGTTTCTAAATGTTGGGATATGTTCTCTCTATATAGAGAGTTTTCCCTTGTATTTCCCTTTGAGTCATTAATAATATTTCCTATTCTAAGAAACTCCACTCCTCTCTTCTTCAACAACACCATCATCGATCACCATCAAGGCCCACAGCCTCCTGCGCCACCTGCACCAAGCCGCCGACCACCTGGCTGCCTACTTCAATTTGCATGCCATCTAGTCCACGTGGGACTATCCTCCCCCACGTCAAGGAGCCTCCACGCTCCTACTTGCACAAATCCTAACATAAACAAATTCAATGTCGTAGTGGCACAAATCCACTTAACTTGAAGCTTCAAAAAGAAAAGAAAAAAGCATTCAAATCCATGGCATGTTATTTCAATTTTTGACTTTTAACAAATTAACGTTGTTGAAAAAGATCAACTTAATTGGGTTTCATTAAGCAAGCCTTAGCCCTCTTTATATAGAGAGGGCTAAGGCACAAAAGGAAACACAATAAAACACAATAGCACACTCACCAAAAATAAGAAAGACTAAAAATAGTAAGACACCCAAACCTAACTAATTTATCTCTAAAAATATCTAATCTATTTTATTTCCTAACACTCCCTATCAATTTGGAGAGTACAATGCCCAACTTGTTACATAAATGAACTCCCCCCCCTCCTCAATTCAGACATTCATAGTAGGAAAAAAACTGGAGGAGCAGCAACAAGTAGTAGATTAGAGGAGTAGAAGACAGCTGTAGCAAAAGTAGCAAGTGCAGTAGCACAGGAGACGATCCCAAGCAAGCATAGGAGATCTCAGAATTGGGTCTCCCACATGGAAACTCGAAGTATGCCTCTTCCCTGAAGTCTGCGAGTGAGCTTCTCTCATGTGGAAGCCTCAAGGAATGAGTCTCCTTCCACTTTTTTTTTCCTTCTTCCTCCTTTTTTTCTTTTTTTTGTACTTTTTTTATGCTTCCAAACGAAGCAGCACAACATATAATAAGAAATAAAGGACAAAAGCAAAAACATCTAAATAACCCTAGCCAGAACCCAACAAGCATCTACTTGCAACCAGAGAGCAAAGGCCCCAACGCGAGTGTGAGAGGGAGAAAGAGAGCACATGCACACGCTTGTTGCACTCGCAAGTAGAAGAGCAATGCATTGTTCCAGCCTAAGCGTCGTCATCGGAGCATCGCTTGGCAGGGAGGGGGGTCACTAAAGCATCACAATCGCTGAGCAACATCAACAAGGTGGTCGCCAATGAAAGGCGGTGCTGCAACACCCTTAAGGGACGATCCAACCTCCTTGGCAACGCTGTAGATTGTTGTAGGCAGCGTAGTAGAGAGAAAAAGCAGCGTTGTGTGGCCACCAGAGACTGCTATTGGGTTAGACGATGCATCAAGAGGGGATCGCCTAAACCCTAGGGAATTGTAGCTGTATCGATGACCTTTGGTCGTCGCCCAAGTTGTAGCACGGCGTGGAAGGGGTAGATCAAGATCCCTCGCGAGCAAGAAGGGAGAGGAGAGACCCCAGAGGGGTTGCTTGGAGAGGAGGACCACCAGAGGCTCACCAGTGGCCACAAGGCTCGACGACATTGCTGGTGACCCTCTTTTTTTAGGATCTTCGATGGTGTTTCTCCTTGTTTTTTCAAACGAGATCAAACCCGCTCTAATATCATGTTAAAAAAGATCGGCTTGATTGGGTTTTATTAGGAAAGCCTTAGCCCTCTTTATATAGAGAGAAAGCTTAGGTACAAAAGGAAACACAATAATACACCAAAATAAGAAAGACTACATATAATAGGACATCCAAACCAAACTAATTTATCCCTAAAAATATCTAATCTATTTTATTTCCTTACAAAATTCTATTATGAGGTTGGTTTCAAGCCAAGATAAAGAAAAGAGTTGAATATGCATTACATAGCCAACATCCAAGTCCACACTCATTTGCATCTTCACATGGATTTTAACAACACTCTATTCTAAATAAAATGGTTCTTTTTAAGAGTATGAGCACAAAAGTTTTAGTTTACCTATGGTCAATTTTTCATTAAGTTGAGAGAATTGATGGGGGCACCCTACACAGAATTATGTGAGCTGGTTGAAGAGGAGAGCATAGCTAAGGATATCATAATGCATCCCCAAGATATCACCAATATACTGTGTATTGACAAGGAATCCAATTTTAACTTACATGAGATATGTAGTTAGGGATTCCACCCATATTTTGAGAAATATCTATATATGTCAATGCAATCACCAAACAAAAAAAGGTATTCTTTTAAAAAAAGGGAAAGCAAGGTTAATAAGGAATGTTAACCCCTCCATAAATTCATTATGAGAGGAGGCTAAAAGCTCTAGACATTACAATAATAAGAATACAAGTGGTTAACACCCTCAATAGAAAAATACTCCGCTTTAAAAAAAAGCACCATCGTACTTCATCCAAATGCACTAAATGAGAGTAAATGCCCTCCTAATAGACCTTACACCAGTAAGAAAGGAATGTAGCTCTGCCAAAAGGAGTGCTCCAAGTTATGCCGAATGGGTGCGAAGCTCGAAGTAGACCAACACTCCCTCGCAAAGGAGCAAATAGAGAAAAGATGATCTTTTTCCTTCGGTCCGCCACTATATAAGATACAGAAGTCGTCAGAGTCGAGTGCCCAATGACACCTACACGAATGACTAACTAGGCATCTCCTCCTCGAAAGCCACATGAAGATCTTCATCTTCAAAGGCAAGCACATTCTCAAAATCTTCATGGAGTCGGAAGCAAAATCTTGGTCACAACTAGGGGTCTCCTTCAAGAAGCACAAGTATGCCTTCCTCAATTAGAAAAAACATACTTCCATAGCCAATCATCACATCCCAAGCCTGGACATAAGCCATTAAGTGTCGACCAAGAGCTCTGTGAAAAATAACCAACCACCAAAGCTAGGGGGATGCAAAAAGCGCTGCAAGTCTAAGATAGGCCTCTAAAAGTATCCCTACAGGAGATCAAGCATGGCACCAAGTTCTAAAGTGAGAGACATCACCAAGGATCACTCTATAGTGCGAACAAACCCTCCTCAACGCCTTCTACAAGCTCTACTAGAAAAAGAAGGCTCCTCTACTGGAGTTTCTCTCCTCGTCATAATCGATGGTGTCACCATATGACTCTCATAGGATCTACTTTCAGAACAGCTGCTGAAGTCCCATAATCTAGAGAATCCACTTCATGAGCAGAGCATCATTCATCAATCACAAGTCTAAAACCCCCAAGCTGCCCATCTCCTTGGGCATGCAAACCTCGTCCCAAGCCATAAGAGGGATATATCCATCACTTGAAGAGGATGACCATAGGAATCTCCTTCGTATCATATCAATCCTCCTCAAGACCGCTACAAATATCCTCAAAACAAAGAGATTGTAAAGTAGTAGAGCAGAGAGGATCGAGGAGAGTAAGACCAGTCTACCTTCTATGGAGAGAAGTCTAGACGCCCAGCCCTGTAGTCGCTTCTCCAGCCTCTCCACGATCGAAGTCCAATCTCTAACAGTGATGCAACCTAACATAAGTGAAAAATCTAGGTACTTGATCAGAGTCTAGAGCTACTCAACCCCCAAAATATCACCACAATGCATCGTTGTCTCAGCAAACATCTCAAAAAGCAAAAAATTAGACTTTTGCAGGTTGACTCTTAAGCCAAATGCCTCCCTAATAGTTTCAAGTAAAGTCTCGCAGCTCTAGCCTCAAACACCACGGCCTCAATGAAGAGGATGGTATCATCTACATACTGGAGAAGAGGCACAATCGTACCCCCTATTGGAGCCAAAGCTCCTTAAAAGTCTAGAGTCACAGAGGACATAATAAACATCTACAAGGAAGTCCACAACAAGGGCAACGAGCATAGGAACTAAAGGGCAACCCTACCGCACTCTTCTCCTCAAGCTCATCTAACCTCCCTTGGGCCTACCATTAATCGGAATTGAGCAAGAGGCCAATGCGACACAGGTTCATTAAAAACCACACAACTATAAAGAGGACCACAGGAAGCTCCAATTCAAGATATCGTAGGCCTTCGAGAAGTCGATCTTCCATGAAAAAGCCTCAGTCCCATCTCGCTTCCATGTTGCAAGAATCTCCGAGGCCACCGTATAGTTCTCCATGATGGATTGCCCCCGGATGAAGGCTGACTACACAAGCCTAATAAGCTGATCAAGTACAGTCCCTACGCAACGTGCCAAGGTCTTAGTAACCAGCAAGTAAATGGAGTTGGAGAAGGCAATCAACCTATAGTCGCCTATGCTCTCCATTGCTTCACCCTTCGAAAGGAGAAAGAGGAAGAAGCGATTGATCTTGGTCAGGTCCCCTCCAACCGTCAAAGGGTCGAAAATCACCATGATGTCTTCCTTGAGGAGCTTCCAAAACTCCTCAAGGAAGAAGACTAGAAAGCCATCCAAATCATTCGAGCACTCATGCTTCAACAAGCGGAGGGCCCACCACATCGCATCCTCAGCAAAAAGGTGCAAGAGGGAGTCTACCTCTACCTGACCAAGTCTTCAGGGTCTATATCCTCCAAGGTGCTAGGTCCTTGTGTCTCTCTGGCAGAAGAGGTCACAATAGAACTCCACAAACGCTCTACCCACCTATTGTCTACCTATGTTTTGTCCATGCTAATTCGAAATGGAGTCGATTTAATTCCTCCTTCCATTCACATAGGAGTGGAAGAACTGGGTATTAGAGTCACCCTCCCTTAGCCATTTTTAGAGTCTCTTGTTCTTTTTGTCTGTTTCTGTTCTATTCATGTGTATGCTTAAGGGCATGTGTGTAAATTGCTTTAGGGTCTCTTAGCTATAAATAAAGCCCCAAGGTTAAGAAGAGAAATAAGATGCTCATTTCTTTCTACATGGTATCAGAGAGGTGATCCTAGGCCAACGTCGACACCCTCCTTGATCCAAATACCTCTTTCCTTCACCAACAATCAAATCGACGTTGTGCATCACCTAATCAAATTTATTCTCACCCAATTAAACCTCCACTGCTTCCACTGCAGGAAACATGTCCCGTTGCTGCTGATAGAGGAGGGCCTCTATCAACTAGCAATCACTAAAGGGGGGGCAAGGCTAGTCAACCTGACCCCCTCCAATGGAGATCCAATCAACTGAGCACCAATGGCAATGCCCAACAAGGCCAGCGCCACCCAGCACTAGAACGAGGTTTTGACCCTTTGGTTCTCACTATTTAAGAGATCCAAGGGGCTTATTATCTTCCTTGGGTCATGGGCCACTGGTTCCAACTGACCGAAGGTGAAAACCCTCACTAGAGCGCCACCAACATCCGACCATGCACTAGTAGGGCCTTCTTTTGGCACATTTTTCTATGCGTGAGATGATCTAAGTAAATTATATTGGTCCTAGATCAATTGGTAGGGCTCCGTTAAAAAAGTATGGCTTCTGAAATTGTAGATTCATCCCCTTATTGGGAAGGTGAACAAGGGGAGTTCCAGAATCTCTTCTTTGGCTCGATCATCAAGTTTAACTGGTCAAACTATGCGTTGTGAGCCCAATTGATCGTCAATGTGGTTGAGGGTCATGATAAGGAGCACATACTTACAAAGACAAAGCTCGCTAGAAATATTAGTAAGTATGCTACGTGGAAGAAAGATAATGCCATGGTCAAGGCATGAATCATGTACTCTGCAATACCACATGTGACTACTCAGATCATGTACCGCAAAAAAACCAAAGAAATGAGGGATAGCCTGAGGAGTATGTACTAGTCTAAGGAGAAGAGAATGGTTACAACTAAGCATAGTGCATTTGCTGCACATGATACAGTCACAATTCTCAAGAGCGAGTATAAGATATTGCTCCAAAGACTCCGCCAACTTGATGTATCTCAGGTAGGGATTGCAGCCAATCTCAAACAAAGGAAGTGGATTGGCTTGTCGACTCAGAAGCTTCTCGACACATATGTGGGGATGTAAAGTAATTTTCCACTCCCAGGTCAGTTCAATCAGACATACCATACTAGTAGTTGATGGATAGCATTCTCCCACCACTGGTCAAGATGAGGTTCATGTGGCTCTACATATGAAATTGGAGAATGTACTCCTAGCTCCTAATTTTCCTATGAGTCTGCTCTCCGTTAGTAGGATAACAAAGGAGCTAAATTGCAAGGAACTATGTAACACCGTTTCTCTTACCTTTGAAGATATTATGACTACTCAGACTATTAGGTGTGGTCACGAAAGAGACAAAGTTTATCAACTCCTATAGTCACCTTATGTAGCTCATGCCTCTCCCTTCAAGAGGTGTCTCGAGTTACTTATGGCATCTCTGATTTGGTCACTACCTTTGCATAAGCTTCGAAAGGTTTTACCTCAAATTCCTCCAACTACTACTTTTCAATGTGAGGCATGTCAACTTGGAAAACATCATAAGAGTACATTTCCAAGAAGCCAGTGTAAGAGTTCTAACTCCATGTTTGAGTTACTACATTTTAACATATGGGGATTGAGTAGAAACCCTGATCATTTGAGACACTAGTTCTACCTGGTAGAAGTGGATGATTATTCACGCCTTACTCGGATCTTTCTGTTGAAATCCAAGTTTAAAGCTAGAGACATGATTTGTGTTTTCTTGGTAAAGATAAGGAATCAATTTGAGGCAAAGGTCAAGATTATCAGATAAGATAATGCCTTGGAGTTCTACACTAGCTCCCTTCATACCTTTTATCAAGAGCATGAAATTATCTACCAGACGAGTTGCCCTTACATGTCACAGCAGAATGACATGACAAAAAGGAAGCACCGACGCATTGTAAATGTTGCAAGGACCTTATTGATACAAAACAATATACCTGATAGGTACTGGGGAGATGCGTTGTTGACTGCTTATTACCTCATAAATTGGATGCCATCAACTATTTTAGACAAGTAGATTCCTTATTACATTTTGTTTCCAAACTGTAAGTTATTTAGGATATCACCAACGGTCTTCAGATGTGTGGCCTTTGTCCATCTACATGGGTTTAACAGAGATAAACTTCCTCAAGCCATTAAATATATTTTCCTTGGATATTCAAGAATGCAGAAAGGGTACCACTATTTTGATCCAGTAGGTAAACTCCGCTATTAGTGCAGATGTCATATTCCATGAGTCTGTTCCTTATTATTCCACATCTAAATCCTATATCTACACTCCTGCTAATGAAAAGGTTGCTATTATACCACATCATGTACCTTTAGATGCCACTCAGAGGAAGCAGACAAAGCCACCATCACCACATAGTCGACCTAAGAGCATGTTCGAGAAGTTCTATTCTCACCAACCCAGACAAGACTCGCCTCCAGCTCCAAAGTCTTTGACCCTGAGGTTGTACCTCTCTCCAATCCTGATGCAGCAGATGCTTCGGGCTCATCAAAGCTACCTAACGTCCCACCAGAGGATCCTAAGCAGGGTCAATCTTGACCTTCCTATTGCCCTACAAAAGGGGACTATATCCTGCAATTTGCATCCTCTATCTCGGCATCTCTCTAGCTTGACTCTCGCCTGAGCACAGGCAATTTGTGGTCGTTCTTTCCATTGTTCAGCTACCTCATTCTCACCAGTTAGCACTTAGTGACCTACAGTGGTGACAAGCTATGGAAGATGAAATGTCTACCCTACGCTCCAGAGGTACACTAGTTGATCCCCTAGCTAGTGCAACCATTGTTGGTTACAAATTGGTCTTTGTTGTGAAGCATCGGCCTAATGGTACAGTTGAACGCTACAAGACGAGGTTGGTAACCAACAGCTACACACAGACGTATGGAATCAATTACTTTGATACGTTTTCTCCTGTGACATGGTTGCCTACCATTCAGATCCTTATCTCACTAGTCGTGCATTTGGACAGGGGCTTGCATCAACTCGATGTCAAAAGCGCCTTTCTCTATGGCGATCTTGACGAAGAAGCCTACATTCAGCAGCCACCGGGCTTTGAGGTTCAGGGGGAGTGTTATAAAGTGTGCAAGCTCCATAAGGCCATTTATGACCTGAAACAAAGCCTACAAGCATAATTCTAGAAACTGTCTAAGGTGGTTACACAGATTGATTTCAAAAGATTGTATGTCGATCACTCCTTATTCATTAAGACCACGTCACTTAGACAAGTGGCGATGCTTGTATACATTGATGATATCATCTTGACTGGAGATGACACTAGGGACATATCTGCTACCAAGGAATTCCTGAACAAGCACTCTCTTACTAATGATCTGGACCCACTCAAGTACTTTATGGGAATTGAGGTGGCACGCAACATAGAAGGAACGGTACTCTCGCAAAGAAAATATGTGCACGAACTACTTCAGGAGACCAGCATGTCAAGTGCTAAACATGCCTCTATTCCCAAGGCCTTCCTCCATTCACAGTTTGTTACTAAAGATCTAGGACAGATCAGATATTTTCTGGGCATTGAGGTATATCATTTGCAGGATGTTATGATTTTGTGTTAAAGAAAGTATGTTCTTGATATGTTACATGAGGTAGGTATGGTAGAATGTAAACTTGCAAAAGTACCACTTGATCCTACTTTTCAATTTGTTGATGATGATAGTCCTCTTTTTGAGGACGTAACTAGATACAGGGCCATGATTGGTAAGTTGTATCTTACTGTTACTAAACCAGACATTGCATTTATTGTTGGTTGTTTAAGCCAGTTTATGTAAGCTCCCCAAGAGGTACATTGATCAGGAGTATTGCAAGTGTTACGATATCTGAAAAATACTCCTGGAAAAGGCTTATGCTACAGAGCTCATGAGAGAGTATCCATACTGGGATATTCAAATGCTGATTATGCAATGGCTCATGAGAACCAATGGTCTACTACAGTTTTTGTACCTTTGTTGGGGGTAATCTTGTGATATCGAGAAGTAAGAAGAAAGTGTTGCAAAATTTGATTACCGAGATATGACCCATACAGCATGTGAGCTTCTCTAGGTAAAATCTTTGTTGCATGATTTTGAAGTGGATGTCCAAGGAGCCCTACCCATGTATTGTGATAATAAGGCTACTACGTTCATTGCTAACAATCCAGCCTTTCATAAAAGGATAAAACATATTGAGGTTCATTGTCATTTCATTCGTGATGCTATGTTACAAGGCAAGATTTCTACTCCATATATTTCTACCAAGGACCAACTTGCAGATATATTCACAAAGGTTCTCCCACAGAAACGTGTTGGGAATAAAACTAGCCACGTGGCAACCAGCAGATCATGTGGCAAGTGCCACGTGGCAGCATCTCAGGGCCCATATAGGCTGTCAGTTTTGGTGGTCCAAAAGATCAAATTTGGAGACTTTTCTTATTTGTTAAGTTTGCTATTTTTAGCAAATAGGTTTTAGGAAATGTTAGGAGATTCGTAAAGATTTGATTGTTCCAAATCTAAAAGATTTGATTAAATTTAATTAGTTAAGTCTATTTTTAGAAGTAGGAATATGTACTCTCTATATAAAGAGAACCTTTCCAACTATTTTGAGTAGAGAAATAAAGCAAATTCTTCCAATCAAACTCTCTACCTCTCTCTTCGCATGGTGGCTCTCTCTCTTCCTCAAATAGCCATGCAACTGCAGCAGCCAAAACAGGGAAATTCCTCCCTATTTTCACGTGAAATCAGTCCCATCGTGAACTATTCTTCACGCCAATCAAGCCTCCACGCTTCCCACATGTGTGCCAATTCTCGACAAAATGGTTAGAGTATCTTTCCACCAAGCTAAGCATGTCTGATGCTTATGCTCCAATTTGAGGGGGAGTGTTAAAATAATTATTTTTTCTCTTTACATTTCAGTCCCTACACTAATTTCTTTCTAGTCCTTGTATATGTTTTGTGCCTTAGGTTGCTTTTTATATAAAGGACCAAAAGGACCTCATAATTGATGATGCCATTTCACTCCTACTCCATTATAAGATGCCCATGACGCCATTAACAACTTCAACCTTCTCAAAAAAAAATAATAATAATAATAACTTCAAACACAATTTCCACAAAGGCCCTTTACCCAAGAATACAAGAGCATTTCTTTGGAGCCAAACAAACCATAGTACCGCAAGCACCTAAGCTCATTCCCTTTTGGAGCAATAATGATCACCATCAAAGTGTCCCCAAAAAGCATCCCAAGAGGAAAAATCCACCCATTGAGACAAGAAAAGAAAAGGTGTCCATGCTCTTCAAGTATCTCCTTGCACAAAGACAATTTAGCATCCAAGTCAGGGGCAATCTTCAAGCAATAGGCCTTAGTAATAATCCTTTACCTTTATAATAGCTACCTAAATGGACATAGGCACCCAAAAAATGTTATTTTCATCTTCTAAATGAGTTTGCAGCATCTAATAAGAGACTCATCCCTATCACCATTATAGACCAGCAAGTTCCTGTATGCCTATCTGAATGTGAAGTCGCTGCCCTCCAAAGCTCAAAAATGATGTCTTCCAAGCCTAGGTTGTCTACCAAAAACAAGAGTTCTTGCAACTATAGAAAATCTTCCACTTTTTGATAAGAAAGACTAATTGTAAACATAAGAGTCCACACTCATGTACATGAATCCCAATAATCAGCCACTGCTGCAATTTTGATGCCAAAACAAATAGCCAAGGAATCTCTCTGGCAAAGAACCAAGGGGTGACCAACTATATACCAAAATGGAAAGTTTGACCCATCACCAAGGTTTTCATAAATGAACTGAAGCACCAGGGGCATCACCCACATCAACCCTCTAAGAAGTTTTCATCTCTGCCTAGCAGAGTAGGCCTCAATGCTCCATATGCTTTCTTAACTATAAAATCCCCATCTTTCACTCACAACCGTGCTCAAAATCAAAGTTCAAAGAGAAATTACAAATAAAGGTGTGCATCTGTAGCATGTCCTCCAAGCATGCATCAAAAAGATGAGAAAGAAGCCCTAGAGTCTAGCCCCCAAAGGCCTACTCCAGCATTCAAGTGTAGCCTACTGACATCATGCCAAAGTAAAAAGCTGAGGAAAAGCATAATCAAGTGGACCAACCATGCACCAAGTATCTCACCAAAATCCAAATATGGTTCCACTACCAATCCTCGAAATAAAGAGCTCCTTTACTGTAGGGAAGACTCGAAAGGTCCCTCCAAATCATCAAAACTTTTTTTTTGTGAAAAGTGAAAGGTTGGTTATTCGGATGATAACCTCCCAAAATCAATAAAAAAATCCATCTAGCCCTAATGAATTACAAAAAATTGTTCCACAAGAAGGCAAAACAATAAATGTTAGCAACAAAATTTTCAAACTATGGATGCTACCCATGCCAACAACTTGGCTTTCTCCTTCTTAGATCTAAAGGTATTTTGACCCATATTCATGTTTCCTTGTCTAAAAGAACTCCAAAATTGACTTTGACTCGTGTGCGCAATCCACCCAAAATCAAAGTGCCTCCAAATCTGCGAGGAGAAGGTACAACAGAAGAACAAGTGATCAATGTCTTCCTCACTCATACAGCATAAAGGACACTCCTCCGCATCCAGCACCCATCTATATCTCCAAACTTTAGTCAGCAATCTACCCCTCCGCAGCAGCCAAGCAAAGATTTAAATCTTCAAAGGGTACTTTTCCATCTAGATAAGTCCACAATCCCTCTAGATATCAACCTCTATCACCAGTCCCGTGTCCCTTAGTCTGTAATAAGCCTCCTAAACGATGAAATCTCCTCCATCCCAAAGGAAGGAGTCAACCCCCCCTTCAGGCTCATACCCATGTAGCTCATGCAGCATCATTTATAGATCATCCACCCTCTAATCCGATAAATTCCCTACAAATGTAGGGCACTATGATCCACCCCAACAGTCCTCCATCGTCACCTCCTTGTTAGTGTCCAAAGCAAACAGCCTTGGGAAACAGTCCCTAAGTGACCCATCTCGTATCTAGTCATCCTTCCAAAATCTAAATACATCACCAGTGCCAACATAAGGTGAAAAAATTTTCCTAACTTTAGGGATCTGCCAAGCCCTTATAAAAATGGGAACCTCCAAGTGAAGGCGAGGCCAACTGCTCCCAACTCAAAGAGGACCCATAGCACGTCATTAACAACTATCAAAGTAAGTCATGTCTGCGCTGCACCAACTTGTTCACCCATTTAGCAATGAAACTATCACTCATGGTGTCAACATCTCTAACTCCCAGCCCACCCTACTTCACTGGCTTGCATATGTCACTCCCACCAATCTAGCATCTTCCCAATGGATCCATAAATAGTCCAGAAGAAATCCCTCATCAACCCAGAAATCCTCTTCTCAATCTTCCTAGGTACTTTCAGAACAAATAAGAAAAATGATGGCATGGAGGAAAGGATTGCCTTCAGCAAAGTAAGCCTACCACCTCTGGAAAGCACCCTCAACACCCAACCTGACAAACTTCCTTCCATTCTTGCAATGAGAGTGGACCAATCCTAAACAAAAATTCTCCTATCCGACAACGGGAGACTGTGGTACGATATCGGCAATGATCCTATCAGAGTGCGCAAGACAACCCCGCACTCTTATGCATCAAAACATTATTATTAAAGGCATAGCAGTTATCCCAATCAAGAACCCAGCCACGTATACCCAAAAGAGGCAGGAAGACAGCCTAGCACCCCACCTATAATCAAATCGCATCAATTAACTATTAAGGCCTCATTCACACTCCTGAAGTGATGTATCCCCAGGCCTCCTCCAAATGGAAGGAGGTTTAATAGAATGTTTGAAGTTTGCCATTGTCAAATGTTCATTTTCAGATGAGATACATTAGGACATTTAATTAAAGACACATGCCAAAATACAGCGTGTTTGTGAGAAAGAAAATGCAGCTGAATCTGACCTCACAGATCTGTCTTCTTGAAAACCCATCATCTGCCTGGATCGTCAAACTTGCCAGTGAAAAACTGCGTACAGAAGCAAGAAAACCCTAATCACATGACATAATCCTCATACAGCAGGCACACAACTTTGATACTTAAGAACAATAATTGAGTCCTCCAGTTGAGGATTAGTAACAGAAGCAGTGAGATGGTAAGACCAAATCAACTGGAAAAAAAAAAAACAGAGTCAACTAACTTGACATACAAACAAGAAACAAAGTATTGACATCACAGAAGAACATGATAACAAAGGATTTAACTATTTTTCCTATCCTATAAACACAGTTTCAATAAATCAAAACAAGGGCAAAAGCAGCAAAAGCTTTTTCCTTTTTTTGACAAGTAAAGGGATGGTTGCATAAGTTAGTTACCACCCACTTAATCAAAAAAGAGTACACGTACAAACTCACAGAAGTTGTTAGTTATTTCATCTGAAATAGAGAGGTATATCACCATCAAAGGTTGATCAGCTTGTACGAGTCATTTTAGGGGTGTTCCAGAAAGCTGTGTCATCCCCAAATAATCATACAAACGCATGTGCCCCAAATCCTGATCAAAAGTCCCATTTTTATGGTATCCCGAGCAGTATAATTATAGCCTTGCATCGCGTGCTACGTATGCTGATAGCTCAAATTTACAAACAAAAAAAAAGGCAAGTTCATGGTGACGATTAGTTCTTCGCGTCCCCTACTAAGTTGGTAACTACCCAAGGAATACTCAACCTGGAAGCCAAAACAACACACATCCGACACACCACCATACCCACCAAAAGCGAGAACCCAAAAACGAAAAACCAAAAAGATGGGACCTTTCAACCCCGAAACCCTCCTCTAACCCGAACTCCCATCATCCCCAGCAGACACACATCGGAGGAAAACGCCACCAAGACCTCAACTTTGTCCATCCAAACCCCCTAAAACTGCCCTTTAAACCATACCCATCTCGTCCAAAGACTCAAAGACCACAGCTTTTTCACTGCCATCGCACCTGACCTCGCCAACAGCACCGATATAGCAAGAGCATAAACAGAAGTAAAGACGTAAAGGTACCTTCTTTCTCGGGGTTCCGGTGAGTGGAACAGAGGGCTCCTTCTGAAATGGCGACTGGGGAGGAGAATGGAGTGAAAGGTGGGAGCTTTCTCGGATGTTTCGATTGACCCTGAGTTGGGGTCGTCGCGGTAATTTGGCGGTGTGGGAGAAGACGTCCATGCGCGGTGTTAGTCTCATGGGGAGTGGGACCCGCTTTGACCTCCCAATGCTCTTCTCTTGTGATCGTGGTGATAAAAAAGAATATAAAAAATAATTTTCTGCTCAAGAGTAAATCAAGAAAAGAGGGAAAGAAAGAAAAATGATCAACTTTGTCTTAAAACACCGCCTTTAGTCACCGTCAACTGTCAAAGTGCAGTATTAGTGTCAAAAAAGCAAAAAATATCCTATTTGGAAGTGGGTATTACCGTAGAATATCCTAAATAACAAAAAGTCGATGAATAGTATATAAATAGTAACGTGGATCACATAATTTATGAGGATCCAATCTATCGTATTTAACATAATTTACTTCACCTTATAATAAAATTAAAATAAAAAATAATCTAATATTAAATATAAAATAAATAAATAATAATTCTCTCAATACATGTATATCACATCAACCTATAATTTACAATATATCAATTCTTTTATTACATCCATGGTTTACTCCACCCCTTACCTCATCTTAATACTTAATCAATGTCACAGTGTTAGCCCACCATAAATTATCCTTTGATTTTATAAAGTGATGATATAGACTCTATCTAAATAAATGTTTGTTTGATTTTTTTGTGGCAAATGAAGCCTTGTTACAATAATATAAATTTAAGGGTGCGAGTATGAAAATACTCATTGTAATGTGTATTTCAACACGCAATTAGAATCAATCAGTTAAAAATTAAAATCAACCTGTTGAAAATGATAATCAATCGATTAAAAATGAAGGTCCACCGATTTAAAATTAAGCAAACCAAAATACATCAGTTATAAATAATTTTCGATCAGTTGAAAATTAAACACAATGGTTGAAAATGAAAATACACCAGTGTATTTTACTTTTCTATTGGTGGTAAATGGTGTTTCACTTGGAATGTGATTTTTCACCTATGGGAAGTAATTTTTCACTTACAATGTGATTTTTCATCTATGGAAAGTGGCTTTTACCGTTGGAAAATTAAAAGGATTTTTACATATATATTCATGTAAACTTTCGATAAGACGTATATACCCTTATATACTTGATATTTATGTATACACCACTATAAAGTTGTTCCATTATAGTCGTATACCCTTAATCCGTTAATCTTAACAGAAGATGTCAAAAAAAATTAAAAAATAGGAAAATTATGATTATGCACCTAAAATTTTTTCTATACTTTCCAACATACCTCCTCATGCCTCCCCCCCAACCTCCTGCCCTTGTTCTCCTTGACCTCCGCGACCTCCTCCCTAACCTCCCCTCGACATCCAACTCATCCACATCATCGACCCTAGCTTCACCATGTGCACCTGTCCACCCTCCATTCCTTCCTCTACAATACCCACCCCTCCTCCAACTTCCATGTCACCATCGAGCCCCACCACCACCTCTCCCCATCCCACACCCTCCACCTCAAAGCCTCCCTCTCCCCTTCCTTACTCCTCTCCTCCCTCTCTGACACCCTTTGCTCCCATCTACCCATCCCCCACTCCTGTCCTCCCTCTCTAACGCCCTCTACTCCTAACCCTCCTCTCCCTCCCCCTTGCTCTGCTCCACCCCATCCCCTTCCATGACATCGACCACTTTATCGCCAACAGCTTCCGCAACCCCCTCATTGGCAAGTACGTCCTCTACCTCCTTAACCTCGGCTCTTCCTCAAAACCCTACACCTACTACTCCTACGACTGCCCTCCCCCCCCCCCCCTCCTCAACCTTCTCCAACTGTGTCGACATCATGTGGACCACTTTTGACCCCTACACGTGGATCGACCACTCCACTAGCCCTGTCAACTATGGCCTCACCCTCTCCCACAATAGCCTCATCCCTCATGACAAGTTCCACCCCCTTGCTACCTTCCACTTCATGAACCCCCACCCTGAGAGCAACATAAGGGAGGACCTCGCCTCCCTCATCCTCGACGCCTATAGTGACCTCCTCGCATGCCCCCTCCACATCCTCATCTTCCATGAGGCCTCCCTCCTTGTTTGCTTCGTCGACATCTACAACTCATATTTTGGGTTTAGTTGATGGGGGAGGGAGTGTGTAACGAACGCGTGCCCCAGACGCCTTTTAAGACGTCTGGGAGGTGGCCCAGACGTCGGACCAGACGTCTGGGATCACATCCAGACGTCTGACCAGACGTCCGGGATCGTTTACAGACGTCTGGAGAACAGTTATGTTCGCACGGGAGATTCGTCTGCGCGCCTGTGCGCGCAGACCTGCGATTCCTCTCTCTCTCTCTCTGCGGCTGCAGGCGCGCTGCGACCACCTTCTCTCTCCTCCTCGCGCGGCCTTAAAAGGGCCACGCCTCCCCTCCCGTCTCCACCGTCTCCTCCTCCTTCTCCTTCCTGAGCGCGAGAGCGAGCGAGCGCGAGGGCGGCAGCGGCAGCCGCAGTGAGCGCGGAGGAGGTGCGGCGTGCGAGGGCGGGGCTCTACCGTGAGGGCGAGCTCGCCGGAGCGGCTTGGCCGGCCGGCGGAGGGCGCAGGGGGCGCGGAGCGACGCGGAGTGGGACCTGCTGCGGGCTGAGCAGCAGACGCGCGAGGTGCGACGCGGGCGGCGTCGCGAGCGGAGGCCGAGCAGGGTTCTGATTCTGGAAAAATTTCCAGAATCAGACGTCTGGGTTGATAGCCAGACGGCAAGGTAGACGTCTGTAAGATCATACAGACGTCTGAAAGGTAAGTTTCCGCTTTCTTCTTCCTTCTTCTCGACTGACCGTACTGAGGGAGGGAGGGTTGGCTGTGCGCAGGTTCGTTGATTCGCCATCCTTTGCGAATCAGACGTCTGGAAGTTGTACCAGACGGCGGGAGTGATCTACAGACGTCCGTATGGACCATCGGACGTCTAGGGTATAGGACAGACGTCCCCGCAGACTTCTAGACGTCCGGGGAACCAAGCTGAACAGGTAATTCTCTGATCCACCGTTTAAGACGTCTGGAAGGAGTTCCAGACGTCTGATTTTGCACAGTATCGTCTTTTTCGACCCGTTTAGGGCCCGTTTGGGCTCCGTTTTCCGCAATTCGAGTTGCGTTCTTTTCAGAATTAATTCCTCTACTCGTCTACAGTAGCTATACACTGTTCTGAGACACTCCTTATGTTTGATCCTTGTGATAGGACCTCGTTCGGTTGCAGTCTTGAGAGTCGCGGAGGCACGCGGGATTCCCAATCACGCCCCCACTACTCCCGTTGTACCTGGTAGAGTGGCTTTAAGTATTAATAAAATCTGTTAAAGTACGGAACCATAACTAGAACCTAGGGCATTGCATGAATCCTAGGAATGAGAAATATATGGAATGATAGCTCCTAGGTGTTGCATGAATCCTAGGGCCGGAAAACTAGATTGTATGATAGATCCTAGGATATGACATGAATCCTAGGGTGGAAAAACTAGTGGAATGTATATTACTGCAGTCTTGGGGAAAATGGAAAGGAATATATAAAACTGCTTGTAAATTTAATTAACAGCTGCCTGTTATGAATAAAGAAACATGTTTGAGATCATGGATTTTGAGAACGTGAATCTGGAAAGTGAAACATATGATGTTCTGAGATAAAGAGCTGGAACCCTACGGGGAATTAGGAGTGGAACTCCTGGAAAGAAAAAGGAATGGAACTGAGATATAGTTTGTACTGTCTCTTGGGTACGCAGTACCAAGGGAAGTACCTGTACCTGTTTAGTGCAGAGTGGGGCCAGCCGCCCCAGGGACCCGGGGTTAGGATTGGCCGCTCTGTACCGACTTGTTGGCCCTCGTGTACGTAGTACCGAGGAGAGCTACTAGTGTTAGGAGAGTACTAGCTACCCCACGGGCCCCGGGGTTCTGCTAGCCTCCACCGACTTGTTAGGCCCATTAGGGCAAACCAGGGTAGTCAGGCGAGGGTGCGCGGACTGTGGAGGGGCAAGGCCCCGGTTTGGTTACTGTGGAGGGGTTGGACCCCTGTTACTGAGAGGGCTCTGCCCTGGTTCCGTGCTGTGCTTTGGGCGCACCCGTTAACGGAAACGACTGACCGCGTGCCAGTGCGGGCTAGCTACCTGTGCGTCTATCGCGCGTGCCGTAGTCACCGTTACGTCTGTCAGTGACCTTGGGGTGGTTGACTGAGGGTAGGATCACCACGGGGGACTCTCCCGGCCAGGAGAGCACCACGTGCTACTTCTACTTTTGGAAAAGACTGCAATCAAGATCGTTCCCACGAGGACATTCGAGATCAAGTAAAGGATCTGAGAAATAAATGAAATAGTGAGAAAAATTGAAAGATGTGAATAAAGGAAGTAATAGAACATAACAGCTACTGTACACTCTACTGTTGCCTTTAGTTAGTTTGCCACTCTACTCAGCGTTTTGCTGACGTGTTACACTCGTTACCTTTTTCAGGACCAGGTGTTGAGCAGCCAGGGTCGGCGGCTGCAGAGGACGCTGGGCCGAGTAGGGTCCAGTAGAGTTACCACAGCCTTTTGTACCTCTTTTGTTTCTGTTCTAGCGAGTAGTTTTTGTTTCCGCTGTACCTTCGTTACCTGCAGTTTTTGTTATATGATAAATGTTGTTTTACTGTTGTGGTGGTACCTACCGTAGTAGTTTCTTTCCTTACTGCTGTACTTCTTACTGTTAGTTATATTCATGCTGAATGTGGTTTATTTTACTGTCTTTTGGTTACTTCCTCGTTGGACGACTAGGTCTTGGGATTAGTCGAGTCGATCCGGTTCTCGTGTCTCGTAGGGACTCGGGAACCGGGTCGTTACTACTCACTTGATCTCGAATGTCCTCGTGTGAACGATCTTGATTGCAGTCTTTTCCAAAAGTAGAAGTAGCACGTGGTGCTCTCCTGGCCGGGAGAGTCCCCCGTGGTGATCCTACCCTCAGTCAACCACCCCAAGGTCACTGACAGACGTAACGGTGACTATGGCACGCGCGATAAACGCACAGGTAGCTAGCCCGCACTGGCACGCGGTCAGTCGTTTCCGTTAACGGGTGCGCCCAAAGCACAGCACAGAACCAGTCCAGGGCAGAGCCCTCTCAGAACCAGGGGTCCAACCCCTCCACAGTATCCAAACCGGGGCCTTGCCCCACCACAGTCCGCGCACCTTCGCCTGACTACCCTGGTTTGCCCCAGTGGGCCTAACAAGTCGGTGAAGGAGGCTAGCAGAACCCCGGGGCCTGTGGGGTAACTAGTGCTCTCCTAACACTAGTAGCTCTCCTCGGTACTACGTACACGAGGGCCAACAAGTCGGTACAGAGTGGCCAGTCCTAACCCCCGGGTCCCTGGGGCGGCTAGCTCAGCTCTGCACTAAACATGGGGACAGTCCCTCTCCTTGGTACTCCGTACTCAAGGGTTAGCTCACTTCCCCAATTCTATTCCATTCGCTTTACAGGAGTTCTACTCCTACTTCCCCGTAGGGTTCCAGAACATCTTATGTCTTACTTTCCAGTTTCACGTTCTTACAAACCATGATCTCAATCATGTTTCTTTATTCATAACAGGCAGCTGTTAATTCAATTTACAGGCAGCTTTATATTCCTTCCCATTTTTCCAAGACTGCAGTATTATACATTCCACTAGTTTCTTCCATCCTAGGATTCATGCCATATCCTAGGATCTATCATACAATCTAGTTTTCCAACCCTAGGATTCATGCAACACCTAGGAGCTATCATTTAATCTATTCTCATTCCTAGTATTCATGCAATGTCCTAGGTTCTAGTTATGGTTCCATACTTTAACAGATTTATTAATAACTTAAAGCCACTCTACCAGGTACAACGGGAGTAATGGGGGCGTGATCGGGAATCCCGCGTGCCTCCGCGACTCCCAAGACTGCAACTGAACGAGGTCCTATCGCAAGGATCAAACACAAGGAGTGTCTCAAAACAGTGTATAGCTACTGTAGACGGGTAGAGGAATAAATTCTGAAAGGAACGCAACTCGAATCGCGGAAAACGGAACCCGAACGGGCCCTAAACGGGTCGAAAACGACGACACTGTGCAAAATCAGACGTCTGAAACTTCTTCCAGACGTCTTAAACAGTGGATCAGAGAATTACCTGTTCAGTGTGGTTTCCCAGACGTCCAGAAGTCTGCGGGAACGTCTGGCCTATCTCCCAGATGTCCGATGGTCACCCCGGACGTCTGGAGGTCACTCCCACCGTCTGGTACAACTTCCAGACGTCCGATTCGCAAAGGATGGCGAATAGCGAACCTGCGCACAGCGAACTCCCTCCCTCAGTACGGTCAGTCGACAGGAAGGAAGAAGAAGGCGGAAAACTCACCTTTCAGACGTCTGTATGATCTTCCAGACGTCTCTCTCGCCGTCTGACTATCAACCCAGACGTCTGATTCTGGAAATTTTTCCAGAATCAAGCCGCTACTCGGCCTCCACTCGCGACGCCGCCCGCGTCGCACCTCGCGCGTCGGCTGCTCAGACCGCAGCAGGTCCCTCTCTGCGTCGCTCTGCGCCCCCCGCGCCCTCCGCCAGTCGGCCAAGCCGCTCCGGCGAGCTCGCCCTCATGGCAGAGCTCCGCCCTCGCACACCGCACCTCCTCCGCGCTCACTGCAACCGCCGCTGCCGCCCTCGCGCTCGCTCGCTCTCGCGCACAGGAAGGAGAAGAAGGAGGAGACAGTGGAGACGGGAGGGGAGGCGTGCCTTTTAAGGCCGCGCGAGGAGAGAGGAGCGTGGCAGGTCGCCTGCAGCCGCAGAGAGAGAGAGGGAAAAGAGAGAGAGAGAGGAATCGCGGGTCTGCGCGCACAGGCGCGCAGACGAATCTTTCGTGCTAAAATAACTGTTTTCAAGACGTCTGGAAACGATCCCAAACGTCTGGTCAGACGTCTGGATGTGATCCCAGACGTCTTGTCCGACGTCTGGGGCAAACGTTCGTTACAATATCTATACTCATTTATAAATCATTTATTCATATCCTATCCATTTATCCATATCTCTACCTATTTACCCATTAGATCTCCATTGAAATTAAATTATAGGAAGGTGAATAGTGAAATTGAATATATATATATATAATTGATAGATGAAAATTCAATCGCGTAAATAACACGATAATTTTTAGGTAGAAATTCAATTTTGAGAGAAAATCACCACCTAAGTCAAACCTTGACTTCGGATTTCTGATCATTTAGTGATCAATTCATTAACCACACAACTTAAACGAGGGTAGTGTTACTCAGTTATAATTCCCACATCCGATCCCAAAACAGAAGTTTCTCCCTTTACAAGAATGAGATAGGAATCCAACAGGCTAGATATCCGAGTACAACAGAAGATAAAAGCTAAAATAAAATACACCCGATAAAGCTCTCCAAATAGATATATAAGTAGTTTACTAACTATGGTGAGAGTACTCTCTAAGAAGATAGCAGTATCACAGTAGCAAGGAAGTGGGTGTTTGCCCAAGGAATAGATTTGCACAGCAATGGGGCACTAGAGTGAGTAGAGCAAGTGTGTTTGCTTGTAAAATTATTTCTCAATGGTGTGTTTAGCTTAAGAGGGATTAAGAGGTATATATAGGTATCATAAGAACCTTTAAGAAGGCTTACGAGGCTCTTCCTAGCCGTTGGGACATTCCCCAAGAGATTTTATCAAAATCCAAATCAAATCAGGCTCATGATGACTCTGATAGCAGAATCAAATGTCGAATTTTTGGGTCAAACATCTTATCAAATGTCTAACGATTTTCTTAGTCATTTGATCTTAAAGGTCAAAGTCCTTGGAATTGCTTAAACGAAGATAAGGTTCTAAGTCAAACATTTAGAATGACAATTCAAGACGTCTGACAAAAATACTAGACATCTTATCTAGTGTGGATTAGTTCCTGGATTGACTAGATCCAAACAAAGTTCTTGTGTTTAAGGGTCAGACATCTGACCGTACGTCTAACATAAGTTCTAAATGTTTGATTGTCATGATGATCTTGGGCTTTGGATTTTTTGCAAATCCAAAAAGTGTGATTTCGCCTGACAAATATTAGTTAAGTGTGTTTAGGTGTAATGTTCTATTATTGGACGTCTGGAGATATGTCCAGACATCTAGATTAAAAGGTAAAATATTCCAATGGTTGGATATGATCTGACAAAAAGAGATTTGGAAATGATTAGACCAACAGTACTGTCTAAGATTCTCTGGCAGACTCACCAGACACCTAAATTGATCTATGAATGTCTAGAGCCTAAGTGCTTAAAATCTTAAGGTGAGGATTATGGTGATTGGTCATCTGATTAAAAGGTCAGACAAATTATAGTCAGATATTAGACGTCTAGGAATTAGTTTAGACATCCGATAAATGTTTTTGAGTTGGGATTTTGTTTCTAAGTTTTTCCTAAGTGCTGAGAGCCTAAGTCTAGAGATTATATATGTTTATTGGGGACTCTTTACAACTCTTTCTAGACTCAATAAAATAGAAAAATACAACTCTTATAAGATCATACAATAAAACCTAAGATCGAAACATAAAACATTTTTTCATCCTTCGATACTTTGACTTTGAGATAGTAGAATTGCAATGAGATTTTGATAGAAAAAAGATGATATGACCAGTATTTATTTCTTTTACTTATTTTGTAAGATCATCAAAATATTATTTAAGAGAAGTTGAACTGACACCCATTTAAGCTCGATAAATTATAAGATTTATCTTTATACATAAGCCATGCTCAATACAAAATATAATTTATATTATAAGAAACTAAAAGTTTAGTGGTATTGATCACATATAAATAGATAATTCTAAGTTCATGTCAAAATAATAAAGTATTAATTTCTCATCACCATATATACATAAAAATAAGGGCACCATACCAAGTATTTAGAAAAATGTACTTATAAAATAAGGGTACAATACAAAGTACTTAGAAAAATATATGAATAAATAGTTGGGTAAGTGAGTCAAGTAAATAGGTGATGCACTCAACAATCATGTTGTAATAAAAATGGTATTTTAAATGTTGTTGTTATTGTATAATCGTCATAATACAAACAGATGTTACGTTATTTTATCTATTTATTTAATTTTACTGATTTATTCCAGGTTATTCACTGGGAGATAGTTATTGATATACATCACTCTCCAGGTTCGAAAATGTTCTTTTATTCCAAAAATGTTAATTTTATTTCACAACTAGAAAAATGTGATATGCCGTCAGTTCCTTTCCGTTGATTAATAAAATCGATGGCAATATTATTTTTACTGTCGCTTAGTAAAATAAGCAACTGCGAAGGCCTGTACTCAACCATCCATCACTTGAAGAAAAGAGATTGGGCGCGCATTTGTCATTAATATTTGTTGTCGCTATAGTAAGCGACGACAAAATCTTTTTTGCCGTCGGTTGGTAGAATACGCGACAATAAATATATTTTTATTGTCGGTTAGAGTATTAAGCGGCACCAAAGGAGTAGTGTACAATTACGTACCCCTCCCCTCCTCACTAACTCCTCGAAGAGCGACGGAGTTTTAATTGTGGTTTTGCCATTTTTTTTAGATAAGTGACGACAGATGTATTTTTGTCTTCCTAAACGTTCGGACATATTGTCAGACGTTCGGCCTATCATCTAGGTAACTTATCCTAGAACCTTGTTTCAATCTTGTGAGAACAGGGAGGAAAGCATCGTAGGATTAGACGTCTGACATTAATCCCAGATGTCTTATAATTGAAGCTTTACCATTGGTTATAGGAAGAAGAGATGGCGAAATGGTGGTTAAAATTTCCAGCCAAAATTTACGCTCGATGGAGGAGCAATTGAAGTTATCCTTTGCCGTCGATTTATTTAATAAGCGACGGTAAAAAGTACGTTAAATTTATCACCCAAAATTTAGGTGCGATTGAGTGTGGATTTAATTCATCTTTCACTGTCGGTTAGTAGTTAAACCGACAGCGTATGTCGCTTCATCTATCGTTCACGGCGCCAACCTCCTATCACTGTTCATCTTCTCCCCAGTGCCTCTCCTTGCAAAACCCTCCCCACCGCCTCTCCTCTCAAAACCTTCCTTGCCGCCTCTCCTCGCCATCTCAGGTGAGATCCCTCCTCCCCGCCTCCGTTCCTCCTCCCTGCCCCCTCCACCTCTCCTCCTCCTCGACCATCGTCCTCCTGGCCCACTCTGGCTCTCCTCCTCCCCCTCCGGCGGCCACCTCTCCTCATCCTTGTGCAATCGGGCACCTCCCCCTCCTCCGCTTCTGCCAGCGCCGCCCTGCTCCTCCTCGCCCCCTCCTTCCCTCTTGCTCCTCGTCCTCCTCCTGCAGCAGCCGCCTCTCCTTGCTCCTCCCGCGATCTGCCCCTCCTCCTCCTAGACCCCCTCACGTCGCCCCCTCCTCCTCCCCAACACCTTGCTGCCGCCCTCCTCCTCCCAGAGCCCCTTCTGCCGCTGCCCTCCTCCCTGACCCCCTCCTCCTCCTAACCACCCCTCTCCTCCTCCTCCTCCTCGTCCTCCTCCTCCCCATCCTGTTACCATCCTCCTCCTCCTACTGCCGACCTCCTCAGCTTCCTCCTCGTCCTGCTACCCCCTCCTCATCCTCCTTCTCTTGTCGCGTTCCTCCTCCTATTGCCATTACTATTGCCTCTATTTTATAAGTTCTAATTTTTTGAATAACATGATAATATGTTATTTAATTAATTGTGTTTATGAAATTGCAGGTTATCGGTCACAACCATTCTCGGAAGCTGTAGTCGTTTGAGGTATAATTTTAATATTTTTAATTTATTGAAATGATATTTTTGGCTTTTGTTAGATGTGGCGTGTAACCACATATTGTTATTAATTTCATTGAATGGATGTATGATTTATTATGAATGTGTGGTGTGTCCACTTGTTTGATTGAAATTAAAATTTAATGTGGGGTGTGCCCACTTTTATGATGAGTCTTATTTTACTATGCAGGTTTATAGAAAACTTCAAAATATAAGGGGAAACTCTGTCACATTTTTTTCAAAATTATTTTAATGTTTAGTAAGCGGTGGACCTGGAACATTGCATTCCTTAGGTTTAGTTGGGTTTAATATATGTTGTTTAGGTTTAGTATTAAGTTGTGTATATGGTGCTTCGGCTAGGGTTTTAGGGTTTGAGTTGGGGGAGGGTTAGGGTGGTTGGGTTGGGCTAGGGTTTAGGATTTGAATTGGGTTAGGGTTTGGACGGTTGGTTTGGGTTAGGGTTTAGGATTTGACTTTAGCTATGGTTTGCACGTTTGTTTTAGGTTAAGGTTTGGGAATGTGGTTGTGTTGGTTGGTTTGGGTTGTGCTATGGTTGATAAATCATTCTTAAATTATCCTTTTGTCTTCCATTTAAGCGTATCCACTTAGGGTTTAGGATTAGAATTTGTTATTTAATTAATTTTACTTTTGAAATTGCAAGTTATCAGTGTCGGGTACACTCGGAGGCTTCAGTAGTTTAAGGTATATATATACATTCAATCTTTTTAATTTAATTGAATGATATTTTAGTTTTTTGGTAAATTTTTTTAATGTTTAAATTAGTTATTGTTTAGATGCACACACTTGCTGAAGAAGATATATATACGCAAGGCCAAACATTATTCTAACCCTTAGGGTAAAAGTCCAATGAGTCAAATTGTGTCCAAATTACTCGCCCATCGAGACTCATGATCATGTTATACGGACAATACAAGAAGCGTATGTATACCTCACTTACATGCATGATGTGTTGTCTTTGTAGCATGTCATAAAACTCGATCAACTTTAATTCAATGAAGTACCGAACTAAAGAACGTCCTTAAAGATTTGATTACAACTTAGTTTTGCTCGTTACATGTAACCTTGTGCGGTGAAATTTCGGTTGCTTCTTCCTGCTCTTCTCTGGTATGTCAACTAATCTTATTTAGTTTCCTGCGATGCCCTTAATTAGGTGTTAAAGGAAATCTAGCTAAGGTTAGTATTAGGGGGTATATTGGAGAAGTGCAGGGAGATGCTACCGAAATTTCACTGCACCAAGGTTACATGTAATAAGCAAACCTAAGTTGTGATCAAATCTTTGAGGATGGGCTATAAAGTGAAAATCTTAATCAAGATAGACATCATTCGGTCCTTTCCTTTCTAATAAGTGATTTGTTTACATTAAATTTTAGGTTACAATGGATAAATCTTGGATTGGATTGCGGGGTTCACATTACACTAGGTATAAGGATGGAGCAATTTCATTCCTAGATTGGTCCTTTGATGATGATAGGAAAATATTTAGGCGAAGAGGTCAATTTGAGAATATCTTCTACCCATGCAGAAGATGTTTGAATGATTCCTTGTATGATCTTAATATTGTACTGGAGCACTTGATTTGTAATGGGTGGTGCCAGCATTACACTACTTGGGTAGCTCATGGAGAGGAGTTGACTGAGAAAGTCATAAACAATGAGAACACTGTTGACGAAGAGATCGACGAGGAAATTGACGATAGCTGACGTGCGCGTGCGTGTGTGTTTAGAAGTGTCGTTATAGTTTGCACTTGTGACGTCGGTTTTAAAGTAAAGAAATGGATGTGAGTCCGAGTGTCGGTCTCAGGGAGGCGTGAAAATCAGATTTTTCTTGTCACTTATTGTCACGAAAATCATGGGGTTTTGCTTGCGAAAAGGTGCGGGTGAAAAGCGAGAGAGAGAGATTAGGGTTAGAGTTGTTTCATTTGTAACATGCAATTTAAATAGAAAATAGAGTAAACAACTGAATATAAAACAACTTTATTAATCATGCACCTTTAGTTTATAATTACAACATTAGATACATGCTTAAACATAAGTAAAGTAAAGCTTAAAAGAATGGAAGAAAGAGAGAGAGAGGGAAGGTGGCAAGGCAGCCATGGTGGTGGAGAGGGCTCCGTCGGCGGCTCGTCGTCTCCGGCAATTACAAAAGAGCTTAAACGTAGCTAGGAGAGGGGTAGAGTAGTTGCAAGTGGAGTGAATGCCTTGAATGGGTGGTTGGAAGGGGTTTAAATAGGGAGAAGGGCTTTCCAAATGAAGAAAGGATTTTAGCGACGTCCGGGACGTCGCTAAAACCCTTCCCAAAATGTCGGTGAAGACCCCTGCCGCCGGTCGCTCGCCCATAGCCGTTCTTCCTCGCGTCGGATCCGTGTGCGTGGTATGAGAGCCGTCCGATCAAAGATCGGATGGCTGAGGTCTTCACACGGGCGTGCTCGGATCACGCCTTGAGTGCGCGTACATGCGGGCGTTGTCGATCGTCGTGTGCGTGAGCGTGGCTGATCGCCGCCTAAGGATGCGCCGCGTGGTGCGATCGTCATCGTTCACGTGAGGATCTACGCCCTTAATCAGCCGCGCTCGCTCGAACAGCGAATTAGGCAGTGTGTGGGGTCTCGAACGCTCGCCGCTGCCTTTGTGACCAGCACGCAGCCCGCTGCGCTACCGGGCTGGATTGTCGCTCGAAGGAGGCAAGGCGCGCGGGTGTGGGGAGCTGCAGAGATATGCGATGGAGGATCAACGGCCGAGATGCGTCCCTTGGTGGAGGAAGAGGGGGCGTGCTGTGCGCGGAAGAGCGAATGCGTGCGCGGTAAGGCTGACACGTGGCAGGCCCATGGCCGTTGATCATCAGATCAATGGTCAAAACTTCTTGGGCCCATTGTGGGAGCTCCAGATGTCGGATTTGGCCGATTTCGAGTCTGTTGGACTCCGTTCGTTGTTCTGAATTCATCCGTGCGATCCGATTGCTCATCTGAGGCCTGCTTTGACAAGTGCTCATAGAAATGGCCATTAATAGTATTTTATAAGCAATCTTGACATATGATGCATGCACTGCTCCCATTCTACTTATGTTGTGTTATCTGTGCCTTTTATTCTTAAGATAGGCCCTATTTAACAGAATTATCACCCTAGGATGAAGTGTTATCAATAACGGAGATAAAGAAATATAGGACATGTTGAACGAGATGAGAGTAGGAGATGATAACCTCATCATGAGCCCTAACTAGCATATTTTGATCTAGTAAAGTGTACAAAAGCTCCTACATAACTTAAAGGAAGGACTAATTTAGGAGATTACTGATCTGAAAAGAATACCTGAAGAATAGGGTAAAACTGTAATTTTACCATTGCAGTGCATCAACGGGATTTCTAAGGGTCTAGACATAGGTCAATTGGACTTAATAAGAGAAAAAGTGGGACGGTTCAATCAAAAAAGGGTTATTGTGAAATTTAAGAATTAAATGACATTCTGTAACCCTAAAACAAATCCACTTAAATTCACAAGGTTCCAGGCAAGATAAAAATCAGATAAATCCTTTAAAATTCATGGAAAAATATCCCCTAGGGTTTAGAACCTTCAATTTGGTTTTTAGAACCTGTTTTGACCTAGATTGGGGACCAAGCCCAATATTTGACCTAATTTGGGTTTTTATGCAAAATATCCAATTAAACTTGGTAAAACCTAAAATAAAACTTTACCATTGGATTCCTTAGGTCCAAATTAGGTTTATATCAAAATTTGGACCTAAGGGAAGGTCATCTTGGCCTACTTTGCAAATCGATCTACCAAATTACGTTCTGACCCTTAACTTTTGAAAACTCTCGCAAATACCCCCTCAACTTTTCGTCACTTTCTTCATTTTAGTCCCTCTGCCATTGCAATAGGGACCCATACCGCCGGCGACTTTGCGAGGAGGTGTTCTCCTCGTTTCCATGGGGAGCCGCTCCCAGATTTGAAAGGGGAGCTCTCTACGAAGCCTCCTACCACATGAGCAGCTTTCCATGCCCTGAATCGCCCCATACCTCTCGTACGAACGCTCGAGAGCTATGAGTCTCACTCCGGCCATACCTCCGGTGATGACTTCTGGCCGCTTCCTTGCGATTCTCATTCTGCCCGCGCCTATTTAAGCAAGGCCAGAGCCCTCCGCTTCTCACAAGCCTGTTTTGGCCAGAGATAACCCCTCAAATCCGTCTCCTCCTTCGGCCATCTGCCCGTAGGCTCTGGCGACTCTCCCTCCCTCTTCTCGTCGCTCTGCCACCCTACCAGTGGTAGAGCCATCTCTGCCTCACTCCTCCGCATCGCGCCGTACCTGCGCGAGCTCCTCTAACCTCCTCGTCGTCGTTACCTCTCCATCTCAGGGTCTTCGTCTCCGGCAACGGCAGACATGCACTGCTCGCCCTCTGCCTCCCCCCTTCGCTCCAAGTCCCTCAGTTAAGTTCCTCTTTCTCCCCTTTTCATTTTCCCTTTATCAATTTCACAAATCACGCACCGACCACCACAGACCACCATCACCTTCATCTCCAGCTAGACATTCGGTGAGGTGCCCCCGCCGCTCCGCACCTCCACACACCTCGCCAACCACCCTACGACCTCCGCCTCGACTCATTGATCACAACACCTCACACCAATCTCTCCATCGACCACCCAAAAGTACCCCCGAACACACCCATTTACACGGCCACAGTAAACCCTAGGCATGCCACCACAACCGTTCCCGCGCCACGCCGACCACCACCACCTATTTGCTGTGCCTTAGCGAAGCTCCCTAAGCGTTTTAACGAGGCCGTGAGGCCATTTTGGTGCTTTCAGGTGCCGACGTCCCTCCGCCATTGGAGCAAAGCTTGGAACAAGCTTGCAAGTTGCTCCAGACTTCACCAGCCCCAGGTTGCTATCCTAGGTCGTGCGGAACATCTTCACGCATGACTCCAGTCCACCAATTGAAGCCACAAGCCCTTGCAGCTTCGCAATCAAAGGGAACACCTGCTGTTGCAGCGCACGCAAGGGGGGTGGGACATTTAGTCCCATCTCGGAAGTTCTAAAGTAGGCGAAGTGATATAAATTGTAAAAGTGCCATAGGCTCGTTGCCTCCTGACACGGGGTGAGGTCCCCTCACCCACCACGCCTCATCCGCGACCCACACCTCCGCGGACCTGGCTGCCTGACCCGACTACCCGTGCACTCCTCTCCCACCACACACGCCGGTGGGCCTGGTCCCGGGCATGCAAACTCGACCCGTTTACCCGAGAAGGCTCTGGGAGAGTAGTTCTTAGAGCGAAATAGAGAGAGAGACGCGGGGAGGGAAGAGGGTAGGTTTTGCTTCTCTGTGATGTGCAGGGAAGAAGGAGGAGGAGGCGCAGCAGAGAGAAGCAGAAGAAGAGAAGGAAGAGACAAAGTAAGGACAGAAGAAGGAGCCGCAAAAGAAGAAGAAGGCAAGGAGGAGGCGCAACAGCTCAAGAAGAGAAGAAGAAGCCAAGGAGGAAAGCCAAGTGAAGAGGAAAAGAAAAAGAAGCACTGTAGCACTTGCCAGATAAGACGTTTGATTCACAGAATCAGACGTCTGAGAGAGGGAAGACAGAAGGAGAAGGTGCAGCCAAGCAGAAGAAAGAAAAGAAAGAGAGGAGAGAAAGAAGAAAGACATTTATTTCTAGATTTTCTATTTTTAATTCTCATATACGTTAGACTACATTAATATCATCTTTTGAGTAATTTGAAATTGTGATTTTGCTTTTGAAATACCAATTTGCTCCCTGAGTTCGACCTCGGAAGTTTTTGAATTTCGAGTAATAAAATTGATAATCGTTTTTCCTGGTGATTTCAAATATATTACAACGAATATCTTTTTTAAAAACACGATATCGTCGCGAACCAGCGATTAGTAGGAGAGGATATAAATATAGATGAGGAAGATCCATTCAGTTGTGATTCATTCTATGATGCTGTTAAGGCGGCCGAGGATCCTATTACTCCTGATGTTACGAAAATGTCGAAGTTGTTTTCTTGAAGATGTTTCAACTGAAGGTTATGAATAAAGTTAGTGCTAAATTCATGTCAGAAATACTTCAATTTATTGTTGAGCTATTGAATAATCCTAATGGTTTTCTAGCTTCATGGTATGAGGTAAGGAAACAGATTCGTAAGCTTGGTTTGGACTATCAGAAGATCGATGCATGTTCGAATGACTACATTCTTTTCATAAATGAATTTGCAAACTTAAGTAACCATCCCGAATGTAGACTTGAGAGATATAAGGGAGGTCAAAATGAAAGTAAGAGGAAATAACCTCAGAAGGTTCTTCGTTATTTCCCACTGACACCTAGGCTTCAACACCTTTTTATATCAAGTAAAACTGCACGGTTAATGACATGGAACCTGGATTGCAAATCTCAAGATGGAAGAATACGTCATCCTATTGAATCAGAGGAGTAGAAGAGATTTGACGAAAGAAACAACTCATTCGCTTTAGAAGCAAGGAACGAGCGATTGGATCTTGCAAGTGATGGATTCAATCCATTTAAGAATATGTACTCGTCATACTCTATATGGCCAGTGGTAATGGTCACTTATAACTTACCTTCCTGGTTGTATATGAGATCGTCATTCATGATGCTGACCTTATTAATCCCCAGTCCAAAACAATTAGGAAATACAATAGGCGTTTATCTCTAGCCATTAATCGATGAACTAAAACAGTTGTGGTTCACCAGCGTGAAGACGTATGATGTAGAAAAGAAAGAATTTTATAATATGCATGCAGCATTGTTGTGAACCTTAAATGATTTCCTAGCGTACACAAATTTGTCAGGTTGGAGCACTAAAGGAAAGCTTGCTTGCCCAGTCTGTATGGAAGACACTCATCACTTACGACTACCGGAAAGTATGAAATTCTATTACTTAGGACATTGCAGATTTCTACCTATTGAACATAGATGGCGAACGTCACAGCTTAGGAGTAAATTTGATGGCATGACGTGTCTGTATTCACAGAAAAATCCAAAAAATGAACTTAGTACATATTCTATCAGGTTGCCGGGTCCGGTTATAATAGAGATATTACAAGAAATGGGTGAGATATGGTTGGGTTGACCATTCAAACAAGACCAGGTGACTTCGAGGAATTCTGGATTTTGAAAGAAAAACATTTTCTTTATGGAGATGCCATACTGGAAAGATCTTACAATATGTCATAATTTATATATTATGCACATCGAAGAGAATGTATGGATAACATCTTAGATGTATTAAATCTGACCAATGATCCAAAGGACATGGTGAAAACAAGATATGACATGAAGAGTTTGGGGATACGTCCGGAGTTGCATATTCATGAGAATGATGACTATTTCCCACCGCTATTTATAGCTTGACTTAGGATCAGAAGAGTAGACTACTCTCCTTCTTAAAGGAAATTCGGGTGCCAGATGGATTTTCCTTACAGCTTTCCCGTTGTGTGAATGAAAAGCAGAAAAAGATATCTAGCTTATGACTCACACGTTTATATGCAAATATTATTTCCACTGGCGATACGGGAGATACTGCTAGAGCCAGTTGTTGATTCAATCACAGAGATGAGCAAGTTTTTCAAAACTGTTTGTTCGAAGACGCTACAAAATGATACGTTGGATTACTGGGATAAACAAATAGTCATTACTCTCTGTAAGATGGAACAGATTCTTCCCTCAGCCTTCTTCGATGTAATGGTTCATCTCACACTGCATCTTGCAAATGAAGCGAGAATCCGTAGACCTATACAATTCGGATGGATGTATTTTGTGGAGCGATTTTTGAAAAAACTTAAAGATTATGTTTTGAACAAAGCAAAGCCGGAAGGATCAATTGTAAAAGGCTATCTCGTGGAGGAGTGTATTAATTTTACGTCCATGTACATGAATGAAACAAACAACCGCTTTAATAAATTTCAAAGGAATTATGAAGTGGAATACAATGACAGTGATGAAAAATGTTAGTCAATTTTTGATATCAGCGGAAGGTCGATCCTTTATTCAAAGTAAAAGGCTATTTCAGAAAATGACAGACCTTGCGCGCATCTATATATTTTAAAACAAATTCCTGAAATTGATCCATTTTATGAGGAATTCAAATAATTACCTCTTTCTTGGACAAACGAACTTGGCTTCTTAAATTGGTTTAAATACCGAGTTCATCAATTGAAAGAGGATAAGGACCCACAATGGGTACCAGATTTTGATGTAATTGCCGATTCACCATTACATTATGCACATTACCACTCTAGGTATATAATAAATGGGTTCAGATTCAGAATAAAAGAAATTGATGATAGGAAGGTTACCTAACAGGCTGGAGTTGTTGTTGATTCAGATCTTTCCACCGGTTTAAATGGATACTATGGTAAAATCAAAGAAATTGTTGAGATCAGCTTCAGATATGATCGTAGAGTTATCCTATTTAAATGTCATTAGTTTGATGTTTTTAAAGAGGGCACTGGTTTCAAAATTGATAAAAAATATAATTTCTTGAGTTTAAATACTAATTATCAAATTCTTCAGTCTGATGAATTATTCACATTGACATGTTAAGCGACACAAGTTTTTTATATCCCCGATAATTTCCAAAGGGGATGGGTTATACTCATAAGAACAATACCACGCAATCATTTTGACGCACAGTCTAAAGCATACCAAGAATTAACAGAAGAAGGTCAGATCGATTTAAATGTAGTAGACGTGGACATTTAAGGTTAGCAACATTTTCTATACATTATAAATGACTAAACTTAAATCAATCACACACACATGTTCAATTTTTTTTACTCTTGCACTACTGGCATTTTAATTACTTTTGTTTTTCAAATTACAGGTTATCGGTGACGGGCATACTCTGAGGTTGTCGTAATTAGAGGTATAATTTTAATGTCTTAAATTTAATCGGATGAAATTATAAGTTTTTGCTAGATGTGGGGTGTGCCCACATATTATTTTTTATTTCATTAAATAAATGTAGGGTGTACCCACTTGTGTTGTATTTTTTATTTGAATGGATGTGAAGTGTATCTACTTGTGGTTTATCTTTAAACTTTTCTTTATGTGGGGTGTGCTCACTTTAATTTTAAGATGCACGTTTATAGAGAAACCTCCAAATGTAAGGGAAAGCTCTGTCGAAATTTTTAAATATTTCTTTTTTGTTTTGCTAACTTTTTTCATTGATGATTTATATATTATGATTTATAGCTGTATTAATTATTGCATTTTATACTTGTTACAGATGAAGTTGTTTAAGAAAAAACCCAGAAAAATGGGTCATGCTGAGACACAGCCCTCCACGTAGCTCGATTCGTCTCCTCGGGCTCAGCCACCCCCCCCCTACCGTAGACTCAGCCACCTCTTTGACAGCAGGTTCAGCCACTTCCCCAGTCACGTTTTGTACGACCTGGGGAGATGGCACGTTTACTACATTTGAGGGGGAAGGGAAAGGGGAAGGAGATTGCTCAGACCTTCCCAGATCGAGTAGAGGATGATCCAGATTATGGAGGATCAGAGGAGGTTGAGGGGGAGGAGGAGGGGGAGGAGGCAGGAGAGGAGGAGGGCGAGGAGGCGGAGGATGAGATGGTGGAGAGTACATCCCCAGTTCATGTCGACAATTCACCGGCGGGCTCAGGTTTGGGTAAGAAATCATATACCTTTAAGAAGTAAATTATATACCTTCAAAAATATATAATGAATATGATTAATGTTTACGTAGGTAGACTAAGAAGAGGACGGGGGAAGACAAAAAATCTAGACCTCCAGCATATCCCCGAGGGCATCAGGTTAACGATTAGGCTTAGATCCACAGGGGAGGCGAAGAAGTATCCGAGCTTTATCAGTCGAGTGGGCACAATTGTTAAGACCATTGTGCCCATTTCCTACTTCAACTAGACGAAGGTGCCCGCAGAGCTGAAGAGGCAGTTCATCCGTCAGTTGAGGTAATTTCATTTACAAAAGTTATTTCTTTTATAACTTTATCTTAAAATTATTTTAAATTAACATTAACATATACTTTTTTAAAATTAATGTAGCAAAATTATGATTGGGGTGACGATCCCAATGCCTCCCGATATATCCTTAAGCACGCCGCCAAAATCCACAGGGATTGGAGGACGAAGACCAAGAGAAATGTAAGAATTTTTAAACATTTACATTTTTATTATATATATATAATTTCTTATATTATTTCAAAAATTTATATTTGCTATTTAGTGGTTCTCGAACAGGAGTTCACCAGAGGAGGCAATGGGTGATGCTCCTCCTGATGTCATAATTGACGATTGGAAGAAGGCATGCGAGAATTGGATGAATCCAAAGATGGAGGTTAGTAAACGATTACAGGTCTTTTTTTTTCCTTGCTCTTGTAGACATACATAATAATATTTTTTATTAATTTCATATATCTTAAATTAATAAAAAATATTATTATGTATGTCTACAAGAGCAAGGAAAAAAAAAGACCAATAGGGCTAAAGCTCCACCACAGACTCATTGTTTGGGTCGAAGAAGCATCAAGATAGTCAGGAGTCGTTATGTAAGTATTGAAAATTACTTTTCAATTAAATATTACTTAATTTTTAAGTTATTCTAACCTAATTGTATCATTTTTATATTTTAAGTTTGATGCACATGATGAGATGGAAATGACTAGGATGGAAATCTACGAGGTCACCTACAGTAAGCCAGCAGCTGAGGATGCTCGTAAGTGGATTTATGAGTCATACCAAGAAAAACACGTAAGTTTCCTAAACTAAAAAAATTTATAACTTTGTATATATATTATAATAATATTTTTTATTACATCTAGGATCAAATCGTACAATTAGTACATCCCACTGGTGACAAAACCTCCGACAGCATCCAGCAGCCACTAGATGCAGAAGAGGCATTTAGGAGAGTGATGCCACCGGACCATGGTGGTTTTGTTCGTAGTGCGGGGAGGACATACTCATTATCCACCAGGTATGGGAGGAAAGGTGTCGTCTCATCTAGTGTTGTCGATCAGCTGCATCAAAAGAGCGACACACTACAAAGATGAGAGGAGAGGGAGAAGATAGAGGTAGAGATGAAGAATAAGATGAATGCCATGGATGATAAGCTTCAGATGCTTATAGCCCTTATTCAGAACAAGGATCTGTGAGAGCATCCGTCTTCCACAGATCCCAACATCTACAGACGAGACGACGACGACCCCATGGGTGTGCAGGTGGAGCTGGAGGCATTGGGCAGTTGTATCTTGATTTATATCTATTTACTTTTCTTATGTTTTTCATGTAACCTTTTTTATGTAAATATTTCATTTTCAAACTTTTAATGTACTAGATTTTATATTTATGAAATATAAATTTCTGTTCATTTTCATTACTTGTTTTACTATAAAAGTAAGACTTTTAAGTAGGTTAGTAGGTAGTTTCCATCATTTGGTAACAAAAAAAAATCCATACATTATACGTCGCTTATTCAAATAAGCGACGTTATATAGGTAACGGTATAAATATTTTTACTGTCATTTATGTAATAACCGACGGCATAGAAGGTTTGATAAAATCACAATTTCCCATTTTATGTCGTTGATTTTATGAATAAGTGATGGCTAAATTATTTTTACTATCACATATCTGCTGTTACTTATTTGAATAAGTGACGGTAAAAATTTTTACCATCGATTATTGAAGCAACAGTAAAGTTACGTAAACGATGGCGAAAATAAAAATGGGCGTGTAAAGGAGGTGATGAGTGGCTACTCATCATAGCTAAAAAGCTATAATTAAGCTAGAAACTGGGTTAAACAATATCAAATTAACACATAAAAAGGGTTAAGTGTGGGAATTAAAGAAAAAGACCTAAAACCTTAATTCAGTGTTAAAATTGAATAATTAGGTTATAGAACGAGATATTCTTGAGAAAAAGGTCAAATGATGATCCAAGTGTAAATTAAACACGCAAACAAGTTTAAAAATCCAAATCAAAAGTATAATTAATTTCTTAAAAGTTCAATTAAGCACATAAAAACTTGAAGGCTTTTGGACATCATTAAGGCCTTGAAACTTAGATTTTACATTTAGATCCTTTGTGCATCACATTTCCTTCATTAGAAAACCTTCCCGAACCTTTTTGTAACCCATAGGGACCTCTTTGAAAGCCCTTAAGGACCATTCAATTATGATTTCTTACAACTTATGGGCTTGCCTATAAATGTCCTACCCCTTCGCAAGGGGCCTATCCCTGCAATTTTTCCAAAAGACCCCAACAACCTGCAGCCTCCGCATGCGCACTGTGCGTGTGAAGAACACGGAGGATCTCGACCATCCATTCTTCCTTGATCTTGATCTGCGGCTCGATCTCCATCAAAGCTTTGTGCAAAGCGACGCGTGTGGTCACCCAATCCCCTAGATCCCATCCTACAGTCAGATTTCAACTTGGCAGCTCGCACTCTCCTCTCCTCTCATCTTTGCCGTCGGTGCCCTCGTCGACTATCCTCACCCACGCGGTGATCTGAGCTACTGGGATTGCTACTTAAGCACCTCGGTGGTCGCACGCGCAAAGGATTGCTCTCTCCTACCTTCTTAGCGATCATTCCTCCACTCCTGTCTCATCTCCTCACCAATTCCCTGATTTCACAGCCACCGACTGTGAAATCCCCAACTTCTCTCCGACTCTCCTCATCACTAAGGACCACGTAGCACTTGAGGACGACCCAGAAGTTTCACTAGCAGACTTTTCCCTCCGCTGGAGCTTTTCCCCCTCCCTTCTTCCTCCTTAGCCACTGGCTAAGGACCTACATGTCCCATTCTTCCTGTTAGTGTAGTTTTAAAGTTTTCTAAATTTGTTGTAGCATTAGATAGATAGATTAGAGTAGATTAAAGTAGAATTAGATGTAGAATTAATAGTCGATTTGCTGTTTTGATTAGTTTAGCATTAGAGTAGTTTTAGCATAGCTAGTTCTCCCCCTCACCTCCTCTGATCATCCCAGATCAGAGGGGAAGAAATTCACTTAATCATTGTCCATTTTATTCTTCCTCTACATGTTTCATCCCATTTCTGTTTTTCTTAATTTGTATTTTGCAATCCATCCACTCATAAGACCAAATTTCATATTTGAATGGTTTTCACTTTAGATCTGAAATTTGCGTAAAAAAATCATATTAGGGGTTTCTCACTCACTCCATCTTGTTCACAAAAGCCCCTAATCTGAGCTAAAAAGTGAATCAGTTTGTTGGATTTTCCATGAATTCAGAATTTAAAGATTTTTACACAATTCGATTTTGAATGCCTTGATCTTGCAAACTGAGGAATTTGGATTTTTATTCACTGATTGGCAGGGAATCTGAGATGATTCTGATGTTAGAATTCATCTCAGAAGAGCCATACCCTGATTTGTTATTTTTTAGGATTCCAATGTGTGGATGCCTTGTAGAGCCTAGGAAGATCAACCATGTTGATTGAGGCTTTATTAGGGATTCTAATCTGATTGGTTTTACCGAGAGTTTGATTCTCTCTTAAGGGATTCTCAATATCCCTTAAGATGTGTAACATCCTGGGATTCAGTTCTTGAATTTCTTGTGTTGATCCTAACTCTTTCTACATGCTGTCAATAGCATTAGAAAGAGTTAGATTAACAGTTTTTATGAATTGATTGGGTGTGATATTTGTGACAAGGAACTTGGATTTTCTGCTGAACATCTGAGAATGTTTTCTTTTATGTGAATTTAAAACCCTTGTCAGAAGTTGGTTTAGTGATTTTTGTCTTTGTGTTGTTGAATCCCAGAATTAGAGTAAGATGCTGCCATAGCAACTACATTTCCTCCTTTAATTCTAGTTAGTGTTCCCTGATTAGCTCTTTTCAATCCCTGATCAGGCTGTCTTGAATCTGATCTGGGATAGAAATGGTTAAATCAGGAGACAAATTTAATTCAATTTCGTTTCTGCTGCAGACTTAACCTAATTTCAGATGGACTAACTGCAGCAGCAGTTAAGCCGTCTGGAATTAGGTCTGGCCTGTTGCAAGGCTTGTGACTAGAAGCTCCTCCTGCTATTTGTAGTAGATTTCTGAGAGTGCGAGTGTTAGTTGCAGATCTAAGATTCCAGCAGCTACCTTGCTACAGTTGTTCTAGTTGTTTTGATTTTGTAGCAGCAATATTTGATCTGAAACCCTGTGGACTATAGGCTTTAGATTTCAGTTCTGTAATAGCTGACATGTTATTCATGATGTATTCCTTGTATACAAGTTTTCCTGTATTGCAATTGAGTTTTAATCCTTTGAATGCTTGTTATCTTTCTTTTAAATGTTTGTTAGCTAGCTATTTTTAAGCCTGACTGTCCAAGCACATGAATTAAATGAAATCTAAACTGAATTACATGCTAAAATGTTTAAATTCGTTCCATATTTCATACTAAATGTGTTTAAGGCAGTCAATGCCTTTTTAGACCCCTTTAAGTTCCATCCTAAGCCTTTAGGACTCTTTAGAAACCATTTGAAAAGCTTAGGATGGATGAGATTCAGAATTCAAAAAAAATTAGTTAAACAATTTTAAAAAATAAAATAAACCTGTTTGATTTTAGATTAGGTATTTCTTTAAATGTACACCAAGTTTCATGGTAACCCAAACCTCCGACCTGGTAGAATTGACCAATCAATGGTTCTCTATATCATGAAACTTAATAAAAGAAACCAAACATAAAAAGGTCAAAAACACTTTTTTCTCCTCATCTAGTTCTTTCACTCTCTTCTCCTACCTCTATAACATATATAAAAATCATAAAAAGTGAAAAAACCCTAAAAATACTAAAAATCTCTTGTATAATATGTATATAAGTGTATATATAAGATATATAGCAAGCTTGTAAATTATATGTATATAATGTATAAATAACTTATGTATATATTGTAACATGTAAATTAAATATTTATGTTAGATTATACTGCATATATCTTAATTACATAACTAATTTTTAAGTAAACTAATTTATATGTACTAAATAGCTATATAAATTAATAACCTCTATAAATAATCATATTAAGTTATAATGCTATATAGACGTATCTATATGTATATTATAAACATATTAAACTCTGTACCTTAATTTAATTTTATATCCAGAATATCTAACTAATTTATTAAGTCAGTAGTTAAGTTAGTAGATTAAATTCAAATAAATTAGTAATTTAAGTTAAAATTCAACTAACCTATACTGTATACTTGTATTAATGTATTTTGAGTAATGTTAGATATTTAAAGTATATTTATATTATTTATACTATTTAAACTTAATTTACAACTAAAACAGTATGAAATTATACTAATTAACTGAAAATAAAATAAACATTAAACTTGAAAAATATAATAAAAATGTTTATAAAATATTTAATCATGTATACTCACTCTGTACAAGGTCAATTAGACAATTTAATAACTAATTTAAACGTAATTAAAGAATAAACTCTAAAATCAGTTAGGAGTAAACTGTATACTTTATCTAATTAAGTTATATAGTAAATATAATTAAAACTTCAAATTAACTGTATAATTAAGTAGCAGTATATAAATACTTTAAATTCTTGTAATTTATTTTTATTTTATAATAAATTATGGCCTTTGAATTGAGGGCCAAAATCACGATTTTGGCACAGCCGCAGTTCAATTCCAGCACAGATGCAGCGCTAGAATAGCGCCACATCATTAGTTGTAGACCGCACTGAGCGGTATAAATTGAAAATTTTTTCTTAAGGCTTAGTTGTCACGGGCATCGGGCGCCCGAAACAACAGAACCTTATGGCCATCTTACCTGAGCATCTAAGATTACTTGAGCGTGTTGTGTGGCCGGGGGCCAGAGTGAGTGTGAGGGCTTGATTAAGCCCAATCTGTGCCAAAAACGTACTTAAGTGGCCTAATTAAGAAATTATGGCGCGCTTAATAGAGGTCTGGTCCTACCCAGTCCTCGGGTGCTATGTATCCCTCGAAAGGTGTGCCCGTACATTAAAACCAACTTTTGTTAAGGACCCTAATGACTCTTTAAACATATAGAAGAAGAGAGTAAGCTGAAGAAAACTAAGTGCTAAAATACGGCTAAGTGTCATAAGATAACATATAGAAGAAGAAGAAAGAGCTGAGAAAACAAAAGAAGAAGAACACAGTGGATACTTAAAAGGTAAAAGAAGATATGTGTATGTATAGTATATAGCGTATATTTGTAGGGATAGTATATGTAAATAAATATGTATATGTAAATAATAAGTATACGTATAAGTAGTATAGCTTTATATATATGTATGTATGTAACTTCATATTTTTACTAACGGAATAGATCGTCGCTAAAGGGGAATAAAATGTCGCTATAGACCCTAGTTTTTACTTTAGAGTTTGTATATGGTTTTTCTGAGATCCAGCGACACTTGTATCTGTCACTATAGCTCCTATTTATGTTACTAGATATGTTAATATATTAAGTTAAGTCAGTATAGCATGTTTTATTAGTTAATATTGTATATGTATGTAAGTATTAGTAATATAACTTATAAGTAGATAGTATAGAGTATATCTATGTGTTGTTTGATGCTTATTTGTAATTAGTATTTGCAAGCATTTTCATTGATTTTTTGTGTACATAATTGAACTTTCATTTCATTCACTGTTAATTCATTCCTTCATTTATTCTTGATTGTATATAAAATTGAACTTTTTTGGAATTAAAGAATAATCTTGGACTTAGAGAGTGATGTATATCAATAACTGTCTCCCAGTGAATGACCTGGAATAAATCAGTAAAAATTATGTAAATTAAATTAAATCTATGCGATAACGGTTTGTATTTGTAACATTTACTACAACAACGACAAATTTTTGATACGAACCATGGTTAGTTGATCGCCCGATCGCATTAGGAGGGAAAAAGTGACTTACATATACTGTCGATTATTAAATAACCGACGGCAAAAACAAGTGTCGTCTGTTATGAAACGACGTCGAAATCTCCAATCCGTCCGATGGTCAAATATTATTTTAATGTCGGATTAGCCCTGTAACCAACGATAAAGCAAAATAGCGACGGTATTAACGACGTTGCTGAATGCCAACGGTTATTTAAGATTTGCTGTCGGTTTTCAATCGACGGCGAAAGGTGTGTATGTTGTAGTGTTCACAACATACATCAGTGAATCAATTAATGAATAAATGGGTTAATTATGTACAAAAGAATAAATTAATTGTAACTACAATACCTTAAACATAATTACAACTAGACATGCATGAAAAACTAAGTGTAATTACTCTATGTTAGTTATGTACAACTACTCTAAATAATACCTAAGTATAGGTGCAAAAATAGCTACTAATATGTAAATACTAAGAACTTTAGTAACATATACTACATATACAATAACATAAATATGGGTCGGTATAGCCTTAGTAAAATATGTACAAAATATAAGGTAAAAGACTATGTTTATTGACATTTATACATATCTATAGATATATTCATCACTAAAGCCATATAATTTATTTATATATATATATAAGGCTCAAACAATATCTACTATTCGAATTATGTATATATCTTATACATTATACTTACGTATTTTATTTATTATACATATACATATTTATTATATACTTATACTATTTATATATGTATACTCTATACATATACACATATTCATACGTGACAATTACACTCACCTAACACTTAGTTGATTCTCACACTCCCCTCCCTTCACTTGATCAACACTTAGAATTTTTTTAGTTCTCTCTCTCTCTCACAGCAGCACTAGTTTACTGTTCACCCAACCAAAATTTGGATTTTTGATGGGTGGATCTGTTCGGTTCGTGGGATACATAGTACCCCATAGGGGTGGGATCAGACCGCTACTATGAACCAGCCCTAGTTTAATTAGGATGCATTTCATTTGATTTTCATTTTAGGCCCATAATAGGACTAATATCAGACCCAACACAGTGCACAACCCTGGCCCAACACTATTCACAATACTCAATAATATGCTCGTATAATGCTCACGAGAGAGGAGGGTATGGTGTAATTACGCTCGGTGCTTGTGACGACTGAGCGGCTAAAGGACGGAATTCGTCTTATACGCCTTCAAATGCTTCGTGCTCGCTGATGTGGCACTATGTTTAGCTCCTCTCAAGCGCTATGCAGCGAGGCATTGCATCTTGATTTCACAATTTTGGCCTTCAATTTGAGGGCCCAATTAAATTATATTTAACAAATAAATTATATGGTTACAAAGCCCTTATATAGGGTTACATAATTGTATAATTAATTTAGGAAAATAAGTTATTTAAATATATATTAAAATTAGCTAAAGTTAGGAAATTATACACGTTAAATTAAGGTTTAATTTCTTAATTAATGTATAAATTGTTAATTAAATCTTGAAATTGACTTTATAAATAGTTAATTTATATATTAAAATATTTATTAAACATCTTTAATTTATTTTAGAGTCTTTATTTTAGTTTATTTACAATTAAATATACGTTTTAAATAGGTATATGCATATTTAAGTTATAAATACTGTAATATAATACAAATACAGTATAAATATGTTGAAAATATTTAAAAATAATTTTTTAAAAAAATATTTAAAATTAATATATATGCGTGTGTCGGTGCTAGAGCACTACGATCATTTGTTTTGATGATAACAAAACACGTGTTATTTAACATTTGCACTTTGAGTCCTAGATTTCAGGTCAATCGCAAATGGATACGTGATTAGATGGAGTTCGAGCTCGCATCCAGGACGGATTGGAGGAGCTTGATGGAGAACAGAAGGGATTCACGAGGAGCGATATATTAAAGATGGAAGGAAATGAAGAATAGGATAGATTTCCTTCTTTTGTACTTGTTGTATTTTTCGTTTCTTTTGTTGCTCTTTATTTCCTTAGATAATTCATGTTAAAGAGCCTCAAAGTACCCTAACAGTAGTCCTAGGAACACCTGCACAACCCTAGGATACTTAGGTTTTCTGTAAAGAACTTAGAAAACCAATATAGGGTTCAAACAGAGTTTCCAGACGTCTAATTCCCAAATCAGTCGTCTGATAAAGTATTTTAAGACGTCTGACTGTTGTTTCAGACGTCTGATAACTGTTAGGCTGAACATAGTTAGTTCTGTCTGATGAAATCAGACGTCCAGACCTTAGACCAGACGTCTTAGGAGACGTCTGATGACTTTGCCAGACGTCCAATTAGTGGACCATTGGCTGGCTTAACAAACACTCAAGAGTATGACCGTTAGAGCCTTATCAGACGTCCTTAGACCTTTCCAGACGTCAGATAAATGACCGTTTTGCCTCGGCTGACCCAAAATCTCTTCTCAGAGATTTTCTAGCCGTTGCAACGTTTGGAAAATCCATTCCCACAGTAAAAGTAGGTTTCCAGACGTCCAGACATAGTACCGGACGTCCTACATGTCGTCTGATGGACTTGCACAAAAACCCTGTTTGGATCTGATCCAAGTCAGGAAGAGACCCGCCCAAAATCAGACGTTTGACCTTGAAATAAGACGTCTTAAAGTGAACTTCCAGACGTCTGATGTCATAATTAAACGTTTGATATGCCTGTTAGAACAATGATTGTTCCTGATTTCGGGCTGATTCTCTTGGGCTTTGTTCCCAACGGATATAGAACCTTTCCTAAGCCTTCCTAAGGCCTCTATAAATAGAGGGGAACCTTTACACACCAATACACACCAAGAGACACACCTAAGCAACTTAGTTCCACTCTTTTGTGTCCAAGAGAAGCCCTTGCTCTCCAAGCTCAAGCCCCATTCTCTTGAGAGCATCAAGCTTCGCGCACCCACTCTCCCGCCGTTGTTTACGAGAGCGACGTTGCGCCGTCGCGTGGCACACGCACCACGTCATCAACTCGACGCACTCTTTGCAAAGGGGGGTTTCCTAATTCCTATGGAAGCTTAGATTAAAAATTACTTTGTTGGCTCTATAGGACTTGTTGTTTCTTTTATCTTTGTTATTTGGTTGGGTATTCGCTTTGTGAATTCCCGTCTCCTTCGCGAGACAAAATCCTTCTCATGGAGAGAAGGGGTTGAGGTACGCTACCCTCGTTTAAGTAGCGTGGTTGTATTGAGGTTGAATCACCCTCGTTTAAAGTGATTCGGTTTAGTGGATTTTGATCAACTTGGTTGATCGGTAAATCCTAACTCGAGAGGGTTAGGTGGTAGTTTTCACCCGGTTTGGGTTTCCACCTAAAAATTCTTGTGTACTTGTGTGATTGCTTATTTTGTGAAGATTGTTTATTTTATTTCCGCCATTATTACGTCACCCCCTCCTGGTAGGGCCGAAAACTTCAGCGTGTACAGTATAATTTACTTCAGTAATAACTTAATTTACTAATTTATTTTATTTTAAGTTAATAACGTACCTAATTAACTTAATTAATTACACTAAATACATAAATAAATTAATATACGGGTATGGTACAATATAAAATAATTAGTTAAATATACAGGTATGGTACAATATAAATTAATATACAGGTATGTACAGTATTCCATATTGTTATAGACATATACATAGGTTTTTATAATTACTTAGTATTATATAAATTTACTTTAATATAAATAATTATACAATTATGGAATAAAGTTATATATACAACAAATCATTCTAAATACTTAATTAAATATATAGAATATAATTATAAGTTATTTATATACATTATTTACATATTTTACAATATCTGCATATAACTTAGTATTAAATTATATTTACAAGTATAAATACAATGTACAAGGTATTTTTGAGCTTGTTTTGATTTTATGGTGTTTTTGTGTTTTATAGGAGTAAGGGAAGGGAGAGAGAAGGTCAGATGAGAGAGAGATGAACCCTTTTTAGTGTTTTGGGATTAACCTCTTTTATTAAGTTTCAAAGTAGACCGAACGATCGGCTGGTATGTTCTACTAAGTTGGGAGTTTGGAATACTTTGCAACTTTGCAGATACCTAAAGAAATACCTAATCTTATTTAAGACAAGTTTATTTATTTATTATTTATTTATGTATCTCATCCAAAAGAGACCTAAATGTATTTTAACTATGGAACCTAAGGCCTTTAAAATGGCTTAAATGGATGTAAGAAAATAATGAAAACACTCAAGTTATATGTAACATGATTGATCATTAAAACATGAGTTTCCATTGAATTTCATCAAATTTACAACCTTGGACAGATTTTGCAATGACATGTTGTTGAGAATGAATTAATTACCAACAATTACAAGCTATTTCAGATAAGATTGAAGCTCAAACTTGTACATGAATGCTTACAAATGAAGTTCCACCATTACAATACAATGTCAGCCCATTAGACCTTCAAAACCAACCCAAAATCTAGCATGAACTCCTCTGAATTTTCATCCAAATTGCTGCTGCAATTTCAGCAATTACTACTGCTGATGTTGATGTTCAATGTGGCTGCAATTAGCAGCCAAGAGCTATAGAAATCTACTGCCTCAACAACAGATTGAAAGTTACTGTTGCTTCTGCTGTAGGATCAACAACAAGAAACCTAATCCAAACCTGATTCAAGGCTTCTAAATCCATTTCAAATCTGAACAATCCTAAATCAAATTTTCATAAAGCTCAGAAAAAATCTCAGATCGTTCCAATCACTTGAAATCAGTGTGTAAAAATCATATAAGACTCTTAAAATCCATATTTCATATTCCACAACCTTAATAACTCTAGTTTGATCATTACCCTTCATTATAAACAATGCAAGGATAATTGATCAAACTAAACATTACTTTCAAAATGAATCAAAACCTTCATATCAATCCTTAAAAACTCCTTTAAACTCTGGAAATCAAATTGAACTTGTTTTCTTTCAAAATCATCATGTTGCCTTGATTTGGGCTGTTTTAATTTGATGACTACTCAGATCATCTGATCTTCTTGAACACCATTGATTGGTGTTCAAGGTGACCTAGTGATCATCTTAGAATCACTTGGGCCCTTATTTAACCTCAAATTAGTATCACTGATTATTCTTGGTCAAAGTACCCAAAATGTAACTCAAATTGGGTTTATGCTCATCTGAAGCTTAAAAATCAAATCAAACAGCTTAGATTCATCGCATTGCACCCAATTGAGTGAATGAAAACTTGAATCGCTCAATTGAATCCGCTTAAAGCCAAATTAACTCCAAATTGCAAAATTAGGCGTGAAATCCAAATCTGAAAGAATCAAGCGAATCGATTCAATTAAAACTAGATCGGGGGGTCTTTGTGAATAGATGGAGTGAATGGGAGACCCCCAAGTGAATTTTAGGCGCGAATTCAGATCTAGAAGCTGAAACTTCATATCTGAATTAATAACCTAATTAATTCTCTAACGGGTTGTTTACGGAGGACGATGAGCCATCTTTTTGGGGGTTATCCCATGTTTACCTTTGGGGTTAATTTAATCTCTCTTGGATTTCTTATCCTGAGTTATCCCAACTCGTGTTAGAAGAAGGTTTGAGATAATCCACATTCTAACATGGGTTTACAACTCTCGCAACTCGTGCCCTTTCTCACAACCTTTTCGAAGTTGCCCCCCTCCCAATATAAATTAATATAAACCTAAAAAAAGCAATCCCAACTAACTTACCTATCATCTTAAGAATAAATTTTTTTTTTTTTGCCAACTTATCCCCTGCCTTAACCTCCAAACCTAAGTAAACACACCCATTCCTATCCTTCATTCAATAAACACAAATATAAGTTAATCCCTATTTGAAAGTAAATAAAACTATAGATTAATTCCTATTGCAACTTAGCTAACCCATGTCTTTCTTATTTTAAATCAAATGCTACTCTGAGCATTTTAAGATATTTCTAATTGTTAAAAAAAAAAAAATCGAGGTGAGATAGAAGACGCCTCTTTAACTAGTTGTATGATCATTCTTATCGTCAGAAGTAGATGAAGAGTCCACTATTCCACTATTGATGAGACTAAATGATTCCGTTTCTGCGCAAGAAAGGAAAAAATCCCATTATGACAAATAATTACTGCAGTCGTTTGGTAACAGATTAATTTGGATACGTCTCTTCAAACAAAATAGATTAATTTGGATACGGTATGCTTGCGTTCCTTTGAAAAGTAGTTATGTTTCAGTCATAAAATGTCCACCTTGGGATATGTCTTTTCACTCTTTTTTTTGGTAACCAGCAACTTTCATTACTCGAAGGCCAACGAGCCGTGAATGAGGAAAATCCCCTACAAAATTTCCCGAAGGAAAAAGAATCGTAACAAACCAATGGTATAAATTAACTAAACTTCTTACCATACTCTCATAATAAGGATAGGAGTTGTAACGACCCGATTCTCAAGTCTCTACGAGATCCGAGAACCAGATCGATTCGACTAATCCCAAAATCTAGTCGTCCAACGAGGAAGTAACCAAAAGAGTAATAAAATAAACCACATTCAACATGAATATAACTAACAGTAAGAAAATACAGCAGCAAGGAAAGGAACTACTACAGTATATACCACCACAACAGTAGAACAATATTCATAACTAAATATGAACTGCAGGTAAAGAAAAGTACAGTGGAAACAAGAACTACTCACTATATGGAACAAAAAGAGGTACAAGAAACCGTGGTAACTCTACTGAACCCTACTCGGCCCAGCATCCTCTGCAGCCGCTGACCCTGGCTGCTCAACACCTGGTCCTGAAAAAGGTAACGAGTGTAACACGTCAGCGAAATGCTGAGTAGAGTGGCAACTAAACTAAAGACAACAGTAGAGTGTACAGTAGCTGTTATGTTCGATTACTTTGTTTATTCACATCTTTCAATTGTCTCACTATTTCATTTATTCCTCAGATCTTTTACTTGATCTCGAATGTTCCTCGTGGGAACGATCTTGAGTGCAGTCTTTTCCAAAAAGTAGAAGTAGCACGTGGTGCTCTCCTGGCCGGGAGAGTCCCCCGTGGTGATCCTACCCTCAGTCAACCACCCCAAGGTCACTGACAGACGTAACGGTGACTACGGCACGCGCGATAAACGCACAGGTAGCTAACCCGTACTGGCACGCGGTCAGTCGTTTCCATTAACGGGTGCGCCCAAAGCACAGCACGGAACCAGTCCAGGGCAGAGCCCTCTTAGTAACAGGGGTCCAACCCCTCCACAGTAACCAAACCGGGGCCTTGCCCCTCCACAGTCCGCGCACCCTCGCCTGACTACCCTGGTTTGCCCCAGCAGGCCTAACAAGTCGGTGTGGGAGGCTAGTAGAACCCCGGGGCCCGTGGGGTAGCTAGTACCTCCCTACACTAGTAGCTCTCCTCGGTACTACGTACACGAGGGCCAGCAAGTCGGTACAGAGTGGCCAGTCCTAACCCCGGGTCCCTGGGGCGGCTGACTCCGCTCTGCACTAAACAGGGGGACAGTCGCTCTCCTTGGTACTCCGTACTCAAGGGCCAGCTCACTTCCCCAATTCTATTCCATTCACTTTCCAGGAGTTCTACTCCTAATTCCCCGTAGGGTTCCAGCTCTTTAACTCAGAACATTCCAGTTTCACCATTCCAGTTTCACGTTCATACATCCCATATTCTTGATCATGTTCATTTATTCATAACAGGCAGCTATTATTTCCTTTCCACATTTTCCAAAACTGCAGTATTCATACATTCCACTAGTTTTCCCGTCCTAGGATTCATGCCATATCCTAGGATCTATCATACAATCTAGTTTTCCAACCCTAGGATTCATGCAACACCCTAGGAATCTACCATTCAATCTATTTCTCATTCCTAGGATTCATGAAATGTCCTAGGTTCCATTTATGGTTTCATAATGTAACAGATTATACTTAAAGCCACTCTACCAGGTACGACGGGAGTAATGGGGGCGTGATCGGGAATCCCGCGTGCCTCCACGACCCCCAAGACTGCAACGGAACGAGATCCTATCACAAGGATCAAACACAAGGAGTCTCTCAAAACAGTGTATAGCTACTGTAGACGGGTAGAGGATTTAATTCTGGAAAGAATGCAACTTGAAACGCGGAAAACGGAACCCAAACGGGCCCTCAACGGGTCGAAAACGACGACACTGTGCAAAATCAGACGTCTGGAATTTCTTCCAGACGTCTTAAAAAGTGGATCAGAGAATTACCTTGTTCAGCATGGTTTCCCAGACGTCCAGAAGTCTGCGGGGACGTCTAGCCTAGCTCCCAGACGTCCGATGGTCACCCCGGACGTCTGGAGGTCGCTCCCGCCGTCTGGTACTACAGCCAGACGTCTGATTCGCGTTAGATGGCGAATCACCGAGCTTGCGCACATCCATCTCTCTCCCTCAGTACGGTCAGTCGACAGGAAGGAAGAAGAAGACGGAAAACTCACCTTTCAGACGTCTGGACAGTCTTCCAGACGTCGACCCCGCCGTCTGGCTATCGGCACAGTCGTCTAATTCTGGAAATTTTTCCAGAACCAGGGTGCAACTCGCCCTCCGCTCGCGACGCCGCCCGCGTCGCCCCTCGTGCGCCTGCTGCTCGAGCCGCAGCGGGCCTCCCGCGTTGTTCTGCGCCCGCTGCGCTCCCCACCGGCCGGGCCTGGTAGCCCCGGTGAGCTCGCCCTCACGGCTGAGTGCCGCTCTCGCACGCAGCACCCCCTCCGCGCTCACTACGGCCGTCGCCGCCGCAACAACCCCGCGCCCGCTCTCGCGCTCGCTCTCGCGCACTGGAAGGAGAAGAGGAAGGGGTGGAGGGGACGGGAGGGAGCGCGTGGCCTTTTAAGGCCGCGCGAGGAGGAGAGAGAAACGTGGCAGGGCATCTGCAGCCACAGAGGGAATAACGAATATGCAGGTCTGCGCACTCAGGCGCGCAGACGACCCACGCGTGTCGAAAATAACTGATTTCCAGATGTCTGGAAACGATCCCAGACGTCTGGTCAGACGTCTGGATGTGATCCCAGACGTCTGGTCCGACGTCTGGGCCACCTCCCAGACGTCTTAAAAGGCGTCTGGGGCACGCGTTCGTAACAGGAGTGCTAAGCCAATCACCGTGGATCCTCGTATTCCTTTCCTTCGAAATATGTCAAATTAATGCAGTGAGCACTCTGGAGAAGAAAAGTCCCCACAATTTCAATGTCAACGAATTGAAGGTAGTTGAAAATTGCCTTCAATTTTGCAGAGGTGTTGAGCCCCCAACTATTCCAGGAACCTATGGAAATTGTGTAGGAGAGGCACCCACTAGTGCCTCATCATTAACGTCCTTGCTACCTCCTCGAGCTTTCTTCTTTTTCTTTTTTTTTCTTGGGTTCCTACTAGGAAATGTCTAACCGAATTTGAAGCATCTTGAGGTAATCTTCAAAAGTGATGGGATTAAGTTGGGAGTTTCCTCTAGCACTGCCAAGGGACGAATGACCTCCTACGACAAGAGATGAAGAGGCATCCTCAATTGTAGATGCCGTAGAGTTAGGAGGTACAACATTAAGGTTAAAATTAAAATCATGTAATGGCTGGTTGAGAGTGAAGTTTGCCACGTTCTCCTCATTAAAGCAAAGTGTTGGGGTTTGTAGGGTCCTCTAGTTCTCCCTTGCAATAAGATCAAGATACATCGATCCTAGCACCTATTCACCCGACACAGGTGCATGCTCCTTGCAAGTAGCATTTAAATCAGGGTGTGTCAATTCATTGCCCAACGCCTGTTCACGAGACAACGCTCCATCTCCCAACATGGTTGCATGCCTCATGCAAGCAGAACGTAGGGAATGTTAGGGAAAAAGTGATTATTCGTCTCTAGCTGCTCATTCGAGTCTCTGACCTCCCGACGACCGTCCTTCTTCTTCGGGCACTTGAGATCATCATGCTCTAACACCTTTCAAGGAAAAGCACCTCAGCGGTAGCCAATCGAAAGTGATCGAGATGCAAGCTCCTCCCCCATTGGGAAGAGAGAAGGGCAACTCCCTTAATAGTTCTCAACCTGTCAAGATTTGCACACAAATGCGAACATGGTCGAGATTAGTGGGGTAATCCAATGGCACTAGAAATCTTACAGAGAGCCCCCCTAGAATGGAGATGGAGAAGCACATTGAAGAGCTAAGCCCAGAGGTGAGCCCACACGGGGACATGGGAGGGCTCCCTTCTTTCCAATAGCAAGTCCGACAACCAACGAGGTACCACTGACCAAGCAGCAAAGAGGAACCAGGGAGCTCCTTGGACGACCTTGGTGCAGTCCTCCTTGGATTGAAACTCAACGATGAAGACATCGTCTCTCCTAGAGTGGAGCAAGAAAGCATCCTTAGGTCCCCAAAAGTTGGAGATAAAAAAGTTAGAGCACCATAGTATGGCCTTTTCCCCATCGAGCATATGAGAACATCATTCTCCCACCTTTTAATTCCCTTTAGTGATATTCTCCTCATCAAGCTAAATAAACGCTTCACCTAGAGGAAGAAACTCAAGGGAGTCATCGACAATGAAAGTAGCATCATACTTGCTAGGTCCCACCTTCCTTGTTAGTGTAACCTCCTTAATCATGTTTTAATACTTTTACAAAATGTCATTAGCAATCACTAAAACCAAATTGGAAAATTATATATATATATATATTCTCCATATCGTACATGGGATAGGTTTGCAGGAATTTGACTCCATGGACAAAGGAAGTTGATGGCTTTAAGTATGAAGGACTTTGAAAGAAGACTTGGTCAAGTTGGCCATTTGTAATTTTTTTTTTTTTGTAAAATATTTCTTTTGATGTGTTCTTGTCCTTATAAAGTCTTTGTAAAGAGCCCTTAGAGACCCTTAGTTCAACCTACGAACCTATTGAACCAAACTCTATCAAGATAGAAACCCTTCACAAAAAAATTCAAATCAATATAACCTTCATGGACGCTTGATGATCTCACTCGTCATTTGATACGATGATCAAATGACACCTGGTCATTGCAAAAGGGGAACCCTCCTACTTTTTCTATTAACGACGTCTAACACTACCATCAGATGTCCACCCCTCACCGTAGGCATCTAATAACAATACTAAACATCGCATTGATAGACATTACAAGTCAAATTCAATCGTTCTAACTTCACAGTTTCGCGAAGACACTTTTCCATTTTTTTCAAACATCTAATCCATTGCTCATATTGTCCCTTAAACATCTAATAGTCTCTCTAGATGTCACCCAAGACATCTAATGTTTTGACCCATGTATCTTGCAAAAGATTTGATCTGTCAAGGAAATTCGAGGCCATCAGACAACTAACCTAAAAATCAAACATCACTTATTGCAATTTAAGTTATCTGACTCTTATACTCATTGTTTGATGGTCAATATGAATTTTGTCCTCTTTTCCTAACCTATGAAATGTAGACATCTAAATTATTGACAGACATCTGATGTGGCATACCAGACTCATGATTATTCAATCAGGTGATTGTTGATGCATGTTAGTTAAGTAGACTTTTTTGCCCGAGATTTGCCTTCACCAAACTTGTTTGTAACAGCTATTAGACCACTCCTAAGCTGACTATGGTCACCCAATGACCTCTATGAATATTGCACATCACTTTTAGGTCATGTTAGAACCTCTAAACACTTAAGCTTCAAGAGTTCACTCTCTATAGTTATCCATTAATTGGTCTGTCTCATTATTTAAGTCCATTATTTATTTAATGTTGGATTTGAGAGCCTAATTGCATCAATTGGGATGTAATTAATATATCATAACGTGGGAATTCATGTTTAAATCAGTGAGATTTGGAAAAGGTTTTTAGTCCCATACTGAAAGTGGACAAACCTCTTGGTGAGTGTAAAAAGCTTCTGCCCCCCATGTTTTATGTAACAAAGAGTACAAGGTGGGGTTGGAGACTACGCATGCACGTGCGTGCCCCTTGCCTCGCTCGACCTGTCTCGGGCTTAGGCTTGGGTGAGGATCAATTGGTTTGGTCAACCAAAAAGTCAAGTTTGTTCGATCAATTGATTTTGATCGATCAATGGGACTAAATTGGGTGATCAATTACTGTATTTCTATAAAATGAGAATTTCCATAAACGTTAGATCGTGGGCTCTATATAAGGGCCATGAGGGGGCTTTCATTTGACACACAACAAGAGCAGAAAAGCTCTCCACTCTCCCTCTCCCTTTCCCTCTCATTCTTATCTCTCTTGTTTGGTACATTCGTTCGACGTGAGATTGTAAAATGACCCTTTCCAAGGATCGTTTAGGGTTTTTTCAGAAAGTTAAGGGCGTGAATGAAATTTTTGACCCCTTGAGTTTGGATGTGTAGGCGTTGCGGGAACAAGAGAGGATGGCGGGGAAGTTTCCACAATTTTTCCCTCTCTCTCTCTCTTCCCACTCACGCACACACACGCACACTTCCCCCCTCCCCTCCAAACCTTAACCCTTTCCTATTTAAAACCCACGCCACCCCTCTCCACCATCACACCCTCACCACCACCTCCACTTCCTTCCCTTGTCTGCCGGCGAGCACCAACAGCGATCTATCTCCGCTTGCATCCGTGCGTGGAGGAGAGGAGCTTGCGAGAGGAGGAGAAGGAGAGAGGGAGAGAGTGTGAGCGAGGAAGAGGGAGGGCATGGAAGGGAGAAGAGAGAGCTCGAGGGTGCGAGAGGGAGGAGTCGCGGTCGGAGTGCAGCTGCTGGAGCTCGTGGGAGAGAGGACGCCGGAGGAGGGTCCATGACCTCCTACAGCTGCTGGAGTTGCTGCTGCAAGTGCTGTGGTCGGAGCTCACGAGAAACAGGACCACGCGAGGAAGTTTCTGCGTACTGAACTTTTCTAGTATCAGACGTCTGGAGCATTTGCCAGACGTCTGGAGCAGCAGCGGATGTCCAGAGCTTAAGCCAGGCGTCTGAAAATTCGCGGAGTGATGAGGTATGAGTCTTGTACGCTAATGCATGCGCCTACGTGAAGTACGTAACTATGCGCAAGTACAGGTCTTGGAAAGGTGCACAAGCACGCTCTTTGAGGTGCTTTAGGACGTCTGGATGACTCTATAGATGTTGGATCAGACGCCCAGACGCACTTACAGACGTCTGAAAAGACCCCAGGACAACGGTGAGGGGTTCTAGACATTCACTAGTAACGCAGGAACAAAAGGTGAGTTGCTGACGTCGTTAAAAGCGTCTGGGCCTAGTCTCAGACGTCTGATTTCAGTCTGTATGCACATTTTTGGCTCGTTCGAGGCCCAAACGGAGTCGGATTTACGCAAACGAAGTACCGTTGTTTTCTGTTCGAGTTTTTCTACGTGTTAGTGTCAATTATATATAGTTCTGAACTCATATGATGTGACTTAGTCACTTGTATAGGTTTCCAGCCTATAGCATGTTTGGGGCCCGCGGAGACGACAGGATCTGCGGTTCTAGCCCCCATTCCTCCCATGTTTCCTGGTAGAGTGGTTTACCTTCATACTAAGCTTTAAATTAAAAAAGATGCATGCTTAGAATAACTTGATTGACCCTTAGGATGTGAAATGAATCATAGGGTAGAAATGAATGAACAATGCTTAAGCACACTGTTTACTTTGGGATGCATGTTAAAATCCTAATTATTAGGAAGTGTATAGATACATGATGTGATGCTTCCTTGGTTATTAAAACACGAGCTGCCTGTTATATGAATGAGAATTCGAAATGTGAACAATGAGATATGAATATTAAGAAACGAAATGAAATGAATATAGGGCACGAACCCTATGGGGAACTAGGAGAAGAACTCCCATATATAGAAAGAATCTCGTATGTAGACAGGAAGTGAGCTAGCCCTTGTGTACAAGGTACCAAGGAGAGCGACTGTCGCTTTAGTGTAGAGGGGAGCTAGCCGCCCTTTGGGTTGAGACCCAGGGCTAGGCTTAGTCACTCTATACCAACTCTTGTTCGGCCCTCGTGCACGTGGTACCAAGGTAAGCTACTTAGTGTAGGGAGGGAGCTAGCCGCCCCACGGGACCCAGGTTAGGACTAGTCACCCTACACCGACTCTTGTTAGGCCCACTGGGCAAACCGGGATACTTAAACGAGGGTACGTGGACTGTGGAGGGGCAAGACCATTGTTTTGTTTTGAGGGTCGAGACCCATGTTCTGAGAGGGCAAGGCCCTGTGCTATTCTGTGCTGTACTTTTGGGCATACCCGTTAGCAGAAACAACTGATCGCATGCCAGTGTGGGGTAGCTACCCGTGCGCTTATCACATGTACCGTAGTCACCGCTACGTTGTGACCGAGACCTCGGGGTGGTAGACCGGGTGTAGGACTACCACGGGGGACTCTCCCGGTTAGAAGAGCACCATGTGTACATCCTACATTACGAGAAAAACTGTAATCAAGATCGTTTCCTTGAGGAACAAGCAAGATCAAGAAATGGCTGGATTCTTAAGAGAATAAACAAATCAGAACCACTTAGTTGAGCTAAATGAAAATGAATAATTAATTAGTTGCTTGTCTTATGTTAATTGAATATAAATGGCTTCATCACCACTCTACCTAGCGTTAGCTGACCATGGATTTTATAACCTTGTTCAGGTTAGGGAGTAGAACAGCCAGCGTCACTGGCTGCAGAGAGAGCTGGGACCAATCGAGCCCAACCTTAGCTGTTGTTCCCTTTTTGTTTCCGAGCTTCTATTGTTATTGTGAGTACTCGATATATGTATGACTGTTTCTGTTACATTTCCTCTTTACTTTCCGCTGTTGCAGTTGTGATGGCATGTAATATTATGAAACATTCTGTTCTGTTTCCTTTATCGTCTTTTGGTTATTTCTGCTTAGTACATTACATGTGTGGTTGTGGAATATTTTCTGCTTTTTAGTTATTTTTCGTTGGACGACTGAGTCTTAGGATTAGTCGAGGCGAGCCGATCTTGGGTCCGATAGGGATCTGGGATCGGGTCGTAACAGATTGGTAGAAAAATCTTCAATCGATTTTGTCAATCTTGCATAAGTTTGAGAGTGATTCACGAGAGGTTTTTGCTTGATCAAACCAATTAATTGGTAGATCAATTAGGAATTTAGTTGACCAACCAAATTGCTTCGGCTTTATTCTCCTGAGGTGATTTTCAAGGACGTTCAAGATTGGAGTGCGTCGAATCTTGTAGGTGGATTGTCATATTTTGGGAGGAGTTCATCAGACCTTGATGTACCGGTATTGTGGAGGGCGATACCTTCTTTAGGGGAAGTCCTTAATGGGTGCTTCGATCGGAGTAAAATATAATCCCTTCTCGTTTTGTTTATTTGTGTTATTTCATATTTTTTGTTCTTTATTTTATTTTAGATTTTGGTAAATTATGTTTGACTTGTTTGATTTAATATTTTTTATCTATGCGAAAATGCTGCAAAGGCATATGTTTTTATTTATTTATTTCCTACATGCGTTTATTTCAACAATCTTAGAGAATGTATTACTTAGATCTAAAATATTTGAGATGTTGGAAATGACTTTTAAATCACGTGTAGACTTACCGGTATGTCTGAAATTTTGGTGGGTAAAATTTTAAGCGTTGGCAACAACACATGAGAATTTGGTTGACCATCATTGGTTTGATCTCGACATTGGAAACCAAATGCCCAGTTTTGGATAAGGAAAAACTCACTTTTGAAGGCCAAGAGGTGGTGGATTATTGGAATGCTCGCAACCATATTTGTCATAGTTGCATCTTATTGTTACGAACGCGCGGCTTCTGACATTTTTTAAGACGTCCGGGAGGTGTCCCAGACGTTTGACCAGACGTCTGGAACCCATTCCAGACATCTAGGATTCGATTTTTTCGACACAACGGTTTCGTCTGCGCGCCTGAGTGCGCAGACCTGCGAGTGCATCTCTCTCTCTCTCTCTCTCCCTCTCTCCTGCAGCTGCAGGCTGCGCCCTCAGTCCTCTCTCTCTCCTCCCCGAGCGGCTTTAAAACGCCACGCCCCCTCCCTTACTCGCATCACCTCCGCCCCCTTCCTCTTCTCCTTCCAGCCGGTGCGCGAGAGCGAGCGCGAGTTAGCGGCGGCGGCGACAGCCGCGGCGAGTGCGGGAGGAGGTGCTGCGCGAGGGAGGAGGCGTCGGCCGTGAGGGCTCGAGCCTGCCGGGGCAGCGGGAGCCAGCCGGCGGGGGCGCAGCGGACGCGGGGTGACGTGGGAGGCCTGCTGCAGCTCGAGCAGCAGGCGGACGAGTCGCGACGCTGCCGAGCATCGCGAGCAGAGGGCGAGTCGCGCCCTGATTCTGGAATTTTCTCCAGAATCAGACGACTGGGAGGACGTCTGGAGGACTGTCCAGACGTCTGAAAGGTGAGTTATTTCCGTCTTCTTCCTCTTCTTCGACTGACCGTACTAAGAGAGAGAGGAAAAGGGTACGCGCAGGGTCTGAGATTCGCATCCAGCGCGAATCATACGTCTGCCTGCAGTGCCAGACGACGGGAGCGACTTCCAGACGTCCGAGGTGACCATCGGACGTCTGGGAAATAGGCCAGACGCCCCCACAGGCTTCTGGACATCTGAGAGACCACGCAGAGCAAAGGTAACCTCTGATCCACTTTTTAAGACATCTGGAAGAGGTTTTAGACGTCCGATTTTGCACTGTTTCGTCATTTTTGACCCGTTTAGGGCCCGTTCGGAGTTCGTTTTCCGCGTTTCGAGTTGCGTGCTTTTCGGAATTACATCCTCTACCCGTCTACAGTAGCTGTATACTATTTTGAGAAATTCCTTGTGTTTGATCCTTGTGATAGGACCCCGTTCGTTGCAGTCTCGGGGGTTGCGAAGGCACGCGGGATTCCCGACCACGCCCCCAGTACTCCTGTTGTAACCGGTAGAGTGGCTTTTAAGTTTATTAGTATAATCTGTTAACTATGGAACCATAAATAGAACCTAGGACATTGCATAAATCCTAGGAATGAGAAACTAGAATGAATGGTAGATCTTAGGGTGTTGCATGAATCCTAGGGCTGGAAGACTAGATTGTATGATAGATCCTAGGATGGGAAGAACTAGTGGAATATATGAATACCGCAGTCTTGGAAAATGTGGAAAGGAAATAATAGCTACCTGTAAATTGTTTTAACAGTTGCCTGTTATGAATAAATGAACATGTCTGGGAATATGGGATGTATGAATGTGAAACTGGGAAGGTGAAACCTGAATGTGCTGAGTTAAAAGAACTGGAACCCTATGGGGAATTAGGAGTGGAACTCCTGGAAAGAGAAAGGAATGGAACTGAGCCAAGAATGACAGAGGGATATAACCGGGTTTTATTGTTATAGCGTTGTAGTATAGCCAGTTATTGCCATCATTTCAAATATACATTTTTTTACTCGGAAAATAAAAGAGTTCCCGAGGTCGAACTCAGGGAGCAGGTTGTATTCTAGGGGTACAAGTTTCTTTTACAAAAATAAAGAAAGAGAGAGAAAGAAATTGTTGTCTTCTTTTCTCTTCTCCTCGTCTCAGATCTTCTTCTATCTTCTTCTTCTTTATCTGCAGTGGTGATGTTCTTCTTCTTTCTTTCAGCTGTTCCTGCTCTTCCTTTTTCTTCTGCAGAGCGGGTCCTGTTCTTCTTCTTTTCCTTTCTTTCTTCTTTTCCTTTCTTCAGATCTTCTTCTCGTGCTATTCTTCTTTCAGTTCTTCCCTTGTTCTTTTGTGTTCTCCTCTGCCTCGCCTTCTTCTGTTGTTCTTCAGATCTCCTTCTTTCTTCTTTTCTTTTTCCTGTCAGGACGTCGTCTCTCCTTCTTTCTTCTTTTCCCTTCAGGACGTCGTCTGATTTTCCAATCAGACGACTTAAACTGCTTGTTGCTACAGTGTCTCCCTCAGCTTCCTTCTTCTTCCGCGGTCCTTCTTCTTGACCTGTGCCTGCACACTTCAGAGTTTACGTCAGAGGCAAAACCTACTCTACCCCCCCGCCCCTCCGTCTCTCTCTCACAGAAACCGCTCATAGGATAGCTCTCCCAGAGCTGCTGGGTAGCCGGGTACGGGTCGCGCCCGGGTCCAGGCCCACCGGCGTGCGTGGTGGGCGAGGAGTGCAGGTCAGTCTAAGTCGGGTCGGGTCAGGTCCGCGGGGCGTGAGCGCGGACGAGACCGGGTAACCGGGCGGGTGAAGGGGACCTCACCCCGTGTGCTGAGGCAGTAAGCCTCCAGCACTTTTGCGCCTTATACCGCTGCGCCTCTTCAGACTTTTCCGAGGTGGGACTAAATGTCCCACCCTAATTGAGCGCCCGCAGCGGAGAAAGCAGCGGGCGATCGCGGCTTCACGCGGGGCCTTCGCCGCAGCTGCGAGCCTGATGCTTTGTCGAAATGCCTCGCAAGGCCTGGGAGTCGAATCTGGGCGTGGCGCGCCTGCAGCTGCAGGCGGAAGCAGCTCCTTCTGCACGGTAATGGCGGCGGAGGTCGGGTGGCCTGTTCACAACAAAACGGCCTCTCGGCCTAATCAGAAGGTGCCGGGAGCTTCGCCAGAGTGCGGCGAAGCTCGTGTGGGTGGTGGCGAGGCGTGGGGCGGCGTGCAGGGGCTGCCCTAGGTTGGACTGTGGGTCGGAAGATGGGTTTGTTCGGTGGGGTTGCAGAGGGTGATGTGGGGGAAGTGGAAGGGCGGGGGTTGATCAGGATGAGGAGGCGGAGGTTCTGCGGTGGTCGGCGAGCCGTGTGGGTTGCTGGGGTGATGGGGGGGTCTCGCCGGAGTTTAGCCGGAGACGAAGGGGGTGACGGTGGACAGGAGCGGTCGAGGGTTTAATCAAATAAAAGACAGTGAGGAAAAGAAAGAGGGGGAGATGGGGAGGAGTTCTGACCTAGCTACGGAGACGAAAGGGGAAGCAGCAGGGCGACAGTCGTATCGACTGTCGCCGGAGAAGAAGATGCCCAGGGGAAGGGGCGGCGGCGAGCAGAGAGTCGGAGAGGCGCCAGCTGGGTGCGGCGTGGCGCGGGAAGAGCAGGGGAAGAAGTCTCTGCTGCTGGTATTGCGGCAGAGCGAAGAGGAGGAGGAGGAGGAACCGCCGGAGCTGGTGGGCGTCTGCCGGAGTGAGAGGAGAGGAAAGTTGGGGGTTTTCTCCGTCAGATCCGAGCTGGGAAGAACGGTGGAGCGACGGGGGTATTTATAGGGACCGAATCAGGGAGGAAGGCGGAGGGAGACGACGTGTCTCCCTCGCCGGAGGACGCCGGAGATGGAAACCCATACCGTCCGTGCGTTCGCACGGCCGGTATGGTGGGTTACAGCGACCAGGGGGGTGTCCCTGCGACGGCTGACGACGCAGGGCACCCCCGGTTTACTTGCCAGGCTCTCCCCCTCACCCTGCGCGGCGCCATGCTCCGCGCAAGGTCGCCGGAGCATGGTGCTGGCAGGTTTTGCAGGGGGGACCTGAACGCAAAGAAGGAAGGAGAGTTAGGGGCCAAAATGCGAGGGTTCAAAAGTTGAGGGCCAAAAAGTAAATACATGAGGACCAAAGTGTAAAGATGGTCAAGGAGGTTTCTTCTTGGGCTCAAGTTTTTATACATGACTAATTAGGACCTAAGGAATCTGATGGTGAATTTCATTTCTATATTAAACCTTGTTTGACCGGTCAATTTATGCGAAAACCCAAATTAAGTTATTAATTGGGCATGGTTCTCAATGTAGGTCAAAATGGGTTCTGAAGGCTAAATTGAAGGTTCTAAAACCTAGAGATTATTTTTCTATGAATTTTAGAGGGTTTATTCTATTTTTAATTTACCTCGAACCTCGTGAATTGAAGTGGGTTGTTTTAGGGTTACAGATTATCATTTAGTTTCTTGGAATTGCTGTAGCCCTTGGTAGATCATTTCATCCCACTTTTATTCTTATTAAGTTGCTTTGACCTATGTTTGGGCCCTGAATTACCCTGTATGCAGATTATACTGGTAAAATTGCATTTTTACCCCTTATGACTTGTTTTCTCCTTAAACTCAGAAATCTCTGAGTTAAGCCTTTCCTTGAGTTATGTAGGAGCTTTTATCCTTTGTATTAGGTCAAAATGAGCTAGTTATGGCTCATGATGAGGTTCTCATCAACGTGGTAGTGTGCTGTCTCTTGGGTACGTAGTACGAAGGGAAGTACCTGTACCTGTTTAGTGCAGAGCGGAGTCAGCCGCCCCAGGGACCCGGGGTTAGGACTGACCACTCTGTACCGACTTGCTGGCCCTCGTGTACGTAGTACCGAGGAGAGCTACTAGTGTAGGGAGGTACTAGCTACCCCACGGGCCCCGAGGTTCTACTAGCCTCCCACACCGACTTGTTAGGCCCGCTGGGGCAAACCAGGGTAGTCAGGCGAGGGTGCGCGGACTGTGGAGGGGCAAGGCCCTGGTTTGGTTACTGTGGAGGGGTTGGACCCCTGTTACTGAGAGGGCTGTGCCCTGGACTGGTTCCGTGCTGTGCTTTGGGCGCACCCGTTAACGGAAACGACTGACTGCGTGCCAGTGCGGGTTAGCTACCTGTGCATTTATCGCGCGTGCCGTAGTCACCGTTACGCCTGTCCGTGACCTTGGGGTGGTTGACTGAGAGTAAGATCACCACGGGGGACTCTCCCGGCCAGGAGAGCACCACGTGCTACTTCTATTGTTCGGAAAAGACTGCAATCAAGATCGTTCCCACGAGGAGCATTCGAGATCAAGTGAAGGATCTGAGATATAGATAAATTTTGAGACAATAGAAAGACGTAATTAAAGAAAGTAACAGAACATAACAGTTACTGTACACTCTACTATTTCTTTTGTTCTAGTTGCCACTCTACTCAGCATTTTGCTGACGTGTTACACTCGTTACCTTTCAGGACCAGGTGTTGAGCAGCCAGGGTCAGCGGCTGCAGAGGACGCTGGGCCGAGTAGGGTCTAGTAGTGTTACCACTGTTCTCTTGTACCTCTTTTGGTTCCACTGTAGTGAGTAGTTCTTGTTACCGCTGTACTTTTCTTTACCTGCAGTTTCATATTATGTTATGAATGTTGTTCTACTGTTGTGGTGGTATATACTGTAGTGGTTTCTTTCCTTACTGCTGTATTTTCTTACTGTTAGTTATATTCATGCTGAATGCGATTTATTTTACTGCTCTTTCGGTTACTTCCTCGTTGGACGACCAGGTCTTGGGATTAGTCGAGTCGGTCCGGTTCTCGTATCTCGTAGGGACTCGGAAATCTGGTCGTTACACTTATTAGCTTTATCCAATGTGATATTTGATGTATATAGCACATCCACATCCACTGCGAAGAGGTTATGGGAGGAGTTGGACAAGAAGTATAACACCGATGATCTTGGTATTGAAAAATACCTTGTCACAAAATTTCTTAAATTCCAAATTGCTGAGGGTAAATTAGTATTGGAGCAAGCACACAAATTTCTATTATTACTCCATGGTTTAGTAGAGGTTGACCCTCCAGCCAACTGAAATGCAGACCCTCCAGCCTGTTGAGGGTCTAGCGGTCACTAACTCTCCTTGGTCATTTTCTTCCACAGTGATTCCTACCTTTTTGGGCACCACATATATTGGGTTGACCCATTTACTGTTTGAAATGGGATAGATAATTTCTGCATCCAACCATTTTAGAATCTCCTTTTGACAATTACCACATATTAGGGTTGAGCCTTTTCTGCATGTCTCAAAAGGGTTTCACGGACTCGTCCGTGTATATATGATGCATGTAGAGGGAGAGGTCAACACCCTTAATATCTGCTATCGACCAAGCAATAGCTCCCTTGTGCCTTTGTAAATACTTGAGCAAAGCTCCCTCCTGCGATCCAGATAACACAGACGAGATAATGATGGGGAGAGTGTCGTTAGGGCTAAGGAAAGCATACTTCAGTGTGCTTGGGAGGGGTTTAAGCTCCAACTTAGGAACCTTATGGATTGAGGGAATAAGTTGACATGTCCCCGCCTCAAGTAGCGAATCTATCTTTAGGGTCCAAGGTGGAGGCAGAGACTCTATGTACTCCAAGCAACTCTTCCAAATCGGGCATATCCCCTTCATTCTCTTCAATACTCGGAGGATGGTCCTTTGATATGACCATTTGAAGGGGATCTCTACATAAGAGTGCTAGAGTAGTCTCTTCAACAATTTCATCAACAACCTCAATCTGAGAACGGTCTTCAAATTTGGATTACTTGTAGGTATCAAAAACATTCAACCAGATCTTCTTGTTCCCAAAGCCCATTTTAGGTGCTCTTGATTTACAATTGATAGAAGCATTGGTGGTGGCGAAGAAGGGGCGTCCCAGAATAATTGATGGTTTAGTGGGCTTATTAGATGGGTTAGTATCTAGCACAAGAAAGTCAACAGGGAAGAAGAAGTCATCCACTCTCACCAGGACATCTTCCAGCAATCCCCATGGTGTCTTAAGTGATTTGTCTGTGACTTGGAGATGACTGGACTAGGCTTTAAATCACTTCCTCCCAAAAGGTCGTAGACAGAGCTCGGTAAAATGTTCACCCCCGCACCCAGATCGAGCAGAGCCTCGTCAATGTGTTGGTTACCTATAACCATTGAAATATATAGGGCCCTTGGGTCTTTCCTCTTGGGAGGTGTTTCATGTTGGAGTATCGAGCTAACATGGTCAAGTAGAATGACCTTAGCTTGGACTTGTCTCCTAAATCGGTGCTTCTAGGTACATAGGTCCTTAAGAAACTTGGCATAGGATGGGATCTATTTTATTGCATCCAATAAAGGCAAGTTGATATGGACTTGCCTAAAAGTGTCCATAATCTTGTCTGTCCTATCCTTGGCTTCAGATGAGCTAACAGAAGATTCCCTAGGAGCGGATAAGCACTTTGGATATGGCACCCTCAGCTTCTGGGTAGAGGGTGTTGGTGCTAGAGCACCACGATCATTTGTTTTGATGATAACAAAACACGTGTTATTTAACATTTGCAATTTGAGTCGTAGATTTCAGGTCAATTGCAAATGTGGACGTGTTTAGACGGAATTCGAGCTCGCATCCAGGACGGATTGGAGGAGCTTGACGGAAAACAGAGGAGGTTCGCGTGGAGCGACAGATTGAAGATAGAAGACAAGAAGAATAGGATAGATTCTTTTTAATCCTTTCATGTACTTTTATCTTTATTTTTCTTGCTCTTTTTGATTCCTTAGAACATTATGTTAAAGAGCCTCAAAGTACCCTAAAAGTAGTCCTAGGAACACCTGCACAACCCTAGGATACTTAGGTTTTCTGTAGAATACTTAGAAAACCAATGTAGGGCTCTAACAGCATTTCCAGACGTCTAATACCAAACTAAGACGTCTGATAAAGTATTTTAAGACGTCTGACTGTTGTTTCAGACGTCTGATAACCTTTTAGGCTGGACTTAGTTTTCTGTCTGATGAAATCAGACGTCCATACCTTATACCAGACGTCTTAGGAGACGTCTGATGACTTTGCCAGACGTCCAATTAGTGGACCGTTGGCTGCCTTAGAATACACTCAAGAATATGACCGTTAGAGCCTTATCAGACGTCCTTAGGCCTCTCCAGACGTCTGATAAATGACCGTTTTGCCTCGGCTGACCCAAAATCTCTTCTCAGAGATTTTCTAGCCGTTGCAACGTTTGGAAATCAATTCCCACAGTAAAAGTAGGTTTCCAGACGTCCATACTTAGTGCCAGACGTCCTGTATGTCGTCTGATGAACTTGCACAAAAACCTTGTTTAGATCTGATTCAAGTCAGGGAGAAACCCGCATAGAATCAGACGTCTGACCTTGGAATCAGACGTCTTAAAGTGGCCTTCCAGACGACTGATGCCAGAGTTAGACGTCTGATAACCCTGTCAAATGTAATCATTGTCCTGATTTCGGCCTGATTCTCTTGGGCTTTGCACCCAACGGCTATAAAACCTTTCTTAAGCCTTCCAAAGCCTTCCTAAGGCCTCTATAAATAGAGGGGAACCTTTGTAACACAAAGACAAGATATACACACTAAGACACACACCTTGCAATACACTTTCAAACCTTTTGTGTCCAAAGAAAAGACTCTCTTGCTCTCCAAGCTCAAGCTCCATTTTCTTGAGAGCATCAACCGTTGCGCACCCGCTCTCCCGGCGTTGTTAACGAGAGCGACGTAGCGCCATCGCGTGGCACACGCACCGCGTCATCGTCGACGCACTCCTTGCAAAGGGGAGTTTCCTATTTCCTATAGAAGCTAGGTTTAATTTTGTTGGCTCTATAGGACTGTTGTTTTATTTTATCTTTGTATTTTGGTTGGGTATTCGCTTTGCGAATTCCCGTCTCCTTCGTGGGACAAAATCCTTCTCGTGGAGAGAAGGGGTTGAGGAACGCTACCCTCGTACTTGTAGCGTGGTTGTATTGAGGTTGAATCACCCTCGTTTTAAGTGATTCGGTTTAGTGGATTTGATCAACTAGGTTGATCGGAAAATCCTAACTCGAGAGGGTTAGGTGGTGGTTTTCACCCGGTTTGGGTTTCCACCTAAAAATACCTGTGTACATTGTGCGATTGATTTTTGTGAGATTGCTTTATATTTTTATTTCCGCATATTTTTTGTCACGCTGATCTCACCCCTCTTCGAAGGGAACTTTCAGAGGGGTCGTCATGTCGGAAAAGGGGAGGCAAAATGACGACATCTTTTGGGTGGGTGATTTCAAGTGAGAGAGAGCAGTGTGGCTATTCCTCGGTGAGGGTGGAAGTCAGGTTCGGTATAGGAGGGGAATTCTGAGAGGTGACCGTAGGAGTGCTATCAGGTTTGTCGATTTCTTTCCACTCCTCAGCACAGTCACAGCTTGGCCGTGCTCCCTGAATATGACCCCCTTACCCTTTGGGTTCTCCTCAGAAGAGCTAGGCAACTTCCCCAAATCTCGCTGCCTAACTGCCTCAATAAGATGACCAATTTGGGATTACATACCAGTGATCATCTTATTCTGAGATTGGATGACCATATTTTGATGCTCTTGCATCGCTTTTATTATGGATTTTAGTTCATCCATCTTAGATGGCTTATTCTAAGGAGGGTTTATATAAGATGGCTGGTATACGGGTTGGGGAGGTTAGGGTCTTGCATTCCCTGAGTTGGAAGCATCACCTTGCTTCCATGAAAAGTTTGGATGGTTCCGCCACCCCGGATTGTAAGTATTGGAATAAAGGTTATTACAAGGGGGTGGTCGGAAACCTTGGGCCGTGTTTAGGTCGGCCTGAATCAAGTCAGGGAATTGATTTACCATGTGGCACTCCATAGTGCGTGCGTAGTGCTTTGGCAAATGGAGCATTCACTTGAAGCCTGAAAGATAGAGGCTGCTTACATGTTCATGTCGGGGTTTGCTAAAAGCCTATCAAAATTTTTGTTCAACAATTGAATCTGATAAGCCAAATTCTGAGTAGCCCTGGCTTCATGGGCCTCTATCTTCCTCTGCAAGATTGATGGTTTTCTTTCTTGATAGGCAGATGATATATGTATGGAATTATCACTTAATGTTTCAAATAATGCCCAGGCTTCATCCTCAATTTTGGTCATGAAGGTTCCTGCACAGGTTGCATCAATGGTTTGCCCGTGCCTTTTAGATAATCCATTGTAAAACCTCTCGACCAATTGCCATCTTGGCACCTGATGGTAGGGGCATAACCTAAGAGGGTCATTGAAGCGCTCCCATGTTTCGTGAAATTGCTCCCCTTTCTGTTGAGTAACACCCATAATCTCTCTTCTGTAATGATTGGTCCTACTCATAGGAAAGTACTTTTTCAAGAATTCTCCCTTAAGGGTAGCCCAATCATTTACCCTTGCATCGAGGGTATGATACTGGTGCTTGGCCTTATCTTTTAGGGAGAAAAGAAATATAGTTCTCATCAAGGCTTCATCAGTAAAGCCCTGGAGCTTCACTGTAGAACAGACCTCGGTGAAATTCTCAAGATGCCTGTAAGGATCCTCCCTAGCAGTACCATAGAAAGAGGGGAGCAAAGATATGGTGCTGCTCTTGATCTCATAAGGATTATCCACTCCAGGCCATCGGCTAGGTAAGGCTTGATGAGTTGTAGGGAGGAAATAGTCTCTCAAGGTTCTTTGATTTTCACCAACCCTAATCTCTTCTTTAGGTCTTTCTTCTGCTATTTTTCTTCTTTCTTGGTTGGCTTTTCTAATAATTCTTTCAGGTTTCGGGTTGAAAACAAGACTCCATCTAAGAGAGCGCCTGCCAAGCATACACCAAGCAAACACAAGGCAATAGGTCTTTTGTTAATTTAAAGTACTTTAAGCCCTCTTCTAATTTTCCAAGTTGGCCAAATAGAGTCAAGACAGTGTTTCTCCATTCCCGCGTAAGTGGTATAAGAGAAATGAGGCACTTGAGATTTCTGGTCAATGTCTGTTAAGGAGGTTGAGGTTACTTTTAGTTCTTTTGGGTGACCAATCAATTTATCAATTAATTACGCACCTTAAATTGACCTTCGAGTGCCCTAAAGACGTACACCTTGTTGTAATGATGTTCTAAAATGCTCAAGTAAAAAGGTACTCCAAGGATGGAACTAAGGGATGCAAGTAGAGTGAACCCCTCCTTTGAGGTGATGCATTAGCGGTACCCCTTAACTACCCTTGAATTCCTTTATAGAGTGTTCCCCTCCTTAGAGTATCAAATCACTCGGACAAAAGTTAATACCATTGTCACAAAGTGAGATAGAAGGGTTTGCACCGATAAAGGGATCGATGCCTATAGCTTTAAGGGTCCAAGTCCTAGTGTGGTGCCTATAGTGCGTGCTCGGTGCAGAAAGTGTGCATCACACTGCAAAAAATTGATTTTTGTTTTGAAAATCTCAATCAAGTTATTCAAACACTTCCTGTATATTTTAATTTTCTTTTAAGAAGTAATGTGACCACTTAATAATCCTTTCAAATCAGCTTAAGTGGTCTTCTTTAATTATTCCAAATGCAATGCGTGTGCAGATAACTGATGCAGAAAGATAGGACATACGTACTTTGCTCTAGCACTCTACGATGCAGAAATGCATGCAATGCAATAAGAAAAATCTAAATGCTGCTCAAGCACTCCTAGATGATCAACCTATGGATATGCAACTTCTATCAAGCAGCTTAGATTTTTTTTTTTTAAAATAAATAAGTGTACAATCAAAAGAAACTAACTATCTAAGAATAAACTTAGTTTCTAAAGAACTAGGGACACTCCCCTAAACCTAGCCCCAAATTACAAGGGTGAGAAAACACTAAACTAATTCTATTAGTCTAAATCCAAACTAAGATCTAATGACTAAATCAGGAAGGGCTCCTTCGTACACTTTCACATGCATGGGATCAAGGCCCACAGACTCCTATTGCTATCCTCCAAGTGGCGTCAAGGTCCACCAAAAGTATCGCCTCCGTCGTGCACGCTTGTCAAGTTCGTTTGTTTGTTTTTGCACACAAAAAGAACCAATGTCAATAATTTAGGAAAGTTTCAGAAATAGCATAAAAATAATATAAATTCCTCGAAAAAAATTAATAAGTGTGTTTCCTCCCTGGCAACGGTGCCATTTGAAAGAGTGATCCTCGTTCTCGATGAAATTCGTAGCAGAAAATGTCGCGTCATTGTATTTAGTCGCGTGGTAGAAAATCATTTTTCAAAACATTTAATACTCAAAATCTAACCACAAAAATAGTTTGGTCATCTCCATAGGGAGGAATTAGCCTATTAAACTAGTGAGTGGTGCTTGGTTTATTCGAGAATAATAATGGGTGTGTGTACTAAGTAGTGCAACTTATTTCCAACATAAATTATCATTCTAAACACTTAATCAAGAATGCATGTGTTCAAATGCAAATCACCACCATATAATATCCTGTAAAAAGATGAGTAGTGATCTTGGCTATGGCAATTACTGTAAATATTAACCTTCAACAAAATAGAGCTTGTTCACTATAACCAATAGGTCATGCTCTAAAGAACTCAATCGCACGTAATTCAACTTGAGAAGAAGGATATCCAAGAAAATTCACCATAATATATTAAGATATTAAATAAAGGAATAGTGTTTCTCACAATGGCAGAAGTAGAAATATTAATAGGGGCGAAACAGAGCATTTGCTCTAGTGTACGCGTGCACGCAAGGAGCTCATCGCTGGTAGCTTGCCTGCCGGTGGTGGTGCGCTGCAAGTGGGCTTTGCGTTGGAGATGGCTTGGTGGTCAAAGGTGGCTGGAGCCGGCGATTGTGGGTGGTGGTGATCGGCAGAGAAGTTGATGGAGAAGTGTGAGAAGCGCTCGTGAGGAGGACATTAAGGGTGGCTGGTGGTCGTGCGGGGTGATGAGAGACTCATCATGATCTCTAATTACCCCTAATTAACTAATCTTCCTAGTTAATTAGCTAAGCATATGAATATATAAGGGTTAATTATAAAATAAGGGATATTTAGTAAAAGACCTTAAAATAAGTTAAAAATGATACTTTATCATTAACAATCTAATTAATAATTGGACTTGAAATCTTATTAGCCATTCTCTTAATTAATAAGTTAAGTAACTTAAATATAATACATACATAAGTATATAATAACTTAAATAATTTTACTTAATTTAATAAATTAACCTAAAAAGGTTAAAAATGTAAATTCAAGGAAAAAACATAATAGTTACCTTATTTACTAACATATATAAAAAGTTGAAAAAGATCTAAGTTAAAATAAACCTTTAAAACCTGAGTTTACATTTAGGTCCTTACTATTCATTACAATCGGATCCTTAATTTTCATATAGGTCCTTAAGTTTCACTGCACTTAGGTCCCTTTCTTCTTCTTCTTCTTCTTCTTCTTATTCTTTCAGCCGATTGAACAACTGACGACGGAGAGTGACTCCACCGAGCAATCACTGCCCTGCCGACATCATTCTTCCTTCTCCAAGCACCTGGAGCTAGCACTCACCACCCCATCTTCATCCATCGGTCTGGATTACTCTGAAATCCTAATTTCTGGTGGGAGTTAAACTCACCGTCGTCGAAGACGATGCCGGAGGTTAAGCTCCCCAAGCTTCTTCTTCGTCCAGACCTCGCCACCTTCTTCGTCGCCATTTACCATAAATACCCCCTCACCCCTTGATTTCTCTCAAGTTGGCTCTCTTCCCTCTTCTAACACTGAGCCGACCCAATAGGCTATTCGTCCACAACTCCGGTGATCTTCTATGCCATTCTCCGACTTCCTCCATCCATCTTGATTAGCCGAGGAGATTCGCCGAGGTCAGCCGCATCTCTGGACAAAGGCGACGACCAAGGAGATCCTCTGCTTCGTCCAAACTCGCCCGCCAGAGATTCTTCTTTTTCCCTTTGATTTCGTCTTCCGCTATGAGCCATCGGCAGAATCCTGTTGACCCCTTCGTTCAGGTAACGGTAGCTAGAGGTAGATTAGGAGTAGGATTAGGAGTAGTAGTTTAGGTAGTTAAGTAGTTAGTTAGCTTAGTTAATTGCGAATTAAAGACTTCATCTTCTTCGACTCCGGCGAGTTCCTTGAGCTCGCCAAAGTCCTTATTTTGTCTTTTAAAGCCATTGTTCACCTTCCTCTAACCCTCACAATCATTTCTAATCCATTAAAACTGAAATTTAATCACTGTTCGCCTAATTCACCTTCACCTTCAACAGACACTATCGCAGTCCATGGCAACAGTATATAAGCTTAGATCCACCTCCACAGGGTCCTCCATCACCTATTCATAATCTAAGGATCCTGTTTTACACTTTAATTTGTATAATTACCACCTCTAATCTAAACGCCCAATTTTTTAATAAGCTCCTGAGCTCGCTTTCAATGGTGGCTCAGGAGTAGTTGAATCTCTTAATTAACTATATAATTATGATCGCAATTACTTTTTGACTACTCTCAACCATTCAATTGAACGGGAGATCAAGTCTTGTGCTTCAATCCACTTAAAATTCATTCAAATTGAATTTACTGTTTAATCATTCATGTAATGGATTAAAGAAGAATTACATGCGATTCTGAGGTTCCTTGCAACCTCAGAATCCTCTTTAAATAAAAAATGGCACATATTCATCCTTTCTGCATACAATTTGTATATTTCTGGACTCACTGGAGCTCCGGCGAGCTCCGACGAGTTGAATATGATCTTCAGGCTAAAGAAGATGGTAGGAAGCTCCAGAATGACTTAATTTTGATTTCTAATTTGTTTGAGGTTGTTTATTTGGGATTTTATCACCTGGAGCTTAGATTAATGATTTGTCTTCTCCAACTTCGACAAAGTTGGAGAAGCATGTACAGAAACTTAAGAACAACATTTAACAGATCTAGAAGCTTCAGTGCAGTACATTGAAGCTAATTTTACCCTCAAATCAGTGTAACAAACTCTCAATTTCTCTGAAGGACAAAGCACCTTTTGATCCCAGGCGAAGAGCCTAAAACCCTAGAATTCAAGGTCCAAACATCTGTTTAGAGGTTTAAGCATGTTTCTGAGATTGAGGAGAAGAGATTTTAGGTTTAATTTTCTGAGAAAAGGCTTTAATTAGAAAGTCAAATTTTGAAACTTTCAAGTCAAACCTGAGTTTGATCTTTAGGTTTTGTACACAATCTGATGAATTGAGGAGTCTGAAGAGTTTCTGAGATTTATTTGAATGATTCTAGGAAGAAATAGTTAAGCTTTAAGAGTTAATTTGAACAAGATTGCAAACCTATCAGTTTGGGTTATTTTTTTTAACCCAAACTATCGATAGTAAGTTTCTAGTGAAAATTGAAGTTGAATCCTGCCCAGACAAGCTTATAATATCCTTAGAAGCTATCCCAGTCAATCAGAAAAGTCCTTAGCTGTCTGCTGTGCATTTCAGAGTTAGAAATTCCTCTCCCTGAGCTTTCAGAGAAGTGTTGAAGCTTCCTTGTACTTCCTGAAGCTCTTAAGAGCTTTAAACCTATACAAACAGCTGTGGAATCATCTGAAGGATCTATTTAGACCCTTAGATAAGCTAAAATACCCAAATTGAAGACACAGTAAGCTAATTTCACTTTCCAGGCATATTAAACCCGTAGAAACCCCCAAACTTCACTTTTCAAATCGGAGAGGAAATCATCCTCTAAACCTCAAATTGACCCTGGAATCTTGTAGAGCTACCTTAGAGCTCTCCATCAAGCTTTATTTCGCTTGATTTGGAGCTCTGAGTAGGGAGAAATCTTCGATTGAAGTCGGGTCTGGAAGGGGGAACATTAGTCCTACATCGGAAATTCTCGAGTGCCTGCCTTAGTATAAAAGTAATTTGTGTTATAGCCGATTCAGTCGTCAGCACTCGGTGCGAAAAGAAACCATCTGACCTTTGAGCATGTGTGTGTGTGTGGGCGAGTGCGCCTGTGGGTGTGTGCTCGAGTGGGCGTGTGTGTGCGATTGGGCCTGGGAGGTGTTGAGCCGGTTCGGCTTGAGAGAGGGCCGGTTTGGCTCAAGAAAAAAAAATCGAAAATAAACCTTAATGAAATTAGGCGAGGATCGAGTAGGGTCTGGTCCTACCCTGATCTCAGGGTGCTGTGTATCCTCGAAAGGACCTCGCCGCAAATCTCAAACAAATTTTTGGTTGAAGAGCAATTTAACTCGGTTCAGCAGAAGGTTAAGAAAGAAAGAAGTGTAAGGGCTGAAGAAAGAAGGACAAGGAGGAAGAAGAAGAACTCGCTAAGTAAAGAAAGATAAGGCAAAGGATGGTTAACAGACGTGAAGGCATTAAGGAAGAAGCTAAAGGAAGCTAAGGAAAAGAGAAGAAAGAAGGCAAGCATAAGGAAATACTTAAGAAGAGAAAGAAGAGAAGGGCAGGAACAGAAGTAGAAGAGAAGAAAGAAAGAGATCGAAAGAAACAGAGAATAAGAGGAAAATAGAAAGAGAAAGAAAAGAAAAAGAAGATAGAGAGAAGAAGATAAGGAAGAAAGGCTGAACTATAAGGAAAAGAGTTAATTTTCTTATTATATTTTAATTTCGTTTTGCTCTTAATTACTGTATTAAGGCATGTTTTGACTAAATAAACTCTTCTTTGCCTTAAATCATTTGAAATAAATAGAGAATTTACATGTTTTAAATGTTGAAAATGAGAGTTTATGGAATTTTGCGTGTTATTTCATTTAAGTCAATTTTTGGCAAAATTCATGCTTCCATAATTAACTTAAATATACCTCTTATACTTATAAAGAAAAATAAAAGATAACTCGTGAATTAAGAATGAATTATTCCTCCCAACGAACGACCTGGACTCAACCAGTAAAAATTTTTCTAAAATGTTAGGTTAATTCGACCCTATATTACTAATCGACACAACTTCGAGTTAACCTAAGTGACTTTTCTCTACTCATAATTAAGTAAATTTAACTTAATTAACTCAGTTGAGGTAAGGATCTACCATGGGGGCCGTGGGTTTGAGGTGAGGAGAATAGCGAGGTTGATGGGGAGATTGGTCGCTTGTAGTGGCCATGTGAAGTGAAGGAGATGGTTCTTTTGTGGAAGGGAGGAACATGGGAGGAGAGGAAAACAAAGGAGATGAAGGAGAGGAGGGGGTGGTGATGGGTGGTTGTGAGGAGATGGTAGTGGTGGTGAGGAGTTGGCGGTGGTGTGCGGCGAGAGAGGTTGAGGGCAGGGATGGCTATGGGGGTGGCGGTGTGTCTGCGATGAGGATGGGAGAAGAGCCGAATAGCGTTGGGTGGTTTTGAGGAAGATGGTGAACAATGGATGGTGTTGGGGGAATGTCTGGTGGTGGTGGTGCTCTCTATAACCGAGCACCACCTCGTTGGAGGCGAGCAGAGGAGAGGCAAGGATTTGCTTCGATCCACGGTGCCTGCTTGAAGCACTGGGTGCATTGTTACGAACGCAGCTTCAAAACGTCTTTTAAGACGTCTGGGAGATGGCCCAGACATCTGACCAGACATGTGGAACCCCTTCCAGACGTCTGGGATTTTATTTCCGCGGCACGGTGGATTTTGTCTGCGCGCCTGCGCGCGTGGACCTGCAGATGCCCTTTTTTCCCCTCTCACCTTCGCAGGCGCTGCTCTCTCTCTCTCCCCGCACGGCTTTAAAAAGAGCCCTCGCCCTCTCCCTCACTCTCATCTCCTCCGCTCCCTTCTTCTTCCTCTTCCAGCCGGAGTGCGAGCGTGAGCGAGCGACGGCAGCGGCAGCCGCGGCGAGTCGCGGGAGGAGGTGTCGCGCGAGGGAGGAGACGCTCGACCATGAGGGCTCGAGCTCGCTAGGGCAGCTAGAGCCGGCCGGCGGGGGAGCCGCGGGCATGGAGCGTCGCTGGAGGGCTGCTGCAGCTCGAGCACCAGGCGGACGAGGCGCGGTGCGGCCGTGCGTCGCGGGCGGAGGGCGAGCCGAGCTCTGATTCTGGAAATTTTTCCAGAATCAGACGCCTGGGATTCCAACCAGACGACGATGAAGACGTCTGGAGGACTGTCCAGACGTCTGGTAAGTAAGTTATTTTTCGTCCTTCGTCCTTTTCTGCGACCGTCCGTACTGAGCACGAGGAGTGGGACGTGCAGTTCTGAGATTCGCATCCAACGCGAATCAGACGTCTGGCCGCAGTGCCAGACGACTAGGACTTCCAGACGTCCGGGGTGACCATCGGACGTCTGGGAACTAGGCCAGACGCCCCCACAGGCTTCTGGACGTCTGAGAGACTACACAGAGCGAAGGTATCCTCTAAACCACTTTTTAAGACGTCTGGAAGAGGTTCCAGACGTCTGATTTTGGACTGTTTCGTCGTTTTCGACCCGTTTAGGGTCCGTTCGGAGTCCGTTTTCCGCGTTTCGGGTTGCGTTCTTTTCGGGATAAAATCCTCTACCCGTTTACAGTAATTATATATTGTTCTAAGAAACTCCTTGTGTTTGATCCTTGTGTTAGGACCCCGTTCCATTGCAGTCTCAGGGGTTGCGGAGGTGCGCGGGATTTCCGACCATGCCCCCATTACTTCCGTTGTAGCTGGTAGAGTGGCTTTAAAGTTATTAACATAATTTGTTACAATTATGGAACGATTAATAGAACCTAGGGCATTGCATGAATCCTAGGAATGAGATACCAGATTGAATTATAGAGCCTAGGGCATTGCATGAATCCTAGGAATGAGAAACCAGATTTAATGATAGATCCTAGGGTATTGCATGAATCCTAGGGCTGGAAAACTAGATTGAATGATAGATCCTAGGGTCCGGCATGAATCCTAGGACTGGAAAACTAGTGATATGATTATAGATATTGCAGTCTTGGGAAACGTGGAAAGGAAATAATAGCTGCCTGTAAATTGGTTTAACAGCTGCCTGTTATGAATAAATGAACATGACTGAGAATATGGGTTGTATGAATGTGAAACTGAAAGGGGTGAAACCGGAATGTGCTGAGATAAAAGAGCTGGAACCCTACGGGGAATTAGGAGTAGAACTCCTAGAAAGTGAATGGAATAGAATTGGGGAAGTGAGCTGGCCCTTGAGTACGGAGTACCAAGGAGAGCGACTGTCCCCCTGTTTAGTGCAGAGTGGAGCTAGCCGCCCCAAGGACCCAGGGTTAGGTCTGGCCACTTTGTACCGACTTGCTGGCCCTCGTGTACGCAGTATCGAGGATAGCTACTAGTGTAGGGCGAGTACTAGCTACCTCACGGTCCCCGGGGTTCTGCTAGCTCACCTACACCGACTTGTTAGGCCCACTGGGCAAACCAGGGTAGTCAGGCGAGGGTGCGCGGACTGTGGAGGGGCAAGGCCCCTGTTTGGTTACTGTGGAGGGGTTGGACCCTTGTTACTGAGAGGGCTCTGCCCTATACTGGTTCCGTGCTGTGCTTTGGGCGCACCCATTAACGGAAACGACTGACCGCGTGCCAGTGCAGGTCAGCTACTCGTGCGTTTACCGCGCGTGCCGTAGTCACCGTTACGTCTGTCAGTGACCTTGGGGTGGTTGACTGAGAGTAGGATCACCACGGGGGACTCTCCCGGCCAGGAGAGCACCACGTGTTACTTCTACTGTTCGGAAAAGACTGCAACTAAGATCGTTCCCACGAGAAACATTTGAGATCAAGTGAAGGATCTGAGAAATAGATAGATGGTGAAACAATAGAAAGACGTAAATAAAGGAAGAAAGAAAATAAAACAGCTTCTGTACACTTTACTGCTTCTTTAGTTAGCTGCCACTCTACTCAGCGTTTCGCTGACGTGTTACACTCGTTACTTTTCAGGACCAGGTGTTGAGCAGCCAGGGTCAGCGGTTGCAGAGGACGCTGGCCCGAGTAGGGTCCAGTAGAGTTACCACTGTTCTTTCATGCCCTTTTTGTTCCACTGTAGTGAGTAGTTTTTGTTACTCTCTGTACTTTTCTTTACTCGTAGTTCTTGTTATGAATGTTGTTCTACTGTTGTGGTGGTACATGCTGTAGTGGTTCTTTTTCTTACTGCTGTATTTTGTTACTGCCAGTTATATTTCATGTTAAATGTGGTTTATTTTACTGCTCTTTTGGTTACTTCCTCGTTGGACGACTAGGTCTTGGGATTAGTCGAGTCGATCCGGTTCTCGTGTCTCGTAGGGACTCGGGAATCGGGTCGTTACATGCACCCAGGCCATGGTGTGGATGCCAGGAAGGAGATGATCTCATTAGGATGGCCGGCCCTCCCTTTCTAAAAACTCCTCCGTCTATTTTCCTTCAGTCGCAAGCTTCTCCAACCACTTGGTGAAGATCGCGAGTGGTTGGAACGGTAAGATAAGCCTGGCGGTAACGTCATCAAATGTCCAAACCAAGTTCTGGACTTCTTATAAAGTGTAGACATCAGGAAGTCTACAATGGCGGTTTCCAGACATCTGATCAGAGCTCTAGATGTCTTATAGAAGCAGACTGGACGCCTGACTCTTGCACCTAGCCTGTATCCAACCATACAGATTACCATAACCATATGTTGTAAAGTTGGTGCATAAAATTATACGCAGACTAAGAAGAATTATCATTTAACTCCTAATTAATTAGAAACTAAGAACGGATAATTAAAGAGTACTTAGGCCAAAGAATGGTCCACTAAAGTAGACTTATCAGTATGTCTCAATAAAACCTACACTCTATGTTATTTTCGATCATTCTGCATGGATCATGGATACTGGAGCTAATGTATATTATTTATACTGATACATCGATCTTTTCTTCCTATCAGGCCTGTAGTGGCGGGATTGTGAAGATGGGGAACGATTCTACAACCAAGGTGCTATGATTCGGATGCATGAACTTGTGGTTTTTCTCAGGGCGAGTCTGGACACTGCGCAGGGTGCTGTAGGTTCTTGCTGTAAAGAAGAATGTTTTTTTCGGATATCTACGAGTTTAATGGTGTGTTAGCTAGGGATAATAAAAGGTATTTTATCACATTTATAAATGATAGTAGTAGATACTGTTATGTGTATTAGCTTAAGTTTATGGATGAGGCATTAAGTAAATTCCTTATATTCAAGAAAAAAGCAGAAATACAAACTAGGAAAACTCTTAAGGGATTGAGGTCAGATAAAGGTGGGGAATATATGTCCACTTATTTGATGACCAGTGTCAAGCTTTTGGTATAGTTCATGAAGTGACGGCTCCATATTCTCCACAATATAATAGGATAGTAGAGCGAAAGAGTAGAACCCTAATTGACATTGTCAACGCTCTCCTACAAAGCTCAAGATTACCTACTTACATGTGGAGGGAAGGTTTGAATACAACATGCCATATTCTTAATAGAGTTCCCCTCAAGCATGACGAAAGTAGTCCATTTAAGATTTCAAGAAATAGGAAACCAAGTTGGAAATACCTCAAAGTATGGGGCTGCCTTGCAAAAGTGGTTGTCCCAAAACATAAGAGGAAGAAGCTTAGACCTAAGACAGTTGACGCGATCTTTCTAGGTTATGTTGATAATAGCTATGCCTATAGATTTTTTGTCATAAAATATGAGATTTCAGGCATAGATGTCAACACTATTGTTAAGCTTCATGATGCTACATTTTTTTAGGATGCCTTCTCTATAAAAATAGGATTACCTCAAAATGTGACTTCAGGTAATCTAGCTACCACATCTAGTTCTATTCCTAATCATGTGGAAAGGATGTCTAATGTCTGGGCTAACTCTTCCCATTCTGAACCCAATAAAGTAGAAGATTTTGAACCTAGGAAAAGTAAACAACCAATAATTGCCAAGGACTTGGGAAGCGATTTTATTGCTTACCAAATCGAGGGTGATCCCCCCACTTATAGTGATGCTATGGCTTCTTCTGAAGCAAAGCATTGGAAAGATGCCGTTAAGAATGAGATGAACTCAATCATCTCTAATGGCACTTGAGAGTCGATTAATTTATCTCCAGGGCATTCTACTATTGGGTGCAAGTGGGTGTTTAAGAGAAAACTCAAGCCTGATGGATCTATTGAGAAATACAAAGATAGACTTGTTGCTAAGGGGTTTAAGCAAATGGAAACGATTATTTCGATACTTATTATCTGATAACTAGGATAACTACTATCCGAATGTTTATTGCATTAGCTTCCATTTATGATCTCACTATCCACCAAATGAACGTAAAGACCACCTTTCTTCATGGTGATTTTGAGGAGATCTATATGGATCAGTTTGAGGGATTTGTAGCTCTTGGAAATGAGAAAGAAGCTTGTAAGCTTGTTAAATCTCTTTATGGTTTGAAACAAACACCCAAGTAATGGCATGAAAAGTTTGATAAGACTATATAGTCTTTGTCTTTGTAGGTCAAGAATTCGACAGGTATGTCTACTCTATGGTTAAGGGTGATATGTGTATTGTCCTATACCTATATGTAGATGATATATTACTGTTTTGGTCAGACATTAAAATTGTGAATGAAATTACGTTGTTCTTGAGTAGTAAGTTTGAGATGAAGTATATAGGTGTTGCAAATGTGATCTTAGGTCTCAAACTGATTCGATCAGCAAAGGAGATAGTTATTTCTCAATCTCATTATGCTGAGAAAGTTCTTGAGAAATTTGGCCATTAAGATTGAAAGGCTATTGTTACGACCCATTTCTCGAATCCCTACAGGACCCGAGACCAGCTTGACTCGACTAATCCTAAGATCCAGTCGTCCAACAAGAAATAACCAAAAAGAAGGAAAGTAAACCACATTTACCATGCTAAGTAACTAACAGTAAAAGAGTACAAGCAGTAAAGGAAAATAAAAGCTACTAACAGTACATATCACCACCACAACAGTAAAGTAGAATAAGGTACAGAAGTAGAAACGGTAATAACAGTCTAACTCACTAGCAAAAAGGAAGTACAATAACAACAGGAACTACTGCTGGGCTCGACTGGGCCCAGCACCCTCTGCGACCGTTGACTTGGGCTGTTCAACACCTGGACCTGAAAAGGGTTATGAGTAAAATGGAGTTAGCTAACGCTGAGTAGAGTGGTAACCAAACTAACTAAAGCAGTAAAAGCTAACAGGTAATTTATCTTTTCCAACTATTTTATTTTACAAGTCATTCATTTTCAGCCATTAGTTTACTTTTCAGATCACTTTCTTGATCTCGCATGTTCCTCGTGGGAACGATCTTGATTGTAGTCTTTTCTGAAGAGTAGAGGGCACACGTGGTGCTCTCCTGGCCAAGAGAGTCCCCCGTGATGATCCTACACCCAGTCAACCACCCTGAGGTCACGGACAGACGTAGCGGTGACTATGGCACGCACAATAAGCGCACAGGTAGCTACCCTAACTGGCACGCGGTCGGTCATTTCTGCTAGCAGGTATGCCCAAAGTACAGCACAGAACAGTATAGGGCCTAGCCCTCTTAGTAACAGGGGTCTCGCCCCTCAGAACCAAACAGGGGTCTCGCCCCTCCACAGTCCGCGCACCCTCGTCTGACTATCCCGGTTTGCCTAGTGGGCTTAACAAGTCGGTGTAGGGTGGCTAGCTGAACCCCGGGCCCCGTGGGGTAGCTAGCTCTCTCCCTACTGAAGAGAACCTCATCATAAATCCTAACTAGCACAATCTAACCCTCATATGTGAGAAAAAGCTCCTACATGACCCAAAGAAAGGCTTAACACAGAGAATTCTGAGTTTAAGAATAAAATAAATCATAAGGGGTAAACTGCAATTTCACCAACGCAGTTTGAAAACAAGATAATTAAGGATCCAAACACAGGTCAAACAAACTTAACAAGAAAGAAAGTGGGATGATCTGATCTAAATAAGGGTTACTGCAACTTCTAGGAATTAAATGACATTCTGTAACCCTAAAACAAACTCACTTCAATTCACGAGGTTCGAGACAGGATAAAAATCAACTAAACCCTTTAAAATTCATATAAAAATGTTCTCTAGGGTTTAGAACTGTAACGACCCGATTCCCGAGTCCCTACGAGACACGAGAACCGGACCGACTCGACTAATCCCAAGACCTGGTCGTCCAACGAGGAAGTAACCAAAAGAGCAGTAAAATAAACCACATTTAACATGAATATAACTAATAGCAGGAAAAATACAGCAGTGAGGAAAGAAACTACTACAGTATGTACCACCACAACAGTAGAACAACATTCATAACATAATATGAACTGCAGGTAAAGAAAAGTACAGCGGAAACAAGAACTACTCACTACAGTGGAACCAAAAAGAGGTACAAGAGAACAGTGGTAACTCTACTGGACCCTACTCGGCCCAGCGTCCTCCACAGCCGTTGACCCTGGCTGCTCAACACCTGGTCCTGAAAGGTAACGAGTGTAACACGTCAGCAAAACGCTGAGTAAAGTGGCAACTAAACTAAAGAAACAGTAAAGTGTACAGTAGCTGTTTTAATTTTCTTTCTTCCTTTATTTACGTCATTCTATTGTTTCACAATTTATCTATTTCTCAGATCCTTCACTTGATCTCGAATGTTCCTCGTGGGAACGATCTTGATTGCAGTCTTTTCCGAACAGTAGAAGTAGCACGTGGTGCTCTCCTGGCCGGGAGAGTCCCCCGTGATGATCCTATTCTTAGTCAACCACCCCAAGGTCACTGACAGACGTAACGGTGACTACGGCACGCGCGGTAAACGCACGGGTAGCTAACCTGCACTAGCACGCGGTTAGTCGTTTCCGTTAACGGGTGCGCCCAAAGCACAGCACGAAACCAGTACAGGGCAGAGCCCTTTCAGTAACAGGGGTCCAACCCCTCCACAGTAACCAAACAGGGGCCTTGCCCCTCCACAGTACGCGCACCCTCGCCTGACTACCCTGGTTTGCCCCAGTGGGCCTAACAAGTCGGTGTGGGAGGCTAGCAGAACCCCAGGGCCCGTGGGGTAGCTAGTACCTCCCTACACTAGTAGCTCTCCTCGGTACTACGTACACGAAGGCCAGCAAGTCGGTACAGAGTGGCCACTCCTAACCCCAGGTCCCTGGGGCGGCTGGCTTCGCTCTGCACTAAACAGGGAGGACAGTCGCTCTCCTTGGTACTCCGTACTCAAGGGCCAGCTCACTTCCCCAATTCTATTCCATTCACTTTCCAGGAGTTCTACTCCTAATTCCCCGTAGGGTTCCAGCTCTTTTACTCAGAATATCCAGGTTTCACATTCCAATTTCACGTTCTTACAATCCATATTCTCAATCACGTTTATTCATTCATAACAGGCAGCTGTTAATTCAATTCACAGGCAGCTAGTATTTCCTTTCCACGTTTTCCAAGACTGTAGTATTCATACATTCCACTAGTTTTCCCGTCCTAGGATTCATGCCATATCCTAGGATCTATCATACAATCTAGTTTTCCAGCCCTAGGATTCATGCAACACCCTAGGAATCTACCATTCAATCTATTTCTCATTCCTTGGATTCATGCAATGTCCTAGGTTCTATTTATGGTTTCATAGTTTAACAGATTATACTTAAAGCCACTCTACCAGGTACAACGGGAGTAATGGGGGCGTGGTCGGGAATCCCGCGTGCCTCCGCGACCCCCGAGACTACAACGGAACGAGGTCCCATCACAAGGATCAAACACAAGGAGTGTCTCAAAACAGTGTACAGCTACTGTAGACGGGTAGAGGATGTAATTTCGAAAAGAACGCAACTTGAAACGTGGAAAACGGAACCCGAACGGGCCCTAAACGGGTCGAAAACGACGAAACAGTGCAAAATCAGACGTCTGGAACTTCTTCCAGACATTTGATTTTGCACTGTTTCGTCGTTTTCCTTCTTCCAGACATCTTGAAAAGTGGAACAGGGTTTACCTTGCTCTGCGTGGTCTCTCAGACGTCCAGAAGCCTGTGGGGGCGTCTGGCCTAGTTCCCAGACGTCCGATGGTCACCCCGGAAGTCTAGATGTCACTCCAGTCGTCTAGCACTGCAGCCAGACGTCTGATTCGAGTTGGATGCGAATCTCAAACCCTGCGTGTACCCATTTCCTCTCTCTCTTAGTACGGTCAATCGAAGGAAAGGAAGAAGACGGAAAAACTCACCTTTCAGACGTCTGGACAGTCTTCCAGACGTCGTGCCCGTCGTCTGGCTAGAAGCACAGACGTCTGATTCTGGAAAGTTTTCCAGAACCAGGGCACGACTCGCCCTCCGCTCGCGACGCTTGGCCGCGTCGCGCCTCGTGCGCCTGCTGCTCGAGCCGCAATAGTCCCCCCCCCCACGTCGCCCCGCGCCCGCTGCGCCCCCCGCCGGCCAGCCCTAGCAGCCCCGGCGAGCTCGCCCTCACGGCCGAGCGCCTCTCCCACGCACAGCACCTCCTCCCACGCTCACTGCGGCTGTTGCTGCCGCTGCACCCTCGCGCTCGCTCTCGTGCTCGCTCTCGCTCTCGCGCACTGGTTGAAGGAGAAGAGGAAGGAGGCGGAGGTGACGGGAGTGAGGGAGAGGCGTGGCCATTTTAAGGCCGCGCGAGGAGGAGAGAGAGAACGCGGCAGAGGTGTCTGCGGCCGCTGGAGAGAGGGAAAAAGAGGGAGAGAGAGAAAACGCAGGTCTGCATGCTCAGGTGCGCAGACGAACAGTAGCGTGCCAAAATAACCGATTTCCAGACGTTTGGAAATGATCCCAGACGTCTGGTCTGACGTCTATAAGTGATTCTAGACGTTTGGTACGACGTCTGGGCCACTTTCCAAACGTCTTAAAAGACGTATGGAGCGCCCGTTCGTAACAAGAACCTTCAATTTGGCCTTAGAAACCTATTTTGACCTAAAAAGAGAACCGTGCCAAATTAATAACTTAATTTGGGTTTTTGCGTAAATTGGCCTGTCAAACATGGTCCAACATAGAATTAAAATTCACCATTAAAATCCTTAGGTTCAAATTGGTCTTGTATAAAAACTTGAGCCTAAGTAGAGACCTCATTGACCGACTTTACAATTTGGTCCTCTTCATTTACCTTTCGACCCTTATCTTTTGAAATCCTTGCATTTAGGCTCCCAACTTTTCATCGTTCTTTACAGAACGGTCCCCCCTGCAAACTCTGCGCAGCACCACGCTCCGGCGACCTTGCGCGGAGCATGGCGCCGTGCAGAGAAGGGTTACCGCCCTGCAAAGCAGAAGTGGGGTTCCCTGCGACGTCCTCTGTCGCAGGGACCCGGCCATGCTCTCTGCCGACCACCATACCTTCCGTACAAACGCGCGGAAGGTATGGGTGTCCCTTCCGGCCATGCTCCGGCGAGGCTGGCACGTCGCCAGCCCGCTCCTCCCTCTGCGCCAACCCCTTTATAAGGATCGGCACCCCCTGTCGGCTCCTGCAAGCTCTTCTTTGACAGAGAAAACCCCCCACTTCATCCCTTCCTCCTCCGTCAGAAGGCCTGAAGCTTCCGATGACTTCCTCCTCTTCCTCCTCGTCGCTCTGCTGCCCTACTTGCAGCAGGGTTTGCCTTGCCCTCTCGTCTGCGCTGGGCTGTACCTGCCGGTGCCCTCCGCCTGCTTCCTCATCGCCGCACTCCTCCTCCAGGGCCCCTTCTTCTCCAGCTCCGGCAGATACGAGCCGGCTGCCATGCCCTCCCCCTTCGTCCAATACTTAGGTAAATAGCTTCCTCTCTATTTCCCTCGCATTTCCCCTCTTTTAAACTACCCTGTCGATCACCTGACCACCACTATCCAGACCATCCTCTCCACCTCCGATCACCCCCTCCGGCGAGACCATCTCACAACCACAGACACCCCCACTCCTCGTCAACCACCGCACAAGCTCCCTCATACTCCACTCTATCGATTCCCCATCTCCATTCACTGCCAAAAGCCACCCGACCACCCCCCGAACAAACCCACCTCTCCGACCACAGTCCGACCTAGGGCTACCTCCACACGCACCCTCGCGCCTCGCCACCACCCGCACTGCCTTCGCCGCACTCTGGCAAAGCTCCCTGCGTACTCTGACTGGGCCGAGAGGTTGTATTCCTTCTTTCAGGTTGGAGCCCCTTCGTTGCCATTACTGAGCTGCTGCAGCTCCTTCACCTGCAGCTGCAGGCACTCTCCGGCCCAGGTGCACACCCCAGGTTGCGCGGGTTGCACCCTCGTATTTCCCTCTCTCTATCTCCCTCTCTCTCTATATTTCTCTCTCGTATTTTTGTAACCTAATTGAGAACTCTTATACTTCTAGAATTCTAGTTACTCCCTGAGTTCGACCTCGGGAAAATTTGTTCCGAGTAAAAATGTGTAGTGATCTAGTAGCTGTCTTATTACATACTATAACGACTGTAATTTAAAGTATAATAAACATAAACAAGCTAACCGATCACTACCTACACTAGTAGCTCTCCTCGGTACAGTGTACGTGAGGGCCAAAGAAGTCAGTGTAGAGTGGCCAATCCTAATCTCGGGTCCCAACCCAAGGGCGGCTAGCTTTGCTCTACACTAAAGAGGAGACAGTCGCTCTTCTTGGTACCACATACTCAAGGGCCAGCACACTTCCCACTCACATTTCTAGATCCATTCTATTCATCCACAGGAGCTCTACTCCTAATTCCCCGTAGGGTTCATGCTCATATTCACCATGTTGTTCCAAACCAGGTTTCATCATTCAGATTTCCATTCTTGTATTATACAAATGCAGCTCGTATTTCCACAATTTAACATATACAACAAGTAATGTCACAGGTAACTGTTTAATTAGTACAGGCATTTCATATTTCACAGGCAGCTCGTATTATTAACAGGCAATTGATTGCAATTCTATCCATTTATTTATGACTGCAATCTTAACACGCATACAAACAGTGCAAGTACTTCTCGTCCTAGGATTCATGCCACATCCTAGGTTTCTAATTATCTAATTTCACATATGCATTCATGTTTTATAATTAAAACAAGGGGAAACCACTCTACCAGACAATCCGGGAGTACCGGGGGCTCGAACGGTAGACTCACGTGACTCAGCAAGCCTCGAACACGCAACAGATCGAAGTCTTAAACTAAGGAACATACCACAATGGAACATTCAGAATAGTATATAAGGATTTCTAACATGTTGAGGAACTCATAAGGAAACCACATATATCTTGTTTGTGTAAAACAGACCTCAAACGAACCCTAAACGAGTCAAAAACAGAACTGCAGACCTAAATCAGACGTCTGGCACAAGGTCCAGGCGTCTTACAAGTCACCGAGGTCTCACCTTAGGTTCCTGCATTGACTTCAGACGTCTAGAACCCCTACTTGACCTTCTGGACCCAGTTCCAGACGTCCGATCTCTCCTCCAGTCGTCTGGGAGTGCTTTCGGTCGTTTAGTAAGCTGTCCAGACGTCCGAAACGCGTAGGAGGGCGTGCCTTGCGCCTTCCCAAAGCTATCCTTGCAAGCGACAGACCGGAATCACCCACTTTTAGCCAAGTAGATTGACCTTGCGGTGCGACCTGCATGGCCGTAATTGCAAGATGAACGTACCTTCGCGAAACTCTACTTTTAGACGTCCGGTGTCATCACCAGACGTCCAACCTGTCATCTGGATGACACGCTAGATGTCTGATTTTGGGAAAAACCCAGAACCAGGCCAACCTCCTGCTCCCCTCGTCACACGTAGTTGCAGCCTCGCCTGTTGCTCCGGCTGCAGCAGAGTGTCGGGGACGTCTCCCTCGACGCACTCCTCCTCCTGCACGTGCCGCTCCGGCCGTGCATCCTCAGAGGGCTCCCACGAGCTCGTGAGCTCAAGCTCCTCCTCCTCTTTTCATGTCGCCTCTCCTCCTCGCTCCTCACTCTCGTGCCCTCTCTCGTGCTCGTCCCTCTCGCTGCAATGGAAAGGAAGAAGGAAGGTGGTGGTGGTGGAGTGAAGAAGAGAGGAAGGGGGGAGAGGGGTTATATAGAGGGAGCGGCTAGGGTTCTGTGGAGAAGAAAAGAGAGAGAGAGAAAAGAGGGAGGTTGTCTGGGCGCAGCCAGTGTGCAGACGTAACCCTGAGTACAAAATTTTCAATTTCCAGACGTATGGGAAGGGGTCCAGACGTTTGACTGACAGTCCAGACGTCTTAAAAGGTTCAGAACAAAACAGGTCTTTACAGCTATAAACACTCTTTTTGATTCGCCAAAAACTTTCTATAAGAACAAAAGTGGAATACTTGTTTCACAACTTAGATATTCACAGATAATAAAAAGCTTGATATATTTGGCTAATTATACTAGATTGGATATTTCTTTGTACGTGTCTAAGTTGAGTAGATACACAAGTTGTCTTGACTATACTCATTGGGATGCCTTAGATCGAGTACTTAGGTACTTAAGGGAACTATTTCCCTTAATTTGCATTATGCTAAATATCTTTTAGTTTTGGAAGGATATAGTAGTGCAAGTTGGATTGGTCAAATGGAGGATTCTGGGAGCAATGGTGTTATAGGGTGTGTCTTTACCCTTGGAGGCAATGCAATCTCCTGTCGGTCTGCAAAATAGATCATTTTAACGTGGTCTACTTTTGAGGCTGAGCTATGTGCTTTGGAAACAACTGGAATTGAGGTTGAATGGCTAAAGGGACTTATTTCAGAAATCCCTATAGTGGATAAGCTGATTCCTACAATATTTTGGTATTGTGACAACATGAATGCTATAATAAAGATTAAGGGTTCAAAGTTTAATCAGAAAACAATGTGACACATCCAAATTAGACTCAAGTCTGTAAGGTATTTAGTGTCTCAAGGTGTGATTGTTGTAGAATTTATAGGATCTAAGGATTACACAGCAGATCCATTTACTAAAGAACTTGATAGATCTTTAGTTCTTAAGTTTAGGCTTGGGATGGGATTGAGACCCATTGGGAGTTCACCCGCAGTAGCAACCCAACCTAACTGAGTGGAGATCCCACAAAGTAGGCTCAATGTGGTAACAACAAGCTGTATGTGGAATGAGTTGGCACTCGTTATTAGATGCTTTTGCATTTGAGTCCAATTCCTGGAATCCTAAGTGCTTTAAGTTGCAAATTTAGGAAGAGCAAAGGCTCTGCATGGGTTCAAGCCTTATGGCAGGATGTGAGCAGTACATCCTTGGAGAATGCCACCTATGTGAGTGCTACTGTGGGCCATAGTTTAGGGAATAAGGTCTTTCCCAAATGCACTCATGAAACATGATAGGGTGCATGGCGCTTCAGAGCACCAACTCTGAAGATTACAACCAAGAACTTCATTCTTTTATCACCACTATACACCCCAGCATGACCCTTAAGAGCACAAACCTTGAAGATTATTACCAAGAACTTCATTCTGTTGTCACCACTATACACCCCACATCAAAGGTCTAGAATTCAAGACTAGTTTCATTTTATTCCTATTGTGGTGAAGGTGGATGACTCAGGTAAGGGTTTAAATCGGAAGTACCATTATTGAAAGTAGAGCGTGGTAGCCGAGGAATTTATTGTTGAATTTCAATGATAAATTTGTGGGGGAATGTTGGATTTGAGAGCCTACTTGCATCAATCGGGATGCAATTGATATATGGCGACGTGGGAATTTATGTTTAAATCAGTGAGATTTGGGAGAAGCCATGCTGGAAGTGGATAAACTACTTCGTGGGTGTACAAGGCTTTTGTCTCCCATGGTTTATGTAGCAAAGAGTGAGAGGTAGGGCTGGGGACCATGCACGCACGCGCTTGCGCCTTGCCCCACCTCAGCCTAGCTCGGGCTTGGGCTTGACCTCGGCCTCAGGCTTGGGCTTAAGTGAGGATTAATTGGTTTGGTTGACCAAAAAGTCAAGTTTGATCGATCAATAAGAGTAAATTGGTTGATCAATTGTCATATTTCCATAAAACAGGAATTTCCATAAACGTTGGGTCGTGGGCTCTATATAAGGGCTACGATGGAGTTCTCATTTGACACACAACAAAAGCAAAAAAACTCTCTCCACTCTCTCTCTTCCTCTCTCGTTCTTATCTCTCTTTCGTGGTGTGTTCGTTCGACGTAAGATTGATAGAAAGATCTCCAATCGGTTTTGTCAATTTTGCACAAGTTTGAGAGATTGATTGATCAAACCAATTAGTTGGTAGATCAATTGGGAATTTGGTTGACCAACCAAATTGCCTCGGCTTTGTTCTCCTGAGGTAGTTTTCGAAGACATCCAAGATTGGAGTGTGCCGAATCTTGAAGGTGGATCGTCATATCCTGGGAAGAGTTCATCAGACCCTGATACACCGGTATTATGGGGGGCAATACCTTCTCTAAGGAAGTCCTTAATGGGCACTTCAATGAGAGTAAAATCTAATCTTTTCTCGTTTTGTATATTTGTGTTATTACGTATTCTTTGTTCTTTATTTTATTTTGAATGTTGTCAAATTATATTCGACTTGATTCAATATTTTTTATTTATGTAAAAACATTGAAACTACATATATTTTTATTTATTTGTTTCCTATATATGTTTATTTCAACATTTAATACATCCCATTTTAAATATAATAAAGAAATAAAATCATTGAGTAATTTTCGTCCATGATTTGTTAAAGTCCATGACACAACAACATGAATTATTATATATGTAATTCATTAATTCATTGATAATGATAATAACTAAACATGCTATCAAGTCATTTAACTACATTAATTTGATTAGTTATCAATTATAACCCATTAGCATAAGATGATCACAATATTAGATATTAGGTTCAAGGACTCGAGTAATAAAATAACCAAAACCAACTCTGATCCTAGTAGAAGAAAAGAAAAGCATTCTAAATGATGCACACACACACACACACACACACACACACACACACGAAGGAAACAACGATGACAAACCCAACAATTCAAGGGGAGGGAATGATTACCTTACCTAATGTTGCTGAAAGATTACGACAATTCCGAAATAAAGATAGAGGTTAAGAGGCACTGTCTACATTCCCTCTCAATGTGCCTCAAGAATCTAGTTGAATCAGTCTGATCTAATTGTATAGATGTGTCTAACATGTTTGACAATCCCAATATTGAGTTTTGGCTCAACCAAATCCACCTCTAAATGACCTAGATCAAAACAAAATAAAGACAATCATTAGATTTATTAATGACCCAACCCCTTCACAGGGACCAAAACATAAAAAGAAAAAAGTTTCAATTTTTCTTCCACAATTAATTTCTCCCACTTAAATCCCTCCACCTTCTCCTTCCTCTATTCCTCTTCCTCACACCTCCATGCATGCATGCAGGGTTTCCCTCCACCCATCGACCATCGACCTCTACACCGTTTGCCGCCCTCTCGACGGCCCTTTGCCGTTGTCTCTGCCTTCCTCTCCTCCTGTTGTCACCTTTCTTCTTCTTTTCCTGCTTCTTCTCTTCCTCTTACGTGCATACCCATGCTTGCAGAGGAAGCTACTGCCAGCCCTTACCCTCTAGCAACCCTCGTCAGTCTCTAACCGGTGATTGTAGTCATTATCGATTGCTAGACATCATCCACTAATCTCTTTCTTCTCCGACCAACCTCCTCCTCCTCCTTCCTCTATGCGATGAGTGTAGGAAAACCCATCACCAGCCATGCTCTACCTTGCTTGCCTCACATGACCACAGAGAAGAGGACTCACTGACATTGCTTGACCTTTCGCTCCTTGTTGACGAGGTATTATCGCTTTGTACATCCTCCTCGATGTCACTGTTGCTATCGTTCCTTCTTTTCTTTCTTTTTCTTCCTCACTCTCATTCTAGCATGCCAACATAGAAGAGAGACGTGAGGGGGTGTTGGCAGAGGTATGGGTTTGACGTGACTGAGAGGGTTACATGGGTTTTTATATAGGTGGGAGGAGATGGAGGTGAGGTTCCGATTTTATTTCTTCTTTCTAAATCTATGAGCGTTTCTCGTAACAAGGTCAAAAGGTCTTCAACTTTTGCAAAATGCATACTATTGGGATTGTTACGAGATGACAAATTCGATAAAATTTGCGGATTTAGAATCTTATGCAATGCGGTTCCTAAGCGGATCTCACATGGGTTTGCACGTTGATAAATACAAGAATTATTGACTATTTCATGCTTAATTTATGTTGATTAGGTAGCAATAATTGCATTAGAACTAGGGAATTTTAGGCATTAGTGTATTTTAGGGATGATAATACATTTTGGGCCTAGCTAATAAATGTCAAATTTCCTACAGGAGTGCCTGAGTTAAGCTAAGCCAAGGAGGAGTAAACATTGGAAGTTGACATATAGCTCCACTTAACTTGAATTCCCACCTAACCTTAGCCTCACCAATAAACTCCACACCACCTTTAGCCCCCTATCCAAAATCCCATGCCAACCCTAGCCACAAACCATAATTCCCAAGCAACCCTAACCATAAAACCTTAACCTAGCCCTCTTATCCCCACCTCCTCATCACCAAAACCCATCCTAGCTCTACATCACATGATCAACCATCCTCCTCTACCATCATCTTCCATGTCACCTTTTCTCCTCCATTCACATCTTGTCACCTAAACCTAAACACACTTCATCATTGGTCACGCCATCACCGACCCCCCTACCCAACAAACAGCCCTAACCCTAGCTTCTATCCCTAAAGTCAATTCCACCTCTTCTATATATAGCCCTACATTCCAAAGCAATCACCATCATCTTCCTCCATCTTTTCCTCTCCATCCCCCTTCCATCCACCAATCATTTTCACCATCTCTCTTCCTTTCAATCTCCATCTCTCCATGGTTGTCCACATCACCTCTCCCTCTCTATAGGTGCACCTTTCCCTTCTCCACCCTAATAGCCACCCCCTTCTACCTACGACATCATCTCCAGCTTCTTCCTCATCTGAATGACCTCCTTTGATTTGCTCAGAGCAAGTAACTCCGCCCTCTGCTCTACTGCCTGGTCCACCTTCTTATTCTTCTTATGTTCTTTTTGATGTCATTTATAGTTTCTTTTTGATGTCATTTGTGTTCAATGAACTAGTGCACTTTTGCTATAAATAAAGTAGTTTATTTTATTGCTATCCTTCTTTCTAGTTAATGTTTCCTCATTTAATATTGCATGCTAGCATAGCTGTTCATTTCTAAATCATTAATTTAAGTTCCTGAATTTTTGCATTTATTTCCGTGCATCCAAAAAACCTAAAAAAATTATATTTCGTTCCTGCTTGTTATCTTAGATTACTTTCAAAATTTTTTATAAAAATTCATTCTATAAAAAAAATAAAAATCATTTATGTTCAATTCCTTTCATTGTTGTGATTTAATCTCTATATTTTAGTTTTGAATTTACTATGTGTATTCTAGATATCAATTTTGCTTAAAATTTGGTAGGAGTTTTAGTTAGATAGTAAAGTATCTTCAAGATTTTTATTAAAATTTTTAGATATTTAGAAAATTATTTACACATGAATTACATTTAGGTCCTTATTGTGGCATTCTAGTCCCTATCTTGAGTTCTCTTAGATTTCTCCCCTATTTAAAACACCAAAAAATCTGAAAAACTAAAAATACAAAATATATTGTTAGGTATAGTTAGAGAGTAATTACATCTTGTACCAACCAGTGAGATAATTCAGACTCCTGTCTTTACAATTAATTTTTTATGAGTTCAAAAAATTCTAATTAAAATGGTTGTGATTTTTGTGCTACAATGAAGATATTATCACTTAGCAAATTTCACAAATCATACTCATTTGACATATTTGAGGCATGAAATGACGTGAACAACTTTGAACGAACTGAAACCTGGATATTGGGGCATTATAATACTAATGCAAGATGAAGAGGTGATTGCATATGCTTTAAGGCAGTTTTGAACTCATGAGAAGTGCTATCTTATACATGATTTGAAATTGACAGCCATAGTTCATGCTCTCAAGATTTGGAGGCATTGATTATATCATGAAAAGTCTAAGGTTCAAATAGATTACAGTCATCTTAAGTATTTTTTAACATAAAAGGAATTGCATCCCATGCGACATCATTGGATGGAATTATTAAAGGATTATGATTGCTCTATCTACTATCATGTGGTGAAGGGAAATGTGATGGCAAATTCTTCTAGTAGAAAGACAATCGCAATTGTAGCTAACTCACATCATCAATAAGAAATGGGAAAATTTATCAAGTGGCAACCTTAGTTTCAAATTCAAGCATCAACGGTGAGACATTTGTTGTAGCCATATAGTTTAGGGAGAGAATTAGAAGGGACGAAATGCAGGATTTAGCATGTCAAAAGATTTGAGATTTCATTTAGTAGCAACAAGCATTTGAGATTGAGATGGGTTGATTAGATTTCAAGGTAGAATCTATATACCTAGAGATGCAATGTTCATTAAGGAACTACTATAAGAAGCTCATTGCTTGTGATCGCTATACATTCAAGAGTGACCAAGATGTATTAAGACTTAAATAATCAATTCTTGTGACATAAAAGCCTCAAATATGTATTAGGCAACCTCAGCTTCACCACCTCCTAGAACCAAGAGAGTTAGAAGCTAGTATTGATGCCAAGAGCAAGGTTTGTGCAGGGGGGGAGGGGGGGTGTTGTGTGTGTGTGTGAGAAGTGAGGCACTCTCTTCCTACAAAAGAGACAAATCGAGGCAAAGACAACGAGGAGAAAAGGGAGGCCTTACCCCGCAGGGCAACTGGGGCTCCAAATGGCTAGCAAGAGGAGCGACTACAAGGGGGACGCTGGAGGTGGCCTTGTTGGAGAGAGGTAGGAAATCTCTCCAGGGTGGTGTAGAGTGTGTGGGGATTTCTTAATACCTTGATACATACTCAACCAGCATAAATATTGGTAATATTTGATCACACAAAATTATAGGTGAACCTACACTCTATCCCACCTAATTTCAATCCATCATTTGTAGACCATGAGTAGATCAACACAAAATTTGGGCCTTTCTATCATCACACCTTGGATAAAGAGGGACCTCGCTAGCTTGCAAGTTCATCCCAACCTTTCTTGGAGACATGCATTAATTTGACCCTTACGGATGAAAAACTCCCAAAGGTGATCTACAACATGGTCAAGAGGAGGTTGATGGTCTCATACAATTGATGCTTGGATCTTGATGTTAAATTTGGATCGTTAATTGAGCTTTTGTTCCTTTAATTGGTTCTAAGGGGATGCATTTTGGACAATGTCTTGCATGAGATCTTAGAGTTAGATTAAATGGTTGAACTTGGAGATCTATCTATGTTTGTATCGTTTTTAAGAATCATTGGTTAGATGAGAACCGAGTAAACCCTACAACCTTTCAATGTTAATATTGGCATCAATACATGTTGAAAACCTCTAGGATCTTCTACTTGAGCAAGCTAGTATTTAATCCATCCGGATGATGTAAGCATAAATGCCTCCTAATGAATGAGATTTGTGTGCCATCATGCATTCTTATTTGCTCATTATTGTTTGCTCCTCTCTTTGAACAAAGCACAGTCAGATCCTATCCTCAAGATTCATCCCCCCTAATACACAATTACAACCATCTCAACCCAACATGCTGCCTTTCGATTGGCTCGTCAAAAGGCATCGAGCATGGCAAACTTGCTCAAGATGGGGCACTTGTTTTATTGAGTTGTAGTTCCAATATGTTAGAGGTCTAGCTAGTTAGGGGGTTTATTGAAATAGCTTTTTAAGTTGTACTTGACAAACTAAGTAGAGATATTCTTCTTATATCCAAAAAACTTAGAGAGTAACGAATAGCATCAGGAACTCTAAACCTCTCTGTTTATATGATTTTGTACAATTCCCTTCATACATGTTACCAAAGGGTTTTCTTTCAGTTGTATGATTAACGAGAGAATTGAAGGAAAGGGAAGGGTGGGTGATTAAAAATGTTGTTTGGATTGAGAGGAAGGAAATGAGAGCAAAGGAGTGGGAGAGATTAAAATGTCTAAATTGGAAATGGATGATGCATTATTCTCCCTCCTAAATTGGAGAGATTTGAGTGGAAGCAAAATAGAGATTGATGATTTTTTTTGTATAAGTTACCATTTTACCCTGTGTATTCATTGTTTCTTTTAAAGTAACTTTATTTATGCAATTGAAGAGACAATAAATACAAAAACTACAAACACTTTGGCTGCCAATGTCACCCACTCATTGCCGTGCACTTTGCCAAACACAATAAAAACAGGACATCAGCCACCGACGATTGGCACCTTCGATCGCAAGGACACAAACAAGACGATGCCTCCACAAAAGAAGAGATGTAGTGTATGCCACCAGAGATAACACCAAAACCATACATGTAAATCATTGTTAATAATGTTTATTTTTTAATTTCAACCGTATTATGTATTTTATTTCATCAAATTGTAATTTCCTAAAAGATTCAGCTTTTGGGAAATGTATGTTTAACCTATTTAAATCTTTACATGACGTACTTTGGAGATAGAGTTTAGGGCACTCGACCAACGTCTCCTTGTCAATCTGAGTACAATACTTGTTTTCCTTCGCATCCCCCTCTCTATATCCAAACAACGTATTATTTCTCTTCCTTCCCTAACCCCATTCCTCCCTTACGTTTCCATCCATCCAAACGAAGCCTGAAAAGAGCAAGGGTACGTATGAATGCCTAAAGCGGGAATGGAGCGTTACCACTTTTATAATACCCTTTTCTCTCAATTTACTCACGCAATCTACTTTTTGCCGTTCAGTTCAACATCATTATTTCTTATGCTTACTAGTTTTAGGACGAGTGAAGAAGCATACTTTATAGCATAAAATTCAAACCCATAAGTAGAGATAACTTCACGTGTCCCTCTCGTATGGACATGCTGTCTACTCAAGGGAGACTGATTAACGGAATGCATCGATCCATTCAAAATAATCTTAAAAAGCATACCATGGAAAGCAACATAAGTATTGTTACGGGACGAAATACCGTCACTTTTTAATCATTTTGCACCAACCTAAATTTTAATTAAACTTAAAAAAATAACCTCCACTTTTGAATTATTTTATACTATTATATTTTAATTCAAAATCAAATTATACAAATCTAAAATCAAAATTTACTAATATATTTTGATTCAAAGTAAAAAATTATCTGTACATTTCATTCAAAATTAAAAATTACTTTTACATTTTCATTAAAAATAAAAAATTATCAACAATTTTTTCATTCACAAGTGATGATGACTGTTTGAACGACAACGGATCTTATCACGTGATAGTATTTGTATTATTTTTCGTGTATTAGATTCAATAAATTCACACATTAAATGCCAACATGTACAGTGAGGATCAAGTCCGTTACATCCATACATTTTAAAAAGCATCATTTTTTTGAATTTTTATACATTTTCACTTAGTTTTACTCATGCATTTTATTCTTATACTCTATAAAATTTATTTAGCAACGTGTTTGTATGCCACAATGAATGTTTGTACTGAATATTCCCAATTCCTGCAATTTAGATTGAAATGTTACTTTTGATGGCTATCCCTTTTACTTTGCAAGCAAAGGAGAGCAAATCACGGTTTTAAATGATACCAATAAGGAATTCACACCACACAAACAAAAAAAAAAAAAAGGAATCAGAATTTTAATTTGCAGCAACAAATACCCAATTGTAATTGTATGCAAAAAGGGATTTTATTCAGTTGGATGGAAGGCAGGGCCCTTTTTCCAGTTTGTTGGAAGAAACAAAAATGTAATATAATGGGCAGAAGAAAGTTAACCACCAAAATACTGGCAATAAAATGACATTGATTGTAATAACCTACAGTTTCAGCGTTAAACTGCTGAAGAGGGAGATTGCGGAAAATGTTGCCTATGGAACATTTATCACATTATCGGAGATCAAACATCACCGATTAGCATAAACAGACTATCCTTGATTCTCCTCTAGTCTATAAGTGAAATGAAAGAGTAGGGGCGCTTTACACCAGACCTGTCCAGGGTCTCTGGTAGGAGGAGGGGAAGCAAAATAAAATCAATCTCAAAGTTGGGTCGTGGTTCTCACGATTTCTCTTCATCGGACGGGGAGCATGTCCCCATCACGTTATCAACAAAGTAATCTTCTACTGAAGCAGGAAGAGCAAAGAGAGTCTTAGCGCAAATGCAGAACGAAAAACGTAAGAGTTCGTAAGGATGAGAATGCTACAGAAAGAATCTTACCCATATCATCCTGTTCAGGAGAGTCAAGTAAAATATCTGACTCTGAAGCCAGGAAGCTGGAGCCTGAGTAGTTTCCCAGGGTGCCTAAATCTGTGTCAATTACATATGTGTCAGCATGAATTACATGTCAAACTAAATGTCAATGGATGTCTGTATATACTTGTAATGCATGCCCATTTGGGGCAAACATGAGAGGCGATTCGCATGCAGGGAAAAACCAACATAATAATTACATGGGATAGTTTAAAATTGAAAACAATGATGCACAGATTGAACACATATGAAACTATATTGCAGCATTAAGTCCGTTTTTTTTTTCCAAAAAAAAAAGGTTCGAAAAGCACAGATAGGTAGGTAGATTGCGCATAAATAAATGTGGGACAACAAAAGAAGCATGACACAAGACCTGGGGAACGTTTGCCTGTTTGAGATTTAGTTCTTTCATCGTTGAGGGCTGGACAATTCGATGGCTAAGCTAAAATGGTTAGTGCTACTACCAAGAGGAAAAAAAAAAGTAAGGATGTAGGCAGAGGATCCACGGAAGGTGAAGCACACAGGCAATCCAAATCAAGTTCAAGACACCACATTCGGCATGCAATCTTATTACCCAAATAAGATTTTAAACAGAGCATTTCATACTTTCAAGTACTCAACCTCGTTCAGACTCCTACACCTAATATATCCTTATCTGTGGCATCTGCACATTTGATTTCAAGCATTTATGCTTACCGTTTTAATCCATTCCAGGCATGGCATCCGATGGGAAGCCTTGCCCGAAAATTTCTCAATGCAACCCTTAGAATTGTCTCCAATGGTTCTATCAATATATTTTATGGATACCACACATTGAACACAAGGCCATCTCATTTCTTTCTGATTCTGTTCTACTTATTTTTCTAATAATCTAACATCTTCATAAAGTTTGCAGCAATTCAAATGTGCCGCAGAAAATAACGAAACGTCCATATGTTGGTCAAGCATCTCAAATTCCACATAAACGAGGAACAGGAGGATTGCAAAATGTACTTATAATTTGGCAAACAAGTATGCTACTTCCTCTTGTAAACAGGCTGGCAAAATGAACATGCAATTTCTTTTAGGAAGGAATTCAACGTAAAATGTTGAAAATCAGAGGTCATGCTAAAAAAAAAATTAAGTTACTTAAACTAGAAAAACAATGAGTATTATGTAATTTGAATCATCATCTGGGTATCAAGGAGTGCTTGGATTGGATCAGGATCTCAGATGGATGGTAACCATCTGTCTTCAACATCCAGCTATAGATGTAGAATCATATGTACGAGGAGAGTATGTCATTACATCTTCTTAGGAAATAGATAATAAAAGCAAATCAGATAATGCTGCTAAGAACTGTCGATGGTATAAAATATAAAAGACAATCACCTTTCAAGAAAATGCATGATATATAGGACAGTGCATTGCAAACCATGCAATTTTCTCTTGCTGAGAAGTTAAGATCAGACATACAAAATGCATAATAAGTTACTAAAATGAACTGCAGACATTTTTATGCTTACAGATAAACGGATCATCACATTCATATTTCTTTCTCGTTGACACAAAAAATGAGCTATCCACATGAAAATAGATAATGTAGCAGCCAAATATGGATGCCTGAATAATAAACCTTGCAACGAATGCACATAAACATGAAGCCTAATTTTTAAAGGCAGGCTATTTGAACCCAGCTTATCAACTATATGAATCACTTTAGCTCTGTTTTTTTTCCAAACAATGATTGGATGACTACTCAAATTACTGGTCGCCTGTTTATTATCTGTACCTTTTTAACATATGTAGCAACCTAATACAATAGAAAGCTTCAAAATATTGCTAGCTTACCTTCCAAATTTGATAAATCAGCAGTTAGATCAGAGAGGCTGAAATCCCAAGGGATCTGCCCCAGTGATCGAAGGGAATCTTTTGAAGAACCTGCTCCATCCATTCCTAACTGCAGTCCTCCTGAACTTGCCACATCAGATGTAAAAGTTGTATCTAGTGTCGATGTATCCACACCCATCCCTGAGATCTCGGATGGTGTAAATGGGAAATGGCCACTGGATGCCACTGATGGTGGACTCACAGCCATCTCTGAGACGGATGACATGGCACTGCAAGGAGGAAGAGGTACAACTTTGGCTGTACTTTTATCCATTCTGCTAATTTAGGAAGGAGAAAAAAAAGCTACTAAACATACCATACAGTAACAGAAAATTAACTAAACTAATCACAATATAAATGGCGAATTTTTTTTTGCATTTTATATAGATGCCCCTGTACACATTTGATATCACACATATACAACTAGGTTTATCATATTTACACAAATAACCCCATAAAGTTGCTTTGTTTCATGCCATGCCACTCCATCAGTACAAGCTTAAAAGAAAACCATATGAACAAATTTATACGAAGGTTAAGATTGTTTGAGATATTAGTTGTGTATATAAAGGTGGAGATCAAATCAAGATATTAGAAAAGCAACACAAAGGAAAATCTTGTCAACGAGATCTGGACGTTGCATTAGCTCGAAGTCATGGTGGGTTTGTGATCGTGGTGATGGAAGGTGTTATTGATATTGGTTTATTATTAAGACATGAGAGACGGGAAAAGTATTTATTTTTGGTCTTTCCATCACTGGTACGAAATTTCTAACTGGGGTTTTTGTTGACATATCTAGTTGTTATATTGAGTTTGTTTTTATCTCTTTTTTGTTTTATCTCTTTAGGACTTATGATGTTATTTTTCCCACACCTCTCCTTTATAGAAAAGAGTGTAAGGTTCTTTGGAATAAGATAGCGAATCATTATTTTTCACTTGATATCAGAGCATGGTCTTAGGCTAAGTTCTTGTATCCCACCAAATACCTATCCCCAAAACCCCACCTAAACCCTAGATCCTCTTCTTTCTCATCACCGCCGGCCATCCTCACCAGCAGGGGTTCTTCACCAGCAAGAAGATGCAGCCAAAGGGCTGCAGTGCCGCCTGTAGGGGGGCTGTTGGCCCTACTGCGGCTGTTGGGCTTCTCCACCAGCGAGGAGAGGTAGCCAGAGGGCTGCAGCACCACCAATAGGGGGGGTTTGTTGGCCCTACTGCAGTCGCTGCAGTAGCTGGTGTGGCAACCCAGGCTTGGGTGACAGTAGTAGAGGGTCTCTAGACCCTTGCTGCTACCTATAGCAACCACCGTGTAGGGCCCAACACCGTCGCTGGGCCGTTCCTGATCACCGTAGTAGAGAAGGGGAGGGTCACCTATCCTTGTGGAGTACGCTGGGCATCCCTTAGGCCCTAGCGTACCCTGCTTACTCCGCATAGGGGGCTCTCTCAGTACCTTAAGACGTGATTTTCAAACTGAAGAACCCCTCAATCATTACCTCTAAAGGTCAGATCGACTTATTTTTGATGCTATACATGATCTGAAAATTTTCATATCATAGATCTAAGTTTGCAACGAGTTCTAGTTCTTAGTGATCCCTTTGGTCCCAGTTAGGCACAATGCCAATCTCAGGAGTAGAGGTGGCATTGGCTACCACTACTGCGATACGGATGATGGAGTACGCAGGCTTGATGCTGCAGAAGCATAGCAGGAGTCATCATGGTGTAGGATGGTTGGTTAACTCTAGTGCTTCACAACATCTTTACGGGGAATAGAGTTATTTTCGGTCACTTAGTTCTACCGCACCAGAGAGAACGGTGTAGGTAGCTGACGAGAGGTACACTCCTGTTGTTGGTCAGGGAGAGGTGTATGTAACCTCCATGTTGTAGCTGCTGAGAGAACTACACGTACCAGAGTTTCCCATGAGCTTGTCAATAAACAGGATCATGAAAGACCTTCACTGCAGGGTTATTTTCGATGAGGCACTGGGAAGACCATTGCCAGAGGCATAGAGGAGAATGGTTTTTATCACCTTGGGCAGAAACCGTTTGCAAGAGCTAGTAGGTATGATGGTGGGAGTACCTTATAGTGGCACATTCGTCTAGGTCACCTATCTCTAGATCACATCAGGAGGGTGATTCCATATATTTCTTCTACCACCACTATTAAGTGTAATGCTTGCCAGTTAGGTAAGCATCATTGGTCTTTTTTTCCTATCAGTATTTTTCCTGGATTAGTGACTGTTTTTGAGTTGCTTCATATGGATGTCTGGGGACCAAGTGGAGGTCCAGATAGGATGGGGCATCATTACTATCTTGTGGTGGTTGATGATTTTACCAGAGTGACCTAGGTATTTCTTTTGAAGAACAAAGCAGATGTTGGAGGTGTTATAGAGACTCCCCTTTTGGAGATCGGGGCTCAATATTCCGCCACCGTGAAGATTATATGGACAGATAATGCCCTTGAGTTTTGCACTTCTAGACTTACAGAGTTCTACAGGGCTCATTGGATTATACATCAGACCACTTGTCCCCATATCTCGCAGCATAATGGGGTTGCAGAGCGGAAGCACAGACACTTGTTAGAGGTTGCCCATACTCTTCTCATCCACCACAGTGTTCCATAGAGATACTGGGGGAATGCTATTTTGACGGCATGCTATCTCATTAGTAGAATGCCGAGTTCAGTTCTCTATGAGTAGATACTGATTCTTCTCTTACACCAAGATAGTAAGCTTTTCCACGTATCTCCTCGGACTTTTGGATTGTTGTCCATGCGCCATCACCAGGTTGTGACAAAGTTGCTCCTCGCATGTCAAGTGCGTCTTCTTAGGGTACTCCAGGAGTTAGAAGGGGTACCATTGTTACGATCCCATCCACAACAAGCATTATGTTAGTACTGATGTGACTTTTCATGAGACTACACCATATTTTTCAGTTGCTGGATAGATACGTACTGATGACGATGTAGCACCCATGCCCATTCCTTCGGTTCCAATAGAGGAGATTCCTATCTCCATGCCTTAGCTGACTTCTTCAGGCTTTATTGGATGACTTCCAAAGATTGCATGGTCCACTACACATGTATAGTAAACCTTATGTGACACTACAGAGGTCACCTTCCTCACTAATGGCTGATGCCCTACAGGCAATTGAGATGGTATCTGACGACAGTGAATCTAATTTGTCCCGATCCCCTTGATAGTGCAGATCATAGTAGTAGTGAGGTTCCTTCTGCAGGTGTTCAGTCAGGCATGACAGGTGATTCTGATCTTCTTATTGCCATTAGGAAGGTGCCCCGCACATATGAGTCTAAATACCGTGTTGCAGGCAGTTTGGCTACCAATGGACTTGATTCTGAGTTTGGCAGCTTTTGCCAAGTACTTACAGTCTGACACATCCCATCTACCTACCAGCAGACCATGCTTGATTCAAAGTAGCGTTAAGCCATATAGGACGAGATGGCAGCACTCTGGAGGAGACAAACTTGGGAGTTCACCGTACTTCCTACAGGCACACGACTGGTTGGCTCCAGATGGGTCCTTACCTTGACATACAACCTTGATGAGTCTATTTCAAGGTATAAGGCTAGATTAGTGGCAAAGGGGTTTAGCCAAACCTATGAGGTAGACTTCTTTGACACTTTTTCCCCTGTTGGTCATATCGCCACTATTCGTGTACTTATATCCATTGCGGCTCACAGAGATTGGCGGCTACACTAGCTTGACGTAAAGATCGCTTTTCTCTATGGCGATCTTTAGGAGGAGGTTTACATGCAGTAGCCCCTGAGGTTAAGGTTTAGGGGGAGTGTATGTGCAGACTCAGGAAGACCATCTATGGCCTGAAGCAAAGCTTGAGAGCCTGATTTCAGAAGCTTTCATATGTGTTGCAGAGGATAGGGATATAGAAGTCTTCTTCAGATCACTCTCTGTTTGCCAGAAAAATAGAGAATGACGTGGTAGCACTACTAGTTTATATAGGTAACCTAATTATCACCGGTAATGATGAAGCTGCGATAAGTCAAGTCAAAGAGTCTTTTACACGATAGTTTGTTACGAAGGATTTGGGCTAGCTTAGATATTTTGTGGGGATCGAGGTTGCTAGGAGTAGAGATGGGATTGTTCTCTCTCAACGCTAGTATGAGTTGAATATTCTTCAGGAGACAGGTATGCTGGGGTCTAAATCAGCCAATATTCCTATGGACCCCAAGGCACATCTTCATAATGAGGCAGAGGTAGCTGATAGCAGATTATACAGATGGTTGACAAGCTACTCTATATGATCATTACACGACTTGATATTACACTTGCTATAGGCAAGCTCAATCAGTTCATGGATAGACCAACCAAGGTGCTTAGGTGCTTGAAGAAAGCACTTGGATGCGGTATTCTTTTTCAGGCTTGTGCTCCTACGATAATTGTAGGATACTCTGATGGAGATTACGCTGGATGTGTTACAGATAGGAAGTCCACTACAGGCTTTTGTACTTTTTTTGCAGGTAACCTGATTGCTTGGAGGAGTAAAAAGTAGGTAGTGGTCTCACATTCTAGTGCTAAGTCAAGAGTACAGGGCCATAGCCCAAACTGCTACTGAGATGGTATGGATTAGGTTCTTGTTACTGGATCTGCATGTTCAGGTTAAGGAACCCATGGAGATAAGATGTGACAATAGAGCCACTACATACATTGCCAACAATCCTATGTTCCATGAGCGCACCAAGCATGTGAAAGTCGACTGCCACTATACTAGATATTTGATCTAACGTGGAATGTAATGCACAACCTTTGTGGCTTTAAAGGACTAGACGGGAAACGTCTTCACGAAACCCTTGCCACGTGAAGCATTTGATACTTGTTCCAAGCTTAGCATGACTGACATCTTTGCTCTAGCTTGAAGGGAAGTGTTGACATATCTAGTTGTTATGTTGAGTTTGTTTTTGTCTCTTTCTTATTTTATCTCTTTAGGACTTATGATGTTATTTTTCTCACATCTCTCCTCTATATAAAGGGATGTGAGGTTCTTTGGAATAAGATAGTGAATCATTATTTCCTACTATTTTATTTTAGGGGCTATTATATAAAGGATATCAACTCAGAAGGGTTATATACATAAAAATATATAACTCAAGGGCATCTATATTGTTGAGAGGTGAAGAGTTGTAGTGGGCTATATTTAATCCCATATCGTGTATTATAAGCTTATTTATGTGAGTGGTGCCTATAAATAGGTTGTTGTACCCTCATTTACTTTTTGACAAGAATACAAAAAATACATCCATAGGGACACTTCTCTTGTGATTTCATGAGTGAGATTTCTACGTAAATCTAAATGTTATTATGTCATTCTTTGATATTTATGTTCATTATTATTCTACCATTATTTATTTGTCAACATATATAATATCAAAAGTTTAGAGGAATACCTATGCAAATCCACCAACTTTTCTTTAAATGCGAAGAACTTTATTTCAGCAATTTTCTTATAGCTCTCAAAACAGCATCATTCTATTTTTTGTCAATATTAACACTAACTTGAAATGCCAAAAATAAGGAGCTTACCACCCTCTTAATTATTATTATTATTTTAAAAGGAGAAGAAGGGTTAACATTCATTAAAAGAACTAAAGGCTGCAGTTGTTACATAAATATGTAAGTGCCTTAAAGCATCTGCAGAACATCTTTCACCTCTAAATATAACCCCATTGTGCTCTAACCAAATACACTAAAGCACAATGAACACACTCCTATGCTTTGTCAGTTTATCGGATGGTCAATACTGGAGTTTTTATCTTCCGCTTTCTTTTTTTGGAAATTTATATCTGATTATATTGGGTGTCATCTCATGAACAGGCTAGACTTTATCTGATGAAAGGCCAAAGGGACATCAACTCAGGCTCCATAGCCACCTTATTATTAACTATAGTTAAAGGGAAGATTAGCAGCAGATATTCTAGGTCCCGTTTGATAAGGGGAATAAATTTGTAGAATAAATAAAGGAATAAGGAAAAAGTAGAATAAATAGTGGAATAAGTGAGTTAACCTGTTTGGATGTTTTGACGTGTTTTATGAGAATACCATCATAAGTCATAACTAGTTCAATTTGATCTGATAAAGTCAATAAAAGCTCCTACATAACCTTCAGAGGGTCCTAAGTGCTTAACATTCTATTTTGAGAAGAAAAGATGAAAATATGATTATTTATGCAATTTTACTACTTTATTACAAATACAGAATAACCACAGATATGTCAATGATTTATTAAAGGTCATATGATCATTAATGTTTAACAAGTAGGTTCATTCAGACAAAAACAAGTTTTCATGCATTTCAAGAATTAATGGACATCTGAAAGCCTAAAAACAGACCCGCTTAATTAGCTGGGGTTCTAGTCAGAATAAAATTTATCTAAACCTTTTAAAAATCATAGAAAAATATTCTTTAGGATTTGGCATCCTTAATTTGACCATCTGAACCCATTTTGACCTAAAACAGAGTCTCAGGAAAACAGTTAACCCTAATTTAGGTTTCTGCACAATTTACTTAGTTAAACTTAGTCAAAACCTAAATCCGACTTCATTATCAGATTCCTTGGTTCCAAATTAGGTTTGTACTAAAATTTGAGTTCAATCAGAGATCATCTTAACCTAGTTTGTATTTTAATCCTATTCTGACTCTTTTTCTTACAAAGAACCCCTCAGCTTTTGAAAACCTTGCAAGGACCCCCTAACTTCCTCATCTTCTTCACATCCAGGTCCCTGCCGCCATTAGGAATAGCTATAGCATCTCCAGCGAGATTCGAGCGAGATTTTCTCACTCGTTTCTCAATCAATTAGTCCCAGATTTAAACTAGAGATTCCTTGAAGAATTCTCTTTCAATCAAGCCCGTCCTTGGACTCCAATTCTTTCCCAATCTCACATGCAAACGCATGGGAGATGCGGGTCTCATTGTCGTGCAAGCACCACGTGCTTCCAAGCTTGGTTTTCAAGCTTAGAATGCTGTTCTAAGCCTTATTTAAGGACCCAGGTCGCAAAGCCGATCTCCCTGGCAAATTTTGGTGAGTCAAAACACCCTAATCTACCCTTTCTAGCCACCAAACGTCCTTGCTCTGGCGACCTCCTTGGATCCCCCTCCTCCGGCTGTCCAACCATCAAATTGGACGGCCCAAGTTCTTCCTCTCTTCCTCGCGATCCTCTCCGGCCAAAGAGAGGACATCTCCTTGCCCCGTTCGTCATCGCCGTCCTCCCCCTCCGTTATCTTCTCTGACTTCGATCAGCCGCAACCGGAGCCTATTGGCCTCAACTCTCTCTCCTAAGATCCTCTACATCTTTCTCTTTCCCTCTACTTCTCTTTCCTACACTCACAACACACGCGCGACCGCCAATCACTTATCTCCCCTTCCGTCTTCTCTGCCTTCGGCAGTACTCCAACAAGTTCACTCGCACTCCATAGACCACCATCCGCCTCGCCACAACTCCCAAAAGTTCTACCATTCCACCACAACCAAAACCCCTCTCCTATTTCGTCGATCCACCCACTGAATTGCCCCACCGAATTCACTCACCACTGTTCACCTTCCCCAACTTCGTCCGAGCACTTCACACACTCCCACACCCCACGAACACCGCTATCATCTTCCTCGTTCTTTGGCGATACTATTGAACCATCTGACAAGGGCTTCCAAGCACATATTTGTGTTTCAAGTATCTACCGGAGCTCCGCCACCGCTGCCATTTTCGCCGCCCTGTTCATCGTGTTCAAAGCCACACACATCCCAGGTGCTTAGCCTTGGTTGCGCGGAGTAGCTCTAGGCAGGTCTCTAGGTGATCAATTGAAGGAGTCCATACCTACTGCTACCCTAATTGAAGAAGACTCCTCTGCGGCAGAAACGCAAAGAAGAGGGTGGGACTTAATCCAACCTCGTGAAGAAAAGTGGCAGTAGTGTACAAATTGAATTCATGCTATGGGCTCTTCGCCTCAGTAAGCACGAGGGTGAGGTCCTCTCAAGCACGTGCATACACACGTCCTCGCCTGCGCTCACGCCTCGTGGGTCTGGGCCTTGGTTCGATTACTCGGCTACCTGGGTCTAGTTTGGTTCGCCTGATTCTGAGAGAAAAAGAAGAGAAAGGAGAGAGAGGAGGGGCGGTTTTTGCCCTCTGTTGCTCTCTCTACACTTAGCGAATTTGAGAGGCCTTCGCCTCTGAAGCTACTGTGCTGTGCTTATGCCTCATCCTTGAGACTCGAAGGAAAAGAGAGGCCTTTGCCTCTGTTGTTAGTTCTAAGTTACTGTTGCATTGGAAATATTGGTTGATAATCATTGTTGATACATCTGATATATTTGAGCTTAATTAAAAGGGGTTAATCGGTGATTCAAATCACCATTTTAACTTATCATTTTTGCATATTGTTACTTGAAATTATTGATATATCATTTTGAATTAGTTCTGGTTGCAATTGCGTATATCTTTTATTTAAAATTGTGATCTTAAGATTGATTGGCTAATTACTCCCTGCATTCGACCTCGGACTTCTTATCTGAGTTATAAATTTAAGTGTTTAATGTAATTTTATCCTATACTATAACGCATTTCTTAAATAGTGACGATTTCGCGTTAATAGTGTAAAGTTATTCCATAGAGAGGGTGAAATAATTTTAACCCGTGTTAAGTCTACTTAACCCGTCATAAGTTCTAGACGTGTTAAGTGACATGTTAAACACTTAACACGCCAAACAAACACTGCCTAGATAAGCAACTTCATCAACCAAGATGCTGCTCAGTAAATGACATTATCACATAAATCTCATTCTCCAAATAAAGAAAAGTTCTCTCTAACCATATAGCCAAAAATAGACCACAGGGACAGTCCACCAACTTTGGATCTGTAAGACCTCAAATCCAGAGTTGTCGTCCATGGTGATTGGTTCCAACAGGAAACAATAGTCGTACCAGGTAATATCCGACTCAAAGATTGAGATATCGCAATATATCGGTGATATATCGTCGATATATCAGTATCCCCAAGGTTGGGCAAATCAATACTATTGATAGTATCTTTTTACCATGATATCGACGATATCAGCGATATATTCTCAATATCAATGATATATTCTTGATATATCCCTTTTTTGACTTGTCGACACGATATCGATATTTAAAACCTTGATGATGATGCAGTGATGATTGACTAGCCACAGGAAGAAAGTAGTGGTAAAGGAGATAATGGATATCATCATTAAAGTCCTAGTAGAGAGGATACCCAACATGAATACACAAAAAAATATACAAATATACATGGAGATCCTGTACCAAGTCCACCTTGTGACTATGACTTAGGGACAAGCCCAACAAGGTATGTGTATGCTTCAGGCCATTCTATAATATCCATCGATGATTTAAGTTCATCAGTGGGATCTCTTAATCTGGCGTCTCATTCTTTGGAAGTGGCCCAAGATCATCATCATCAAGTTATTATGGTGGCTACGGATCTCATTACACCAACCCTCACTACCAACCCCAAGATGAGGCGCAAAATTCATCTAATTACTTTCCTAGCTACACAAGCCCTCCATCTTATTATGATTCCTCATATGGCTATGGGCATGATAATCGCCACCAAAGTAATAATACCCAAAGTGATCCTATATCTGCAAATTATGGCTATGGGGTTTTCCCTGAGTATTTTGCATCCATGGTCCTCAACAATTTTCTTATCAACCTTTTCACTCTGCTGCATCACTTCCTCCTTGACCACCACGAAGTTCATCGATGAGACAATGGGAACTTTGTGAATCATCAGGTTCTATACTGAAACGAGGTGGGTCTACCGCATCTACAGATTCAAGAGGACATCGAGATAAGTATACTCAGAATCAGAGTAGATCTAGAACTAGAAGCAGGGGTAGCTCGTCAGATAGTCACCATCGATATCCATGTCTTGGAATACTTTTCTATTGCAGTGATAAAGACTATCAACGATACATCAATGAATATAATACTCGATATAGCTACATAGTGTGGGAATCATATTGTGAATATGTTAGAGTACTACAAATCGAGGAAGATAATTGGAGAGATATCGAACTAGGTCAAAGCACAACCTGGTATTGATTTGGTGGCATTAGCTAGTGCTTCCGTAGTTTGTGTAGTTAATTGATATTCTAACACTTTATATTTCATTTTTTTTGTGAGTAGCATTACTATGAACATTTATCAATTATTATCTTGTTCTATACACCTTTTCAATATATGACTGTCGATATGCGACTAGTGTATTTCTATTATGTTTTCATTCAAAATTTATGATTTTCGTCTTCTAGGTATTTCTTCATGATGTATTAGTTATTAAAATGTTAATTTTCATAAAATTTGTGATATTTTGGAGCATTTTAGATCTTTCCAAGCAATTTCCTTAAAATTCACCGATATTATATCTTTTTTGACTTGTCAATACGATATCGATATTTAAAACCTTAATCCGACTTCAGACACACTTCCCAAGGGAAGATGCAATTCAATTGATATAGATGGCAGTACAACGACATAAATCTAGAAGCAACATCTTAAGGCATTTTAGTATGCGTGATCACTTGCGCTATGGCATGCTTTTGGAAGTTAGAAACAGTAGTGAAACCTGTCTTCACAACGAACATACAGGGAAAACTAGGTTCTGATAAATAACCACGTGGCAACCAAAAATTAGGATTATGCAATAAATTTATTTCTTGTTCTTTTAACTAGTCAATTTAAAAGTGAAGTAATCCAGACAACTTATATTTACTTATAATAACAGAACAAATTTGCAAATTTAACATTGTTCTTACTCATTGCCAGTATTGATCCGAATAGGATGAAAACTGCCAGGTGCAGGAACCCCATTAACAACATGGCAGCTGGACAGTCCACAACTCATGGAATCAAGATGGGGCTGACCTGGAGTTGACATTGGATGCTGTGGCATGACCGGGTAGCCTATAGGTAGATTATTAACTGCACTGCAAACAGGTTGAGAGTTAACAAGAATGAACATAATTGAGGTCTATCATTGGATAAATAAGTTCATAGAAATTGCGACGTCGATGGGTGTACATGTTCGAAAATTTTAGACGGAAATGGCTTTGAGGTGTGTGATAATCACTTCCTAAAGGTGTTATTACACAGTTACAAAATACAAGTAATACACCCTCAGGATATAACAAATCCCTCTAGAATCTCTTAGAGAAGATATATCAACTTGTATTAGGTGACATATTTATATAGAAATCTGACCCTACGTAAGTGTCTTTTTATAACGGAAAGACAATTCCAATTGAAAGGACACAACTGTTGGGCCATTATCATAAACCCACAACCATTTCTAGCTTCCGAATTCAAAATTAAAATTGAAATTGGAACTGTGACATCAATCCCCAAGATTTGTTCCATTCCCATTTGGGTCTATTTCTATTTAGGATATAATAGAAGTTTTACAAATAAAACTACCCAAACACCTTTTCCCAAATGACGTGGGACCAAACATTACGAACTCCAACAGTATAGATCATACATTGCAGATTATTAGATACATAGAAACCCTCTTCTTGTTACACGAGAAATGGCCTTTTGACTAATCAGTGTAACGTATTGGTAAAATAACAATAGGGGAATCTGTTCAGCGATCAATTGCACATCATTTTCACATTGTGGAGAAACCTGTAGGAAGTTAAACATGGGGCAAAACCAGCTTTCTGTCTCAATTTCAGGTGTATTGAAAATTTTCCAGGCACTGAGGGGTCAAAAACTAGGCTGAAAGCACTTACCAGGCATGGGGTGAATCCCATTTTGTATTGGAGCAACTGGAACCTTAGGTGGCATAGGGTACTTCATCAGATGATATTGATGCTCCAGCAAATGGTTGAATAATATAATCTGCCTTTTCAGCTTCAGCCTGATATAATAGGCCCTAAAGAATTCTGAGTTTTCTTCTTCCAGTTTCTGCCATACTGAAAATACAAAAAAGAAAGGGAAAGATAGAAATCAGAAATACATGCAATAAATGTACCTATGTCCATCTTTCTTCAATCAGTGCTTTCCAAGACGGCATTCATTCTAACAACATATGTCAAATAGGATAAAATTTCAGTAACATGTCAATCTCGTATGAGCAAATGCAACACAGCAGGCATCCGGCATTGGAGTTAAAGCTAGCAAGGTCCCAGTAAAAGGAAACTCCTGATAGAAGCATTTAAGTTTAGCATTCCATAATAAATTCGCTAAAGAACACACAAAAAGTGTTGTTTAGTGCACAATTTTACATTGGAAATTAGAGATAAAAAATCAGGACATCATTATGACACCGACGAATATATCATCTCCTGAATATATCATCTCCTGATAAAAAAAGTAATCAAAACATCATAGCTTAGACACTGTCTTCCTTTTTTTTTTTGCTTGCACATACACGCTGCAGCCTCTAACCTAAAAATTTGAACCTATTTAATTCATATCCCTTCCAAATTCTTTGTTGCAATATCCCATTGTCTCGTGTACTTTCTTCCCTGCACTTATTTATTATCTTGTTTGTTATTTCTTTTTCTTAGCTGGATATGTCATGTTATTTTCACACACCTCTCCTCTATATAAAGAGGTGTAGGATTTCTTGAAAGAATAAGATGGTTCATTTTCTCCTACATGGTATTGAAGCGTGGTCCTAGACTGGGTTCCGGTATCCCACCAAACAAGCCTCCAAATCCTACACCTAAATCCCTTCTCTATGTTCTCATCACCATTGCCATCCCTTCCTTTCTCCTCGCCGACACCACAATAGCATCCACCTAGTAGAGCAGTGGCGCTACTGGGGGTTCTCTTCCACCGGTGGTGACAAAGGAGTCAGGTCCCACACGTGCTGCTACTATGGCTCTTCCAGGCTCCAACATACCCTCTTGCTATTTGTAGGGATCCCTACGTGGCCTTAGGCACGGATTTTGGGTTTCCACTTGCCCAGATATCCATGTTTGAGGTCTGATATGATCTGGTGGTTCCGATGGTGTTTATGATATGAAATCAGATTTCAAATCCTTGTTTGGGTGCGTTTTCCTGTCTATTGGGCTTGGAATGGCTTCTTCTAGCGAATCTAAGGTGGCATTAGGCATCGCTCCTAAGAAAGTGGAAGGTCATGGCTCCATTTTTTGGTCCTATTATTAGATTGGATGAGACCAATTATCCTAGATGGTCTCAGACGTTCCTCATGACAATGGAAAGTCATGACAAGGAATATATCTTACTAGAGTCTGAGCTCACGACAAAGACTGGAACATACACCACATGGAAGAAAGATAATGCTATGGTTAAAGCATGATTGATGATTGTGTGATTCTACGGATTGGGGATGACATCATGTACTACCCGATGGCCAAGGCGATGTGGGACAACCTTCGTGACACATGCTCACAAGTGAAGAACTTGTCTCGGGTTTTTCATATTAGTCACAAACTATTTGAGTTGAAGCAGGAGGGGCACTCTCTTTCACAATACTACTCCGCCCTAAAAGGACTTTAGGAAAAGTACAATGCCTACATGCTAATTTGTACATGTGCCACACAGAAGTATCGTAGAAAGGTTGTTCATCAGTTCTTGTCAAGACTTGGTCTAAAGTATGTTGCTGCTTATTCACAGATTCTTACACTTTTTGAGCTTCTTACCTTGAAGGAAGTATATAACCATCTAAGTCGGATTGCTGTGACCGCACCTCAGACTGAAGACAGTGTAGGTCAAGCCTCTACCCTTGCTGCAATCACTGGACGTGGTGGTAGGGGAGCACCTTCCACCCGTGGGCATAGGAGAGGATGAGGCATCTGGTAGACCCGTACTATGTGCACCTTATGTGGTAAGGTTGGCTATGTGGAGGCCCCATGCTGGGCATAGAAGGCCTCCAGTTGCTAACCAAACCACAGTGACTTCAGAGGAGAAGTCGGATGTTGTACCTGTTCCTTGAGTAAATTATGATGCCTTACTCCAGCACCTCACTCAACTGACTCAGGAGCCAACCACATCATCTACTGAGATTGCTGCCTTTGCCTCCTCATCAGGTACAGATATGTGTGCTCCACTTTCACAGGTATGTCTTGGTTGGTAAATTCTAGTGCTTTACATTATTTGTCAGTAGATTAAGGATGCTTTACTAGAGTATTGGTTGTACCTCATGGCAGAACAATGAAGGTTGCTGATGGTAAACATGCCTAGATTGATGGTCAAGGGGAGGTGGCAATCACTCCCACCATGACATTACCTAATGTTTTCTATGTCCCTGATTTGTCTCTAAATTTATTGTTCATCAGCAAGATTACTAAGCACTTTATCTGTCATGTTATTTTTTATGATGTGAGATGCATGTTTCAGGATAAGCTAACGGAGAGAATCATTGGTGGCAGACAAGAAAAATGGGGGTGTGTATCGCCTAGTCCAAACTCTACTTGCAACTGCATGTCAAGTTGAAGCTTGTTCTATAGCTGGGAGTGCATTGCAGTGGCACCGTCTCATTGGACACCCATCTTTGGATAGGCTTCAATGCATCATTCTTGCATATTTCACCAATTACAAAGATACATTGTGATGCTTGTCAACTTGGGAAGCACCACAAATCTTTTTATGTGAGTATTGGACCACGAACTAGTTATGTTTTTCAATTATTGCACATGCATGTCTGGGACTTGAGTTGGATTCCTAATTGACAGGTTACTGTTATTATTTGGTTGTAGTAGATGATTTTTCCAAGTTGTCTTTGTTATTTTTATTGAAGAATAAGGTTGATGTAGGGCATATTATTGAGACCTTTTTATTGGAAATAAAGAATCAATTTTTTGCTATTGTAAAGATTCTCAGCGATAATGCTTTGGAGTTTTGAACCACCAAATTAGCTACTTTCTACAGGTCTTATGGTATTATACATCAAACATCTGGCTCTCATACTTCACAGCAGAATGATGTGGCAAAAAGGAAATACAGGCACTTGTTGGATGTGGCCCATACGTTACTTATCCATCATTGTGTACCACACATGTACTAGGCCAATGCAGTCCTCATGACATGCTACCTTATCAACTGGATGCCTTCTTTTGTGTTGCATAATTGGACTCCTTGGCATATTTTATATCCTGAGAGTGATTTGTTTTAGCTACCACCTCGTGTGTTTAGGTGTGTAGCATTTTTACATCTCTTGGGCTCATGGAGAGATAAGCTGGTGCGAAGGGCCATGAATGTGTTTTTCTTGGAAATTCATGGGCGCATGGTATTAATGTTTTGATCTAGTGACTGATAGGCACTACGTGAGTGCAAATCTTACATTCCATGAGTCTGTCCCCTATTTCTCACTTGCAGTACGACAGTTGTCACCAGAGGCAGAGTTTGCACCCATGCTTATTCCTTCACTTCCCATGGATGGGATTGCTGTTTCTAAGACTAGTCCAACACTTTGTAGTGGCAGTGATGATTCTGAGACTTCCTGCACCCGACGATGGTAGTGATGATCAAAGGTTCAGAGATCCGCCTGTCACATATCAATTGCCAGTTACTTACAGGAAGCACAACCCTCCCTCCCCACTTCAGTCCCACCATCCTCCTCGAGTCAAGTATGTGTTAAGAGATCTGACCATTGTGTGACTAGTGATGATTGTGCAGGTCCAGTTGATGTTCCGAATGATGACCTTCCGAATGCTATTCGGAAGGCGTTGCATGCTTATGTGTAGTACCGTGTGGGTGAAGCTATGTCTACAGCTAATTTGGGGACCGCATTTGGACTCTTTACTACTGCACTGGCTACCATACAGATACCTTCCATGTATCAGCAGGCGATCTAAAATGACGTCAAGTTATGAAGGATAGGATGGCTGCTCTTCAGACTTAACACACGTGGGAGCTTATCCCACTTCCAGCCAATGCTCAACTCATGTGATCTTGTTGGGTCTTTGTAGTAAAATACAATCCTGATGAGTCTATTTTAAGGTACAAGGCTCGATTAGGGGCAAAGGAGACGTATGAGGTAGACTTCTTCGATACTTTCTCCCCTGTTGCTTACCTATCGACAGTCTGAATTCTTATCTCTATTACTTCCCACAAGGACTGAATGATTTACCAACTTGATGTGAAGAATGCCTTCCTATATAGCGATCTTTAGGAGAAGGTTTACATGCAGCAACCGCCTAAGTTTGAGGTTAAGGGGGAGTAAGTATGCAGGTTGAAAAAGGCCATTCATGGCCTTGAGTAGAGTATGAAAGCGTGACTCTAGAAGCTCTTAGAGGTGGTGGAGAAGATAGGTCTACAGAAATCTTTGTCAGACCATTCCTAGACTAAGAGGGGCATTGTAATCCTTTTGGTCTATGCTGATGATCTCATTATTATTAGTGATGACAAAGTTGAAATTACTAAGATCAAGCAGTCTCTTGCTAAGCAGTTTGTTATGAAGGACTTAGGACAACTGTAGTATTTTCTTGGTATAGAGGTAGCCAAAAGCAAGTAGGAAATTATGTTGTCTCAGCGTAAGCATGCTTTAGATATGCTTTAGGAGACAGGCATGCTGGGGTCCAAGTCAACTAATAGTCCTATAGACCATAAAGTGCATCTCTATGATCAGGAGGTAGAGCCCGTAGACAATCGGGTATATAAGCAGATTGTGGGAAAATTACTATATCTGATGATTACCCGACCAGATATTACTTTAGCTGTGAGCAAGTTAAGCTAGTTTTTGGACAAACCGACCAAGTAACATTGGCAGACAGCTATGCAGGTGCTGAGATATCTAAAGAAAGCACTTAAGTATGGGATACTCAACCAAAGAGGATCTCCCATGATGGTAATTGGGTATTCTAATGCAGATTACACAAGGTGTTGGTTGATAAGAAATCCACTATTGGGTTCTGCACATTTATGGCTGGAAATCTAGTTACCTGAAGGAGCAAGAAATAGGGAGTTGTTTCCAAATCCAGCGTTGAAACAACCTTAGGGACCGTAGTAGAATTTCGGGGTTCTTCAGGGAGGTTGCTACAATTTTCACATGCCAAAATGAGTACCCAAGAGTCATTTTGAAATTTTTCTTAGAACTTGGGGTTTTCTGCAATTTTCTACGCATCTTGTTTTTTTTTTTTTTCAGTTGGACCCTGGGGGTCTTATGACAATTTTCCCACACTAATTGCAATACCTAGTGATTCTAGGAAGTATGCCTAAACTTTGGCAGCTCCTTTGTAAATTCTGCATGACTAGGTTTATGGTTAAGGACCCCATCGTCACCCTCTCCACTCGTGGAGAGGCTTTTTGAAATTCTCATGCCCTGACGTTTGATTGTGGGATCCCACGCGAATAGCCAAAAATCTAGGGTCATTCTTATACTTTACTCGACCCTACCTAACCCTAAATTTCCATTATTTAACCCCCCCACCCCTCGACACTCACATCTAGCTCTCCTCCCTCTCAAAATCGCACCCCCAACGACGCGATCTTCGCACCCTCTTCCATACAAGCAAGCAAGGCAAGAGGAAGGGCGAGGAGAGTGCGGCAGATAAGAAAAGGCCCAGGGATCTCGACATGTGCAGAGAGGGGGAGGATGTGCAAGCTATACCCCACAAGGAGGAATGGAGCTTGAGGAGTGATAGGTGTGCGCGTCGTGGCACCAGTGTGCGTAGCAAGGGCGGTGCGGCTGGCACTACGTGAGGTTAGGCGAGCGTGTGGGGTTGACGCGGCCGTCCTTGCGCGAGGTCAGGCGAGCACGTGGGGAGGCTCGGTCGACATTGCATGAGGGCTGGCGCTGAGCAAAGGCGACCGCTGCTGCGCATGAGGGTGGTTGCTGCTACGCGAGGGCAGTGCTATTGCTGTGCTGTGTTGCATGCATTGCGAGGACAGCTGGGCAGAGTGTGGGTTTGCGTGCATAGGTTCGTGGGTGCGGGTTTCATTTTTGGGTGGGTTCGAGGCTCAAACAGACTTAGAATCGCACCCGTAAGACTTTGTTGGGAAGGTATCAACACCCTCTACGTTTTAGCATTGTTTATGATCATGTTTAACACGTTTTTAGACTGCTAAAAATGTATTAAAGCATACATGACACTTGTTTGAAATAATATGTGCTTAAGTTCACTGTCCGAGGGTGACTTGGCCCCGACGAGAGCTCACGTGGTGTCTGGGGAGATTTGTGGATCGACTTGCATGCCCCCATTCCTCCCGTTAACACGAGGTAGAGTGTGGCTACCTCCCCCATGCCCTGTCTTCTTCTTAACTAATGTCATGCATAATTGTATACTTATAGTCGTGTGAAGTTCCAGTACCCTTGAGCCACCACTTAGGTGGAAAATCTTCTCGAGTCATATTCAGACCCCACGGGAGTATGAAATGGCCTAGCGTGGCCGATGAAACATCTAGTTGAATGACCAGGGTTGTGTTTACACCCTAAGGGAGACTAGAGGGTCACTTCAAGCATAAGGAATTCGTACAAACTTGTTTTCTTTATCTTTATGCAACAACCAGCAACTATATAGGACTAGACGTGAACCCTAAGGAAGGCATTAGTTGTACTTGTAGATTTTGAAATGTTTCCGTGTTTCCAGATTAATTACCGATTAAGAAAGGATGAACTTGAAACCTAGGGAAGAACCAGCTGAGGGCGGCAATCAAACCACAGGGATAATTGATGACAAATTGTTGGAAATCCTTGAACACTAGGGCCAAATTTGAGCTACTCTAAAAAATGAAATGTGGGATTTTGATAATGGTAAAATGAAAATGGAAATGTGGAGATGGGAGGAGATGAGGCCTAAGTGGCCGATCGATTGGTTTTGTGTGGGGGTGAGCTGGCCTTTGGATACGCACGTACCGAGGAGAGCTAACCATCCTTTGTGTAGGGAGCGAGCTGGCCCTTACGTATGCACGTACTGAGGAGAGTTGACCATCCTTTTGTGTAGGGAGTGAGCTGACCTCCTCGGGTAGGGACTCGATGCAGGTACGGCCTCCCTACATCGACTCTTGTTAGGCCCACGGGACCAATCGGGATAGTCGGGCAAGGGTGCGCAAACTGGTGAGAGGTGCGACCCCTGTTCTGTTCTGTGTTGTACAGCTTGGAGCGTATCTGTTAGTGGAAACAATTGACCGCGTGCCAATGCGGGGTAACCCCCGTGTGTTTATCACGCGGTCGTAGTCATTGCTACGTTGCGGCTATGACCCCAATGTGGTAGAACGGGTGTAGGACAAACGCGGGGGCATTCTCTCAGCCAAGAAAGCACCATGTGTATGTTTTACATCACGGGAATACTGCAACAAAATCGTTCCGTTAGGGAATATGTGAATCAAGAGAAAGTGGGGCCCTTTGCTAGAACACCTGAAATCAAGAAACTAGTAGCTAATAATAAAAAATGAAACATACAAAATGCCTGCAATTATATTACTTTTCTTATTAGTTTAAATTTGTTGTTTGCTTACTGTACACTTGCCATACTACTCAGCTTTTGCTGACGTTTACCACTTGTCTTCAGGTTAGGGAGGTGAGCAGCTAGTTCCATTGACTGTAGAGGGAGTTAGGCCTAGCAGAGCCTAACCTTAGTTTAGCGATTACTTTCCCTCTATTATAGCAGCTTTCCTTTGTTGTGGTAGTGAGTTTCTAGCCTCCAAATAGGTAGTTTCCTTTTTTTGTTGCCTGCTCTTTTATCTGTTGTGATGGCTATGACAATATGTTGGTCTTTTCTTCGAATGAGTGCCAGTGCACAAACTTTTTCCCTGGATTTCCGTTGTTTAACTTTTTGATAGATATAATGCATGTGTGATAATATTGATTTTGGTTATTTCTCGTTGGACAACTAGGTCTTAGGTTAGATGACGCGATTTGACCTGGGTTTCTGTGTGGAGTCAGATCAAGTCGTAACAAGTGTTGAGTCAGAGTATAGGGCTATAACCCAGATAGCTACAGAGATGATCTGGGTGAGATCATGTAACGACCCGATTCCCAAGTCCCTACGAGACGAGAACCGGACCGACTCGACTAATCCCAAGACCTAGTCGTCCAACGAAGAAGTAACCAAAAGAGCAGTAAAATAAATCACATTCAGCATGAATATAACTAACAGTAAGGAAAGAAACCACTACAGTATATACCACCATAACAGTAGAACAACATTCATAACATAATATGAACTACAGGTAAAGAAAAGTACAGCGGAAACAAGAACTAATCACTATAACAGAACAAAAAGAGGTACAAGAGAACAGTGGTAACTCTACTGGACCCTACTCGGCCCAGCGGATATCTGTTCTTGATGGTGACCCTATTCAGCTGTCGGTAGTCCACACAAAGGCGTAGGGTACCATCCTTCTTCTTCACAAACAGTACCGAGGCTCCCCAGGGAGACGCACTGGGCCTCACGAAACCTTTCTCCAAAAGGTCCTGCAACTGGGACTTGAGCTCTCGCAGCTCAAGCGGTGCCATCCTGTATGGCGTGGTGGAGATGGGGCTGGTCCCTGGTACTAGTGAGATCTCAAATTCGATCTCACGCTCGGGTGGTAGTCCTGGTAACTCGTCTGGAAACACGTCAAGGTACTCTCTGACCACCGGGATACTCTGGAAGTCTGCCACAGGGCTGGGCTCTGCCACCACACAAGCAAGGAAGCCCTCACACCCCTGTCTCAAAAGTCTCGCCGCCCGAAGTGCCGAAATGCACTTGAAACCTCCGTCCACTGGCTGTCCGTGAAACTCGAAAGAAGGCAACTCCGGAATGGAGAAGATGATCTTCCTCTCAAAACAGTCCACCAAGGCGTGGTAAGCGGACAGCCAATCAATCCCCAGAATCACTCCAAAGTCCTCCATCTGTAACATAATCAGGTCAGCTGGCAGACTATGTCCCCCAACGCTGACCTTGCAATCCGTGTACACCTCCTCAGCTACAAACAGCTGACCACTCGGACCTCTGATTACGAACGGATTCTCTAACAGTGTATAATCACAGTCCAAACTAACTGCGAAACTGACTGCGACAAACGAGTGCGTAGCGTCGGAATCGAAAAGCGTGTAAACGAGTCTGCCGGAAACTGAAACCATACTTGCCACCACCGATCCCGAAGCTCTGGCGTCCTTGTGTGTCAGGGCGTTGATACGCCCTTCAGCTCTAGGTGCGGACGAAGCAGCCACACTCTGCGTCGGATGGGTAGGTGCTAGCCGGTACCCTCCCCGTGACTGCTGTCCTCCTCCTCGCGCCTGGGAACTGCGGCCTCCTGCGCGTCCTCCAGTGCTCTACGCGGGAAGTATCTCCTGACCTCCTGCCCTAGACAGGCAGTCCCTCCTGATGTGGCCCGGCTGGCCACACTGGTAACAAAGGGGAACTCGACTCCCGCCCTCAGTGGGTCCCTGCTGTCGGCTGGGCGGGGGTCCGGTGTTGGCAACTGGCCCCTGTCGAGGGCCCCCAAAGGCCACTGATGGCCCTGTAAAACGTGACGGCTCTCCTGCGGACGCCACGTGTCTCCTCTCTCGCCGGCCCTGTGAAAAGTCAGGCTGAAAGGGCCTCTTCCGCCCGCCGTCAGTGTCTCGCGCGGACGGGTTGGTCTCCTCGTAAGTCATAACTGCCTCCACCACCCTCGAAAACGTAGGCAGCTTCAGGGGTTTGACATACCCCCGAATCGCAGGCCGGAGCCCCTCGGTGAACCTCCAAAGGCACTTCTCCTCAGTAGCTACCGCTGTCGCTGCAAAGCGGGACAGCTCCAGGAAACGCGTGCGGTACGCGCTCACGGTCATCGTCCCTTGGCGGACAGTATGGAACTCCCGCCTCCTCTGGTCCTGCCACGTCTGGGGAAAGTACTGCTCGCAGAAGAGGCCGACGAACCGGTCGCAGGTCGGCTCGTCCCTCTCCTGTCCCCGGACCACCCTCCACCACCTGTGTGCCGCACTCTCCAGCTGGTACGTGGCAAAGGCCACGCGGCACTCCACCGGGGGGCGAAGGGTGTCGAAAAACTTCTCCAGCTGCTCAAGCCAGTCCTCTGCCTCAGTCGGGTCCTCATCCCCCTTGAAGGAGGGGGGCTTCAGCTTCCGGAACTGCCTGAAAAGCTCGAAGTGGCGCTGTAGGGGAGGTGCTGGTGCACCTCCAGGCGAAGGTGCCTCGTGCACGGAAGTGTCGAAGGAAGGTGGAGGCTGCGGCGGCCCATCCCCTCCCCCGTGTCCAGCGCCGCGTCCGTCGAGTGGTCCCACAGAGGACTCCCCCTCCACAACCCCAGGGTGAGGTGCCCGGGGCGGTGGGTGGAGCTCCTCTCGTACAATATCTCGTATCAGCCAGGCGAGGTCCTAGGCCTGGACGCTCGGGAGTAGTGGCTGGTCCACTGGGGTGTCGGCAACGGCACGCCCACCTCGCCGACCTCATCCTCGGCCGCGCCCGCGGCCGGCCTCACTGGTCCCACGACGAGGCATCTCCTGCAAGGAGACGCGAAACAAAACGAAACACGTCACTACGGAACGATACCGAACGGAAATGTCTAAGAGCTCATGTCAAAAGATATGTTGTAGTGGCTACTCTAGTTATAGACATGTGAATTGATTATTTTCCAGTCAGTTGATTCACTTCTCGGGACGACCTTGCTCTGATACCATCTTGTAACGACCCGATTCCCAAGTCCCTACGAGACACGAGAACCGGACCGACTCGACTAATCCCAAGACCTAGTCGTCCAACGAGGAAGTAACCAAAAGAGCAGTAAAATAAACCACATTCAGCATGAATATAACTAACAGTAAGGAAATACAACAGTAAGAAAAGAAACCACTACAGTATATACCACCACAACAGTAGAACAACATTCATAACATAATATGAACTGTAGGTAAAGAAAAGTACAGCGGAAACAAGAACTACTCACTATAACGGAACAAAAAGAGGTACAAGAGAGCAGTGGTAACTCTACTGGACCCTACTCGGCCCAACGTCCTCTGCAGCCGCTGACCCTGGCTGCTCAACACCTGATCCTGAAAGGTAACGAGTGTAACACGTCAGCAAAACGCTGAGTAGAGTGGCAGCTAAACTAAAGAAACAGTAAAGTGTACAGTAGCTGTTTAATTTTCTTTCTTCCTTTATTTACGTCTTTCTATTGTTTCACAATTTATCTATTTCTCAGGTCTTTCACTTGATCTCGAATGTTCCTTGTGGGAACGATCTTGATTGCAGTCTTTTTCGAACAGTAGAAGTAGCACGTGGTGCTCTCCTGGCCGAGAGAGTCCCCCGTGGTGATCCTACTCTCAGTCAACCACCCCAAGGTCACTTACAGACGTCGGACCAGACGTCTGAAAATCGATTATTTTGGCACGCTACTGTTCGTCTGCGCGCTCCTGCGTTTTCTCTCTCTCCCTCTTTTTCCCTCTCTCCTGCAGCCGCAAACGCCTCTGCCACGTTCTCTCTCCTCCTCGCGCGGCCTTAAAAGGGCCACGCCTCTCCCTCACTCCCGTCACCTCCGCCTCCTTCCTCTTCTCCTTCAGCCAGTGCGCGAGAGCGAGCGCGAGGGTGCAGCGGCAGCGACAGCCGCGGTGAGCATGGGAGGAGGTGCTGCGCGTGGGAGAGGCGCTCGGCCGTGAGGGCGAGCTCGCCGGGGCTGCTAGGGCCGGCCGGCGGGGGGCGCAGCGGGCGCGGAGCGACGCGGGAGGACTGCTGCGGCTCGAGCAGCAGGCGGAGCACTCGCAGCGCAGCCGAGCATCGCGAGCGGAGGGCGAGTGGCGCCCTGGTTCTGGAAAATTTTCCAGAATCAGACGTCTGTGCTTCTATCCAGACGATGGGAACGATGTCTTGAAGACTGTCCAGACGTCTGAAAGGTGAGTTTTTCTGTCTCCTTCCTTCCCTTCGATTGACCGTACTAAGATAGAGGAAATGGGTACGCGCAGGGTCGGAGATTCGCATCCAACGCGAATCAGACGTCTGGCTGCAGTGCCAGACGGTGGGAACGACTTCCAGACGTCCTGGATGACCATCGGACGTCTGGGAACTAGGCCAGACGCCCCCGCAGGCTTCTGGACGTCTGAGAGCAAACGCAAAGCGAGGTAATTCCCTGATCCACTTTTTAAGACGTCTGGAAGAAGTTCCAGACGTCTGATTTTGCACTGTTTCGTCGTTTTCGACCCGTTTCGGGCCCGTTCAGGCTCCGTTTTCCACGTTTCGAGTTGCGTTCTTTTCGGAATTACATCCTCTACCTGTCTACAGTAGCTGTATACTGTTTTGAGAAGTTTCTTATGTTTGATCCTTGTGATAGGACGCCGTTCCGTTGCAGTCTCGGGGGTTACGGAGGCACGCGGGGTTCCCGACCACGCCCCCAGTTCGCCTGTTGTAACCGGTAGAGTGGCTTTAAGTATAATCCGTTAAATTATGAAACCATAAATAGAACCTAGGACATTGCATGAATCCTAGGAATGAGAAATAGATTGAATGGTAGATTCCTAGGGTGTTGCATGAATCCTAGGACTGGAAAACTAGATTGTATGATAGATCCTAGGATATGGCATGAATCCTAGGACGGGAAAACTAGTGGAATGTATGAATACTGCAGTCTTGGAAAATGTGGAAAGGAAATAATAGCTGCCTGTGAATTGAATTAACAGCTGCCCGTTATGAATAAATGAACATGATTAAGAATATGGGATGTATGAACGTGAAACTGGAATGGTGAAACTGGAATGTTCTGAGTTAAAGAGCTGGAACCCTACGGGGAATTAAGAGTAGAACTCCTGGAAAGTGAATGGAATAGAATTGGGGAAGTGAGCTAGCCCTTGAGTACAGAGTACCAAGGAGAGCGACTGTCCCCCCTGTTTAGTGCAGAGCGGAGCCAGCCGCCCCAGGGACCCGGAGTTAGAACTGGCCACTCTATACCGACTTGCTGGCCCTCGTGTACGTAGTACCGAGGAGAGCTACTAGTGTAGGGAGGTACTAGCTACCCCACAGGCCCCGGGGTTCTACTAGCCTCCCACACCGACTTGTTAGGCCCATTGGGGCAAACCAGGGTAGTCAGGCGAGGGTGCGCAGACTGTGGAGGGGCAAGGCCCTTATTTGGTTACTGTGGAGGGGTTGGACCCCTGTTACTGAGAGGGCTCTGCCCTGTACTGGTTCCGTGCTGTGCTTTGGGTGCACCCATTAACGGAAACGATTGACCGCGTGCCAGTGCGGGTTAGCTACCCGTGCGTTTACCGCGCGTGCCGTAGTCACCGTTACGTCTGTCAGTGACCTTGGGATGGTTGACTGAGAGTAGGATCACTACGGGGGACTCTCCCGGCCAGGAGAGCACCACGTGCTACTTCTACTGTTCGGAAAAGACTGCAATCAAGATCGTTCCCACGAGGAACATTCGAGATCAAGTGAAGGATCTGAGAAATAGATAAATTGTGAAACAATAGGATGACGTAAATAAAGGAAGAAAGAAAATTAAACAGCTACTGTACACTTTACTGTTTCTTTAGTTTAGCTGTCACTCTACTCAACGTTTTGCTGATGTGTTACACTCGTTACCTTTCAGGACCAGGTATTGAGCAGCCAGGGTCAGCGGCTGCAGAGGACGCTGGGCCGAGTAGGGTCCAGTAGAGCTACCACTGTTCTCTTGTACCTCTTTTTGTTCCGTTATAGTGAGTATTTCTTGTTTCCACTGTACTTTTCTTTACCTGCAGTTCATATTATGTTATGAATGTTGTTCTACTGTTGTGATGGTATATACTGTAGTTGTTTCTTTCCTTACTGCTGTATTTCCTTACTGTTAGTTATATTAATACTGAATGTGATTTATTTTACTGCTCTTTTGGTTACTTCCTCGTTGGACGACTAGGTCTTGGTATTAGTCGAGTCGATCCGGTTCTCGTGTCTCGTAGGGACTTAGGAATCGGGTCGTTACAGATCACTACTGTAAGATTTACATGTCCAGATTCAGGAACCTATGGAGATGATATGCGGCAACCGAACAATTACATATATTGCCAACAATTCCATGTTCCATGAGCGCACCAAGCATGTCAAGGTGGACTGCCACTACCCCAGAGACTTGATCCTGCGTGAGATGTGCACCACCATTGTTGCATCTGGAGACCAGACAACAGATATGTTCACGAAGCCTCTTCCACATTCTGCTTTCGATGACTGTTGTTCCAAGCTAAACATGATTGACATCTATACTCCAGCTTGAGGGGAGTGTTGATATATCCCCGTTTTTCCTTTACTTTCTTCCCTGCACTTATTTATTATTCTATTTGTTATTTCTTTTTTTCAGCTGGACATGCCATGTTATTTTCTCACACTTCTCATTTATATAAAGAGGTGTAAGATTTCTTGGAAGAATAAGATGATTCATTATCTCCTACTTTCTTCCTTGGCCTCCTACCACCAACAATGTACAATAGGGCTGTATGATAGAAACTTTCCATTGATAAAAGGTTATGTCATGACTAAAATAGATATTTCTTCAAGCTACCTACTCAAACAGAATCCAATTTGATGCCATTTTTTACTTTCAGGGCCTCATATTTTCTTTCGCTATCACGCTTAGGATTCTACTATTTGTCACCTTTGAAACCTCTCGCCTTCTTTCTATTGTAATGATACCTAATCAGACACTTTCCCTCGCTGCACTACCATGGTGACAATCATGAACAAGCATGGATTTAAGATCGGGCTTTTTGCTGCCATCCTCCTCTGCTTACTGAATTCCCCAATATAGCTGCTTGATTAATGCACTTGTGGGACACATGGTCTAGACCTTAATTATCCCATTTTATACCAAAAGGGGCTGGTCGAGTTTTTTTGAAGCTGTCATCAACACCATCAAATTGTAGCTTTTCTTGGCAAGAGCACTGTCTAGACAACCTTGAAACACTACCAGCCGCATAGGATACAATGGACCAAGAAAATAAACTTTTATCCTTATCATTCAGAAGACAGTACACCTCAATTGGAGATATGTCAAATCTGGTCACCAAGGGGTTGACTTAGTGGTAGAGCCCCCATTGGCATTTAAGAGGTCATGAGATCAAATCTTATGTCCACCATATTTACCTTCTCAACAAAAAAAAAGATCCATTTCCCCCTTGAGCATTACCTTATGATTCCTGAAGCTGACTGCCAGGTATATCGAAGCGGCTAGACCCTTCTCTTCAAAGCCAAGCTTGATGAGGATCTTCAAAAATAAGATACCCATCGCACTTCCCTCATCGACGAGGAGGTGTGTGGCTGATTCTTCCCTACTACGAGGAGAGTAAGGGGATCTGAATGAGCTTCCAACTGTGGCAGGAGTTGGCAGAGTGCAACTGGTGTTCTTTCCATCTCTTGGCAGGGATTGCCATCTCCCCATCGAACAACCGCCATTGTTGCTGCAGAATTGGCGATCACCTCTGACTCAATAGGGCTGCGGGGATTGCCATTTACGCCAACTATCACCTCAACCTCCTTTCCAAGGAGATTGTGTTAGTTTGCTCGCTACAAATGTGAGTTTGCCTTTCAGATTGCACACCTTCTTCTAAAAAGGGCCAAGCCCCGTTCATGGTATTCCTCTACTGGGACATTTCTATTGAGACCTCACTCAAGGATGTGGGTGAAGGCATTGTGCGCCACTTCTATCAGGACCATATTGTTTTCCCTTAGCTGTTGCAGCTTACCCTTGTGATATTCCTTAGTCTATGGGTTTCTTGCTCTTGTCTAGGCCCTTATTGCATTTCACAAAGTAAGCCAAGTCGTCGTGCTAGATCTGACATTCAATATGGTCTCTCAAATCTCAGCAATCTTACGTAGCATGACCCTTCGCTTTGTGATAGCTATAGTAGGGCCTTGTATTTGACTTACGCTCGAGGGGAGAGGGTGGTGGCAAGAGATCTTGGTTAGTAAACGTGACTTCAGCCAAGATCTCTGTTCAATTTATCGTAAGGGGGATATACTCATGGTCTCTCTCTCTCCTGGGTTGCTTAAGCCTATTATCACTATTAGGAAATAAATGAGGATCTAATTAGTTGGTTGTCAAGGATCCAATTAGTTAGTTGTCTTACTTTGATCCATGTTATTTTTAGTATGTTGGAGTGTTTTCCCTTTTTGTACTAAACCCCCCTCTCTATTTAAAGAGGGGTTTGGCTTGGTTATGGAATAACAATAAATATTCCCCCCAAAATCTCCAACAATCACAATAGGGGTTCTCTCAATCTCCCCTTTGTTCGGGTTGACATCCCTTCCTCTTGTTGAAGCAGCCACAACCACTTCGACCTTGACTCGTCTCTGCTACAGCCTATTGTTTTTCCTGATGGGTTGTTTTCTTCCTTGACATTGTCAGCTAGGAGACCCCGAGAGCAAAAGGAACCATCCTATTCCGCGAATCTTATGGCTCTATTCCATGGTTATGCCATTTTTTAATGGAAAAATTTGTCGATATCATACCAAAAGTGCCGAGTTAGGAGACCTAACTTGAAGTACTGGACAACTACGGCGCCATAAGACCTCTTGTACTTAATGTATTGGGCCTTATAACGATTTGGATAGGAGTGGAAGAATTTCCCTTTCCGTTGCTGGATCTGTGATAACAGTTTGAGGTTATCCCTAACCCTCTGTTGGCCAATAAAGTACTAGTAGAACTTTGTTGGCTAGTTCCTGAAAGTAGAAGATCTGACCTGCCAGTAGCTCATTGAGCCACTCATGAGCCATCCTTACTAAATACGACTGGAATACTCGGTAGAGTACCTTGTCTGAATAATTGTGGACCAATATCATCTATTGGTAATTACCGATAAAATTGTTAAGGTCTGTAGTACTACCATACAACGGGAGCGTAGGGTGCTTAAACTTCTCTGGGAGGGGGGCCTTCATCACTTTCTTAGCAAATGGGTACGTAGTGACGTGCCTGGGGATGGATCTCCCTCATTGCCTGAGTCACTTGACGAATGATCTCGAGAAAAGACCCTCACTCACTAAATTGAAATGCCCAAAAGCTAGATTATTCATCCAAGTCACGCAAGGCCAGTAATAGCAGTAAGACTTGTGGAGTCTTATCTCACCTATTCTTGATTTCCCTCTTGAAATCTGTTATTTACTCTCTGAGGCAGGTGTTTTCTTCTTTGACTATGTGATGCCACAGCACTTGCTCATCTAATCCGTCCTGAGGGATCGGATTCTCTTGAAGAGCAACCTGCTTGCGCTTCCGCACATCCTGGAGGTAATTCATAATCTCCTCCCACTCCGCCTGAAGATCAAAGAGGCAGTCGAGATACTCTTGTTCATCCTTTTGGGCCTATTGAAGGGGGTCCAAAGGAGGCTCCTTCGCTTGAAGAACCTCTTTCTTCTTCTGATTGTCACCTACCTTCGCCTTCTTCTACTTGTTGCCTTTTTCCATCTAACTTCAACAATAGGATTGGGTGACACTTGACTCCTCATTAGACACTTGATCGACATTAACCTTAGAGCCATGACACGTTGTGGGAGCTATAGTGTTAAAAAAAATGAAGTATTCCATCCACCTATGAAACCTTAGGCCTCTATTTATAAAGAAGAGGCAAAGGAAAAACTATAAACAAATCCCTCAACAAAACAAAATAGAGCAAGCAAGCCACAAAGAACAGAAAGTAGAAAAATAAGATAGATAAGACTAAACATTCCCCCTCGAACTGGAGTATAGATATATATCATACTCAGTTTGGAACAACCATCAAAGGAGAATCAAGGAAGGGCGTTGGTGAACATGTATGCAACTTGGTCTTTAGATGACACATGAAAAGTATAGATGTACTGATGGCATCACCATCATCCTCTATATCTAGCTTAATTTGGCTAAGTTTTAAACTTGAATTCACCTAATTAATATACAAAATGGTATAATTCAATCAGAGTTGAAGAAAGAGGAATTAATAAAAAAAGAAGGTTAATTCTGCTATTATAACAATTATAAATGTTGAATAGCTAAGGGGAAAATCTATGATTAATTAAAGGTCAAATAAGCTTAAAAGTCAAATAAATGGGCTCAAATGATCAATCTACGGTTCACTAAGTTAACAAGTTATTTAATCATTAATTAACCCTAATTTTGGCCTCACTTAAATTAATAAGATTCTAGTGAAAATAAATGTAATATAAATCTTCTAAAAATCATCTAAAAATATTTTATGAGGATTAACATAGTCAATTTAACAATCGAAACCCGTTTTGACCTTAAACAGAGACGTAGGCGGGTCTTTGATACATTTTGGATCAAATTATAAATTAACCATGCAAATGATATCAAAACCCAAAATTGAAGTCACCGTTAAATTTATTATGTCCAAATTAGGTTATTATAAAAATTGGGGCTCATTTAGACTTCATCTTGGCCTAGTTCGCATTTTGACCCCTGAACCCCAATCCCCCACACTCCCCCTTTTTTTTTCATTTCTTTCTTTTAAGCCACCCTCGGGCACCCTCGGTCACCCCTTAGGGTTCAGGGGAACCAAATCAACAAGGCAAGGCAGTTGCTCCCGCTACCAACTCCTGTGGCCGCTCCGGTCACCACCTCTGACCGCATCCGCTCCGGCTGCCACCTTCGGTTGCGATCTTTGGGCATTGTGTGCTCTGCGTGCTGCCTCTTCCTCCTCACGTAGCCACCGCCATCACCTGCACCTACGTCTCTCCTTCAGCTTCCTCATCAAGGTCATGTGAGCCATTGAGCCATGATTTGCACCACTCTTCTCACGATCTCGTAAGAGATACCTGCCACGTTTGCCGTGCGAGGTCATGCCTCAACTGGTGCCAAAAATCATGGCCCATAACCATGAGACTTCCTCGCCATCAGTACCGCCTCGTCTCCATCTCGATCCAACGCAACAGACGTACAGCATCGCCGCCATCTTCTTCTTCGATCCTTGGTCTCACGATGGAGTCACGATCTCCTCCGATTCGGTCTGGGCGACGCCACCAACGCCGCACCTCACATCCCTCGTGCCGAATAGGGTTGGGCCTCGCACAGCACCGAGATCATCTCATCCAACACATGCCTCTCCATCGCCACCCGAGCAGCAATCCTGCTCCTTTGCCTGCAACGTGGATGATGGCCACCATATCTCCTTGATGTAGGGATCCAAGTGGATCCCAAAGGCGTGCTGCATTGCATGTCGCAAACGAGGAGGCACAACATCGCATCCCACCATCCAGGCCGTCGCCCCTCTTTCTAGCGAGAGGCGCCACCTGTTGCCACCTCTTCTCCTCAGCCTCCAATAGCCACGTTGATTCCCTGCCGACCAACTCCTCTTCATGGGCGTGGAGGAGGCATCCCCCGTGACGTTATCAATCTAATCCTTCATCGAGAACAATAACTCCAGAATAGATAATATATATGCAACAAAGGATAAAACCCAAGAAACAAACATGCTCTGATACCAAGTTGAAATATTTAAATAACGCGGAAGCAATAATATCAAAGCATAAGATATCAAGGAATGCTTGGGTTTACATGGAAACCCCACTCACGAAGAGCGGAGAGAAAACCATGGGAGAAGTGCCCCTATGGGCATATTTCTGTTTATTTCTTCTCAAAGAATAACTAAGGGAGTACACGCCTATTTATAGGCTACCACTCACACATAAAGTTTACATTTTCCAATGTGGCACTAAACAACCACTCAATTCTCTCAACAGAAAAAGAAGAGTATTGGAATCGAGAACGTGTTGGAACTGACAAGAAAATTAGGACTCTAGTTATTTGACCATTTATATTTGTTCATTATATACTCTTGTGTAATCTAAATCGTATCTTCTATCACCAAGTACATCTTTGGTGATAGTATTTGTGATTTTATATCTTGAGATCGTAATGAGAAGAGTAATAAGGTGATTCATAAAATCTGAGACAAGTCAATGAGAAAAAGAAAAGTATTGGAATAGAGCATGTTGAAACTGATAAGAAAATCAATGCAACTAAGGCAAGATTTCAATTGTCAACAATATGTAACAAAAGTTATTATGAATATTTTTCAATTATTATCATGTTCTGTATACTTTCTTTTTAATATATGAGTTTGTCGACATGCGACTAGTGCATTTCTATTATGTTTTCATTCAAAATTTATGATTTTCATCTTCTAAACATTTCTTTATGATGTATTAGTTATTAAAATGTTAATTTTCATAAAATTTGTGACATTTTAGACTTTTCTGAGCGATTTTCCCAAAATTCACCGATACATATCCCTTTTTTGACTTGTCGATACGATATCGATATCAATATTTAAAACCTTGGCCGGCAGGAGGCCCATAGCAACAGCTCAACAGGGCCAACGCCGCCACTAGGGGCAGCAAACCAAGGGGCAGTGACCCTATGGTGCTACAGCAGGGTGCTTTAGGCATTGATCTGATTGCAGCACCTTTGTTGCGGTGATCTCCTCTTGTGGGAGATTTGGGGTGACTTAAAAAGTCACCCATCTATCGTCTTTTCTAGCCAAGTAGAGATCAAGGAGAAGAAAAACCCCTTTGGAGGTATTATTTGACCCCAAAGGGTGTTTCTATGGTCAGATTTTGCTCTTTTATCTCATATCAAAGGAATTTTCAGACTTAAATATGGTCTGATTCTGCTTCTGCAGTATTTATTTTTGAGGTTCCCACATGCTGGGCAATATGGAAGACAAGGGTCCTTTGGGCGACTCAGTGGGAGGGATATCTACCCCGAGCGCATCTTTTTTTATGCAAGGAACCACTATCAAATTGGGACTCCAATCTCCCTCTGTGGTCTACCTTTCTTTCCTAATTTGTGGGATCACGTCAGAAGAAATATATTTCTCACAGGTGCTGAACAAAACATGGATTTCCTCAGGGACATCAGGCCACTTCTGCTGCTGGTGCTTTTGTGGCTCAGATGTTTGGTACTGCTACTAATGCCAGAGGTGTTTGTAAGCCATCTTGGCTTGCAGACTCAAGCGCATCCTCCCACATCACAGGAGATGCTACACTTTTTTCGTCTCTTCGATCATTGACTACTCCAATACATATGTTAGAGTAGCTGACAGTGCCTTATCCCCTGTGACAGACTTGGATGGCATCTCTCTGTCCTCTACTTTGCCTCTTTCTGATATTATGTATGTGCCTAAATTTGCTTTGAATTTAATATCTATCAGTCATATTATTAAGGCATTAAATTGTAAAGCATGTATTTCATAATCACTTTTTCTTCTTGCAAGATCTCTTGATGATGAAGCAGATTGGTGGAGGACTTCAGCAAGATGGCCTATATTACCTTGACCTCCCACTAGAGTATCATTCAATGGCTGCCGCTTTTGCCACTTCTGCTTTTCAGTGGTATCTTAGATTGAGACATCCTAGTGTTTCTGTTCGTTGCCAATTTCCTGACATGCAGTTTCCTGACTCCTTTTCTTGTGATGCCTGTCAACTCGACAAGCGTCATAGAGTTTCCTTTCCTAGTAGTATAGTAAAACTGAGTCTGCTTTCTCGCTTGTTCATATCAATTTATGAAGCTCATGTCGAGTCAGGAGTCTTAGGGATTTTCAATATTTTTTGATTTTGGTGGATGATTATACTCGTGTAAGTTGAGCTTTTATGATGAAGGAGAAATTCGAAACCCCTACTTCGATTAAAAATTTTGTGCATGAAATAAGGAATCAGTTCTCTACTATTTGCATGTTTTGGACTAATGAGCTTGAGTTTGTGAATTCTACTTTGACCTAGTTTTTACAATCTCTTGGTATTATACATCAAACCTCTTGTATTCATACATCTCAACAAAATCAGGTGGTTGAACGCAAATTGAAGCACCTTCTTGATGTTGTCCGTACTATTATGTTTCAGATGTATGTTATGACCACCTTCTGGGTTGATGTTATTCTTACAACTACTTGTTTAATTAATCGTATCTTTTTCTGTTCTTGGTAGGAATATCCCATATTCTGTTTTGCTTCCCGATCAAGAGCTTTTTTCTCTTCCTCCAAAAGTGTTTAGATGTGTTTGCTTTGTTCATTTATTCAAGGTGGACAAGCTAGCTCTTAAACCTGTTAAGTGCATTTTTTTGGATTATTCTAGAACCCAGAAAGGATATAGATATTATGAATTTCTTTCACATCATTTTTTTGTTAATAAGGATGTGTCTTTTTTTGAGGACATGTCATATTATACTGTTGCAGGAAAGTCTCACAGTTTCACACAGGATGTCCCATTGCTTATGCCCGATGTTGCACCTCTAGGTCCCTCTGAGCCTCTTGTATCTCACGATGTTCCTCACATTACATATCCTAGACATCCTAAGGTGACAGATGCCTTCCCTAAGCACTTTCAGGCCAGACCTCCCTCCACCACTATACAGGAAGAGAAGCCACTTTCCACCACTCTTGCTCAGTGTTCTACTGATTCAGACGGAGTCCAGAGCCTGCACCACCAGATGTACATGATGTGGATCTTCCTATTGCTCAGAGGAAGTAGTCACAACGGTCTTGTGCTAAATATTCTGTTTCCAATTATATGTCTTCTGATCATTTACCTGTAGCCAGGAGACTTCTTTCTCTTGCAGTTGATAGTAAAAATATTCCCAGGAACCATATTGAGGCTTCTTAAAACCCTTCCTAGACCTTGGCCATGGAGGAGGAGATGGTTACTCTTTAGTCCAGGGGTACCTTAGGATCTTGTTGACCTACCCCCTGGTGCTACAATTGTGGGGTGTACGTGAGTGTTCACCCTGAAATGCCGCCCGGATAGTACAGTGGAAAGATACAAAGTACGATTGGTTACCAAAGGATATACACAAACCTTTAGGAGACATTTTCCCTAGTTGCCAAAATATTTAGTGCGGACATTCCTTTATGTGATAGTTAACAATGCTTGGTCAATTTCTCAACTCGATATCAAAAATGACACTCTCTATGGTAATTTAGAGGAAGTCTACATGCAGCAAACCCCTGATTTTGTGGTTGAGGAGTGTGAGAGAGTTTGCAGGTTAAAGAAGGCCATTATGGTCTTAAGCAGAGTCCAAAGACTTAGTTTAAGAGATTCAGTAAAGTTGTACAAAAGTTTAGCTTTACTAGATCCATTGTAGATCACTTTTTTTTTTACTATGCATAGAGCTTTTGGATCTGTTATTCTAATTATGTATGTAGATGATATACTACTTACTGAAAGTGATGAAACAGGAATAGAAGCTACCAAAAAGTTCCTGCACTCTCAGTTTGTCACTAAAGATTTGAGAATGATAAATTACTTTCTGGGCATTACAGTGCAACATGTTGGTAATGGTATAGTTTTGTCATAAAGGAAGTATATTCTTGACATGCTAAAAAAATAGGGATGCTTGGTTGCAAGCCTGCCAGCATTCCTATGGATCCTTCCTTTCCACTTGTAGATTCTAAGAGTCAATTACTTGAAGATGTCACCAGATACCATGTTATGGTGGGAAAATTGATGTATTTGACTGTTACAAGACCTGACATTTGTTTTGTTGTTGGGAGACTGAGTCAGTTTATGCAGTCTCCTAGAGAGGTTCATTGAGATGGTGTGTGTTAGTTGCTAAAATATCTCAAGCAGGCTCCTGGAAAGGGGCTATCATCTATGAAGCATGGTCAGCTAGACATCTAGGGGTATTCTAATGTAGATTATGCAAGAGCATATGAAGACAGAAGATCTACTACTGACTAGTGTACCTATGCGGGTGGCAACCTAGTCGCATGGAAAAGCAGGAAGCAAAATGTTGTCTCCAGATCTTATATACTAGATCAAAATAGATCATCTACATAATTAGAATAAAATAGATCTTACCCACATACAAGAAAAGCAGGAAGCAATCAGAATATAGGGTTATGGCCCATACTACTTTTGAGTTCCTGTGGGTAAGATCTATTTTATGTGATTTGGGAGTGTTTGTTTCTGGTCCTACTCCCATGTATTGTGATAACAAGACAGTTGCATTTATTGCCAATAATTCTACCTTCCACGAGAGAACCAAGCACATAGAAGTGGATTGCCATTTTATCAGAGATGCTATCACTACTAGCAAGGTCACTATGCCTTATATTGTTACTGAAGATTAAATTGCAGATGTCTTCACTAAAGCATTCTCCAAGAGGCATCTTGAGTTGTAATGTTCTAAGCTGAACATGTGTGATGTCTATGCTCCAGCTTAAAGGAGAGTGTTGAGTTATTTGTTTTTGTGTATTTTGTAGTTCTTTTTATATTGATATATTGCGTGAGGACAATCTTGTAACTTCACCCTTTAGTTACCTATCTATATAAAGGCACCTAAGATTTTTCTAATAGAGTTGATTGGCATTTCCAACCTAACAATCTGCATTCCAAATTCTGTCCATTTCTCATGATTTTATTTGTGTTCTTCATGGCAAGTAGATCAACTCACAACAAGAAGGAATTAAGAAATACAACCAACCAAAATGCCAAATTCCTAATCAAAACTGCCAAATCTACTAAAGAAAAAAAGCAAGAAATGAATGTTAGTTCAACAGGTATTAATGATAGTTTCAGTGTTGTCCTTGTAACCTCATAATGACAGTCTTGCTTACATCTTATCTCATCAATACTAGTTAAACGGAGATATCATGCATGAAGGACATACAGGGCTTAAGATCAGCAGGGTAAACAAAATAAATGAGAGTTGCTGGCAGATGAACAGGAAACTCCAATGTATGGCTCCATTTATCTTAAAAGTGTAAATGGCCCATAAACAAGGTCCCACTCAACTAACCGATGCATCTTCAGTCAACATTATCAATGTAAATAACAACTGTTTCCACGTTAACTTTCATAGACAACCTAAGTTTATTGTTTAATTTGGGTACTATTTTTGTAAATTCTTTTCAAAAAGACTATTTTTGATAAAAAAATGATAACAATATAAACCTTGATATATGACATAGAGCTTCCTGGGCATGCAAAGGAATGGCAGTATGAGAAAGTCTTATGAATGGCGTAACTACATTAGCAACCATAAAGAAAAAATGTTGGCATACCAAGTGTTGTAAATCCAGGTTCAATTCTAGCCCGATTCAGAAGAGTCTTTACAACTTCTGCTTTATTCATATACAACTGCAGGCAACGCTCAATAAGATTTTGGACCTGCAGGCGACTAACCATCAGCGAAGCAAAATGATAGATTAAAAATCGATAATACATAAATATCCATTTATTTTAGAGAAACTACACTAGAGAAAAGCATAAGGGCAAAGTAGTAACTAATTCTAAAATTACAAGGTTCAGAAGGCTTGAAGTTCTAAACCTAGCGTGTCAGATATAGAAATTTCAATTGAGAGCCTGCAACTAAATAACTTTCATTTTGGTGAATAACAGCTATTGCAAAATCCTAGAAGCTGGACATCTTACAAGTTCAATATCCTCCCGTGAGACTTTTCTATTATCTGTACTTGAACCTGAGTCTGCCACAGGAGCCTCACTTCCTTGCTTGTTCTGTTCTTCTTTTGGCTGAATCTTTGCTTCTCCCGTTGATTTAGAATCCTGTTAGCAGGGAGGAAGATATAAAATAAACAAGTCCTTGGAAAGACAGGAAGTTACATGAATGACCTACAATTACAAATTTTCCACATTTGACATTATTATTTTTTTAATAAAGCAAATAGAATAGAGTAAAGTAAACTTTTAGATCATATCTCCCTAGCAAATGAAATTGCTACATGAGAAAATTTCAAGACGAAGATTCACATTAAGCATGAATGCATACTCGACAGATCCTGAAAGTAAGATTGTTATTCCAGTTTCACAAGGATACAAGCACCCTATGCCAATGGTCCTACACCATTTATTTCATAAGTCTCATTTATGTGATGCTTGACAACAAACTCAAAATCAGAAAGAACTGCTTTGAGGAAAGAAAGAAGGGCTACTAATATCTGACAGTTCTCTTTTATCCAAATATTGACAGTTAATAAAACATGTCGACAACATAGCCCTTCACTAGAATAATAAAATGCAAACAAAGGATTGAACTAGTACACAAGTAGCACTTTCAATCTGCACCTTTGCAGCCTGCGGATTCTTCATTTCAGTTCATTGCTTCAGCCTTCATTAGTTGCTGGCCTTTATCCTTTTCGGATTACTGCAGCAGAAAATTTTCCAATCAGATATTACTACTTTTGGAATTTAGTTAACATTCTTGTTGCCAAAAAAAAAAAATCAGGAAATAAACACATTTGAGAAGAATGAAAAACTTTACTAGCTTATCCATATTGTAGAAGCATATTTGAGATAATAAAGAGGAGGAAAATATCTACAGAAGCAGTGGATACAGTGCAACTAGTGAGAAAATACTCATTCTTGAATACAACTAAGGCAAAATCTAAACTCAGAAAAATTGTACTCAGCAGTGATTTTTACAGGTTTCTATGTTTCTTCGAGGAGAGAAAATTGTGTCATTTTATGATAATATAATAACATATGCCTTCGACATCGGAAGCTACGTGATTTTTAAGTAAAATTCCTGATTAGTATTTTGAACAGCAATCACTTAATTGCCCATATCAAAAATTTAAATGAGGATGACAAAAATAAGTTCTTTCCATCTCAGAAGTTAGTTTTAAGGCCACCAAGGCGTGGTCAGATGGTGGCGGACTCACATCCCTTAACTTCAACAGGAGAAGGCACCTGTTCGAACCCAATCTTGCAATTGCCTGGGAGGCTGATATAGGGGGCATGTCTTCCCCAATTTACCCGCAAGGGGTTTTAGGTTATAAAAAAATATATAGTTTTAATATTATTTTAATCATGTAACCAATTAAATACAATACATTTGATTTTCAATGTTCTACGTTGATTAGATGCATCGTTACATCATCTTTTATACCAAAGAATCACTTTAACTATATAAGCAACAGGGACATTTGTCATTACTGTTTACTTTCAAGGGAGCAAAAACATTGTAGTTATAAAAAAAAAATCAGTGCTACAGTAGAAACGAACAGGGCAGGTTCCTGTTTCAAAAGATTCCAAGGCCCACCATCCTACTTGGTGTAATTAAAGCTTTACAAGCACAGGCACAGCAGATCATTGGAAGCAATAATTTATTGTTAAAACAGTAGAAAAAAAGCTATAGGCTAGAAAAAAGGTCATTGAAAAATCACCAGATCTATCCGTAAAGCCACTTATTAAATCGCCCACGTTTAAGAAATGGAAGCATAAATTACTATTCCAAAGTACAATCTCCACTTCCCCGGAAACAGTTTTGTAAACTATTCATTGTTTATGATTTTATCATACATAAGCAACAGACACCTCCTCGGATGTGGCAAACATGCTCAAATTTTGTAGCGGATCGAGTTTTGAGCAACCAAGAAGAGAAGTTTCTCAGAATAAAAACGGCACTGCATTGTACACAGCAGAAGTCACTGCCACCCACTCAAATGCCTGTGAGGCTCCACCAGCATCGTTTGAAAATCTGATACATTTCATCCAAAGGCTCTATCAATTTACCTCGAGCACGATCTTCACTTTTCAATTGTAAATTCTCATCCTTGTTACTTTAGATTAAGCTGATTTATTAAACTAAATCAGAAAAATGGTGCAGAAAGAACAATTTCAAGCAACAAGCTGGATTACAGCAGAAAAACTAGACTTTTGGAAGAAGAAGAAGCAGAAGAAGGGAGCCTTCAATTCCAACAACTTGGGGCGCAAAACAACATGCAAAGATGAATCCGAGGAGATCCAACCCGAGAGAGAGAGAGAGAGAGAGAGAGAGCCAAAAAAAAAAGGAGCCAACTTTCTCCGGAAGCCTTCAAAGAAAAAAGAGCCCAAATCGAGCTGCAGCCAGCATGATAAAACGGATGCAGCAATACCAGTTGAGAAGATCCAACAGCTCGCAATCCTCACCAAGATTCGAACTTTCCGGTTGCCCAACACACCAAACGGCACCCACTTGAAAAGCCATCACCTTTCCAACACAACCCAAGCAAAACCGGACCTCTACATCTCAATTCAAACGCACAGAGAGTGTGGTCTCCGGGCAAAAGTAAAAAAAAAAACAAAGGAAGAAAAGGAGCTGCAAAGAAGGAAGACCCACGACGCGTATCTTCCAGGAGTCCCGGAGGACCAATGGAAGAGGGCGGAAGAGATGGGCTGTGCTGCTCAAAATCGGATCTTTGTGGGCGTAGGGGCCATGAGGGAGGTGGGAGCAGGGAAAGGGGAAAACCCCGGGATTTGAGGGGCTCACCACGAGTTGGGAGAGGGGTGGTGGTGGCGCCGCTGATGGTTGCTGCGTTGAAAGGGAGGAGGAAGAAGAGGCAGGAGCAGAGCGGTGCACAGTGACGGCGTGAGAGAGAGGGAGAAAGAGAGAGGAGAGGGAGAGTTGCAGTATATTTTATAGTATATAAAGTGGGATGCTGTTGACGGAGAACGGAGCGGAGAGAGAGAGAAGGTACATGCAGGGGGTTTGATTTGTTTAAAGATTTTTATATTCATACCCCTATCCAATTATATTTATATTTTTTTATATTTTATTATTACATCTATATTTATGTAAACTTGTGTCACAAATGATGGTTATATCCCCCTCTTCCCGAGCTGTCGTCACCCCTCATCCCTTTGCCTCAGTTGCCGCCCCTCTTCCCCTATCCTGCCCAGCAGCCACCATCCCTATTCCTCCCTCCTCCCCTCAAGTCCTCGTCGCCCCAACCTCCTCTCGTTCCCCCCACGGTCGTTGCCCCTTCTCCTCCCTCCCTTCCCTACGCCATCATCGTCTCATCTTATCCCTCCTCCCTTACCATCAACCCCTCCTTCCCTCACTGCTATTCCCCCTTTCTGGATTATAATTTTATTTCTCGTGGGATTTAGATGTAATTAGAAAAATTTTGGAAGGAGGCATGGCTATAAAAATCTTTGGTTAATTATGATGAGGGGTTATATATTAATTATAGTTATCGATACAAGTTTGTAAGGGTATAATATAATAATAAAATATTTAGAGATATAGATAAAATTATATATATTTCTAAGGATATAGATGTAAACTCACATTTATTTGGCTTGTCTACCGGAGGCCCTTAATTAAAATAAGTTGATTTGGGTTGGATACATTTAGTAAATGCATCAATGTCGGGTAGACCCGTAAACGGAGCATGTACCTCAATATTCGAATCCTCACCCATTTTACATTCTAATTATCCAACATTCCACTTGAGATTCGTCACACAGTGAAATCTAAGATCCGAATTTACATCCAAGTGGATTTATCCGAATATGAATAAAATCTAAATCCAATCACTTGTAGATCCAATATGAATTTAAACAAAAACGAAGGAGATCTTGGATTGCAAATGTCCATGAGTGATGGGTTACATGAACGGGTAGTAAGGTTATTTAGACATTATAAGATTAGCCATATGACTAGTTTGGATTGTTAGACATATCCTATATACATAAGTAGATGGGATGATCTTGACTAACATTTCTCTCATATTAAAGTGGATCTTAATCGAATCAAATACTATTAGTTAAGTTTAAATTCAAAGTAATTTAGATTTAAATTTTACACATCCATTACAAGCCTAGTGTTAACATCAATGGCCTGGCTTGTCCTATCATAATTGGACTTGATCAGGTTAGCATATATACGGATCTAAAGGCTCTACAGTCTCATTTTCCAAACTCATGTACACAACATAGGTCTTTTCCAGTTGAACATGGTTATATAAATTGGGATCTATAGATCTAGCTGGCCAAGTTGTTTCTCCCTATCTCTCTCTTGACCTCCATAGCCCAATTATTGGGTGGTGAAAAAACTCAAGAGAGAATATATGGTGATACACGAGAGGATCCACTCCCACGACAAGCATTATAGAATATCCCCATGCATGTATAAGTCTAGAGTAGTGGAGGTATTTAGATGTGATAATGGGAACATAGGGGATTGCTTTAGGCTTTGTTTGGTAATGAGAATAAGTTTGTGGAATAAGTAAAGGAATAGAGAAAAAGTGAAATAAATTATAGAATAAGTGAGTTAACTCATTTGGACGTTTTTAACGGTTTAAAGTTATTCCACAAAGAATGTGGAATAATTTTATCCCATGTTAAGTCTATTTAACCTGACATAAATAGGAAACATATTAAGTAACAGGTTAAATATTTAATCCGACGTAAACCTACTTAATTCACCAACCAAATAATACCTTAGTAAATTATTCTATTTATTTGTTGTAATGGACACTTCAGTAATTCTAAAACAAGGGATGCCGTAATGCTTGCTGTAAAAGGAGAATTTAATTAGAATATTATTTCGTGTGAGGGGTTTAAGATGGGGAAGAGTAATCCCTCGAAATCACGAAGGAGAAACGAGAATGGTGCAATGCCTTGAAAACCCTAGACAAGGTTCACAGATGTGTGTCAAAGTTGTGATCAATTCAAAAGTTGTTGTCAAATAAATTTAGACTTGCTGAACCATAATATGCGCATGTAGCCATATTAATTGACAGCTAACCATGTAGCTCTATCCTGGATTATAACCTGTAGTACTTATAACCAATCATACTTGGGTAAACCCTGACCATGAGAATCACATATATATTATACGGTAGAAGTACTTGCTATAGAATTATGTTACTAGTTATTACGTCAAATTTATCTAGCGATTTCCTAGCATCGCATTGCAGAACTTCCTAATCCAAGGGCCATACATATGATTACACCAAAAGTTAAAAAAAGAATTCAGGCCATATCAATATTCATGTGTGGTTGCATCCAAGCGTAGAAACTCATGAGGTAGAAGTTATTATCTTTCGTAAGGGAAAAAGGAGTGATGAACCATATAATATGGTCCTTGTAAACACCTAAACAAACCCCTCGAAGACAAAAAGGAAAAAAGAAAACTACCACCCATTGATTGCCTGATTTAAGACCCCAACACTTACTAGAGATCTATTAGCCTAGTAATGAAATTAGAATCACCATCGAGGAAGTCCTACCCATCCTTGAGGGTGATACGATGGTTATTGCTAGTAAGTTGTGGTAGTACGGCACTTGATGTCTTAGTTTGACACATTAACTTTTATGTACAACAATTGACCACCTAAATCCTTATGTGTAAAACACTCAATACAAGCATTTTAGTCTAAAATTGGATAAAAAATATGAGTAAGCTAAGTAGTTATTAGGAAAATTTCTAAGGGTAAACAAGGCCAAGAAGTGTGCTTTACTTTAAATACCTCCAAACATTTATATTTAACTGATAGCAATAACTTGGTATGTCCAACGGCTCATTTATTGATGTCTATCTCTAGTGTAGGCAACCCATAGCCCTATATTTACAAGTCATGTTTTTTGAAATCATCTCTCATCTCTATTTAGTTGATTTCAACATGACATGCAACTTGAAGTAGAACCAATGTGATAAGTCTATCCGTGGCCACCAAAGATTAAGCTGTTTCACAGATCACATGGGACTCGATGCAATTGTCTATATGTGCATATCTATATGCAATGCATGCATATTTTTATATCTATTTGTATAATCTTTCTAATCATTAGGAAAAGTCAAACAAATCATGGTTAACCCACACTTTACCATAGAGAGGTCAACACTCAAGACTAGACGCTGCTTTGATGTTAAACAATGATGATCTAATATCATATTGTCCATCTAAAATTAGATGCATGTTATCCAATATCAAATGAGGTGTAAAACATCTTTTGTTAATGGACGTGGATCTAACATAGACAAAAACTAGCATCGTTTAATTGATTGTTTTTAACAAATTTTGCCCTTATCTCATGCTTCTTTGATACAAAAGCAAATTGACAAAATTTAAGCATAAATTTGCATATAAGTAAAACAATTTAAAGTAACCTTGTCAAGTAGGTTTTTGATGGTGGAAGACTACGAATTACAAAATGAATAACCTCCACATCTCAATATCCAAGGCACATTATTTGTTGTGCGTGCATTGCATGAATATCCTAATTCTTCTAATCTTTTTAGCAATAAGTAACTTGATCACATTCATATGATAACCAAAACCAATCAAATTATGCTTCCTTTAGTTTAGTTTTAGCATATATCAAAGAGAAAGGTATGCAAGTGATGAGAAGTACTCCCTTGTAAATATCCCTGCAGGGACAAATGAGATGGTGTTGTCATCTTAGTTCTTTTTTCCCATTCCATGTCCTTGTCTTTTACCATTGATACGAAGGAAAAGGAGGTAAGTGGAGATTATTTTGGGGCTTCTACCAATGCATCTATTTACCTTATTGAATAAATTATTTAAATGTCCATCTCCACCATTTCGCGGCATCCATTTCCAAATCCTCCACATGTATAAGGTTTTACGGTTTGATCATTTGGTTAATGATTCAACATGTTCGATGCTAAGTGATAAAAAGGGAGGAGGGCATAGAAGATTACTAAAGGATTTTAGAACTTCCATCTAGTATATATATCTATTCCTTTTGTTCAACAGGGTATTTATGGCACTCCCCATGCCCAATTCACTCCTTTCATTTATAACTCCCATTTTTGAATTCTTCACTTAATTTCTTGTTGATTCCTCGATCATCTCCATTGAATTTTTCATTTATTTTTAGTTAGTTTCATGACTAACTTTTAGCCATAGATGGTCCTTTAAGTATTGTTTGGTAAGAGGAATATATTTATGGAATAAATAGAGGAATAGGAAAGGAGTAATGAAATAAATAGATTTTGGTATTTGGATGTTTAGGCATATTAAAGTTATCTCACAGAGGATGTGAAATAATTTTACGTTGGATTAACTTCCCTTAACCTGGTGTGAGTGATAGGGAGTTAAGTGGTAAACTAGTATGGGTAAACTCACTTAACCGGCTTAGCAAACACCACTTTAGTAACAATCAAACCATCTAATCAACATTCCAACACACCTACCTTGAAACCAAATAATTGCACAAGAAATATCCAAGTTGAGCAATTTGGTCACTTAATTTAGTATACACAATATTAAAAAAATCTAATATCTTTCTAAGGGAATGCAAATGTAAGCTTAGAAAGGGTAAGAGACAATATTGTTTTGGTTAATGTAATAACCAAAGATTTTATTAACCTAAACCTTGTCAGATTAATGTCCAAACTTCCTTTAGATGATTTAAGGGGGGAGGGTTGAGTAATGAAGGTAAAAGCAAAAGAGATTAAGATTTAAATGGAAGGAACATGTTTTTGTTCCTTTGGGTTGACCATAAGTTTTAGGCAACCGAATTGGGTAGGCATGTAATAAATGAAGATGAATTGTGAGCCTATCCACCCAAACTCATATAAGCAACTATAGGATGTGTTTGGGGTGCCTAACTAAACTTGGAGTTGCCCAAATGACCTAGTGACCTTCTCCTATGAACTTTGCATCAAAAATGCCTCCATCACTGATTAGTTGAAGGCTAGGTTCTCTGGATAAGGATTAGGCTACGAAAACCATTTAGGACTGTGGATTGAAAGGGATTTTGCATGATACATCACTGGTGAGTTTTGTGGTTAGAGGAGGAGGTGGTGCTAGGTGAATGGTGGGAGGTCCGATGCCAGTTTTTACTAATTCAGCAAGGTGTTCAAAGAGCAAAGAGTTCTCATTTGTGAAGAGGGTGCGAAGGCCTAGTAAGGGGAGCATCATCTCAATGAATCACATATGAGGTAAGGAACTATTTATTTAATTAATCTGAATGAAAATCCAAACAAACAATTTTCATTTATCCTAAGAATTTATCCACATGTCAAATCATCAACCCAAATGAAAACAACGAGAGAGACGATGGAGGTATACCTGAATCCATCGCCACATTTGATTCATCGAGAAAGCACATTCGGATCCTCTAGAGTCATTGGAATCTCCTTCTCCAAATGAGAGGGGATGACACTTCCAGAGAGTGAAGCGAGAGAGTGAGGAAGAAGACAAAAGACTCAAGTGTCTCTTGGGTTCTTTCCAAGAGCCCTTATATCCTTTGCGATGGGGTGTAGAGAAACAAAACCTAGCCACTCCTCTCATACCTCTTCGAGGACCATAACCATTAGAGTTGAAATGACAATTCTACCCATCACAGAATTGCATTTCCTTTATGATTTCTATGTATGAAATCTTATATCCTTATGAGATGTGAATGATCAATTAATATAATTAGATCACTTGAATGATTGTAAATGTGATGTCAAATGTATATGCATATATATAATATATAATTCCTTAATAATAATATATGTTGGTTCGCATTATGATTCTAACAGCTATTTCCTTTTGAAATTCAGGTACATTTTAAGCTTGGCTATTCGGAGGTAAACATGTATTCAACTCAATGTAGTTGAATTATTGGGTGATTAGAGTGCAACAAGCCCAAGGCATTTTAAGTTAATGGATTCTTTGTAAGTAAAATTCGAGTTTTGGTTCAATTTATGATGCTCTGTTCTTAGGCATTTACTTTGATATTCTTTCAATTTGACTTGAAACTATGGCTTATATTCTACTACAAACCAAGATTAGGAATGAGTGGAGTGGGAAAGAAATAAGGAGCCCAATTTTTGTCAAATGGATAGAAGAATCATCTCGGATTCTTCACGAGGATTAGCTTGGCTACAAGGTTCGGCAACAAAACCAATTGTTTGGGTGCCCAAGCTTGGAAGTGAGGTCAGGGATTGAAGATGAAGATTTGAGCAACTAGTTGGTTAGGGGCCTAGATTGGACAAAGAACTAAATAAGAATGCGCAATTTAGGTGACTAGGAGGATTGATTAGGCATCCAAATTAAGTTGCCCAATTATTACAAAGATTATAAATAAATAGCTTAGGGTGCCACAACTTAGGAAAAAGGGATCGACAAGATGTCAACTATTTGGAAGGGATACTTCCAAAAATTATGGGAATAATTAGAAGATAAGTACTAAGGTAGAAATTATGACCAAACTTGGAAGATCTAACATGATTTGTGATTTGATGATAATGAATCAAGAAAAGTAAATAAATGTTGTGATGGAATGAGACTCCATTTGTTTAACTATGACGTCACATCCAAAAGCTAATACCTAATTTGATGAGACCGATGTTCGAATCCATCAATGACTTGATTCATTAAGAGGTGATAACCTCCTTCAAAGGTGCTAGAGTTTGAGGATCTCATGCTCAAGGGTTATTGAAAAAATGGTAAGATTTCAATTGCTTTAATGAGATATTTTTCTAATAAGCTTTTTGGCATGATACATATTAAGATTGGAGGCTGTAGGGGCAATTGACCACATTGTGTTACGATTTGAGCCTCTACTTTAGTAGAACCTGAGTCAATTTAGAATTCACCCCAAGATCAAATTATCCATCGCTTAAACATAAAATGATATAATAATTACACACACATATAACAATAAAAAAAAGAAGTTAGTTGAACTAAATAAGTCAATGGAAACACTTATAGCCATAATATGTGCGAGTACATAATTGAAGAAAATCAAAAGTAAATAATACTAAAAGAAACTAGAATAGATATGGAGATATCTACCACAACTACGGTGCTGCACTTGGATTGACACTGTCAACTCCTACAGCTACAAGATTTGGCTGTATTTTACCAGAACTTGAGTACAGAGTCCATAGAAAATATCAACAATCGTTGAGTAGAATAGCATAAACAGTGGAAAAGAGAACAAAACTAAACAAGTGCAAAAAATAAGGAAAACATGTACTATTCTTAATTATTTCAATTTTTCTTTTATTAATCTCATTATCTGTACCTTCCCATATTTTGATCATTAATTTGTCCAAATCAATTTCCTTGGAAGGTTCAAGAAGATCTTGCTAGAATTTAGGAAGAAAGTAGCCGATTTGGTAAGAGAAATAAATTAGTATAACATGAAATCAAGGGATTGAATAATAAGATTGATGAAATTAGCAATGTTTATTTCCTACTATAGTGGAAGTTGTTATTTGTCGTGTAACCGATGCAATGGTAGCATATGAAAGGGTCTAAAGGATTGTTTTATTGATCTATTAGCCCAAAATTTTAAACAGAATCTGATTTCATAAGTAGCGAAGGACATAATGCATTAATTGTATATTGAAATTGTTCAATCTTAATTTGGAGTACATTTGTTTGGGTCAGTTCCCTCAACAAAATGGACTGAGTCAGGAAATATGAAGTCTATATAGAATTCATTTGACAAGATCCGCTTCTCCAGATTTAGTGTCATGGGATTTGATTAAGTCTTACTCATGTTAGTTATCTTGAAGGTGACATATATAGCCTATGATATTGCTTTCTGATGAGGAATTTGAGTCCGAACCAATTGACCACGCATTACACCATTCATTGCTATGCCTTTTTTGTAATTCCTTTTGTTAAGTGGGATTTGTCGTCTATTTTGCTCACTTTAATTGCGGCATTTAGGCCAAGTTCCACACTTTCATTATGAAGATGGCATTGACGCAAACATTTCAATATGCAATATTACGATCTACTCCAAGTATTTGATTTTCTCCATATTTCGTTCTACCTATACAATTTCAGGCAACATTCTTTACGTGCACGATTTTGTTGCAAATATTTCAACGTGCAATGTTACATGTTACAATGTACTCCGAATATTCTATTTTCCACCCACACAATCTCAGATAGCATCCTTGTACGGTATTTATATGATAGGGTAGCAAATGTATCATGCATAAATAATAACTTTATAAGTAGATTTTTTGAGCAAGTAGTTGAAACCTAGAGAATTGTGATCAACTGCTCACCTTAAAATAGGAAGTGTAGCCAACTACATTATTTATGCCCATACCCAAAATTAAGATTAAAAAAATTCAATACCATAAAAGAGTATATTTTTTCATGATGACTATTTTAATTTATTTAATACATTCTTTCACGACAATGACAAACAACGATACACGATAATGACCTGAAATGCAGTGAGGGTTTAGTTCACAACTATAGCTAAAAAGGACATATAACCACCCTGATTTTATATTCTCCACAAAATTTTATATGCTGAACGAAATGTTTAGATGAGGAAATGATAGAGAGTCAGGGAATGCACTAACGCTCACAGCGTTTTCTTTCTTTGTTTTTTTTTTTTCCATTTCGGCCTGCTCTCTCCCTCTCTCTTTACGGCTCCCTTTTTTTTTTTTTCTCGTCTTCTTATTTTATTTTTCTTATATATTATTGATCGCATATATTTATTTCAAATTTTACTTTATCATTGAGTATGCTTATACATGAATATGAGATAATAAATATATAAAGTCAATTTATATAAACTCAATATAAGATATTAATTTAAAATTAAAATACATCAGATAATATATTTCATAATGTATGATATATTTTAATTTTAAAAATACATCGGTGTATTTTATTGAGTTAAGATATATTTTTACTTTTTAATCATTGTATTTAAATTTTCAACCGGTATATTGCAGTGAAGAACTAAAATGTACCAATATATTTTGATTTCAAATTAATGTATTCCGATGGAAAGTGAGAGCACATCGGTTGAAAAGAAAAATGTACCAGTGTATTTTGTTGAGCGGATACACTTACTTATTTCAAATGGTGTATTGTGCTTTTCAACTAGTATATTTTAGTGAAAAATTAAAATACCATGATATATTTATGTTTCGGTAGATAACTAAAATGCATTAGTGTATTTTAATTTTAAATAGGTATATTTCAATGGAAAATAAGAGTACATCAGTTGAAAATTAAAATGAACTATATATTTTATTAAGTGTGAAGGTTTACTTATTTCAATCGATATATTTTATTTTTCAATCAATACGTTTAATAGATAACTAAAATACATCAATTAATTAATTATATATATATATATAATATCACTATTTATTTATTTATTTTATCGATTTAGACTCTCTCTCCCTGTCACTCATATTACGATAATTCTTTTAATAATATAATTTTGATATAATTTTAGCTTTTGTATTGTCGGATGGGGCTCAAAATTAGTATTTTATTATAAGACGGAGAAAGTGTACGTTGAGAGCGGAATCCGTTAGGTGCCGTGCAATCATTTGCGGAGATGATTTATTGCTAGCCTTCCTCATCCCACCAGATAAAGAGGTTATCCATTTATTTTTTGAGATTGAAGAGGTTATCCATTTATGGAAATTGCGAATGATGTTTATCCTAATATTTATCCACCCAAACAAACAAGTATTTAGGTTAATTTTTGTAGATTGAGATAATTTTATTCCTACATGGCCAAAATCAATCTCCCATGGTAAAGATTTCTCTAGGTCATTTCATAAATTCATGGAGGCTTAAGGTAGGAATATCATGCATGGTTATAATGCCCCTTTGTTAATAAATTCTTGCTTTTATATATATATATATATATATATATATATATATATAAAATCAACTTTTTTTTTATTTGAAAGAAAATATTTTATTAAGAGAATAAAAATAATATAAAAGATACAATCTTATATGACAAGGGAGAAGAAGATAACTTTGACTCCCCTTAACGAGGGAGAACATAGCGCCCCCTTAAGAGGGGCCAACATCTAAAGCAAAACACCACGAAAACAAAATAAAAAAGAAGAAAACAGAAAAAAAGCATTTGTTTTACCATTTTCAAAGTGGGTAGATCATGCACCACTCACTAAGTACAACAAAGCATCTCTGACATCGTTTATGAACCGCGCTCACAAGTGTCAAGTAATCGGAGTAAAACCAACCATCCACCTAGTCATGATGAGTCCAAATTCGATGTGGCCCCAATAAAAAAAACAACATCTACCAACGAGGAGGTGAGGCGAAGATGGAAGATCGATATCTTGTGGAATCCCTCGACCAGCGAGAAGTCACGACTCGCACGATCGAATGTGGCAGCACAACCCCCATTGGATGCCATCGTCGCGGCACCCATCGCCCCTCTGACGGAAATGACCAGAGATGAAAAGTGTTGCACCACAATCGGATCGCCGCACGGAACACCATCACTGATGTGTCCACCGCACCCTAGTCGAAGAAGATCGGAGATGAGATAGAGCGTGCCATCGGATCTACTGCAACAGTGAGGAACGGGGTTCCTCGACCCGTAGTGCATAGGCCATTCACCATAAGAGGGGGTGGGGGAGGAGATGTGGTCAACCAATGCAAGGGCATGGAAGGTAGTGTGGGGGCAACTGGTGTAATGATTGATCGGAGTCCCAATTAATTAATTCTTGCTAATTACTTATATTATGTCTGTATGTATTAAATTGGAATAACATGAAAAATAAAATATGATTCTAAGAATTGATAGTGTATGTCGGCTAACTTGAGTTTAAACATTTTTGACAATTGCTTTGGATTTATTAAGCTTAAATCCAATAATTTAGTGTTGATCTTCCTCAATTAGGCTTGATTATGATTCGAACCATTATACAAATAGTATTAAAGCTATGAGTTAGTTGGAAACATGGAACCTAAGTGTCACACTAGCTTGAATGAGCCATCTATATTAATTGTCTTGTATCGCTTGATAATTGATAAATTGATTGATTATATAAGTGTAGATAGCCAAAGAAAAAAAAGGGTTGTAACAATCTTAAATAAAATCACATTGGAAACTCATAAAAAGTGAGATGTGACTATAAACTTTGAAAATTTCTATTTGATGATTTGAACTTATTTTTTTTCAACTGAAACTAATAAATCCAAATCGGTAAGTTGTCAATGTTAAATATGAAAACTCTTAATGGATCCTAAAAGGAAAAGGTGTAAGAGGCATAAGCTCCTTGATCATGTTTTGACTTGTAATCAATCCATCGAAATTGATGGAAAACACATAGGCACTTAATTAAAAAAAATGTCCTTAAACATTGTTAGCTAACTTTTTATCAATTTAATTCACTTCAAAATGAATGCGATTTGGCAATCGACAATAGAAGTATTGATTTCTTTTGGGGATCTTTTGACTCCACCCACCATCAACACTAGATTAGTTGGAAGAAAATCACTCGACCTATCTCTAATGGTGATTTGGGTATTAAAGATCTTTCCATCTTCATCAAAGCCCTTCGTATGAAACGTGTATGGAATATTCTTTTCCAGGACTCCTTGTTCAGCCAACTTGCCAGAAACCTCTATGGGTCTCCTTTCCATGACACCCTTCCTGCTGGATTAAAGTCTTGCAAGAAGCTTTTTTAGATATGAAACCTCTCACTCGGTGGGAGGTCTAAGAGGGAAAGGTGGACTTCTGCCAGGATTTATGGATCGAAGACTCCCCTTTGTCGGACTTCCTTCCTGAAGATAGTCACCTGATGAGAACCTCATCATGAACCCTAACTAGCACATTTTGACCTAAACAAGTATACAAAAGCTCTTACAAAATCTAAGGGAAAGCCTAAATCAGAGAACTATAAATTTAAGTATAAAGTAATTCACAAAGGGTAAAACTACAATTTTACCAATGCAATACATAAACGGTATTTCTAAGGGTCTAAACACAGGTCAAATGGGCTTAATAAGAGAGAAAGTGGGATGATTTGATCTAAAAAGGGTTATAGCGACTTCTAGGAATTAAATGACATTTTGTAACCCTAAAACAAATCTGCTTTAATTCACGAAGTTCCAGGAAAGATAAAAATCAATTAAACCCTCTAAAATTCATGAAAAAATATCCTCTAGGGTTTAGAACCTTCAATTTGGCCATTGGAACTTATCTTGAGCTAGATTGAGAACCATACCGAATTTTTGACCTAATCTGGGTTTTTATGTAAATTGACCTATCAAAGATGGTCAAACCTAAAATCCAACTTCACCATTAGATTCCTTAGGTCCAAATTAGGGTTATATCAAAATTTGGACCTAAGGGAAGTTTGCCTTGACCTACTTTACAAATTGGTCCTCAAGAATTACTTTTTAACCCTTAACTTTTTGAACCCTTGCACTTAACCCCTCAACTTTCACTTCGTTCTTTTCAAGCCAGTCCCTCTGCCACCCACAGCTGCAGCCCATTCCTCCGACGACTTTGCGCGGAGGATGGCATCGCGCAGGGTATGGGGACCGGCCCTAGAAACAAGAGGAGGGTCCCTTGCATTGTCTTCTTCCGCATGGACCCCCTCCCATGCCCTGCCAACACCCATACCTCTCGTGCGAATGCGCGAGAGGCATGGGTCTCTTTTTCGGCCATGTCTTCGATGGCCTGCCCACTCCCCCTCCTCGTGTTTCCCTCCTCACCAACACCTATTTAAGGAGCGGCAGGGGCTGCCGTTTCCAGCAAGCTCGATTTGGCCAAAGAACTCCCCTAAATTCGTCCCCTCCTCACTCCGGCCAACAGCTCGAAGCTTCCGTCGACTCTTCCTCTCCCCTCTCCTCACCCTGCCACCATACCAATGGCAGGGTTAACTCCGCCATCCTCTGCAGCGCCGCGCCATACCAGCGGGCACTCTCCGACCCCTTCTCCTCGTCGCCATTCTCTCCCCTGGCACCTTCGTCTCCGGCGACGGCAGCACCGGCCGCTCTCCACTTCCGCACCTCCCCCTTCACTCTGGACTCATAGCTAAGTTTCTCTTACTCTCTCCTTTATTTCCCCCTGTTAATTTGCTATTTCAACCCCTCAACATCCACTGTCCATCTCCACCTTCTCCACCTCCAGCCAGACCTCCGGCGAGGTGCTTCCGTCATTCCACTCACCCATCCACCTCGCCAAACACCTTAGAAGCTATGCCTCCGTCCACCGACCACTTTCCACCCACTCACTACTCGCCACACACACTCCATACCTCCACCAAACACCCCACAAACACGGCCACAGAGCGACCTAGGCACGCACGCCTAGGCCGCCCCGCAGCGAGCTAGTCACCATTTCACCTTCGCCGTAACACGGCGAAGCTCCCCAAGTGATTTGATAAGGCCGCAAGGCCGTATTCATGAAGTGCAGGTTCGACCCTCTTCTGCCATTGGCGCAGGTGTGAAGAAGCTTACTCGCGAGCTCTAGGTCGTGTGCTCCAGGCATCAGAATACCAGGAGGAGAGGAATGGCGTCGCGAACTCAAATAGCCAAGCAATTGGCTCAGCAGGCGACCGAGGCTGTGGCAATTGGGGCAGGTCTCCTGCGAACGCGAGCGCATAAGTGGGTCGGACATTTAGTCCCACCTTGGAAATCCTTGAAGCGCCGCAGCCGAATAAATTGAAAAGGTGCCTTACGCTTATCGCCTTCGATACACAGGGGTCAGGTCCCTTACCTACGTACGCAGTGCGCCACGCGCTCGCACCTGCCTTTGCCCACGCTTACGCCCTGCGGGCCTGGGTTGAACCCAATTACCCGACCAAGCACTCCTCGCCCACAACCGCACGCCGGTGGGCCTGGTCCCGGGCACGTTACCTGACTCGTATACCCGTGAATGATCTGGGAGCGAACCTTTGAGAGAGAAATAGAGAGAGACGTGGGGCGGGTAGGGGTTAGGTTTTGCCTAACCTTGTAATGTGCAGGGAAGCAGGAGAAGAAGAAAGGAGGAGGAGCGGCTGAGGACACTGAGCCGCACAGAGGAGCAGGAGAAGAAGAAAGGAGGAGGAGCGGCTGAGGACACTTAGCCGCACAGCACAGCAGAGAAAAGAAGAAGAGAAGAAGCAGCCAAGAGCTGCAACAGAAGAAGGATCTGAAGAAGAAAGAGTAAGAAGACAGGAAGGAGAGAAGCCAATTGCAGAAGGAGAAGGCATAGTGCAAGAAGAAGAAGAAGAAGGCCAAACAGAGAAGAGAAGAAGAAGAAGCCAAGAGGAGAAGAACCTGCAAAGGCACTGTAGCAAGATGCAGATAAGGCGTCTGAGAAAGAAAAAGGCAGAGAAAGAAGACAAGGAAGAGAGAAGAGAAGAAAGAAAAAAAAGGAGAAAAGGATTTTTTTTGTTCACTTTCTCTCTCTTTAATTTTTGTAAAATAGTATATTATAGTTAATTGTGAATTTGTATGCTTCTAGAATTAAGTTTTCTCCCTGAGTTCGACCTCGAAACTTTCTAAATTTTGAGTAATAAATTCACTTAAATTCATAATCGCTTTTCATGGTAATACTGCAACAAAGATATTTTTAACACCCCGAAAGGGCGATCGTCAGTTTTTGGTGCCATTGCCGGGGACCGAACGGGCATTCTAGAAGCTATTACTTCAAAATTCTGATTTACTGCTGACTTAATCTCTTCTCTTTTGTTGTGTAGGCACAGGAAAATAAGAAGGAACAAGCAACCGCACAAAAACCACACCAAGGGACAGGTAATTTTCTATCCTCTCTTTTAGGCCCCGAAAATTCTAAAGAGGAAGAAAAAGAAAAGCAATCTAGGGATTACCTATCTTTCATACATAGTAAATCACAAGAGTTACCTATTTTTCAATTTCAACACATTCTATCTGTATATCCACTAAAGGTAATTTGGGCTAAAACCTTCTTGTTTGAGCCCTAGTTACCTAATCTTGAGGCAACTAACTGAACCAATTAGAGCCAACATAAGATTCTAACCTAGGGTTTTAGAGACACCTTCTAATCAAGAATTGAAAATCCCCAAAAGAAGTGTGCCTAAGCCATTTCTTGAAAAGATCTATTAAAAGAAACCCTAAGCAATCTGGCTCTTAAGTCACTTGAACCTTAAAAGACAGGACCTAATAAGCTCTCACAGGAACTAATAGGTGAAGTTGATCCCTTGGATCAACTAACCTTGAAATTAGGTCACTTTTTGCACACAAAAGGATAAAGTTCAAGTGAAACCCTAAGCACCTTGATCCTAATTAAAAGTGGTAGACTTGAGAGGTCAAGGTTCCCATTCCGGTCTACCTGGAATCTCAGTGACAAGAGAGGTCGGGTGGGGGAAACCCTGTAACCCGTGGGAGTGCTCTACCGTGTAGGGGTTTTCGCGGGACTCACCCTCTCTGGCTGCCCAGGTAATTCTCAGGTAGACGACCTTCTGATTAAGGGGTATCATCCACCTCGAACCTCTGTAGTCACCCAACATTTTGGGTGTCTTGATTGGGTCCAGCACCTGCTAACCTTGTCCAATCCATCAGTGTATGTTTGGTAGGAGGTCCTTGAAACCTCCTTTAGAAATTCACTCTCCCTGAGGCCAAGCCTCGGTACCCTTGTTTGTGCAACAACTTCTTCACATAAACCTCTCTTTTGATTCTAAACCCAATTCCCCTTCTTCTTTCACAATGGCTCAGCTTGTTGAAGAAGAGAATAATCTTGAGCACCAACTCCAGCGACTCAATGATATCTTCCAAAACTTTATGAGCCCACTGCAGCGTCCCATGATGCGAGATCACTATAATCCCGTTGTGGTGGTAATTGAGCCTCGAGTCAGAATCCCGACTGGAGGACCTGATTCCAAATTGAAGCCCAACATGATTCATGCCATACCTAAATTCTATGGGCTTAACACTGAAGACCCCTTTCAGCACATCAAATAGCTTAAGCATCTGGCCCAAACTTTCGGGTCAGATGCACAGAATCGGGATATCTTACTCATGAAGATGTTCTTTTTCTCCCTTATGGACAAGGCGGCCCATTGGTATCAAACATAGACCCGCCCGATCAACACTTGGGAGGAACTTCAGTCCGAGTTCTTGAAAAAGTTCTTCCCCGTTGGTCGGACCAATGCATTGCGCTATCAGATTACTCACTTCACACAACAGATGTGAGAACCTCTTCATGAGGCAAGGGATCGTTTTCAGGATCTTATGAGAAAGTGCCCCCATCACGGAGTGTGATTTCCCTACTTGGAGGGGTGAGATCAGCGTGACAAAAAAAATGCGGAATTGAAAATATAAACAATCTCACAAAAATAAGCAATCACAAAATGTACACAGGAATTTTTAGGTGGAAACCCAAACCGGGTGAAAACCACAACCTAACCCTCTCGAGTTAGGATTTTCCGATCAACCTAGTTGATCAAATCCACTAAACGAATCACTTTAAAACGAGGGTGATTCAACCTCAGTACAACCACGCTACAAGTACGAGGGTAGCGTTCCTCAACCCCTTCTCTCCACGAGAAGGATTTTGTCCCACGAAGGAGACAGGAATTCGCAAAGCGAATACCCGACCAAAAGACAAAGGTAAAATAAACAACAACCTATAGAGCCAACAAAGTAATAAACCTAAGCTTCTATAGGATTTAGGAAACTCCCCTTTGCAAGGAGTGCGTCGACGATGACGCGGTGCGTGAGCCACGCGACGGCGCAACTTCGCTCTCGTGAACTACGGCGGGAGAGCGGGTGCGCGAAGGGAATGATGCTCTCAAGATGTAGAACTTGAGCTTAGAGGCAAGAGCTTCTTGGACACAAGAGAGTGGAAATACTTGATCTTAGTGTATCGCAAAGTGTTTCTTGTGTTTCTCTTGTTGTATGTAGGTGTGTAAAGGCTCCCCTCTATTTATAGAGGCCTTAGGAAGGCTTTGGAAGGCTTAAGAAAGGTTCTATAGCCGTTGGGAACAAAGCCCAAGTGAATCAGCCCGAAATCAGGAACAATCATTGCTCTGACAGGCTTATCAGACGTCTAATTCTAGAATCAGACGTCTGGAAGTTCACTATAAGACGTCTGATTAAAAGGTCAGACGTCTGATTTTGGGCGGGTCTCTCCCTGACTTGGATCAGATCTAAACAGGGTTTTTACGCAAGTCCATCAGACGACATACAGGACGTCTGGCACTATGTCTGGACGTCTGGAAACCTACTTTTACTGTGGGAATTGATTTCCAAACGTTGCAACGGCTAGAAAATCTCTGAGAAGAGATTTTGGGTCAGCCGAGGCAAAACGGTCATTTATCAGACGTCTGGAAAGGCCTAAGGACGTCTGATAAGGCTCTAACGGTCATAATCTTGAGTGTTTTCTAAGCCAGCCAACGGTCCACTAATTGGACGTCTGGCAAATCCATCAGACGTCTTCTAAGACGTCTGGACTAAGGTCTGGACGTCTGATTTCATCAGACAGAGTACTAACTCCAGCCTAACAGTTATCAGACGTCTGAAACAACAGTCAGACGTCTTAAAATACTTTATCAGACGTCTGATTTGGGAATTAGACGTCTGGAAGTGCTGTTTGAACCCTATATTGGTTTTCTAAGTATTCTACAGAAAACCTAAGTATCCTAGGGTTGTGCCGATGTTCCTAGGACTACTGTTAGGGTTCTTTGAGGCTCTTTAACATAATTTCTAAGGAAAATAAAGAGCAAGAAAAATAAAGATAAAAGTACATGAAAGGATTGAAAAGAATCTATCCTATTCTTCTTGTCTTCTATCTTCAATCTGTCGCTCCACGCGAACCTCCTCTGTTTTCCGTCAAGCTCCTCCAATCCGTCCTGGATGCGAGCTCGAATTCCGTCTAAACACGTCCACATTTGCAATTGACCTGAAATCTAGGACTCAAATTGCAAATGTTAAATAACACGTGTTTTGTTATCATCAAAACAAATGATCGTGGTGCTTTAGCACCAACACGGAGTTCCTAAATGAGAACAAGTCCAGTCTTTTTACCAGGGACTCCGTGAAGATATTAGACTATTCATTAATGGAACTTACGGAGGGAATATCATGGGTCAACATGAAGACACCGTGTGGGAGATTCTCGAGAATATGTGCGAGAACTCTATCAACAATGACTCCATGGGATTATTCGACCGGATGAATACCCGCGCAGCAACGAACCTTAGGGGAGCACACGAGACGCAGGGCCTGTCCACATCAGTCGACCTGGAATTAATGGCCAGTCGATTGGATAAGGTCGCTATCATTGAAAAGAAGGTGGATGAGCTGACTCAGCATTTGAAGCGAGCCACCTCTATGCAGAACTCCTTCGCATAGCCCCCTCCTGCACGGGAAATTGGGCTGCATATTTTCCATCGACCTTCTCCAGGGGTGGACTCGTATCCACCCCCATCTGACTCTATGTAACGAACGCGTGCCCCAGACGTATTTTAAGACGTCTGGGAGGTGGCCCAGATGTCGGTCAAGACGTCTGGGATCACATCCAGACGTCTGAACAGACGTCTGGGATCGTTTCCAGACGTCTGGAAAACAGTTATTTTCGCACGGGAGATTCGTCTGCGCGCACAGGCGCGCAGACCCGCGATTCCTCTCTCTCTCTTTTTCCCTCTCTCTCTCTGCGGCTGCAGGCGGCCTGCCACCTTCTCTCTCCACCTCGCGCGGCCTTAAAAGGGCCACGCCTCCCCTCCCGTCTCCACCGCCTCCTCCTTCTTCTCCTTCCTGTGCGCGAGAGCGAGCGGACGCGAGGGCGGCAGCGACGGCCGCAGTGAGCGCGGAGGTGCGGCGTGCGAGGGCGGAGCTCTGCCGTGAGGGCGAGCTCGCCGGAGCGGCTTGGCCGGCCGGCGGAGGGCGCAGGGGGCGCGGAGCGACGCGGAGAGGGACCTGCTGCGGTCTGAGCAGCAGATGCGCGAGGTGCGACGCGGGCGGCGTTGCGAGCGGAGGTCGAGTGGCGCCCTGATTCTGGAAAAATTTCCAGAATCAGACGTCTGGGTTTACAGACAGACGGCGAGATAGACGTCTTTAAGCCCTTACAGACGTCTGAAAGGTGAGTTTACCGCCTTCTCCTTCCTTCCTGTCGACTGACCGTACTGAGGGAGGGAGTTGGCTGTGCGCAGGCTCGCTGATTCGCCATCCTTTGCGAACCAGACGTCTGGAAGTTGTACCAGACGGCGGGAGTGACCTCCAAACATCCTTGGTTACCATCGGACGTCTGGGATCTAGGCCAGACGTCCCCGCAGACTTCTGGACGTCTGGGAAACCACGCTGAACAGGTAATTCTCTGATCCACTTTTTAAGACGTCTGGAAGAAGTTCCAGACGTCTGATTTTGCACAGTATCGTCTTTTACGACCCGTTTAGGGCCCGTTCGGGCTCCGTTTTCCGCGATTCGAGTTGCGTTCTTTTCAGAATTAATTCCTCTACCCGTCTACAGTAGCTATACACTGTTTTGAGACACTCCTTGTGTTGATCCTTGTGATAGGACCTCGTTCGGTTGCAGTCTTGAGAGTCACGGAGGCACGCGGGATTCCCGATCGCGCCCCCATTACTCCCGTTGTACCTGGTAGAGTGGCTTTAAGTATTAATAAAATCTGTTAAAGTATGGAACCACAACTAGAACCTAGGGCATTGCATGAATCCTAGGAATGAGAAATATATGGAATGATAGCTCCTAGGTGTTGCACGAATCCTAGGGCTGGAAAACTAGATTGTTTGATAGATCCTAGGATATGGCATGAATCCTAGGATGGAAAAACTAGTGGAATGTATATTACTGCAGTCTTGGAAAAATGGAAAGGAATATATAAAGCTGCCTGTAAATTGAATTAACAGCTGCCTGTTATGAATAAGGAACATGACTGAAATCATGGTTTGTAAGAACGTGAAACTGGAAAGTGAAACATAAGATGTTTTGAGATTAAAGGATGGAACCCTACGGGGAATTAGGAGTGGAACTCCTGGAAAGAGAAAGGAATGGAACTAAGATGTTGTTCGTACTGTTTCTTGGGTACGCAGTACCAAGGGAAGTACCTGTACCTGTTTAGTGCAGAGTGGGGCCAGCCACCCCAGGGACCCGGGGTTAGGATTGGCCGCTCTGTACCGACTTGCTGGCCCTCGTGTACGTAGTATCGAGGAGAGCTACTAGTGTTAGGAGAGTACTAGCTACCCCACGGGCCCCGGGGTTCTGCTGGCCTCCTTCACCGACTTGTTAGGCCCACTAGGGCAAACCAGGGTAGTCAGGCGAGGGTGCGCGGACTGTGGAGGGGCAAGGCCCCAGTTTGGTTACTGTGGAGGGGTTGGACCCCTGTTACTGAGAGGGCTCTGCCCTGGTTCCGTGCTGTGCTTTGGGCGCACCCGTTAACGGAAACGACTGACCGTGTGCCAGTGCGGGCTAGCTACCTGTGCGTTTATCGCGCGTGCCGTAGTCACCGTTACGTCTGTCAGTGACCTTGGGTGGTTGACTGAGGGCAGGATCACCACGGGGGGACTCTCCCGGCCAGGAGAGCACCATGTGCTACTTCTACTTTTGGAAAAGACTGCAATCAAGATCGTTCCCACGAGGACATTCGAGATCAAGTAAAGGATCTGAGAAATAAATGAAATAGTAAGAAAAATTAAAAGATGTGAATAAAGGAAGTAATAGAACTTAACAGCTATTGTACACTCTACTGTTGCCTTTAGTTAGTTTGCCACTCTACTCGGCGTTTTGCTGACGTGTTACACTCGTTACCTTTTTCAGGACCAGGTGTTGAGCAGCCAGGGTCTACGGCTGCAGAAGACGCTGGGCCGAGTAAGGTCCAGTAGAGTTACCACAGCCTTTTGTACCTCTTTTGTTTCTGTTCTAGTGAGTAGTTTTTGTTTCCACTGTACCTTCTTTACCTGCAGTTCTTGTTATATGATAAATGTTGTTTTACTGTTGTGGTGGTACCTACTGTAGTAGTTTCTTTCCTTACTGCTGTACCTTCTTACTGTTAGTTATATTCATGCTGAATGTGGTTTATTTTACTGTCTTTTGGTTACTTCCTCGTTGGACGACTAGGTCTTGGGATTAGTCGAGTCGGTCCGGTTCTTGTGTCTCGTAGGGACTCGGGAACCGGGTCGTTACAAGATGGTATCAGAGCAAGGTCGTCCCGAGAAGTGAATCAACTGACTGGAAAATAACTAATTCACATGTTTATAGCTAGAGTAGCCACCACAACATATCTCTTGACATGAGCTCTTAGAAGTTTTGTTAGGTACCGTCTGTTTTGACGTTTCCGTTTTCTTTCGCGTCTCCTTGCAGGAGATGCCTCGTCGCGGGACTGGCGAGACTGGCCGCGGGCGCGGCCGAGGACGAGGTCGGCGAGGTGGACGTGCTGTCGTTGAAGTCTCGGTGGACCAGCCACCACTCCCTGGCATCCAGGCCCATGACCTCGCCAGACTGATTCGAGATATTGTACGAGAGGAGCTCCACCCACCGCCCCGTGCACCTCCTCCTGGGGTTGCACAGGGGGAGTCCTCTGTGGGACCACGCGACGGACACGGCGCTGGACACGAGGGAGGGGATGGGCCCCTGCCACCCCCACCTTCCTCCGACACTTCTGTACCCGAGGCACCTTCGCCTGGAGGTGCACCAGCACCTCCCCTACAGCGCCACTTCGAGCTTTTCGGACAGTTCCGGAAGCTGAAACCCCCCTCCTTCAAGGGGGATGAGGACCCGACCGAGGCAGAGGACTGGCTTGAGCAGTTGGAGAAGATCTTCGACACCCTTCGCCCCCCGGGGGAGTGCCGCGTGGCCTTTGCCACGTACCAGCTGGAGAGTGCGGCACACCGGTGGTGGAGGGCGGTTCGGGGACAGGACAGGGACGAGCCGACGTGGGACCAGTTCGTCACCCTCTTTTGCAAGCAGTACTTTCCCCAGACGTGGCAGGACCAGAGGAGGCGGGAGTTCCACACTCTCCGCCAGTGGACGATGATTGTGAGCGCGTACCGCACGCGTTTCTTGGAGCTGTCCCGCTTTGCAGCGACAGCGGTAGCCACTGAGGAGGAGCGCCTTTGGAGGTTCACCGAGGGGCTCCGACCGGCGATCCGGGGGTATGTCAAACCCCTGAAGCTGCCGACGTTTTCGAGGGTGGTAGAGGCAGCTATGACTTACGAGGATACCAACCCATCCGCGCGAGAGACCGACGGCGGGCGGAAGAGGCCCTTTCAGCCAGACTTCTCACAGGGCCGGCGAGAACGGAGACACGTGGCGTCCGCAGGAGAGCCGTCACGTTGTGCAGGGCCATCAGTGGCCTTTGGGGGCCCTCGACAGGGGCCAATCGCCAGCACCGGACCCCTGCCTAGCCGATAGCAGGGACTCACTGAGGGCGGGAGTCGGGTTCCCCTCTGCTACCAGTGTGGCCAGCCGGGCCACATCAGGAGGGACTGCCCATCTAGGGCAGGAGGTCAGCAGATACTTCCCGTGCAGAGCACTGGAGGCGCGCAGGAGGCCGCGGTTCCCAGGCACGAGGAGGAGGACAGCAGTCGCGAGGAGGGTACCGGCCAGCACCTACCCGTCCGACGCAGAGTGTAGCTGCTTCGTCCGCACCTAGAGCTGAGGGGCGTATCAACGCCCTAACACACAGGGACGCCAGAGCATCGGGATCCGTGGTAGCAGGTATGGTTTCAGTTTCTGGCAGACTCGTTTACACGCTTTTCGATTCCGACGCTACGCACTCGTTTGTCGCAGCCAGTTTCGCAGTTAGTTTGGACCAGGATTATACACTGTTAGAGAATCCGTTGGTAATCTGAGGTCCGAGTGGTCAGCTATTTGTAGCTGAGGAGGTATACACGGATTGCGAGGTCAGCGTTGGAGGACATAGCCTGCCAGCTGACCTGATTATGATACAGATGGAGGACTTTGGAGTGATTCTGGGGATGGATTGACTGTCTGCTTACCACGCCTTGGTAGACTGTTTTGAGAGGAAGATTGTCTTCTCCATTCCGGAGTTGCCTTCTTTCGAGTTTCACGGGCAGCTAGTGGACAGAGGTTTCAGGTGCATTTCGACACTTCGGGCGGCGAGACTTTTGAGCCAGGGGTGTGAGGGCTTCCTAGCCTGTGTGGTGGCAGAGCCCAGCCCTGTGGCAGACTTCCAGAGCATCCCGGTGGTCAGAGAGTTCCCCGACGTGTTTCCAGACGAGTTACCAGGACTACCGCCCGAGCGTGAGATCGAGTTTGAGATCTCACTAGTACCAGGGACCAGTCCCATCTCCACCGCGCCATACAGGATGGCACTGCTTGAGCTGCGAGACCTCAAGTCCCAGTTGCAGGACCTTTTGGAGAAAGGTTTCGTGAGGCCCAGTGCGTCTCCCTGGGGAGCCCCGGTACTGTTTGTGAAGAAGAAGGATGGGACCCTACGCCTTTGTGTGGACTACCGACAGCTGAATAGGGTCACCATCAAAAACAGATATCCGCTGCCGAGGATCGACGATTTGTTTGACCAGTTGCGGGGTGCCACGGTGTTTTCCAAGATAGACTTGAGGTCTGGATACCACCAGTTGTGGATCAGGGAGACCGACGTCTCCAAGACAGCTTTCCGCACCCGGTACGGACACTACGAGTTTTTGGTCATGCCGTTTGGGCTGACCAATGCCCACGCTGCTTTCATGGACCTGATGAACAGGGTGTTTAGACCGTACTTGGATCAGTTCGTGGTGGTTTTCATAGATGATGTGCTCATCTATTCTAGAGATCGGACGCAGCACGGATAGCTCTTGCGGATGGCTCTGGACACTCTGAGACGACGCAGGCTGTACGCCAAATACAGCAAGTGCAAGTTCTGGTTGAGGGAGGTGACCTTCTTGGGTCATGTGATCTCTGGTGACGGCCTGGCGGTGGACCCCGCCAAGGTCGAGGTAGTGCTCAGGTGGGAGAGACCGCGTTCAGTCACTGAGATTCGTAGTTTCCTGGGACTGGCAGGTTACTAAAGATGGTTCATCAGTGGATTTTCACAGATTGCGCGTCCTATGACACAGTTGACCCGGAAGGACGTGCCTTTCGCTTGGACAGACGCCTGTGAGGCGCGTTTTCTGGAGCTGAAGGAGAGGTTGACCTCGACACCCGTGCTCACCATCCCTGACAGTAGTGGCGGGTTCGTTGTGTACACGGACGCTTCCTTGCAGGGGTTAGGAGGTGTGCTCATGCAGAGGGGTCACGTGGTCGCTTACGCTTTGCGGCAACTGAAGCCCCATGAGCATACCTACCCTACCCACGACCTAGAGTTGGCAGTTGTTGTCTTCGCGCTGAAGACATGGAGGCACTACTTGTACGGTGAGACCTTCGAGATTTTTACAGATCACAAGAGCCTCAGATATCTTTTTGACCAGAAGGAGCTCAACATGAGACAGAGACGTTGGCTGGAGCTCTTGAAGGACTACGACTCTCTGTATCGACTTGCTGGCCCTCGTGTACGTAGTACCGAGGAGAGCTACTAGTGTTAGGAGAGTACTAGCTACCCCACGGGCCCCGGGGTTCTGCTAGCCTCCTTCACCGACTTGTTAGGCCCACTAGGGCAAACCAGGGTAGTCAGGCGAGGGTGCGCGGACTGTGGAGGGGAAAGGCCCCAGTTTGGTTACTGTGGAGGGGTTGGACCCCTGTTACTGAGAGGGCTCTGCCCTGGTTCCGTGCTGTGCTTTGGGCGCACCCGTTAACGGAAACGACTGACCGCGTGCCAGTGCGGGCTAGCTACCTGTGCGTTTATCGCGCGTGCCGTAGTCACCGTTACGTCTGTCAGTGACCTTGGGTGGTTGACTGAGGGTAGGATCACCACGGGGGACTCTCCCGGCCAGGAGAGCACCACGTGCTACTTCTACTTTTGGAAAAGACTGCAATCAAGATCGTTCCCACGAGGACATTCGAGATCAAGTAAAGGATCTGAGAAATAAATGAAATAGTAAGAAAAATTGAAAGATGTGAATAAAGGAAGTAATAGAACTTAACAGCTACTGTACACTCTACTGTTGCCTTTAGTTAGTTTGCCACTCTACTCAGCGTTTTGCTGACGTGTTACACTCGTTACCTTTTTCAGGACCAGGTGTTGAGCAGCTAGGGTCTACGGCTGCAGAGGACGCTGGGCCGAGTAAGGTCCAGTAGAGTTACCACAGCCTTTTGTACCTCTTTTGTTTCTGTTCTAGTGAGTAGTTTTTGTTTCCACTGTACCTTCTTTACCTGCAGTTCTTGTTATATGATAAATGTTGTTTTACTGTTGTGGTGGTACCTACTGTAGTAGTTTCTTTCCTTACTGCTGTACCTTCTTACTGTTAGTTATATTCATGCTGAATGTGGTTTATTTTACTGTCTTTTGGTTACTTCCTCGTTGGACGACTAGGTCTTGGGATTAGTCGAGTCGGTCCGGTTCTCGTGTCTCGTAGGGACTCGGGAACCGGGTCGTTACACTCTAGGACCGGAGGGACCTCCGATCCTTTCTATTCTTGCCGTGGGAGCCCTAGTCCCCCATTCTCCAACTTTTCTGAGGTTCCTCAAACCTGTGAGGACCTCAACGCCATCCAGAATGACTCATTTTCCAACACCTACAATCCTGGATTGAGAAACCATCCCAATTTCCAGTGGACGGGAAATTCTCAGAATCCGAGACCACCTTTTCAGCCCCGTCCACAAGCTCCTCGTCCTTATCAGCTGCTTCAGCCTCGGCCCAACCCCACCTATCCATCTAGGCCCAACCAAGATCAAATGTCCCTCATCCTCCAAACTCTAGCTGACATTCAGAGAACGAATGCGGTTATCCAGAAGCAACATAAGGACGAAATCACAGAGGTCCGCAACCAACTTGCCCAGTTGGCAAATTCTCGCCAACCAGGCACACTTCCTTCTCAGCTTCTTCCTAACCCGAATAGCGTGCCGGCCCAGCGGCGTGTTATAAACCCAAACCTGGGCCAAGCACACTTGGTCTATCAGGCCCCTTCTATTCCTGCACCTGACGGGATGGAAGCTTCAACCTCCTATGTGGGTTACCAACAGTAGCAGCCCATCCTACCAACCCCTAACCAGAACTAGGCAGGAATAAATTCTGTAACAACCTGTAGTGGTAAGACAGCACAAGATCCACCTTATCTAGACCACTCCAGGCCTGTAGCAACCCAAACCCTAGGGCAGTCATCCAGGATGTTCCAATCCCTGTCCCAGATAAAAACCTGGACCTATCTTAGAGGAACCAACCAAGGTTCCATTTCCCGACGCCTTGAACAAGGGAAAGAGGACAACTAAACCCGTGGCTCCCGAGGAGGACCTGATCAAGCTCTTTGAGCAAGTCCAAATAAACATCCCCTTGATGGATGCGATCCACCACGTACCGGCTTACGCACGATTCTTAAAGAACATGTGTACACCGCAGCGTAAGCCGAGAATCAAGAGCGGGAATCCAATTGTACTGTCCGAGCAAGCCAGCTCTGTAATCCTGAGTAGACTCTCACCCAAGGCAAAAGACGCAGGCATTCCCCTGATTTCATGTAAGATCGGTGAAACCTAGTTTGATAGAGCATTATTGGACCTAGGTGCCTCCATAAACTTGATACCCACATCCCTACTTAACCATCTAGAAGAATCTGACCTGAAACCGACTGAGGTGACATTATAGCTAGCAGATCGATCTATTAAGTCACCTAAGGGTATTCTTGAGGATGTTATTGTAAGGGTGCGGGATTTCTACTTCCCTGTAGATTTCATAGTTTTAGATATAGATGCACCTGAAAACCTAAGGGATACACCAATCATACTAGAGAAACATTTTCTAGCCACTGCAAGGGCCAATATAAGTTGTGAAGAGGGCCAAATAAAACTGAAATTTGGGAATCAGACTCTCAAAATTGATATCTTTAAGGCCCAACAAGGAATCAATTGCGGTGTCATTGAACAAATTTGTGATATTAGAGCTGTAGTTAATGAACCACAACTTGGGGACAACATGATTATTCCTCATCAACCATAAGAAAATCTTGAACCGCAATTAGATGAGTCAGACCTTGATCTTGACAAACTTATAACTCCTACCCTTGTACCCCACACTCACTTTGAACGACCCGCTGCTGCTGATAACCCCATTCTTGAACTCAAACCCCTTCCCAATCATTTAAAATACGTCTTTTTGGGTTCTAATCGAACATTTCCTGTGATTATAAACTCCAAACTCATACCTGATCAGGAATCCCGTCTAATTACTGTTCTCCAGCAACATCGCCGAGCCATTGGTTGGACTCTCGATGACTTGACTGGAACAAGTCCCTCTTACTACACACACCGTATCTATTCTGAAGAGGGCGCACGACCTTCACGTGAGATGCAGAGATGTTTGAATCCCAATCTGCAGGAGGTTGTGAAGAAGGAGATCATTAAGTGGTTAGATGTAGGGATCATCTACCCGATCTCCAATAGTCGTTGGGTAAGCCCCATCCAGGTTGTGCCTAAGAAGGTAGGGCTCACCACCATCACGACTGAAACCAGAGTGGTCATACCTACCCGTATAGCCAACTCGTGGAGAATCTGCATAGATTACCGAAGACTCAATTCCTCCACAAAGAAGGATCATTTCCCACTAGCATTTATTGATCAGATTCTCGAGAAGTTAGCGAGATATAGATTCTTCTGCTTTCTTGACGGGTACTCCGGTTACAACCAAGTGGCGATTCATCCAGAGGACCAAGAGAAGACCACATTCACCTGCCCCTTTGGGACATACGCGTTTCGAAGGATGCCTTTCGGTCTCTGCAATGCTCCCGCAACTTTTCAGCGGTGCATGCTTGCCATATTCTCTGGTATGGTAGGTGATTATCTAGAAGTCTTCATGGATGACTTCTCAGTTTTTGGGGCATCATTTCACAATTGCCTCCAACACTTGGTTCACATACTCAGGCATTGCATTAACGTAAACTTGGTTCTTTCCTGGGAAAAGAGCCACTTTATGGTGCCTGAGGGGATCATCCTGGGACACTTAATTTCTGAGAGAGGCATCCAGGTGGATCGAGCCAAGGTTAATCTGATTTCTAGACTTCCTATGCCTAGCTCGATTAGGGACATCCGATCGTTTCTAGGGTACGTCGATTTTTACCGTCGTTTCATTCCTGCTTTCTCAAAAATCGCGCGTCCCCTGACTACTCTTCTCTCCAAGGATGTACCCTTTGAGATTTCCAAAGAATGCACTCAAGCTTTTGAGAACCTTCGTGACCGAGTCACCCAAGCCCCGATCCTACAAGCCCCTGATTGGTCTCAACCCTTTGAGATCATGTGTGATGCATCTGACTTCACTGTAGGAGCGGTTTTGGGGCAGAAAGTTGACGGGAAACCCGTGGTCATCTACTACGCTAACAAGACACTTGACGAGTCTCAGCGTAATGATAAGAACCTCATCATGAACCCTAACTAGCACAATCTAACCCAGATATGTAAGAAAAAGCTCCTACATAACCCAACGAAAGGCTTAACTCAAAGAATTCTGAGTTTAAGAAGAAAACAAATCATAAGAGGTAAAACTGTAATTTCACCAATGCAGTTTGCAAACAGGGTAATTAAGGGTCCAAACACAGGTCAAACAAGCCTAATAAGAAGGAAAGTATGATGGTCTGATCTAAAAAGGGTTATAGCAACTTCAAGAAATTAAATAACATTCTGTAACCCTAAAACAAATCCACTTTAATTCACGAGGTTCGAGGCAGGATAAAAATCAACTAAACCCTCTAAAATTCATAGAAAAATAATCTCTAGGGTTTAGAACCTTCAATTTAACTTTAGAAACCCATTTTGACCTACAAAGAGAACCTTGCCCAATTAATGACTTAATCTGGGATTTTACGTAAATTGTTCGCTCAAACATGGTCCAACCTAGAAATAAAATTCACCATTAAAATCCTTAGGTTCAAATTAGTCTTGTATAAAAACTTGACCCTAAGAGGAGACCTCCTTGACTGACTTTGCAATTTGGTCCTCTTCAAACATGGTCCCTCACGCACGCCACGCGCTCGCCCTCGCCCGCGCTCACGTCCCGCGGGTTTAGGCCGGATCCGATTACCCAAAACCGCGCACTCCTCACCCACCTCCGCACGCTGGTGGGCCTGGTCCCGGGCGCGATACCCATACCCGAATACCTGGCTCTGGGAGAGAGATCCTATGAGAGAAATCTGAGAAAGAGAGAGATGCGGGGAAGGGTAGGGGTAGGTTTTGCTTTCTAATCCTTGTGTGAGCGTGCAGGAGCAGAAGGAGAAGGAAGGAAGGAGAATGAGGAAGGAAGGCGGCCGAAGCCTTAGTCGCTCAGGGCAGAGAGGAAGAAGAAGAAGCAGAGAAGAAGAAAGAGAAGCAAGAGAGAAGAAATAGAAGAAGAAGAAGAGAAGTACTGTAGCAAACCTACAGTTAAGTCGTCTGACCACTGCATCAGACGACGGTTGAGCAGCGGCTAGAAGAGAGAAAGCAAGAAAAGAAAGAAAGAAGAAGGATGAAGAAAAAGAAGAAGAAGAAAAAGATGGAAGAAGACATAGCCGCCAGAGCAAAAGAAAGAGAAGAACAAAGAAAAAAAAGAATAGAAGAAAAGAAGAAGAACTCTACGGAAGAAAAGAAGAGAGAAGACACAACCGTAAGCAGAGAAGAAGAGAAAGAAGAAGAAAAGGAGAGCAGCTGAAAGAAGAAAAAAAAAAGATAGAAAGAGAAGGAGAAGAGAAGAAGAAGAAGCCAAGACAGACTCTCTCTCTCTCTCTTATTTTTGTAATCTAATAGAGAACCTTTGTATTTCTAGAATTCCAGTAGTTCCTTGAGTTCGACCTCGGGAAAACCATTTCCGAATAAAGAATTTTGTAATAATAACCTGGTAGCTGTCTTATTACTACAACGACTGTAACTTGACATATAACAAACGCAAACAAGCTCTACCAGCCAGACCGTTATCACGTAACTACACGGTTACGAAGAAAAAGCTGCTAGCTATTATATTTGCCCTGAAAAAATTCAAATCTTATCTCCTGGGTTCCCATGCCATAAGCTACTCGATGACACAACTGTGAGGCATCTCCTTGCAAAGAAGGACGCGAAGCCTCGATTAATCTGATGGATCTTGCTGTTGCAAGAGTTTGACCTCAAGATTCGCGACAAGGCGGGAAGACAGAACATGGTAGATGACCACTTGTCTCGCCTTCCTTCTGAGATCATCGACCCTTCTGGGCCCATCATGGAGCATTTTCCTGATGAGCACCCCTTGACTATTGGAATTAGGCTTCCTTGGTTTGCTGATATAGCAAACTACTTGGCATCACTCCAAATCCCGTCTGATTGGCCAAAGGCCAAGAAAGACAAATTGCGCTCCGATGCCAAGTACTACATCTGAGATGACCCGTACCTATTCTGCATAGGTGCTGACCTAATCATCCGGTGATGTATTCCGGAGGGCGGAATCAATAACATTCTCTCCTTCTGCCATGACCAGGCATGCGGTGGCCACTTCTCTGGGCGCAAAACCTCATCAAAAATCCTCCAGTGTGGCTTTTACTGGCCCACTATCTTCAAGGACGCATACAGTCATTGTAAGGCATGCAGTCGTTGCCAAGCTTTTGGCAACATGTGCCATCACGACATGATGCCTTTACAGCCGATTCTCGTATGTGAGATTTTCTATATTTGGGGGATTGATTTTATGGGCCCCTTCCCTATTTCGGATGGCTTAGAATTCATTCTTCTCGCTGTGAACTACGTGTCCAAATGGATCGAAGACATTCCGACCCGAACCTGTGATCACAAGATCGTCATCAAATTCATTCATCAGAATATCTTCTCACGGTTCGGGATTCCTCGTACAATCATCTCTGATGGAGGGACCCGTTTTACCAATGCTTAGTTTAGGTCACCGATGACCAAATACGAGGTATCCCACTGAATCTCTACTCCTTACCACCCCCAGACTAATGGTCTAGCTGAGCTATCAAATCGGGAGATCAAGAAAATCCTACTCGTTACTGTTCGACCTAATAGGAAGGACCGGTCATCCCGACTTCCGGAAGTTTTGTGGGCTTATAGGACTGCCCACAAGACCCAATTAGGTATTTCTCCTTTTAGACTGGTGTACAGGAAGGCATGTCACCTTCCCGTCGAACTGGAGCATAAAGCATATTGGGCAGTACAGAGCTGCAACTTAGATCTTTCTAAGGCTGGAACCCACAGAAAGCTTCAGATAAGCGAGATTGATAAACTACACCTTGATGCATATGAGAACTCGTGAATCTACAAAGAGAGGGTTAAAGCTTTTTATGACAAGCACATATCTAGAAAGATATTCCACCCTGGTCAGAAGGTCCTACTCTTCGATGCCTGACTCAAACTCTTCCCTAGGAAACTGCGGTCCAAGTGGGTCGGACTGTATCTTGTCCGACTGATTTTTGGAAATGGAGCCATCGAGATCAATCCTCTCAGCCATGATTCTGAACCTTTCATCGTGAACGGTCAGAGACTCAAACCGTTCATTGACGTAACCATTACAGATTTGGCTGAGTTATCATTTATCCTCCATTCTCCCTGAGCTTATTGCGCCCAGCCGATAGAGTAAAACTCAACGCTTAATGGGAGGCAACCCGTCATTCTTTTTGAAAAACCCGAAACCTTTTCTGACATTTCCTTGTACTTTGGGTTCATCCTTTAGGACAGTCAACTTCACCTCAGGTACTCGTACCTGAGATTAGAAATCGCCCGCAACAGTCACCTCGACCCATCCATTCACAAAATACTTATCCTAATGCATGAACCAAGCTAAATAAAAACCCACCTAATGTACAATGAGGACGTTGCAAATCTTAGGCATGGGGGGTATAAAAGTGTAATGAAATGACATAACAAGAAAAAGATTTCAACAAAAAAAATACCCACATAGAAAAAAAAACTTTGAAGGAGGAAGAAATTGCTGGAAAACTTTATAGAAAGAGGATGAGAAGAGCAGAATGATAAAAAGGAGCACAAAGTGAAAGAAAAAAAGGGATAGACATTAGTAAATTTTTTTAAAATTAAGGAATTAACCAAAGTTCTGGACCACATTAAGAGAAAGAAAAACAAAAGTGCACAACAAGATTAGTAAGAACGCGAACCTTAGGCATTCTTGGCTAGACTCTTCGTACCCATTAAGATCTAGATATTCCTCCAGAAGTTGAGAAAAATGAAAAGCTTAAGTATTAGGTCCAAGGCTTAGGGAGTATTCGGCCTCGTTAACTGACTTTCGATTTACGGGACTCAGTTACCTAAGCACCCAAATTCACACACACAGTTTGGTTCAATGAGTATAAATATCAAAATCACGCAGAAGCATTTCAAATATTATGAAAATGTCACCTAGTTTAGGAGCGGCTGATCAACACAAGTTGATTTGGATGAGTTCCCGACGCGGGGAGGTGGGAAATTCCCCTCAAAGATGCGTAACAACATATCAACTCCTCAGTGTTTGTCTCCTAAGATATTTACATAACTTACCGGGGGCATGTAAGCACTTTGCTGGTTCAGATTCCATGGATGGCATTATCACGAAGTGTCAATTGCCAAGGTCTGAATTCGGCCACGGAACACCATGGACGGGATTATCTCAAAATCTCAAAAGCCAGGGTTCTAGGGGTTACCATGGGCAATCTTATCTCGAAGCATCGATTGCCAGGGACCCTTGAGGATTGATGACGTGGACAAGGAATTCGATACAGATCGTGTTGTAAAGCCAATCCTAAGCTAGAATTAAAAAGAAAAGAGAGAGAAAACTCTCCAAACAAATAAATCTTCTGTCTCTCTCTTGCAAAACGCACTGCAAACTGAACCAAGGCAAAAAATATCTCAAGCACGGGTGCTTTAACCACGAAGTCCAAAAACTTTAGGTTAGTTCCTGTAGGCCTTGAAAACCTTTTCAAAAGACTGAGACTAAAGCTAGACAAATCTGGATCTTGGTTGGTACTATATTACCTTTTAGGCATATGATTGGCATTCTGACCTAATCAAGGATACAAGAGGAAAAGCACTTATCAAAATTTGATGAAAGAAATTCATGGTCTAGAACATAAGTTAAAACCTTAAATTTTTGCTAAGAGACTAGCAAAAGCTAGGCATGGGGGTATGATGAGAACCTCATCATGAACCCTAACTAGCACATTTTAACCTAAACAAGTATACAAAAGTTCTTACAAAACCTAAGGGAAAGCCTAAATCAGAGAACTATAAATTTAAGTATAAAGTAATTCACAAGGGGTAAAACTATAATTTTACCAATGCAATACATAAATGGTATTTCTAAGGGTCTAAACACAGGTCAAATAGGCCTAATAAGATAGAAAGTGGGATGATTTGATCTAAAAAGGGTTATAACGACTTCTAGGAATTAAATGACATTCTGTAACCCTAAAACAAATCCGCTTTAATTCACGAAGTTGCAGGAAAGATACAAATCAATTAAATCCTCTAAAATTCATGAAAAAATATCCCATAGGATTTAGAAGCTTCAATTTGGCCATTGGAACCAATCTTGACCTAGATTGAGAACCATACCCAATTTTTGACCTAATCTAATTTTTGTGCAAATTGACCGCTCAAACGTGGTCAAACCTAAAATCAAATTTCACCATTGGATTCCTTAGGTCCATATTAGGGTTATATCAAAATTTGGACCTAAGGAAAGTTTTCCTTGACCTACTTTACAAATTGGTCCTCAAGAATTACGTTTTGACCCTTAATTTTTTGAACCCTTGCACTTAACCCCTCAGCATTCCCTTCGTTCTTTTCAAGCCGGTCCCTCTGCCACCTGCAGTTGCAGCCCATGCCTCCGACGATTTTGCGTGGAGGATGGCATCGCGCAGGGTATGGGGACCGGCCCCACAAACGAGAGGAGGGTCCCCTACGTTGTCTTCTTCCGCATGGACCCCCTCCCATGCCCTGCCAACACCCATACCTCTCGTGCGAACATGGGAAAGGCATGGGTCTCTTTTCCGGCCATGTCTTCGACGGCCTGCCCACTCTCCCTCCTCGTGTTTCCCTCCTCGCCAACACCTATTTAGGGAGCGGCAGGGGCTGCCGTTTCTAGCAAGCTCGATTTGGCCAGAGAACTCCCCCAAATTCGTCCCCTCCTCACTCCGGCCAACAGCCCGAAGCTTCCGTCGACTCTTCCTCTCCCCTCTCCTCGCCCTGCCACCATACCAGTGGCAGGGTTAACTCCGCCATCCTCTGCAGCGCCGCGCCATACCAGCGGGCACTCTCCGATCCCTTCTCCTTGTCGCAGTTCTCTCCCATAGCACCTTCGTCTTCGGCGACGGCAACACCAGCCGCTCGCCACTTCCGCACCTCCCCCTTCACTCTGGACTCATGGCTAAGTTTCTCTCACTCTCTCCTTTATTTCCCCCTGTTAATTTGTTGTTTCAACCCCTCGACATCCACTGTCCATCTCCACCATCTCCACCTCCGGCCAAACCTTCAACGAGGTGCTTCTGTCATTCCACTCACCCATCTACCTTGCAAACACCTCAGAAGCTACGCCTCCGTCCGCCGACCACTTTCCACCCACTCACTGCCCGCCACACACACTCCATACCTCCACCGAACAACCCCACAAATACGGCCACAGAGCGACCTAGGTACGCACCCCTAGGCCACCCCGTGGCCAGCCAGTCACCGTTTCACCTTCGCCGTAACACGACGAGGCTCCCCAAGTGATTTGATAAGGCCGCAAGGCCGTATTCATGAAGTGCAGGTTCGACCCTCTTCCGCCATTGACACAGGCGTGAAGAATCTTGCTCGCGAGCTCTAGGTCGTGCGCTCCATGCGTCAGAATCCAAGGAGGAGCGGACTGGCGTCGCGAACTCACACAGCCAAGCAATTGGCCCAGCTGGAGACCGAGGCTATGGCAATTGGGGCAGGTCTCCTACGAATGCGAGCGTAGACGCGGGTGGGACATTTAGTCCCATCTCGAAAATCCTTGATGCGTCGCAGCCGAATAAATTGAAAAAATGCCTTACGCTTATCGCCTTCGATACACAGGGGTCAGGTCCCTCGCCTACGCACACAGCATGCCACGCGCTCGCACCCGCCCTTGCCCGCACTCACGCCCCGTGGGCCTGGGTCGAACCCGATTACCTGACCAAGCACTCCTCGCCCACCACTGCACGCAGATGGGCCTGGTCCCAAGCACGTTACCCGACCCGTATACCTGCTAATGCTCTGGGAGCGAACCTTTGAGAGAGAAATAGAGAGAGAGAGAGAGAGAGAGACGTGGGGCGGGTAGGGGTTAGGTTTTGCCTAACCTTGTAATGTGCAGGGAAGCAGATGAAGAAGAAAGGAGGAAGAGCGGCTGAGGACACCTAGCCGCACAGAGCAGTAGGAGAAGAAGAAAGGAGGAGGAGTGGCTGAGGACACTGAGCCGCACAGCATAGTAGAGAAAATAAGAAGAGAAGAAGCAGCCAAAAGCTGCAACAGAAGAAGGATCTGAAGAAGAAAGAGGAAGAAGACAGGAAGGAGAGAAGCCAACTGCAGAAGGAGAAGGCACAGTGCAAGAAGAAGAAGAAGAAGAAGGCTGAACAGAGAAAAGAAGAAGAAGAAGCCAAGAGGAGAAGAACCTACAAAGGCACTGTAGCAAGAGGCAGATAAGGCATCTGAGAAAGAAAAGGGCAGAGAAAGAAGACAAGGAGGAGAGAAGAGAAGAAAGAAAAAAAAGGAGAAAAGGATTTTTTTGTTCACTCTCTCTCTCTTTAATTTTTTTAAAATAGTATATTATAGTTAATTGTGAATTTGTATGCTTCTAGAATTAAGTTTGCTCGGAACATTCTAAATTTCGAGTAATAAATTCACTTAAATTGATAATCGTTTTTCATGGTAATACTGCAACGAGGATATTTTTAACACCCCGAAAGAGCGATCGTCATCACCCTACTTCAATCTCTGTGAAAGACTTTTTTGCTAACCCTAATAGGGATCCCCTAACCCGATATCTGCCGCCACACATCCTGACCAAAATCCAAAACACTTTCCTCGACTCTGATAAGGATCTTTCTGTCTGGTCTCCTCACCATTCCGGTTGCTTTACTGTTAAATCTGCATATGGCTTTTACTTTCCCCTTGCCTTCCCAAGTCTTATTGGTAGGAGTTGTAGAACCTTCAGCTTCCCCATCATATTACCTTATGTGCTTGGCACATTATCCAAAAAAGCCTTCCCACGAATGAGAATATCTCCAATCTGAAGATCCCTATCGTTTCCAAATGTTTTTCCTGCCCCAATAGTCTGTCCTTGGAAACCTCGAAACATCTTCTTACGAATAGCAATCTTGCCCTTCTTGTGTTGAATTGGACTTTCTTTAAAGCTTATCTTCGTTTCATTCGACCTGATCAATATTCTCAAATAATGGTTTCCACTTCCTATTCAAGTAGAGGTAGACAGATCAAAGGCTTGATTTGCTTTATTTGGGTCAGCGTTTGGCAAATCGAAAACCACATTATCCATGATGAAATATCTTTTCAAAAAATTCCCCTTGCCCTTTAGCACTCTTGGGAGAACCTAAACCTTTACCCCTTGATCTGATCCCAACATCCCTTTTCTATTGCCTTGAGCTGGCTTAAACCTACCCATGGTTTTAAGATGAACATTACTGCCTTAGGATTATTTTAATATTACTCTCAGACGTCCGTAGCTCTGTCCAAACGTCTAATAAAGAGACGTTAGACAAAATCTGACCCAAATCTTGATTTGTCAGACCCATATGACCATGATTTCTCGAGAAATCAATTCCCACATAACAACTTTAGTACGTCTAGATCATTTGCTAGACGTCTAACCTGTCGTCTGACACATATAATTTGGAACCCTATTTAGATCTGGTCAAAACAAGAACAGATCTACACAAAATTAGATGTTCAGATTTTCACCCAGACGTCCTAAAATATGTTTCCACACATCTAACCTAGACCTTGTTTTCTGTTCGATAGAATCAGGAACTTTGACCATTTAGATCAGACGTCCAAACTTGACATTAAACGTCACCGAAAAATTAGATGTCAGATTTTATTGTTAGAATCATTATAACCCTGATTTCGACCTGATTTGCCTTGGATCTATTTCCAACAGCTGGGAGGAGGTTCCTAAGCCCTCTATAAATAGAGGAGGACCCCTCCTTGGCTTAGACACACCTTGATACAATTCTTTCCACCATTTTTAGTGATTAAAGAGGATAATTTGACAAGAAAAAGATTGTGGGTTGCTCTTTAAGATTCACACTTCATATACGAGAGCACTAACCCACTATGCAATCACGCTAAATCTCTTCCGTATTAGGAAAATCTTCTTGCCTATAGAAGCTTACGTTTAATCCTTACATTTTGGGCTTTATAGGTTTTGTTGTTTGTATTTCATTCTCTTTGGTTGGGATTCACGTGGTGAATTTCTGTCTCTTTCATGAGACAAAATACTTTTTATAAAGAAGGGTGGTTTGAAGTAGACCACTCTTTGGTTAAAGTAGCATGCTTGTAATTGAGGTTGTACTATCCTCGTTCAAGTAGTATGTAGTGGATTTGGTCAACTCGGTGGACTGAGAAATCTTAAGTCGAGAGGCATAGGTGGTAGTTTTTACCTGGGTTGGGTTTCCACTTAAAAATACTTGTCTCATTTGTGGTGAATGCTATTTGTGTGATTGGATTGATTTTTATTTCCACATATTTTTTATCCTGCACTATTCACCCCACCTTTAGTGCAATTTCAACAGGCTCGCGATGAGCAGATCTTGGACATTCAATTCGTTCATCCCATCGTTAATACCCTTGTGCGAAGACTTATAGGTTTGGGCACTGACAACTGACGTCCATTCCCCTATGACTCAGACCCCACTCGCAAGCGTACGGGCGTTATCTCTCTGAATAAGGTTCAATTCTCTTACGTACTTTAGCCTCATCTTTCTTGGCCCGGTCTCCTTTTATGTTTTTTTGGGTAATGTTGTTTGTCTTTGATATACTAAGTCACGAGTCGCGGTCCCCTTTTGTTGTATGAGCAAGTCTTGATTTAATCTCTCTGTCTTTTCTATCGTCTCCGGGAAGTGAGGGATAAATAATATTTACTCCCATGTTTAAAAAAAAAAAGAGAAAAAGTATCTGATATTATTTGTTCTACTATTACCTTAACTTCACAGGACAGGTTGATTCCACAGTGATCTGGTGCTTATTGGGTGATGATACTTAAATAGCTCAACTAAGGAGGGAGACGAGCGGTAAAAGGAGAATAGTCTTACAAAGGGTCTAAATAGAGAAGAGAGTCATATACTAAATCATACTACAACTCCTTGGTATCTTTAATCTTAAATCATATCTTGCATCTTACATCCTATATCGTCTTTGAAACAACGAATGCTTTTGACGGCAAACTTACTTAAAATGCTAAAAATTAATTCCGTCAATATGGCAAGTCTCAAAGTTTTCGATATTTTATCTTATAATATTTCTGGATATTTCTGTATGCAAATCTAAAGATGGATAACAAGTCATTCTTTATTTGGTATGATATATATGTCATTTTTTTATCGAAAGTTTAGCCTGAATTTTCTTTCAATTACGTTTGGAAAAACTAAGAAGAGTTATCTAATTCATCTTCCTCGATATGTACAACCACAGGATGATGGCCAAAAGCACAATGATTCACACATGACTCAGTGACACTTTACGCAGGTGCCGCCACTTTTGTCCCCAGAACCCGAGTAGCATGTCATGCATGAGTAGGCCAATCTAGGCATCGTCCTTAAAAATAAGACAAGAGTATAAAAATGTGCTTTGCGAACATAAAATGTAACATTAAAGTGAGTATCACGTCAAGTATTTTTTTTTTATATATATGAGCACCCTCTCAATCTGTGTGTGATCTGTCAACGAAATACGTTGACGTATTTAGGATACCTTTACAAAAATAATATGAAAAGTACACGGGTTATCAAGCACATCATCACTTAAAAATGATATCATCACTCATAAATTATTTTGTTTCGGTGAAAATTTATTTTATATTAGTATATTTTAGTTTAAAATTAAATTTTATTGATATAAAATAAAAAAATCATCGATGATTTTTTTACTCGTAAGTAATAGTAGTTATTTGAGTGATAATCGGTCTCACTATGTAATAATACTTACGACTTTTCATGTGTAGAACCCACTCAATAAATTTAGACATTAAATGTCAACATGTATGATAGTGATCATATTTGTTACATCCGTGTGTTATAAAATATGTTATCTTTAAATTTTTATACATTCTTACTTAAAAAATAATAGGACATTGAAAACTTAGAAGAAGTAAAATGAAATTATGAGATTTTAAAGTTCAAAGTTAGGTTCTGGATTCCCATGACCTTAGAAACTTATGACATATAGGTTCTGATTGCTGGTGAAATTTAGAGAGACTTTCCTCTTTGTGAGATTTTTGTTAAGATTTTCACGATCACTTCAACATAAATTTAAACAATATAATTACTTTAAATTATTTTATTCAAATCATAATAATCATTATTTTCATTTTTATTATTAAATAAATATCAACTATGTCTTTTACTTTCAATTTTAATATTAAATAGAACTCCCACTTATATTTTCAAATAAATATCAACTAATATTACATCATTACATCAATTATCCTATCTCCTCACTTAATGCTTTTCTAAATTCATCACCTAAACAATCACTCATCTTAAATTATTCCTTTTTTTTTATCAAAAGAAATGACATCTACTGATATCAGTACACATTCAGAATATTATTCACTCAATCAAAATTTCATCTATAATGGTTGCCACAACCTAATAGATGATGTTATCTCATTACAAAAATTTTCCAACCACACCCTCCCCCCATCAAACAAGGCGTCATTCTTCATCTTATACACAACCCACATAGAAGTAGCCATGGCTACATGCGACCTAGACTTAGAAACGAAGACACACCACAAAGTTTCCCACCTTGAGGCAAGGCGTCCACAACACCTACGCCACACCTCATCAGTGAAGAGACAGCTACTAAACAAATGCTTGGTGTCATCCTCAGCATACCCATGCAGAGGACATGCAATGACATCTGCACCCAAGACACGTCTTGTAACGAGCGCGTACCCCAGACGTCTTTTAAGACGTCTGGGAGGTGGCCCAGACGTCTGTCAAGACGTCTGGGATCACATCCAGACGTCTGACCAGACGTCCGGGATAGTTTACAGACGTCTGACGAACAGTTATACTCGCACGGAATATTCGTCTGCGCGCCTGTGCGCGCAGACCTGCGATCCGCATCTTCTCTGCGGCTGCAGGCGACTGCGGCCGTCTCTCTCCTCCTCTCCGCGCGACGTTAAAAGGGGGAGGGGGCGCGCCTCCCCTCCCGTCTCCACCATCTTCCTCCTCTCCTGCTGCGGGCGGAGCGAGCGGACGCGAGGGCGCAGCGGCAGCGGCGCAGCAAAGGCGCGGAGGAGCTGCGGCGTGCGAGGGCGGGACTCTGCCGTGAGGGCGAGCTCGCCGGGAGCGGCTTGGCCGGCCGGCGGAGGGCGCAGGGGGCGCAGAGCGTCGCGAAGAGGGACCTGCTGCGGGCGGAGCAGCGGACGCGCGAGGTGCGACGCGGGCGGCGTCGCGAGCGGAGGCCGAGCGAGGTTCTGATTCTGGAAAAATCTCCAGAATCAGACGTCTGGACTGATATCCAGACGGCAAGGCCGACGGCTGTGTGATCATACAGACGTCTGAAAGGTGAGTTCCGCTTTCTCCTTCTTCTTTTGTCGACTGGCCGTACTGAAGGAGGAGGGTTGGCTGTGCGCAGGTGTTCGGATTCGTCATCCTTTGCGAATCCGACGTCTGGAAGTTGGACCAGACGGCGGGAGTGACCTCCAGACGTCCGGAGAGACCATCGGACGTCTGGGATCTAGGAGAGACGTCGCCACAGACTTCTGGACGTCCGGGGAACCACGCCGAACAGGTAATTCTCTGATCCACCGTTTAAGACGTCTGGGAGGAGTTCCAGACGTCTGATTTTGCACAGTATTGTCTTTCTCGACCCGTTTAGGGCCCGTTTGGGCTCCGTTTTCCGCGATTCGAGTTGCGTTCGATTCAGAATTTATTCCTCTACCCGCCTACAGTAGCTATACACTGTTTTGAGACACTCCTTGTGTTTGATCCTTGTGATAGGACCTCGTTCGGTTGCCGTCTTGAGAGTCACGGAGGCGCGCGGGATTCCCGACCACGCCCCCATTACTTCCGTTGTACCTGGTAGAGTGGTTTTATGTAGTAATAAAATCTGTTAAAGTATGGAACCATAACTAGAACCTAGGGCATTGCATGAACCCTAGGAACGAGAAATGTATGGAATGATAGCTCCTAGGTGTTGCATGAATCCTAGGGCCGGAAAACTAGATTGTATGATAGATCCTAGGATATGGCATGAATCCTAGGATGGAAAAACTAGTGGAATGTATATTACTGCAGTCTTGGAAAAATAGAAAGGAATATATAAGCTGCCTGTGAAATTAATTAACAGCTGCCTGTTATGAACAAAGAAACATGTTTGAGATCATGGAAATTGAGAACGTGAATCTGGAAAGTGAAACATATGATGTTCTGAGATAAAGGGCTGGAACCCTACGGGGAATTAGGAGTGGAACTCCTGGAAAGAAAAGGAATGGAACTGAGATGTAGTTGTACTGTCTCTTGGGTACGCAGTACCAAGGGAAGTACCTGTACTTGTTTTAGTGCAGAGTGGGGCCAGCCGCCCCAGGGACCCGGGGTTAGGCTTGGCCGCTCTGTACCGACTTGTTGGCCCTCGTGTACGTAGTACCGAGGAGAGCTAGTAGTGTTAGGAGAGTACTAGCTACCCCACGGGCCCCGGGGTTCTGCTAGCCTCCTTCACCGACTTGTTAGGCCCACTAGGGCAAACCAGGGTAGTCAGACGAGGGTGCGCGGACTGTGGAGGGGCAAGGCCCCGGTTTGGTTACTGTGGAGGGGTTGGACCCCTGTTACTGAGAGGGCTCTGCCCTGGTTCCGTGCTGTGCTTTGGGCGCACCCGTTAACGGAAACGACTGACCGCGTGCCAGTACGGGCTAGCTACCTGTGCGTTTATCGCGCGTGCCGTAGTCACCGTTACGTCTGTCAGTGACCTTGGGGTGGTTGACTGAGGGTAGGATCACCACGGGGGACTCTCCCGGCCAGGAGAGCACCACGTGCTACTTCTACTGTTGGAAAAGACTGCAATCAAGATCGTCCCACGAGGACATTCGAGATCAAGTAAAGGATCTGAGAAGTAAATGAAATAGTGAGAAAAATTGAAAGATGTAAATAAAGGAAGTAATAGAATATAACAGCTACTGTACACTCTACTGTTGCCTTTAGTTAGTTTGCCACTCTACTCAGCGTTTTGCTGACGTGTTACACTCGTTACCTTTTTCAGGACCAGGTGTTGAGCAGCCAGGGTCGGCGGCTGCAGAGGACGCTGGGCCGAGTAGGGTCCAGTAGAGTTGCCACAGTTTTGTACCTTCTTTTGTTTCTGTTCTAGTGAGTAGTTTTGTTTCCGCTGTACCTTCTTTACTTGCAGTTTTTGTTATATGATAAATGTTGTTTTACTGTTGTGGTGGTGCCTACTGTAGTAGTTTCTTTCCTTACTGCTGTACTTTTTACTGTTAGTTATATTCATGCTGAATGTGGTTTATTTTACTGTCTTTTGGTTACTTCCTCGTTGGACGACTGGGTCTTGGGATTAGTCGAGTCGGTCCGGTTCTCGTGTCTCGTAGGGACTCGGGAACCGGGTCGTTACAAGATGGTATCAGAGCAAGGTCGTCCCGAGAAGTGAATCAACTGACTGGAAAATAACCAATTCACATGTTTATAGCTAGAGTAGCCACCACAACATATCTCTTGACATGAGCTCTTAGAAGTGTTGTTAGGTACCGTCTGTTTTGACGTTTCCGTTTTGTTTCGCGTCTCCTTGCAGGAGATGCCTCGTCGTGGGATTGGCGAGACTGGCCGCGGGCGCGGCCGAGGGCGAGGACGGCGAGGTGGACGTGCTGTCGTTGACGTCTCGGTGGACCAGCCACCACTCCCTGGCATCCAGGCCCAGGACCTCGCCAGACTGATACGGGATATTGTACGAGAGGAGCTCCACCCACCGCCCCGAGCACCTCCTCCTGGGGTTGCAGAGGGGGAGTCCTCTGTGGGACCACGCGACGGACGCGGCGCCGGACACGAGGGAGGGGATGGGCCCCTGCCGCCCCCACCTTCCTCCGACACTTCTGTACACGAGGCACCTTCGCCTGGAGGTGCACCAGCACCTCCCCTACAGCACCACTTCGAGCTTTTCGGACAGTTCCGGAAGCTGAAGCCCCCCTCCTTCAAGGGGGATGAGGACCCGACCGAGGCAGAGGACTGGCTTGAGCAGCTGGAGAAGATCTTCGACACCCTTCGCCCCCCGGTGGAGTGCCGCGTGGCCTTTGCCACGTACCAGCTGGAGAGTGCGGCACACCGGTGGTGGAGGGCGGTCCGGGGACAGGAGAGGGACGAGCCGACGTGGGACCAGTTCGTCACCCTCTTCTGCGAGCAGTACTTTCCCCAGGCGTGGCAGGACCAGAGGAGGCGGGAGTTCCACACTCTCCGCCAAGGGACGATGACCGTGAGCGCGTACCGCACGCGTTTCTTGGAGCTGTCCCGCTTTGCAGCGACAGCGGTAGCCACTGAGGAGGAGCGCCTTTGGAGGTTCACCGAGGGGCTCCGGCCTGCGATCCGGGGGTATGTCAAACCCCTGAAGCTGCCGACGTTTTCGAGAGTGGTAGAGGCAGCCATGACTTACGAGGAGACCAACCCGTCCGCGCGAGAGACCGACGGCGGGCGGAAGAGGCCCTTTCAGCCAGACTTCTCACAGGGCCGGCGAGAACGGAGACACGTGGCGTCCGCAGGAGAGCCGTCACGTTGTGCAGGGCCATCAGTGGCCTTTGGGGGCCCTCGACAGGGGCCAGTCGCCAGCACCGGACCCCCGCCTAGCCGACAGCAGGGACTCACTGAGGGCGGGAGTCGGGTTCCCCTCTGCTACCAGTGTGGCCAGCCGGGCCACGTCAGGAGGGACTGCCCATCTAGGGCAGGAGGTCAGCAGATACTTCCCGCGCAGAGCACTGGAGGGCGCGCAGGAGGCCGCGGTTTCCAGGCGCGAGGAGGAGGACCGCAGTCGCGAGGAGGGTACCGGCCAGCACCTACCCGTCCGACGCAGAGTGTGGCTGCTTCGTCCGCACCTAGAGCTGAGGGGCGTATCAACGCCCTAACACACAGGGACGCCAGAGCTTCGGGATCCGTGGTAGCAGGTATGGTTTCAGTTTCCGGCAGACTCGTTTACACGCTTTTCGATTCCGGCGCTACGCACTCGTTTGTCGCAGACAGTTTCGCAGTTAGTTTGGACCAGGATTATACATTGTTAGAGAACCCGTTCGTAATCAGAGGTCCGAGTGGTCAGCTGTTTGTAGCTGAGGAGGTGTACACGGGTTGCGGGGTCAGCATCGGGGGACACAGCCTGCCAGCTGACCTGATTATGATACAGATGGAGGACTTTGGGGTGATCCTGGGGATGGATTGGCTGTCCGCTTACCACGCATTGGTAGACTGCTTTGAGAGGAAGATTGTCTTCTCCATTCCGGAGTTGCCTTCCTTCGAGTTTCACGGGCAGCCAGTGGACGGAGGTTTCAGGTGCATTTCGGCACTTCGGGCGGCGAGACTTTTGAGCCAGGGGTGTGAGGGCTTCTTAGCTTGTGTGGTGGCAGAGCACAGCCCCGTGGCAGACTTCCAGAGCATCCCGGTGGTCAGAGAGTACCCCGACGTGTTTCCAGACGAGTTACCAGGACTACCGCCCGAGCGTGAGATCGAGTTTGAGATCTCACTAGTACCAGGGACCAACCCCATCTCCACCGCGCCATACAGGATGGCACCGCTTGAGCTGCGAGAGCTCAAGTCTCAGTTGCAGGACCTTTTGGAGAAAGGTTTCGTGAGGCCCAGTGCGTCTCCCTGGGGAGCCCCGGTACTGTTTGTGAAGAAGAAGGATGGGACCCTACGCCTTTGTGTGGACTACAGACAGCTGAATAGGGTCACCATCAAGAACCGATATCCGCTGCCGAGGATTGACGATTTGTTTGACCAGTTGCGGGGTGCCACGGTGTTTTCCAAGATCGACTTGAGGTCTGGATACCACCAGTTGAGGATCAGGGAGACCGACGTCTCCAAGACAGCTTTCCGCACCCGGTACGGACACTACGAGTTTTTGGTCATGCCGTTTGGGCTGACCAATGCCCCCGCTGCTTTCATGGACCTGATGAACCGGGTGTTCAGACCGTACTTGGACCAGTTTGTGGTGGTTTTCATAGATGATGTACTCATCTATTCTAGAGATCGGACGCAGCACGGACAGCACTTGCGGATGGTTCTGGACACTCTGAGACGACGCAGGCTGTACGCCAAATACAGCAAGTGCGAGTTCTGGTTGAGGGAGGTGACCTTTTTGGGTCATGTGATCTCTGGAGACGGCCTGGCGGTGGATCCCGCCAAGGTCGAGGCAGTGCTCAGGTGGGAGAGACCGCGTTCAGTCACTGAGATTCGCAGTTTCCTGGGACTGGCAGGTTACTACAGACGGTTCATCAGAGGGTTTTCGCAGATTGCACGTCCTATGACACAGTTGACTCGGAACGATGTGCCTTTCACTTGGACAGACGCCTGTGAGGCGTGTTTTCTGGAGCTGAAGGAGAGGTTGACCTCGGCTCCTGTGCTCACCATTCCTGACAGTAGTGGCGGGTTCGTTGTGTACACGGACGCTTCCTTGCAGGGGTTAGGAGGTGTGCTCATGCAGAGGGGTCACGTGGTCGCTTACGCTTCGCGGCAACTGAAGCCCCATGAGCATACCTACCCTACCCACGACCTAGAGTTGGCAGCTGTTGTCTTCGCGCTGAAGACATGGAGGCATTACTTGTACGGTGAGACCTTCGAGATTTTTACAGATCACAAGAGCCTCAGATATCTTTTTGACCAGAAGGAGCTCAACATGAGACAGAGACGTTGGCTGGAGCTCCTGAAGGACTACGACTGCAGCATCTCCTACCACCCGGGAAAGGCCAATGTGGTGGCTGACGCCTTGAGCCGTAAGGCGCCCGCACGCTTGGCCAGTCTACAGTTACAGAGTTGGAGCCTTTTGGAGGAGGTGGGTAGTTGGCGACCTCTAGAGTTACGAGGGTACTGTGGGGCAGTGACGGTGACACGGCAGACCAGACCAGAGTTGATAGACCGCATCATCACGGGACAGATGGCCGATCCGTACTTGCAGTCTTTGCGCGACAGAGTACTGTCAGGGGACCCAGGGGACTTCTCTTTCACAGACCAGGTGTTACGCTTGAGGGGACGGCTGTGCGTTCCCAGAGACGAGGAGCTGTTGAGAGAGCTCCTGACTGAGGCACACGGTTCCAGATTCACCATACATCCCGGAAACACGAAAATGTACCATGACTTGAGACGCGAGTTCTGGTGGAGAGGGATGAAGCGGGATGTGGGTGAGTTCGTGCAGCAGTGCTTAGTGTGCCAGCAGGTGAAAGCCGAGCATCAGAGGCCTGCAGGGCCGCTTCAGCCGCTTCCAGTGCCAGAGTGGAAGTGGGAGAGCATCACCATGGACTTGGTGGTGGGTTTACCTGTTACCCAGCGAGGACACGACGCGGTCTGGGTAATAGTGGATAGGTTGACGAAGACGGCACGATTCTTGCCGATCAGAGTCACTTTGGGACCAGCACAGTTGGCAGAGAGGTACATCCGTGATGTGGTGCGACTACACGGAGTTCCGCGGGAGATCGTATCCGACCGGGATACCCGCTTTACGTCCCAGTTTTGGGCTGAGTTTCAGCAGGCTTTGGGGACGAGGTTGAGGTTTAGCACGGCTTACCACCCCCAGACGGACGGACAGTCGGAACGCACGATACAGACACTTGAGGATCTTTTGCGTGCCTGTGTACTAGACTGGAGGGGCTCTTGGGAGGAACACCTGCCCCTGGCAGAGTTTGCATACAACAACAGTTATCACTCGAGCATCGGCATGGCTCCCTACGAGGCTCTGTACGGACGGAAATGCACGGCACCCTTGAGTTGGGTTGAGGTGGGGACCAAGTGGGAGGTTGGCCCCAGGTTGATCCGGCAGAGTCAGGAGGTAGTTGAACAGATCCACAGACGACTCCGCACTGTCAGGAGCAGACAGAAGAGCTACGCAGATCGCAGACGCAGAGAGGTGCAGTTCGAGGTTGGGGACCACGTCTTTCTTCGTGTTTCGCCCATGAAGGGCTTACAGCGGTTTGGGGTGAGAGGGAAGCTCGCGCCGAGGTTCGTGGGGCCCTTCGAGGTCCTGGAGCGGGTTGGACCCGTTGCTTACAGACTTGCCCTTCCCCCGCAGCTTTCTGGTGTGCACGACGTGTTCCACGTGTCCAACCTCAGGAAGTACGTAGCCGATCCCAGCCACGTACTGAGTCACGAGAGCGTCGAGGTGAGCGACGACCTGACCTACCCCGAGCGGCCAGTGCAGATCCTAGACCGAGCCGTCCGCAGGTTGAGACGAAAGCAAGTACCCCTGGTAAAGGTTTTGTGGAGGAGCCAGCGGTACGAGGAGGCTACCTGGGAGCCTGAGGCGGCAATGCGGGAGCGGTACCCAGAGCTTTTCGCGGGTACGTCTTTTCGGACCGGCTTCGGTCCTCTTTGAGTTTGTTATGGTTATTTGGACATCCTTTTTCCGCACCCTAGTTGGCGCAAGTTTCGGGGACGAAACTTCCTTTGAGTTTGTTATATTGTAACGAGCGCGTACCCCAGACGTCTTTTAAGACGTCTGGGAGGTGGCCCAGACGTCTGTCAAGACGTCTGGGATCACATCCAGACGTCTGACCAGACGTCCGAGATAGTTTACAGACGTCTGACGAACAGTTATACTCGCACGGAATATTCGTCTGCGCGCCTGTGCGCGCAGACCTGCGATCCGCATCTTCTCTGCGGCTGCAGGCGACTGCGGCCGTCTCTCTCCTCCTCTCCGCGCGACGTTAAAAGGGGGAGGGGGCGCGCCTCCCCTCCCGTCTCCACCATCTTCCTCCTCTCCTGCTGCGGGCGGAGCGAGCGGACGCGAGGGCGCAGCGGCAGCGGCGCAGCAAAGGCGCGGAGGAGCTGCGGCGTGCGAGGGCGGGACTCTGCCGTGAGGGCGAGCTCGCCGGGAGCGGCTTGGCCGGCCGGCGGAGGGCGCAGGGGGCGCAGAGCGTCGCGAAGAGGGACCTGCTGCGGGCGGAGCAGCGGACGCGCGAGGTGCGACGCGGGCGGCGTCGCGAGCGGAGGCCGAGCGAGGTTCTGATTCTGGAAAAATCTCCAGAATCAGACGTCTGGACTGATATCCAGACGGCAAGGCCGACGGCTGTGTGATCATACAGACGTCTGAAAGGTGAGTTCCGCTTTCTCCTTCTTCTTTTGTCGACTGGCCGTACTGAAGGAGGAGGGTTGGCTGTGCGCAGGTGTTCGGATTCGTCATCCTTTGCGAATCCGACGTCTGGAAGTTGGACCAGACGGCGGGAGTGACCTCCAGACGTCCGGAGAGACCATCGGACGTCTGGGATCTAGGAGAGACGTCGCCACAGACTTCTGGACGTCCGGGGAACCACGTCGAACAGGTAATTCTCTGATCCACCGTTTAAGACGTCTGGGAGGAGTTCCAGACGTCTGATTTTGCACAGTATTGTCTTTCTCGACCCGTTTAGGGCCCGTTTGGGCTCCGTTTTCCGCGATTCGAGTTGCGTTCGATTCAGAATTTATTCCTCTACCCGCCTACAGTAGCTATACACTGTTTTGAGACACTCCTTGTGTTTGATCCTTGTGATAGGACCTCGTTCGGTTGCCGTCTTGAGAGTCACGGAGGCGCGCGGGATTCCCGACCACGCCCCCATTACTTCCGTTGTACCTGGTAGAGTGGTTTTATGTAGTAATAAAATCTGTTAAAGTATGGAACCATAACTAGAACCTAGGGCATTGCATGAACCCTAGGAACGAGAAATGTATGGAATGATAGCTCCTAGGTGTTGCATGAATCCTAGGGCCGGAAAACTAGATTGTATGATAGATCCTAGGATATGGCATGAATCCTAGGATGGAAAAACTAGTGGAATGTATATTACTGCAGTCTTGGAAAAATAGAAAGGAATATATAAGCTGCCTGTGAAATTAATTAACAGCTGCCTGTTATGAACAAAGAAACATGTTTGAGATCATGGAAATTGAGAACGTGAATCTGGAAAGTGAAACATATGATGTTCTGAGATAAAGGGCTGGAACCCTACGGGGAATTAGGAGTGGAACTCCTGGAAAGAAAAGGAATGGAACTGAGATGTAGTTGTACTGTCTCTTGGGTACGCAGTACCAAGGGAAGTACCTGTACTTGTTTTAGTGCAGAGTGGGGCCAGCCGCCCCAGGGACCCGGGGTTAGGCTTGGCCGCTCTGTACCGACTTGTTGGCCCTCGTGTACGTAGTACCGAGGAGAGCTAGTAGTGTTAGGAGAGTACTAGCTACCCCACGGGCCCCGGGGTTCTGCTAGCCTCCTTCACCGACTTGTTAGGCCCACTAGGGCAAACCAGGGTAGTCAGACGAGGGTGCGCGGACTGTGGAGGGGCAAGGCCCCGGTTTGGTTACTGTGGAGGGGTTGGACCCCTGTTACTGAGAGGGCTCTGCCCTGGTTCCGTGCTGTGCTTTGGGCGCACCCGTTAACGGAAACGACTGACCGCGTGCCAGTACGGGCTAGCTACCTGTGCGTTTATCGCGCGTGCCGTAGTCACCGTTACGTCTGTCAGTGACCTTGGGGTGGTTGACTGAGGGTAGGATCACCACGGGGGACTCTCCCGGCCAGGAGAGCACCACGTGCTACTTCTACTGTTGGAAAAGACTGCAATCAAGATCGTCCCACGAGGACATTCGAGATCAAGTAAAGGATCTGAGAAGTAAATGAAATAGTGAGAAAAATTGAAAGATGTAAATAAAGGAAGTAATAGAACATAACAGCTACTGTACACTCTACTGTTGCCTTTAGTTAGTTTGCCACTCTACTCAGCGTTTTGCTGACGTGTTACACTCGTTACCTTTTTCAGGACCAGGTGTTGAGCAGCCAGGGTCGGCGGCTGCAGAGGACGCTGGGCCGAGTAGGATCCAGTAGAGTTGCCACAGTTTTGTACCTTCTTTTGTTTCTGTTCTAGTGAGTAGTTTTGTTTCCGCTGTACCTTCTTTACCTGCAGTTTTTGTTATATGATAAATGTTGTTTTACTGTTGTGGTGGTGCCTACTGTAGTAGTTTCTTTCCTTACTGCTGTACTTTTTACTGTTAGTTATATTCATGCTGAATGTGGTTTATTTTACTGTCTTTTGGTTACTTCCTCGTTGGACGACTGGGTCTTGGGATTAGTCGAGTCGGTCCGGTTCTCGTGTCTCGTAGGGACTCGGGAACCGGGTCGTTACACGTCTCCTTAATCCTCCAGTAATCAGGCCTTCACACCTTGTAAGTTAGAGGAAGACCTACACCTTCAAGGGAACTTTCAGCTTCTAGATACCCGCATAGAAACGACCATGCTCATCCTCTTCCCAACCGCCCACTATCTGCTCGTATGCTTTCCGCGAAGAGTATATCCCATGCTTCCACATGAACCCGTCCAGCCCCTCCCTTGGTTGGAATGTCGCCAAAGTCTGAAGAAGATGCTGGTTCTCCTCTGTGGATCTCACTTGATAACATCCTCCTGAAGGGCCAACATCCCACGTGCCACGATCTTCCTGCCAGCTGTAATCCGCAACCTTTGCCTCCATATCACATGCTTGTTAATCCCTACTTGGAGGGGGTGAGATCAGCGTGACGTAAAAATAATGCGGAATTATAAATGGAACAATATCATAAAATAACAATCACATAATGTACACAATGATTTTTAGGTGGAAACCCAAACCGGGTGAAAACCACCACCTAATCCTCTCAAGTTAAGATTTTCCGATCGACCTAGTCGATCAGATCCATTAACGTACTACTTAAACCAGGGTAGTACAACCTCAATTACAACCACGTTACAAATGCGAGGGTAGCTTACCTCAAACCCATTCTCTTCACGAGAAGGATTTTGTCTCACGAAGGAGACGGGAATTCGCAACGCGAATACCCAACCAAATAATAAAGTAAAGTAAAATAATAATCCTATAGAGCCAACAAAGTAATTCTTAAACTAAGCTTCTATAGGAGTTAGGATGCCTTCCTTTGCTGGAACTGCGTCGACGACACGAATGCGTGAACTACGCGATGGCGCAATGGTACTCTCGTGAACTATGGCAGGAGAGAAGGTGCGCAAATGATTGATGCTCTCTAGATGTAAAACATGAGCTTGAAGAGCTAGAGCTTCAACTAATTCTCTTGAACACAAAAGATGTGGATAGTGCTTTGCTTAGTGTGTATTGGTGTGTCTAAGTATGTGTTTGATTGGCAAAGGTTCTCCTCTATTTATAGAGGCCCTAGAAAGGCCTTGGAAGGCTTCCATAGCCGTTGGGTGCAAGCTCCAAGAGAATCAGGCCGAAATCAGGATTAATCATTACACTGATAGGGTTATTAGACGTCTGGTCCTGGTATCGGATGTTTGGAAAACTCGTTTAAGATATCTGGTAATAAAGTCAGATGTCTAATTATAGGCAGGTTTCCTTCTTGACTTGAATCAGATCTAAACAGGGTTCTAGTGAATTGTCATTAAACGACATACAGGATGTCTGGACGTCTGGAAACCTACTTTTCTGCAAAAATGGATTCCAAAGGGAGTGCAACGGCTATAAAATCTCTGAGAAGAGATTTTGGGTCAGCCAAGGCAAAATAGTCATGTATCATACGTCTGGTGTCCTCTACGGACGTCAGATACCGGCTAACGGTCATATCCTTCATTGTTTGCTAAGTCAGCCAACGGTCCACTAATTGGACGTCTGGCAAAATCATCAGACGACTTCTAAGACGTCTGGAGTAAGGTCTGAACGTCTAATTTCATCAGACAGAACTAACTAAGTCCAGCCTAAATATAATCGGACGTCTGAGTCAACAGTCAGACGTCTTAAAAGTATTTATCAGACGTCTGATTTTCAAATTAGACGTCTGAAAAGGCTGTTTGACCCTAGTTTGGTTTTCTAAGTTCTTTACATAAAACCTAAGTATCTTAGGTTTGTGCAGGTGTTCCTACGACTATTGTAAGGGTTCTTTGAGGCTTTTTAACATGAATCTAAGTAACAAAATAAAGAGCAACAAAAGAAACAAAAAATACATAGAATATAGGAAAGGAAATCTATCATATTCTTCATCTCCTTCCTTCTTCAAGCCATCGCTCCTCGCGAAGCTCTTCTGCTCTCCGTCAAGCTCCTCCAATCCGCCATGGATGCGAGCTCGAACTCCGTCTAACCACGTCTCCATTTGCAATTAACTTGAAATCTAAGACTTCAAGTGTAAATGTTAAATGACACGTGTTTTGTTATCATAAAAAAAAACGATCGCGGTGCTCTAGCACCAACAATGATGACTTGAAGGCTCGTGGAAAGAAGTCTTGAAAGCAACCAAGACCACTCTAGTTGTCCTTCCATAAGCAACAATTCTTGCCATCCCCTAAGGTCAGGCCAAATTGATCTCGTTGTGCCAGAACTGCCTTCAACACAAAAGACCAAACATGGGACACCTGCTCTGGAGACAGAACATCATAAGGACCACCACTACCACCATATGAATCCCGAATGGCCTCCTCCCAAAGACCCACATCGCCTTTGAGGATGATAATGCCCCACTTAAGGAGCAAAGTATCTCCAAACTCCCTAAGAGCTCTGATGCCCAAACCCTCCTTTTTTTTAGGCATACACACCTTCTTCCACTTAATTGGCTGCATAAATCTCCCACTGTGTAACGGCCCCTTCCAGAAAAATCTCTTTCTTACCACGTCCAACTTCTTTATGATAGAATCAGGAGGCCTGAACATGGATAAGAAAAACACTGGAATCGCAGATAACATAGAATTAAGGAGGATTAGTCTACCTCCTTTGGATAGGAACCGCCCACTCCAGGCGACCATCTTCTTAAACATTCTTTCAAACAAGAACATCCAATTCTTTTTTCTCATTTGTTTGTCCTGCAAAGGCAAACCCAAATACCAAAATATATCCTTATGATATTTTATCTAACCTCAAAATGAGCTTGCAAAGAATCGAAGGGGATCCATATGTTCTACAGAAGGGGTCAAGGGTTGTACACCTTTTCCCTTTAATAGAATGCTGATGATTGCACCAAGAGAAAACAACACATATGGGCCAAGCTGGCACATTGCTGGAAACTTAGAAATTAAATCGAAGGCAAAAGGAGGTGTAACTTGTTAGGGTGTGACACTCTCCATGGGTGGATGTAATTAATTGGTATTGTTACAAAATTAAAGTAGCTGATAGCCTATGTATATTCTAAGGTTGGCATAACAGAATTTACAACGAATGCATTTAATGATGTGCATGCACAAGCTAGTGGCATTAGTCCATAAGGCCAGACATGGTTGTGTGGGATAGAAATTTTTAGAAGGATCATCCTGCAATTCTTTTTCAAAGTCAAAAAGAGTTATCCTACTAACTAGCCAACTTGTGACCGTTTGAAATGTAGTTACTTTGTTTGTGCAATGGAATAACTATGATTTATTTTATGTTTGTGAGATGAGATGACAAGGGTTATCCTTTAGGATAATTTATTCCGTGTTTCATGTTTTGCAATACGTTGACGTGACACATCGATGTGAAATACTTTTGCACCTATGTAAAATAATTGTAAATGATTTTGCATCGATGTAAAGTAATTCTGCACCGGTACAAAAGTTATGAAGTGATTTTGTATAAAGATAAAATGATTCTGGATAATTTTACACCAATATATTACATTAGCATGTTAGAAAATAGATCAACTTTTACAATTTTTATACCTATTTCCTTTAGATATGAACAAAGAAAAATAGAGGAGAAAGTCACACCAATCGATCTTCCGTCGCGTTACTCTTCTGTGAAAAGCCGGGGCCAATGAACTTGGACAATCACATAACCAAAGACAACAAATAGACGTTTGACTTTAGTTGGTTGCAGTTAAGAGCAATTATTGACTTTAGAACATTTATTGTCGTGGTCCCTATTCTGTAAAATCTATCCAGGAAGAATTTCACTCACGTCGACATCCAAAACTTCCGCTCTTCTCGATCGATGGAAATGTATATCCAACAAAAAGATTAACTTCACGTGAATTGGCGGGAGCTTTCCTATTTTTCTCCAAATCACGAATTTATTGGTTTTATAAGCATACGACAGAACACGCTTTTTTCCCTAAATCAACGTCATTACTGGGGATAAGTCTGGATTCGTCGTCGTAAGATACGCCTTCTAACACCACACCAATAGAGATAGATTCTTCCCGCAAAAAGGCTTGAAGACCTTTTCCAGGCTTTGCCTTTCAAATCATCAGGGAATATTAGAAACAAAATTTTTGCCTGATTTTACCTTTTTCACTCTTCACCAAAATAAGAACCTTTTGCCCCTTTCGAGTCCTCCAGCAACGAATATAATTTATATCTGTAGAATGAATCCAATCAATCTCTACGGGGAAGCTCCAAAAATATTCATAACCTTTTCTTGTGACTTAAGTTGTTGATCATATTCAAGATTAACATTAATCTACCGTAAACATTTTCGATGTCTAATCCATAAAGCTTATCTTTGTTGGTAGCGAGGTGGCATATTTTAGGGTCTCCTCGAATGTGGGATAAAATATTATAAAAATGAAATAAGTGGAAAGGATTATTTATTTAAATGGTAGAATAATCAGATGATTAAGTGAAAGAATCAAATGATTAACATTAAAAGTGAAAGTTTAAATTATTTTGATTTAACAGAAAAAAAAATTCTTCAAAAAATTTCAACAAAAATCTATAAAGAGGATATCTCCAAATGAAGCATCAGGAGAGTTAAGCGCAAAGGGTAAAAAGGGATCTCACGAAGTAGACTAGTCAGAGATAGGGATTCTACATTGGGTTCCATTTGAATTTTATAGCTATAACAGCGTTGTCACGGATCTCGCATTCATGGCAAGATCTCGGTGGGTGCCATAATGTACCTAATGGGGCAAGTGCTCCTTGTGTGTGTGTATTGGAATATTGGTATTTATATTCTTGATTAATTTATTAGAAAAATATTTGATATATAACTTTTTTGTGTATATCTTCTTAAAAAAAATTCATGTGTCAAGTATACTCTCTCACGGGATATTGTCCCTATTTTATCTTTTCTATGAAATTATACGATTTGGGTTTATTTTGTAAGATCTCTTACACAGAAAATATGATCCAATTAATCAATGGATGTAAGTCGGGGAAATATACGTTGTAACGTATTTTCAATATATATTCCCACCCAACCCACCAAACTAAGAAACTCAATCGATTTCACTAATTTTAAGTGATTTTTCACCTATACAAATTAAATTTTCATTTAAAAAATTGAATTTTCCTCTTAAGGTTTACGATTTAAACTTTAGTAAACCCTAAACTTAAATTATAAAATTGTAAGATGAAAAATCACTTTTACAAGTAAAAAATTATTTTGCATAGGTAAAAAATTACTTTCAAAAAATTTAAACCCTAAATCCTAAATCCTAATCCCTAAATCTTAAACTTAAACCCCATAGGTGAAATCACCTTTCAATTTTTAAAAGGAAATCAACTAGTTGAAAATCAAACATACCTAAAACACACTGGTTGGAAATCCATTTTCCACTGATTGAAAAGTAAAATTAACTGGTTGAAAATCAAGTAAATAAAAAAGACACCAATTTAAAATGAAAATACATCCGATATATTTACTTTTTCACTGGTTGAAAATAAAATTTCGAACGTAAATTCTCACATATAAAAAGTAATTTCACTTGAAAATTAATTTTTCAAACATTAAAAATAATTTCCACCAATAAAAAATTATAATACACCAATTAAAATCATAAATCTCATGAATATATTACAAAATACATTACAAGGTATCTTCCTTCACTTTTTAACTTAATTAATATATGTGACCAGGGATGGGAAAGTCCTACCCTCATATATGCCCACTTGGCCTCTTCATCTGGAAAGATAGCTTCTCTGAATCTCACATAAATGTGGTCCCTCCTCTCCAAAAAGGAAAGTTCACTCCAACTTTGATGATACTTCACATGAACATCTCATACCATCCCTGTGGAAGCGTTAAAAAAAAACGAAGAAGGGACCAATATGACATTACCATCTGGTCACGTCAGCATTTGATTCCCCCTGCATGGAAATGCCATCGAAGATTAACGAACCGTTCACGTAGCATTGCTGATTTGGCTTCTGCAAAGTGGAATATTTCTCGATTATATCGTAAGAAAATTAGATATGCAGTGGATCCGAAAGGAAATTGAATGTGGATATGAAATTTTATGTTAGCCGAATTAAGTTACGGTCAATGTGGATGAAATATAGAGGACGTGAGTTAAAAAAATTGTAATAGTTGATGTATAGTTATAAATATGATTCTTCTTTTTTCTTTAATGTAAAAAGAATGTTGATAATAGATGGGATTTATTATTATTGAAATTAATAATAAATTAATTTCGTAAGGATAAGTGGTTATGTAAAATTACTTTATATCTTTAAAAATTTTTTACATCGGTGTAAAATAAGATTATATCGATGTAATCTTACTTTAATCTACTTTATATCGATGTAATATTTTTTTATATCGGTGTAAAGTAAGATTACATCTTACTTTAAATTACTTTGTACCCGTGCAATATTTTTTTACACTAGTGTAATATTTTTTTACACGAGTGTAAAATTAAATTTCAAGTGTTTCTTCATATATGATAAGTGATTTTTCACCTTAGGATTTAGGGTTTAGTTTTTAGTGTTTCGCTAAACCCTAAATCCTAGAATCTAAAACATATGGTGAAAAATCACCTTTCATGCGTGAAATCACTTTCCATAAACTTAAGCTATAAACTCTAAACCCTAAACTTATAGGTCAAAATCACTTTAGATAAGTAAAACTACCTTCGTAATAATTTATTATTTGTGCAAAATTTTTCATACCGATGTAAAATTTTTTATCAGTTGTGCATTTTTTATGTTAAAGTGATGTTGTGATTTTTTTAAATATGGTGGAAAATAACACGTAACAAGCTTTAGATTTTTTTATTTCTTCACATTAAATATTAATGATCAAGTGAGCCAATATTGTGTAAAATACAAAAATAATACATACATCAATTTTTACGCCACAATCTACATTTTCCTACCTTTAAAAATTATAAAATGTTAAAAACTTCAATCTTTTCCATTAAATATGTTAAGGGATTGATATAGCCTTTCGGTTTAAATATATGGTAAATTAGGTTAAATCACTTGTAAATTATTGCTAACAAATACAAACCTTCGAATTTCAGAATGCCGCAAAGATTAATACACATAGAAGAATTTAATTCTCATAATGAATAGATTATGTCAAATGCCTAAACTTTTGCCATATCATATCTTTATCCATATTCCATAAAATTTTGAATTCATTATCCTAATCCATATTTAAGTTTGATAAACATATGAATCCAATTAGATTCAAGTTTGATCATCGGATATTTCAATGCTTATCCAATTCATTTTCGTTCACAATTAATGGATATTGTATCAATATTAGGCCTCGATCCTTATGTATTGTTTGTCTGAAGAAATTATTTTCCAAAGATAGACTTTGTTGAGGGTGCGAATATATGATAAACCTGGGTTGAAGGATAAATTATATTTGGTTGGTCATTAGATCAAATCAAGGGATTAAAGAGTATAAATGAGTTTATTGAGGGATATTATTTTTGCATTTGAGTGAGGGTAGTAGGTTGAAACTCAAAATTGAGATAATCTCATGCCTTCCTTGAAATTCTCCTATCCTAAGATTACATGCCCAATCTTGAGATGGCCTAATCTTAAAATTAAAAAACCCAAACAAGAGGTAACATGGAAAATATTTGAAAACAAATCGACCCTTAATGGTGGGCATTATATAATACAATGTTATTGGATTTCATTATTTTAAATTTAGATTTTCTTTCCTAATTTTATGTATCACGTGCTCATATATATCTAATTAAATATAGAAACTTTTACATTCATGTTTATATTATCTTTCTTAATTACATTTATAATGTCATAAATCTCATTTACTTTTATACCCTTATAAAGTTCTTATCCATTACAGGTCATGCCCCTAGGTTAAGTGATTGTGAGGAAATTATCAATTGAGATGAAATAGTCCATCAAGTCCACGACATTAATATAAAAAATCACATCCATACCCATTTCATGTTTTTCATTTGTTTTCCTCTTCTGTGTTCTTCTTCCTCCTCTTACTCCTAGCCACTCCCACTCATGCATTTGCTCTCTATATAGATTATAGTTGTCGATTGTTATGGCCAACCACAACCGTGCATGACCCTACACACTCTTCTTTGCTGCATAGGTTGCCTTCAACGTTGGAATCATAATGTGAATTGACATATATTATTATTATAGAATTATACGTTATATATATACACATATTTAGATATCACATATACGATTATTAAAGTGGTCTAATTTTATAAATTAACCATTCACATCTCATTAGGATATGGGATTTAATATATAGAAACTTTAAGCGAAATGTAATTATGTGATGAGTGTGATTGTCATTTTCATATTTAGTGGTTATGATCCCCGAAGGAGTGTGAGTGAAGTGGGCATTCCGTTTTCTGCATACAATTGTAGAAAAAATATACATAGGGCCCATGACAGAACCCAAGGGATATGCTTCCATCCAGTTCTCTTTCGCTCTCGCTCTCTGAATCCTCTGGAAGTTCCATTGCTACTGCCTCTAGTTGGAGAAGCAAACCCCATGACTCTAGAGGATCTCCGTGATCTTCTCGACGTTTCCATTATGATGAATTCAGGTATTCTTCCACTGTTTTCCTTTTCCATTTTCATTTTAATTGATGATATTAGGAATAGATTATTCTTGATATTATATATATAGAAAATCATTTGATTTTAACTTTTATTTGAATTTAATTCCATCATCCACCCCATGCCACCACCTTCCTCCTCTCCCACAGCTCCTCCCACAACCGTCCCCTTTATCCCCACCACCTCTTCTACCCCCTTCATCAACTACCCCTATCACCACCACCTACTCCACCCCTCTTCCTCCCCCAACCCCTCCTCCACTCTCCTCCTCCCTTAACCACTCCTCTCCCACAACCACCACCCCTACCCCCACCATCTCCTCCCTTGTACGTAGCCACCACCCTCGCAACCTCCTCCACCCACCTCCTCTCTTGACCCCTCCTCCTCCCTTAAGCTTGATCCTCACAAGTCTAGTAAGGGATGTCGGTGGAGAGGGTAGCGAGAAGAGTGTGGTAGAGGTGGAGAGTATAGGTCCCACAGGTCCTTCGTAGCGGTCATGTCCCACATTTCCTCCACAGGAGGAGAGCATGACGAAGGAGAAGAGGTTGAGGGATCTTGATGTGTGTAGTGTGCTGGTTGGGATCAAGAAGGTTGCGAGAGGGGCATCGAGAGGGAAAAGAAGGTAGGGAGGAGGAGAGGGAGAGCTTCTCAGAGGGGTCATGGTGTAGAGATGGATAGTGAGGAAAAGAAGCAGCAACAATTGGTTAGTGTTAAGATGGAGCTTTGGGTTAGAACCAACTGGTTGAAATCGAACCTGGAGAGGTTTATTTTATTTTTCAAGCCTTGGACTAGGTCCAAACCTCAAAATCTTTATAGAATCAAGACCCCGGCCCAACCCAAGGCTCATGTTAATGATCCTAGGGCCCATGCTAATCATTAGGCTTGGCCTAATGATTTCAATGTTTGGATTGAGTTTTTAGGTTAGACTCAGGAAAGCCTATCAAGGTTGATAAAATTTGTTGCCACCTATATTAATGAATTTTAAATAGAACCTACCTAAGTTGACTTAGGCCCATTTTTATTGTTACCTAAGTGTTGTCCAACAAAGTATGTTATGCTCAATTTAAAATTTGAATTGGATGGTTATAATTATAATAATATTTCTAATTGAATAAAATATACTAATACTTCTATGATAATCTTATAACTTGATAGATACTACTATGAATGGGTTTGGACTCAACCTCTTCAGATTTTTTTTGGGTTTAGGCATGTTGGGCCTAAGCTCAAATTTTCTCGAAAAACAAAGTCTGGGCCTAGTTTATATAAAATTTAGGCTCCGGGCAGGCTGAATTTTTTAGGGTCAAGTCTGAGTTGACCTAACCTAATATTCCACCTTAGTTATTGCATGAGTGCCAATGAGTGAAATTATGTGATAAACAACATAAGTTTTTAGGGATACAAAAGTAAATATAAAGTTTATAGGGATATATATACAATTAGAAAATATTACAAGATCATAGATGTAAAATCCCTGTTCTTTACTCACCATCTTAATTTTGTTTTTATCTGGTAAGGAAGATTGCTGACAAGCACTTGAATGCTGCTGCGAAATAAAACCCAGTCACTTTTACTTTCAGATGAAAAAACTCAACTCCTAAAAAAAAATGCATCTTACGGCTCAACAAACGTCTTCCATTCGTTCAGGGGGAAAAAAACTTCTTCCATGGTTAATTACTTATCTTTGTTGTCTCGCTATAATATATTCTTATATATATTTTTTCCTTGATAGGGTTACGTAAGAAAATCGGACTCTCTCCCTCCCTGTGTGGGTACACACGTGTGCGTGTTTGAAGCATTCTATTACCATATCTTTTGCCTTTTTATACTAAGTTAATCATAGCTTGGCCTCCTATTTTGAACGTCGCTCCTTTGTCTGTTGTTTTTTTTTTTTGTGAGAGGTCAAAAATACGTAGTGCGAAATATTTTACAATGGGTGAAGCTCTGCTCACACAACGAGAGAATCACATGTTCACTTAAAAAAAATATTTCCTTCTCGGGCGATGATTTTAATTGAGTATATTTTGATTTTTTTATTTATAAAAATTACTTTTTTAGGTAAAAAATTATTTTTTAAGTAGAAAATCATTTTAAATGAGTAAAAATTAATTTTCAAATGAAAAATTATTTTTCATTGATTGAAAGGTAAAATGTAACGGTATATTTTCATTTTTTAAGTATATTTTGATTTTTAATTAACGTGTTTTATTTTTTCATTAGTAAAAAAATATTTTTAATTGATGTATTTTAATTTTTAGATCATTGATGTGGCGATGGAACCTAGAGTTTACTTAGGTTACTTTTTTTATTGTGAATATTGGATATGTACGTGAGTGAGGATTTGCACATTGCAACATTTGTAGTGTACATTTTCCTACTCACATCTTATATCACCTTATCGCTGAAGAAAAGGTGCATTTTAGGATATGGGACTCGTGTATAGAGTTTTTGTTGCATCCCCAAATCCAACGAGGGGAATTCAGAGGAGTGTGGGAACCATTTCCCTTTCATCATGAACGAATAAGTATCCTTAGCCATTCGCCTCTACTCTAAACGGAGGAAAAAAAAAAAAAAAATATATATATATATATATGAGATTAGCCATAGAGATGGGTTAAGGAATACTACTTAGTTTATAGGTATATATAAAAAAACTAATGATTTTAATATATGTTGTAATTCCATATCTAGTAGACAAAATTCAATCTTTCTCGACAACTCCAGGTTTGGTTAATTTATGAAGTTTTCTATGCTGAGAGGAAAAGATTATTTAGAATTGATAAATACGAGTTTCAGTGCACATATCATCGAAGAACTCCTTATTCCATTTTTATGGCTGAATCTCGAAAAATACATTAGAAATTGCAAAATACAAGAGCATCACATCCTATGATGCATTGCAGAATATATGTTTTACATAGAAACGACGGGCATGTGCTGTGATATGTCACAAGTATGAATTTAAAGTTAATTTTTTATGTTGAAAATGTAATAATTTAAAATATAATCCCACCTTATAAACTTTGGATATTTAATAAGTTATAAGTGTTGATGGGGTTTAAATATTTTTAAATTAAGTCCATATGTTATAAATACTTAAAGCTAGTATCTTTCCATTAGACTTAGATTTAGACATATCTAGTTATAAATGATATCAAAGTCAAATTAATTCTATTAAGAAGAAAGGATTCTAATCATTTGGAATCCAAATTTTGGACTTACTTTATAATAGGTGTGAAAACAAATCTGTCGACATTTGTTAAATGTGAATTGGGTTAGTGTAATTCAAAATTGAGAAAATATATGTTTTGGTCAACCTCAGCCAACCTCAAAATAAAAGTTTCCTATAATATGTCATATAGGTTATTGTTGGATTGCTCTTGTAGCAAGCTTTTTAATGGATTCTATTGTGTAAAAATCTGAGTTGTATAGCTCGTGTTACTTGGAAAACACGTTTAACGAAGATCTGGGTGCATGTGAACCAAAAGCAAGGGCATTTTGATCCAAAATGGGGTATTCCCAACCCTAACTTGATTTCCAGTACTTATAAAATTTCATGCCTAGGGTTTCGTGTTGCGATTTCATGTTCTAGCACTTCAAAAACATAGAAAAAAATTTGCAAAAGAGAGAGAAAGGAGACAGAGAAAAGAAGAGCATTGGTGCTTCTCTTCCTATGCGTGCGAGGGGCGATGTACACAACATCACAATCGTTGGCGAATGATGCACTACTACATGGCGACAAACAGGGCAATGGTGCAGGTGCTGGCCAGGAGTTGGGTGTGTGAGTGTGAGGTGTGTGCCTGATGAGTGGGCAAGAGATCGCATGGCAGTGGGGATTGGTCTGTGTGGGTGATCCTCATGGTGTGCTAGTGGTGAATCCTGCTCTAACATGTGGAGTAGATGGCATAGGATCAGCTTGGGCACCTATTTGGGTGAATTGGCTCAAGCTAGATTGATTCAGGGACCCATTTACCTATCAAGGAGAGGTTTGAGTGCATATCGTGCTCAAAATTCAACAAATAAGATATCGTTGGAATTGTATTTTCATGAACTACCCTCTAATAGACTCAAAATTCATTTTTGATCACTATTTCTTTGTGTAAACCCCAGTAGAGTGTCCCAATAATCATGGGACTCTTCTTGTGTTGTGTTTGACCCAAGATTGACACCCGAGAAAGCACACGAGGTTTTAAGTGATGTGGATAGTGCATCGGAGCCTTCGATGTGATTTTTTGGAGTCATCGTGACCTCTCGACAACCCTAGGTAGAGTAGTCCACCCTGCTCTCGTGCTACTGAATCATAATGAAATGTTTAAATTCCTAGATTATCGATACCTCATTTCACTGGCTTGCTCTACATTCCTTGCTAAGCTTACGAGTGTCTCTATCATGGGTACTTGGGTGTTAATGATGTTGATAAGTTTTTGTTAAACAATATGACATGATGACTTCACCTAATATAGTTAGCTATTGATAATAAGAGATTAATATCAATTTGGAATGTCTAGTACCAGCTCTAACGTATATGGAAACATGTGAGAACCTTAGATCTAAACTTAAATCTTAAGAATGGATCACTCTTATGATAAGACTTGATAAACAATTGAATGTTGAATTTTGCCTCTCTCTCTCTCTCTCTCTCTCATAGCAACTAGAAATTAGATTTGTTGATTACATGAATGGGGTATTAGATGTGATGGTTAAACTTCTAAAACTGTGATATCAACTTGAGATAAAAGAACATATGTGGTGGTGGATTACAAAACTATATACAAACTTGAGATGCCCTATTGGAAAGAAATGAATAAAATCAAGAGAAAGGCAAGAACATAATCTAATTGAATAGTCTTACGCGTGCAAGTGATGGCCTTAGCCCGTATGTATATTACGTAGCAGGTTGAGACTGATTCATGGAGTAAAGTAACCTCCCTACGACTCTTTAAATAGGCTACTTAACCAACGGGGTAGCTAGGTCGATGGGTGCACATGATAGATGTGAGACGATTTGATATCGCATTTTGTACCTTGAGGTGGAGAGGACTAATCGTGTGCCAAAGTAGAGAGCGTCTCGCATGCGTAACACGAGAGCTCGTAGTTATTACTTTGCCTAGGGAGAGATACCAAGGTAAGAAAATATACAATAAGATTCGTGTGACCATTCTCCTGGCTACACTATTAGAAAATAAGGTATTCACGACACCTGTGATGCGACGATTTAGCTTAAAACCATCGTGTAAAATGCCTACCTACGACCTCTGGAGTTGGATGAATATACACGATGGTTTTCATTAAAACTATTTATTTTACATGATGGTTTATCTTAAAATCGTCACGTCACGCCCTAAAACCTAAACCCCCAAATGAGGGTTAGAGTCCCGAAGGACGGAAAAGAAAGATGTGTTGGTTTATTTAATTTAGGTTGTATCTAACTAAGTCGAATTATAAAGGAGTTCCATTCACAGCATAAAATGGAAGAAAATTCGAAAAGAATGGCACATAATTGATACAGGAAAACAGTAACAAAACATAAACTTGCTGTAAACCAAAGCATAAAATGTACTTGTCAACAGAGCACACACAAACTTATGCAGCGACAAATTCCGTACGTCGAAGACTCGCGACGACAACCTAAAAGTAGGTCACAAAGTAGGGATGAGCCAATTGACTCAATAGAAAACAATCATCTACTGTATCTGAACCAAACAGAATAGTGTGCAATTTCATTTATTGGCTAGTTCCTAGCCCAAACCCACACTCTGGGTTCTAGTTTCTCGAACCCTACTTGGTATGACCAATCACCTTAGTCCAGTAACCCATTAACAAGTTACCCAAGTTCTTTCCATGATTTGGTGTAATAATTTATTCCCTCATTTGCCTCAATGATCAGATTCTGGAAATCGTCCTTCTCTACTAGAGGAGATTGAGATGCATTCCTTCCTTTGAATCCCAGCCTGATAGTCTCACCTCGGCTAAGGGAGAGATTAGCAGTCAGTTAATCCTCTAGAAAGGTGTGCCCATTCTCAATGTATCGAGTACGTTACTGACTTCAGTCAAAAGAGTTGGGCCTCTTCAGAGCTACCCAGGCCTATGGATTGTGATCACGAAACACGAGCCCAATCGGTATCCAACGAGGACTAGTCATAGATCAAACCAGATCATCATCGCAGGATTGGCCAGAATTACCGAGCCACATCAATGCTCTTGCTAGGAGTAGCTCCCTATAAGAACGCAATCCTCAGGTGTGCCCTCTCAATCCACCGTCGGACGAGATCTCAAGCAATCCATCTCAGTACCCCAGCCATCCACGCACATGCGAGTGCCTAGTGAGCCTCTTGCTTGAGTACCTTCGCATCAAGTCGGATTCGGGTACATTCAAGTACCAAACACCAGTGATAGCCCGAAGCTTGTCACTCAACCTAGGAACCTTTCATGTTTCAAGCAAATCTTCTTGGTAGCCTCTCGCTATCCCAACTGCTTGCGTCTTTTACCTGAGCAGTGAACCCATGGTTCACCAAGTTTAAGGAAATAACCTTACGAGCTCACCTAGTTGACTTACCATCCCTTTAATTTCATTTGGGTTCTGTGCTCGGAACGAAGTCCTAAGGACCTAATGGATCTCCTGGGGTCTTACCCAGGACCTTAGGATCCAAGCATATCCTTTTTATTAGACTCGGGTCGAGTCACGGATGTCATCTTATAAGATTTAAGCCATTACTTAGTCAATTTAAATTTGCTTTTAATGTGTTTAGGGGGCTTCATGCTCAAATTATAGGTATACACACACACCCACACACATAAGCTTCACCCATCTAGGGTCTAACTGCAATTTTTCCCCTTCATCCCTGCCCATTGGGGTTCCTGCTGGACCCCAATTAGGTTTTAACATTTCATGGGATTTCTAATTATCAGATTCACACAATTCAATACAATTATTACCTTCAACAACTATCAAACATCAGGGGCCTGGTCCCTATCATTAGTACAGTTAAACAACATACATTTGTTAACAAGTAATCTTAACCTATTGCTAGGTCAAGATGCTTGTCCAAACCAGGACTCCAAAACCCGCCTTTCGTGCCCGAAACATGGGTTTTGCACCACCAATACCCTTTGTAATCCAGAGCACCAATACATGCACACATTTGTACCCTGAACCCAAGAGATCCTTGATCTCAATATTAAGGTTTCTCCCTTAACCCGATGATGCAAACACATTTACACTACTTAAAATGTCTATTTATGCATGTTCTTAAGCATAGGATTGCATTTCATGATATAAATATTGCATTACATGTATCATCTTGCATTTAGAGTAGTTTGAATAAAATGGAGGTTAATTGTCTCCTTTTATGTGCTTGGACAGGGCAAATATTTTATCGCGGCCTCGGATCAAATATCCAACCGTATGGATATGATCAGGGCGACGATTGGAGTTCAACGACTCCAAGATCGCCCTAATCAGGCATCCGTAGCATCAGATAGAGACCGGGGAACCCTAGAAGATCAAGGGCCAGGATGGTGTAAATCTGCACTTCAGATAGAAAATCCGACCACACGGATGAATTCGGATCGACGATCGCAGCCGAACGACACAAAAATCGAGTCAATCCGACATCCGTGGCACCATCTACAACTTCCAGAAGATGGACGGCCAAGATGGCGCCACGTGGCGCCATCCCAGCCGCCCAATCGGCCGCAGGAGTCTTGTGAAGACCGCGCACCGTCTCCTCTCCGCCGTTGGATCTCGATCCAACGGCTGCGGTCGCTCGCGCTTAAAAGCGTCCGCGCGACCATTTCGCCAGCGTAGCGCAGCGGCGACGCAGCTGCGGGCGAAGCGGAGGTCGCGGGTTCGAGCCGCGGTGAGGGGGTGAAAGGCGCGGGCGAGCGGGCGCGCACGAGCGTCAGATGAAGATCCAACGGCTGCGCGCACTCAATCAGGACGACGCGCGATTGCACGCCGGGCGTAACGCGCGATCGCACGCGGGCGGGCGCGCTACGCAGCGGGCGCGGACGCGATCTAAGCCGTCCGATCTCGCGATCGGACGGCTGAAAATCAAGCGACGTGCGTAGGCGTTACGCGCGGGCAGCCGAGCGGGCGCGCGTGGGCGCGGCGGCTACGCCCACGTTGAGGGCTTTAGCGACGGTTTTATCCGTCACTAAAGACCCCTTATTTATTATTTTGAAGATGTAATGTCCATTTTGCCCCCACTCCTTGCAACTATAAAAGGAGAACCCCTCCATACGAAATTTTCATCCCTTCCTTCTCCTCTCTACCTCTCCAAAGCTCAAGAGAAGCTTGTCCCACACCCGGGATGCTTCTCGCGAGATAAAGTCCAAATTTTCGTCCCCCTTCGGAAGTGGATCCCGCGACGACGACGGCGTGCTGTTTCGTTCCCGTTCTTCTGCTTCGTCCTCCTTCGTCCCGCTTCGTTCTCCTTCGTCCAGGCGTCGTCCCGTCCGGCTCGTCCTCCAAGCGACCGTCGAGGAGGATTCTCTCTCCCTAATCTTTTTACTGGTTCTAGTATAGATTTACTGCTTTCTAGAGTAGTCTATTCGTCCTCCGAGCGATCGTCGAGGAGGACATTTCTCCCTCCATTCTTTTAATGCTTTCTAGAGTAATTGTTTTATGTTTTCTAGTTGTAACGAAAGAACTCTTTTAAATTCCTTGTCTATTCTACATCTCATTTTGATTTCCATGTATAGTATTCCTTCTCTCTCTCTTACTCCCTCTCTCTCTTTTATTTGTTGTAGATACTTAGATAGTTTAAATTGAATTTCTTTGTGACAAAATAAAAAGAAACGCGAAGTTTTTAAATCAAACGTTCGCCTCCCTGTGTTCGACCCGGAATTTTGATTTCGGTATAAATTTTATTTGTTGAACACGAATCCTTCGCTTTCGAACTACAACGACAGGTTTTCGAAAACCGAACACGTTAGCGTAGCTTCGTAAATCGTTCAACACCCGATCTATTCAATTAATCTCTTCACAGAGTTCAATGATTTAGAACGAGCACACCCGTTCCGATCCTGGTCTTAGGTATCGGTCCTGGGCACCCCCTGTTGCCATGGCTATTGAACTCACGCAGTATCGATATGGGCCACCGGTACCAATACAAGGTGCCTTCAGTACCAAACTTAAGTCCCTTTTTAACTTATTCCAATTCAAAAGGTACTGATAACTGCCATCGCTACCAGTATTGAGCATTTGCCGCACCCAATCCCCGGCTTAAACCCTTCGTTTGATTACCCAAATTATACAATTAATAGAGGGGTGGGTAAGTCCTGCAACCTCTCAAGATGGCTGTCGCTGTGTAGGGGCAAAGATTCACATGAAACCTGAATTAGTAGCCCATTGCTAGAGTCGATCCTCTTCTCACCTAGGACCTACACTGGGTATAGGAGTACCTCCCGTGACATGCAGTTAGGACCCCAAATCTATATTGTTACGAAAGTTCCTAATGGAACTTCCCTTCCACCATTACAGGATTGAGCTTACCTAGCCCTTTAAGATTTCTATACCTTTACCAAGATCCATTAGGTTTAGTTTATACCACGCATTTTGGCCTTGCGAGTATTCTGGTGACATGGTCTCATGCATTCACTTTAGAATCTTCTCTTTGTTGTTTCCAAATTAGGATATGTACCACTAGAGGGTCCGTTTTATTTCCATTTAGGACCAACCACCTCGGGTCCTAATTATGTCCAGAATTTGAGTTTCCTGACATTAGATGCTAACTAGGATTCTTAGCTTATATTCATGATTACCAGGTCGGGGTTTAACTAATTAGATTAAGCTCATGATTCCAGTGGGAAAATTTCGTGCGAAACGTAACCACAAGCCTCAAATTGGATGTCTAGCATCATGTCTTAGACGCTCGAGAATAACATCCCACTTCTAGTAGCTGCCGGTGACTGGCTGATTCCTTTGCTAGACATTTGAATCGAGCATATTGAACGCTTGATTTAATATTAGGTGTCCAATCTCTAGGACTTAGTCCCTGGAATGGCAATCCAGTTGCATGAACATCTAACCAAGGGATCAGACGTCAGGATCAAGGGTATTAGATGCCTAATGGATCGTCAAACATCAGCTAACCCACTCAGAACCGCATCTGAGTTTGGGATGAGTTCTTAACATCCAAAAGCCACGCACAATAACCTTTACCCGAAGAATTATTGTTTACAACCTGAATTCAGTTTATAACCGCATACAACCACATGGATTTTGCAAATACTGTCATCAAACTCAACTCGGCCAGCCAGTACTGGTACTAAGCTTTAATATCGATACTAGGCAACCTCAGTACCAATTCACAAGTTCCAACCAGTTCCGGTACTAGGCACCAATAGTGGTACTGTGCACCGTCAGTTTTGTATCAACATAACTCAGCCAGTATCAGTACTAAGCAACCCCAGTTCACCGACTGAAGTCATCCAGTACCGGTATTGATCTCCAGTACCGGTACTGGGTGCTTTCAGTTTCCATTTCAGTGCGTTACATTGTGGTGCTAGGTCAACTAGTACTGGAACTGATTATTAGTACCGGTACCAAGTGCTTTCAGCACCTAGTTTACATTGCCAAACACCCATCATTTTATCCATAAGCCTACTCGGCTATTTAGATGAAAACCCTCCCCTTTATCACCCATAAACATGGAAACCAAAAAGGGAAAAGTTCTCTACAATTTCACATGCAACATGATATCTTTTTATACACAAACCACTTCTTCTAATATCCCTAGGCATAGGAACAAAAGAAGGATTCAAAGAGAGAAACCCTATCTCAGTTAGGGCTCCTTTCTCTTTTCCTAATCGCAGCAGCAACATCAATAGTAGCAAAGGTAGTAGCTACAATAGCAACACCACCTCCTTTCCTCTCTTCTCCTTCTTTCACACACAACAGCAGCATCGACCACAACATTAACAGCAACAGCTTCAACAACAACTGCAGCAGCAGGTCTCCTCCTCTTCTCTCCCTTCTCCTCCTTGTAGTAGTCGGTAGGGAGGAGGGGGATGAGGGTGCATCGGTTGGTGGAGAAGGAACTGGCTGGGGGGGGGGGGGGGGGGGGGGGGGGGGGGAGAGAGAAGAAAATGAGATTTTTCTTTTAGATTTTTAAATATCTGTCTCTCTCATATAAGGGTTGTGAAAGTTGCATACAAGCCCTTCCACTTTTTTCTTGAGTCATAAGAAAGGCCTCCAAACATATTTTCCTCACAAATGGCTCCTCAACTTTTCATTTATTAACATCTTATTAATAACTTAAAGGATTTGTTCAATTTCAAGGCTAATATTACAAAATTAAGGCTCCCAAAACCCTTAATTTCGCCTAAAGCATCCAATTAACATTTTTAATTAGCCTATTAAGGGTATTACAAATTCAGGGCATTACACGTCGTGTCAAGTGCGTAGATGAATATATATAGCAGTTTTACAAAAATCGTCATCTATATTGATTCTGAATTTTGGTAAGGTGCCATTTGTTCGTGCCCTAGTTGACTTTACACGACAGTTATGACAAAAATGATCATGTAAAGTACGAGTGCCCTAAATCTAGCGCCCGACCCCTTCTGCCCTATTCACGTTTCTCCTTCTCCTCCTCAGCCCCATCCCCAGCCACACCGCGTCCTCCTCATCCCCATGCACCGCCCGCAGCCCCTCCTCATCCCCATGTGCCACCGCCCCTCCTCCTCCCCATCTCCAGCCCCCCCACCTCCTCCTCCCACAGCCCTATGCTAGGCCCCCCATTAGCCACCTCCTCCTCCTCCCATTGCTATTCCAACACCCCCCCCCCCCCCCCCCCCCCCCCCTCCATCATCCCGAAATTTTTTTTTATTAATTTATAAATTTTGTTTTTCTAAATTTGTTATAGTTTTTTACTTATAAATTTCTGTAATTTGAATTAGGTATCTTGATTCGTTAGACACCTTCTCTAAGATTCACGTGCTTTGTTAAGGTATGAAATTAAGTTGCCTTAATTAATTTGTGAATGATTGTTGGATGTGCCCACTTAATTATGTTTAGAATGTGTGGTGTGCTCAATTAGGGTTAGAATGAAGGGTGTGCCCACTTAGGTTTAGAATATGAATTGTTCTTATGATTGTGGAGTGTACCCACTTGATTTAGTAAATTAAATTTTTTTGATTGATTGTGGGGTGCACTCACTTTCTTCTAAATTTTTATTTGATTCTATTATGTATGTTTGATTGATTTAGCAAATTGAATTTGAATCTATCATGTACCCAGTTTATGTTTGTTTGATTCTATTAGTTTAATGAATTTATAGATACAAACACATGCATAAATCTAGATGCACTAGAGGCCAAATAATAGGTATTCTAACCTCTAAGTTACATGTTTTGGGAGGAGATAATCGTGTCAAAATACTTGTCCTTCAACACTTATGATCATGTTATATGGATAATGTAGAGTGTTTGTATATCTCACTTACATTTACGAAGCTTTGCCTTTATAGCATGCCATAAGAGTCATCATCCCTAGTTCAGAGAAGTTCTGAACTAAGAGAGGTCCTTGAAGATTTGATCACAACTTAAGGTTGTTACATGGAATCGATGTCTGGAGGAATTTCAGTAGTATCTTTTTGCTCTTCTCCGGTATACCAACTGATCTTATTTACGTTCCTGAAGCACTCTTAAATGGGAGTTATTGCGATTGTAGTTAAGGTCAGTCTTGTGGTATATATTGGAGAAATGCGAGGAGATGCTACCGAAATTTATCCAGACACCGGTTACATGTAACAAGTAATATTGTGATCAAATCTTTAAGAATGGGCTATAAGTGAAAACCCTAATTAAAATATAAACACTCTTATAAAATCAAATTGTAATTATTGGGTGGTTTTGTTTCATTTCTGTATATTATCATGGATAAGTCTTGGATTAGTTTGAGGAACTTAGATTACTCCCAATACAAGAAAGGAGTGAGAGAGTTCCTTAATTGGTCATTTCATGACGATAAGAAGTCATTCAAATGAAAAGACAAGTTTCACATGATTTTTTGCCCATGTAGGAGGTGCTTGAATGAATATTCACATAATAGGAACACTGTATACGAGCACACGATTTACAAAAATTGGTTGCAGCATTATTCTAAGTGGATTACTCATGGAGAGGATCTTGTAGAGGAAGTTAGACGATCTCCAATAGTTTTCGAAGAGACAGCTGTGGATATTGAAGCTGATGACATCGATGAAATGCTTGATGAAATGAGAGCAGGAGTTGAAGATCCGGCTAGTGGGGAAACTTCTAATTAGTTTTAAGATGATGTTACGACATCGGATGAACCTATTGCTCCCAGCACCACGTCCATTTCTAAGTTGTCATTTCTTTTGAAGTTATTTCGAATAAAGGTTATGAATAGAATAACCTCTAGGTTGATATCTGAGGTGCTTAAATTCATTTGAGAGATTTTAAATGATTCGAAAGGCTATTCTAAGACATGTTATGATGTAGAGAGAGATTTATGTACTTGGTTTAAATTGCGAGAAAATTAATGCTTGTCCAAATGATTGTGTGTTATATAGAAATGAATAAATAGAGTTGACTAGTTGTCCAGAGTGTGGTGTTGAGAGATTTAAAGTGGGACATTCACTAAATACAAAGGGCCAAAAAATAGTCAGAAAAAGTTCTACATTACTTTCCATTGATTCCTAAGCTTAAATGCCTTTTTATTTCAAGTAGAACATGGCATCAGGATAACATGTCATGAGATGGTCGCATTCGTCATCTCGTTGATTTAGAAGAGTGAAAAATGTTTGGCAACACTCATATAGCTTTTGTAGAGGACGTAAGAAATGTCAGATTGGGTCATGCAAGCGATGAGTTTTATCCTTTTAAGAACATGTACCCATCCTATTCAATTTGGTCAGTCGTGATGGTAACTTACAACTTACCTGCATGGCTTTGTATGAGATTGTCATTTATGATACTGACCCTCCTCATCCCAGGTCCAAAGTAGCCAGGAAATGTAATTGGCGCTTATCTTCAATCATTGATAGATGAACATAAACTATTGTGGTATAATGGCATTCATATATATGATGCACACAGAAAAGAATCCTTTAATATGAACGTTGCATTATTGTGGACCATTAATGACATCCTCGCATATGTAAATTTGTTAGGATGGAGTACAAAGGGAAAGTTTACTTGTCCAGTATGTATTGATGACACTTATCATCTTCGACTACCTGAAAGCAATAAGTTCTATTATTTGGACACCATAGATTCTTGTTCGTTGATCATAGATGGCGAATTGTAATGTTTAAAGACAAGTTCGATGGTAAAACTTGTCGGTATTCTTCCAAGAATCTGAGGAATAAGCTAAGTACAAATTCAATAAGTTTGTCAAGTTTTCAAGTAATGGAGAAATTAAAACAACTTGGCAACATACGATTTAGTTGTCTATTTAAGAAAGATCAAATAGCTTTGAAACGTACAAGTTTTGAGAAAAAGAGCATTTTCTTCATGGAACTCTCTTATTGGAAAGATCTAACTATCCAACATAATCTTGATGTGATGCATATTAAGAAAAATGCATCTTATCGGGATGGATAATCTAACTATCCAACTCGTGATGAATTTTCTTATTGCATAATAGAGGTCACCTCAATAGGACCCTCAAGCTAAGGTAGGGACCGATTTTGGTAAGAATTATCGGTAATATCCTATTAAAATTTCTTGTAATGTTTTAATTTATAATTATATTTTTCTTATCAAATAAGAAAAAAAGAGAAGGGGTCTGACCAGAAATGCACATTTAGATGCACTTCCAAAGGGGGCTAGAAATGCATATTAACGAAGCTGGAGAAGATTCAGACTATCTTCCTTTCACCACCAGACTGTCTAGGATGGTAAAGGAGCTCGTCCCCCTTTGTTGTTTTAACTAGAGGAGGGTCTCCAAGGAGTTCAAGAGGTAGCTTATTCGTAATATGGAGGTAAATAATTATATATTAATGTATATATATAAGTTTACTTTAATAATATTTAATTCATTTATACGATTTTGTAATATTACATGCAATTTTTGATTGGGGTGATGATCCGAATGTCACCAAGTACATCCTCAATCATGCTGTGAGGCGACATTGTGATTGGAGGATAACGAAGAGATGTAAAATTTGTAAATTTTTTCATTTTTATTATTTACTTAATTAATTTCTTTTGACAATTTATTTGTATAATTTAGTTTTATAATAAAATGTTGTCTAATGAGGAGGCATTCAGGAATGTGCGTCTTACAATAGCAACAGATGCGTGGAAAGAATGCTGAGACGGATCAAGGTAATTATAAATACTTTTAAGGGTATTTGGAGATAAATGATTTATCTATTTTCTTATTACAATATGTTATATGTACAGGATTAGGCGAAGTGGAAGATGGCCAATAAGACCAAAGCTCCACGACAGACCTTCTGTTTGGGTTGAACTAATATAGATAGAGTTAAGGCAAAATATGTAAGTAAATCCTTATAATTATATCACTTTTATGGTTTTAATTAAAATTTTAATTATAACTGTTACCTACAATTTGAAATATATTTACAAGGATGTTCACATGATGATGCCATACTCGATCGAGTTGGTGTGTATGAAGTTACTAATAGCAAGGCCACCACCAACGGTGGGCGAACATGGATACATGAGACATATCAGACAAAGCATGTAACATTTATTTATCAACTACTTTAAATTTTATACTTCAATATGACATTATATTATTGAAATTTGTAAGGATAAATGATGAACTTAATCAATTCCCCTCCAAACGCCACTTCTGGCACTCAGCAGCACCCTCCTATGACACCTGAGGAGGCTTTTAGGAGTGTCATGCATTAGGAGCAAGGAGGCTTCGTTCGTAGTAGGGGGAGAAGTCAAACGATCTCCAACTGGTTTGGGCGGAAGGGGTCAGCATCAGCAGCCGTCGTCCAGTAGATGCAGACATAGCTCCATGATGTCACCACACAGCTATATGGTGTCATCTCAGAATTCCAGTAGCAAATAAAGCTTGGCAACATGCCAAGAAATTCATGGAGGAGCAGAGAAAGGAGATGGAGCAGCAAAGAGTGGAGATGAGCGAGATGATGGCATTTTTACGGGGCAGCATTTGGGATCACACTTCCTATCACTACCTGCATCGCAGAGATGACAATGATGACCTCGGTGTTGGTGGAGTAGGACAGGAGGTAGGAGATGAGGGATAGGTTTAAATTATTTATCTTTTCCTTAGTTAGGTTTTGTATTTTGCTAGTTATATTTATATTTTGATGTAATGACATACTCTTTTCATTTGGTTTATATATATATTTGTTGTACATTGAATGTTGCATGTTGTATATTGTGTATGTTGTATATATATGTTGTTAAAGGTGTTATAAGATTCAATAATACCTACATTATATTTATTAAAAAAAAAACACATATACACGACGGTTAGAGAAAATCGTGGTGTATACAGATAAACGACGATTTAAGAACCATCGTTTATTGTTTGCGTGAGAAATCTCACCTCCAGATTAAAGTCATACATGACGGTTAGCGAACCCATTGTGTACTGGTATCAAACAACAGTTTAAAACAAAATCGTCATGTATACACTAATGTGACACACGCTTTCGCGACGTTAGTATAGAACAGTTTTCATTGATTGGGTGATGGTTTTGAGCCATTGCGAAAAGCATTCATTCCTATAGTGCTAATGAAGTATTATGTACCGATCTCACTACTCAGGATATCGCAGCGATCTCTTCAAACCTTTTGAGAGATTGATAATGAGTAATAATTGTTAGTTCAACTACTCATATAATATTTTGATGATTTTACAAAATGAAGAAAATGAAATAAAAAATAAGCGTAGCATATTGTTTCTCTCGATAATAATATATTTGCAGGTTTCATAAAGTTTTCCAAGACGGGAGATTAAAAGCATGAAGACAAGTAGCATAAGTATTATGTCATAGGCATTTTCATGTAAACTTTCAAAGGTTGTAATTTTCTTTTTATTTGAGTTTAGAAATGTTGTAAAGAGCTCCCAAACATAACCTATAAATAGCTAACTTAGGCTCTCTACACTTAGGATAAATCAGAAACAAAAACCTAACACATAGACTCTTATCAGACATCTAGAACAGTTGTCAGACATCTGATTTTCCACTTTAAGACATTTAACAAGTGTCTCAGACATCTAACTTCCTATAGTTCTGTCTTCTAGTTTGTGTCTTCAAAAATATCAGTCGAAGCACTTCTCTATCTGATGTCCATAGCCTCATCCAGACATCTGATACTTTACCTGGACGTCCTCATACTAACCGTTAGACTAAGCAACTATCTTCGTTCCACAGGCAACAGGAAAAAATGTATTTCCAGACGTCTGGACACGCTTCCAGACGTCTACCTTTGGACCGTTGCCTATGTATTTCTGTGAGTATCTTATTACAGCCATAAAATCTTTTGTCAAAAATCATGGCTAAGTCTTTTTTGGTTTCCAGACGTCTGGTGATTCCTTCAGACGTCCATAACGACGTCTGATCCTTTAAAACTAGAACCCTGTTTGGATCTGATGAAAACAGGAACGAATCCACCCTTTATTAGATGTCCAATAACCTAATCAGACGTCTTATGTGAAAAGATCAAACGTCCTTCTTTTGATCCAATGGAGTCAGTTCAGGATGACCCACAGTATTAGACGACCAAAATTATAATCAGACGTCCTATAAGACGTCTGATCCTAAAATTAGACGTCTGATATTGTTGTCAGATTCATCATTACCCTGATTTGTGGTGGATTTCGTCTTAATCTCTTGGGATTTGTCTCCAACAGCTAGGAGAACTCTCCCAAGTGTTCTTGAAGGTTCCAAACTTGCCTATAAATAGACTACAACTCCTCTTAGGAAATACACACCTCTTGAGATACAATTCCCTTAGAAAAATCACTTGCTCACTACTCTAAGCATCATCTTGCCCTTATGCTGTGCCAACACTTTGATCAAAGGGCAAATCCATACTCCCGGCTCACTCCGTTCTGCAAATCCTCAAGGAGTTCCTTTTATGCTTAGTAGATAAGAAAGTAATTAAAGTATTGAGGTGCTCTATAGGTGTTGTTTTGCTTCTTATTTTTGTACTTTGGGTATCTGGCCTATCGAGTCCCCGTCTCTTCATTTTGAAGGGAGAAACCTCCGTTTAAGGATCGGAGGTGGGATTTGTATTTGAGGTACATTACCCTCTTTTAAGTAATGTGGTTAGTGGATTGATCACCTTGTGATCGAAAATCCTAAGTCAAGGGATTGACTTACGTGGTGGTTTTCACCCATCTTGGGTTTCCACCTAAAATCTGGTGCCACCTTTTGTGATTGAATTTTTTTTATTATAATATTTTATAATTTCACTATTTATCCTCCCTCTAGTGTAATTGCATTTGGTATCAGAGCAGGTTTTCCTCCTACAGGGCTAACATCCGTGGAAAGATCACATGGAGGGGAAGGTCATTTCCACAGGCAGAGTGGAGGGACAATCCACCACTCTACCACCACTCTTCGAAGGAACAAACTACACTTACTGGAAGCTGAGAATGAAGATGTGGCTTCACTCTAACGTTTTCTCCATTTAGGAGAAATGCGAATCCGCATACATCATTCCCGAGAAACCAGAAATAGGATACACAGTGGAGCAAATTCATCACCTTGGACTGAATGCCAAGGCAATGAACTCACTCTACTGCACACTCAGCTCAGAGGAATTCAACTGCATCAGCCAATGCAAAACCACCCACGAGATCTGGAGAACCTTGGAGGTAACTCACGAAGGTACGTCTAAAGTTAAATCCTCTAAGATAAACTTGTTATCGCAGGAATTCAAAGCTTTCTCTATGAAGGAGAATGAAAGACTTGTGGACATGTACACCCGTTTCACATTAATCGTGAATAACCTCAAGTCACTTGGAAAGACATTTATAAAGGGGGAGCTTCAAGGGAAGCTCCTTCGCTCCCTTGGACCCGAGTGGGAGCAAAAGGTAACGGCAATAGAAGAAGCCAACCAAGTAGAGGATCTAGACATGGAAAATCTACTTGGGAATCTCATGGCTTACAAATCAAAAATGGAGCAAAAGAAGAAATCAATCTCATCGGAGCCAAAGAAGACCTTAGCTTTCAAAGCTACTTTAGATGATGAGGTAAGTACCGATGATAAAGAATTTATTTTATTAGCAAAAAAGTTTAAAAAGTTTCTCAAAAATATAAAAGAGATCAAGGGAAGGAAAAGAGAGGAAGAACCTCTAATTTTCTATAATTGCAAAAAGAGAGGTCACATAAGGAAAGATTGTCCCTTACTCAAAAGGGATGATGAGAAGAAACCCAAGAAGCATTCCGACTACAAGAAGATCTCCAAGCCGAAGGGTTTCAAGAAGAAGGCGTTTCAACCAACGTGGGATGACTCCATCTCTGAAGAAGAAGAGGAGGAGGAAACAAATGAAGAAACGACATGCTTGGGATTAATGGCAACAAATGATGCTCTTAAGTCTAAATCTGAGGAACCTGTGGTAAACTCTTACTCTTTAGATTAATTACAAGATGCTTTTGATTCACTATATGTAGATCTTAAGAAAACAAAAACCCAAAGTGAGGTTTTAAAAGAAGAAAACTTAGAAAATAAGAAATTAATCAATGATTTTGAAGACAAGAATCTAATTCTTACAAAAGAAACCACTGCCTTAAATATGTAAATAAGAAATCTAATGATTGAGAAAGAGTCATTAGCAAATGATTTGTATATGGCAATGAGTGAACAAAAATTTCTAAATAGAGAAGAATTACTCGACAAAATCTATGTGCTTGAAAAATCAAACTCCTTTAAAAAGGATGAAAATAGCTTACTTAGATTAGAAATTAGGGCACTAGAAGATAAACTAGACATAGTGAAAATAGAGATAAATCACCTCAAAGAAAAATCAAATCAACTTTTTGAGGACCTAGCCAAATTTACAAAGGGGAAAGATAACTTGGATAAACTCGCTGCCCATCAAAAACCTTCTTCAAGTAAATTTGGAGTTGGCTTTTATGAACCTAGTCAAAGTGAGCCGAAAAAGGGCCCTCCTCTAAAGGAGACCACTAACAAATACGGATCCACATTACAATGGATGCAGAAAAGATAACTCTTACTTTGTTTTGTAGGGATGAGAGGACATCATGATGTCAAAAATTGGATATACAAAATGAAGGATGGACGACTCAAATTAGAACGACGTATAGAAACACCAAGTCACCAACGAAGATCTTTTGTAGGAGGAAGGAGATTTACAAGAAAGAAGACAAGGAGACCACCGCCACCATGGAGGCCAATGGGTGATGGACTCCGAATGCTCTAAACATATGATGGGAGACAAGCACCTATTTTTGGACCTCCAACCTACGGATGGAAGAACAGTTACATTTGGTAACAATCACAAGGGCCACATTATTAGCCTTGGTAAAATAGGTAACCCTCTCTCTCCCATCTCAAATGTTTCTCTAGTTAAAGGACTAAAACATAATCTTTTAAGTGTCAGTCAAATATGTGATAAGGGCTTTAAAGTAGTGTTTACTTCAAAAATGTTTGAAATTATGCATGCATTAACTAATGAAACCCTTCTTAAGGGAACTAGATTTAAAGACATTTATGTAGTAGAACTTGATAAAAATGACACTTATGAATGTCTTATAGCAAATGATGAGTTAAGTATATGGCATAGGAGATTAGGACATGTTCATATGAAGCTGGCTCAAAAACTAGCTAAACATGAACTAGTCCGAGATCTTCCTAAAGGAAAATTTTTAAATGAGCTTATCTGTGATTCATGTAAATTACGTAAAATTATGAAATCTAGTTTTAAAAGCAAAGAAGTTATATCCACATCAAGACCTTTAAAACTACTTCACCTAGATCTGTTTGGACCTACAAAATATGAAAGCCTTAGTGGATGCAAATATTGCCTTGTAATTGTAGATGGATTTTCGAGGTTTTCATGGGTCTCCTTCTTGAGATCCAAAGGAGTGTTTTCCGTCTTTTCTATTTTTTGTAGGAAAGTTCAAACTGAAAAAGGCTACCAAATCACTCGTATCTGTAGTGATCATGGGGGCGAGTTTGAAAATTCCTTATTTGATGATTTTTGTCAAGAGCATGGTATTACTCATGAGTTTTCTTTTCCCCAAACACCTCAACAAAATGGGGTGGTTGAGAGAAAGAACCGTACTTTTCAAGAGTGTGCTCGAACATCGCTTATAGACTCGGGGTTACCGAAGTACTTTTGAGATGAGGCGTTTAACACGGCTTGTTATGTGTTAAATCGCATCTTAATTCGATCCGGGTTGCGAGAAACTTGTTTTGAACTATACTATGGGAAAATATCCAAAATTAGTTATTTTAAAGTTTTTGGATGCCGATGTTTTATTTTGAATACCCGCTCTAATTTAGATAAATTTGATGTCGAAGGTGAAGAAGCCATCTTTATTGGTTATTTCTCACGTAGTAAGGCATATCAAGTTTTTAATAAGACCACATTAATAGTGGAGGAAACCCTCCATGTTTCCTTCGATGAATCTCCTCACTCCTCCATTGACCGAGTCAATATTGATGATGAAGATGATTCTACTATTGATGTGTCTAACATTCCAAACTCTAATATCCATAATCTTCCAAAAGATTGGATATATCAAAGGGATCATCCCGAAAGTCAAGTCATTGGAAGTGTTTCTGATGGCATTAAAATCCGATCTCATTTTAGTTGCTCTTTTGGTCTCTCTGCCTTTGTATCTCAAGTTGAACCCAAGAGTGTCGAGGAAGCGTGCTTCGAAGAACCTTGGATGATGGCCATGCAGGAGGAACTCAACCAATTTTAAAGGAATGACGTCTGGGATCTAGTATCTAAGCCTAAAGGGCCAATGGTAATAGGTACCAAATGAGTATTCTGGAACAAGTTGAATGAATCCGATATGGTCATTCGGAACAAGGCTCGGCTGGTAGCATAAGGGTACAACCAAGAAGAAGGAATTGATTTTGATGAGACCTACGCTCCCGTAGCTCGACTCGAATCAATTTGCATGCTTCTTACTTATGCCACCTTTCTTGGCTTTAAACTCTTTCAAATGGATGTTAAGAGCGCGTTTCTTAATGGATTCATTAAGGAAGAAGTTTTTTTAAAACAACCTCCTGGTTTTGAGTCTCATGATAAGTCTAAAGCAAGCTCCTAGAGCTTGCTATGAAAGACTCAAAGACTACTTGTTAAATGCAAAATTCTCTATAGGGGAAGCTGATTCCACATTATTCATTAAAAGGAAAGGAAAAGATATTTTATTAGTTCAAATATATGTAGATGATATTATATTTGGTGCTACTAATGAATCTTTGTGTAGAAAGTTTTCAGAAATTATGCAGGAAGAATTCGAAATGAGTTTGATGGGTGAACTCAAGTTTTTCTTGGGCTTGCAAATCACTCAGCTCGAAATTGGAACCTTTGTGTGTCAATCAAAATACACAAAGGAGATGCTGAAGAAATTTGAAATGACCAAAAGTAAAGGGAAGCACACTCCTATAAGTGTCACAACTTCCCTAGACTCGGACGAATCAGGTACGACCATAGATCAAAAGCTCTATCGTAGCATAATTAGATCTTTACTGTATTTAACTTTCAGTAGACCTAATATTTTATTTAGTACCTGCTTATGTGCTAGGTTTCAATCAAACACTAAACTATCACACCTAAATGCTGTAAAATGAATATTTAGATATGTAGTTGACACATCTGATTATGGCTTATTCTACCCTATGAGTCCACAATTCAACTTAGTTACATATAGCGTATCTCATTACAGCCATAAAATCTTTTATCAGAAATCGTGGCTAAGTCTTTTTTGGTTTCCAGACATCTGGTGATCCTTCAGACGTCCATAACGACGTCTGATCCTTTAAAACTAGAACCCTGTTTGGATCTGATGAAACCAGGAATGAATCCACCCTTTATTAGACGTCTAATAACCTAATTAGACGTCTTATGTGAAAATATCAGACGTCCTTTTGATCTAATGGAGTCAGTTCAGGATGACCTACAGTATTAGAGGACCAAAATTATAATCAGACGTCCTATAAGACGTCTGATCCTAAAATTAGACGTCTGATATTGTTGTTAGACTCATCATTACCCTGATTTGTGGTAGATTTCGCGCGAATCTCTTGGGATTTGTCTCCAACGGCTAGGAGAACTCTCCCAAGTGTTCTTGAAGGTTCCAAACTTGCCTATAAATAGACTACAACTCCTCTTAGGCAATACACACCTCTTGAGATACAATTTCCTTAGAAAAATTACTTGCTCACTACTCTAAGTGTCATCTTGCCCTTGTGATATGCCAACATTCTGATCAAAGGGCAAATCCATACTCCCGGCTCACTCCGTTCTGCAAATCCTCAAGGAGTTCTTTTTATGCTTAATAGATAAGGAAGTAATTAAAGTATTGGGATGTTATATAGGTGTTGTTTTGCTTCCTATTTTTGTACTTTGGGTATCCGGCCTGTCGAATCCCCGTCTCTTCATTTTGAAGGGAGAAACCTCCATTTAGGGGTCGGAGGTGGATTTGTAATTGAGGTACACTACCCTCGTTTAAGTAGTGTGGTTAGTGGATTGATCACTGTAACGACCCGATTCCTGAATCCCTACGAGACACAAGAATCGGACCGACTCGACTGATCCCAAGACCCAATCGTCTAACGAGAAAGTAACCAAAAGAGCAGTAAAATAAACCACATTCACCATGTATATAACTAGCAGTAACAAAATACAGTAGTAAAGAGAGGAAATATTACAGTATACACCACCACAACAGAAGAGAAATAAATAAGTACATAACATGAAGCTTACAATAAAGAGAGTATAGGGAGTAACAGAAAACTACTCACTACAGCGGAAAGAAAAGTACATAAGGTACTACAGGTAACACTACTGGGCTCTACTAGGCCCAGCACCCTCTGCAGCCGCTGACTCCGGCTGCTCAACACCTGGTCCTGAAAAGGTAACAAGGGTGACACATCAGTGAAATGCTGAGTAGAGTGGCAACTAAAAGCAAAAAGAAGCAGTAGAGTGTACAGTAGCTGTTATATTTTTTCTTTCTTTATTTATATCTTTCCATTTATACACTGTTGATTTATTTATCAGATCCTTCTCTTGATCTTGAATGTTCCTCGTGGGAACGATCTTGATTGCAAGCTTTTTCGAAAAGTAGAAGTAACACATGGTGCTCTCCTTGCCGGGAGAGTCTCCCGTGGTGGTCCTACCCTCAGTCAACCACCCCAAGGTCGCTGACGGACGTAACGGTGACTACGGCACGCACGATAAGCACACGGGTAGCTACCTCGCACTGGCACATGATTAGTCGTTTCCGTTAACGGGTGTGCCCAAAGCACAACACGGAACCAGTATAGGGTAGAGCCCTCTCAGTAACAGGGTTCCAGCCCCTCCACAGTAACCAAACAGGGGTCTTGCCCCTGGATAGTCCACACACCCTCGCATGACTACCCTGGTTTGCCAAGTGGGCCTAACAAGTCGGTGTAGGAAGGCTAGCAGAACCCCGGGGCCCGTGGGATAGCTAGTGCTCTCCCTACACTAATAGCTCTCCCCGGTACGGTGTACACGAGGGCCAAGAGTTGGTACAAAGTGGCCAGACCTAACCTCGGGTCCCTAGGGCGGCTGGCTCTCCTCTGCACTAAGAGGTAACAGGTGCTTACCCTGGTACTACGTACCCAAGGGACAACAAGCTTTCCCATTCACTTTTCCAGCTCCATCCCATTTATTTCCAGGAGCTTTACTCCTAATTCCCCGTAGGGTTCATGCTCATGTTTCTCAGGCCAAGCCATACTAGGTTTCATCATTTCAGGTTGATACGCATATAATACGTGTTCCAACATTCAACTTCCTTTTTCTTTCCAATTTGTATACAAACAGCTCGTATTTAATTTCAACCAACAGAAATTTCATGCAACAGTTACTAGTAATAGTACTCTACATTCCACAGGCAGCTATTATCCAATTTCAAGAAATTATTATTATTTTATCCACTTATCCAGGACTGCAATGTATATATATATTCAGCTAGTTTTCCAGTCCTAGGATTCATCTATACCCTAGGATCTATCATTCAATCTAGTTTTCCAATCCTACGATTCATGCAATACCCTAGGATCTATCATTCAATCTAATTTTCCAGTCCTAGGATTTATGCAATACCCTGGGATCTATCATTCAATCTAAGTTCTCAGTCCTAGGGCTCATCCAATGCCCTAGACTCTATTAATTGTTGCATAGTTGTACAAATTTTGTTAAATAAATTAAAGGGCCACTCTGCCTGCGAAATCGGGAGTACTGGGGGCGTGGTCGGCAATCCTACGCGCCTCCGCAACCCCCACAGCCACAACGGAACGGGGTCCTAACATAAGGATCAATCACAAGGAGTTTCTCAGAACAGTATACAATTTCTGTAAATAGATAGAGGAAATAAATATGGAAAGAACGAAACTTGAAACGCGGAAAACGGACTCCGAACGGACCCTAAACAAGTCAAAAACGACGAGTCTGCCTAAAATCAGACGTCTGGAACTTCTTCCAAATGTCTTAAAAGTTCTATCAGGTCATACCTCGGTCTGCGCAGTCCTTCAGACGTCCAGACACCCGCTAGATCGTCTGGTGCTAGTTCCCAGACGTCCGATTGTCACCCTGGACTTCTGGAGGTCCTCTCCGTCGTCTGATACTGTGGCCAAACATCTGATCCGTGTGGGATAGCGAGCCCTCGCACCCTCCCAAACAGAACCTGCGCACACACACACCCGCTCTCATCACGAAGAGGTGCAGAAGAACGCGGCGGATGACTGCATGGCCGTACACATGTAAAAAGGAGAAGGTAGGAAAATATTGTACCTAGCAGACGTCTGGTCCATCCTCCAGACGTCTTTGGCGTCGTCTGGACGTGAGTTCAGACGTCTGATTCTGGGAAATTTTCCCAGAATCAGGAATCTTTTCTCTCTCCGCCGCGACGCACGGCCGCGCCGGGCTGCGACCGCCTGTTGCCCGAGCTGCAGCAGCTCCTCCGCGCCACCCCACGCTCGCTGCTCTCCCGCCGGCCGGCTCTAGCTACCCCGGAAAGCTCACACCTTCGTGGTCGAGCTTTCTTCTTCCTCTCGCAACCCTCCTCGCACGCTCGCAGCAGCCGCTGCTGCCGCACTCGCTCGCTCGCACTCTCACTGGCAGGGAGAAGGAGAAGGAAGATGGTGGAGTGAGGGTGAGGGAGAGGGGGAGCGTTCTTATAAGGTAGCCGCGGGGAGAGAGAAGAAGGAAAACGACGCTTGTAGGGAGAGAAAGAGAAAAATGAAGGCGGCAGGTTCAGTCTGCGCGCGCAAGCGTGCAGACGCAAACTCGTACGCCGAAAAAATTTAATACCAGATGTCTGGCCAGACATCTGGGACACTTCCCAGACATCTTAAACTATGTCTGATGCCCATGTTCGTAAAAATCACCTTGTGATCGAAAATCCTAAGTCAAGGGATTGGCTTAGGTGATGGTTTTCACCCATCTTGGGTTTCCACCTAAAAATCTGGTGCCACTTTTTGTGATTGAATTTTTTGTACTAAATATTTTATAATTTCACTATTCACCTCCCCTCTAGTGCAACTTCAATAATGACCGTAATACAGGAAGTCAGTTGCACAATTAAGAAAACGAATAATAGTCGATATATACTTTCATATAACTATACAAAATTTTTTATTTCGTTACTTTCCTTTACTATACGTGTTTTCTTTACTTTTTCTCTTCTCAACATTTGCTGACGTCATCTATTTGAACTCTGTACTCATGTTTTAGCACTATAGGAAAACTATGTTTTTGTGATAGCTGATTGCAACAGTAAATTTTTCCATCACAAAAGAATCCATTTTTTGTGATAGTAATAACATATCTCATACAAAACTAAGTCACAATATTTTTATAGACCTAAAATTACCGTCATAAAAGTAAAACGAAATAGCAGGCAGGTACTCTCTTGTCGATCCAAAAAAATACCCCCTTTGCCTTTTCCTTTCCCCCCAAGTCCACAGAAACCCTCATTCATCCCTTTTGTAATCCCCTCACCCACCACTCTCTGATGCCATCAATCAGATGCTACCGTCACTCCCGACGCCTCTTCTCTAATGATAAGCTGCAACACCCTTGCATGTAAGGGAGTTCAGGGAGAGGACGGTGAGGACGGGCGATGCCAGCACAAGACGAGCAAGGAGATGAGGAGGTGGAGAAAGGGCACCGGTGAAAATAGGGCAACGCCATTGCCTAGGGCTCTTGCGCTCTTAGGGCTTTGGCGCTCTCGAGGCACCACTGTCGCCTCCTCCTTCCCCCGTCGTTGCTCCCCTTCGTCCTCCTCCGTGTCTAGCTACAGGACATCTACACGAGGGTGCATATGGCCGTGCGAACAGAGCTCTCTGTCGACGCCGCAGTCATGCCTTTCCTCCTCAACCTCCTCGCATTAGGATTAAAAAGGAATGCCTTCTGATCACATCCATTGCCATCCTTGCACATCCAGTGTCGCTGCATCTTCTTCACATCAACGCCCACCTCCTTTAGCATCTGCAAGGGCCATGCCATCAAGCTCCTCCTTCAGAACTACCTCGAGTTCACCTTCGCCTCCATGCTTAGCACTGCCCAAATGCTGCCTTGGTTTTGAGGCGCTACTGGCTAGGGCGGATGAGGCAACTGTGTCGGAGGTGGAGATCGATTCGTGGGGATCTTGTTCTCATTGGCAGCGATGGGGAGGCCCAAGGGATGCACAAGAGCCTTGATGAGCATGGCACAATAGGCTGATGGCAAGAACCCTAACTTGGACATGGAAGAAGGGGGATGCGGTGTTGTTCGTGTTCCCCATAGTTTTGATCCTTGCTTCTGAGGCTGAGGTATTTGATCTTATTTGTTGTTTATTGCAAGTCATGGTTTCCACTCGTGCACGTGCGACCTCTTCGCGCGTCCCTTTCGGAAGAAGGGTTACATACCCTAGATGACATACTTGAGGACCTACAGGATCGGGGATTACGTAGACGTCAAGGTGAATGACGCCGTTCACAAGGGGATGCCCCACAAGTTCTACCATGGCAGCACCAGCAGAATCTGGAATGTCACTAAGCTTGCCATCGGCATTGAGATCAACAAGCAGGTAACAATCTGTCCCTTTCTTCCTTCCCTCTCGATGCCTTTGCCCTTAAGTGGATCGCTTATCAGATGCTCCCTCAGTAGTGATCTCATGCCTTTCTTAGGTTCCGATGCCCTCAAAAGTAGTAAAGTTGGCAGCTTTGTTGCAGGTGCTTGAACTAGATATTTGTTTTGTTTCTAGGTGTACGTGTGATGCGTTTGTGAGAATCTTGCACGGATCCCTGCAATGCATTGTTAGTTGCTAGTCGATTCGAAAAATTTACCTCTTTTTTAGTCAAAAAATTGTCGGAAATGGAAATAGGGTTCGCCAGTCTTCCTGGAGCAACTGTAGGATCTTTAATTAGTGTTGTTAGTTCGTATGCGAAAAAGGACCCCCGTTTGGTGTAGTGAATAGGAGGCATGTCGTGTGGGTGATTAAGTTTGATTGCGCTGTTGTAGTTATGGCTTGTCATTGTTATCGTTCTTACTGATGTTATATTTGTTGGCCTTGTGATGCTAAGTTGGTGATAGATATCTGTTGCTAAAGACTGTCTACTTAGCTTCTTCGTGTCTTTGAAGATGGATGCTGCTTCTGGATTTGACATTTGGATTTGGTAAAAAGATGGATTAAAAGGATTTGGAGGGAGATGTATTCTTATGATTTGAAGGGAGAGGGATGTTGATGAAGGACAATGGGAAGGGAATGGAGTGAGAAATTTGTCGGGGTCTGAAGAACTGATCTGCCTATCTACTAGTATTATCGTCTTTTTGAGTTACTTTGTTACTTTCAAATTGATACTGTTGCATTACAGTGTTGAGATCAGTGGATGGTTGAGCTATATGGAATTGCTTGTTTATCGTTACTCAACGTGCTTAGGTTCTTCCTCTTACAATTGTAGACAAAGACTCTTTTGTCAGATGTGAATTAAGTTGTCCTCTTGTCTAAGTGATTCCTAATATAACAAGTTGCCTTCATCTCCTACTAATGTGTACACCACCCTTCCACATCACCCTTCCATTGAGGTTTGCCTTCATCTCCTACTCCCAACGTCCTTGATGATGGATGCCCTTGCCAACATATGCTTGTCTTGGTGGTGGTATGTTGGATAGGTTGAGAGAATTCCACCCTTAGGAGTTGGACTCCCTTTGTTGGTGGATACTCTTTTGGTTTGTCTGGATTGCACAAAGGGGGTGGAGTTTTTGGTGCATAAAAATTTGTCTAGAACATTCATAACTTTTTAGTTTTATTCATCTTATAGTTTTGGAATTTCCTAATCTTGGATATACTGCAGAAAGGGGAACATGACCCTTTTACATGTTTGTTCTTTCAATTGCTTTCAGAAATTAGTTTCAAAAGCAAAGATAGTGCTTGGTGAGATTCTTTCTGCCTTTGAATTTCTGGATAGGCATTCCATGGAGATAGTATCTCAACACATGTTTTTCATTTTCTTCCCAAGAGGTTTTTTTACCTTTATTTTGCACATTTTATGGCTATAGCGTGTTCTCTCTTCATAGTCATCTTCACCTTTTGTCTTTAGGTGTTAAAGCACTTGGAGGGTGTACGCAATCCGTTACCTTCTTCAGTATACAACTTTTATGTTCTTATTGAGACAACAGGCAGTCATGAGTCATCTGACAAGTAAGCCTTGCTATTGGGAGAAATAGTTGTAGCATGAAGTAAAAATATATTTCTTGTAGTGTGCATTTTTACTCAAATATGTGCTCGTCTGCAATGAAAATTATATGCAGTATTTATGTTCCTTTCCCTTGTCATTCTCTTGCTTCCTTGCTTGCTCACCCCCTAGGGGAAAAGTTATGTTGAAGTGATCGCAAACTTCTTTTAGGAGCTTTTTATTTAGAGTGAATGAGTTAATCATTCTCTAGATCCTGTTAAGTAGTTGCATTATTTTGAGAAGAATTATTAGATTTCAAAATGGAATAATAGGTTTTATGATTAGTAGTGCATCACTTTATATGAGGATAGGGGACAAAAAATAGCATCTAGTAATTTTTCAAAAAAAAAAGCATCTCACAGGCTTCTATTGACTTTTGAGAAGAATAAAACAACTATTTGTCCTTTGCATCTCCTTTCCTGTGGAATAGGGTCATGTCATGCTATCCTAATGATTTAAATGTACCCTCTCCCTGGATAATTATAAATTCACATCTATCAGACCTTCCATTAGTAACTTCAAACATATACATTGTCTTTTATTTTAATGCAGTGATAAGGCAGCTAAACCTTACGGATAAGATTTTGCAATCCTACATCTGCAGATTAAAACTTGGTGCTTTTTTGCTGCAAACAATGGGGAAAGGCCTCATTCTAGATGGTGCTATTACTCAAGACATGAACCATGCATCTTCATTTTGGTACATTCGAGAGGTTTGAAAATTTGATTTATTTAAATATTTAAATAAATTTGTGAGTGTTATTCTACATTCCTCTTGTTGCTTTTTATTGTTTTTGCCAGAGATGTAGAGTGGAGTCTTCACTGTTTTCTTCACACCTCCCAAATCTGGCAATATCAATCACCTATTACCTATGGTCTATGTTGATTTTATTTATGCATTGTTGCTGATTTTGCAATATTTGATTTCCTATGTCTATATTTGCTTACTCTGCTTTCAGATTAGTCATGTGTTTGCTAAAAAGAGTGGCTTTGCATGGTTACAAGTTTGAAAAATTGATGCATTCATCAATTTGAACATGACATGGTTACACATGACAAGTGATTTTATTCATGCAGGGTTGCTGATTTTGCTATATTTGATTTCCTATGTTTACATTTTTTGATTTTGCTTTCAAACTAGTCATGTGTTTGCTAAAAGGAGTGGCTTTGCACAATTTCAGGTCTGAAAAATTGATTCATTCATCAATTTGAGCATGGCATGGTTACACATGACAATTGGTGTTCCATTTGGTCCACTAATTAATGCCTGTAAGTAATTCTTCATTTGCTTTTATTATTGTTTGCGCAATCCTAATGATTTTAAGTGAGATGACTTTCTATTATAGATTTTATTAACGTATTGTATTTTATCATAAATCCTTATGCAGTTGATTTTCGATCACATAATTCATCAATGTTCAGCTGATACTACTCATAACATAAGAGAATTTGAGCAGTATGAAGATGAAGAGATATATAAAAATTAATTGGTTTATTATAATCATAGATTGTGTTTTAATAATAATTAGCTACTTAACCTATGCTTTGCCATAGTAAGATACTTGCTTAAACTATGACTAGTGTTTATCCCCGTACTTCGTACGGGAGTGTTCAATTTCTTTGAACCAAAATGTGCCGGCTTGTTTAGAACATCTGAGGAATTATAATCCATAACCCTTTCTAAAGGGTGGGACTAATATATATGCTTTGGAAATGGATGATTCATTTTCCTTGAAAGAGTAGGCTGGCATGTGAATGAGAGGAATCATCTTAGGCATTTGATAGAGAGATGGATGCGAAAGCAAACAAGGGAAGAAAAGTGTCTCGCCATATATTTATATGTTACCCACTACACAGCTTATCCATGTGTCGGGTTTAGTAAGAGATTTATATTCACCAAAGCATGCAGGATAAACAATCATGCTTCATGTTGGGAAGTAATTAAATTTACTAGAATAAAAAATAGATTCCACAATTTCCTTTGGCATGCATGGCTCAACTATAGCGGGGGCTATTTCATTGATCCATTTCTTTTTGCTTCTCGTTAAGATTCTTCTGATTGGACGTAGGACCATGTTTTGTACTCTTCCATTCCCTCTTCCATTACATGGTATGGCCACTGATTTCCATTCCCTCTTCCAACCTAAGACATGCCTTCTCGAAGTCCAAAGGGAGCCAAGCACCCTCCCCTCCAAACTCCTCTTCAAATCCCAACCCACAAAAGCTCTAGCTTGTACTTTATCCCAAATTGATAGCAACTTCTACGATTGTAAACTTTGAAACATCCTTTGGATATGAAGGCTTTCTCATAATGATGCGAATAGCTTCCTACTCTGGTTTACTACAAAGTAAAATTAGTGGCAGCCATTTTGATTTTCTAATAAAATTAATTTCAAGAGTAAAAACTCAAATTTTATATGTTGGCATATTACTGAATGATTTCAATGTCATTTGAGTTGTGGATGCACAAAATCTCTCATAATAGGATTGTATTGCTTATTAGTGTTTTCCATTCTTATAAGTTTTTGAAACTAATGATTCATTTAATCAATTTCTTTTTCAGGGCACTATAGGTTTACTTTAATGGTATAATGAAGATATTCCATACATGTTGCAAGAAGTAGAGATAGCAGGGTATGTCGATGTTCATGAGAATGCGTTCGAGGATGAAGGCTAGGATTATTTTTTATGGTAGTAATAAATATAACAGATGACTTATGTATATTTTTTCTTGTAAGAACTTGATTGTACATCTTTTTCTTGTAAGAACTTGAATATTTTTAGTTATAAAATGGATGAAGTATATATTTTTGACTTAAGTGTGTCAATGATGTCATGATGGATGTTATTAGTATTACAAGTATATCAATGGCGATGAGCATTTAAAATAATTATTACTATTGTTGTAATGGAATATTATTGTCATTAAAGATCTTAAAGTAGATATTAGAACACTTGAGATTGTTTATTCTGTTACTAATTGTATTTAGTAGTGGTATATTACTGTATCAAAACTCCTTTATAAAGGTAAAGAAACATTTGCGACGGTAGTGGACGTTTTTGCGACAGTAGTAGATGTTCTTGCAATAATATTATTATGTTGAAATTAACATATTTCCTTGTAGTGAAGTCTTTCGTGATGGTTGTTAAACATCACGTAAGGTCTTTCACGACGGCTGTTAAACATCACGTAAGGTCTTTTATAATGGTTTTTATTCGTCACTTAAAATCTTTTGTAATAGATGTTAAATGTCATGTAAGGTCTTTCTAATGGTTCTTAATCGTCACAAATGATAGATCATTTGCGACGATAAATCTTTTTAGGATACTACTTTTTGTGACTGTTCGTGTTACTGTCCCAAAAATATTTTTGTGACGGTTGTGAATATTTTTGCGACAGTAATATTTTCTTATAGTAATATTCTATTACAATTAACATATTTTCTTATAGCATATTGAGCAACAATCGAGTTTTATAATTGTACGAAGAAATGATGCCAGAGTTTTGTATTGTAGCCGATCTATATATAGGACCTTCCTGACTGGTTTAATTTTTTTTTCTCTTCCATTTTATTTTAGTACTATTATTTTCAAACTTGTACCCGTTCATTTTGTTCATTGCTATGGACGATTGTGTACGAATCTCTGGATGCTTACTTCAGTTCCTATTTTTTCTTTCTTTTTATAATTATGTTTTTTTGATTATATGTTGTACCACTGAGATCATGGGCAAATAATGGAAATTCGTCCCAGGCTCCTACTAGAGTGGTGGTCTAAGTCGTAACAAGGACTACTTATACAAGAATGTTGTGTATTTAAGTAGGAAATGTTGATTAAAATAGTGCCATGTGACAAGCTTAAGAAATTGAGTTGCAAGTGTTGAGTAACTATTATTGATAATTTAGGTTTAAATATTTTTGCTAGTTGCTTTGGATATTTTAAATTTCATATCCATCACGTAGTCAAGAATAGTTTCTCGCTTGGATTTTTTAATTTTATAATAATATATGTGTATATGTATATGTATATATTTATGTTAAAGAGTTACGGTGTGAGAATTTGTCCAAATAAAGCTCTTATTACATTCAAGTCATGGATTTATTATAACTCTTCTTGACCAATAACTCGAGTTTGGGTAACTACCTTTATCGTCTGATCCTAGCTATTATAGTCCATAAAAAGAAAATTCTCCAGACGGAGAGAAACCATGCAAATGTCTTGACTAAATTGGTTCGAATAGAACCATAAAAAAAGTTAGACCTAAAAAACCTCGACTCTATATATAGAGCTTGCATGCCTAGCTCGATAAGTAAATTAATGGGTCTCTAGCCTAAAAATTATATTTGATAACTTAGCAAACTAAGCTTGAGCCTAGGTGAACTCAACTAAATAAGGGCAAGTGTACATGCATGCTTCTACCAATAGCAAATTGCAGCACTTGATTACCTTGAGCATTCAAATCCTACTCATGACATAATTAAATAATTCAGGACTCTTTGTGGTGCTTGGGTTGTGAGAAATTCTTTAGGTGATTTAAGGTTTTTTGCGTGCTCTCTCTTTCTTGAACTTTCAGGTTTAATCGAACTCTACCTTATTCTATTGGTGGAAAGAGAAGTTAGCTATTCCTTGGATGACCAGATGGGACATTTGGCACTTGAAGACTTTTGCTAATCAGATGTAGGTTATCGATTTTATTCATCCTATATTCAATTCTCTGGCTCAATTAAAGACTTGCGGATCTTGGAACTGATAGTTGTCGTTCCTTTCCTTGAGACTTGAAGCTTCACTGCAGACTTAGGGGTGTTATTTCTCTTGACAAATTACAATTCCCGTACGTTTTGTAGCATGGTAAGGATTCTCTTAGAACTTTTCAACTGATTTTTAATTTTTCTACTTCTTTGTCATACAGGTCACAAGTTGTGATCATCTTTTGATGTACAGATATGTTTTGATCTAATCTTCCTATCTTCTTCTTTATTATCTTTAAGAAGTGAGGAATAAATATAGTATTTACTCTTATATATAAAATAAATAAATAAATAATCTTTTAAATAAAGTAGCACCGTAGATGAACTTGATTAGAGTACGTACGTGTGATTTTAAAATATTAATGAAACCAATAATGTCCAAATATTCTCTACAACTCGAGCGGGCGATGTTGTACAAACTTCTTCGAAGCCCTGATCTTTGAAAAATTCTGTGGGCGCGTGTTTTTTTTTGGTTGTTTTTTTCTTCTTGTTTTGTTTTGTTTACTTTTATTTACCATTAATGTCCTTTGCAAGTTGAGCAAGTTGATGAGAGCTACGTCCAAGTCGGCCACTTCAGTCATCGCATTCACGCACCAACCTGCACCTTCTATCAAGGATGGCAACGGTGACATGACATTGCTGCAACAAAAATATCTCTCGCGAGGGCCCTCAAATCGATGGCATTGAATCACCCACAGGTCCACACGAGGAACGAACACCACCATCAAGAAAGGTCACTCGCCATCTTTGTTCAGGGGACCTCTCGTCCTTAACCGAAAGACTTCCCATCATCTGCATATGTATATGTCTGAGTGCGTGCGCGCCTCAGGGGAGAGAGTGGGAACTACAATTATAATCTGCGGTTGAGGGACGGCCTTCTGTCATCTCATCCCCCCGAGAGAACCAATTCAAAGAAACTCCCCTCTTGGCTAATTAATTTGCACGCATGTGTGTGATGCTTTAAGAAGGTAATTCAACTGGTAAGATCTTCATATTACTATCAGGAAAATGAGATCGTCGGTTTAAATTTTTTTAACATTGAATTTACCTGAAAGTCTATGGGATTGATTATGTGATGTGGTGTAAATAGGTATTTTTTCATGGATAGAGGTAGGGAAATGGGTGTTGCAATGCACGTTGCAATGTGTAAGTCTCCACGTATGTTAGTGGTTTTAACCGATAGTTTTAATAGGTATATTTGATTTTTCATCGGTGGAAATTACTTTTCAAAGATGAAAAATCACTTTCCATACATAGGTGAAGTGGAAAGTCATTTTCCATCGATGGAGAGGCAAAACACATTGATGCGTTTTCATCTTACACAAGTGAAAATCCACATTCAAATATAAAATAAATTTTTTTGGGTCAAAGTCATAGATTAGCAACCTGCAGCTTTACTTTTGGGTGACGTAAAAAATTATAATACACCAGCGTGTTTTCATTTTACACCTGTGAAAAATCACCTTTGAATATAAAATAATTTCTTTTGGATCAAGGTTATGAGTTAGCAACTTAGACCTACACTTTTGGGTGAGTGGAAAATCATTTTTCATCGATAGAAAAGGCAAAACACACGGTGTGTTTTGATTTTCAAACTTAAAGAGGCAAAAAGATAGGAGCAGAAGTCCAGAGAATATGAATGCATGATTGTTTTGATCGGAGCAGTCTCACGAGGAACTTTGGAGGTTCTTCTTGCCACAGCCCTAGTAAAATCCCCATTGTGGTCCTGAATGACCCAACTAGAATTAAAGTGAGTACTATCCTGGTAAGTAGCAATGTTGACTTTAAATCCAGACTGGGGACGAACAACCAGCTTAGCAGGAATTTGCTTGGACGTTGGCATTTGAACCACTTTGATTTTTGTAAACAATCCCAATATATATTCAAGATGGAACGGAATTTTCTGGGATGTGAAAGCATCATATTTAATTTTGTTTCTGAGCCTCCAAATATTATACCAGATAAAACAGACGGTGTCGCCCTTAGGAGATTTTTCTGTAGAGGAAGCCCTCTACCTACACGGAATGGGCAGGAAGCAAACTGGGTCAACAAATTTAAAGTAATTCTCTACAGAAGTCCACCTGGAAATTTTTGGAACCACCTGACTGTGAAGAAGCAAGTGATCAAATGTTTTAGTACGAGGGGATTTCGGGCAACAGTAACACTTGGGAAGGAAAGGGAATACCCAGTTTGGATAAATTATCATTCCTAGGCACCCTTTATCGAACGATTTTCTTGCAACAAATCGAAATGCGGATGGGAAGTTTCAGATGCCGGAAGCTTTTGAAAAGACAATCCTCAGGAAGATGACGAAAGTTGAGACCGTAGGTCGAGGCTAACTGTGAAGTTCCTAGGAGGGTCGGGTTTCCAAATTGGGTTGTCCTTAAGGGTATCAAACGTAATGCTTTGAGAGTTTGAACGAACGTGAGAAGGGACATAAGAAAGAAGGTCATTGTAAGATGATTGAGGATCATTTGTCTAACCGGAATAGGAACAAGACGTAGGTAATTCGAGAGGAACCCTCTTGAAGGAAAATCACCTATCCAAGCATCAAACCAAAAGTCCATGTTCCCTTCGTGCAACTCCCACCGAATGCAAGGCTTCCTTTCAAAGTAGGCCTCCCTAACGGCACGAAACCTGGTAGGGGTGGAGGTTGGGAGAAAATTACCAAAACTGCCCCTGACAACATATATTCCATGCTCTTTTCATCCCAGAAGCTTTGATAAATAACGGAAGGTCACGAATCCCAATCCGCCAAGTTCACGAGGTTTGGAAATCTTTTTCCAAAAAATCCAATGGTGAAGGTGCTCTGACTCGGAAGAAGCCGAGAAGAATCTCGCAAAATCATATTCCAATTTTTGAATTATGACTTTTTAGGACATTTGATTGATCTTCCGATCACTAGTTAACTATAGTTAATTAGTTGTTGTGTTGTATTATAGTCGCAATCTAGACGGATATCATTTTATTTATTTAAAATTTTTACTGGTTAGTTTTCATGTCGTTCATTAGGAGACAGTTATCAATATATATCACTCTCCATGTTTCAAAAATACTATTTTATTCCAAAAATCGTTAAATTTACTTATAAATAAATCAAAGAATTAATGAATTAATTAAACAAGTTAATTATAAACAAAGTTGAATTAGCTGGCATTAAGCGTTAATGCCTTAAACATATAAACAGATTAAAGGCACTAAAAGCTAGGCTAAGCTCATTTATGTTAATTATTTACACTAATACTAAGTAATGCCTAAGTTTAGGGCACAAAAAGAATAAAAACACATATACATAAGTATATATACTACCGTATGTAATATGCTATACTAACAAATAATACGATGTACATTGACATATACAAATATCACTAAAAACCTTACAAATATATATAGAAAAATAAGGAAAAACTAATAATCAATATCTAATACTTATATACATGCATACCATACTTAACTTATACATAAGAAACTTAACACACAGCACGCTACACACTACCACTTAACATATTTAACTCGACACTAGCACACGGTACTACACAACAAACATATATGCTTAGTCAAAATTTTAACTTAACCTTAGTTAGTTACTACTTAGACCAAAATTATTGATTTATGTGCCCATAGTTCACAAAATCAACAGCCCAATAGGGGTCGGATCGGTACATCACTAGGTGGGCTCTAGCTAATTTATTGTGGATTTTGGTATAGTTTAGGACCCATTCAGGCCCAACAAAGCACGACTCCCAACCTACTCCCATACGGGCCCACACATGCACGCACACACACACACACTCATCCATGCTCAGTATATTTGTGCCCTACGTTAACGACCAGCAAGGTCGTAGGCGCAGATAAATACATGCTGGTGTAATGATTGCAAATCCCACGATGTCAGACTAACTAGTACAGATTTCAGATGTGCAATTAGTGTTTGATTAGGCTAGATTCAAGCCTAGAATTAAGTGCTTAATAGATCATTATTTTTCGATTAAATTATATAATCATGAAGCCTATAAATAGAGCTACTTATTTGTATATTGTATTTACAATAATTAATTATTTAATTATATTTAAAAAATCATTAAAGTTAGAGAAATGTACATGTTAAATTGTTACTTAATTCTTTAATTAAAGTCCAAATTTATATTTTAATGACTTAATTGACTAATAATTTAGTTAATATACATTATTAACTTATTATTAACTATTTTTAATTTATTTTTAGTTATTTATTTTAATTTATACACATTTAATTACACAATTTACATAGATAAATACATAATTCCAATATAAATACTATTACATAGCATAAATATGTTATAAATATATTAAAAATACTTGAAATTATAGTATACAAGTATACAACATAATTTACTTCAATAATTTATTAATTTACTAATTTAAATTATATTAACTTAATAATCTAACTAATTGATTTAGAAACGTAATTATATAAAATAAATACATAAATATAAGGGTATGTTATAGTATATTTATGTTACAGTTGTAAATATGGTTATACATATATCATATTTATTTATAATTACATAGGTATATGTGCATATAATCTAAATAAATAAGTATATAATTATATAATTATGACATATAATGTTTAACTCAACATAAATATTTGTTTAATTAAATATAATAAGTATATAAGTTATTTATGTACATTTTAGATATATAACTCATTATTTACATTTCACTTAGTAATAAATTATATATATAAGTATAAATACTATATATAAGGAATTGTTGTGCATTTTTGGACTTTTTTTATTTTTATGTTGTTTTTATGGTTTATAGAGATAGCGAAAGAGAGAGAAAAGGTGAGAAGAGGGGAAGAAGGTTCTTTTTGATGTTTTGTTGTGTTTTCTTTTATTCAATACCAGAAGAGAATCGTCTACTGGTATGTTCTACCAACAAGAGGACTCAAAACTTACTTAAACTTAACACACCTAAAACTAACTTTAATCTAACTCATGATACATTTATTTTATTTATTTACAATATTTTTTCATTTTTTTACATATTTCCAAATTGACACAATACATGGCTTAAATGAATGTGGAACTTGGAACCTAAGCCATGAATTTTAGTTTGACAAACTAAAAATAAGATATAAACGTTCAAAAGCATTTAGACATCAATATACAACATGATCAAGCAATTAAACATGATTTTCAACCTTGAATTTCACTAAACTATAAGATTGGATTGATTACATAATAAAAGTCCATTGACACTGAGTTTCAACATCAATTACAAGCTATTTTTTATATCAAATCTGAGCCATAGCAGTACATGAAAGCTTATGACATTAGGTTCTATATTACAAAACATCAGGAACTCAAAAAATCCCTCAAACTCAGCTCAAATCACTTAGAATTCTAGTCCAACAATGCAGCGACTGTTGTAGTTGCTATCACCAGCTCAGCTGCACAGATTAGGTGATCAAGGTCTGATCAAAGCTCAAAAAGCATCAACCTTAGATATGAGAAATCAGATCAAGGTGTTGTTCAACCCAGAAAGACATTTCATCCAAATAAAGCATTGAATTCAGAGATTAAAATCCACAAAGATTTCTAGATTTAGAGAAAACTGGGTAGTTGCTACTGCTACTGTACTCGCTCAAATTCAATGGATAAAACTCATGAAACCCCACTATAAATAAGTGCAAACGCTCTTTAGAAGTTCTCAAATCATTGAAATCAGCTCACAAGTCCAAAAGCCCTAAAAACCTTAATATGACCATCACCTTACACAACAAAAAATGTAAAGGAGATAGATCAAATTAAGCATCAAAACCATTTCAGCAACAACTCCAAACTTTCATTAGGATCTTATAAATCTCAGTCAAGCCTTGATTATTAGGTTGGAATCATTCTGCATCGAGGCACAATGTCGCCTAGATTGGGGTTTTAATTTGAATCTACCGAGGTGATTTGATCACCTAGAGCTCCTAAACCTAATAATCAGTGTTTAGGACCTCAGGCAATCCTAAAAAAATCAAATGGGTCATTGCTAAGCCTCATCTCAGTGCATCTGAGATTCCTTAGCTGTAGCTAACCAAAACAAAGGTTAGATTGGGCAAATGCTCATCTGAGACTAAAAATCCAATTGAAACACCTCAGAGTCATCGCATTGCATCCGATTAGAAGAATAAAAACTCAATTCACTCGATTAAATCCATTTCAAATCAAATTGAATCCAAATCTCTCGATTTCGTGTAAAACTAAAATCTAAATCAATTGAGCGAATTGATGCAATTAAAATCAGATGGGGAGTCCTTATGATTAGATGAAGTGAATGGAGGGACCCTTAGGTGAATTTGAGTGCTATTCAAATCTGGAAATTGAGAAACTTCGTATCTGAATAAGCTCTGATGGATGGGGTGGATTGCGGATTAAAAATACGAGGGAAGTAGATGAATGTGATCGTGAGGTGTTGAGGAAGTTGTATGAACCTATGAATGCATGCGAATTTGCCTCTCTGATTTGAATTGATCGGAGAGGTGTGATTGGGGGAATCTACACTACAACTATTCTACACCTAAGTTAAAGTAATCAAACAGAGTAATTATGATGATCAAAACTATCTAATATGAAATGACCCTTCCTAAGAGTCGTTCGTAGTTTTTTCCGGAAGGATGAAGGCGTGAGCGCAATTTTAAACCCCCCAGGTTTAGGTGCTTGGGCCTTGCGGCAATAGAAAGATTTCGCGGGGGGAGATCTCACAATTTCTCTCTCTCTCCTCCCACACAACACACCCACCCATGCACACAACTCACACCCTCCTCTCTTTAAAAACCCCTCAACCCTCTCCATTCCCTCACCATCACCACCACCACCTCCACCACCCAGCCAACGACACTCCTTCTCCATCCCCCTTGTCACCCCTAGTAGTGAGGAAGGAGGGGAGCTCGAGATGGAGGATCACGTAAGAGAGGACAAGCGAGGACGTGAAGGGTAGGGAGAGTGTGGATGAGGGAGAGGGAGAGTGTAGGTGCGGCCGGAGGAGCTTGGGGGAGGAGTTAGAGGAGCTCGGAGGAGCTCAGGAGAGGAGGTGCGACCTCCTGCAACAGCGAGAGGTGCTGCTGTGGCATCTGCGGGCGAAGGAGAGCACGAGGAGAAGCTCGTAGGAGGATACTGCGAAACCATTTTCCGCAGTATCAGACATCTGAAACTCCATCCAGACGTCTGGAGGATCCTCGGGAGCTCCGGACGTCTGACAGCATGCAGATGACGTGCGACGGAAGCGTATGTGTAAATAGGTTGTTGTAGCTCGCATTCGCAACGTCAATTTTAAATGTGGTAACAGAGGTGGGTTCGAGTGTCGAACACAGGGAGGCATGAAATCAGCTTTTTCTGTCACTTAGTTGTCATGGTAATAGCGAGTTTTGCTTGTGCACGAGAAAACGTAGGGGAGAAAAGAGAATACGAGAGAAAGAGAGAGAGAGAGAGTAGGGTTAGAGTCTTTATAGCATTCATGCAAATCCAGATAAGAAAAACCCGATCAAAAGAGAGAGGCAATAGCTATATAAGAAACATCATCGTTTAACATGCAACTTGAGTTTTATAACAATAGCTAAATGCTTAAACAAAAGTAAAGTAAAGCTAGAGTAATGGGAGAGAGAGGGAGAGAGGAGAAGGCGAGGTAGCCACGACAGTGGAGGAGGGCTTCGTCGGTGGCTCGTCAACTCCGGCAAGTACAAGATGGGCTAAGGGAAGCTAGGAATGGGGGAGAAGGATTACAAGTGCTTTAATGCCTCTACATGGGTAGTTGGAGGGGGGTTATATAAGAAGGGGTTTCTAAATTAAGTAGGGGCTTTAGCAACGTCCAGGACGTCACTAAAACCACCCCAGAAATGTCGGTGAAGGCCCCTGCCCGCCGATCTTCCTCGCGCGCTTATGCTTCCTCACGCGTGCCACGCTCGCGATCTGCGTGTGCTCGCTGTGCACTGTCCGATCAAAGATCAGACGGTTGAGGATTCACGAGAGCACGCACTAAGGATTACGCTCGCGCAGTGCGCCTCGCACATCATCGCACGCGTGAACATCCGTGAGCATCCGTGGGCGCCATGTAGGGTGATCTCCACAGTCCGCGCGCTCATCGACGGTTCAATTTCTTCTGCGCGCACCTTTGCCTTTGATTTGATTCGCGGTGCGGCTTGATCCTACGTCGGGTGCGCGAGGAAAGATCGTCGACTGCTGCGTTGCGATCCGTGGATGGTCGCGAAGACGGATTTGTGCTCGGCTGCTACCGACTGTTGGATGAAGATCCAATGGTCGGATCTTCCTGCTGGGTAAAGAGTGAGGGCGGTGCGGTGGCCTCTCATTCATCCGATCGTTAGATCAAACGGCTTAGAATGCTTGGCGCGATGATGAGGTGTGCCGCGGGTGCAAGTGCACTAGATGCCGCCATGTAGCCGCCTGTGGGTCGTTGACCAGAACTTCTTGGGCTAGTTGCGGGAGCTCTGGATGTCAAATTTGATCGATTTTGAGTTCGTTGAACTGCGTTCATCGTTTTGAATCCATCTGTGCGGTCCGATCGCTCATCTGAGGCCTATTTTGACATGAATTTGTACAAATTACCATTAACATTGATTATAAGCAATTTCAATGTACAATGCATTAACATTGATTATAAGCAATTTCAATGTGCAATGCATGTAATGCTCCCATGCCAGTTTATGATTTGTTATTTGTGCATGTTACCCTTAGGATAAACCCCGATTGACAAAATTATTGCCACCAAATGTAGAGTTATCATATCCCCATGCTCATTCCTTGGTAGTTCCTAGCAAGGTTCATCCCAACCATTATTCTCAATCATAATCCAGGGATTGATTACTTAGACATTTTGTTACTTGTCAACAAGAGGAAATATACTAAGAGCCTGATCTACAGAGACTAAGCAACGCTCGGGTGTCTGCCAACATATGAATCGCCCGAATCCTTGCTTTAAGGCATACACGTATATATATATTTTTTCTTTTTCATCTCTTCTCATTTTTTGAATTTTTGGAGTAGAGAGTGTGTTGGTAACTTTTTACGGCTATCCAACCAACCCAAAACTCGAAAAAGACTCTTAGTGCTAAGCATCTTAGTGTAAATATTATGATAGACTCATTCAATGGTAATTAGAACAGACTTCGGGTTTCTACGCTTCTAGGTGACCCGAAAAGGAGGTGCATGTTTGAAGGTATATCTGTCCGATTGGTAGCTTTCTCTTTACTTTTATTTTATTTGGGGTTAACACAAGGGTGTTCTCAGTGTATATCTCTCTGGATTACTCTACTTCCTTGCTTCTTCCTTAGGTGTTTTGGACTTTTTGTGCATTTAGTGAGTTGGGTTCTGGACAACCAGCCAATGGGCTGTTACCAACGACCACTTGCCAGTCATACTCGTGAGGCGAAGTGTGGCTTATTTAATTTTTTATTTTTATTCTTTTTCTATTTTTTCTATTTCTCCCTTTTTTTCTTTTTCTCTTTTCTTTTTCTTTTGTTGTTTAGTAGGTGGCTTCATTGATCTCAGATTTACCTAAAGGCGAATAAAATGAAAGTGGTCCTGTGGCTGGGCTCTGGACAACTGGCCAATGGGTTGTTACCCATGATAACTTGCCAGCCATACCACCCTAAAAGGTTCATTAGCTACCCAATTTCTATTAGAATCTCCAAGAAGTGAGTCAGTGCGAAAATGTGTGCAAATGCTTAGACTAAAAGTCCCTTCGAGTCAGAGGGTGGGTTGATAAGTCATTTACTTATCACCCTACTTTATTGTCAAATTATAGTGAATTAAGGTTGGAAGGATTTAAGGCTAAATCCATATTTTAACAGACACCAGGGTTGATTGAGCCTAAAGGCCTAAAAAGTCTAAGTGTTCATGTTCTTTTCATATTATTTCCCACTATTGACAAGTTCCTAATGCCTAAGTTTTGTTTCCCAAATTCACCATCATTTTTTTTTCTATTCAGACTGATAAAATGAACTCAGAATATGCAAATTACCACCCCCCAATGCTTAAGTTGGACAATGTCCTCATTGACAAATAAATGGATGCAAAGGGGTTCAGAAAGAAGTCACCAGAGTGATGCTGTGTACCTAATCAGTCTGGATCTTCTTAGTTGCCTTCTAGGAAGCATTGAGTTTAATGCCTCCAGCTGGGCGATGCTTCATGTCAATCCTCGAAGAGGGTGACAACCTCCTTTGGGGGAACCTGGGCAAGGAAATGCTTTAATCTCTGACCGTTTACCATGAAAGTGTGCCTAGTGTTTGGATCTGCAATTTCAACCGCTCCATTGGAAAAAGGTTTGACCACCCGATATGGTTCTGTCCACTTGGATCTGAGCTTCCTGGGAAAAAGTTTAAGTCGGGCATCAAAAAGTCAGACTTGTTGGTTAAGCTCGAAGGTCTTTCTATGGATGAGTCGATTGTGGACGGCTTTCATCTTTTCCTTGTAAAGTCAACTGTTCTCAAATGCATCTCGACGAATTTCCTCAAGCTCGGAGAGTTGGAGCGTCCTCTGTGCACCGGCTAACTGAGAGTCCATGTTACACTGCTTAACTGCCCAGTAAGCCCGGTGTTCCAATTCAACCGGAAGGTGGCAAGCTTTGCCAAAGACTAGGTGATACGGCGACATGCCTATCGGGGTCTTAAAAGTGATCTTGTATGCCCACAGGGCATCATCCAATCGTGTGGACCAATCCTTCCTGTCAGGTCTCACAGTCTTTTACAGAATGTTCTTAATCTGCCTATTGGAGACCTTAATCTACCCATTGGTTTGCAGATGATACAGGGTGGCAATGCGCGACCCGACTCCCGAGTCTCTACGAGACACGAGAACCGGGCCGACTCGACTAATCCCAAGACCTAGTCATCCAACGAGGAAGTAACCAAAAGAGCAGTAAAATAAACCACATTCAGCATGAATATAACTAATAGTAAGAAAGTACAGCAGCAAGGAAAGAAACTACTACAGTAGATACCACCACAACAGTAGAACAACATTTATCATATGACAAGAACTGCAGGTAAAGAAAGTACATCGGAAACAATAACTACTCACTATAACAGAAACAAAAGAGGTACAAAAGACTGCGGTAAACTCTACTGGACCCTACTCGGCCTAGCATCCTCTGCAACCGCTGACCCTGGCTGCTCAACACCTGGTCCTGAGAAAGGTAACGAGTGTAACACGTCAACAAAACGCTGAGTAGAGTGGCAACTAAAACTAAAGACAACAGTAGAGTGTACAGTAGCTGTTATGTTCTATTACTTTCTTTATTTACATCTTTCAATTCTCACTATTTCATTTATTTCTCAGATCTTTTACTTGATCTCGAATGTTCCTCGTGGGAACGATCTTGATTGCAGTCTTTTCCAAAAAGTAGAAGTAGCACGTGGTGCTCTCCTGGCCGGGAGAGTCCCCCGTGGTGATCCTACCCTCAGTCAACCATCCCAAGGTCACTGACAGACGTAACGGTGACTACGGTACGCGCGATAAACGCACAGGTAGCTAACCCGTACTGGCACGCGGTCAGTCGTTTCCGTTAACGGGTGCGCCCAAAGCACAGCACGGAACCAGTACAGGGCATAGCCCTCTCAGTAACAGGGGTCCAACCCCTCCACAGTAACCAAACCGGGGCCTTGCCCCTCCACAGTCCGCGCACCCTCGCTTAACTACCCTGGTTTGCCCTAGTGGGCCTAACAAGTCGATGAAGGAGGCTAGCAGAACCCCGGGGCCCGTGGGGTAGCTAGTACTCTCCTAACACTAGTAGCTCTCCTCGGTACTACGTACACGAGGGCCAGCAAGTCGGTACAGAGCGGCCAATCCTAACCCCGGGTCCCTGGGGTGGCTGGCCCCACTCTGCTCTAAACAGGTACAGGTACTTCCCTTGGTACTGCGTACCCAAGAGACAGTACAAACTACATCTCAGTTCCATTCCTTTCCCTTTCCAGGAGTTCCACTCCTAATTCCCCGTAGGGTTCCATCCTTTTAACTCAAACATCCAGGTGTCACTTTCCAGTTTCACGTTCTTACGACCCATGATCTCATTCATGTTTCTTTATTTGTAACAGGCAGCTGTTAATTCAATTTACAGGCAGCTTTATATTCCTTTCCATTTTTTTTTCCAAGACTGCAGTATTATACATTCCACTAGTTTTTCCATCCTAGGATCTAGCATACAACTAGTTTTCCAGCCCTAGGATTCATGCATCACCTAGGAGCTATCATTCCATACATTTCTCATTCCTAGGATTCATGCAATGTCCTAGATTCTAGTTATGGTTCCATACTTTAACAGATTTTAATAATAAACTTAAGCCACTCTACCAGGTACAACGGGAGTAATGGGGGCGTGATCGGGAATCCCGCGTGCCTCCGCGACTCCCAAGACTGCAACTGAACGAGGTCCTATCACAAGGATCAAACACAAGGAGTGTCTCAAAACAGTGTATAGCTACTGTAGACGGGTAGAGGAATTAATTCTGAAAAGAACGCAACTCGAAATGCGGAAAACGGAGCCCGAACGGGCCCTAAACAGGTCGAAAAAGACGATACTGTGCAAAATCAGACGTCTGGAACTTCTTCCAGACGTCTTAAAAAGGTGGATCAGGGAATTACCTGTTCAGCGTGGTTTCCCGGACGTCCAGAAGTCTGCGGGGACGTCTGGCCTAGCTCCCAGACGTCCGATGGTTACCCCGGACGTCTGGAGGTCTCTCCTGCCGTCTGGTACAACAGCCAGACGTCTGATTCGCAAAGGATGGCGAATCAGCGAGCCTGCGCACAGCCAACTCCCTCCCTCAGTACGGTCAGTCGACAAGAAGGAAGAAGAAAGCGGAATACTCACCTTTCAGACGTCTGTATGAGCTTCCAGACGTCTGATTCTGGAAATTTTTTTTCCAGAATCAGGGACCCACTCGGCCTCCGCTCGCGACGTCGCCCTCGTCGCACCTCGCGCGTCTGCTGCTCAGACCGCAGCAGGTCCCTCTCCGCGTCGTTCCGCGCCCCCTGCGCCCTTCGCCGGCCGGCCAAGCCGCTCCGACAAGCTCGCCCTCACGGCAGAGCTCCGCCCTCGCATGCCGCACCTCCTCCGCGCTCACTGCGGCCGCCGCTGCCGCCCTCGCGCTCGCTCGCTCTCGCGCACAAGAAGGAGAAGAGGAAGGGGACGGTGGAGACGACAAGAGGGGAGGCGTGGCCTTTTAAGGTCGCGCGAGGAGGAGGGAGAGAGTGCGCGGCAGGTCTGCAGCCGCAGAGAGAGAGGGAAGAAGAGAGAGAGAGGAATCGCGGGTCTGCGCGCACAGGCGCGCAGACGAATCTCTCGTGCGAAAAATAACTATTTTCCAGACGTCTGGAAACGATCCCAAACGTCTGGATGTGATCCCAGACGTTTGGGCCACCTCCCAGACGTCTTAAAAGACGTCTGGGCACGCGTTCGTAACAAGTAACCCTGTATTTTCTAAGTAGGGCACGAAACTCGGCGTGGATAAAGTGACTTCCACCATCACTGATCATGGCCTCCGGTATTCCAAATCGAGAAAAGTTTTGCTTAACAAAATCCATGACAGCCTTATGGTCACATCTGCGAATGGCGACGGCTTCAATCCATTTTGAGACATAGTCTACTGAGACTATGATGCACTCAAAGCCGTTGGATGGTGGAAAGGGGCCCATGAAATCGATCCCCTAAACGTCGAATATCTCGACAATCAAAATGGGCTGGAGGGGCATCATATCTTTTCTGGTCATGATCCTTAAGGTCTGGCAGCGAGAGCAAGTCTTCGCAAAGCTGTGTGCGTCCTTAAATAAGGAAGGCCAGCAAAATCCGGATTGCAAAACCTTTGCAGTCGTCTTCTTCCCCGAAAAGTGGCCACCACATGCTTAGTCATGACAAAAAGACAACACACTTTGAACTTCTTCCTTCGGGATACACCTCCTAATAGTTTGGTCGGCATAAAGGCGAAACAGTATGGGATCATCCCAGAAATAATGTTTGGCTTCAGCCAAGAACTTATCTCGTTGCCGTCTAGACCAGCTGTGCGGTATCTATCCTACTACCAGATAGTTGACGAAGTCGGCATACCAGGGTAGTTTCCTTTCATGCACAGCCATAAGTTGTTCATTAAGAAAGGTATCAGCCAAGGTCAAGGAGGGCCTAATGTGGTCCGGGTGGAGTCTGGACAGGTGATCGGCCACGACATTCTTGGACTCGACTTTGTCACGAATTTCCAGGTCGAACTCCTGCTAGAGCAGGATCCATCTGATGAGCCTAGGTTTAGCATCCTTTTTGGCTAACAAATGCCGGATGGCTGAGTGGTCCATATAAATGGTCATGTGAGATCCCAAGAGGTAAGATCAGAACTTTTTGAGTCCAAAAACTACAGCGAGCAGCTCTTTCTCTGTGACTGTATAGTTCCATTGGGCCTCATCCAACGTCTTGCTCGCGTAGTAGATCACCACGGGTTTCTTTTATTGTCTCTGTCCCAGAACTGCGCCAATGGCAAAGTCTGATGCACTACACATAATTTCAAAATCCTGTGACCAGTCTGGGGACTGTAATACAGGTGCGGTGGAGACTGATTCCCTGAGGGTGGTGTAAGCCTAGATGCAATCAAGTGTCGTGTGAAACAGAGCGTCGTTGGCTAGAAGGTCGGTCAAGGGTTTAGAGAGTTTGGACAAGTCTTTAATAAACCTTCGATAGAAACCAACGTGTCCTAGGAAGGATCGGATTTGTCGGACCGAGCTAAGTGGCGGAAGTTTGGAAATCAAATCAACCTTAGCTCAATCCACCTCAATGCCCCTATGAGATATGATGTGCCCGAGGACAATCCCTTCTGGAACCATGACATGGCTTTTTTCCCAGCTCAAAACCAAGTTAACCTCAATACATTGCTTCAAGATTTTCTCCAAGTTGCTCAAACAATGGTCAAATGAGTTCCCAAATACTAAGAAATCATCCATAAAGACCTCCAGGTGTTCACCCACCAACTCTAAAAAGAAGGCTAGAATGCAACGCTGAAAGGTAGCGGGTGCATTGCATAACTCGAATGGCATACGACGGAATGCGAATGTGCCATATGGGCAAGTGAATGTGGTCTTTTCTTGATCTTCGGAAGCAATTGCAACTTGGTTGTATCCTGAGTATCCATCCAAGAAGCAAAAATATTTCTGCCCTACCAATCGTTCAAGAATCTGGTCAATGAATGGCAAAGGGAAATGATCTTTCTTGGTCGCCTCATTAAGCTTCTTATAATCAATGTACACTTGCCATGCAGTGGTTGTGCAGGTGGGGCTGGATTCGCCACGCTCATTGGTGACAATGGTGAGCCTGGCTTTCTTGGGGACCACTTGAGTGGGTTTCACCCAGGGGCTATCGGAGATTGGGTAGATGATGTCAGTGTCAAGCCACTTGATGATTTCTTTTTTAACAACCTCCCGCATATTCAGGTTTAATCGTCTCTGCATCTGACAGGAAGGTCAAGCCCCATCTTCCAGATAAATCTTGTGGGTGCAATAGGTGGGGCTAATTCCTCGCAAATCCAAGATGGTCCGTCCAATGGCTGCCTGATGTTTTGATAGGGTTGCGGTCAACCTGATTTCCTGATCCTTGGTTAGATGGGTGCTGATAATTACCAGGAAGGTTTGGTCATGTCTAAGGAAGACGTACATTAGATTTTCGGGTAGTGGTTTCAGCTCAGGTGTGGATGGAACAACACTCGATGGGTAGGGAAAAGGCAGAAGTTGATCAGCATCAATCTCCTTGAATGGTGGTTGCTGATAGTAACCAGCTCTACAGAGGTCAGCGTGCATAGAAGGGGATGGGCCAGAACAGTCGTCACAAGGTTGGGTCTGATGGTCTGATACAGCATTAAGGGTGAGGCATTTCTCAACCAGAGGCTCCACGGGATCGTGCTCTTCAATCCAGTCGTAATCGAAAGACTTGGTCGCCCTAAAGATATCCAACTACATCTTCCTGTCTCCAAAGGCAATTTTCATGCATCCCGTGTCACAATCGATGTTCGCCTTAGTCGTAGCTAAGAAAGGTCTGCCCAGGATGATGGGTGTGTTTTGTAGCTGTTCGGGGACTTCCATGTCGAGCACCAAGAAGTCGACTGAGAAGTAGAAGTCCTTGACCCAAACAATTACGTCCTCGACAACCCCCTTCGGGGTCTTTACAGATCGATCCGCCAATTGGATGGTCACAGGTGTGGGTGTCAATTCTCCGAATCTGAATTGGTGATACAGGGTTGTTGGGATCAGATTGATTGAAGCACCTAAGTCCAGGAGTGCTCTATCAAATGTCATGTCCCCGATATTACAAGATATCAAGGGTGCTCTAATAGTGGTCGACAACTGATAGCAGTGGTTCTAATAATGGTGGTTATTGATTGATGAAAAATATCATTAGTGTCATTGTAGTGAATTATATGGAATACTAACCATCATTACGACCATTATTATTTACTTAATTTTTACCGGTTTTGTTCCAGGTCGTTCACTGGGAGGCAGTTACTGATTTACATCACTCTCTAATTCCAACATTATCCTTTAATTCCAAAAAGAAGTTTAACGTCTAATAAAGAATGAATGAATGAGTACTTAGTTTAATTGTGTACAAAGAATCAAATTAAAATGCCTGCAAAAACTGATTATAAGCAAGCACCAAACACTTCATTATTATACTCTAAACTAACTCTTTATGAGTTATATTACGAATACTTACATAAATATACACTACCAACTAAGGTTACATAACATACCAATTAAGTTTACTATACTGGCACCTATAGTAACACATAAAACAGCTATAGTGATGGATACAGGCATCACTAGACCCCAGAAAAAGCAATATACAAACTAAAAGAGGAAAACTAGGGTCTGTAGTGACAGTTATAGCGACATTCTATTCTGTTAGTAAAGGTATGAATTTGTTTACATAAAAGTAATGGCTGTACTACGTATGTATATAAGTTATGATTCTTTATCTGTATTTTTACTCTTTGATTTCTCTATACGTACTTACATCTTTACTCTTTCTCTCTCTCTCTTTCCACGCTACCCTTCTTCTATTCTTGTTCAACTTCTTCATCTTATTCTGCGGCACACAGGTGATTAGCTGCCGTCATTAGCAGTCTTAATTCATCAAAAATGTGTTTAGTTTGCGAGCACGCTTTTCGAGGGATACACAACACCCAAAGGGTGAGACCAAACCTCTACTAAGCGCGCCCTAATTGTCATTAGGCCGCTTAATGGTGTATTATCAACTCAGATAGGAGGGCCTTTCAGCCTACACACACACACACCTCGGGCCCCTTGCCCCTAAATGCGCAATTCATATGCTCAGAATGTTCGTAAGGTATAAGGCTTCCTTATTTCGGGCACTCGGCGCCCATGATGACTGAGCCTTAAGGGGACAAAAATAATTTAAAACGCAGTGCGCGCTCTTCAGCGCACGATGTGGCGTTATTCGAGCACCGCATCTGTGTTGAAGATGCGCGCGGCTACTCGACAAAAGGCATTTTGGCCCAAAATTCGAGGGCCATAATTTATTTTAAAATAAAAATAAACTATGCGAAAATAAAGTATTTATATAATACTATGCAATTATACCCTTAATTTGAGATTTTAATTATATTTACTATACAAATTAATTGACTAAAGTATACAGTCTTTACACACAGGTCTGGTAGTTTAATTCTTTAATTACTTATAAATTAGCTATTATATGGTCTAATTGACCTTATACAGAGTTAGTGTACATGTATAAGTATTTTATAAACATTTTTATTGAATTTTATGGATTTAATTTCTGTTTTGTTTATATTTAAATAGCCAATTTTAGGACTGTACATTTGTTAATTACATTTAAGTAGTGTATATATTATAAATATACTTAAATTAGGTTAAATTACTTAAAATACAGTAGTATACATATACAGTATAAACTACTTAATTTTAACTTAATTTACTAATTTATTTTAACTTAATCTAATAACTTAACTATTAACTTAATAAATTAATTATTTATTCTATATAGGTGATTAAATTAAAATACCGGGTTTAGTACATTTATTATATTCGTATAGATATATTTATATAGCCTTATAACTTAATAAGGTTCTTTATAATACTTATTACCTATATGACTTTATTATACATATACATTAATTTAATTAATAAATAGCTGTACACTTAAGATATATATATATACAGTATAATCTAACTTAAATATCTACTTTACATAATACAATACAAACATAAGTTATTTAATTTATAGATCAGTATGCTTTACATTATAGATAATTAAGCTTACTATATAGCTTAAATAAATACTTATATACATATTATACACGGGATTTTTACTATTTTTATAGTTTTTTTTCAGTTTTTATGGTTTTTTATTTATATTATAGAGGTAGGAGATGCGAATGGAAGAAATGGATGAGAAGGGGGCCGTATTTTTGGTGTTTTGAGGGTTACATTCTTTTCTTAAAGTCCATGGTATACAGAACCGTCGACTGGCAAATTATGCCAAGTCGGGGGTTCTACATACCATGAAACTTGGTATGCAATTAGAAAATTATGTGATCTTCAATCAGACAGTTTTGTTTTAATTTTTTAGAATTTTTTAATGATTTTTATTTAAATCCCAAGTTCACTCATCCTAAACCTTTAAAGAGTTGATCTAATAGGTCCTAATAGCTTAGGATGAGACCTAACTATCTAAAAGGTAGGAAACTGCCTTAAACATGCTCAGTCTAAGTTATGAAACATATAGAGGCAGACAAGCATGCAATTCAAGACCAATGTTCAATGGTGGACAGTAGAAATTCTTTGTTTAGCTGACAAAAGATTAAAAAGAGTTAGTTACAAGCCTTCAACAAAATTTAGACTTAGATGCATTCTGCAGTGGTGTAGCTGCATTCAGTGGTGTAGCTGCATTCTGCAGCAGTTGCTATGGGACTGGGATTCACAATCAGAAATTCAGACTCAGATATTCCCTAAACCTCATTTGACAAGGGTTTCACTTATCAAACATATTCAATATTCCAATTCCAATGCACAAACCCTTGTCAATAAATTCTCATTGTATCCAATCGGCAGAAACACTGTTCTAACTCTTCCTAATGCTATAGACAGCATGTAGAAAGAGTTGGATCAGTCAAGTAAAATCCACAATTCAAATCCCAGATTCTAAAACCATAAGGAGTATTGAGAACTCCTTAGGTTAAGAAATCATCAGTGCTCTCAGCAAACCACAAACTCATGAATGCAAGATAGACTTCAAATCACCACAGTGTTTTCCTTAGTTCTATCATGCATTCAATGCATTAAAAACCTCATGAAAACTCAGATCAAATTATGGATCTTCTGAGATGAATTTTGACATCAGAATCCTCTCAGATTCCTTGCCAAGCAATGAATGAAAATCAGAATTCCTCAGTTTGTCAGATCAAGACATTCAAAATCCAATTAATTAAAAATCCTTGAAATCTGAGTTAAAGAAAAATCCGACAAACTGATCACTTTCAAGCTCAGATCAGGGGCTTTTGTGAACAAAAATGAGATGAATGGGAAGCCCCTAATGTGCTTTTTGACACCAATTTCAGATCTGAGGTTAAAAACCATTCAGATCTGAAATTGGGACTGAATGCATGGGTGACTTTGTGAGAAACCAGTCGTGGAAATCAGAAGCGATTATGAAAACATGGGGAGGGAGAAAATTCGTAATTATGGACTGTGTGAAACCATCCCCACTGATCTGGACTGATCAGAGGAGGTGAAAGAGGGGAAATTCTAACCTAATCTACTGCTACTGATATACTAACCAAACAGTGAATTTAAACACTACGATCTGCTCTAATTCTATGGCTAATCTATTTAACTACAGCCATACTAATTTGCAGAATAATAAATCTACTCTAAAAGGAAGAATGGGACCTATGGGGAAGAAAGGAGGAAGATGACTCCAGTGGAGGGAAGAGTCTGCTAGTGATACTCCAGGGTCGTCCTCAGGTGCTACGAGGTCCTTAGCGATGACGAGATCGAGAAGAAGGCGGCAATTCCACAGCCAATGGCTGTGCAATCAGAGAATTAGTGGGGAGGAGAAACTGGAGTGGACGAATGATCGCTAAGAGATGCAGGAGGGAGCGATCCTTTGCGCGCGCAACCACTGAGGTGCTTAAGTAGCAAGCTTAGTAGCTCAGATCACCGCGCGAGTGAGAATATCCGAAGGGGCAGCCAGTGGTAGGGATGAGAGGAGAGGAGCGCGCGGCGAGCCAACTTGAAATCTGACCGTCAGATGGGATCTGGCGAAAGTGGTGAGCGTATGCGCCGAATCGCGCGAAGCTTCTATTCAAATCCAACCACAGATCGAAATCGCGAGAAGCAACGGACGACCGAGATCTGCCGTGTTCTTCGCGCGCTACAGTGCATGCAAAGAGCAGCTGGCCGATCTTGAAATGTCGAGAAAATTGAAGGGAAGACCCCTACATGAAGGGGTAGAAAAGTTACGTGCAGGCCCATAAGTGAAGAGAATTGTAACCAGATGGACCCTACAGCCTTACAAAGGGGTCCCTGCGGTTAAAAAGTAGGTCCAAAAGGAATTTCTAAAGACAAGGATGTAATGCATGAAGGACCTAAGTGTAAACTACATATTACAAAGCCTAAATGATGTCCAAATCCCTTCAAATTTTTATATGTGCTTAATTGAACATTCAAGAAATTAATTATACTTTGATTTGGTCTTTTAAACTTATTTATGTGTTCAATTATCGCATGGATCACCATTTGTTCTTTACTTCAGAATATCTCATTTTGTGACCTAATTATGAAATTCTAACACAGAGTAAAGGTTTTAGGTCTTTTTCTTTAATTCTCACACGTAGCCTTTTTATCTGTTAATTTGATGTTGTTTAGCCCAGTGTCTAGCTTAACTTCAGCTTTTTAGCTATAATGAGTGGCCACTCATCATACCCCTAAGCTTATGTTTTGCTAGTCCCTTAGCAAACAGTTCATTGAAATGTAAAGCAATTTGAGTATCAGCACGGCAAGCGTGAAGAGATATCTTTTTTTTTTCTTAATTTTTCTTAAAAGTCTTAAGTGTTTGATGATTATCTTCAAGCTGAAAGACTTTTCCAATAAACCAGCTGTGTTTATGTTTGGACATTGTGAGAACCTTATTACTAAGGATAACTTGCCAGAACTCAAGACTAAAATGACATAGACCATCTCTCAACCAACAAGGACTCTTGATATTTAAACCTTAAGTAGAATTCCAGGACTCAGGGGGTTTTACAGAGACTCAAGATGCTATGAGGTTATGGCTGTGCTTTGTGATAAGTCAGGACTAACCAAGTGAATTCTAAAACTCAATCCCGAGGTTTGACCTCTTTTTAAGTCCAGGTTGGTCCTAACATCAGCTCATGTTTTCGGAGGACTCTCAAGAATTGACGACTATTCAAACCCAACTCTCAAGAATTTTTGGTGGACAAACAGGGTATTTGTATTGAACCCTGAAAACATTGTTGGTGGAACCTTTGTATCTACAGACTTTGGAGAACATACTTGACTTATTTGTAAGAACTTTCTCTTTTTTCTTTTATTTTTTGTGTCAGTATGTCTCTGGAACATTATTTGGTAGAGCACACTATATTTGGTGGGTGAACTTTTTGTGGAAAGAGTTTCTCCTAGACACAAGACTAAAGGTTAGGACAAAGAGTCTATCTGCGCGCACAGGTAACGACTCCACCTTCGCTAATGAACACTAGGGTTGACTTTTAGGTTCAAGTGATTTTTCCTGACATTGTGTAGTGTAAGCCAAGGTTACTTAGATTCCTAAGTCAAAGCAAACCAGCGAATCCTGTACTGGTGACTCAGGTACAAGAATATGTCCTAAAGTTAGGAGAGACTGTGGTCTATCTTATCAAGGCTCAAAGGTATTAAGCCCAAGCTTGTATCAAGCTATTATGGCCCGGTAAGTCAACCCAGTAAAGGTTGAATGTCCATAAACACTTATTCTATTTTTGTTCTCAGCTAGAAGATCAGAGTTAAACACTTATTTTTCATCTTTGACACTTTTTTCTTTTTTTTTCCCTCTCTCCTTAAAATTAATGTCCTCCCTTGACAATAGAGTGCATGTCCCGGGTACTCTCTGACCATCGGGATACTCTGGAACTCTGCCACAGGGCTGGGCTTTGCCACCACACAAGCTAGGAAGCCCTCACACCCCTGGCTCAAAAGTCTCGCCGCCCGAAGTGCCGAAATGCACCTGAAGCCTCCGTCCACTGGCTGTCCGTGAAACTCGAAAGAAGGCAACTCCGGCATGGAGAAGACAATCTTCCTCTCAAAACAGTCCACTAAGGCGTGGTAAGCGGACAGCCAGTCCATCCCCAGAATTACGCCAAAGTCCTCCATCTGTATCAAAATCAGGTCAGCTGGCAGGCTATGTCCCCCGACGCTGACCTCGCAATCCGTGTACACCTCCTCAGCTACAAACAGCTGACCACTCGGACCTCTGATTACGAACGGATTCTCTAACAGCGTATAATCCTGGCCCAAACTAACTGCGAAACTGGCTGCGACAAACGAGAGCGTAGCGCCGGAATCGAAAAGTGTGTAAACGAGTCTGCCGGAAACTGAAACCATACCTGCCACAACTGAGCCCGAAGCTCTGGCATCCCTGTGTGTCAGGGTGTTGATACGCCCCTCAGCTCTAGGTGCGGACGAAGCAGCCACACTCTGCGTCGGACGGGCAGGTGCTGGCTGGTACCCTCCTCGTGACTGCTGTCCTCCTTCTCGCGCCTGGTAACCGCGGCCTCCTGCACGCCCTCCAGTGCTCTGCGCGAGAAGTATCTGCTGACCACCTGCCCTAGACGGGCAGTCCCTTCTGATTTGGCACGGCTGGCCACACTGGTAACAGAGGGGAACCCGACTCCCGCCCTCAGTGGGTCCCTGCCGTCGGCTAGGTGGGGGTCCAGTGCTGGCGACTGGCCCCTGTCGAGGGCCCCCAGAGGCCACTGATGACCCTGTAAAACGTGACGGCTCTCCTGCGGACGCCACGTGTCTCCTCTCTCGCCGGCCCTGTGAAAAATCTAGCTGAAAGGGCCTCTTCCGCCTGCCATCAGTGTCTCACGTGGACAGGTTGGTCTCCTCGTAAGTCATGGCTACCTCCACCACCCTCGAAAACGTAGGCAGCTTCAGGGGTTTGACATACCCCCGAATCGCAGGCCGGAGCCCTCGGTGAACCACCAAAGAAGCTCCTCCTCAGTAGCTACCGCTGTCGCTGCAAAGCGGGACAACTCCAGGAAACGCGTGCGGTACTCGCTCACGGTCATCGTCCCTTGGCGGAGAATGTGGAACTCCCGCCTCCTCTGGTCCTGCCACGTCTGGGGAAAGTACTGCTCGCAGAAGAGGGCGATGAACCGATCCCAAGTCGGCTCGTCCCTCTCCTGTCCCCAGACCGCCCTCCACCACCTGTGTGCCGCACTCTCCAGCTGGTACGTGGCAAAGGCCACGTGGCACCCCACCGGGGGGCAAAGGGTGTCGAAAATCTTCTCCAGCTGCTCAAGCCAGTCCTCTGCCTCGGTCGGGTCCTCATCCCCCTTGAAGGAGGGGGGCTTCAGCTTCCGGAACTGCCCAAAGAGCTTGGAGTGGCGCCGCAGCGGGGATGCTGGTGCACCTCCAGGCAAAGGTGCCTCGTGCACAGAAGTGTCGGAGGAAGGTGGGGGCAGCGGCTGCCCATCCCCTCCCCCGTGTCCAGCGTCGCGTCCGTCGGGTGGTCCCACAGAGGACTCACCCTCCGCAGCCCCATTGGGAGGCGCTCGGGACGGTGGGTGGAGCTCCTCTCGCACAATATCCCGTATCAGCTGGGCGAGGTCCTGGGCCTGGACGCCCGGGAGTAGTGGCTGGTCCACTGAGGCGTCGGCAACGGCACACCCACCTCGCTGACCTCGTCCTCGGCCGCGCCCGCAACCCGCCTCACTAGTCCCGCGACGAGGCATCTCTTGCAAGGAGATGCGAAACAAAATGGGACCCATCACTACGGAATGATACCTAACGGAAACGTCTAAGAGCTCATGTCAAAAGATATGTTGTGGTGGCTACTCTAGTTATAGACATGTGAATTGGTTATTTTCCAGTCAGTTGATTCACTTCTCGGGACGACCTTGCTCTGATACCATCTTGTAACGACCCGATTCCTGAGTCCCTACGAGACACAAGAACCGGACCGACTCAACTAATCCCAATACCTCGTCGTCCAACGAGGAAGTAACCAAAAGAGTAGTAAAATAAATCACATTCAGCATGAATATAACTAACAGTAAGCAAATACAGCAGTAAGGAAAGAAACCACTACAGTATATACCACCACAACAGTAGAACAACATTCATAACATAATATGAACTGCAGGTAAAGAAAAGTACAGCGGTAACAAGAACTACTCACTACAGTGGAACAAAAAGAGGTACAAGAGAACAGTGGTAACTCTACTGGACCCTACTCGACCCAGCGTCCTCTACAGCCGCTGACCCTGGCTGCTCAACACCTGGTCCAAAAAGGTAACGAGTGTAACACGTCAGCAAAACACTGAGTAGAGTGGCAACTAAAACAAAAGAAACAGTAGAGTGTACAGTAGCTGTTATGTTCTGTTACTTTCTTTATTTACGTCTTTCAATTGTCTCACGATTTCACTTATTTCTCAGATCCTTCACTTGATCTCGAATGTTCCTCGTGGGAACGATCTTGATTGCCGTCTTTTCCAAAAAGTAGAAGTAGCACGTGGTGCTCTCCTAGCCGGGAGAGTCCCTCGTGGTGAACCTACTCTCAGTCAACCACCCCAAGGTCACGGACAGGCGTAACGGTGACTACGACACGCGTGATAAACGCACAGGTAGCTAACTCGCACTGGCACACGGTCAGTCGTTTCCGTTAACGGGTGTGCCCAAAGCACAGCACGAAACCAGTGCAGGGCAGAGCCCTCTCAGTAGTAGGGGATCCAACCCCTCAACAGTAACCAAACAGGGGCCTTGCCCCTCCACAGTCCGCACACCCTCGCCTGACTACCCTGGTTTGCCCCAGTGGGCCTAACAAGTCGGTGTAGGAGGCTAGCAGAACCCCGGGGCCCGTGGGGTAGCTAGTACCTCCCTACACTAGTAGCTCTCCTCGGTACTACGTACACGAGGGCCAGCAAGTCGGTACAAAGTGGCCAGTCCTAACCCCGGGTCCCTAGGGCGGCTGGCTCCGCTCTGCACTAAACAGGTACAGGTACTTCCCTTGGTACTACGTACCCAAGAGACAGCACACTACCATGTCTTTCTTTCTCAGTTCCATCCCCTTCTCTTTCCAGGAGTTCCACTCCTAATTCCCCGTAGGGTTCCAGCTCTTTTAACTCAGAACATCTAGGTTTCACTCTCCAGTTTCACGTTCTTACAATCCATGTTCTCAGTCACGTTTATGTATTCATAACAGGCAGCTGCTAATTCAATTTACAGGCAGCTATTTGTTCCTTTCCATTTTTCCAAGACTACAGTATTCATATATTGCACTAGTTTTCCCCGTCCTAGGATTCATGCCATATCCTAGGATCTATCATACAATCTAGTCTTCCAGCCCTAGGATTCATGCAACACCTAGGATCTATCATTCAATCTATTTCTCATTCCTAGGATTCATGCAATGTCCTAGGTTCTATTTATGGTTCCATAATTTAACAGATTATAATAATAAACTTAAAAGCCACTCTACCGGTTACAACAGGCGTACTGGGGGCATGGTCGGGAATCCCACGTACCTCCGCAACCCCCGAGACTGCAACGGAACGGGGTCCTATCACAAGGATCAAACACAAGGAGTTTCTCAAAACAGTATACAACTACTATAGATGGGTAGAGGATTTAATTCCGAAAAGCACACAACTCGAAACGCGGAAAACAGACTCCAAACGGGTCCTAAACGGGTCGAAAATGACAAAACAGTGCAAAATCAGACGGCTGGAACTTCTTCCAGACGTCTTAAAAATGGGGATCAGATGGTACCTTGTCCTACGTGGTCTCTCAGATATCCAGAAGCCTGCGGGGGCATCTAGCCTAGTTCCCAGACGTTCGATGGTCACCCCGGACGTCTGGAAGTCGTTCCCGTCGTCTGGCACTGCAGACAAACGTTGGATGGCGAATCCAGAACCTACGCGTACCCATTTCTCTCTCTCAGTACGGACTGCCGAAGAAAAGGAAGAAGGACGAAAATAACTCACCTTTCAGACGTCTGGACAGTCCTCCAGACGTCCTTCTCGTCGTCTGGTTGGAATCCCAGACGTCTGATTCTGGAAAATTTTCCAGAATCAGGGCGCGACTCGCCCTCCACTCACAACGCACGGCCGCGCCGCGTCTCGTCCGCCTGCTGCTCGAGCTGCAGCAGGCCTCCCGCGTCTGCTGCTCCCCCCGCCGGCCAGCCCTAGCAGCCCCGACAAGCTCGCCCTCACGGCCGAGCGCCTCCTCCCTTGCGCAGCACCTCCTCCCACGCTCATTGCGGCTGTCGCTGCCGCCGCTCACTCGCGCTCGCACTCACGCACCGGCTGGAGGGAGAAGAGGAAGGGGGCGGAGGTGATGAGAGTGAGGGAGAGGGCGTGGGGAGAGGGGAGAGAGAGCGGGACAGAGGGCGCAGCCAGCGGAGGAGAGAAGGGAAAAGAGCATCTGCAGGTCTGTGCGCGCAGGCGCGCAGACGCAACCGCGCGTGCTGCCGAAATCGAATCCCAGACGTCTAGGAGGGGTTCCAGACGTCTGGTCCGACGTCTGGGCCACCTCCCAGTCGTCTTAAAAGACGTCTGAAGCCGCGCGTTCATAACAAATGTCGAACCCAATCAGTGGGAAGGATTCCAGAAGCCAGGTAGTTGACAATGTCAGCATACCAGGGAAGATCAGAATGAATGACCAGCAATTGCTCGTCAGGGAAGTGGTCAGAAATGGGTAAAGAAGGAGAAATCGCTTCAGAAGGAAGGCGGGATAAGCGGTCAACTACCACATTCTTCTTTCCATCCTTATCACGAATCTCTAAATCAAATTCCTGTAAAAGTAGGATCCATCTAATCAAACGAGATTTCGCGTCCTTCTTGGCAAGAAGATGTCGAACTGCAGTGTGGTCGGTGTAGACTATAATGTGGGAACCTAAAAGATAAGGTCTGAATTTCTTCAGTGCAAATACCACAGCTAGCAATTCCTTTTTCGTGACGGTGTAATTCCTTTGAGCTTCATCTAAGGTCTTGCTAGCGTAACAGATGACTGTGTGTTTCCCATTCAATTTTTGGCCAAGGACAACTCCTACTGCATAATCAAAGGCATCACACATGATCTCAAAAGGGTGAGACCAATTCGGGGGTTGCAATACTGCTGCCTTGGTAACCAGATCACGAAGTGTCGTATAGGCACGAACATAATCGTCAGAGATCTGGAAGTCTACATCCTTAGAGAGGAGAGTAGTGAGAGGTCAAGCTATTTTCGAGAAATCCGCTATAAAGCGGCGATAAAAACCAACATGCCCGAGGAAAGATCTAATCTGTTTAACCGACAAAGGTAGTGGTAATTCGGAAATCAACTTTACCTTCGTGCGGTCAACTTCTATTCCTCTCTCTGAGACAAGGTGACCTAATACTAGTCCTTCTAGTACCATGAAATGTGATTTCTCCCAGGAAAGTACCAGATTCACATTTATGCATCTTTGCAGGACCTTAGTCAGGTGGTCTAAGCATGCATCAAATGTGCTCCCGAAGATCGAGAAGTCATCCATGAAAACTTCTAAGCAATCACCTACCAAGTCGGAAAAGATTGCAAACATACACCGCTGAAATGTAGCAGGGCGTTGCACAATCCAAAAGGCATCCTATGGAATGCAAAGGTTCCGTAGGGGCAGGTGAATGTCATTTTTTCCTGATCATCGGGGTAAATTGCCCCCTGATTATATCCTGAATAACCATCTAAAAAGCAGAAAAATCTATTCCCTGCCAGTCTTTCCAATATCTGATCAATGAAGGGTAAAGGGAAATGATCTTTCCTTCCGCCAATGAAGGCTTGGTTGAGTTTCCGATAATCTATACATACTCGCCACGAACTAGCAATGCGTGTAGGGATGACTTCTCTAAAATTAGTGGTGATGATGGTAAGTCCGGCCTTCTTTGGCACAACCTGAACAAGACTTACCCATCTGCTGTCAGAAATTGGGAAGATAATTCCGTTGTCTAACCACTTAATCATTTCAGTTTTCACCACCTCTTGCAATGTAGGGTTCAATCAACGCTATGGCTGTCTAGTAGGTCTAGATCCTTCTTCAGTGAAAATCCTATGTGTGCAATAAGAAGGACTAATGCCAGTTAGGTCAGAAAGGTTCCATCCTATAGCCTGTCTATGTGCTCTCAGGACAGATAAGAGTCGAGATTCTTGATCAGATGATAAGGAAGAGTTAACAATCACCGGATAGGTTTGATCAGGTCCTAAGAAAACATATTTGAGAGAGTCAGGAAGAGGTTTTAGTTCAACAGGTACAGGATCAGAAGGAGCAGGTGTGGAAGTTTCAGGAGATCCTACAGATACTAAAGGAATAGGAGGTAGGTCCTCAATCTCTAAATTGGGCATCTCAGTGGAAGTCAAGTCAGAGTCCAAAGAGTGTTGAGGTTCTAAATTTAATCAATCGATTAAGGTATCCTCAACCAACCAGTCCAAAGAATCCAAAGAATAGATTTCCTCAATTAAACTACAGGTCGGTCCTCTTTGGGCCTGAAAGATATCAATCTTTATTTTCTGATCTCTGAACTTCAATTCTATAAGGCCCTCCTCACAATTGATGTTTGCTTTGGCCGTAGCCAAGAAAGGTCTTCCTAAAATGATAGGTGTGTTCTGGATATCTTCAGGTACTTCCATGTTAAGGACTATAAAGTCTACAGGAAAGTAAAAATCCTTGACCCGCACGATAACATCTTCCAACACTCCCTGAGGTGTCTTAACTGATCTGTCAGCTAATTGCAGGGACACCTCGGTTGGCTTCAGATTGCCAACCTCGAAATGTGTTAGCAGAGAAGTTGGGATAAGATTGATGGAAGCACCGAGGTCAAGTAGTGCTCTATTAAATGTGGTGTTACCTATCATGCAGGATAGGAGCGGGGTGCCCGGGTCTTTCATCTTAGTAGGGAGGGTACTGGTGATAATGGAACTAGCTTATTCCAAGAGGATGATTGGACTACTCCCTTTTTGAATCCTTGCTTTACGCTTAGGTGTGCATAGGTCTTTTAAAAACTTAGCGTAAAGAGAAATGTGGCGAATAACATCCAACAAGGGGATGTTTATGTGGACTTGCTCAAAGAGCTTAAGCAAATCCTCCTCAGGTGCCACACAGGTCTTTTTCTTTCCTTTCTCCTTATTTAAAGCTTCAGGAAAAGGTATAGGAGTGGTGACAAGAGGTTCAATCCTAGGTAAAGGAGAAGTAGGAAGTGGAGGAGTGGAAGTAGAAGCAGTAGAAGTAGGAAGAGGTGGATCTAGTGTGCTTTTACCACTCCGAGTGACTATGGCATTTAATTCGGCCCTAGAGGTAGATGGTAAATCAATGTTTGGTAGCAAAGGTGGTTGTGTTTGTGCAAAAGAAGAACTTGAGTTTGTGAAGAATTCAGTGTCGTGCAAGGGTTGTGAGATGACATGTGCTTGACCTTGCACTGCCGGTTTAGGTTGAACATACCTCTAGGCAGGTATGTTCCTAGGGTTGGGTTGTGCTTGAGATGGGAGTGAATGTGGTTGACTGGACTTCGTCAAGTGTGAAAACTGGGCTCTCATCTCAGCTAGGGCCACGACCTGTCTCTGTTGCATAGCAATATTCTGTTGTTGCATATTAGTAAGAGCTTTCATGATAGACCCCAACTGGTCATCTTGTGTAGGCCCGGATTGAGAGTATTGGGTGAGCCTGGGTTGGGGTTGCTGGTAGGCACGCGATGGAAATCCCTGTGATTGTGGAGGTGGTGCTCGGATCGGGTTGTGCTGTGGTGGCGCAAAAGGTGGTTGAAAAGGAGGTCTCTATGAATTTCCTGACCACGAGAAATTTGGATGATTGCGCCATCCAGGGTTGTAGGTTTGTGCGAAAGGGTCATTATGAATGGCATGGAGCTCCTCCGAAACTCCAGAAGGTGCAGGGAAGTCAGTGAAGGGAGGGACAAAGGTTCCTCCAACCGGTGAAGGATATGGAAATGGGAAATCCAGTAATGCAGTTTGTGTCACAGAAAGATTATTCACAGTTTCCCTCCCTGTGGGAAACTGAGAAGAAGTATTTTGTGCTAGTGACTGAGAAGAAGAAAATGATGAAGGTTTTGAGAGAAATTTCCATACTTCATCTTCTTTCTTCTCGATTAAGCCCACTTTATCCAATTGACTAGCCACTATCTCTAAGTCTTTGCTACTAGATTGGGCTTCGTGTACCCCAGTATATGAGTGGGAATGTGAGCACTTTCTATTAAACATGCTCACTGAAGCATTATTAATAGAGTTTTCGGCCATGCCTTCAAAGAGCTCAAAAGCTGAGTCCTCGTCCCGCTCTCACAACCACTTTCTTTCTCTTCATCTTCTCCAAGGCCTCGGGGTACGGTTTCTGGATTTGAACTGGGTCAGTCTCCAGGTCCTTGGGTGTTTCCTGCTCGTCTTCAGAATGGGGTATCTCGAGGAATAAGGTCACGGGAGGAGTCGGCCACTTGGGATCCTGGATTTTAGTGCCGCTTCTCAAGGTCACCGCATTTGCAAAGGCATTGGGACCATGGGTTGATCCTTGAGAAGAAGAGGAAGAAGAAGCACCAGACCAAGGGGGTGTTTGTGGGGCAGGCTGGACCATGTGGGCCTGCTCGGGATTGCCTTGGAACCCTTGTGAATTGGGGCCACTGTTAATTACGTTTCGCGGGTTCGGCTGTGGCTGAGAAGGAAGGGATCCCTGTTGTTTAAAATCCAACAGCTAGCTCAATTGTCCCTTCACTAATGCCATTTCCTCCTGGTGTTTCTGGTTCATGTCAACGATCATTTTCATCAATGTGTCCATTTGATTTTGTGGGGGAGGGGCCTCCCTATTCGGATTATAGAGGGGTCTAACCGGTGGACCTTGCTAATAGGAAGTCGAGTTTGGCTAATGGTTTGGCCTGGGCTGGTTCTGAAATTGGTTCGATTTCTGGTTCATCCAAGCGAAGTTTGGGTGATTACGCCATCCGACGTTGTAGGTGTTGAAGAAGGGGTCAGGTTTGGAATATCCTTGGATGGCCTGGACATCTTCAAAGATAGAATGTGTCGAGGGGGAGGGAAGAGAATAATCAGGGGTTGAGGAAGCAAAGGTCCATCCCTGGAACATGGTCAGGGGTTGTTCCAGGTGCACCTGGCTTAGTGGCTGAATTAGGTCGACATTATGGGCTCCCTTTTCTAGGGAGAGAGCTTGTAGCGGGTTCCTGGTCTGGTTCAATAGTTCAGCTATCTTCTTATCCACCAATTCCACTCGATCCAACTTCTTGGCAATGATATCCATGTCAACCAATCCAGAATTTGCTTGTACCGCATAGATCCCACCACGAGGTTGACTGGATTGACTAAACTGGGTCATGGAGGCATTGTTGAGCGAATTTTCGCTCATAGACTCTAAAAGCTCAAATGCGCTTTCCTCGTCTTTGTTTAGAAAGCTTCCTCTGCATGAGACATCAGCAAAGTTCCGAAGGTTGCTGTCCAGACCGTGGTAGAAGATCTGGGCCAATTGCCACCTTGGAACCTCATGATGTGGGCATTTCCTCAATAATTTGTTAAATCTCTCCCGCACCTCATGGAATTGTTCCCCACCCTGGAGTGTAAAGGTGGTAATGGCTCTTTTGAGGACATTAGTCTTTCCTATGGGGAAGAATTTCTTTAAGAATGCATGCCTCAGTTCTTCCCAAGTGGAGATAGGTCTTCCTAAAGTTCTAGGCCAATGAGATGCTTTGTCTCTCAGTGAGAAGGGGAACATCTTAATTAAAACAATGTCTAAGCTGATGTTCCTGGGCTTGACAGTCCGAGCGATCCGGTCAAGGTCCTCTAGGTGTTGGAAGGGGTCTTCATTTGAGCTTCCATGGAAGTGGCTTTGAATCAGGCTCAGGACATTAGGTTTTAGCTCAAAATCATCTCCCCCTTCGGGGACCCTAAGATGTGGTTCAATTCGAATAATAGACGGATCATAAAAGACACGGAGGGGCCTGGGTTGGTTCTGGAATCGTGGTGGATCAGGTGGCGGGTGCCCCTGTGGGTTCTGCAAAGGTGGTGGTGGTTGTCCCTGCGGGTTCTGCAACCGGTGTATGGCTTGCATGATAGTGTGGATCTACTACTACTGAAGCTGGTTGTTTGCATTAATTTGGGCCTGGATGATGGCCATCGTATCTGGTGGAGGTTGGTCATCAACCTCATCTACTTTAGGTTCGGCCATATCTTTAGCAAGATTAAGTCTCTCTTGGGTTTCTCGTCCCAAAACAAATAACTCGGGATGAAGTGATCGTTTCCCGTGTATACACTAGAGAAGAACAGAGACGGATGCGGAGAGAACAGATGCGAGAAGCGTGTGTGCTCAAACAAGCAAACAAGACTAGTCCTTATAGTATATTCCTTAGGGGACCTAGAAATCTCAAGAGGAACGATCATGACTGTAGGCACGTAACTGCCCTTCCTAAGGCTAATCTGGCCAAGTTGATTACGAGGGGATTGTGGGGAAGGTTCTTCCTTTGACTTGCACCACCGGTTCCGTAGACCCCACAACCATGATCGTTTGACACTTCTCAGTAGCCTAGTCACCAGAATTTACGAAGGGAATGAAGGCCGAGTGCCTAGCAACCGAAATCACGCCTTTCAAGACTTAAACAAGTCCTGCCTAGGGCACATCTACTCTATTTTAATGAGGGCTTAGTCAGTGCTTGTGCTCTAGACATGTGATGAGGCGTTGATTGAGGTGGTGCCTCTTAGTTATCTGATTCAAATGTGTGTGCTCCTAACAAGACATGGCTTTCAAGCAATGATTTACGATGTAGTGTCTTTTAACGTTTGTCCTTACTTTAGTGTCTTTTTGGGTTGCAGTGCCTTAGTGTTTTCATATAAGTTTCAAGTGGGCACGCCAAGTTTTACACACAACGGGTGAGAGTGGATTTCCTTTAGAGTGAGGAGGCCTTAGCAAACAACCCTAATGTTCTTATCCTACTGTTCATGCAATCTACCAAGTGAGTTGATTTTAAGGTGAGTGATGCGGCCCAAGTCAAGCCCTAGTGGCTTCGCAAACATTACTCAAAAGAAAAAGAATACTCCACAGAGATTATGTCTTTAAGAATGTTAGATTGTTTTTTTTTTTGTTGAGTGATGGGTTTAGGATGTGGATCAAGCAATCATTCACCACGCCGATTTTTCTCTGATTTTAATTTTTTTTTAGATTTTTTAGGCAAGTAAACAACCATTGGTAGAGCGATACAACCGATCCTTGCTGCGTTCACTCCATCTCCACTATCACGAGTCGCGCTCCTTCGCCGCACAGGCATTGAGGTCCTGCAACCAATCAAGTAGAGGGAGAAAATGAGTTAGACGATGTAAGTCTGGATGCAAATGAAAGCGACAAAATAAATTCGTTGCCTCCCCGACAATGGTGCCAAAAACTAACGTGCGACGGATGCGTATGTCTAAATAGGTCGTAGCTCGCATTCGCAACATCGATTTTAATTGTAGTAATGGAGGTGGGTCCGAGCGTCAAACACAGTGAGGCATGAAATCGGCTTTTTCTATCATTTAATTGTCACGGAAATGGTGGGTTTTGCTTGTGCACGAGAAAACGCAGGGGAGAAAAGAGAATACAAGAGAGAGGGAGATAGTAAGGTTAGAGTCTTTATAGCATTCATGCAAATCCAGATAAGAAAAACCCGATCAAAAGAGAGAGGTAATAGCTATATAAGAAACAACATCGTTTAACATGCAACTTGAGTTTTACAACAATAGCTAAATGCTTAAACAAAAGTAAAGTAAAGCTAGAGTAAAGGGAGAGAGAGAGAGGAGAAGGGGAGGCGACCACAGCGGTGGAGGAGGGCTCCGTTTAGTCAGTATGCTTGTTTTTGGCCTGTTTAGGACCCAAACCGAGTCGATTTTGCGCAAACGAAGTACCGTTAGTTTTTGTTTGAGTTTCTCTATGTATTTCTGTCACTCGTATACCTTTTTGAACTCGTTTGATGTAGTTGGTCAATTGTATAGGTTTCCAGCCAATTGAGTACATGGGACTCGTGGAGGCGACGGGATCTACGATCTGAACCCCCATTCCACCCGTGTATCCCAGTAGAGTGGTCCTCTCTCTAATTCCAGAATTAATAATTAAATTGCATGCTTTAGAAATATTTGATTGAACCATAGGTTGTGAAATGAACCCTAAGGCCGAAAAAGATGAATGCATGATACTTTAGAAATATTCACTTGAATCCTAGGTTGTGAAATAAATACTAGGGATGAAAGAGATGAATGTGCATATATTAAATGATTAAATTGCTGTAATGCTTACTAAAAGTAGTAAACCATGATCTGCCTATACCACATTTTAATGAGCCATGACATGAATGAAAATATCTACTATGTATTGAATAACTAATTGTGAAATCTTGGACTTCCTGTTATGCATTAATGAATCGGATGTGGAAATAAGAAAGACTATGCACGAACCCTACGGGGAACTAGAAAGGAACTCGCATGTATAGAACGAATATCATATGTAGGAGGGAAGTGAGCTGGTCCTCGAGTACACGGTACCGAGGAGAGAAACTGTCCCTTTTGCATGGAAAGTGAGCTGCTCCTCATGTACACGGTATCAAGGAGAGCTACCGTCACTTTAGGGTAGGGGGAGATAGTGCCCTTGGGTTGAGACCCCAGGTTAGGAATGGCCCCCTACACCGACTCTAGTTACTTTAGTGTAGGGAGAGAGCCAGCCACCCCATGGGACCCGGGGTTAGGACTAGTCACCATACACCGACTCTTGTTAGGCCCTTTAGGCAAATAGGGATAGTTGGGGAAGGGTGCGCAGACTGTCGAAGGATGAAACCCCCATTCTGAGGGGCAAGACTCCTGTTCTGTTCTATGCTATATGTTGGGCATACCCGCTAGCGGAAACGACTGACCGCATACTGGTGCGGGATAGCTATCGGTACGCTTATCGTGCGTGCGGTAGTCACCGATACGTCACGGTCGTGACCTCAGGATGGTAGACCGGGTGTAGGACTATCATGAGGGCTCTCCTGGCCAGGAGAGTACCACGTGTACATCCTACATCACGAAATAAACTGCAATCAAGATCGTTCCCTTAGGGAACAAGAAAATTAAGAAATGTTGTGGATAGTTATTAGAATAACAGAAACAAAAACACCTAGTTGAGATAAATGGAAATCAATGAATTAGTTACTTGCTTGTTTCTCTAAGTTAAATTGCATGTAAATGGCTTAGCCACTACTCTACTCAGCGTTAGCTGACTATAGATTATATAACCATGTTTAGGTTAAGGAGTTGAGCAGCCAGCGCCATCGGCTGCCGAGGGTGCTGGGCAAAATCGAGCCCAGTCATAGCATTTTTCCTCTTTTTTATTCTAGAGCCTTTTGTAGTAGTAGTGAGCACTTTAGTATGTATTAGGTATTTCTGTCCATCTTATATTTCCCTATGTTGTAGTTGTGATGGATATGTATATTGTACTAATCTTTCGCTTGTGGCATGTAATAATTTCGAGACTTCTCATTCTGTTTTACCATTACTGCCTTTTTATTAATTCCGCTTAGTCACATTGCATGTGTGATTGTAGTATATTTTCTACTTTTGGGTTATTTCTCGTTTGACAACTAGGTCTTGGGATTAGTTGAGGCAAGCCGATCTCAGGTCCTGTAGGGATCTGGGATCAGGTCGTAACATAATCTAACTAGAAAATAGTAAATCTATCTACGAAAGAGAGTAAAAGCCAATCTAACAGAAGAATGGGATTCCTGTGCTGTAACTGGTCACTGCAGCGACGAAGGGGGAAGAGAAAGTCTCCAGCGGAGCGAATGAGGCCCCTGGATTCCACAGCCGGTGGTTGTGGCAACGAATTGAGGGGGAAGACATCGCCCCTGTCACTACCGGTTGATGAAGGGGAGAAAGAAGCTGGAGATGTGGACAAAAGGATTGGCTCGAGCGGGGGGGGGGAGTCGATAAAGGATCAAGAACTCACTGAGGAGCTCCTTATATAGGTGAAGGGGAGCTCTGGTCACCGGAATTGAGGGAGGGTCGATTTGGGGCTGAACGATGGAGATGAGTTTGAGAGAAGCATGGGAAAGTTTGCACAAGAATTCAATTGTTGGATGAGATCTAAATGAGGATGCGATGCTACGCGCACCAATGCTGAGCCAATGGTGGAAGATCCACTATAGATCCAGTGATCTGAGGAATGGATAGTGACTACTCGTTGTGTTCTTCATATATGAATAGCAAATGAACGTTGAACCCAAGTCTTTTGGTGAAATTGCATTACAAGCCTTAATGGGTGAAACGGTAGACAATTTGCAGAATAAACCCGTAAGTGGCTAGTTTCCATACAAAGCAGTTCCTAAGAGCTTACTAATAGACCCTTACGACTTTGTTTGTGAACAAATGTGATGATATGAAGGACTTAAATGAAATGCTCTAAATATAAGGTCCCAGTGATGTCTAAATTCAAAGAGATTTTAATGGAATGTTAATTGAACATGTTAGAACATAATTTAACCCTTAATTTCTACTTTGAAGCTCAAATATTTGTTTCATTGACATTTGAATCATCCAATTATGCTTTATGAATAGTGTAACGACCCGGTTCCCGAGTCCCTACGAGACACGAGAACCGGACCGACTCGACTAATCCCAAGACCCAGTCGTCCAACGAGGAAGTAACCAAAAGACAGTAAAATAAACCACATTCAGCATGAATATAACTAATCAGTAAGAAGTACAGCAGTAAGGAAAGAAACTACTACAGTAGGCACCACCACAACAGTAAAACAACATTTACCATATAACAAAAACTGCGGGTAAAGAAGGTACAGCGGAAACAAAACTACTCACTAGAACAGAAACAAAAAGGGGTACAAAGCTGGGGTAACTCTACTGGACCCTACTCGGCCCAGCGTCCTCTGCAGCCGCCGACCCTGGCTGCTCAACACCTGGTCCTGAAAAAGGTAACGAGTGTAACACGTCAGCAAAACGCTGAGTAGAGTGGCAAACTAACTAAAGGCAACAGTAGAGTGTGCAGTAGCTATTATGTTCTACTACTTCCTTTATTTACATCTTTCAATTTTTCTCACTATTTCATTTATTCCTCAGATCCTTTACTTGATCTCGAATGTCCTCGTGGGACGATCTTGATTGCAGTCTTTTCCAAAAGTAGAAGTAGCACGTGGTGCTCTCCTGGCCGGGAGAGTCCCCCGTGGTGATCCTACCCTCAGTCAACCACCCCAAGGTCACTGACAGACGTAACGGTGACTACGGCACGAGCGATAAACGCACAGGTAGCTAGCCCGCACTGGCACGCGGTCAGTCGTTTCCGTTAACGGGTGCGCCCAAAGCACAGCACGGAACCAGGGCAGAGCCCTCTCAGTAACAGGGGTCCAACCCCTCCACAGTAACCAAACCGGGGCCTTGCCCCTCCACAGTCCGCGCACCCTCGCCTGACTACCCTGGTTTGCCCTAGTGGGCCTAACAAGTCGGTGAAGGAGGCTAGCAGAACCCCGGGGCCCGTGGGGTAGCTAGTACTCTCCTAACACTACTAGCTCTCCTCGGTACTACGTACACGAGGGCCAGCAAGTCGGTACAGAGCGGCCAATCCTAACCCCGGGTCCCTGGGGCGGCTGGCCCCACTCTGCACTAAAACAGGTACAGGTACTTCCCTTGGTACTGCGTACCCAAGAGACAGTACAAACTACATCTCAGTTCCATTCCTTTTTCTTTCCAGGAGTTCCACTCCTAATTTCCCGTAGGGTTCCAGCTCTTTATTTCAGAACATCATATGTTTCACTTTCCAGATTCACGTTCTCAATTTCCATGATCTCAAACATGTTTCTTTGTTCATAACAGGCAGCTGTTAATTAATTTCACAGGCAGCTTATATATTCCTTTCCATTTTTCCAAGACTGCAGTAATATACATTCCACTAGTTTTTCCATCCTAGGATTCATGCCATATCCTAGGATCTATCATACAATCTAGTTTTCCGGCCCTAGGATTCATGCAACACCTAGGAGCTATCATTCCATATATTTCTCATTCCTAGGATTCATGCAATGCCCTAGGTTCTAGTTATGGTTCCATACTTTAACAGATTTTATTAATACTTAAAACCACTCTACCAGGTACAACGGGAGTAATGGGGGCGTGATCGGGAATCCCGCGCGCCTCCGCGACTCTCAAGACTGCAACCGAACGAGGTCCTATCACAAGGATCAACACAAGGAGTGTCTCAAAACAGTGTATAGCTACTGTAGGCGGGTAGAGGAATTAATTCTGAAACGAACGCAACTCGAATCACGGAAAACGGAGCCCAAACGGGCCCTAAACGGGTCGAGAAAGACGATACTGTGCAAAATCAGACGTCTGGAACTCCCTCCAGACGTCTTAAACGGTGGATCAGAGAATTACCTGCTCAGCGTGGTTTCCCAGACGTCCAGAAGTCTGCAGGGACGTCTTTCCTAGATCCCAGACGTCCGATGGTCACTTTGGACGTCTGGAGGTCACTCCCGCCGTCTGGTACAACTTCCAGACGTCTGATTCGCAAAGGATGACGAATCAGAACACCTGCGCACAGCCAACCCCCTCCCTCAGTACGGTCAGTCGACAAAAAGGAAGAAGAAAGCGGAAACTCACCTTTCAGACGTCTGTATGATCTCACAGACGTCGACCTTGCCGTCTGGATATCAATCCAGACGTCTGATTCTGGAAATTTTTCCAGAATCAGAGCCCTGCTCGGCCTCCGCTCGCGACGCCGCCCACGTCTCACCTCGCGCGTACGCTGCTCCGCCCGCAGCAGGTCCCTCTCCGCGACGCTCTGCGCCCCCTGCGCCCTCCGCCGGCCGGCCAAGCCGCTCCTGGCGAGCTCGCCCTCACGGCAGAGCCCCGCCCTCGCACGCCGCAGCTCCTCCGCGCTCACTGCGGCTGCCGCTGCCGCTGCGCCCTCGCGTCCGCTCGCTCTCGCGTACAGGCAGGAGAAGGAGGAAGATGGTGGAGACGGGAGGGGAGGCGCGCTGCCCCCCCCCCTTTTAACGCCGCGCGGAGAGGAGAGAGAAGGCGGTCGCAGCCGCCTGCAGCCGCAGAGAAAGAGGGCAGAACGCAGGTCTGCGCGCACAGGCGCGCAGACGAATATCCCGTGCGAGCATAACTGTTCGCCAGACGTCTGTAAACTATCCCGGACGTCTGGTCAGTCGTCTGGATGTGATCCCAGACGTCTCGACAGACGTCTGGGCCACCTCCCAGACGTCTTAAAAGGCGTCTGGGGCACGCGCTCGTTACAATATAACAAACTCAAAGGAAGTTTCGTCCCCGAGACTTGCGCCAACTAGGGTGCGGGAAAAAGATGTCCAAAAAACCATAACAAACTCAAAGAGGACCGAAGCCGGTCCGAAAAGACGTACCCGCGAAAAGCTCCGGGTACCGCTCCCGCATTGCCGCCTCAGGCTCCCAGGTAGCCTCCTCGTACCGCTGGCTCCTCCACAAAACCTTTACCAGGGGTACTTGCTTTCGTCTCAACCTGCGGACGGCTCGGTCTAGGATCTGCACTGGCTGCTCGGGGTAGGTCAGGTCGTCGCTCACCTCGACGCTCTCGTGACTCAGTACGTGGCTGGGATCGGCTACGTACTTCCTGAGGTTGGACACGTGGAACACGTCGTGCACACCAGAAAGCTGCGGGGGAAGGGAAAGTCTGTAAGCAACGGGTCCAACCCGCTCCAGGACCTCAAAGGGCCCCACGAACCTCGGCGCGAGCTTCCCTCTCACCCCAAACCGCTGTAAGCCCTTCATGGGCGAAACACGAAGAAAGACGTGGTCCCCGACCTCGAACTGCACCTCTCTGCGTCTGCGATCTGCGTAGCTCTTCTGTCTGCTCCTGACAGTGCGGAGTCGTCTGTGGATCTGCTCAACTACCTCCTGACTCTGCCGGATCAACCTGGGGCCAACCTCCCACTTGGTCCCCACCTCAACCCAACTCAAGGGTGCCGTGCATTTCCGTCCGTACAGAGCCTCGTAGGGAGCCATGCCGATGCTCGAGTGATAACTGTTGTTGTATGCAAACTCTGCCAGGGGCAGGTGCTCCTCCCAAGAGCCCCTCCAGTCTAGTACACAGGCACGCAAAAGATCCTCAAGTGTCTGTATCGTGCGTTCCGACTGTCCGTCCGTCTGGGGGTGGTAAGCCGTGCTAAACCTCAACCTCGTCCCCAAAGCCTGCTGAAACTCAGCCCAAAACTGGGACGTAAAGCGGGTATCCCGGTCGGATACGATCTCCCACGGAACTCCGTGTAGTCGCACCACATCACGGATATACCTCTCTGCCAACTGTGTTGGTCCCAAAGTGACTCGGATCGGCAAGAATCGTGCCGTCTTCGTCAATCTATCCACTATTACCCAGACTGCGTCGTGTCCTCGCTAGGTAACAGGTAAGCCCACCACCAAGTCCATGGTGATGCTCTCCCACTTCCACTCTGGCACTGGAAGCGGCTGAAGCGGCCCTGCAGGCCTCTGATGCTCGGCTTTCACCTGCTGGCACACTAAGCACTGCTGCACGAACTCACCCACATCCCGCTTCATCCCTCTCCACCAGAACTCGCGTCTCAAGTCATGGTACATTTTCGTGTTTCCGGGATGTATGGTGAATCTGGAACCGTGTGCCTCAGTCAGGAGCTCTCTCAACAGCTCCTCGTCTCTGGGGACGCACAGCCGTCCCCTCAAGCGTAACACCTGGTCTGTGAAAGAGAAGTCCCCTGGGTCCCCTGACAGTACTCTGTCGCGCAAAGACTGCAAGTAGGGATCGGCCATCTGTCCCGTGATGATGCGGTCTATCAACTCTGGTCTGGTCTGCCGTGTCACCGTCACTGCCCCACAGTACCCTCGTAACTCTAGAGGTCGCCAACTGCCCACCTCCTCCAAAAGGCTCCAACTCTGTAACTGTAGACTGGCCAAGCGTGCGGGCGCCTTACGGCTCAAGGCGTCAGCCACCACATTGGCCTTTCCCGGGTGGTAGGAGATGCTGCAGTCGTAGTCCTTCAGGAGCTCCAACCAACGTCTCTGTCTCATGTTGAGCTCCTTCTGGTCAAAAAGATATCTGAGGCTCTTGTGATCTGTAAAAATCTCGAAGGTCTCACCGTACAAGTAGTGCCTCCATGTCTTCAGCGCGAAGACAACAGCTGCCAACTCTAGATCGTGGGTAGGGTAGGTATGCTCATGGGGCTTCAGTTGCCGCGAAGCGTAAGCGACCACGTGACCCCTCTGCATGAGCACACCTCCTAACCCCTGCAAGGAAGCGTCCGTGTACACAACGAACCCGCCACTACTGTCAGGGATGGTGAGCACGGGAGCCGAGGTCAACCTCTCCTTCAGCTCCAGAAAACACGCCTCACAGGCGTCTGTCCAAGCGAAAGGCACATCCTTCCGAGTCAACTGTGTCATAGGACGTGCAATCTGCGAAAACCCTCTGATGAACCGTCTGTAGTAACCTGCCAGTCCCAGGAAACTACGAATCTCAGTGACTGAACGCGGTCTCTCCCACCTGAGCACTGCCTCGACCTTGGCGGGATCCACCGCCAGGCCTTCTCCAGAGATCACATGACCCAAAAAGGTCACCTCCCTCAACCAGAACTCGCACTTGCTGTATTTGGCGTACAGCATGCGTCGTCTCAGAGTGTCCAGAACCATCCGCAAGTGCTGTCCGTGTTGCGTCCGATCTCTAGAATAGATGAGTACATCATCTATGAAAACCACCACAAACTGGTCCAAGTACGGTCTGAACACCCGGTTCATCAGGTCCATGAAAGCAGCGGGGGCATTGGTCAGCCCAAATGGCATGACCAAAAACTCGTAGTGTCCGTAGCGGGTGCGGAAAGCTGTCTTGGAGACGTCGGTCTCCCTGATCCTCAACTGGTGGTAACCAGACCTCAAGTCGATCTTGGAAAATACCGTGGCACCCCGCAACTGGTCAAACAAATCGTCAATCCTCGGCAGCGGATATCTGTTCTTGATGGTGACCCTATTCAGCTGTCGGTAGTCCACACAAAGGCGTAGGGTCCCATCCTTCTTCTTCACAAACAGTACCGGGGCTCCCCAGGGAGACGCACTGGGCCTCACGAAACCTTTCTCCAAAAGGTCCTGCAACTGAGACTTGAGCTCTCGCATCTCAAGCGGTGCCATCCTGTATGGCGCGGTGGAGATGGGGCTGGTCCCTGGTACTAGTGAGATCTCAAACTCGATCTCACGCTCGGGCGGTAGTCCTGGTAACTCGTCTGGAAACACGTCGGGGTACTCTCTGACCACCGGGATGCTCTGGAAGTCTGCCACGGGGCTGTGCTCTGCCACCACACAAGCTAAGAAGCCCACACACCCCTGGCTCAAAAGTCTCGCCGCCCGAAGTGCCGAAATGCACCTGAAGCCTCCGTCCACTGGCTGCCCGTGAAACTCGAAGGAAGGCAACTCCGGAATGGAGAAGACAATTCTCCTCTCGAAGCAGTCTACCAAGGCGTGGTAAGCGGACAGCCAATCCATCCCCAGGATCACCCCAAAGTCCTCTATCTGTATCATAATCAGGTAAGCTGGCAGGCTGTGTCCCCCGATGCTGACCCCGCAACCCGTGTACACCTCCTCAGCTACAAACAGCTGACCACTCGGACCTCTGATTACGAACGGGTTCTCTAACAATGTATAATCCTGGTCCAAACTAACTGCGAAACTGTCTGCGACAAACGAGTGCGTAGCGCCGGAATCGAAAAGCGTGTAAACGAGTCTGCCAGAAACTGAAACCATACCTGCTACCACGGATCCCGAAGCTCTGGCGTCCCTGTGTGTTAGGGCGTTGATACGCCCTTCAGCTCTAGGTGCGGACGAAGCAGCCACACTCTGCGTCGGACGGGTAGGTGCTGGCCGGTACCCTCCTCGCGACTGCGGTCCTCCTCCTCGCGCCTGGAAACCGCGGCCTCCTGCGCGCCCTCCAGTGCTCTGCGCGGGAAGTATCTGCTGACCTCCTGCCCTAGATGGGCAGTCCCTCCTGACGTGGCCCGGCTGGCCACACTGGTAGCAGAGGGGAACCCGACTCCCGCCCTCAGTGAGTCCCTGCTGTCGGCTCGGCGGGGGTCCGGTGCTGGCGACTGGCCCCTGTCGAGGGCCCCCAAAGGCCACTGATGGCCCTGCACAACGTGACGGCTCTCCGGTGGACGCCACGTGTCTCCGTTCTCGCCGGCCCTGTGAGAAGTCTGGCTGAAAGGGCCTCTTCCGCCCGCCGTCGGTCTCTCGCGCGGACGGGTTGGTCTCCTCGTAAGTCATGGCTGCCTCTACCACCCTCGAAAACGTCGGAAGCTTCAGGGGTTTGACATACCCCCGGATCGCAGGCCGGAGCCCCTCGGTGAACCTCCAAAGGCGCTCCTCCTCAGTGGCTACCGCTGTCGCTGCAAAGCGGGACAACTCCAAGAAACGCGTGCGGTACGCGCTCACGGTCATCGTCCCTTGGCAGAGAGTGTGGAACTCCCGCCTCCTCTGGTCCTGCCACGTCTGGGGAAAGTACTGCTCGCAGAAGAGGGTGACGAACTGGTCCCACGTCGGCTCGTCCCTCTCCTGTCCCCGGACCGCCCTCCACCACCGGTGTGCCGCACTCTCCAGCTGGTACGTGGCAAAGGCCACGCGGCACTCCACCGGGGGGCGAAGGGTGTCGAAGAACTTCTCCAGCTGCTCAAGCCAGTCCTCTGCCTCGGTCGGGTCCTCATCCCCCTTGAAGGAGGGGGGCTTCAGCTTCCGGAACTGTCCGAAAAGCTCGAAGTGGTGCTGTAGGGGAGGTGCTGGTGCACCTCCAGGCGAAGGTGCCTCGTGTACAGAAGTGTCGGAGGAAGGTGGGGGCGGCAGGGGACCATCCCCTCCCTCGTGTCCAGCGCCGCGTCCGTCGCGTAGCCCCACAGAGGACTCCCCCTCTGCAACCCCAGGAGGAGGTGCTCGGGGCGGTGGGTGGAGCTCCTCTCGTACAATATCCCGTATCAGTCTGGCGAGGTCCTGGGCCTGGATGCCAGGGAGTGGTGGCTGATCCACCAAGACGTCAACGACAGCATGTCCACCTCGCCGACCTCGCCCTCGGCCGCGCCAGCGGCCAGTCTCGCCAGTCCCACGACGAGGCATCTCCTGCAAGGAGACACGAAACAAAACGGAAACGTCAAAACAGACGGTACCTAACAACACTTCTAAGAGCTCATATCAAGAGATATGTTGTGGTGGCTACTCTAGCTATAAACATGTGAACTGGTTATTTTCCAGTCAGTTGATTCACTTCTCGGGACGACCATGCTCTGATATCATCTTGTAACGACCCGGTTCCCGAGTCCCTACGAGACACGAGAACCGGACCGACTCGACTAATCCCAAGACCCAGTCGTCCAACGAGGAAGTAACCAAAAGACAGTAAAATAAACCACATTCAGCATGAATATAACTAATCAGTAAGAAGTACAGCAGTATGGAAAGAAACTACTACAGTAGGCACCACCACAACAGTAAAACAACATTTATCATATAAGAAAAACTGCGGGTAAAGAAGGTACAACGGAAACAAAACTACTCACTAGAACAGAAACAAAAAGGGGTACAAAGCTGGGGTAACTCTACTGGACCCTACTCGGCCCAGCGTCCTCTGCAGCCGCCGACCCTGGCTGCTCAACACCTGGTCCTGAAAAAGGTAACGAGTGTAACACGTCAGCAAAACGCTGAGTAGAGTGGCAAACTGACTAAAGGCAACAGTAGAGTGTACAGTAGCTATTATGTTCTATTACTTCCTTTATTTACATCTTTCAATTTTTCTCACTATTTCATTTATTCCTCAGATCCTTTACTTGATCTCGAATGTCCTCGTGGGACGATCTTGATTGCAGTCTTTTCCAAAAGTAGAAGTAGCACGTGGTGCTCTCCTGGCCGGGAGAGTCCCCCGTGGTGATCCTACCCTCAGTCAACCACCCCAAGGTCACTGACAGACGTAACGGTGACTACGGCACGCGCGATAAACGCACAGGTAGCTAGCCCGCACTGGCACGCGGTCAGTCGTTTCCGTTAACGGGTGCGCCCAAAGCACAGCACGGAACCAGGGCAGAGCCCTCTCAGTAACAGGGGTCCAACCCCTCCACAGTAACCAAACCGGGGCCTTGCCCCTCCACAGTCCGCGCACCCTCGCCTGACTACCCTGGTTTGCCCTAGTGGGCCTAACAAGTCGGTGAAGGAGGCTAGCAGAACCCCGGGGCCCGTGGGGTAGCTAGTACTCTCCTAACACTACTAGCTCTCCTCGGTACTACGTACACGAGGGCCAGCAAGTCGGTACAGAGCGGCCAATCCTAACCCCGGGTCCCTGGGGCGGCTGGCCCCACTCTGCACTAAAACAGGTACAGGTACTTCCCTTGGTACTGCGTACCCAAGAGACAGTACAAACTACATCTCAGTTCCATTCCTTTTTCTTTCCAGGAGTTCCACTCCTAATTTCCCGTAGGGTTCCAGCTCTTTATTTCAGAACATCATATGTTTCACTTTCCAGATTCACGTTCTCAATTTCCATGATCTCAAACATGTTTCTTTGTTCATAACAGGCAGCTGTTAATTAATTTCACAGGCAGCTTATATATTCCTTTCCATTTTTCCAAGACTGCAGTAATATACATTCCACTAGTTTTTCCATCCTAGGATTCATGCCATATCCTAGGATCTATCATACAATCTAGTTTTCCGGCCCTAGGATTCATGCAACACCTAGGAGCTATCATTCCATATATTTCTCATTCCTAGGATTCATGCAATGCCCTAGGTTCTAGTTATGGTTCCATACTTTAACAGATTTTATTAATACTTAAAACCACTCTACCAGGTACAACGGGAGTAATGGGGGCGTGATCGGGAATCCCGCGCGCCTCCGCGACTCTCAAGACTGCAACCGAACGAGGTCCTATCACAAGGATCAACACAAGGAGTGTCTCAAAACAGTGTATAGCTACTGTAGGCGGGTAGAGGAATTAATTCTGAAACGAACGCAACTCGAATCACGGAAAACGGAGCCCAAACGGGCCCTAAACGGGTCGAGAAAGACGATACTGTGCAAAATCAGACGTCTGGAACTCCCTCCAGACGTCTTAAACGGTGGATCAGAGAATTACCTGCTCAGCGTGGTTTCCCAGACGTCCAGAAGTCTGCAGGGACGTCTTTCCTAGATCCCAGACGTCCGATGGTCACTTTGGACGTCTGGAGGTCACTCCCGCCGTCTGGTACAACTTCCAGACGTCTGATTCGCAAAGGATGACGAATCAGAACACCTGCGCACAGCCAACCCCCTCCCTCAGTACGGTCAGTCGACAAAAAGGAAGAAGAAAGCGGAAACTCACCTTTCAGACGTCTGTATGATCTCACAGACGTCGACCTTGCCATCTGGATATCAATCCAGACGTCTGATTCTGGAAATTTTTCCAGAATCAGAGCCCTGCTCGGCCTCCGCTCGCGACGCCGCCCGCGTCGCACCTCGCGCGTACGCTGCTCCGCCCGCAGCAGGTCCCTCTCCGCGACGCTCTGCGCCCCCTGCGCCCTCCGCCGGCCGGCCAAGCCGCTCCTGGCGAGCTCGCCCTCACGGCAGAGCCCCGCCCTCGCACGCCGCAGCTCCTCCGCGCTCACTGCGGCTGCCGCTGCCGCTGCGCCCTCGCGTCCGCTCGCTCTCGCGCACAGGCAGGAGAAGGAGGAAGATGGTGGAGACGGGAGGGGAGGCGCGCCGCCCCCCCTTTTAACGCCGCGCGGAGAGGAGAGAGAAGGCGGTCGCAGCCGCCTGCAGCCGCAGAGAAAGAGGGCAGAACGCAGGTCTGCGCGCACAGGCGCGCAGACGAATTCCCGTGCGAGCATAACTGTTCGCCAGACGTCTGTAAACTATCCCGGACGTCTGGTCAGTCGTCTGGATGTGATCCCAGACGTCTCGACAGACGTCTGGGCCACCTCCCAGACGTCTTAAAAGGCGTCTGGGGCACGCGCTCGTTACAAATAGAATATCACAAATATGACCTAATTATGAATTTTCAATGCAGATTGAGTGTTTTAGGTCTTTTCCATTAATTCTCACACTTAACCGATTTATTATGTTAATATGATAGTGTTTAACCTAGATTCTAGCTTAACTTGTGTATTTTAGTTATGATGAGCCACACCTCATCATACCCCCCCATGCTTAAGTTTTGTTAGTCCCTTAGCAAACGACTCATTCAGTGCAAAGAATTAAAGTATCAACTAGGTAAGCATGATGAGATTTCTATTTACTCTTTTTAATTGTTAAGTGTTTAGAGATGATCTTAAGTTGAAATTTTTATGTATAGCAACCAATTGTGTTTATATAGCGTACATTGTAAGAACTGGCTGCTAAGGAAGACTTACCAGAACTAAAGACTTACATAACATAGACCATCTCTCGACAAACATAGACTCTTGATATTTAAACCTCGAGTGTGATTTCCAGGACTCAGAGGGTTTTACCAAGCTCACAGGCTAAGAAGATACGATTGTGCTTAATGAATAGTTAAGACTAACCAAATGAACACTAAGACTCATGTCCAAGGTTTCATGTCTTTTTAAGTCTAGGTTGGTCCCAACTTCAGCTCATGTTTTTGGATTAATTCTAAAAAATGAGTGAAGACTCAAACCCAGCTATTATTGTGTGTGGTTCAAAGAATATTTGGTGGAAACAAGATATTTGTAATACACCCTAAAAATCTTTTTGGTGGAAGAATTTACAGCAGGAATTTGAGAACATACTGACTTATTCAAAAGAATGGGTTTTTTCCATTCTTTTTGACTTTCTATTTTTTTTTGCTTTTTCTCATTTTTCTAATTTTTTCTTTATTTTTCTTAAAGCAAATATTAGTATGCCTCCTACAACTTTATTTGGTAGAGTATACTAATTTGGTGGGTGAGTACTTTGGTGGAAAGAACTTCTTCGAGACATATGACTAAAGACTGGGATAAAAAGTTTACTTACACGCATAGGTAAGGGCTTCACCTTTCCTAATGGAACTATGGTTGAATCTTAAGTTTATTTGGTCTTTCCCGACTCTGTGTAGTGTAAACCAAGGTTACTTAGACTCTCAAGCAAAAGTAAGCTAACAAATCTTGTACTGGTGACTAAGATACAAGAATACGTCTTAAGTTAGGAGAAACCATGGTCTATCTTGTCAATGCTTAAGTGTATTAAGCCTAAAACTGAGCAAATAAAGTTTATGTGGCCCAAAAAGTCTAACCAGCAAAGGTTGAATAACCATAAACACTTATTCTATTTTTATTTCAACTATGTGATCATAATTAAACACTTATAAAACTTTTCAATTTTTTTTTCCTCAAAAAATTTTCCAGAGTTCTCCCTTAACAGTAAAGGTAGGTCCTTTATTATATTTTTGAAATTTTCATTTTTCACCTTTTTTGTATTTTTGTTTTTGTAATTTTTTGATAATTTTTTCAAAATTTTTCTTTTTGGTACCCCAAAACAAGAGGAGATGTAATCTTGAACAAATCCTGTCACAACCCTATGGTCATTGGTTCTCGTGGGGATCGTTTCAATCCATTTTGACACATAATCCACAGTGAACAAGGTGTACTGGAAGCCATAAGAATTCGGAAAATGTCCCATGAAGTCAATGCCTCATATGTCAAAGATTTTGCACACCAGAATCAAATTCAAGGGCATCATGTCTCGACAGCCAACTGTTGAGACACTGACAGCGCAAACATACACTAGTAAAATTGTGCACGTCTTTGAAGACTGTGGGCCAGAAAAATCCACTTTGCAAGACTTTGGCAACATTCTTTTTGGCCAAGAAGTGACTGCCACATGCCTGGTTATGACAGAATGACAAGATACTCTCTTTCTCCTAATTTGGGACGCACTTCCTAATGATCTGGTCAGGGCAAGATTTAAATAACCAAGGTATTTCCGAAAAGTATTGATTGGCTTCAGCTCTAAGTTTGTCTTTCTTGTCTAGTCCAGTAAAGGGAACTATTCCAGAAGCCAGGTAGTTGACAATGTCAACATACCAAGGAAGATCAGAATGAATGAACAACAATTGATCATTAGGGAAGTGGTCAACAATTGAAAGTGAAGGAGAAATCACTTCAAAAGGAAGACAGGATAAGTGATCAGCTACCACATTCTGCTTCCCAGCCTTTTCACGAATCTCTAAATCAAACTCCTACAAAAGCAGGATCCATCTAATCAAACGAGATTTCGCATCTTTCTTGGCGAGAAGATATAGAACTGCAGTGTGGTCAGTGTAGAACATAATGTGGGAACCTAAAAGATAAGGTCTGAATTTTTCTAATGCAAATACTACTGCTAGCAATTCATTTTCAGCGACTGTGTAATTCCTCTACGCTTTATCTAAGGTCTTGCTAGCATAGTAAATGACTGTAGGTTTCCCATCTTGTTTTTGCCTAAGGATAGCCCTTACTGCATAATTGGAGGCATCACAATGATCTTAAAAGGGTGAGACCAATCCGGGGGTTGCAGTATTAGTGCCTTGGTAACCAGATCATGAAGTGTCGTATATACATGAATACAATCATCAGAGATCTGGAAGGCTACATCCTTAGAGAGGAGATTTTTGAGAGGTTGGGATATTTTCGAGAAGTTTGCTACAAAATGACGATAAAAACAACCGTGCTTGAGAAAAGATCGAATCTGTTTAACTGAGGAAGGTAATGGCAGGTCAGATATCAGTTTTACCTTCACTCGATCAACCTCAATTCCTCACTTAGAAATAAGGTGGCCTAAGACAAGTCCTTCTGGTACCATGAAATGTGATTTCTCTCAGGAAAGTACCAGATTCACCTTAATACATCTTTGTAGCTCCTTGGTCAGGTGGTCTAGGTAGGTCTCAAATGTGCTCCCAAAGAAAGAGAAGTCATCCATGAAGCCTTCTAGGCAATCACCTACCAAATCAGAGAAAATTGCAAGCATACATCGCTGAAAGAAGCGGGTGGTTGCACAATCCAAATGGCATCCTACGGAAAGCAAAAGTTCCATAGGGGCAGGTGAAGGTCATTTTTTCTGGTAATCAGAGTGAATTGCCACCTGATTATAACCTGAATAGCCATCCAAAAAGTAGAAGAATCTATTCCCTACCAATCTTTCCAGTATTTGATCAGTGAAAGGCAATGAGAAATGATCTTTCTTAGTGACTTGGTTGAGCATACGATAATCAATCTATACTCACCACGAGCTTGCAATTCGTGTAGGGGTGACTTCCCCAAACTTAGTGGTTATAATGGTAAGTCTGGCCTTCTTTGGCACAACCTGAACATGACTTACCCACTGACTATCAGAAATGGAAAAAATAATTCCATTGTCTAACCACTTAATCATTTCATTCTTAACCACCTCCTACAGTGTAGGGTTCAGTCTATGTTGTGGCTGTCGGGTAGGTCTAGATCCTTCTTTGGTAAAAATCTTATGAGTGAAATAAGGACTAATCCAGAAGGACTTTCTACTCTGATACTTATCAGACTTGAAATAATTTGCACAAAGATTTTAACTCCTCATTCTGACTTCCTTCTATCACCCAGCCTAAGTTAGTGAAAAGTAGAACATGCATTTGCTAAGTTACAATAATGTACTTAGTAGGTATAACGACAATGTCATTTGCAATTAATTTATATTTTTTAAATAATCTAACAGTTAGACTAAGTTAAGAAGTAAAATATGTGAATGTATTTAGTATCAAAATATTTAAATGTAGGTGATCCATGGCACCATATGAGTACATACAAAAGTAACAATCTTAATTTACCAAGTAGAGAAAACCATGTAAAAGTTATGATGGCAATGAGGCACAAATAAAAATAAGAAGATAATGACAAATGCATACACGTCTTCGTGCATAATTTATTTTACAAGTTTAATTTAATAAATTTTAGATATAATAAATAACCTAAATTTTTTCTATTCAAGTTTTAAATCAAAAATAAATAATAAATGAAGAAATGGTGATGCTTGGTGAAAGAATAAGTAAAAAAAGTTAGCAATTGCTGCACCATTAATTGCAAGAAGGAAGTAGGGAAAAGAGGCACCATCGAAAAATTAGACTGCAACAAAGGTAGGTGGAAGGAGAGACGAGGGTTAGGAGTCAGGTTAAGCTAACCCTCTTTTCATCCGATGTTTGGATAACCAAGGATATGGACCCTAAGAAAAGTTGGGTTAACCCCTTTGCTAAACAGGGGTAAACCCCTACCATAAACTACCCCTGAGGAAATCCACTATTAGTGCATGTTTGTTTCAAGGGATATAGCCACCACATAACCCTTATTTGGTAAACTTTATCTCGAGGTAAAGTTATCCTGTACTCAAGGCCTATTTGGTTCATGGGATAAATTTTGAGGGATAAATTTTGGGAAGTGACGAAGGGACATCACTTTATACATCGAATCGTACACATACACTCACACAAACACATGGCACATCTCGACCACATCACATGTCATGGGACATGTGGTTCCTTTTAATAAGGGAGGGGATGTCATGTGTGTATGATCCTGCATGCGTACGTTTTGGTGTCCATGGAACATTTTCCATAAATTTTGTAGGTGGTGGAATTAAGGGATAAACTTGAGATAAATTAATTTTTGTGTTTAGGAGAGGCATGGGTCAAATCATGAGATAAATAGAAGTGTTTAGGGGATAAATAGGATAGATGTCTCACAAGAGGAGGAATAAATTTATCCCACCTCCCTCCTAAAATAAATTTATCTCGGATTTTGAAGCTTTCTCCAATGATAACTTCATCCTAGGATAAAGCTCACCAAATATGAGAAAAATCATTGTATCCTGCATAACAAACAGGTTAAGGGGGATATCTCGTGGGATAATGTATTCCAGGATGAGGGGTGGGATAATGTATTCTACGGCTCCCCGAATTGCGGAACTTGGAGTTGGAGGATGCCGTTCCTTTACCTCATCTTCCCAGCTTGCCCGAAGGAATTTTGATGGGCTTATTGGTTAATTCCCTACTTGTACTAGGTCACGAGTCATGCCCCTATTTTATTATACTAGCAGGTATCCTGATTTATACTAGGTCATAAGGCATGATCCTATTTTTGTTGTATTGGCAGGTATTGATCTAATCCCCTTACCCTTATTTTATATGCCTCTAAGGAGTGGCTGATGAATAATGACTTCTGTATTAAAAAAAAAAAAGTTTTTCACTTATCTCTTCTAACACCTCCACTTATTTATGATTTGACCTATATCTCCCCCAAATACAAAACCTCACTTATCCCTCGTTTATGCCTCAATCCCACCACTTACAAAATTTGTCCTTCAAAATTTATCCTGCGAAACAAACATACCCTTAGGACTCGTTTGTTATGCAGGATATAACGATTTATCCTATATTTGATGAGCTTTATCTTAAGATAAAATTATCCTAAGTGAAAGTTTTAAAAGTCAGGATAAATTTATTCTATGGAAGGTTGGGATAAATTTGAGATCATTCCTACTTATCTCCAAAACACCCTTATTTATCTCATAATTAATTTAACCTATACATCCCTCAAACACTAAAATTAATGGGATTTTTATATATATACCTTTATAAACTTTCGATAAGACATATATATCCCTATATTTTTTATATTTACACATATACTCATATAAACTTGTTCCATTAAGGTCGTATGCCCCCGTTTCGTTAAATCGAACGGAAAACGTCAAAGAAATATAAAAAATAGGAAAATTTATATTTTCATCTCCCTATTTTTCCCCTAAACCCTCACACCTCCTCCCCCTACTCCAGCACCTTCGCCGCCACCTCCCTTACGACCTCAGTGCGGCCACCTACAGCAAGCTTGCCATCTTCACCATCTCGATGCCGCCGTACGCGATGCTGTCGTATCTCACGTACGCAACGGGCCTTAGGATCATAGTAGGGGAGGTTGTCGCACGAACATCGTGGTGTTCTACATAGTGAAGCTACTAGCAGTGAATGTAGGTCTGGGAGCGAGTTTGCCAAGGTCAGAGAAGGAGAGGAAAATAGGGGAGGAGAGAAAGGGGGAGGAAGAGGTGTGAGGGTTTATGGGAAAATAAGAGGACGAAAATGTAAACTTTTTTATTTTTTATTTTTATTTTTGATGTTTTCCGTTTGATTTAATAAAGCAGTGGTATACGAACTTAACGGATTAAATTTATAAGAGTATATATATAAATATCAAAAATATAGAGATATATACACCTTATTAAAAATTTACAATATATATATATATATATATATACCTCAAAATTAATTTATCTCAAATTTATCTTTTAATTTTATCAACTATAAAATTTATCCCTTAAAAATTATCTCATAAGATGAAAAGATAATTTCTTGTTTAAAGGAGAATTGTGCATGATGAATTGCGAAAGAATTTTAAATTAGACATAAAGCAGATGGGGCCGTCATGGTAAACACATAGCCAGTTCCAATTAATGCGCAGATCTACATTTCCATAACAAGTCCAATAATATCTAAATCATGACTAGACTGCTCGTTTTGCAAGTGGTTTAGGGGGAAATAATTGAATTGTAATAGCGTTTGGCCTTTTCCTTCTGACGCTAAAAATGACACATTTTTTAATTCAAAATGGGGAGGCTCACGTCACATATCACCCTGCTGCCAAAAAAAAGTAATGTAAGTTCATACGAGAGAAGATAAAAATATATAAAACTATAAAAAGTCATGCCCTTTGTAACGCACGAATGTTACATATGCTATGGACGTGATCCTCATCATAAAGTTCTTATTTTCATTTATATAATTTAATTTTGTATCAATATAAAATAATTTTAAAGTAGAAGTACAAATAAATTTTATTTTTATAATAATATAAATGATTTTATACATTTATTATATATATTTTGATTTAAAAATAATGATGATCTTTTTAAATAAATCTCACCATATAACAATAATTACATTATTTCGTTATACGAAGGTGACATATGATGTGATCTTCTCTTCTTTGTACTGCAAAACGGGTCACTTATTACATTTTTATACCTATATCCTTTCTTAAAGTATCTCTTTGAGCTGCACATCTTCTTCTACGACGGTGGCTCCACCGTGGATTTAGAGTTTATTTTCTCTTATTTCTTTAGTCATTCATCCAAAACAATATGAAAAATAATATATTTTTCAATTTGTTTGATTAATCTAATCATGTTACAAAACAGGCACATGAAACAAAAAAATAAACTTTAGGTTTCCACCGGAAGGTATCCTTATCCTATAGGCTTTGATCTTCACAGGGAGAAACATGCAATAAATAAGTTCTTCATTTTAAATGGTAAAAAAAACTAATAATATTTGAAAATTTTACATATACTTTATACTAACACGATGGATTTAATATGTATAAAATCAAAATCAAATGATTTTATAAATCCCAAGAATAATCCATTTGTCAAGTCATCAACCCACAATATGAAAGAAAAGAGAGAGAGATGCAATGGAAATATACCTGGATCCATCGCAATGAGAGATCCGAAGGAGATGCTTGTTCTAATCCTCTGAATCACTGGGAACGCTTTTCCAACGAGAGGCGATGACAGTGGTACTTCCATAGAGTGAAGTGAGAGAGTGTGGAAGACAACAAAAGATAGAGTGACCTTTGGGTTCTTTACTAGAGCCCTTATATTCTCCGCGATGGGGTGTGACGAGGTGTGGCTTATCATAACTAAAATGTCAAAGTTAGGCTAGAAACTAGATTAAATACTATCATGTTAACATGATAATTGGGTTAAGTGTGGAAACTAAGAAAAAAGACCTAAAATATCAAAAATGTGCTAAAAATGCATAATTAGGTCATATTAAAGAAATCATATATTTAATTATGTATGTGGATGATTAGAACACCAATTAAATACAATTTGAGCTTGAAAGTACAAATTAATTGTGAGATTAACTTCTAAAATGTTCAATTAATTTACCATAAAAAGGTCATGGCATTTTGAGCTCATTAGGGCATTGGAATTGATGATTTGCACTTAGGTTCTTCATTTCCTTCACATTTCATGCATCAAAACTTGATAGGGACCATTTAGTTACTATTCTACCCACTGGTTCCTGTGTAATTTTCCTACCGCTTCACCATGAGGGGCGCCACCGCAAAAGCACCAAAAGACCTAATGCCAGCACTCCTTACACATTGTTCATACCGATGAACACAGAGCACCAGAGTCGTTCATCCTTGACCCATTGATCCAACGATGGATCTCCACCTTACAGCCTAGAGTTGGTGCATACACCTTCACGCCGGTCTCCATATCACATCCAATAGACCATTTTTATCCTAATCCTTCCCTCACTCACCAATTCTTCACTAATGCTGATGCCCTTCGACCCTTCACTCCCTACACTCGGTCACTCGAGCTCCCTTGCCTATATAAGAACCACACCAGTGACCCAGCAACCTCTATCAGCTCCCACCCCCCTGAGTTGATCCATTCTTCTACTCCTCCAGCTCCAATTACCCCTTCCTCGGTGACTGATGATAGAAGCCATTTCCTTCATTCACCAGCCATCGGCCGACAGCTGGTGGATCTGGGACACCATCTTCTTTTACTGGAGGGTTCTCTCTTTTCTTCGCCATTAGCCAACGGTCGTTCGCTCTTGGACATCTCCTTCCTCTGTTAGATAGGATTTTCAGCTTTAATAGATAGATTTAAATGGTTTCTAGTTAGATTTAATGCTTTCTAGCTTAATTTGGTAGTTTAGATGTTAAATTCATGGTTTGGATTTGTTTAGATAGGAGTAGATCAATGTAATGCCGATCCCCCCTCTATGAACAATTCTGATCAGAGAGGATGAATCACCCATCCATTTTGATCCACTAGGCTCCCTCTTCATCTCATAATCACCTTCTACTGTTTTCCTCAATGATTTGATCGCATACCATCCCATCCATCGGAGCATCCATTAGATCTAAAGCTCAATAACTCTCAAATCTAATGAAGCGCTAAATTCAATTGAGGGTCTCATCATGCATTCCACAGATCACAAAGACCCTCCCCTGGTTTTGGATTGAGCTAAATTTTCAATTTGATTCAGATTTGATTTGAGATGCTGATCGAGTGATTTCTAAGACAATTGCATTTAATTTGGGTTTAATTGATGAAATTGAGTCAATTTAGATATAATTGGATGTAATGCAAATGCTTTGAAGTCATTTGATTGGATTTCCATCATCAACGTTCTTCACGCCCAATTTATAATGTTGATACTATTTTTGTGCTTTGCTAGGTAGCAAAGCCAATGACATTTAGTGTCATTAATTCGAGGCCTTTGCAATGATCCAACAGGTTTCATAGGATTGTAGTGGATCCCTGAACACTAACTAATAGTGTGTAGGAATTCAAAGTCATTAAATCACTATAGTGATCACATACTGACAGCCCAGGTAGGCAACAAAGAGTTCTTGATCAATCTAGTTTTAATCTGCAGCTCGAGATTTGAATGAGCCTTGTTACACCTTAAGAATGGTTTGGGAATGCTTTGCAAAGGATTTGAATACCTGATTTGCTCTCTTGCTCTTTGTACTATCTATAGCACAAGAGAGGGATCAAATTAGGGTTTTAGGGTCTTTTGATCCTTGATTTGGTTTGCATAGTATTCTAGACTCTTTAAGGAATATTTGCGATCATTAATATTTAAGGTTGATTGATCTAAGCAGGATATGAGATTTTCAGGTGTCAATCACCTGTTCCAAGTTTATCTGGAAGGTTGGAGATCTCTAATCAATTATCATTCATTTGAAGTGTTTTTATGAGATTTTTGAAGCTTAAGATAGAGTGATTTTAAGACGATTTGAGTGTGTGTTTTAATTTGAAGAGTTTATACCAGCAACTATAGCTTCTCTACCTGAATGGATATTTTTAAAGGAAGTTTTTAGTAGTTGGTGGATTCAGATTGTCCTAGAGCTTGAACTAAAACTTCTGGAATCTATCATGCTTAGAATTATTCTTCCAGACATTGAGATAACTTCTGAATGCATGAATCAAGCCTTATTTGGACTGAATTTGTCTTCAGTAGAAGCAGAAAAGAACTGATAGAACCTGTTCACATATTTGATCTGAAAATTAGAAGAAATCCTGACATGTTTAAAATTGAAATAAGTTTTCTGAGTTAATATGATGAAGAACAAGAAATTGAAGCATGTATCTACCTTTGATGTGTTCTGAATGGAATTAAAAGCATGTCTAATCCATTTTGAAAACTGTCAGTAGTTCAGACGATTGAAATATGTCTAATATGGTTGTTTGATGCAATTCAATGTTTAAATCATGATTGGTGTTTGATTCTAATTTCAATGGATTCCCAGAAGTTTATACTGTTATATCCTACCATTCCAGCACATTTCGTACAATTTTCAGAGGCCCTACCAGTCGGAGTACTCACAGGGCCGTCGGGAGAGGAGACATGCGACGCCCACAGGGGAGTCGTCTCACTCTGTGGGGACACCAATGGCTTTTGGGGGCCCCAAACAGGGACCTGCTGCCAGCACCGGACCCCTGCCCAGCTACCAGCAGGGACAGATTGAGGGAGGAGATCGTGCCCCTCTCTGCTACCAGTGTGGTCAGCCGGGCCACATGAGGAGGGACTGCCCATCTAGGGTCTGAGCACACCAGATGCTCCCAGCACTGAGCCGATCTAGCGACCGCAGTTACCTGTCACGAGGAGGAGGACAAAAATCACAAGGAGGGTACCGGCCAGCTGCTACTCGCCCGACCTAGACCGTGGCCGCTTCTTCTACACCCAAGGTTGAGAGGCGTGTCAACACCCTGACTTACAAACATGCCAAAGCTTCGGGTTTCGTGGTAGCAGGTATGGTTACAGTTTCTGGCATATTAGTCTACGTACGTTTCGATTCTAGTGCCACGCATTCTTTTGTCTCTACGAGTTTTACCGTCAGTTTAGGGCCGAGCAGTATACTGTTAAAGGATCAGTTCTTGATTAGAGGCTCAGGTGGACAGTTGTTTGTCGCAGAGGAGGTCTTCACAGACTGCGAGGTCGCTATAGGGGGACAGTCTTCCTGCTGACCTAATCGTGATACTGATGGAGGATTTTAGCGTAATCCTATGGATGAACTGGCTGTCTGCCTATCACGCCTTAGTGGACTGTTTTGGGAGGAAGATCGTATTCTCTATACTAGAGTTGCCTCCCTTTGAGTTTCACGACTAGCCAGTAGACGGAGGTTTCAGGTGCATCTCCACGCTTCGGGCAATGAAGCTACTGAGCCAGGGGTGTGAGAGCTTCCTAGCTTATGTTGTAGCAGACCCTAGCCCCGTGCCGACTTACAGACTATCTCGGTGGTCTGCGACTACCTCGACATCTTTCCAGAGGAGCTGCCATGACTACCGCCTGAGCGTGAGATCAAGTTTGAGATCTCACTGGTACCGGGGACCAGCCCCATCTCTACTGCATCGTACAGGATGGCTCCACTTGAGCTGCGAGAGCTCAAGTCTCAGTTACAGGATTTGTTGGAGAAGGACTTTGTGAGGCCCAGTGTGTCCCCATGGGGAGCCCCTGCTCTATTCGTGAAGAAGAAGAATGGTACCCTTCGGCTTTGTGTCAACTACTGACAGTTGAATCAGGTCACCATCAAGAACAAGTATCCGCTGCCTCGTATTGACGACCTCTTCGACTAGTTGAGAGACGCCACTATGTTCTACAAGATAGAACTGAGGTCAGGTTACCATCAGCTGAGGATCAGGGAGACCGACGTCTCCAAGACAACTTTTCATATGCGGTATGGTCACTACGAGTTCTTGGTCATGCAGTTTGGGCTGACCAACACCCCCGCTACTTTCATGGACCTGATGAACTGCATCTTTAGGTCGTACTTAGACCAGTTTGTGGTGGTGTTCATCGACGATGTACTAGTTTACTCTCGGGATCAGGCGCGGCATGAACAACATCTACGTATGGTCCTAGATACTTTGAGACAACACAGGTTATACACTAAGTACAGCAAGTGTGAGTTCTGGTTGAGACAGGTTACCTTCTTGGGCCATGTGATCTCAAAAGATGGATTGGCTGTGGATCCAGCAAAGGTTGAGGCCGTACTCAGGTGGGAGAGGCCATGTACTGTGATAAAGATACGCAGCTTTTTGGGATTGACAGGCTATTATCGGTGGTTTATCAGTGGGTTCACTTAGATCGAGCATCCTATGACCCAGCTGACCCGAAAGGACGTGCCCTTCACCTAGACAGATGAGTGTGAGTCATGCTTTTAGGAGTTGAAGGAGAGACTGACTTCGGCTCCTGTGCTCACCATCCTGAACAGCAGTGGCAGGTTTCTGGTTTACATCGATGCTTCGTTGCAGGGGTTGGGTGGTGTGCTCATGCAGCGTGGCCACGTGGTCACTTACGCTTTGCGGAAACTAAAGCCCCATGAGCATAACTATCCCACTAATGACTTGGAGCTAGTAGCAGTTGTCTTCGCACTGAAGACATGGAGGCACTATTTGTATGGTGAGACTTTTGAGATCTTCTCTGATCACAAGAGCCTCAAGTACCTGCTTGATCAGAAGGATCTCAACATGAAACAGAGACGTTGGTTGGAGTTCTTGAAGGACTATGACTGTAACATCTCCTACCATCCAGGGAAGGCCAATGTGGTAGCTGAACCCTTAAGTCGGAAGGCACCTGCCCACTTGGCCAGCTTAGAGGCACAGAGTTGGAGACTCATGGAGGAGGTGGTCAGTTGGAGAACCAAGGAGCCATGGGGGTACTACGGGGTAGTGACAGTGACGAGGCGAGCACGACTAGAGCTGATAGACCGTATCATTACTGGGAAGATGGCTGATCCGTATTTGCAGACATTGCGGGATTGGGTATTGACAGGGGACCCAGGAGACTTCTCTTTTACTGATGAGATCCTGTGTATGAGGGGACGTTTGTGCGTTCCTAGAGATAAGGAACTGTTGAGAGAGTTCCTAACTGAGGCACACAAATAGAGGTTGACCATACATCCTGGGAACACGAAGATGTACCATGATCTACAATGCGACTTCTGGTGGATGGGGATGAAGCGGGATCTTGGTGAGTTTGTTCAGCAATGCTTGGTATACTCGCAGGTGAAGGCCAATTACCAGAGGCCTGCAGGGCAGCTACAGCTACTTCCTGTGCCAAAGTGGAAGTGGGAGAGTATCACCATGGACTTGGTAGTGGGGCTACTAGTTACACAGAGGGGACACGACGCAGTTTGGGTGATAGTGGATAGGTTGACGAAAACGGCACAGTTTTTGCCGATCCGAGTCACCTTTGGGCCAGCATAGCTAGTAGAGCAATACATTAGAGATGTGGTGCGCCTTCACAGAGTCCCTCGCGAGATCATATCCAACAGGGATACTCGTTTCACTTCCCAGTTCTAGGTAGAGTTTCAATAGGCCTTTGGGACTCGTCAAATATTCAGTTTCGCCTACCACCCCCAGACTAACGGACAGTTGGAGCACACCATCTAGACACTTGAGGACCTCCTATGCGCTTGTGTACAAGACTAGAGAGGCTCCTAGGAGGAGCATTTGCCCCTGGCAAAGTTTGCATACAATAATAGCTACCACTCGAGCATTGGTATGGCACCTTATGAGGCTTTGTACGGGAGGAAGTGTACCGCAACCTTGAGTTGGCTCGAGGTGGGGACAAAGTGAGAGGTTTGTCCCAAGCTGATCCGTCAGAGTCAGGAGATGATAAAGTAGATCCACAGACGACTACTTACTGTCAGGAGCAGGCAAAAGAGCTATGCTGATAGAAAGTGCATAGAGGTGCAGTTTGCGGTTGGGGATCACGTCTTCCTCCGTGTTTCGCCCATGGAGGGCTTGCAGCATTTTGGGGTGAAAGGGAAGCTCGCGTCGAGGTTTGTGGGGCCCTTTGAGGTCTTGGAACAGGTAGGACCCGTTGCTTACCAGCTTGCCCTTCCTCCCCAACTCTCTAGAGTGCACAATGTGTTCCATGTGTCCAACCTCAGGAAGTACATCACCGATCCCAGCCATGTTCTGAACCACAAGAGCATAGAAGTGGGAGATGACTTGACCTATCCTGAGAGGCCAGTGCAGATACTAGACAGAGCTGTTCGAAGTCTGAGACGGAAGGAGGTGCCACTGGTGAAGGTCCTATGGAGAAGCCAGCTGTACGAAGAGGTGACTTTGGAGCCCAAGGCGGCGATGCGAGAATAGTACCCAGAGCTTTTTGAAGGTACGTTGCTTCTGACCTACTTTGATCCTCTTTAAGTTTGTTATGCGCATATACATTTATTTCCACACCCTAGTTAGCTTAAGTTTCAGGGATGGAACTTCTTTTAAGTTTATTATGTTGAAATGACCCTTCCCAAGGGTCGTTCAAAAATTTTTCCAGAGTAATAGTGGTGTAGATGCAATTTTAAACCCCCTGGGTTTTAGTTTGTGGGTTCTACGGGAAAAGGAGGCTTCTACGGGGACAACTCTGCAATTTTTCCCCCCCCATTTCACCCTCAACCCACGCACACACACACAAACCCTAAACCCCTCCCTTTATAACACCCCCTCACCCCTCCATTCTCTCCACACCTCCAATGCCACCAACACCACCTCCACCTTCGCTCCTCCACCTCCTTGCAATCATCGGCCTTCCCTTTTCTACCCTGTCTCCCTTGCAACCGTGAGTAGGGGAGGAGGTGGGGAGTAGGAGGAGTGTGAGCGGAAGAGAGAGGAGAGTGAGCAAAGGAAAGGAGGGGAGCAGGAGGTGCGAGGAGGAGAACGAGAGGACAGGAGCTGGAAGGAGAATGAGAGAAGGGGCGGCAAGTGCGGCCGGAGGAGCTGAAGGAGAGCGTGAAGGAGGGAGAGTAGCAAGAAGAGCAGCTGCCCCAGCTCCATGAGCGGAGAGGACGAGTTCGCGAGAAGAGGAGCCTCACGAGGAAGCTTTACGCACAAACATTTCCGCATTATCAGACGTCTGTAACCTCTGTCAGAGGTCTGGAGGTGTCGTCGGACATCCCGAGAGAGCTCAGAACATCTGATAGCACGTAGGGTGCCGAGGAATGCACCTTGCACGAGCCTACATGCATGTACGATAGTATTTGAGGTGTCGCACTTAAGCTACATGTGCATGCTCATGTACGAGGTGTTGGAATGGCACGTGGCACAAGCTTCGAGGCGCTTTAGGACGTCTAGAGACTGTGTCAGATGTCTGACCGCTCCTCCAGATGACTGGGAGCAGTGTCAGACGTCTGGAAGCTCCCTTAGACAGCCGCAAAGGGGTTCAGACATCTGAAAAAGATGCAAGAAAGCAAGGTGAGCTTCTGCGACCGTTTAAGATGTCTGGGACTCAACCCAGACATCTGATTTTGGTTAGAACACATGCTTTTGTCTGGCTAAGGGAATAAACGGAGTCAATTTTACGCAAACGAAGTATCGATGGTTTTTGTTTGGAATTCTCTACGTGTTATTGTTGTAGATTTCCTACTAGGAGGGGGTGACGTAATAATTGCGGAAATAAATATAAACAATCTCACAAAATAGACAAACACACAAATACACAAGTATTTTTAGGTGGAAACCCAAACCGGGTGAAAACCACCACCTAACCCTCTCGAGTTAGGATTTTCCGATCAACCAAGTTGATCAAAATCCACTAAGCGAATCACTTTAAAGGAGGGTGATTCAACCTCAAATACAATCACGCTACAAGTGCGAGGGTAGCGTTCCTCAACCCCTTCTCTTCACGAGAAGGATTTTGTCCCTCGAAGGAGACGGGAATTCGCAAAGCGAATACCCAACCAAATAACAAAGATAAAATAAACAAGTAATCCTATAGAGAAAATAAAGTAATTTTTAATCTAAGCTTCTATAGGAATTAGGATGCTTCCCTTTGAAAGGAGTGCGTTGACGACACGGATGCGTGTGCCACGCGACAACGCAACGTCGCTCTCGTGAATAACGGTAGGAGAGCGGGTGCGCAAAAGCTTGATGCTCTCAAGATGAAGAATTAGAGCTTAGAGAGCAAGAGAGACACAAAATGGTTTGAAAGTGTATTGCAAGGTGTGTCTTATGTTTCTTAAATGTGTGTTAGTGTGTCAAAGGCTCCCCTCTATTTATAGAGGCCTTAGGAAGGCTTTGGAAGGCTTAGAAAAGCTTCCATAGCCGTTGGGTGCAAAGCCCAAGTGAATCAGCTCGAAATCAGGAAAAATCATTGTTCTGACAGGCTTATCAGACGTCTAATTCTAGCATCAAACGTCTGGAAGATCACCTTAAGACGTCTGATAATAAGGTCAGACGTCTGATTTTGGGCAGGTCTCTTCCTGACTTGGATCGGATCTAAACAGGGTTCTAGCGCAAGTCCATCAGACGACATACAGGACGTCTGGAAACCTACTTTTTCGTGGGAATGGATTTGCAACGGCTACAAAATCTCTGAGAAGAGATTTTCGGGTCAGTCGAGGCAAAACGGTCAATTATCAGACGTTTGGAACGGCTTAAGGATGTCTGATAAGGCTCTAACGGTCACATTCTTAAGTGTTCGCTAAGCCAGCCAATGGTCCACTAATTGGACGTCTGGCAAAGACATCAGACGTCTCCTAAGACGTCTGGTCTAAGGTCTGGACGTCTGATTTCATCAGACAGAATGAACTATGTCCATCCTAAATGTTATCAGACGTCTGAATCAACAATCAGACGTCTTAAAACACTTTATCGGACGTCTGATTTTGGAATCAGACGTCTGGAAATGCTGTTTGAACCCTATATTGGTTTTCTAAGTTCTCTACAGAAAACCTAAGTATCCTAGGGTTGTGCTGGTGTTCCTAGGACACTGTTAGGGTACTTTGAGGCTCTTTAACATAATTTTCTAAGGAAATAAAGAGCAAGAAAATAACGACAAATGTACATGAAAGGAATAAAAAGAATTCTATCCTATTCTTCTTGTCCTTCCATCTTCAATCTATCGCTCCTCGCGAATCTCCTCTGTTCTCCATCAAGCTCCTCCAATCCGTCCTAGATGCGAGCTCGAATTCCGTCTAAACACGTCTACATTTGCAATTGACCTGAAATCTAAGACTCCAAGTGCAAATGTTAAATAACACGTGTTTTGTTATCATCAAAATAAATAATCGTGGTGCTTTAGCACCAACAATTGTCACACCTATGCTATTTTGAACTCGTTTAACATGATTGGTCAATGGTATAGGTCTCCAGTCAGTAGTGTACACGAGACCCGCAGAGACGTCAAGATCTACTGTACGAGCTCCCATTCCACCCGAATACCCTGGTAGAGTGGTCCTCTCTAATACTATGGTTTAAATGATTAAAGTGCTTGCTATATTAGAACGATCTAATTGAACCCTATGATATAAAATGAACCCTAAAGCTGAAAAGGATGAATATACTCTACTTGAACCACGCTGTTATACTCTGAAATGCGTGTTAAAGTCTTTTAACTAAATAATTAAGTTATGTGGTGATTACTTAAATTATTAAATCACGAGTTGCCTATTATACAGTTAAGAACCAAAATGTGAAAAGTGATACATGCCCTATATAAAATGAGATGAGTACGATGCAAGATCCCTATGGGGTACTAGGAAAGGAATTCAAGAATACTGTACAATGGAACATGTTGCCTACGGCCTAGTTGGTTGTATGGACTTGGGTATGGAAGGTGAGCTGGCCCTCGTGTACGTGGTACCGAGAAGAGCTACTGTCACTTCCGTGTAGGGGGGAGCTAGCCGCCCCTTGGGTTGAGACCCAGGGTTAGAATTGGCCACCTTACACCGACTCTTGTTAGGCTTACTGGGCAAACCGGGATAGCTGGGCGAGGGTATGCAGACTATTGAGGGGTGTGGCCCCTGGAGAGGGATGTTGTACGTTTGGGTGGACCCGTTAGCGAAAATGACTGACCAAGTACCAGTGCATGGTAGCTACATGTGCGCTTATCACGCATGCCGTAGTCATCGCTACGTCGCAACCATGACCCCGGGGTGGTAGATCGGGTGTAGGACTACCACGGGTTGCTCTCCCGACCAGGAGAGTGCTACATGTACATCCTGCATCGCAGGAAAACTACATCAAGATCGTTCCCTTAAGGAACAAGTAGATTTGAGAAATGCTATGGACCCTTACTTGAAACTGAATCAGAAACACATAGATGTTTAAACGAAAACAAATAATAATACATAACTGGAAATTGGAAGGTTATTTAGCTGCTTGTTTCCTTTATGTTTAATTGCATGTAAATGAATTATCCACCACTCTACTCAGCGTTAGTTGCCCACAGATTTATATAACCATGTTCACATTAGGGAGTTGAGCAGCCAGCGCCACGGGCTGCAGAGGGTGTTGGGCCCAACCGAGCCCAGCCGTAGTTGTTCTTTCTCTTTTCCGTTGCAGAGGCTTTTTGTTAGAAGTGAGTACTTTTAGCATGTAGTAGCTATTTCTACTATGTTTCTCTCTATTTTTTAGTGATGGCTATGTCAGTGAACATTTCTATTCCGCTTATGGCATGTAATATCTTTGAGATTTTCTGTTCTATTTCCATTGCTATCTATTATTTATTTCTGCTTAGTTATATTGCATGTGTGATTATGGAATGTCTTTTTCATTTGATTATTTCTCGTCGGACGACTGGGTCTTGGGATCTAGTCGAGGCAATCGTTCTCGGGTTTTGTAAAGAGCCGGGATCGGGTCGTAACACTCCTCGTCCCAAGATTACGGGTTGGATCCAATAACATTATGTAAACTCGTATATAGTATAGCCTCGACGTGGGCATTGATTGGGAGCCATGTATGTAGGCTTGTATAGGCTCAAAACTATGCAAAAATAGAACTAACTAATCACCAGGGCCCAAGTTTAGTAGTGATTGATCCGACCCCCATGGGCTGTTGATTCTACGAAGGGTTGGGCCCGCAAAGCCTAAATTTTTGACTAAGTGTAAGTTAACTACGGTTAAGTTAAGTTATAAATGGCTAAGTGTTATCTGTGTATATATGTAGTGTTAGAGTTAGTGTTGAATCAGTTAAGTGTTGTACGCGTGCGTGTGTTAAGCGTTAGTATGTGTATTAAGCATATATTAGTATAGTATACCATACGTTATATATATATATATATTTATATTGTTTTAGCCTTAGTTTTGTATATATGTTTTAAGGCTTTAGTAACGTTTAGAGGTGTGATACGTATTAATAAAGTATTCCTGCCCATTCCAGGAAGCTATAGGGAATCAACCATAGATATCTATATGTATTAGTTTTAAGACATTTATAGCTCTAGTAGCACCTACACCTCTTTTGTTTATTCTTTTCCTTTTTGAATAATCTACACATACATTAAAATCTATGTAACCAAGAGAATGAAGAATTTCATTTAATATAAGCCTATTAGATATATGACCTAAAAGCTTATGTCATAACAAAGCGGAATTCTCCTTATTTAATTTACGTTTTGTACCACTTAAAGTTGCATGGAAGGTTTAATAATAGGAGGAAAATGAATGAAGCATATATAATTGGATTTTTAATGTGAATGCTACTGAAATCTTTTGAAATTACTTAAATGTCATTCAATTCGCTATATTTATAAATATGTTATTGAAAAAGTAACGTCATTCTCGTATTTGCCACTCCATCAGCCATAGCCGTTAAACTTAATAATTTTGGATTAAAATGTAATAAAAATTTATTTTGTAGTCCTCAATTTTTTTTTTGTCTTCAAATTTTATTTTTTTAATTTTCACTCCCTCCCTCCCCTTGCCAGTTCACCTCTCTTCCTCCTCACTTCCTCCACCCCCACTTTCCAACCTTCGACCACCTCCTGTCCCCCTTTTCTAACCACTACCCCTCTCAACCACCTCCTCTCTTCTCGAACATAATTAAGGGAATAAAAGCTTGCACTCAATCCCCTTGTGAGAAGAGAGAAAATACGTGGGGGTCCCTACGTGGGTTGGAAATGCACGACAACTACGGGAAGACCCTTCAAAGTTTAGAGAATTTTTCAAAACTGAGACACTATAAAAGCTACATAGAAATTGCAAAATAACCTCCGGATGTTTAGAGGTCTACCATGCGACCCTGCGTGAGAGAGGGGGCGAAGGAGGTGGTCGAAGGTTGGAGAGTGGGGGTGGAGGAGGTGGTCGAAGGTGAGGAGGAAGGGAGGTAAACTGGCGATGGGAGGAGGGGAGGGAGGGGTGAAAATTAAAAAATAAAATAAAATTTGACGACCAAAAAAAATTTGACTAAAAGAAAATTTTTTATTACATTTCAATCTAAAATCGTTAAGTTTAATTATTACAACTAGCAAAGTGGTAAATACGAAAATAGCGCTACTTTTTCAATGGCATATCTGTAAATAAAGTAAATTGAATGGTATTTAAATAATTTCAAAAGATTTCAGTGGCATTCACATAAAAATCCTATATAATTTATCATTAATATACAAAGAACCAGAATTAACTAAATTTGAATTAAGAAACAACCAAAATCGTTTATCACCAAATGGATAAGAATATCCAAATTTGTCCAATAGATAAACGGAAATCAAATTTCATCTAAATGATGGTACAATCAACGTTTCTTCCAAATCTAATTGGTGGCTGGTGGTCAAAAATAGCCTGAAATCTGCAATGGCTTCACCTCCTTACCGTCGATCACTAGATGTATCTTTCAACGTCACTTGCCATTCAACAACTTAAGCAACCTGACACAGACATTAATGTGAGTGGTAGTTCCCGAACCTATCCATCAATTGTCTGAGGGCACAAAAGCATGATTAACTTTTGAACAAACCAAAGTGTTGTACCTTTCTTTTCACGCCAAACGTGATATTTGGTACATTCCTTCTTCACGTGTCCTTCACTCTTGCAGAAGAAGCAGGTTGCCTTGGGCTTCTTTTGACTCCCTTTGGAAGAGGATAAACTTGTAGCAGCTATATCCTTATCTCGCTTCCTTTTGGACCTAGAAATTAGATGAGCACTTTCTAGTTTGTCCTGTTTTAGCCTTTCTTCCCCTTGCACACAATGAAAAATGAGCTCATTAAGAGTCCACTTCTCCCTTTGGCAATTGTAGCTAACCTTAAACTGTCTGTATTGTTCAGAGAAGGAGCTCAAAACCAAATGCACAAGAACATCATCTAACAACTCCAACTTAAGTGCCTTTAGTTTCGAGGCCAATTACGACATTTTCATGATGTGCTCCCTAATGTTTCCAATGCCCGTATACTTCAGTGAGAAGTTTTTTAAGGAGATTGATTATCTCAGTTTTCTCATTATTAGCAAATTTTTTCTCGATCTAATCAAAAAATTTCTTGGCATTTAATTCCTCTAAGATTACACCCCTAAAGTTCACTGGGATGGCATGCTCATGATCATCAGACACATGTGATTTGATGTCTCCTACCTCTCAAAGTTTTTTATTTCATTGGGAGAACTTTTATCTGTAAGAGGGGAGGGAAGATCAATCCTAAGTGCACGGTCCAGATCCATGCATCCCAGAACAATAAGGACACCTTCTTTCCAGAACTTAAAATTAGATCCATTTAATTATGGAATTGAGTTTAAGTTGGCAGTTATGGCAAATGTAGAGGAGTTAACTAAAAAACAAATGAATAACAAATTACTTGTTCATAATAAAAAATAAACAATACAACATTAATACATAGTCTTTGGAAAAGTATTAACATTGTAAAGGGCAGTCATAAGAAATGATAAATAACTATTGAAAATAATATTCATGTAATAAGTCATTAAGTCATCTTTGGATTAACTTAACTACTCACATGAATCTTAATAATTCAATAGAAACATTTGTCACTAAAATGTGCAAACATGTATTTAGTCAAGAGGTGGTTCACCTTTGGGCTAAGCACCCCACATAGAAAAACATTATACTCGATCATTTTCATGTTTCAAATAAACCAACCTATAAATTAATCTGCTTATGCTAGAATTACTAAATGTGTCAGAATATTTGATACACTAAAACCAAGTACTAATGTTTATACCTAATGATTTGTGATAGTACAATACATTCCTGATAACACATATGTCTCAATACTGAGGATCGGTATCAGTATCAACTGAATGTACTAGGTACTGGTACTAAAGTCCAGTATCAGTACTGGTTTCTTTATGTACCAATACTTAGGATGAGTACTGGTACCTAATGGGTACGGATTTTCACTGATCCATTTTCCCAAGTCCTCATGAGTACCAGTACCCATGTTGAGTACTGGTATTCATGGAGTGCAGTTTTGAGAAACTGTACCTCATGAGTACCGATACTCAACCTCATGTACCTGTAAGCAGTGTGTACCAGTACTGGCTTTATGCACCGGTACTACATCGATCCTAAAAAGGAGTCTGAAATGAAAATCTGTATCCTCTATGTACCGGTATTAAACTTTAGTATTAGTACCTGTATGAAATTGGGTTCCAGGATCGCCCGATGGCATTCCCGTACCCAACTAGTATCGGTACTCATCATGAGTACTGGTACTAGATGAGTATTGAGTTCGATTCCAGGGCGAAAACCTGGATCGTGAATCACCCCATAACATCCCTAATTCAATTTTAATCAAACACAGGCATTTCAGGAATCAAACGTGGGATTAATATTGACATGAAGCCACAAAACAAACATTAGTACATGTTGATTCATCAAAGATGGGATCAAAAAATGAATCAAAACACAAAACTCAAGAACAATACCAAAAACCCAATGGATTTATTCTTCAAAGCAATCGTTAGGGCAACGATTTGACAAATAGAAAAGGCTTTGATACCACTTGATAGATTTAATCCGTATATCAAAGCCAAATGATTTTGTAAATCCCAAGAACAATCCGCGCATCAACCCACAACGAATGAAAAGAGAGAGATGCAATGGAAATATACCTGCATCCATCGCAATGAGAGATCTAAAGGAGGTGCTTATTTTAATCGTCTAAATCATTGGGCCTGCTTCTCCAATGAGAGGCGATGACAATGTTGCTTCCAGAGAGTGACGCATGAGAGTGCGGAAGAAGACAAAAGATGGAGTGACCTTTGGGTTCTATCCAAGAGCCCTTATATTCTCTGCAATGGGGTGCAAAGAAACAAAACCCGCACACTCTTTGCATACCCCTCCATGGACCAAAACTGCTAGAATTGAAATGGCAATTTTGCCCATCAAAGAATTACATTTTCCTTTATGATTTCTATGTATGAAATATTATATTCTTATGAGATGTGAATGGTTAATTAACATAGTTAGATCACTTTAATTACGTTAAATGTGATGTCAAATATGTATGTATATATATAACACATAATTCCTTAATATTAATACATGATAGTTCACATCATGATTCTAACATAATAAACAACCACTGATATAGTACTCTTCACATTAGTGTTGGTCACTATTTATTTATTTTTTTTATATACAATAAAGTTTTGATTCTTATATGATGGTAATGTAGTTAACCGTCCTCTTCACACTTGATCAACCCTCTCTCTCCCTCCTACCTCCTCCCCCACATTTTTTACTTACACAATTTGGAATTGAATGATTTTCAACCAAATTACATTGAACAGGGGAAATTTAACAATCATTTATACCTGTGCATCTTAATTTTATACCAATGAAAAATAATTCAAAACTAATAGTTAACACCTATAAAATTTAGTTCTAAATCATTCATTTTGCACCTATATAAATTTTTTTATACTCTCATTTCTTCGTAAAAATTCAAAATAAAAATAATTTTAATTGCACCACACACACAAAATGGAACTGCTAAGATTATCTAATTTTAATAAAATTTAATAAAATTTTACATATTTTATATTTTTATATATTAAATGATTTCGATCTATAAAATTTTATTTGGAAACATTAACTATATATAAAAGTATATCTAAACAGTAGGTATAACTTGAGCCTCGTCATATGATTGATTTGAAGTTGGATGCTCCCACACTATATGTCATCCAAGCTGTTGGCATTGCAAATCCCATCAACGACAGATACCTTATGCAAGTAAGTTAAAATGACTGAAGATGGTTCGTTATCTTACGAAATAAAAGTACTAGAAGCTTGGTCCTGAAATTTTTCAGTCAAATTAGATCAAATTAAAAATGTTCAATACATAAACTTGCACCATCATCTCCAAACGCTTAAATCTATCTATATATGCACATGGTACACGACAATCTTGGAAAAGCTTGTCGATTAGATGGAAACATTACAACAACCTCACAGTCCGCGGAACTGCAAAGACGTAACGACGAATCAGATATCATGAACACGCAGGAGAGGTGGGGGAAGGACCACGGCTCCCTTGAGTCGCATGGCGTTAATGGCGAATTGGAAGGTACAAGAACAAGTTGATGTGCAACTTGTCCACTTGCATGCCCACTCATCCCGTATGGTATATAAATGTACAAATCCCCAGCCAAGTCTGGCTAGACATCAGCAGGGAAAAGGACCCGCCCAAAGTTTGAATTTTTGGCATGTTTTATTACATTCTTATTGGCAGTTAAATGTATAGGTGCAGATTGATTGGTCACTGTAGGCCACCCCTTGGTCGCAGAGGTCATCGTTATACTATGATGATATGTATCTCTCGGCACGGTGCAGGTGCATGAAATACTTAGATATATATACATACATCACAGCCAATATTTGATTCCCTTCTGATGCATGGAAGAACGGCGTGTGATACTTCATTTCAAAGATAGATCATGACCAAGTGGTTGTACAATGGATATTGTATATTTTTCTGTGCAATTTCGTACAAGTTTAAAGGAAAATTTTATTCTATATATCAAAGATAAAGTGAATAATATATGAATATTGAAAAGATTTTATCGTTGGATTAAAATCGAAAATATGAATTTGTATATGATATGATCAAACGACAATAAGTAAATTGACTGTCATCTAAAGTCCATCTCAGAGTGATCAAATTAAGTTGTTTTCAAGTATATGGGTATAAATGCAAATGGTCTAGTGTGGTGTTTAAAACATATGTGCAGATACTTATTTTGTAATTAACACTTCTTCGATGGGCGGAAGTGCAAATCACCTGTGCAATTAGTGAGACTAATTGCATTTCTCTAAGGGGTTATGGTCCTCAAGAGACCCACCAACCCTAATCTCTAAAATCCCCCATCGTTATCAGAGAATCGTGAGTGATAGAGACCTCTTGAGAGGAAGGAGGACAGCTAGAGAAGATCTTCATCTTTTTGTGCAATCCATTAGGATCCAAGGTGGGATCTCTTGGAAGAGTTCTAATCATTGTCCTACTACTTAGAATCTAACATGAACATAGGTATTTTTCTCTCCCACATATTAGATTAGATCTGATTGCATGCTTTGATGTCTAATAACTAGATATCACAAAATCTTGTGTACAAGAGAAGATAAACCTCTAAATTATTTTGCTTCAGTATATATATGTGCATTTATCTTCATAGATTAGATCATAAACTAATGTGGGTTAAAGAGTTCTTTTCATATCCCAGAAAATGCACGAAACCAATCTATAACCGTTGCCAATACCGGTACTTATGATGAGTACCGGTACAAGCAGCATACTATTGATACACAGAGAAGTGAATTGTAACTAGCTTGTACCAGTACTCTTCATGAGTACTGGTACCACTACCTCCAGATTGACACTAGGACATCCCAAGTCCGATACTGGAACCCACATGTACCGGTACTCGCCATAAGTGCCGGTACAAGTGAGTCCCAGACCATGTTCTAGGCTTCAGATCATCAGGACTTGTAGCTTACAAGTACCAATACTGGTCACCAGCACCGGTACTTGTTAGCTACAGGCAAAGTTCCAGTACTCAACAAGTACCGGTACTCTTCATGAGTACCAGTACTCGTTGAGACCAGTTGTTTCCTGGAGGGATACCAGTACTCACTGAGTACCGGTACTCATCACGACTACCGGTACATAATGAGTACTAGACAAGTACTCATCCAAATATGGGTTAGTGGTCCATTCTAAGTTAGAGGTGGGTTAATTTAAGTTAAGCCCCTGAGGGTTTAAGAATTTAAATCCACAACAAGTGGTATCAAAGCCAACCCACTCTCTACTTAGTATATTTCAGCCAGGTCTAATTAATAAGGTACATTACTCTTGGATAACCTAGTTGAAGCAGCATCTCACCAAAGTGAGTTCTCCTGTGGATACTAGGATTGTCTGTGAGTAATAAAAGGACGAATGTGTGATAGTAGATGGGTGTGCACTGGTCCAAAGAAAAGTGCATACTCCATCTACTTTCACTCATTTGCGTGGGAGTAATGAGGTGTTGATTGTTAGGATTTCTAGGTAGTCATTAAATCGGCCCAAAGGAAGGTTCATGACTGACTTGGATTTGAATCAACAGTCATTTCATACCACACCACATCTTTAATTACAAGTCAACCTCTCGTCCAAAGATGAGACCCTTGATGGAGTTAACTAAGACATGTGATGGGATTAAGAAATTGATTAGACATATTATGATTTAAAGGAGTTTAATCTTATGTTTATCTCCATTTATTTTCAAAAATGTCTTCTGCCAACATAACCGCCACTTTAAACTCCATACCCATGTTGAGTGGCTCTAACTTTAAATCCTGAAAAGAGAACTTACTGATAGTCCTATGGGTTATGGATCTTGATCTGCCAATTAGGGAAGACTCTCCTATCCTTACGGACACTAGTACTCTCGGTCAAAAGAGAGAAAAGGAAAGGTGAGAGAGGTCTAACTGGATTTTGCTAATGATCATGAAGAGAGCCATACCAGAGACTTTTAGGGGTATATGTCCAGTGATATAACCACTGCCAAGGACTTTTTGGCTGAAATTGAAAAGAGGTTTGCCAAGAATGAAAAGGCAAAAATTGATACACTCTTGGCTAACCTAATTTCAATGAAGTATAAGGGAAAGGGCAACATTAGAGAATATATTTTGGAGATGTCCCATGTTGCTTCAAAGTTAAAAGCACTCAAACTAGATCTTTCTGAAGATCTATTAGTGCATTTGGTCTTGATATCGCTCCCTCCTGCCTTTAACCAGTTCAAGGTGAGCTACAACTGTCAGAAAGAGACTTGGTCTCTGAATGAGCTCATCTCGCACTGTGTTCAAGAGTGTGGATTCTTCCCTAGCAGGAGAGGTGATGTAATAATTGCGGAAATAAAATATAAACAATCTCACAAAATACAATCACACAAAGTACACAAAGATTTTTAGGTGAAAACCCAAACCGAGTGAAAACCACCACCTAACCCTCTCGAGTTAGGATTTTCCGATCAACCAAGTTGATCAAAATCCACTAAACGAATCACTTTAAATGAGGGTGATTCAACCTCAATTACAACCACGCTACAAGTATGAGGGTAGCGTTCCTCAACCCCTTCTCTCCACGAGAAGGATTTTGTCCCACGAAGGAGACGGGAATTCGCAAAGCAAATACCTAACCAAATAACAAAGATAAAATAACAAATAATCCTATAGAGCCAACAAAGTAATTTTAAACCTAAGCTTCTATAGGAATTAAGAAACTCCCCTTTGCAAGGAGTATGTCGAGTCGATGATGCGGGTGCGTGAGCCACGCAATGGCGCAACGTCGCTCTCGTGAACTACGGCAGGAGAGCGGGTGCGTGAAGGCTTGATGCTCTCTAGATGAAGAATTAGAGCTTGGAGAGCAAGAGAGACGCAAAATGGTTTGAAAGTGTATTGCAAGGTGTGTCTTGTGTATCTTAGGTGTGTGTTGGTGTGCAAGAGGTTCCCCTCTATTTATAGAGGCCTTAGGAAGGCTTTGGATGGCTTAGGAAAGGCTCCATAGTCGTTGGGTGCAAAGCCCAAGTGAATTAACCCGAAATCAGGAACAATCATTGCACTGACAGGGTTATCAGACGTCTGATTCTGGCATCAGGCGTCTGGAAGACCACTTTAAGATGTCTGAAAATAAGGTCAGACGTCTGATTTTGGGCGGGTCTCTTCCTGACTTGAATTAGATCTAAACAGGGTTCTTGTGCAAGTCCATCAGACGACATATAGGACGTCTGGCACTATGTCTGGACGTCTGGAAACCTACTTTTTCTGTGGGAATGGATTTCCAAACGTTGCAACAGCTAGAAAATCTCTGAGAAGAGATTTTGGGTCAGCCAAGGCAAAACGGTCAATTATCAGACGTCCGGAAAGGCCTATGGACGTCTGATAAGGCTCTAACGGTTATATTCTGCAGTGTTTGCTAAGTCAGCCAACAGTCCACTAATTGGACGTCTGGCAAGTCCATCAGACATCTGGACTAAGGTCTAGACATCTGATTTTATTAAACAGTATACTAAGTCCAGTCTAATAGTTATCAGACGTCTGAATCAATAGTCAGACGTCTTAAAACACTTTATCAAACGTCTGATTTGGGAATTAGACGTCTGGAAACTCTGTTTGAACCCTATATTGGTTTTCTAAGTATTCTACAGAAAACCTAAGTATCCTAGGGTTGTGCCTGTGTTCCTAAGATTACTGTTAGGGCACTTTGAGGCTCTTTAACATAATGTTTTAAGGAAATAAAGAGCAAGAAAATAAAGACAAAAGTACATGAAAGGATTAAACAAAATTCTATCCTATTCTTCTTGTCCATCTATCTTCAATCTATCGCTCCTCGCGAATCTCCTCTGTTCTCCATCAAGCTCCTCCAATCTGTCCTAGATGCGAGCTCGAATTCCATCTAATCACGTCTACATTTGCAATTGACCTGAAATCTAAGACTCCAAGTGTAAATGTTAAATAACACGTGTTTTGTTATCATCAAAATAAATGATCGTGGTGCTTTAGCACCAACAAAGAGGAGGAGAGAATGAAGCAAGATAAGACAGAAAATGCTAATGCTGCCACTTCCTCTAAAGGAAAAGGCAAGGCTAAGAAGAGAACTACAGAAGCTGCAAATACAGCTTCACAAAAGAAGCAGGAGGGGAATGTTGCAGAGTCATCTAAATCAGGATGCTTCTTTTGTAGAGCTGAGGGGCACCAGAAGAAGCACTGTACCAACTATCATGCTTGACGTGCTAAGAAAGGTATGGCTCATAGTTTGGCTTATTCAGAAATAAATTTGGCTTCGGTTCCTAGGAACACTTGGTGGATGAATTCAGGTGCTACCACTCACATAAGTGTGTCTATGCTGGGTTGCCTGAGCTGTCGAAGTCCAACTGAAGCTGAGAAATTCACTTATGTCGAGGATGGGAAGGCCATTGAAGTTCAAGCTATAGGACAATTTAAATTATTGTTGAAAATCAGGTTATATTTGGAATTGAATGAAACATTTATTTTACCATCTTTTAGATGTAATCTCATTTCTATTTATGTTTTGGATAAATATGGTTTCACTTGCAGTTTTGGTGATGGAAAAGTTTCTTTGTTTTATGATTCCAAATTAATGGGTACTTGTTTTCTTTCACATTTTGATCATTTATATTGTCTTGAAACCATTTGGATACACGGGAAGTGAAAAGAAAATTAGATAATGAATCCTCAGCTACACTATGGCACAAGAGATTATGTCACATCTCCAGAAGGAGAATAGAGAGACTTGTGTCAAACGGTATTTTGGAACCCATAGACTTTTCTAATTTTGATCAATGTGTGGAGTTTATTAAGGGAAAACAAGCCATTAAAAGAAAGTTTGAAGCCAATAGGTCAAATGGTGTCTTGGATGTGATTCATATGAACATCTGTGGGTCATTTCCTACGACTGCGTGGAATGGTCAACAGTATTTTATCACATTCACAAACGACCACCCAAGATATGGCTTCATATACCTAATTCAGGAAAAGGCACAGTCCTTGGACACGTTCAAAAATTTTAAAGTCGAAGTTGAGAATCAACTCGACAGAAGGATTAAATCCATCAGATCCGATAGTGGTGGTAAATACTACGGTAGATATGACGGATCAGGTGAACAACGTCCAGGATCGTTTGCCAGGTTCCTAGAGGAATGCGGTATCGTTCCTCAGTACACCATGTCGGGCTCGCCCACTATGAATGGTGTTGCTGAAAGACGAAACAGGACGCTTAAAAACATGGTAAGGAGTATGATTGCTCATTCTTCCTTACCAGATTCACTCTAGGGAGAGGCCTTAAAGATTGCAACTTATATTCTGAATAGAGTCCCAACTAAAGCAACAAACAAAACACCATATGAGCTATGGACTAGGTGAAAACCCAGTCTTAAGAATTTTCATGTGTGGAGATGTCCAACTGAGGCTAGGCCTTATAGTCCAAATGAAAAGAAATTGGACACAAAGACTGTCAGTTGCCATTTTGTTGGGTATTCTGAAAGGCCAAGAGGATATAAATTTTATGATCCCACAACTAAGGCAATTTTTGAGTCTGGTAATGCTAAGTTCTTTGAAAGTGTTGAGCCTACCCAAGTTAACAGGGTTAAAGACTTTGTCTTTGAAGAGGAAAACATACTTATTCCTCCTGGAATTACTCAGGTAGATGAGGAGCATGTCTTTGACATACCTCAAGATAACTAAAATGAAGACAATGATACAGTTTCAGCCCCTATAGAGCAGCCTCAGACATATATAGAAAATGTGCCATTAAGGAGATCCACTAGAGAAAGAAGGAGTGCCATTTCAGATGATTATGTAGTATTCCTTTAGGAACATGAGACAGACATTGGGGTGATGGAAGATGACCCTGTCAGCTTCCGTCTGGCAATGGAAAGTCCGAATCATGAAAAGTGGATTGAGGCTATGGAAGAAGAAGAGGTCAATGAAAGACAATCACGTTTGGGATGTTGTTCCACTTCCAGAAGGTGTGAAACCCGTTGGTTGCAAACGGATTTTTAAAACCAAATGGGATTCAAAAGGAAAAGTGGAGCGATATAAAGCGCATCTTGTCACTAAGGGTTTAACTCAAAAGGAAGGCATTGACTATAAGGAGACATTCTCTTTTGTTTCTTCTAAGGATTCTCTAAGGATTATAATGGCACTTGTGGCCCACTTTGATCATGAGTTGCATCAGATGGATGTAAAGACTGCATTCCTTAATGGTGACATTGAGGAAACCATTTATATGGTTCAGCTTGAACATTTTGTTAGGGGTGATCCAAAGAGTATAGTTTGCAAATTAAGGAAATCCATCTATGGACTCAAGCAGGCATCCAGACAATGGTATTTTAAGTTTCATCAGGTGATTCTCTCATTTGGTTTTGAGGCAAATCTGGCTGATAAGTGCATATACCATAAGTTCAGTGGGAACAGGTATATCTTCTTGGTCCTCTATGTTAATGACATTCTACTTACTATAAATGATATGAATATCCTTTTAGACACCAAGACATTTCTTGCCAAATACTTTGACATGAAAGATCGTGGAGATGCTTCATTTGTATTAGAGATTGAAATATGTCGAGATCGTTCTCGCCATATTCTTGGTTTATCCCAAAGAAGCTATATAGACAAGGTACTCAAGAGGTATGGCAAGCAATATTTCAAGCCACTGGACACTCCTATGGCTAAGGGAAACAAGTTTAGTCTAAACCAGTGCCCCTTAAGTGATTTGGACAAACGGGAAATGCAAACAGTTCCTTATACATTTGTCATTGGCAGTATACTGTATGCCCAAGTTTGTACTAGACCTGACTTGCCGTACATTACAGGCATGTTGGGCAGATACCTAGCAAACCCAGGAAAAGATCATTGGAGAGCAGCCAAGAGAGTATTGAGATATTTGCATAAGACACGGGATTTTATGCTCACCTTCAAGTGGTCAGAAAAGCTTCAGATCTGTGGCTATACTGACTCAGATTTTGGTGGATGCCAAGATAGCAGAAAGTCTACTTCAGGATATGTATTTCTGCTTGCCAATGGTGCCATCTCTTAGAAGAGTGCAAAATAGTCTCTTATTGCCTCTTCCACTATGGCAGTAGAATTTATGGCACGCTATGAGGTATCCGATCATGAATATGGCTGCGGAATTTTATATCAGGGATGCGCATAGTAGATGGCATTGATAGGCCACTACAAATGTTTTGTGATAATCAGTCCACAGTTCTCTACTCCAATAACAATAAGAGCTCCTTCAAATTAAAGCACATTGAGATCAAATTCCTGGTTGTTAAAGAAAGGATACAGAATGGGCAACTGTTTATAGAGCACATCGGTACAAACTCCATGGTTGAGGATCCTCTTACTAAATGAATAATACCCAAAATGTTCCATGAACACTCAGCTTCTATTGGTCTTATGTCCTTACAGAAGTTTCAGCTTTAGTGGGAGTTTGTAATTTGTATAGTGCTCATTTTGTAATAAACAATTTCAGTTATTCAGACTTTTAGTTATGTATAAAGTTTCGTAAAGCTTCATTTCTACTATGAAATAAACAAAACTTAAAAGTTTTTCAATTCTGTGATTGCCCATTCTGAGAAGTAATTTGGTTTTGGTTTTGAAAGTAATCTCTATTCAGAGGACCAGTTGGGAATAGGCATGCATAGATCACATTGACATGTAATTTCCATGCTGCACATCCACACGTTTCTGGTTACCTTTTGTATTAGTATACATGGTCATTGTTGGTTTAGTTATTAGGATATAGCAAAGGCCGCTTTGGCTCTATTACTAGTGTAACTGGTAAATTGGGTTGTCTTTAGATATGCATTTCCAGATATGACAGCAAAGTTGATCTCAAATTTGGTTTTGTATGTTGTTTGATTAACAGGTTACATATGCAGTCCAAGTGGGAGATTGTTGGATTAAAATCCAACATATGGACTTGTATATGTAAATTCATATACATAGATATGATCAAACGACAATAAGTAAATTGACTGTCATCTAAAACCCATTTCAGAGTGATCAAATTAAGTTGTCTTCAAGTATATGGGCATAAATGCAAATGGTTCAGTGTGGTGTTTAAAACATATGTGCAAAGACCTGTTTTGTGATTAACACTTCCTCAATGGGAGGAAGTGCAAATCACCATGCAATTAGTGAGACTAATTGCATTTCTCTAAGGGGTTATGGTCCCCAAGAGACCCACCAACCCTAATCTCTAAAAAATCCCCATCGTTATCAGAGAATCGTGAGTGACAGAGGCCTCTTGAGAGGAAGGAGGATGGTTGGAGAAGATCTTCATCTTCTTCTTGTGCAGTCCATCAAGATCCGAGGTGGGATCTCTTGGAAGACTTCTAATCGTTGTCCTACTACTTAGAATCTAACATGAACACAGGTATGTTTCTCTCCCACAGATTATATTAGATCTGATTGCAATCTTTGATGTCAGATAACTAGATATCACAAAATCTTGTGTACAAGAGAAGATAAAACTCTAAATTATTTTGCTTCAGTATATATATGTGCATTTATCTACATAGATTAGATCATAAGCTGATGTGGGTTAAAGAGTTCTTTTCATATTCCAGAAAATGCACGAAACCAATCTATAACCATCGCCAGTGCCGGTACTTATGATGAGTACCGGTATAGGCAGCATACTGTTGATACACAGAGAAGTGAACTGTAACTAGCTTGTACCGGTACTCTTCGTGAGTACCGGTACCACTAGCTCCAGATTGACTCCAAGACGTCCTAAGTCCAATACTGGAACCCACATGTACTGGTACTTGCCATGAGTATCGGTACAAGTGAGTCCCAGACCATGTTCTGGGCTTCAGATCATCAAGACCTGTAACTTACAAGTACCGGTACTGGTCACCAATACTGGTACTTGTTAGTTACAGGAAAAGTTCCAGTACTCAACAAGCACCGGCACTCTTCATGAGTACCAGTACTTGTTGAGACCAATTGTTTCCTGGAAGGATACCAATACTCACTGAGTGTTGGTACTCATCACGAGACCAGTACATAGTGAGTACTAGACAAGTACACATCCAAATATAGGTTGGTGGTCCATTCTAAGTTAGAGATGGGTTAATTTAAGTTAAGCCCCTGAGAGTTTAAGGATTTAAATCCACAACATTTATTTCTCTTTTTCTTTAAAAGAAAACGGAATCAATCTTATTCATCCCCACTCTCGAGGAGCTATCAAAAGGTAAGCGACCAGATCCAAACATGTCAGGTACATGTAAAAGGGACCACAACTCGTGACTTAGTACAGCAACGCAACAAAGCAAGACTAACAACCTAACAAAAAACTTTAGAAAGAAGAGTAGATGCAGGGAAATTAAAGCTTATCAAGCCTGACCGAACCCTTAGTGTTACGAACGCACTCAAGACGTTTTTTAAGACGTCTGGGAAGTGTCCCAGATGTCTGGAAGCACTTCCAAACGTCTGGGATCTATTTTCGGTGGCACGCAAGACTGCGTCTACGCGCAGGCGCACGCAGACCCGCAACCGCCTTCCTCACTCTTTTTCCCTCTCTCCTCCTACGACCGCAGGCGCAGCGCTGTCTCTCTCTCTCTCTCTCTCTCTCTCTCTCTCTCTCTCTCTCTCTCTCTCTCTCTCTCTCTCTCTCTCTCCCTGCGCGGCTTTAAAAACGCCACGCCCTCTCCCTCACTCTATTCACCTCCGCCCCCTTCCTCCTCTCCTTCCAACCAGTGTGCGAGTCCGAGCGTGAGCGAGCGGCGGCGGCGACAGCCGCGGTGAGTGCGGGAGGAGGTGCTGCGCAAGGGAGGAGGCGTCGGCCGTGAGGGCTCGAGCCTGCTGGGGCAGCGGGAGCCGGCCGGCGGGGGCACAACGGGCGCAGAGTGACGCGAGAGGCCTGCTGCAACTCGAGCAGCAGGCAGAGGAGGCGCGGCGGGGCCGTGCGTCACGGGCGGAGGGAGAGTCGCACCCTGGTTCTGGAAATTTTTCCAGAATCAGACGTCTGGGCTTCCAACCAGACGACGAGGAAGACGTCTGGTAAGTTATTTTCGTACCTTCTTCTTCCCTTCGACCGTCCGTACTGAGCACGAGGAATGGGTACGCGCAGGGTCTGAGATTTGCATCCAACGCGAATCAGACGTCTAGCAGTGGTGCTAGACGACTGGAGCGACTTCCAGACGTCCGGGGTGACCATCGGACGTCTGGGAACTAGGCCAGATGCCCCCGCAGGCTTCTAGACATCTGAGAGACCACACAGAACAAAGGTAACCTCTGATCCACTTTTTAAGATGTCTGGAAGAGGTTCCAGACGTCTGAATTTGCACTGTTTCGTCGTTTTCGACCCGTTTAGGGCCCGTTCGGAATCCGTTTTCCGCGTTTCGAGTTGCGTACTTTTCGGAATTAAATCCTCTACCCGTATACAGTAGTTGTATACTGTTTTGAGAAACTCCTTGTGTTTGATCCTTGTGATAGGACCCCATTCCGTTGCAGTCTCGGGGGTTGCGGAGGTACGCGGAATTCCCGACTACGCCCCCAGTACGCCTGTTGTAACCGGTAGAGTGGCTTTTAAGTTTACTAGTATAATCTGTTAAATTATGGAACCATAAATAGAACCTAGGACATTGCATGAATCCTAGGAATGAGAAATAGATTGAATGATAGATCCTAGGTGTTGCATGAATCCTAGGGCTGGAAAACCAGATTGTATGATAGATCCTAGGATATGGCATGAATCCTAGGATGGAAAAACTAGTGGAATATACGAATACTGCAGTCTTGGAAAATGTGGAAAAGAAATAATAGCTACCTATAAATTGGTTTAACAGCTGCCTGTTATAAATAAATGAACATGATTGAGAATATGGGATGTATGAACGTGAAATTGGAAAGGTGAAACCTGAATGTGCTGAGTTAAAAGAACTGGAACCCTACGGGGAATTAGGAGTGGAACTCCTGGAAAGAGAAAGGAATAGAACTAAGAAAGAAAGACGTGATAGTGTGCTCTCTTGGGTACGTAATACCAAGGGAAGTACCTGTACCTGTTTAGTGCAGAGCAGAGCCAGCCGCCCCAGGGACCCGGGGTCAGGACTGGCTACTTTGTACCGACTTGCTGGCCCTCGTGTACGTAGTACCGAGGAGAGCTACTACTGTAGGGAGGTACTAGCTACCCCACGGGCCCCGGGGTTCTGCTAGCCTCCTACACCGACTCGTTAGGCCCACTGGGCAAACCAGGGTAGTCAGGCAAGGGTGCGCGGACTGTGGAGGGGCAAGGCCCTTGTTTGGTTACTGTAAAGGGGTTGGACCCCTGTCACTGAGAGGGCTCTGCCCTGTACTGGTTCCGTACTGTGCTTTGGGCGCACCTGTTAACGGAAACGACTGACCGCGTGCCAGTGCGGGTTAGCTACCTGTGCGTTTATCGCGCGTGCCGTAGTCACCGTTACGCCTGTCCGTGACCTTGGGGTGGTTGACTGAGAGTAGGATCACCACGGGGGACTCTCCCGGCCAAGAGAGCACCACGTGCTACTTCTACTGTTCGAAAAAGACTGCAATCAAGATCGTTCCCACGAGGAACATTCGAGATCAAGTGAAGGATCTGAGAAATAGATAAATTTTGAAACCATAGAAAGACGTAAATAAAGGAAGAAAGAAAATTAAAACAGCTACTGTACACTTTACTGTTTCTTTAGTTTAGCTGCCACTCTACTCAGCGTTTTACTGACGTGTTACACTCGTTACCATTCAGGACCAGGCGTTGAGCAGCCAGGGTCAGCGGCTGCAGAGGACGCTGGGCCGAGTAGGGTCCAGTAGAGTTACCACTGTTCTCTTGTGCCTCTTTTTGGTTCCACTGTAGTGAGTAGTTCTTGTTACCGCTGTACTTTTCTTTACCTGCAGTTTCATATTATGTTATGAATGTTGTTCTACTGTTGTGGTGGTATATACTGTAGTGGTTTCTTTCCTTACTGCTGTATTTTCTTACTGTTAGTTATATTCATGCTGAATGTGGTTTATTTTACTGCTCTTTTGGTTACTTCCTCGTTGGACGACCAGGTCTTGGGTTTAGTCGAGTCGGTCCGATTCTCGTGTCTCGTAGGGACTCGGGAATCGGGTCGTTACACTTAGCCATAGCTAAAAGCTACAATAGTTGGTGTAGGTTTCCCAGATCCCAGAAGTAGAAGCCGCAAAATAAGAGGCAAGGGCAGTGGTAGCAGGAGAGATATAGTGGGCAGGGCCTATGCAATTCCTGCAAGCCTGTAAAGAGCAGAAATCCTCCCTAAGGGCCCAAGGGAGGGCCAACTTACCATTCCACCAAAATTCCAGCAAAGTGGAATTCGATTCCAAGTGCACCGATGAGGTATCGTCAATAGTCTTGAGCACATGAGTGAGGGAGAGGATGATCGCTTTTTCTTTGAAAATCGAGGACCCAAGGAAAGAGAGGAGGAGAAACATCAAGTCCAGTAGCAGCAGTCAACAAAGGGGGAATTGAAGGATTGCCCTTAAAAGCAGCCTACATAGAAAATTTAGGGCACCTAGAAATCTCATGGCCAAGTTGTTGAAACCTTGTTTCACATCTTGTTTTAGTGTTAACAAAATTATTATGGATTAATGTTTGCCATTAAGTGTTTTTCAGATTTAGGTGAAGGAGCAAGGCAAACAGGAAATGATGGAGGCATGATGGTGAGAAGAAAAAGAGCATGTCATGAAGGAGGCAAGATGACAAGGAAGAGTCAAGGAGGAGAAGATTATCTTCGTCCTTTTGTTTTTTAGATTAGATTTTATATTCATAGATTGTATGCCTCCTAACAATGTAATATAACTTAGATCATAAAAATTAACTAGAGATAAAACTACGATTCATATTACGATTTTTTTCAAACAACGCAATTGATTAATTCACTTAAAAAGGTATTTGTTAACCCACAAGTGCCGGTACTAAAGTTTAGTACCGATACATATGAGTTACAGGTTTGGCTTTTCTTAAAGAAACAAACTTATACCCCGCGAGTACCAGTACTCATAATCAATACCGGTACTGGAGGCAACGAGTATCAGTAATCATGATTAGTACAGTACAAGTGGGTTACAGATTTGTGTTAAGAGTTTAAAACCCAAATCTAGAAGCAATAAGTACCGGTACTCATACTTTAGTGTACCAACTAGCCGTTGGCTTAAAACAGAACGGCTGGAATATTTATTTTGTCAAAGTGAACGTTGGGAATTAAATCCCAACTTCTAGGAGTCATATCCCTGAGGTCCTAAACCCTATAAAATGAGTCTTGGACTCTTGGTTTGCACACAAGATATACAAGAGACATAAGAGAAAATTCTAGAGCATATAATTCATATTTTCCACCACATATTCAAGAGAAGAAATTGTGTTTGCTGCTTTCCAATCATGCTATAGGTTTACAAACACATTGATGTGTTTTGCTCATGCAATTCAACGTGATTCACGTCCTTCCTAGGTTCTCAAACTGGTATTATCTTATATATATATTTGTTGAGAGGCTTAAGTCTTAGTTGTAAGATCTTTTCTGTCTTACACCTGTATTTCATTTGTTTTTGAGCATTTGCTCGTTGGGTTGTAACAAACCCATTTTCTTGTACTTGGGTTAAGGTAACCCATTAATTACCTCAGTTTGGTAAATTGATTCTCTCAAGGTTGAGGGAATCGGGTTAAAAATCCTAAGCTGAGAGGCTTAGGTAGTGGAATATCCAAGTGAGGGGAACCACTTTACATTTTGTGTCCTTTGTGGTTTGATTGTTTGTGCAAATTTCTGTGTACTACTAATATTTCACTTTTGAGTATTTGTGCACATAACCATATTCCATATTTTAGATCCTAACACAAGTTTCATACAACTTGGACAAAATAAAACTTTTTCAAAAATAACACGTTGAGCGATTTGGGCATCCCCACTGAAAATGAAAATAGAATCCGCACGAGGGGCTAACAGATCAACCTCCACACAAACCTTAGGGTATCCAGGTCTCAAACCTTGGATCATACGAGAAGCCACACAGATGGGGGATCCAAGTTGGTAAGCAATCGAAAGAAGGGCATTTGGGTGGAGGTGATGCAAATTTAGCCCAGGGAAGCCAACCCACACAGGAACCATAGAAATATGCAAGCCAGTATGAAAAGCCAACATCCATCAGATGAACTAACAATGCGTTCAGTCAATAACAATGAAACCCGCAGAATAAATGCTGTAAGAATCCAAGTATCGCATTAGAGAAGCCAGTGACGAACATCCAAAGAAGTCAAGGTAAAAGCTGATCTCGCATTAAAACGGTTAGCCAAACAATCTTTTAACCTAAGAGCTGAGGACTTAGGACCCCAAGCACGAACAACAATAGAGGTAGAGAAACCCAACAACAACTCAGAAACCTCATCCAAAGATCCCATCTCGCAACTCTAAACGTCGGACCTTCAAGGCGAGCTCCACAAAAGAGGGTTCCAAGGAACCAAAGCCCGCAACCACCAAGGCAAAAGATTGCCTCAGTGGAAGAGGATCCTATGTACAAGAGAGAGAGTGAGGAGATCGGGGTGAGGGAGGATGGGAGTCCATGCCTCACAAGCCACCCAAGAACCACGAAAAGCGAAAAGGCGAAAAAACACCGCGGAAAACCAAATGGCCCAGAGCAACCAAAAACAATAGCCAGCCAGCGATCCAAGCCATAAGAGCGAAAACCAACACCAAAACCAAAACAAGCGAGCCAAACTCAAGAAAAAAGAAGGAAGAGAAAGTCTAGGGTTGCTCTCCACAAAGCTCCAAAAGGAGCCATTGTAAAGGCGAGGGGCTCAGAGGCCCCCCTCCGAGGAGGGAGGACCGAAAGGCCTCACCAGCATGACGGAGGCAGAACCCTAAATCGAGAAAAGAGAAAGGGAGAGAGGGGAGAGGGGGGAGGGAGGGGATGGGACAGGAGCGAGGCGGGGGGACCGAGGTGCAAAAGAGAGCAAATGAGCCGCTCGATTTTATTTCCCACTTATCACATCTACTATCATCTATCATATCTATCTCTTATCAATCATATCTACCCCACTAATCACTCTTACCCATCACATTCACCTATCACATAATCCACTCCCAATACAAATAAAAATAAAAATCAATAATAACATATCAACTCAACTATTATATCTTATCCATTTACTTTTCTTTAAGACTTCCTAAACTTTACCCAATCTCATGGCTCATTTGGCAATGGGATTAAGAGAGGTTTTTCTCGATCCGTAGATTTTGTTCAAGTTTTTTTCATCGTTTCAACACAAACTCCTACATAATTACTTACAATTATTTCAATCAAATCACAAAAATATTTACTCTCACTTTTACCATTAAAAATATCCACTACACCATTCACTCTCACTTTTAATATTAAACAAATACTCACTAATATTTTTCACTCCTACTTATACTATTAAATCAATATCCACTAACATCACATCATTACACCAATCATTTTAACCATCTACTTATCCCTCCACTTATTCCACCACCCAAACAAACACCTATCTCCACTTATTCCATTTTAATCTATTCCTACAATGTTTTATCCACCCTCCAAACAAAATCTTAAACTTTAACAGCATGTTTGTTTTTAAGAATGAGTTTTTGAGGAATTGCACATGGAATAAGGATTTTGAGGAATAAGTGGTGGAATAAGTCCCTTTTGATGTTTGGTTGTCATATTGAAGTTGTAGAGGAATAAGTGACAATCATTCTACGTTTAGAAGAATTGGATTGTTTGGTTGGAAGAATAAAAAAGAGAATATATGCGAATGCGATGGATTGTTTGGGAAATATTGTATTTATAATACTTGAAATTGACCAAACTACCCTTGGGATGGATGGTGTATCTTGGAAACTTGTGAATGATTTTTAGGGAGGAAATAAATGGATGGGAATGCAATGCATGTTGGGTTAGACTAAATTGGTTGAAAGGGTTAATATGACTAACTAGAGTGTTTGGTGATTTTTGTCAACCACCACCCAAGTTAAGTAGGTAGTTTTAGTTCTAAAGTTCACTTGTGTTGAAATGGGATGTTTCATATTGTCATAATTATTAAATTTTTAAACACCTACCAAGTGAACTCAATGTTGTAAACGATTTGATGGACAGTGTACTAATATTGTAAGATAAGTAATAGGATGTGTTAGTAAGATATATTAATAATCATATCGTTTATTATGTTAGGTCATTGTTGACTATTTGCCTTGAAGTGTAATATTAGAAAGGATGGGTTAATTGTTAAGTCAATTAAATTATAAAGCCGTCTAAGATATTTGAATGATAAGATTAGATTATACGATGTTATAAGTACATGGACCTGTTGTAATTGGAGAGACAATATCAGAAGGCTTATAAGTTTATAAATATCCATAAGAAGTTGATCAATTTACACAAATGACGGTGAAATGCACTCATAATTGGAATGTTATCACATTGATAAAAGTAATTACAAAAGTCATGTTTGACATTGTTTCACATCTACATAGTATGGATGCATCAACTTAAAAAAGACTTGTTCCATATGTACAAAGTATGGATACACAAAATTACATGAATGAAATATGATTACATCAAGTACGACATCATTAATGACATGACGCACGAGAGCTTATATTTCCAAACAAGCAACAATCATATTTGGTGTGTCTTTCACTAAACGTAGATAACATCCTTGGGCTGTTATATCCAAACCCGTACATACAATGTAAAGGTTATAGTGAACGACATGAAGGACATTCAAGTGAAAAAATGATTGTAGGCAGACTTGACTCTTCGAACTCCCATTTCATATGCACATGGAATCTGAGTTAATTTAATGAGTAGCTCAGGTAATAGACATTATTAATATCGTATAGACATAAAGTCAAGGACTAGCCATGTATATGCAAGGCCACCAATTCGAATAATGATGCGGAATATTGGATAAGCTTTCTAATATACAGGAGCAACCAAAAAAATACCATGCAGGAAAAATGAAGAGTGTACAAGGTAACTAGAACAATACATGAATTCGAAGACGATAAACTACAAGTCCAGAACAAAAGCAAACTCAAACAACAAGAACAAAGTCAATGAATGAGGAACAACATCAATCGAAGAAAAAATGAAATGAACAAGAAGTGCTGGAACCAAAACAACAGCTAAAAGAAGCTGAGAATAAGATGAATATCGAACTGAGATAACAAGAAAGAGAAATAAACATTAACTAGAACGCAACCAAAATTAATTTGAGTTATTTGAGCTTTTGAATCTAGTTTGAGAACTTGCAAAAAATAAAAAAATAGCAAACCGGAAATGTATTACCAAAGTGAGAGCATAAGCTAAAACTAAGGCAGAAAAAAGAGTCATCACCTATAGAAAACTGATAGGAAGTGGAAAAAAGCAATAGAAAAACATAAGAAACTTAAATTACAACCATCTATAAAAATGAGGAAAATAATACTAAATCAATGGATCATGCCGTAAGCTGGAAAGAACTAAGCTAACATTAAGAGCAAATTAGATTTCAAAATTGTACAAAATAAAATAAAAGGTACAAAATCCAGAATCACATATTATGCAATGAAAGGACATATAAAAGCAAACACTAAAATAAAGTTATTTAGTTTAAAATCACGTAATGGGTTGGGATTGGCAAGTACAGCCATCCATGCCAATCCCTTTTCTGACCAAATGAGGGATTAGGGTTGCCAATAGTTACCCATCCATGCCAAACCATTACATTAAAAAATAACGTTTTGTAGATGCTTCACTTGAGGAAACGTTGGTGGGACACCTATACATCGTTTGCTTATCACAGGACTCCCGTCATTATGAAATCCCTCGTTTATAATTTTATCCAATTATCATTATTGCCAAGTATTGAAACTGGAAATAAGGTGCAAATGAATATTAGTACAAGATGATAACTAAAAAACACAATATGAATGTAGTTCTAACATGTTAAACAAAATAAAAACAAGCTACGAACAAGACTAATACGTTACATAAAATAAGACAACTAGCACAGACCACTACATTGGACAAAATTACCATGCATGTCCACATCAAAATTACCACCGATGCATAAAGTAGTTAAACACCAACAACTATAGGCCTAAGGTATAGACAGATCCCATTTTAATGTCTCGGTCCGATTGACCTCACCAAGTTTGTACCACAGAAATACAAATAAGGTACAAATATTTATGGAAGTCTACTAAACATGCATTCGTCTCATATTTGTTGCTAAGATTTCATCTTGCATAGTTGAATTCACTTCAAGTTCCTCCTCTAGCTCGTGGATCTTATTTTTCAAGATAACAACTTCCGCTTCCGATGCATGAAGCTCCGCTTCCAAACCATGGTATTCCATGATAGTAGTGTTTAGTGTTGATTCCATTTGAGAGAGTCTATTTTGGAGTTGTAAAATGTAGTTGTCAATAGATTTTCCTAGTTGTTATACTCTTTTCCAACTTCTCGTAAAGGAATTCTAGAAAGTGACACTCAGCCTTCAACGAAAAGAATGTGTAAAAATGAGCCATGGCCAAGTTCCTATATCCACAACCCTATATTTAAATTGAGAGGAAAATGTTCATCAATATGGGATGGTACTTGTTTAAAATAAGATAGGTACATGTCGAAAGGTTTACTTGCAGCATCTCCTAGAGGGCATACTTAGAAAAGGAAATCATAAATAGACTCATTTTCGTGATCATTTATGTCAAACACCAAAACACAGTTGTCATGGCATAGACAATGTCTACCATGATGCCAATAATGGAAAATTTCTTGAAAAGGTCTCTCCATACCTGTAAAATACTTCAAATGCAATGCAAGTATAGTTTAGAAAGCTAGGAATGAAAGATAGTGAAATGTAACGACATATTAGTAATAGCACAGTTCAAGCTGTCTAAGTGGAGATTACAAATAACAAAGTACTCAAACTATGACTATAGGTCTAACTACGATAGAGTCTTGCCACAATGGCAAACATTCAAAATAAGATTGTTGCATGGACGGTGTATACGTATAGCTCAATGATGTAGATGGTATGCATCCCAAAGCTGCCGTGCAATCTGGTCACAGATGAACTCTCCGTCCCTAACCTCATCAGCATCAACTCCATGACCCACCTCCATGTCACCAAAATCTGCAGATTCTTGAAGACCATCAGTGAAGAACAAATCGTTAGCTATAAATTGACAGATGAAATTCTATATAATTCATGTAGCCATAACAATACGTCTATGTGTTTTGAAAGGGTAGAACGACCTCTTGTCCAGAAGAGTATATCACTTCTTAAGAACACCAAATGCCCTTTCCACCACCTGTCTCAATTGTGCATGGAGGTGGTCGTATAATTGCTTCTCATTTTGGTAGGCATGTCCTCTGTATTCCTGAAGGTGCTAAGCAACACCTCGAATGGTGCAAGAAACCTCTCTGTGTTTGCATATCCCAAATCACCCAAATATCTCTGACCAAACGGGACTTTGAAATCACCAGAATTTAGGGCCCACTGGAGAACTCGCATATCCACTGCGGAACCTTCAAAATCAATTGCAACGAAAAGAAATTCCAAGTTGAAACCGACAGCTGCAAGGACACTCTGACTAGTGTACCCTTGCCTGTTTCTAAACCTTGCTTGGTCAGAAGTTTTCACCATGGCGTGTACATGGAAGCCATCAATGGCACCAATGACTTCCTACATGCATTTAACTCGAAGTCACTTTGGAGGTTTACGAAACAAAATAATACTGCATTCGGTACACATCTTCTTAGTCATGATGTTACCTCGAAATAAGGATAGAAGTTAGAATTAGTTGCAATCTTCTCAGGAACTGGTGTGTCAGCTTGTGGTTATCGGATGATATCCTTTTTAAGGGCAACAATAGCCTTCAAGCCCTTGTTCAAGTATCGACTTATGGTCTCCCTATAGTGCTGGAAGCGTTTCATGACATGGTGGTTGGATCCTCCATGTCCCAAAATCGATAGGACAACAGCAACTTGCTCTTTCACAGTGGTGTTTCTTGTATCCCTCATCAATCCTCGAGTTGACATGGTGTCCACCAAAGCATGAAAGAATTCCTTCAATAGTCAGAACTTATCATAACATCTAGATGGGTGACCGACCAATACATCATGAACCCACAGATGACCTGTCATAAAGTTCATGTTTCTTGGCCTCCTCGGAATGTGTTTGATCATGACATTTAGGATATTGCACTGCTAGCAGTAGAATCATTTCTACTATTGCCATTTCATCCTCCTCAGAGTTGCTCGAGTATTGATCAATCCTCCGCAGTTCCATCCCTGGAATGCAGTGAAATCAATGTTGAACATTGACAGATACAAAGAATATAACATGATTGGAAGCTAACATTACTTGGAAAATATTCAAACTAGATTGCAATGTCAACACATTTTCATTTCCATCAACTTACATAAGTCCACTACCATCACCATACCAAACTTACCCATATAAAAAATAGAAGAGTACATCCATACAATGCCTACATAGATAAAACTACATTCGATTACAAAAGCAAAGACTAACAATCACCCAACTTCCAACTACAGCTGTCAAGGTACTCGTGGCTCGAAGATATCTAGCACTTCGAGGTATTTCAGAAAGTGCTTCCCTCATATCGAACGACGATATATTGGTTCCAGTATATCCCAAGATTCAGGAGAAGGTGGAACGACTAGGTTTTCGGTCTCATTCTAGATCCAACCTTCCATCCGGAGGAGTCGATTGACTTGGAGGAACATATGTTTGATTCCCTTCCACCTATTACGAAATACCAACTTTGACAAGTCAACGTCGGGTAGATTGTTGAACATGCAGTCACTTCACTCCATCCATTCCTTGTCAAGTCGCTATTAAGTTGTTCCCACTTGATCAGGCACAATAAAATGGTATCATCTACTTCACACCATGCGAATGGGGGTGGCCTCATCCTAATTGTCAAGTAAGATAGCTACTTTAGAAGTAGAACCAAAGCATCATATACTCACCCACAATGTACAAAGTACCAACTGAAGTTAAGTTGAACTACAAGAGTTCGAAACTACAACTCATGATCCAAATACTACAACCATAACCACTAAGCAGACATGGAAAATAAAATATAGAATTCATAAACTAAGAATAAAGACGATCGAGTACATAGGGAACCCTACAATCCATCTTAAACCATTGCTTGAAAGGCAGAAACCCATCAAAGGCCATAGTAATTTCCCAAATGCTTGCGTAGCCATGCAGCAAGGGCACCCTTGTCATTGAGAATATGCTGAATTATAACTCGTTGTGCTTCCAAAGTGTACAAATCTGCCAATGTGACAAAGTCATTTGACTCTACCATTGGTAACTTCTCTCTAACTAAACGTAAGCACTCTTTAATCTCCTTGGAAATGTCCGGCCTCTTCGGTTTGGAAATATGGTAGTCCACAATTTCCTTTAGAAGTGCATCTGTCTCTGCTACTTGTTCGAAAGTCGCAACTATAGATGAGCTTCCTCTCTATCGCTTCCCACCACTGTTACTGTTTCCTATGGAGGATCCTTTCTAGGAAGCTGGAGAAGGTTCCTCCATAGGAGGAGGGGAGTTTTGCATGGGGGGCGAGGGGGGGAGCCTAACTCCTTTGTTGAGTACAAAGTTGGAGTAGGATGGGCCTGCACTGGAAAATGATGTGAATCCCATGGTTTGGAAATTGGGTGTCAAAGACTAAAATGAAAAGTAGTCAAGGCCAATTCCAAATGATTGGGAGCCAAGATTGAATGCTCCATTGCCGAAGTTAAGGTTGGGAACTTGTGTCTGTGATGGGGCATCTTGATAAGAAGATGGGGAGGTAAACAAGGAAGACCTTGAAGTGTTTTGCATGGTGGTTTGCAACTGACTACAATACTGATCTTTTTCTTCTTCTTCAGCTTGAGATGACATTACGTATTCTTTTGTGGCCCAACAACTATAATGTTCACATCATTGTAATGAGGGAATGGACGATCTCACTTTCCGCAAATCCTTCAGAAGCTATGAAGAAGCAAAATGAAGGAAATAAGTTTTACAACCCCAAACAATAAGCGGAAAAGGGTATCTATTAAGAAACTAAAAAGTATACAAGGATAGCAACTACCTCAGCCCAAACATCAGGCCTTGGTGCAACAGGGACATTGCTAATGGGATCTAATCCCCACCCACTTTTGTTGAGTCGTGTATGGTATTGTCGAAACTCCATCTTCAACGTCTTCCATGGATGAAGAATCTTGTGGTGATCATAATCTAGATGGGACACAGCATTAAACTCGCTGTTGATTTCTTTCCAGCATGTTTCGTGAAGGATCCATCCTTCCAGTCCCCATTGTAATAATAATGTAGCATGATTCGCATTAAGATTGCATCTTGCTCATGGTCCCAATTTTTAGCTCATTTCTTCGATGAGCTTGGTTTCCTTGACTACCATTCATTCTACAATGAATGAAATACAAGACATAATGTAGGTTAACTAATGATTTCATATGGAATCAATTAACTAATCCTATGCTCAAGATTGGCGATCCTTAGAAGGCATTTTGTGATTGAAAAGGGTTCAAACACAAAATGATACAATAGACCTACACCTAAATGCATTTGCTATTTTGTGAGTTGAGGAAATAAATAGCTATAGGTGTTTTAAATTATAGAACTTATACAAAAGGAACTAAAGTTCGAGGGTTTGCAACTTCATTAATGTTCAAGCAAATAGGTAAATGTACTAAAAAGTAATTAAAGGTACATAAAACCAAGACATGTCCGAATGCATATAACACAGCAAAATTCATGGAAGCATAAAATATTTGCAAAAAGATCATGTGTTTTTGGTATTCTTCTATTGCATTGATTTGCCAAAATCTTATCCCTCCCCTACATCCTGCCTAACCTTGAAGTGTTTTCCCATTGATGGTTTATTTCTGTATGGTTTTTGGTTCTTAGGCATAGGTAAATGCTCTTTGGTATGCTGTTAAACATGTGCTGAAGCCCTCAAAAAATAATGAGGATACTCTATGATTCTATCACTAACATGAATATTTACCCTCTCATATTTTGCATACTTCATTTGACACCTACCTGAATCCAAATGGAAAAGGTCATTTACCGCTCCCATATTTTGAGTACCTCATTGATCCCTCCTTACCGTAGCCCTCTTACCAAATGGAAAGAATACTATGCAACCATCAAAAGCATAACTCACATAACTCACATAAATCAAAAGCATAACTTACATAAATCAAAAGGAGGTTATAGAAAACAGCAAACTCTCTTTGACTATTGCAAAAGAAAATAGGTCCAAAAAAGAACAAAGATTGCCGATTTCATTTGAATTCCTTTTCAAAAAAGCCCAAAAAAAGTCATTTCATTTCTTTGGAAAGTAATTTGATAACAAGCACAATCTAGAAGAATTAAAATTCTGAGGTCTGATAGAGCAGTTAGATTATCCATTATAGATGGAAGATGGGCCCCGTTGACAATCAACACTTTAGGTTATGTGGTGAAAGGGGGTAATGGCAAACAAGAACAAGTCGAGTAGGCAACTGTGTTTGTAATAGCTAAAGGAAACAGAATGCTAAATGGAAATAAGGAAATGGGTCGACTGGGTTACTTTAGCAACTAGTGGGAGTAACTCCATACAGGAGAGTGTCTTACCCCTCCCATATTTTGCATATCCCATTGATCCCTCCTTACCGTAGCCCTCCTACCAAATGGAAATAATACTATGCAGCCATCAAAAGCATAACTCACATAACTCAGATAAATCAGAATCAAACAACCATCAAAAGCATAACTTATATAAATCAAAAGGAGCTTATAGAAAATAGCAAACTCTCTTTGACTATTGCAAAAGAAAGTAGATCCAAAAAAGAACAAAGACTGCCAATTTCACTTGAATTCCTTTCCAAAAAAGCCCAAAAAAAGTCATTTCATTTCTCTAGAAAGTAATCTGATAACAAGCACAATCTAGAAGGATTAAAATTCTGAGGTCTGATAGAGCAATGAGATTATCCATTATAAATGGAAGATGGGTGCAGTTTACAATCAACACTGTGGGTTAGGTGGTGAAAGGGGGTAAAGGCAAACAAGAACAAGTCGAGTAGGCACCTATGTTTGTAACAGCTAAAGGAAATAGAATGCTAAATGGAAATAAGGAAATGGGTCGACCGGGTTACTTTAGCAACTGGTGGGAGTAACTCCTTGCAGGAGAGTGTCTTACCTGTTAAGAACACAGATTGTCAACTCCTCGTGCACTACCCTCACCCGATCGAGCAGAGCACCTCTTCGATTGATTCCACTTCACCTGATAGCCATGCAAACAATGTGGTAACAGTTCTGGGATAATAAGAGGTCATACATGATCGGAAACCAAAAAATTACTATGAGTAACTCACCCTCTTCCTCCTCCAAGAACAAATCTAAGACCACCCACAAAATTGCATCCACCGAGCATGACCCCAATTTATAGAACTTCCTACTCCTTACCCTCATCTGCATAGCAACCCATTCATAATGACTGATGTGGCCACAAGCAGATGAAGAGGGGCTATGTTGGATCATCTGCATCATCGGAATCTCATGTGCAGAGAAACCAACCATTCCAAGGGAGATTTACCAAACATGGAAATCGGGGGTACATCCTACATAAAAGAAAAAATCAAATGTGTAGCTCACTGGTATGGAAATCACATCAAATGCTCATGCTGAAAGCCCCTTTAAAAAAATTCACGTGCACAGAACGACTGAAATCAAGTCGCACCAACCGAAGTTATTAAGCAAACCCTAACAATGAAGAATGGGGAAGAGGAAAAGTTGCCCCAAAAACTATATCATGGTGTGCAACAATCATCTGATACCGATTGGCACCAACCAAAATAAATGACTGAAGGTTTAAAGCGGGCATTTGAAGCCCTCCCAAAATCGAATAGGTTGACATCAAAATGCAATCTTTGCGTACAAATATCCTCTCAGAGCTTCTCGCACCAATCAAAATAAATGCCATGAGATATAATTCAGTCAACTTAAAACGTAGCATGCATGTTGGCTGGGAAAGGAAGACAGATATAACATGGCGTGACCAAGTAGCAAACCAAATCATGAATGCCCTTGCAATGGAGTAAAATCTCACCCACCTCACAACGAAAAAGATCAAAGATGAGTAAAAACACCTTGCAGGGCAAGATCCTCTTCCGACACAAGCATCGCGTAACCGATATTAAAAATCCATAACCTAAATAGTGATCAAAACAGGCGTATGCAATACACTCATGTACTGAAATGAGGGAGGAAGTGGCGATGATCCGTAGCCAAGAAATGCCTCCTCGAGCACAACAAGAACTTCATCATACTCGATCACGATGATCACGAGCGAGAGAAAGGGGAACAGAACATTTGCATCAATTGGAAGGGGAGAGGAGAGCATTGCGCAAAAGGTGCTCTTTCGAAATTAGGACTAGCAGAATGGAAATGAGGAATAACCCCCATTTCACCTCCTAAGAGGAATAAAGTTACGTCGGAATACTGACCCAAAATACAACTCATCTTTATGATGACCTTTCAAGGCTCAAACGAAATTTTAACCCTTAATTTCTCAAAAACAAACGAACCCTAAATCTCTACCAAATGATATCTTAAGGTTTCCACGTAATTCTTCACTTCTCGAACTCGAATATTCATACACATACGCATGTGTGCAAATTAATGATTCTTTGTCAAAACAACATGCAGTACAACAACAACAATTCAATAAGACCTTGAATATGGGAACCTTTTTTTCCGAGAAAAAATCAATAGGCTCCGAGTATTTCCGATTAATATTGGATAAAATTTAATCTTGGAGTATTTGGTGGAGTGGAGTAGAGAGTCGTGGATCGGTGAGAGACAAATTTGATGGGTAAATTAATATGTTGTAAGAATTAATATAAATTTTTTTTCAGTTTAGATTAAAGACTAAGTGTCGTGAATATAGTATCATTTTATCTAGTTTGAGGGTGCGGGATGGATGAGGTGTAGAATGATTATAAAGGTTATTTTAATGATTTTATATTAATATAAAATAATTTTATATTGATATAAAATAATTTTATTTTTTATTTAAAAGTGATGTAACTTTTTTAAATGATGATGAATCTTATTATATGATAATATTTATATTACTTTTTTTTATGTGAAAAAATGATATTATTTTAATTATATCTTGACCTCCTGACATTGCAAAATGGATCATCCTTTATATTTTTATACCCACACATCCTAACGACAATAGTCGACGCAAATACCCATCCTAAAAGGATCAAATCTTTTGTACTTCTATTCAATGGGGAAAAAGGTGAATTGGAAATCTAAACTTCGCCGAGCCCCCATCTAATTGGATCTTGACATGATCCCAATGACCGAACCATGTACACATTATTCTCCTTCAAAACTTCGCTGCAAATTGAAATATAGAATGCTTAGCTTGTTACATACGAAAATTAACCTCACTCCCACAGGTGAACAAACAACAAAAATAACCGTAGTCCGCATTCTTTTCCTGTTCTTTTGGTAAACGAAGGCAAAGGTTTGTATCCTTAGCTATCTGTGTTCTTGCTTGTCGGTGGCTAAGCTAACGACGACACAGTTGCATCACGATCACGCCACTTCTATATATATATTTTGGCCAATGGTAGCGTGCAAGGAAAACTGTTGAGAAATGGAGCTTTCTAAAACGTCTCTATCACGTAATGGGCAATATGTCCTTGGCTAGGGATGGCTCCAATTTTCTAAAGAGGGTCTCGACAAGAATTACCGAAGGTGAAGGACAGAATATCATGGAACGCTCAATTCTTCTTTTGTTGTAAAACTACACATCAACACTGCTAGGGTTAGGACACTGCCTCTTAACCATACATGGTACGAGTTTCTGCATCCTAGTTGTTAGCCTTTCGACAACTTGGAAGTGCTTTTTTTTTTTTTTTTTTCAAGATAAAGCATTTCACTGATAAGAGATGAATCTGTTACAAAGAATGTTACCTGAGAAGGGAAAGAAGGAAGAGAGATTCGAACTCCCTCACGAGGAGGGAAAAGTTACTCTCAGAAAAATTCCATGATAGTAGAGTCACACCAAATTGAAATGAAACGAAAGAAACATAACTTAAAACACAATAAAAGATAAAGAAAATATCCAGGATAGGAAAAGCAGTTGCAGTTCTCCAAACACGAAAGAGCTGTAACTCTACGCTCAACGATATGACAGCACCATCAAAAAATTAACACCAACGATCTTCATGATCCACACTAATGAAAAATCGATATATATAAGCAACCAACTATAGTCGATAAATCTCGATTGTGGTAGATTCAAACTCTCACGTGATCCCAAGAGATGAGAAAAGTCACACCAACCCCAACGACCACATTCAAGTTAGTCCGACCAAGAATCCTCACCACGAACACCACCGGTGGAAGTGCTACTTTAATATATATATATATATATATATATATATATACTTTCTTCCTAAGAACATATCTGCAAATATCTCTGCTTAGAATGTATTGATCGACGATCCACAAGTTGGAAACCATTGTCATGTTGCCATCAAAAGCACCTGTATTTTCTGTTTAAAGGATACCTGTATTACAAGAATTTCTTTACCGAAAGGAATGTAAGTTCACATGTCTACCTTCCAATGAAAATCATACAAACTAAACGTGAAGGTGGAGATGAAAGGAAACAGATGTGGAGTCAGCATAATATCACTACTGAAAATAGCTAGAAAAGAATGAAGATCTCCAAAATGGATTTCGAGGATTAGTCTTTCTAATCAATTGAAAACTAAATTCTAGACGCCCGATTGACACATCCACATATTTGTAGACTTAGATATGCATGCACGAACCAGCCTGGACCGAAACCATCAATTAGCCCTGCAAATTCCATAAATTGAAGTCGCGGTAACTTGAATCAATCGAAATCTAACGTACCATCGATGGATCTAACTCTTTGTGCAAGCCCTCATCACACTCAAAGAAAGACAGGTGATGTCGCCCACACACGTACACGGTCCACCTAACGACGTCGTACCGGTCGCATCTAAACTGTAGCCAAGCACGCGCCCGCCCGCCAGACGTCCCCATCAAACGGTCCCCAACGGGACACGTGTCTCCTGGTGAACGGCTGATCGTGGCCGTCCGCCATGCCTAGTCTTCTTCTTCACCCTTTTTTTTTTTGTTTTGATTGGAGCCAATCGGTGTCGTTTCCTTTGGTTCCTTTTCCACTCTAATAGGGTTTGTTGGCTTTTGTTTGACTCTTTTTCGTAAACTGTACGTACGTCGTCTGCACTACACGATCTCAGTAAAACCATGCATGTGGGATCGATAGATATTTGGAACTAATTAAACTTAGTTTAATTGGAATTATTCTCTTTGGTTCTTCTCACTCCACGTTTCCATCAGATCAAGGGGGATGCGAATCCACTACTGGAATCAAGCATATATATATATATATATATATATATATATATATATAATGGATGAGTGAGATGGGAAGAAAGACCAAAAAATTATGGGAACGCGTCTTAATTTGCTAGACGATTCAAAAACCCTTATGGCCAACCTTTCGGGTATGTCTTTGATTGCAACATCTCCATGGAATGATCAATCCAATGGGCGGAATAATGTCGGTTTCGTTTCATCACATCAACGTCATTACTTCGCATCAATCCTGATATCTTTACTATAATCTGAAACAAAGTGACCCCATTCCAAATCTTTTCCGATTAGTACCCCTAACGTGAGATCCACAGCTTTGGCAGATAAAAATAAAAGGAATCCGAGAGTATTATGTCACCAATGCATCAGTAATAATTGCAGTAATCATCTACCAATTTTATAAAACTCTTCTTTTCTTATCAAAATCAAAATCATCTTTATTCATTATCAAGAGTAAACATGCAGGCTATTAAAAACATAAAAAACTATATAATTAACCAAAAAATCATCCTATTTTGGATAATTTTTTATAATTGAGAATACTTATCCAATGATAATTGTCAAGATGGAAATTCTTTTCGATTTACCTTTTTTTTACTTTTCTAGATATTCATAGTAAGAATATTTGATGATATTGTTATGCATATAATCGTCAAGCTAAGTCTTCACAGCATGATTAAATTATCTCTTGTAGGTTTTCTGGAATTTTTAATCAGCATTCCCCCACTGAATAACAAAATGGATCATGATCAAGTCCTTTGATGCATGGTAGCTCATTTTTGCCACGTGTTAGATCAATTTTCCCATAAGAAAAAACCCATTTTTCTCACGTTAGATCAATTATTTTTCTTTCATTAAAGGAAGGCGCGGTCCCTCTCCTTATCTCATGTGTCCACCTGCCACTTCCTCGTCTCAGTTACTATTAAAAAAACAAAGAACCATGAGAATGGAGGGAGGATTTGCGTGACCTCTCTCTTCGCATCTTCGTTCCTCAATCCTCAGCACCTCCGACGTATATATAACCTCAATCTAAATACTAGATTTTCTTTATTATAATCTTAATTTTAGTGACATATGAGTAAAGAAAACAAAAGGAATGCCTCAAAGCAAATATAATAGATTTAGAAAGAAGTTAATGTTGTTTTTCAGAAGCAATTTTTACTTAAATGCTTTAGTTATTTAATGAGAATAAATGTATGAGTACCATAAAAAAAAAAATTATATTTTTTCTATAGTAAAGTGAGGGCCTAATCACTAATATTATATTAATACTAACATATATTAGAATATACCTATTGTAACATAAAAATTATTAATATATATGTACTTACTCTGTTACATCAACTTATCCCCCTCATATATCATTTATTAAAATATTACTCATTAACATAGTATCGGCATAGTGGTTATTTCTATCGCATCACTTACCCTATTAGTCCAAATAAATATCCTTCCTAACTCATTTCACTAAGATTTATCTTGAAATAAGAGTTATCCCTCAAGTAACCGTAACCAAGCTTTGTTTAACGGTGGGATAAGTGTTATATCAAAAAAAAAATGATGTAAGGATAAAATGATTGATAATATTGATGTAATGTTATAGAATATTTATTTAATATTAAGATATAGATATGAGTGTGTTGATATGATATTAAAAGAGATGCAAGTAGAGAAACGTGCATTACAATGTAATTTACAACATACGTTCCCATCCAACAAAATATACCTATGTTCTTTGATATTCAACCGGTGTATTTTAATTTTTTACCGATTAAAAATAAAAATACAACAGTAAATTTTGATTTTCAATGACATAAAAGAAAGTGCTAAAATTTCTTAAGGGCCTCATTGATACTCGCGAATCAAAAGAATATTAAGGCATGGTGAATGGTACATTTTTGAATAATCTTGCTCCATTTGCCCTCTCAACACTCTAATTTAGTAGCACAAGTAGTTAATTATTTTGGACTAAACTCATCTAAATAGTTAAGGGCTTCATTCAAGGTTCAAATCTCATACTTCTCTAATAATTAACTAGTTTTTAACCCATCATGTTCCCATACATGCACTATCCATCATGGAGGTCCTGAGGGCCTTCATTCGGAAATTGGAATCCATATTTACTAACTCTTTTATCAGCATCTATTGAAGGATCTTCCAAGAGACATTAGATTGCTTGGAAAAAACTTTCCAAATCGATTAAGTACAGGGTCTTGGGTTTGTAATTTAGATCTCTTTCTCTAGGCTCTTCGACTCAAAAGAGCTTGGAATTTCATGTTTGGAGACTCTCTTTATTGGAATCTTTTCAAAAACCTTTATGGTAATATTGCTCAGTCTACTTCCTATAGATGTGTCATTCTTTTGCAACAAGCCTGTAATGACCCGATTTTCGAATCACTACGAGACACGAGAATCGGATCAACTCGACTAATCCCAAGACCTAATCGTCCAACGAGGAAGTAACCAAACGAGCAGTAAAATAAACCACATTCACCATGAATATAACTAGTAGTAACAAAATACAGCAGTAAGAAAAGGAAATACTACAGTATACACCACCACAACAGAAGGGAAATAAACATGTACATAACATAAAATTTTCGATAAAGAAAGTACAGGGAGTAACAAAGAAAACTACTCAGTACAGTGGAAGAAAAGTACAGAAAGTACTACAGGTAACCCTACTGGACCCTACTAGGCCCAGCGTCCTCTGAAGCCGCTGACCCTGGCTGCTCAACACCTGGTCCTGAAAAGTAACGAGGGTAACACGTCAGCGAAATGCTGAGTATAGTGGCAACTAAAGGCTAAAGAAGCAGTAAAGTGTACAGTAACTGTTATATTTTTACTTTCTTTAATTCTGTCTTTCTGTTATTTCACTATTGATTTATTTCTCAGATCCTTCTATTGATCTCGAATGTTTCTCGTGGGAACGATCTTGATTGCAGTCTCTTCCGAAAAGTAGAAGTGACACGTGGTGCTCTCCTGGCCGGGAGAGTCCCCTGTGGTGGTCCTACCCTCAGTCAATGTAACGAGCGCGTGCCCCAGACGTCTTTTAAGACGTCTGGGAGGTGGCCCAGACGTCTGTAAAGACGTCTGGGATCACATCCGGACGTCTGACCAGACGTCCGGGATAGTTTACAGACGTCTAGCGAACAGTTATGCTCGCACGGGATATTCGTCTGCGCGCCTGTGCGCGCAGACCTGCGATCCTGCATCTTCTCTGCGGCTGCAGGCGACTGCGACCGTCTCTCTCTCCTCTCCGCGCGGCGTTAAAGGGGGGGGGGGGGCGCCTCCCCTCCCGTCTCCACCATCCTCCTCCTTCTCTCCTACCTGTGCGCGAGAGCGAGCGGTCGCGAGGGCGCAGCGGCAGCGGCGGCCGCAGTAGGCGCGGAGGAGCTGCGGCGTGCGAGGGCGGGGCTCTGCCGTGAGGGCGAGCTCGCCGGGAGCGGCTTGGCCGGCCGGCGGAGGGCGCAGGGGGCGCAGAGCGTCGCGGAGAGGGACCTGCTGCGGGCGGAGCAGCGGACGCGCGAGGTGCGACGCGGGCGGCGTCGCGAGCGGAGGCCGAGCAAGGTTCTGGTTCTGGAAAAATTTCCAGAATCAGACGTCTGGATTGATATCCAGACGGCAAGGTCGACGTCTGTGAGATCATACAGACGTCTGAAAGGTGAGTTCCGCTTTCTCCTTTTTGTCGACTGACCGTACTGAGGGAGGAGGGTTGGCTGTGCGCAGGTGTTCGGATTCGTCATCCTTTGCGAATCAGACGTCTGGAAGTTGTACCAGACGGCGGGAGTGACCTCCAGACGTCCGGAGAGACCATCGGACGTCTGGGATCTAGGAGAGACGTCCCCACAGACTTCTGGACGTCCGGGGAACCAAGCCGAACAGGTAATTCTCTGATCCACCGTTTAAGACGTCTGGAAGGAGTTCCAGACGTCTGATTTTGCACAGTATTGTCTTTCTTGACCCGTTTAGGGCCCGTTTGGGCTCCGTTTTCCGCGATTCGAGTTGCGTTCGTTTCAGAATTTATTCCTCTACCCGCCTACAGTAGCTATACACTGTTTTGAGACTCTCCTTGTGTTTGATCATTGTGATAGGACCTCGTTCGGTTGCAGTCTTGAGAGTCGCGGAGGCGCGCGGGATTCCCGACCACGCCCCCATTACTTCCGTTGTACCTGGTAGAGTGGTTTTAAGTATTAATAAAATCTGTTAAAGTATGGAACCATAACTAGAACCTAGGGCATTGCATGAATCCTAGGAATGAGAAATGTATGGAATGATAGCTCCTAGGTGTTGCATGAATCCTAGGGCCGGAAAACTAGATTGTATGATAGATCCTAGGATATGGCATGAATCCTAGGATGAAAAAACTAGTGGAATGTATATTACTGCAGTCTTGGAAAAATGGAAAGGAATATATAAGCTTCCTGTGAAATTAATTAACAGCTGCCTGTTATGAACAAAGAAACATGTTTGAGATCATGGAAATTGAGAACGTGAATCTGGAAAGTGAAACATATGATGTTCTGAGATAAAGGGCTGGAACCCTACGGGGAATTAGGAGTGGAGCTCCTGGAAAGAAAAGGAATGGAACTGAGATGTAGTTTGTACTGTCTCTTGGGTACGCAGTACCAAGGGAAGTACCTGTACCTGTTTTAGTGCAGAGTGGGGCCAGCCGCCCCAGGGACCCGGGGTTAGGCTTGGCCGCTCTGTACCGACTTGTTGGCCCTCGTGTACGTAGTACCGAGGAGAGCTAGTAGTGTTAGGAGAGTACTAGCTACCCCACGGGCCCCGGGGTTCTGCTAGCCTCCTTCACCGACTTGTTAGGCCCACTAGGGCAAACCAGGGTAGTCAGGCGAGGGTGCGCGGACTGTGGAGGGGCAAGGCCCCGGTTTGGTTACTGTGGAGGGGTTGGACCCCTGTTACTGAGAGGGCTCTGCCCTGGTTCCGTGCTGTGCTTTGGGCGCACCCGTTAACGGAAACGACTGACCGCGTGCCAGTACGGGCTAGCTACCTGTGCGTTTATCGCGCGTGCCGTAGTCACCGTTACGTCTGTCAGTGACCTTGGGGTGGTTGACTGAGGGTAGGATCACCACGGGGGACTCTCCCGGCCAGGAGAGCACCACGTGCTACTTCTACTTTTGGAAAAGACTACAATCAAGATCGTCCCACGAGGACATCCGAGATCAAGTAAAGGATCTGAGAAGTAAATGAAATAGTGAGAAAAATTGAAAGATGTAAATAAAAGGAAGTAATAGAACATAACAGCTACTGTACACTCTACTGTTGCCTTTAGTTAGTTTGCCACTCTACTCAGCGTTTTGCTGACGTGTTACACTCGTTACCTTTTTCAGGACCAGGTGTTGAGCAGCCAGGGTCGGCGGCTGCAGAGGACGCTGGGCCAAGTAGGGTCCAGTAGAGTTACCACAGCTTTGTACCTTCTTTTGTTTCTGTTCTAGTGAGTAGTTTTGTTTCCGCTGTACCTTCTTTACCTGCAGTTTTTGTTATATGATAAATGTTGTTTTACTGTTGTGGTGGTGCCTACTGTAGTAGTTTCTTTCCTTACTGCTGTACTTTCTTACTGTTAGTTATATTCATGCTGAATGTGGTTTATTTTACTGTCTTTTGGTTACTTCCTCGTTGGACGACTGGGTCTTGGGGTTAGTCGAGTCGGTCCGGTTCTCGTGTCTCGTAGGGACTCGGGAATCGGGTCGTTACAGTCAACCACCCCAAAGTCGCTGACAGACGTAACGGCGACTACGGAATGCACGATAAGCGCACGGGTAGCTACCCTGCACTGACACGCGGTCAGTCGTTTCCGTTAACGGGTGTGCCTAAAGCACAGCACGGAACCAGTATAGGGCAGAGCCCTCTCAGCAACAGGGGTCCAACCCCTCCATAGTCCGCGCACCCGCGCCAGACTACCCTGGTTTTCCCAGTGGGCTTAACAAGTCGGTGTAGGAGGGCTAGAACCCCGGGGCCCGTGAGATAGCTAGTGCTCTCCCTACACTAGTAGCTCTCCTCAGTACTACGTATGCGAGGGCCAACAAGTCGGTGTACAGTGGCCAAACCCACCCCGGTCTCAACCCGAAGGTGGCAAGTTCCCCTTTACACTAAGAGATAATGTGTGCTCTGGTACCACGTGCCCAAGAGACAACACACTTCCATGTTTCACTTTCTCAGTTCCATTCTATTCACTTTCCAGGAGTTCTACTCCTAATTCCCCGTAGGGTTCATGTTCTTTTCGTTTGGCCATTTTAGGTTTCACCGTTCCAGTTTTACGTTCATACAACCCATGTTCTCAGTCATATTTATTCCTTCATAACAGGCAGCTGTTAATCAATTTACAGGCAGCTATTATTTCCTTTCCACTTTCCAAGACTGCAACGTCTGTATATTCAACTAGTTTTCCAGTCCTAGGATTCATGCCGTAACCTAGGATCTATCATTCAATCTAGTTTTCCAATACTAGGATTCATGCAATACCCTAGGATCTATCATTCAATCTAATTTCTCAGTCCTAGGGTTCATGCAATGCCCTAGACTCTATTAATTATTTCAGAATTATAACAAATTTTGTTAAATAAATTAAAAGCCACTCTACCAGCGAAATCGGAGGTACTGGGGGCGTGGTCAGCAATCCCGCGCGCCTCCGCAACCCCCAAGACTGCAACGAAACGGGGTCCTAACACAATTATCAATCACAAGGAGTTTCTCAGAACGGTATACAATTACTGTAAACGGATAGAGGAATTTATTCTGGAAAGAACGCAACTCAAAACGCGGAAAATGGACTCCGAACGGGCCTTAAACGGGTCAAAAACGACGAATCCATCCAAAATCAGACGTCTGGAACCTCTTCCAGACGTCTTAAAAGGTGGGTCAGGTCGTACCTTACTACTGCGCAGTCCTTCAGACGTCCAGAAGCCCGCTGGAACATCTGGCCTTGGTTTCCAGACGTCCGATTGTCACCCCGGACATCTGGAGGTTCTCTCCGTCGTCTGGCACTACGGCTAGACGTTTGATTCTCGTGGGATGGCGAGCCCTCGCGTAGTCCTGAGCAGAACCTGCACACACACTCCTGCTCTCAGTACGACGAAACGCAGAAGAAATCACAGCGGACGGCTGCATGGCCGTACACGCGAAAGAAAGAGAAGGTAAGAAACATCTTACTTGTTAAACGTCTGGACCCTTCTGCAGACGTCTTCGGCGTCGTCTGGACATAAGTCTAGATGTCTGATTCTGGAAAATTTTCCAGAACCAGAGCCCGATCCGCTCTCCGCCCGCGACGCACGGCCGCGCCGCGCCCTATCCGCCTGCTGCCCGAGCTGCAGCAGCCCCTCCGCGACACCCCATGCCCGCCACTCCCCCGCCGGTCGGCTATAGCTGCCCCGGCAAGCTCGCACCTTCGCGATCGAGCTTCTTCCTTCCACTTGCAACCCTCCTCCCAGCACGCTCGCCGCGGCCGCTGCTGCCGCCGCCGCTCACTCGCTCGCTGGCAGGGAGAAGGAGAAGATAAAGGCGGAGGAGATGAGGGTGAGGGAGAGGGCGAGGGTTTATAAAGCAGCGCGGGGAGAGAGAGAAGAGGGACGACGCGTCTGCAGGAAGAGAGAGGAAAAGAATACGAAGGCGGCGGGTGCAGTCTGCGCGCGCACGCACGCAGACGCAACCCGATACGCCAAAAAAATTTATTACCAGACGTATGGAAAGGGTTCCAGACGTCTGGACAAACGTCTGGGCCACTTCCCAGACGTCTTAAAAATCCGTCTGATGCCCACGTTCTTAACAATATAACAAACTCAAAGGAAGTTTCGTCCCCGAAACTTGCGCTAACTAGGGTGCGGGAAAGAACAACATATATATACATAACAAACTCAAAGAGGACAGAAGCCGGTCCAAAGAGACGTACACGCGAAAAGCTCCAGGTACCGCTCCCGCATCGCCGCCTCAGGCTCCCAGGTAGCCTCCTCGTACCGCTGGCTCCTCCACAAAACCTTCACCAGGGGTACTTGCTTTCGTCTCAACCTACGGACGGCTCTGTCAAGAATCTATACTGGCCGCTCGGGGTAGGTCAGGTCGTCGCCCACTTTGACGCTCTCGTGACTCAGGACGTGACTGTGATCGACGACGTACTTCCTGAGGTTGGACACGTGGAACACGTCGTGCACACCAGAAAGCTTAGGAGGGAGGGCAAGCCTGTAAGCAATGGGTCTAACCTGCTCCAGGACCTCAAAGGGCCCCACGAACCTCGGCGCGAGCTTCCCACTCACACCAAACCGCTGTAAGCCCATCATGGACGAAACACGAAGGAAGACGTGGTCCCCAACCTCAAACTGCACCTCTCTGCGTCTTCGATCCACGTAGCTCTTCTGCCTGCTCCTGACAGTGCGGAGTCGCCTGTGGATCTGCTCGACTACCTCCTGACTCTGCCGGATCAACCTGGGGCCAACCTCCCACATGGTCCCCACCTCAACCCAACTCAAGGGTGCCGTACACCTCCGTCTGTACAGAGCCTCGTAGGGAGCCATGCTGATGCTCGAGTGATAACTATTGTTGTATGCAAACTCCGCCAGGGGCAAGTGCTCCTCCCAAGAGCCCCTCCAGTCCAGACACAAGCACGCAAAAGGCCTTCAAGTGTCTGTATCGTGCGCTCAGACTGTCCGTCCGTCTGGGGGTGGTAAGCTGTACTGAATCTCAACCGCGTCCTTAGGGCCGGCTGAAACTCAGCCCAAAACTGAGACGTAAAGCGGGTATCCCGGTCGGATACGATCTCCCGCGGAACTCCGTGTAGACGTACCACGTCGCGGATATACCTCTCTGCCAACTGTGCTAGTCCCAAAGTGACTCGGATCGGCAAGAATCGTGCCGTCTTTGTCAATCTATCCACAATTACCCAGACTGCGTCGTGTCCTCGCTGGGTAACAGGTAAGCCCACCACCAAGTCCATGGTGATGCTCTCCCACTTCCACTCTGGCACTGGAAGCGGCTATAGCGGCCCTGCAGGCCTCTGATGCTCGGCTTTCACCTGCTGGCACACCAAACACTGCTGTATGAATTCCCCCACATCCTGCTTCATCCCTCTCCACCAAAACTGGCGTCTCAAGTCATGGTATATCTTCGTGTTTCCGGGATGTATGGTGAATCCGGAACCGTGTGCCTCAGTCAGGAGCTCTCTCAACAGCTCCTCGTCTCTGGGAACGCACAAACGTCCCCTCAGGTGCAGCACCTGGTCTGTGAAAGAGAAGTCCCCTGGGTCTCCTGACAGTACTCTGTCGCGCAAGGATTGCAAGTACGAGTCTGCCATCTGTCCTGTGATGATGCAGTTTATCAGCTCTGGCATAATCTATCGTGTCACAATCACTGCCCCACAGTGCCCCCGTAAATCAAGGGGTCGCCAACTGCCCATCTCCTCCAAAAGGCTCCAACTCTGTAACTGTAAACTGGCCAAGTGTGTGGGCGCCTTCCAACTCAAGGCGTCAGCCACCACATTGGCCTTTCCCTGGTGGTAGGAAATGCTGCAGTCATAGTCCTTCAGGAGCTCGAACCAACGTCCCTGTCTCATGTTAAGCTCCTTTTGATCAAAAAGGTATCTGAGGCTCTTGTGATCTGTAAAAATCTCGAAGGTCTCACCGTACAAGTAGTGCCTCCAGGTCTTCAGCGCAAAGACAACAGCTGCCAGCTCCAGGTCGTGGGTAGGGTTGGTATGCTCATGGGGCTTCAGTTGCCGTGAAGCGTAAGCGACAACGTGACCCCCCTGCATGAGCACACCCCCTAACCCCTGCAAGGAGGCATCCGTGTACACAACGAACCCGCCACTACTGTCAGGGATGGTGAGCACGAGAGTCAAAGTCAGCCTCTCCTTCAGCTCCTGAAAACATGCCTCACAGGCGTCTGTCCAAGTGAAGGGCACGTCCTTTCGGGTCAACTGTGTCATAGGACGTGCAATCTATGAAAAACCTCTGATGAACCGTCTGTAGTAGCCTGCCAGTCCCAGGAAACTGCGAATCTCAGTAACTGTACGCGGTCTCTCCCACCTGAGCATTGCCTCGACCTTGGCTGGGCCACCGCCAAGCCGTCCCCAGAGATCACATGACCTAAGAAGGTCACCTCCCTCAACCAGAACTCGCACGTGCTATATTTGGCGTACAGCCTACGTCGTCTCAGTGTGTCCAGAACCATCCCAAGTGCTGTCCGTGCTGCGTCTGATCTCGAGAATAGATGAGTACATCATCAATGAAAACCACCACGAACTGGTCCAAGTATGGTCTAAACACCCGGTTCATCAGGTCCATTAAAGCAGCGGGGGCACTAGTCAGCCCAAACGGCATGACCAAAAACTCGTAGTGTCCGTACCGAGAGCGGAAAGCTGTCTTGGAGACGTCTGCCTCCCTGATCATCAACTGGTGGTATCCAGACCTCAAGTCGATCTTAGAGAACACCGTGGCACCTCGCAACTGGTCAAACAAGTTATCGATCCTCGGCAGCAGATATCTATTCTTGATGGTGACCCTATTCAGCTGTCGGAAGTCCACACAAAGGCGTAGGGTACCATCCTTCTTCTTCACAAACAGTACCGGGGCTCCCCAGAGAGACACACTAGGCCTCACAAAGCCCTTCTCCAAAAGATCCTGCAACTGAGACTTGAGCTCTCGCAGCTCAAGTGGTGCCATCCTGTATGGTGCGGTGGAGATGGGGCTGGTCCCTGGTACTAGTGAGATCTCAAACTCGATCTCACGCTCCGGCGGTAGTCCTGGTAACTCGTCTGGGAACACGTCAAGGTACTCTCTGACCACCAGGATGCTCTGGAAGTCCGCCACAGGGCTAGGCTCTGCCACCACACAAGCTAGGAAGCCCTCACACCCCTGGCTCAAAAGTCTCGCCGCCCAAAGTGTCGAAATGCACCTGAAGCCTCCGTCCACTGGCTGACCGTGAAAATCGAAAGAAGGAAACTCCGGTATGGAGAAGACAATCTTCCTCTCATAACAGTCTACCAAAGCGTGGTAAGCGGGCAGCCAGTCCATCCCCAGAATTATGCCAAAGTCCTCCATCTGTATCATAATCAGGTCAGCTGGCAGACTATGTCCCCCGATACTGACCTCGCAACCCGTGTACACCTCCTCAGCTACAAACAGCTGACCACTCGGACCTCTGATTACGAACGGATTCTCTAACAGCATATAATCCTGGCCCAAACTAACTGCGAAACTGACTGCGACAAACGAGTGCGTAGCGTCGGAATCGAAAAGTGTGTAAACGAGTCTGCCGAAAACAGAAACCATACCTGCCACCACCGATCCCGAAGCTCTGACATCCCTGTGTGTCAGGGCGTTGATATGCCCCTCAGCTCTAGGTGCGAACGAAGCAGCCACACTCTGCGTCGGACGGGTAGGTGCTGGCCGATGCCCTCCTCGTGACTGCTGTCCTCCTCCTCGCTCCTGGGAACCGCGGCATCCTGCGCGCCCCCAGTGCTCGGCGCGGGAAGTATCTGCTGACCTCCTGCCCTAGACGGGCAGTCCCTCCTGATGTGGCCCGGCTGGCCACACTGGTAGCAGAGGGGAACTCGACTCCCACCCTCAGTGGGTCCCTGCTGTTGGCTGGGGAGGGGTCCGGTGCCGGCAACTGGCCCCTGTCGAGGGCCCCCAAAGGCCACTAATGGCCCTGCAAAATGTGACGGCTCTCCTGCGGACGCCATGTGTCCCCTCTCTCATCAGCCCTGTGAAAAGTCTGGCTGGAAGGACGTCTTCCGCCCGCCGTCAGTGTCTCGCGCAGACGGGTTGGTCTCCTCGTAGGTCATAGCTGCCTCCACCACCCTCGAAAACGTAGGCAGCTTCAGGGGTTTGACATACCCCCGAATCGCAGGCTTGAGCCCCTCGGTGAACCTCCAAAGGTGCTCCTCCTCAATGGCTACCGCTGTCGCTGCGAAGCGGGACAACTCCAGAAAACGCGTACGGTACGCGCTCACGGTCATCGTCCCCTGGCGGAGAGTGTGGAACTCCCGCCTCCTCTGGTCCTGCCACATCCGGGGAAAGTACTGCTCGCAGAAGAGGGTGACGAACCGGTCCCAGGTCGGCTCGTCCCTCTCCTGTCCCCTGACCGCCCTCCACCACCAGTGTGCCGCATTCTCCAGCTGGTACGTGGCAAAGGCCACGTGACACTCCACCGAGGGGCGAAGGGTGTCGAAAACCTTCTCGAGCTGCTCGAGCCAGTTCTCTGCCTCGGTCGGGTCCTCATCCCCCTTGAAGGAGAGGGGCTTCAGCTTCCGGAACTGCCCGAAAAGCTCAAAGTGGCGCTGCAGTGGAGATGCTGGTGCACCTCCAGGTAAAGGAGCCTCGTGCACAGAAGTATCGGACGAAAGTGGGGGCGGTGGCGATCCATCCCCTCCCCCGCATCTAGCACCGCGTCCGTCGTGTGGTCCCACAGAGGACTCCCCCTCTACAGCCCCAGGGAGAGGCGCTCGGGGCGGTGGGTGGAGCTCCTCTCGCACAATATCTCGTATCAATTAGGCGAGGTCCTGGGCCTGAATGCCCGGGAGCAGTGGCTGGTCCACTGAGGCGTAGACCGCAGTACGCCCACCTCGCTGACCTCGTCCTCGACCGCACCCGCGTCCCGCCTCGCTAGTCCCGCGACGAGGCATCTCCTGCAAGGAGACGCGAAACAGAACGGAAGCACGTCAATATGGAATGATATCTAACGAAAAAAGTCTAAGAGCTCAAGTCAGAAGAAATGTTGTGGTGGCTACTCTAGTCACAGACATGTGAATTGGTTATTCTCCAGTCAGTTGGTTCACTTCTCGAGACGACCTTGCTCTGATACCATCTTGTAACGACCTGATTCCCGAATCCCTACGAGACACGAGAATCGGACCGACTCGACTAATCCCAAGACCTAATCGTCCAACGAGGAAGTAACCAAAAGAGCAGTAAAATAAATAACATTCACCATGAATATAACTAGCAGTAACAAAATACAGCAGTAAGAAAAGGAAATACTACAGTATACACCACCACAACAGAAGGGAAATAAACATGTACATAACATAAAGTTTTCGATAAAGAAAGTACAGGGAGTAACAAAGAAAACTACTCACTACAGTAGAAGAAAAGTACAGAAAGTACTACAGGTAACCCTACTGGACCCTACTAGGCCCAGCGTCCTCTGCAGCCACTGACCCTGGCTGCTCAACACCTGGTCCTGAAAAGTAACGAGGGTAACACGTCAGCGAAACGCTGAGTAGAGTGGCAACTAAAAGCTAAAGAAGCAGTAAAGTGTACAGTAACTGCTATATTTTTACTTTTTTTAATTCTGTCTTTCTGTTATTTCACTATTGATTTATTTCTCAGATCCTTCTATTGATCTTGAATGTTCCTCGTGGGAACGATCTTGATTGCAGTCATTTCCAAAAAGTAGAAGCGACACGTGGTGCTCTCCTAGCCGGGAGAGTCCCCCGTGGTGGTCCTACCCTCAGTCAACCACCCCAAGGTCGCCAACAGATGAAACGGTGACTATGACAAGCGCGATAAGCGCACGGGTAGCTACCCCGCACTGGCACGCGGTCAATCGTTTCTGTTAACAAGTGCGCCTAAAGCACAGCACGAAACCAGCATAGGGCAGAGCCCTCTCAGTAGCAGGGTTCCAACCCCTCCATAGTCCGCGCACCCTCGCCTGACTACCCTGGTTTGCCCAGTGGGCTTAACAAGTCGGTGTAGGAGGGCTAGCAGAACCCCGGGGCTCGTGGGGTAGCTAGTGCTCTCCCTACACTAGTAGCTCTCCTCGGTACTGCATATGCGAGGGCCAACAAGTCAGTGTACAGTGGCCAAACCCACCCTGGTCTCAACCCGAGGGCGGCAAGCTCCCCTCTACACTAAGAGGTAATGTGTGCTCTCTTTGGTACCATATACCCAAGAGACAACACACTTCCATGTTTCACTTTCTCAGTTCCATTCTATTCCTTTCCAGGAGTTTTACTCCTAATTCCCCGTAGGGTTCATGTTCTTTTCGTTTGGCCATTTTAGGTTTCACCGTTCCAGTTTTACATTCATACAACCCATGTTCTCAATCATATTTATTCCTTCATAACAGGCAGTTGTTAATCAATTTACAGGCAGCTATTATTTCCTTTCTACTTTCCAAGACTGCAACGTCTGTATATTCAACTAGTTTTCCAGTCTTAGGATTCATGCCATAACCTAGGATCTATCATTCAATCTAGTTTTCCAATACTAGGATTCATGCAATACCCTAGGATCTATCATTCAATCTAATTTCTCAGTCCTAGGGTTCATGCAATGCCATAGACTCTATTAATTATTTCAGAATTGTAACAAGTTTTGTTAAATAAATTAAAAGCCACTCTACCAGCAAAACCAGGAGTACTGGGAGCATGGTCAGCAATCCCGCGTGCCTCCGCAACCCCCAAGACTGCAACGGAACGGGGTCCTAACACAAGGATCAATCACAAGGAGTTTCTCAGAACGATATACAATTATTGTAAACGGATAGAGGAATTTATTCTGGAAACAACGTAACCCAAAACACTGAAAACGGACTCCGAACGGGTCCTAAACGGGTATAAAACGACGAATCTGTTCAAAATCAAACGTCTGGAACCTCGTCCAGACGTCTTAAAAGGTGGGTCAGGTCGTACCTCAGTTCTGCGCAGTCCTTCAGACATCCAGAAGCCCGCTGGAACGTCTAGCCTTGGTTTCCAGACGTTCGATTGTCACCCCGGACATCTGGAGGTTCTCTCCGTCGTCTGGCACTGTGGCCAGACGTCTAATTCTCGTGGGATGGCGAGCCCTCGCGCCCTCCTGAGCAGAACCTGCGCACACACTCATGCTCTCAGTACGACGAAACACAGAAGAAATCACGGCGAACGGCTGCATGGTCGTACACTCGAAAGAAAGAGAAGGTAAGAAACATCTTACTTGTCAGATGTCTGGATCGTCCTGCAGACATCTTCGGCGTCGTCTGGACGTAAGTCCAGACGTCTGATTCTGGAAAATTTTCCAGAACTAGAGCCCGATCCGCTCTCCGCCCGCGACGCACGGCCGCGCCGTGCCCTATCCGCCTGCTACCCAAGCTGCAGCAGCCCCTCCGTGACACCCCACGCCCGCCGCTCCCCCGCCGGCCGGCTCTAGTTGCCCCGGCAAGCTCGCACCCTCACGGTCGAGCTTCTTCCTTCCATTCGCAACCCTCCTCCCCGCACGCTCGCCGCGGCCGCTGCTGCCGCCGCCGCTCACTCGCTCGCTCACGCTCTCGCTGGCAGGGAGAAGGAGAAGAGAAAGGCGGAGGAGATGAGGGTGAGGGAGAGAGCGAGGGTTTATAAAGCAGCGCGGGGAGAGAGAGAAGAGGGACGGCGCATCTGCAGGAAGAGAGAGGAAAAGAAGACGAAGGCGGCGGGTGCAGTCTGCGCGCGCACGCACAAAGACGCAACCCGGTACGCCGAAAAAATTTATTATCAGATGTCTGGACAGACGTCTGGGCCACTTCCCAGACGTCTTAAAAATCCGTCTGATGCCCACATTCTTAACAAAGCCTTTGTCAAGTTACGCTCTCTAATTCAGTGGGAGGTCCATGCAGGAAAGATTGATTTTTAGTTGGATCTCTAGATTGGTAACTCTCCTCTTAAAAACTTGCTTCCTGAAAATATCACTCCTCCCATTGTTACTATCAAGGAAGCACTAAATCACCTTCATGATACTCCTTTCTTACCCTAGCTGACCCCTCAAATTCAAGATCAAATCAATGACACCTCTTTAGATAATCAAAAAGATAAACCCCAATGGATCCTCTCTCCTAACGATTTCTCAGTTTCATTGGCCTACAATCACTTTTGTTATAAGGGTCCTCCCTCTATTCCGTTTCAAAAGCTTTGGAACCTTAAGCTGCCCATGAGGTTCTCTATGACATCTTGAAGAGATATGCATGAGAGGCTTCCCACAAATGACATGATTGATAAATTAGGAATTCTCTTACCTTTTAAATGTGTTTATCCTTCGAACCCTCAGGATGAAACTTTGGATCATCTATTTGCTAATAGTCAACTTTTTCACATTATAACTTCTTGGGTTTTTGTTAAATCTAAAAGAAATATTCTTGACCCTATTCATTTCTTCAACATGATGAATTTGGCCTACATTTCTTCTAAAGCTAAAATTATCACAGGCCATATTTGCTTTACTTGGTATCATGTGTGGAGGGTTAGGAATTATTTAATCCACGATGGGTTATCTTTATCTAAAGTGGAGATGATTTTAAATCGGTTTTGAAATAATTGGAATATTAAAGATCGGATCCGTGCTTTCAAACCTAGCCAAATTCCCATCAGCTGGGTGCTTGCGCAACGTGCTTTCAAGGCTAATTTTGCTACGGTCTGCTGAGGTCAATCTACTACGGTGGCTTGGGTGGCTAGAAATCACAAAGGGGACCTTACATTGGCTGCTGCGTCCACTTTCGAGGATATTGATAATAAGATATGTTTTATTAAGGCTGGTTTATTAAAAATCATTTCTACAAAATTAAACACTAAAACATTAAATCCTAAAATTCAAGCTGAAAAATTATTTCTATGAAAGTAGGAAAATGTAAATAGTAACATATAAAAATTGATGGATCCTATTTTCATATTTCACACAACGTTGTGAATGTGTGCTTACTTGATAATTAATATTAATGTAAAGAAACAAAAGAACGTAAGGTTTATTACGTTGTGAGTCTCACCACATTCAAAAAAATCATTACACCACTTTAACCTAAAATATACATGTGATAAATAACTTTATACCGATGATAAACTACTTTACACGGGTGATAAATAATTCTAGATAATTTTGCTTCAATGATAAATTATTCTAAAATATCTTTACACTGGTGCAATCACATTTTACACCGATGCAAAATTATTCCAAGTCCAATGGTGGTTTCAGGTTTATGAAAAGTGATTTCACGTATGAGAAGTGATTTTTTACCTGAAAGGTAATTTTTCACCTTATAGTTTAGGATTTAGGATTTAAGATTTACACTAAAGACTAAACCCTAGACCCTAAGGTCAAAAATCACTTTTTAAGTGTAAAATCACATGTCATAGGTGAAGAAACACTTAGAATTTAATTTTACACCGATGCAATCTTTTTGCAATGGTACAATCTTACTTTGTACCAATGCAAAATTATTTCGAAGGTGAAAAGTGATTTTGCACCAGTGCAAAGTAAGATTGTACCTGTGTAAAGTGGTTCCGAAGGTGATTTGAGTAGTTTGAACCCTATAAAAGTAGTTTGTTGTCGATTTCAATAGTGGTAGACCCCACAATGTGTGAGTATTTTTTTACATAAAAAAGAGATATCAAGTGCGAACTACATTCATAATGCCATACATTAAATTTTACGTTTCCCAACCCACATCTCAAACTATATTGTCTAGTATATTTTAATTTATAATTGATATCTTGAATTTACATAACCTAATTTTACATATATATTATTCCATATTCTTATAAAAATATACTAATATTAATTTTTAATAAAAAAATATAAGATAAAAAGATCGACGCTAAAAATAAAATTCAAAATAAATGTACGTATTAATCGGTGTATAAGGAAAATGAAAAAAGAAACAAAAAAAACACAGAGATGAGAAAGAGGGAGCAATGGAAGGCACAACGGAAGGGAAAAAAAATACAAAAAAAAAATAAATAACTCAGCGAGAACAATACACACGGCAATATATAATCCACGCCGAATCATTAGATATAGAGGTCGAAGAACATGTAGTTTTTATCCCGTGAAGAAGTGCTACTTCTTGGAGAGCTCACCAGGTTGCATGGAGGAACTACGTGAGACTTTCTAGAAAGATCAGGTATCAAATTTCTAAGTTTGTGGAATATTGGGGTCGAAATCAAGATTTATGCTAATAGAGAGCTAATATACTCTTCGCGAATGGAATACCGATCTTCTGCCCAACTTGTATTGGTGGAATGAGGACATTTATTACTTCTCCATACAAACCGACATATGTCGGCTCCGAAAAGGACCTCTTTATAATTTTCTTTTTACCGCATTCACCATCAAAATAAAGTACCAAAATTTCATGGTTAATTTATTCATCTATAAATCCATATGATATTGGGTTAATGGGCTTTATTTGGGAGACTAAAACTCCCATCAAATATCATATAAAAGCCCTTTTAGCCGTTGGATCTCCTATAAAAAGACAAACGGTGTATGGCCCAGCGACGGAAGAGGTATTTTTCGGAAAGAGGGAGGTGGAATTTTGCGTGAGAATACTTGTTTGCCAAATATTTTTTAGTTTAATAAGTAATAACTAATTTTTAACTTACGTTCGGCTGAAAAAGTAAAAAAATTAAAATTATATGAAAATTTTATTATTAAAAAAATTATTGAAATAAAAAATAGTCAAAAAATAAAAAGATAAAAAATATTTTTTCACCGATGAATTTTGAATTTTTAAGGTAAAAATCAATTTTCAAGTAAAACATGAATTATCATAGGTGAAATTTTACGTTATATATGTAAAATAAATTGAAAATTAAAATATACCACTCATTGTAAAATACATATAATGAAAAATCAAAATACACCGCATGTTGCAAAATATATTGCAACGAATATACCGATATATTTTAATTTTTAACAGATGTATTTTGATGAAAAATTAAAATATATCGGTTGAAAATAAAAATACACCACATATTACAAAATACATTACAACGAATGGATCAATATATTTTGATTTTCAATCAATATATTTTAATTTTCGATCGATAAAATATCAAAAGTATTGATTATAAATTAAAATATACTACATGTTAGAAAAATGAATTACCTCTTATTCAAAGAAAAATTTTATAATATTAATTTAAAAAATAAAAATACATCTTGTGTTACAAAATTTAATTTTTTATTTTAAAAAAATCAAATCCTAATTTAAAAGTGAGGAATTTTTTTTTATCTATCACATGCAAAAATAAGCATGAGAGAGAGTACGCCGAAACAAGGAGTGGAAAAGTTAAAAAGAGAAAAAAGAAATCAATGGTGTTAGCTGAATCGAAACTATAGTAACGTAAACAGTGCCTGCGTAACCATGTAACTTCATTATATATAATAATTGATGGTTCAAGATTATCCGCGAGGCGAAGGGAAAAAATAAATTTTTATGCAAGGAAATGGATGGGCTATTACTGGATATACCAAACCTTACAATCTTCTACGTCGCAATCGTTGACATAATCTCATTGATCAGGCAATGCTTTAATTGATTTGAATTGGACGATTTTAACACAAAGAACTCCCGAAGAAATACTCCGACGAAAAGGAGGTGATTGCACGCTATCCGTGAAAGAGATACATAGATCGTTGACTTGCCAACATATCTTTGGATATATATATATATATATATATATATATATATATAACAAAAGCGGCAAACTCTTTGGGCAACTGTTTTGCAAATTTGTACAATTTATGTCATCTCTTGTTGGATTTGGGGATCAAAATATGCCACAAAGATTGGAAGAAATTAAAATATATATTGTTGTGTGTGTGCGCGTGCGTGACATGCATATCGATCGTTTAGAGTATATATGGGTCTTTTAGGACAAGCATGCGAGCCGTGCAATTTGCTCTGAAATTTTGATGGTAGAAAAAGACTCGAGTGTAGGTTTTTTACTGCTATTATAATCGACAAGACTTGACGTTGAATATATTGGATGGATACATGTATTGAATGAGGATGTGCAAAAATAACTTAAAATCAAAGACAACGAAATGAACTGAAAAGATTGATTTTTTTTTTTAAAGTGGTTTAATTAGTTTCCATTCACTATTTCTCAAAACCCTAATTCAATAACGATTTATTATTTTTAAAATCCAAGATGAACATAATCAAACCGATTTTCTTTCACCGATATGTAGGGTGTATCTATGTGGATGTGTGGACAATTATGCCTATCTCAATATAAGATTAATTACTAAACTATATATTAGTATATAATATAAATATCAGCATTTCGCAACTTGCTTGGTAGGGACTATTTGCCCACCATTTTCAGAGTCAAAAATATCAAGCATCATCAGTAATTATCGGATCTGAATCAAATATCATTGAAAATCATTAGTAATTTTTGTTCTAATTCAAATATTAAATGTAATATTTGAAATGTTATCAATAACTTTTAGTTATATACAAAAATCACTTATAATTTTTTTATTCTTAGTGAGTCCTACCATGCGTGTGATATGAGAAAAATATCCTAAGTGAATTTTAGTTAAATACAATAAATTCCTATGATGATCCCTACAAGGTGTGATTTAAGGGTACATGAGACCTGTACTCATGTTCTGAACAGGAGTTTCTAAATTGCCGTCCTATTATATAATAGAAAATCATGTCACCAACAACGGATGACTAAAATCAGTTATAATTGAAATAGAAATAGTTTGAACCAGTTAAAAAGCAAATTGAAAAAGGAGCTTATTTCTTTAAATTGGTCGATTGCAGTTTTTAGTTTTCCATTTATTTCGAAAATTTGTTCGAAAACGAGATCAAACCGTTTTGACACAACCCTAATGTTGAAGGTAAATGCATCGTAGTTCATATGTGGACATAACTCCATATGTTATCAACGTTCCTGAAATGGGCCTATTTAAGGGCCTTGCTCTTTCTGTGGCCCAACTTCTCCCTAGTTCAACCAATTAGAAATCTTACATGGGATGTTGTTTAGTAACATGTCAACCGTTGTCAAAAGAATTTTACATATGTAATCCACTCGATACAAGCATTCACCATAAATACCCCAATAAAATTACATTTACATACATGGGAAACAAAAAAAAGGCAAAAAATTTGAAATCAAATTCCTATGTATCTGGTAGGGGTCGATGGAAGATGTGCTCTTCCCGATGGACATATTTGGTACTTAAATAAGGAGCAGCGTAAAGAAACCTCAAAATTTCCACCGTGGTGCCACCGCCTGCATATGCTGCGTTAAGACGTCACTAGTGATTTATTTTTGTGTATGATTAAGAAATCATTGATGATGTTAGATAATGAATATTATGACCTTTTTTTTTTTTGGTTACGTTTCAAATTGTATCGGTAATTTTTTATTCTGATGATTTGTAAATTATACCAATATTACGAACCAAGTTGCCTTTTACGTTCCTAATTTTCTCAAATGCAGAAAATTACACAATCCTACATCAAAGTGTGCTCCAACCTCTATTATTTCTGGAGTTACGTAGCAGTAGTATTTCCCAAACCTGGAACTATATTCTTAGCTACATTAGTTGCGAATCTATTTTCACTCCATATCTCCTCTAAAACATAAACAACCGATCTCTTTTCACCTTTTTGGGAGCACTCTCTAGAAGTAGAGCCAAAGACGAGAAGAAAGGACCAACACAAACAATATGGGCAAAGATTCCCATTGCCAGCACCTACAGGTCCCATGTCACATCCAATCCTTAAAAAAACATTCCAAAAGCCGATTGATGGTAGTGAAATTAGTTGCTAAGTTCGATTCCAATACAATCACCACAGCAGGCATTCATCATATGATAATATGCTTTGCATGGTTAACTGGTCCTATTCCAATCAAGTTGGCTATATAATAAGAATGCCATTGCCTTCCAATGTGCATTGCCATGTAATAGAGGAGACGGTAATATTGGAAGGTGAAGCAATCCTTTTAGACACTAACACCGAGGGCTTATTGCCGCTTAGACGGTGTTATTGATGTTCTTAGAAGAATCTATGGCAGAAGAGATTTGGGGCCCTCCAATCTATTTTAAGATTGATACTGACCATGAAAAGGAACAGATGATCGTTCCCAACCTCAGCTATGTCCATTACTCCTGCTTTGTCTCACAGGAGGCACATTTCTCAGATACCCATCTCCAGATAACGCATATTATTGCATTTCTTTTGTCTTGATGGCATGTGGAAGAGTCAACGTGCAACCAAGTCAGATGACAATTAGTATGGAGACGATGAATGATGGATGACGTCGATCTTAACGAGATGGATGCCTGAGTGGAAAATCTGATTTGGAATTGGAGCATTTGCTTGGGATGATCACATACCAGGAGAACATGCATCTATCATTCGTTGATTGGCCTAAGACAAAGTGTACATGAAGAACATCTACTAAATCGACAGATCTTTCTGTGACAATCCAGTTAACGACGAACACCGAACGCAAATCTGCACAGGATCTGGATGTTAAAGCTTAAGGGACATGAGGCGTACCAAACAGTTGCAGCATAACAAACATCTCAAAATACCTAAAGCATGTCTTTGCCAATACTTCTTCCCAAGAATTCTTATGCAAGTCACGAGTGCAAATCAAGTATACCTACTTACATTAAGCAACACTGCACATGCACGTTAACACTGACGCTATACAACATATATGCACATATACAGAAAAATCACATGAATATATACAGAATGAATTAAAAAGAAATAAGGAAAATCACATCTGATTTGAATGTCAAAAGATAGCTGGAAGCGAAGAGTTAATCCTGTACAAACAATGATCTTTCATTGCTGTTGCTTGTGCAGACCATGACAGAATTAATCTAGAACAGTACGAAAAAGGCAATTTGGTGCAGGTGGCCTACAGGGAAAAGGATAAAATTTTTTTTGAGAGAAAAATTGATAAATGACATGATCTCACCCTTGAATTCATTTAAACATGCACTCTCCCTCACCCACCCCACCCCACAAGACTGGACACCTAAAAGAAAAAGCACACGCAACCATGCAGTTCCAGTGTGGTTGCAATAGTAACATGTACTTTTCTCTGAATGTAGTGCTATAGAACTACTGTGTGTGTTATCATAATATGGCTATAAAATCTATGTATAGCTAAAATAACATTCCTTACTACAATACACTACTACCAATGTATATTATATCCGTAAGTAAAAAAAGGAATGGTCCTTTTGAAAAAGCCCAACCTCCAACAACCGTCTCTGACCTCCTCTCCTTGCCGCCCTCCACACCTCTAATCCTTCATGCTCCTGCTACTCAACACTGTCTGGCTCCTCTTCCTCCATCACCTCCACAAATGCATCCACTCTCCTTCATGCCTCCACTACTACTCTAAACATCTTCCTATGCATCTCTGTGTGTCGCCCCTTCCTCCCTCCATGTAGCAGGAGGAGGGTATGCACAGGCAATAGTGTGAATATGCAAGTTTGTAGACCGGTTCCCTATAGAAGATCCCTTGTGATGAACGATACCCTCATAAAAGGGCAACTAACTATGCTGGATTAAATGATACTCAGCTATAGATAGCAGAAAATCTACATTAACACGTAAGATTACCATCCGTTACCAAAAATGTAAGTCCGTGCATTCATAATCACAGCATTTACTGGAAGAATGCAACTAGTTTCCAATCAATCACCAAGATAACAACCATTTGCCATGTATAAAGCGCATACAACTTGACGTGAATAACAAAAATGTATTCCATTGCCATGCATACCTTCTCTTTCATCTGAATCAATTGCACGGTGAATGGTTGATTGCATGCAGAATTAACTAGTCTTTCCACCCTTCTTTGTTAACTCTCCTCGATGCAAGGCCTTTGGATGACAAATTCAAGGATGGAGTTGAGGGTGTCACAGGAGCCTCCTCATCATCCCAATTGTCGCCCCAACTGTTATCCCAGCCTTCACCCACATCCTTCTCCTTTAAACCTCCAGTAGAAACTGGCAGAGCCACATCTAATTTCTGGTAACCAAGTGCTTCTTCATGACTATGCTGTTGCCTAAATCTGAGCACTAAATAAGCGACCCCTGTGATCAAAATTAACCCCAAGAGTGCATACACCATTGAAGTACTTCTGGAGGAACTGGGATAGGCAGGATTAGGAGAGGGCATATTCTTTTTGATGGAATCAGGAATCATGTCCCAAAAACTGAGATTGCAGTGCCATTCTTCCCTAATCAATGATATAGGGTCGTTTCCAATGCCATCTTCAAAAGATATTTTGACCTGCATCATTTACCAAAGATTGATGTCATGCTTGAGACTTGAGAAGATAAATAGGGTTCGTGTAAATGTATGACAAGCAGGCAACTAGGCTCTTAGCCTCAGGCAGAGAGCACAAAATCTCAATAAACCAGAGGTTGCACTAGAATATGAATTTAAGCAATTTCCCTATTGGTTCCAGTATTTCTCATGATAATTCAGACACTTATTTCATACTAGCTTAATGCAAACATATAATGCAACATACATCAGTTATGGAAAATGGTGAACATGTCATTATCAAATTACTGTGATAAAACATGTTTATTCCTGAAAACCATCTGAGTAAAAGAATTTGTCAGAAAACAGGCCAGCCAGCACATCAACAAAACTACTGTAATCACTAATTTTTTAAGCGATATCATGGTAAGAATATTACATAATAAAGTAAATAAATAGAACCTCGTCCATCCCTTCCTGATTTGGTTGAAGCCAACACCTTCCCTATGGTCTAAGCCAAGGTCACTTTTATGACCAAAATACCCATGACTCACCAGCGCCCAACGGCTCCCTCCACCACCACCACCACCCATCAACGATGAAGATTCTGAACCAGACTCCACACACACACACAAAAGCCCACCCCACCTGTGTTGCCACCCCAAAATCCTCCAGCCCAATCCTCTTTTCTTTCACCTGATCACCTTATTAATTCCCTCTCACATAACAACTGCTACTACCATGTTTAAATTCTCCTCAACTTTACCCCCTCTACTGCCGCCTTCAACATACATGGGCATACATCCCCACTAATCCAAGTCCAAAACATCCTCCCTCTTTACCATGGATATTGCACCACAAGAAACAAGCACCACCACCCACCACCACCTAAGCTGGAGGTCAAGACTCCACCCCCCTCTCCAATAAATTGGCTCCTCATTCCAACACACTGATCCCTCACCAGCTCCATCACAGGTGCCTCAGCAACTACACTACCTCCCTCAACTACCAAGCCCTTCATGATTGCACGAGTTCACATGTTTCCCATCCTCCCTTGCGTAAGCAACCCACATTTGCCACCTCCATTTTCAAACCACTGCCTCCCCTCCTATGATGATCACCTCCACCTTTCTCTGTCCTCGTATGCTCATTGCCTTCCACTCAAGCGTGCCCTAGAAGCATATGCACAAGTTCATGAAGAGCTTGATATGGATGATGGAGGCTCCAGAAGCTAGATGAGAAGGTGATGAACAACTAGTGCCAAGAAACCTTTTTCAAAAAAAAAAAACTAGTGCCAAGAGATCAACCTCAAGACTGGCCTTTTCGAGGTTTAGATGCACAATAAGCACAACTTCCCCTCCACTTGCTGTAAGGACACTTCAATCATCTTCCTTGCATGGGTTACCCGTGGCAAAACTAAGGGAGTTGCTGCAATTTATGTGAAGAGACATGCAGCTGTGGACAATAGATCAACTCTACTTTGCATCTCCCTCACTCAAGGAAGATCAACTAAGGTGGGGTGGCTGGTGTGATAGAATTTTCCTTCACCTGATAACTGCTGCCAATAGGGTGGCTGATGTGTTATTTGAGGTGGTGGTGGAGGAATTGATGGATGTGGTTTGTCAAGGGTATTTTGGTCTTCCGAAGTGTCGGCACATTCCATTTGACACCATGGTCCATGGGTGGTACCTGAACCTCATTCCAAACCATAGGGAAATCGGCTTCAATTCCAAACAAGAGGGAGTTCTATGAACTTCACTCAATATATTTATCCATGCACTGAGTTTCTCTGTAATTAGTTGGAAGTTTGGAACTCAGCAAACTTTACTTTGCAAATGCAAACAAGTCTAACATGAAAATGATGACAGGGAACATAGATCTGATCGCAAGCCTTTATAAGTCAATTCTGGTCCAGCTTGCCACAATTTAATTTCTGTAAATATTTTATCTAATTATATCATAAGTACCACAAGCAGTAAAAATTACAAAGACCAGTAGGATTGGGACACAAGCATCTACATTACAACCATGACAGCTATGCAGATATTCACCATCCTCCAGTCATGTGACATTACTAGTTGCACTAGTTGTGAAAATTGGTTCAACTGGCATTTCTTTTTTTATAAAAAGTAAAAGGAAGGCTACATATGAGCTGATTCAACCAGAGTATTCATCTGGAGGCCCAACCCTGCACCTTTCATCCACAGGAACCAGGTCCTTGTTGGCCAATTAAATTGAAACTATCATGCCTTTTTACTAAATTATCCTAAGTTGCAACAATTACCTTCTACTACCATTAAAGAGGTCACAATTATTTAGCTTCAAAGAAACAGCATAACTTTCAGATCCAGGTGTCTACTGCCTTTGAGAAGTGGTTAGCAAGCCACAGAGTGGATTGGATGGTAGAACATACACCTTCTTACTCATCACTCTTTGAGTTTTGAATTGGAGCATAAACTGGAGGCATGCTGCTGCCCTGACCAAAACTCACATGACCTAGGTTAAAAGGTGCTTAAATTCATGCAGCTCCAAAATGTGAACCATGTTGCTTCCTTGGCAACTCTCTTTACCATTTTGCCATGACCAAACTGCCTTTTTAGTAAATTACCCTGTAGACTTACATATTATGTTTTTCTTATTTTTACATTTATTTGTAAGGGTGTATCAGTCACCTTTGTCTATCGTGAGGTTGTTTTATAATTCATCCATTTCCTCTCGGTATATAAAGAGAGGTAGGGCCCTCATAATAAACTAAGATCTTTCATTTCGTCCTACTTGATATCAGAGCAGCAATCCTAGACCAATGTTCTAGATGCCCCACCCAAATACGCTTCCGACCCCTCCACCCTAACCCTAACCTTAGCAACGTCTCCAACAAAGAGACCACCGCCTCCTCTCCAAGCACCACTGCTGGCTCCAACGGAGAGAAGAGGCGACGGTGATCTGATTGCTGCTGCTGCTGTTGATCATACGGCAGCAAGAGAGGCGCAGCAGGACCTCCACACCGGTGGCACCTCGTCTTCCCTTGTCGGTGGCAGCACAAGGTCCTCCTGATCCACAGCAGCGCAGCAGCCATATAGGTGCTGTGTTGCTGCCAGTGGGGGCCTTGTGCACTGCCCAGCAGGACCTGTGGTGCTATTGACCCCCCCTGGTGCCACTCCTGCAGATGAGGAGACCATGCTTGGTTCTCCTGTGCTGATCGGTAGGGGAGCTCCAAGCACTCTCCTCCCTTATCTGATCTCCTTGTGAGATCTCTAAGGGAGAGGTGACCCACTCACGCTAGATTGTGCCTTGAGAAGGGTTGCTACGTCGCTCAAACTCTGTTTCATGATCTGAAAAATTAGTTTCAAATCATGGTTTAGTAACTTCAGATCTATATTTTGCTTCAAAAGGTTCCGTTTTCATCTAGCGGGTGGAAGAGGGTAGCGAGATGGCATCCTCAAGTTCTTCTAGTAGCTCCAATTCATCCGAAGTCACATCAGACATTTCTATGGACACCAGGGGATACAAAAGTCTATTCTTTGGCCCCATGATTAAGTTATACGAGACTAACTATCCACGATGGTCCCAGATGTTATTGATGACCGTGAGAGATCATGGGAAGGAACACATTCTGAGTCAGCTTGAGCCCACAAAGAAAACAGGAACCAACGCAACATGGGATCCAGATAATGCCTTGGTATATGCTTGGATGATGAACTCGATGATACCAAGGATTGGTGACGAGATCATGTATTATCCCACAGCCAAGAAGATGTGGGATTCTCTTAGTGAGACGTATTCCCATGAGAAGAATTCTACTCGAGCCTTGCAGATTTATCATGAGCTTTTCCACTTTCGTCAGGATGGCAGGACATTGGCCCAGTATTATTCTTAGGTCAAGGGGTTATTGGAGCATCATAACTCCTATAAACCTGGGTGTGAACGTTCCTCTTGGCGTGCCTTCAAGAGAGAACTTGCAGTTTCTCTATTTCTGTCTCGTCTAGGACCAGAATATGCTGCTGCACAGGATCATATATTGACTATGACCGATCTGCCTACACTTGAGGACACATATAGTCAACTGAGCAAGATTATTGTTACTACTGCTCCTTTTGGGACTGCAGGTCAGACTACTACATTGGCTGCTTCTCATGGTACTTGGAGAGGAGCCACTTCTACTCATGGCCATGGTCATGGACAGGGTGCTAGAGGTCGTGGTCCAAAGCCTTTATGCACCTATTGTGGTAGATTAGTCGTATTGAAGCTACATGCTGGCAAAAGCATAAGCCTGTTATTGCTCACCAGGCGACAGAGGTTGCCACACCTATGGCTGTTATAGTGACTAGAGCATTTGAAGAACTATTGCAGAAGTTCAGCCAGACATTTCAACCTACTCCAGACACCGCTGTAGTTACCTCCTCGTCAGGTATAATAGATGCATATTCATTATCTACACTTCATACAGGAGACTGGTTGGTGAATTCAAGGGCTTCACAACATCTTTGTGGCACTCCTGGTGACTTCTCAGACTTGACACTTGGTTCTCCCAGGCAAGACAGTACAGGTGGCTGATGGGAGATTATCTCAAGTGACTGGAAAGGGAGGGGTGTATCTTTCCTCCTCTTTGCAGCTACCAAATGTTCTTTATGTCTCGAACTTTTCACTCAGCCTCCTGTCTGTTAGTCGAATTACCAGGGAACTTAACTATAGAGCCTTTTTATGCACGATCTTATGTCTTACAAGACCGACTCACGAGGAGGACGATTAGCGGAGGACGTGAGGAAGGAGGGGTGTACCACTTAAGTAGCCTCCTCTTGCTACTGCTGCTTCTGTGTTAGGGGGAGACTGCCTTGGCCACTGGGTCACCAACCTAGTGGCATCTTCGCCTTAGCCATCTTCTTGTGGAGAGATTTAGGCGTGTTCTACCTCACATTCCCACCAATACCACCATCACTTGTGACACCTGCCAACTTTGCAAGAACCACCGTGCTAGCTTTCCTATTTCCTCGCATGTTGAGTCATCTGCCTTATTTGACTTAGTTCATATGGATGTCTGGGATCCAAGTCGGATTCTTGACCGACTTGGACATCGGTATTTTCTTGATGATTTTTCCCATGCTACTTGATTATTCTTGTGGAAGAATAAATATGATGTTTGAACTATTATTGAAAATTTTGTTATGGAAATAAAGACCCAATTTTCTGTTACTGTCAAAATGTTTCAGTCTAACAATGCTTTGGAATTTCAGACTAATGGTATTATGCATCAAACCACTTGTGCTCGCACCTCTCAGCAGAATAGACATGTTCTTGATGTTGCATGCACCCTACTTATTTATCATATTGTGCCTGCTTTGTATTGGGGGGACGTTGTCCTTACAACATGTTTTCTTATAAATAAGATGCCAAACTCTGCAATTCATGAGCAAATTCCATAGCAGGTTTTGTATCCTGGTCGCTCTTTATTTTCTGTTATCCCTTGTATTTTTGGGTGCGTTGCATCTGTCCATGATTTGAGTCCTAGATGGGACAAGCTGGTACCACAGGCTACCAAGTGTATTTTCTTGGATTACTCTAGAACCCAAAATGGGTATAGATGCTTTGATCCGATCAATTCCCGACATTGTGTCTGCTGATGTGACATTTCATGAAGCCATATCATATTTTTTTACCACTAGTAGTGAGTTACTTCCAGTGACTGAAGGAACCCCTATGCCTATTCCACCTATACCATTTGGGTCAATTCCTGTGGATGAGCACTTTACTACTTCTGATGAGGAACGATTTCAGGACCCCATCATTACCTATCAGAGACCGCATACTACATTCAAGATGCCCCCTCCTCCACCTCCAGTCTCCCCAGCTCAAGTGAGTACACGGTCTTTAGACACTGACACTTTGGTGCCTAGTGATGATACAAGGGCAGAGGACAGACTTGCAAATGATGATGTACAGGTTGATAGTGATCACCCTATTGCCATTCGCAAGGCCCTGAGATCATGTGCTAAATACAATGTTGCAGAATATCTACACACCGTTGATCTTAGCACAACTTTTTCGGGGTTTACTAGAGCACTGGTCTTTACTGTTGTACCTGCCACTTACCAAGAAACCATGCTTCATTCACAGTAGCGTCAGGCCATGGAGGAGATGGTTGTACTTCAGAGTCACATGGGAGCTTACCTCACTCCCACCAGGAGCTAGCCTTGTTAGGTGCAAATGGGTCCTTGCACTCAAGTTTCATCAAGATGGTGGCATTTCCAGATACAAAGCTCGGCTATTAGTAAAGGGGTTTACCCAAACTTATGGGGTAGACTTCTTTGATACCTTCTCCCCTGTAGCTAAATTATCGACTGTGAGAATTTTGCTATCCATAGCAGTTCATTATGATTGACAGCTATACCAGCTTGATGTAAAGAATGCTTTCCTATATGACGATTTGCAAGAAAAGGTATACATGCAACAACCACCAGGTTATGAGACACAAGGGAAGTGTGTATGCAGGTTAAAGAAGGCTATCTGTGGACTTAAGCAGAGTCCACATGTGTGGTTTCAGAAATTGTCTCAAGTGGCGGAAGCTGATGGTTTTCAAAGGTCGTCAACAGATCATTCCTTGTTTGTCAGAGAAACGGGGAAAGGGGTTGTTGTTCTCCTAGTTTATGTAGATGACTTAATTGTCACAGGTGATGATGCAGAGGGTATAATGCATATCAAAGAGAAACTAGCCAGTCAGTTTGTCATAAAAGATTTAGGCCCACTATGTATTTTCTGGGAATAGAAGTTGCTTGTTACAAACATGGGATTGTTATATCTCAGAGGAAGTATGCGTTAGATGTGTTGCATGAGGATAGGATGTTTGGGGCTAAACCAGTTAACACACCTATAGATCCAAAGGCACATCTTTATGATGCAGAGGCACCTTCAGTGGATAGCAAACAGTACAAACAACTTGTGGGGGAAGCTGCTTTATCTCACTATTACCAAGCCAAACATTGTATTTGCTGTGGGAAGACTTAGTCAGTTCATGACTAAATCCACAAAGCAACACTAAGAGGCTACTATGATGGTTCTATGTTATATTAAGAAGGCCCCAGGACTTGGTCTTCTATTCACTAGAGGCACTTCCATGACTGTAGTAGCATACTTTGATGCTAACTACGTAGGGTGTTTGGCAGATAGAAAATCCACCACTGGATTTTGTACCTATGTGGCTAGAAACTTAGCAACCTGGAAGAGCAAGAAACAAGCAGCAGTATCTAGGTCAAGTGCAGAATTAGAATATAAAGCGATGGCTCAAACAATTGCAAAACTCATGTAGGTAAAATCTTTATTGGGAGATTTGCATGTTCATATCACTGACCCTATGGAAATGACATGTGAAAATGTTGTCACATACATTGCCAATAATCCAATGTTTCATGAAAGAACAAAACATGAAGTGAATTGTCACTACACCAAGGACTTGATTTAGAAAGGCTTAATATATACAACCCTTGTAGCTATAGAAATTCAGACGATAGACATTTTTACTAAATCACTTCCCAAATCCATATTTGAGTCTTGTTGTAACAAGTTGAGCACGATAGATATATATGCTGTAGTTTAAGGGGGAGTGTAGACTTAGATATTATGTTTTTCTTATTTTTACGTTTATCTGTAAGGGTGTGTTTGTCACCTTTGTCTGTCACAGAGTTGTTTTGTAATTCGCCTTTTTCCTCTCTTTATATAAAAAGAGGTAGAGCCCTCATAATAAACTAAAGTATTTCATTTCATCCTACTTACCCATTAGTTGTTCACTTATCTGATTACTCGTAAAAAAGCTTGTTGAAGATCCTAAGATCTCATCAAATGTGGCAAGAAATCCCCTCACCGCATTTTTTAGTACTTGGCTTGTAAGCCAAGTAATTAGATTGCTTAGTTGTCAAGTTTGATATTTTGAAATGTTTTTATTAAGTTATATTAGGAATGGGAATAGGATTACTTGTTTCCTAGTTTGTTATAGGATTGATTCTCTACATGAAGAGACCAATACCCACACAGTTATTTCAGTCCTCTCCATTAATAAAAATATAGAATTCACCATATGTGCTCCTCTCTATCTCAACGCATGCATGATCTCTCCATTATTAGAGCAAGTATTCCTAAGTGCCTAGCCCATCACCATGCTTTTAGAATCTAGCATGGGACCTCTCTCTACGTGAAAGGCTTTCCACGTGCAAGAGAGCATAACCAAGGGTGCCTCCCTTAATCTTGTGGCGTTGACGCATGAAGAGAAAAGAGCCATGCAACCCCTCCTTTTCTTGCGCATGGAACAATCCACGCTAGTCCAACTAGCTTGTGCGACGATCATGGATTGTGTGTGCGACACCATATGTCAAATGGTGCTCTTTCTTGCATCAATTGAAGGATAGAAAGGCCTCCTCAACTACTTGAAATCGCTTCCCATATGTGGCTGCTATGTCTGCTATGGTCTTCATTGTTCGCTGCATTGATGATTGTAACTAGCCTAAAGGAAAAAGCCTTGGGCCGTGTCCCCCACGAAGAGGATGACCAATGATAGGAAAATAAGCCCTATCAATGGAAACTTCTAATCCGATTCTTCATCCTCCTCCAAGGAGGAGATTTTCTCTGAAGAAAAGACAACCATCATTGTGCTTGGGAACGTATCCCATCCTATGTTTGGAGTCCTCCTTCAAGTTCAAGTACTGTCCTGACTACCATTGTTGCTACTGTTATACTTCCCATCAAGTTGGAGATGTCCAGCATGGGGACAATGTTGGAGATCATAAGATCTCATCAAATGTGCAAGAAATCCCCTTGCCATTTTTTTAGTAGCTGGCTTGTAGGCCAAGTAATTAAATTGTTTAGTTGTCAAGTTTTGATATTTTGAAAAGTTTTCATTAAGTTATATTAAGACTAAGAATAGGATTACTAGTTTGTTATGCGATTAGTTCTGTATGTAAAGAGACCAATACCCACATTGTTATTTGAGTTATCTCCATTGATAAAAATATAGAGTTCCCCATCATATATGCTTCTCTCTCTCTATCTAAACGTATGCATGATCTCTCCATTATCATGCTCTTTATTCTTTGACAAAACTAAAGTAGATTACTCAATTATTAAAATTAGTTTAACATTTATCACTGGGAATAAGCACATCCAAACTTTCTGGTTGCAAAAGATAAAATCAGAAAGAAGAAGATCCCCGTTTCCCATTTCTGCTGCATGGTTTATTCAAGAATTTAAGCATCAACTTCAATGCCATTTCAGCAATTCAGCGGAAATCTCGAAATAGATACCAAATTTGGATGCAACAACCTTAAAAATAGCCATTTCGTAGGCCTGACGTAGGCAAACACCAAGAATATCCGGACTTTGAGCAAAATGATTGAAAATGAAGACAAATCTATATTCCTAATAGGCTAGAGAAGCTTAGATAAAACAGCATCTAACCAGTGATGCCTTATGGTAAAATATAAAATCAGATGGCAATCAACTTAACAAGTAAAAATGTGGTGGAACTAATGAAGTGTTTTATTCAAAATAGAAACCCTGACTATGACTCTCAGCCTAAATAAAGCGAACTACTAACTAAAGTTAGTAACTCCTACACTCTCCTCTCCCTAAGTTGGAGTGTGGAGAACTCGCCTGACTTGTAGATAGAAAGAAAAATGGACTCCCCCTCAATGACAACATCGTCTGGCTGGAGGAGCGAACGGACAGTTAGACAGGCAGTTGTAGTAGTAGTTGCCTCATACCAGTGGAAACCCTTCTCTAGGAGAAAGGAAAAAACACTGGAGAAAGGCATGCAGGCAAGAAATAGCAGGCAAGCAATAGATGGTAGTAGTCCGCACACAGGAGGAGATGAGCAATACACTCAATTCCCTCACCAATCATCAGTGTCATCCACAACTCCAAAAGGATTAGCAAATGTAGAGTCAAGAGTAGGGAGGACGGCAAAGCCTGAAGCGACATCAGTAGCAATTGCAACAGCAGCAATAGAGAAGGATGGCTCTCTTCAATAGCATCATCAGACAGTCTAATGCTGCTTTGGTGAAGGGTATGGAAGGTTATGCTGGAACAGTCTTAGGCATCAAAGTCTCCATCGTGGTCAGTTGGTTAACCCAAGTGAGCTTACCAAATTTTTCTCAGCACTTCTTTGAAAGGTAGTCCGTCCACTTGCAATGAATGCAGAGAGAAAAGATGTGATGTCCCCATCCACGACTAGCAGAACGACCACCTCTTCCTCCAAAAGAAGCGAGGCCTAAGATGTCGGGAATAACAGCAAGGAAAGCAGACAGTGGTCAATCAACATCAATCTTCTAAAGATGACCATATATTGCCTCTAGATCTAATACAGTGTCTGAGGACAAGAGATAATTGCATGTTGATCGGTAACGTGGTGCAAGACCATCCAAGAAGCGGTATCTCTGTCACTCTGCTAAAAGACGGTGAGCTCTTCGAACATGCCCTCCAAAGTGATGAAATACCCAACCAAGGACATATCACCTAGTAGGTATTCCATATTGGTCTGTAGATATCTACACGTTGGAAATTGCTCATCTGAAGGGAGTACCTCATCTCCAAAGTCTTCCCGATCTCCTTGGTTGACTCTTTGTAAAGCATGTTAGCTATAATATTTGGGTCGATACTATTCATTAGCCAATTCATCGTCGAGAAGTTATCCTTCTTCCAGTTCTTGTATTTCGCTCCGTCCTTTGAGTTAAGGGCCTTATCAGTCAGCACATGCAATTTGTCATGTCCCCTAACAAAGATGCAGAAGGCACGTGACTAAAGCACACAATTTGAGGAAACTAACAACTTAATCGTGGTTCCTTGAATGACGGTCAAAATCTTGGCCTCAAAAGTCACGATAGAAGACTCTATGTCAGCCACTAGGAGGAGGAGATCCACACGCAAGGTGCATGAAGGGCAATGAGAACTCTATCAGACGATGCTTCGGACAAGAAGAGGAGATCAGGCAATAGTCCCAATCCCAGCAAGGCAATAGGTTAGGCGATAGTGCCTCAACAATAGCGTGCATGCGAGACAGGGAGAGGGAGAAAGGTGACAATAGCCCCCTTCCTTCAGGCAATCCACATAAGAGAGGGAGAGGATGAAGGCAACGGTAGCCCCCTCTCCTCCAGGCAATCCGCACAAGAGAGGAGGACGACGGTAGCCCCCTCTCCTCCAAGTAGTCTGTGCAAAAGAGGAGGGCAACAATCCTCCTTAAAGGTAGGAAAGAGTGAGAAAGAGACAAAGAGTCCCAAAGTTAAGGTTTTTTCTTTTCCTTGAACCCGCTCTAATACCATGTCAACGAATTGTCTCATTGAAAATAGAAACCCCAACCTCTTTACATAGAGAGTTAGGTTAGAAAAATTACATAGGAGTGACAAATAGAAATAGGAAATAAACTAGAACTCTCAACCTAAATAAAGCAAACTTCTTACTAACTAAACTTATCCAAAGATTCAAAAGAAGAAAGACCTGATACATATGTAAATTCGATTATTTTAGGAAATTCTTCGTGCAAAGAATATACACCTATCTCTTTCTCTATATCATTCACATGCTCAGGGTGAATGTACAACTTTTCTTCCCATCCATTCACAAGAAAATCAATCAAGGAGTTGTTATTGCTGCAAAATCTAAGATTCCCTTTCTATTTATAATAAAAAAGTGGAAGAATATTAGTAACTCTAACAATATATATATATAAAGAAGAAGAAAAAGTATCAATGTCAAGAAAACTTACCATCTCACGTAACAACCAATGATATGAGAGAGGCAGGGAAGGAGAGGGAGGCATCCATGCTGGTACCATTCTTGTTCTCACCCCCTAATACTATTGTTGGTGCCTATTCTACCATCGTATGAGTTGAATCTACCCGTAGTAGCCTTCTCATAATATTTATAGGTATGAATATACAATATACTAGAGAAAGGGATATTTTGCTTGTATGCTAGCAAAGATAACAGGCAAGTAGTAACTAGTCCAAATTTTGAAATAAGAGTAGAGACTACTACTAGCATCATTAAGTTAATAAATAATAATCATGAGTAAATTTATTATGTAGCGTGAATTTATGATTCTACAGCTAAGTAAACTTTAGATCTAACAAAGTGGAATTCGATCTAGGCATCTATCTAATTAAATCTAGTGCCAAAGTGAAACTGATTCTAGATTAGATATAATTATTTGAGGCTTAGATCTACTATGATCTAGTTATGTGAGGTTAGATTCTAGTCTATGAGGAAGAATTTAGATCAATAGGCAAAATTATACCAAAATGTTGAGAGATTGGAAAGAGTTCCCTATGGCTCGTCATTGGAATATTGAAATTTGTTGAAACAAATCAAAATCCTGGAATTTGGATGCATATACTATTTTGAAGGGTACATTTTTGCAAACTTTCTGCAGCATATGCCATTGAAACTTTTCTTAAAAAAAGTGGAAGGGTGGCTATCTGTGTGATAATCATCTGGAGGTTAATTCATTAAAGGTCAAAATGGCAGCAATTAGAAAAGATATGCCAACGAAACTTAAAACCATGAGTTCATTACTATAGCCAATCCTCCTACTTTGGATATCACAGCAGCATTCTACAGGTACATACCTATGAGCTCTTATAAGTTATAATTCAGTCATAAATGACACAAGACCAGATCCAAGCACCCAATCCATACTAACATTAATCATAAGAAAAATGGTGTTTCTTAACTAGCAAATGTCCACATCCTCTTGAAAGAAGCCGCAAATAACAATTTTACATAGTTTCTACAAGATTCAATATTACCTACTTTAAGCACCCATACCTATATTTGCCTTTTTTTTTGGAAAAGTCATTTGCCATATATTAACCATATATGTAGCTATTCATGGAATAAACAAATGTTACTAGGGTTGAAATGAGTATATATGCCCAGTGCAGGAGGGACTGAAAAAGAATTAATGGAATATGAACAATTGGGAGGATCAATGACAAAACTGAAGGCAACGCATTTTAAATTCTTACAGTTCATTCTGCATTTATAAGCAATATTATGTCCCTTTATTCAGTCCATGTCAGGGAAAGAAACAATCAAAAATTCAATCAAATTTCTCACCCAAAAAAACAAAAATCAATCAAATAATATCTTAAATGAGAAATCAATTTCAGTGAGTCAGACCAAGGAGAGGATGTACACCCAAAAAAAAAGAAGGCCCATATTAGCAGATAAATCCAAGGACATGGTAACTTCAGCATGGTAACAGTAGGTGACTATAATATAGCTGTAGCAGTAATAGACAGAAGTAGGCTGTAGTAGAAGTAACAGCAATAAGAGAGACGGTTTCAAAGGAGATTGCAGACGCTCTAGTTCCTATCAAACAAAAAAATTTCAATTTCCAATGGCAGGAGTACTGCACGCTATGCATGCAGCAGACAGAACGCACGCTTGTGTGTGCAATAGGCCAAGGCACCATGTGCACGATCATGCAGTGCAGCAGCAGCATTGGTGTGGAGTAGGTTGGGAACTTGTGCACAATGTGTAGTTGGCAGGGAGACGCCTCCCGCATGGCAGGCAAAGGCAAGGAGCCCACATGCATGTGCACTACGGGCAGGGAAGACACGCAGTATGGTGTATGCGAATGGCTGCTGCTACCTCTCCAAGTGCGCACGAAAAGACAGTGCACATGTGGAGAGGGACAATGGCGACGGCAGTGGGCCTCTCTCGTAGGGCCTAGGGTTAGGATTTCTATCCCTTGGATGATGCTACAATGCTACAGTAAACTATATTATTTTTTTAAGCAAACCCTAGCCCTCTTTATAGAGAGGAGCTAGGGATAATGGAAAACAATAAAACTTTTTGATAAAACAAGAAAGACAACAAATCCTAACAAATTTAATCCTAATCTATTTTATTATCTAACAAGCATATTTAAAATCATTGAAAATTATTTTTTTACACAGATAATTGTAAGCTGATGAATTAATGAAAACCCATCATACACATATTTAAAACCATTGAAAACCTTTTTTCCCGAGAAGTGAAAACCAAACTTTTGAAAGCAAAAACCAAATTAATGTTTTGAAGTTGCTTTTATTATTTGGGAAAAAGGAGAGTGCAGGTAACCTGCACGTAACTTACGTGCAGGTGCAGTAATATCTCTTACTATGAGTAATGTTTTGGACTGAAAGTTTAGGGATTGAAATCACTCCATATGAAAATGTTATACACCAAATTTAAAGTTAATTCAACACTTCTAGCAACTACATCTAGTAGGGCCAAATTTCATAATACTTGGGTCGTAAAAAATAAGTCCCCTTCAATGTAGGTGCTAGGAATGTGAAATTAACTTTAAATTTGATACATAACATGTTCATATAGAGTGATATCAATCGTCAAATTTTCAGTCCAAAACATTATTCATAGTGAGAGATATGTGCAGGTCACCTGTACGTAACTTACATGTAGATCACCTGCACGCTCCTAGCTCTCTTATTATTTTATATAGCCAAGATAATTTTCACAAGTTAGTTTCCCACCTCTACCTAGCAGGCAGCAATTTTAAGACCAATTTGATGTGGTATCAGCAAAAATTCTGCAAGGTACCTTTTCATCCTTTCTTGAAGGCAAGTGCAATGTGCTCTTCTCTAATTTGACAGAGTTGGATGCAGAAATAGTAATGTTCACAGGTGATGCCCCTCTGTTTTGGACCATAAGTGAAAGGGTTGGAGAATCTGAAGACAGATAATAAGCTTTTTACTATTGCACTCAACAACTGTTATAAATATTGAGGATATCTAGGGCATGGGGGCTGCAAAACACATCGACTAACATGCAACTGAAATTGAAAGCAGGTAAGGATATGCATGCACGATAACTTAATAAGTGGATAGCATCAAACACAAGGAGAATATAGACCTTTTTAATCTCTGTTGTAGACCTCCCACCATCCTTATCTCTTATTTCTTATTTCTTATTTTTTATGTGGACCTTTATGGTTATTTTCCCTTCCACCTCATATATAAAAAAGATGTTAGGGTTTCTTTTCGAGATTAAGCAATTCATTTCCTTTAACTTCATATCAGAACTGCAACCCTAGGTTGTTGCTCCAATATCCCACCCACACAGCCACCAACCCCTCCACCTCAACCCTCTTCTTCCTCTCTCTCCTCATCATCGGCGACTACAGGCGACATCAACCTCACCACTAGCAACACCAACAACTCCGGCCGGCCACCAGCCATCTTCAGGGGCCACCTACAGCGGCTGGGCGTGCCTCCAATGTCCCTGCCAAGGGATCGTTGACCCTGCTACAGGCTGCACCCAATGCCACCTCCGTTGGGGGAGCACAACGTCAGGTTGCTTGTGAGGAGGGGGTTCTGAGCACCCTTAGGCGGCACCGCTAGGGGGTCCCTTTTGCCGTAGTGCATGCCTACGCCCAATCCCAAGGGGCTATGGGTTTCTCTCACTGCGTTTGAGATGTGTCTATCTCAATAAAGGATGAGAAGAACCCCACATTGACATTGTTGAGTTCCCCCCTTTGGTACTTGTTTATGTTTTTTAGGACTACTTTGTCATTTTTATTTCTGATTGGTTTGCTTTACAATTGTTCCCAAACCTCTCTATATAAAGAGGTATACGGTTTCTCTTTAGAATAAGATTGATCAGTTTGTCCAATTTAGTATCAGAGCGCGGTCCTAGGCTGAGTTCTGATATCCCACCCAAATCAAGCCCCAAAAACCATCCGCCCTAACCCTAATCTCTTCTCTCCTCCCACCAGAGTCGCCAACAGCCACCGGCAACACCAAGCACCACCAGTACCAGCAATAGCCAGCAATAGCAACAGCTAGCGTCACCACCACCACCACCACCACCACCAGCAGCAGCAACATCGCCCAACAGGGCTGCCAATGCCGCTCATGCAGGGCAGTGTTGGTGCTGCTGGGTGCACCGACCTACTGTAGGGTGCACATGCTGAAGAGGAGGGTCCCCTTTATGGTGGATTTTGGGTCCCCTTTTGCCTAGAAATCCATGTTGAGTTCCTGATTTGCTTCTTCCAACACTCAACATGATCTGAAATTAATCTCAGATCTTGTTTCTTGGCATATTCTTCTTGGTTTTCATGTGACTTGGTTGAAAGAAGATAGCCTTCCCTAATGTTGAGGCAAGTATCTTTGTTGAACAGAGATTGGCAAGAGAGTATGAGAGACTACTTTGAGGTTGCGGCCATCATAATGATTTCAAGGGAGGCACTTAGTGTCTCTTGCAAATGACAAGAAACATTATAGCTCCAAGTGATTGGTTGATTCAGGAGCCTCACGACACCTTAGTGGAGATCGAAGTTGGTTTACTAATCTTAGACCCGTGCCTGCAAGCAGGACGATTCAGGTCGTAGATGGCAGGCACTCCAGGATAGAGGGTCAAGGAGAAGTGCCAGTGACCTCCAGGTTGAGATTGTCTGATGTTTTGTTTGTGCCAGACTTTCCCATCAGCCTACTCTCGGTTAGTAGTGTAACGAGCGCGTGCCCCAGACGCCTTTTAAGACGTCTGGGAGGTGGCCCAGACGTCGGACCAGACGTCTGGGATCACATCCAGACGTCTGACCAGACGTCCGGGATAGTTTACAGACGTCTGGAGAACAGTTATGTTCGCACGGGAGATTCGTCTGCGCGCCTATGCGCGCAGACCTGCGATTCTGCCCTCTTTCTCTGCGGCTGCAGGCGGCTGCGACCGCCTTCTCTCTCCTCCTCGCACGGCCTAAAAAGGGCGCGCCTCCCCTCCCGTCTCCACCGTCTTCTTCCTTCTTCTCCTGCCTGTGCGCGAGAGCGAGCGGACGCGAGGGCGCAGCGGCAGCGGCAGCCGCAGTGAGCGCGGAGGAGGTGCGGCGTGCAAGGGCGGGGCTCTGCCGTGAGGGCGAGCTCGCCGGAGCGGCTTGGCCGGCCGGCGGAGGGCGCAGGGGGCGCGGAGCGACGCGGAGAGGGACCTGCTGCGGGCTGAGCAGCAGACGCGCGAGGTGCGACGCGGGCGGCGTCGCAAGCGGGGGCCGAGCAGGGTTCTGATTCTGGAAAAATTTCCAGAATCAGACGTCTGGATTGATAGCCAGACGGCCAGGTCGACGTCTGTAAGATCATACAGACGTCTGAAAGGTGAGTTTCCGCTTTCTTCTTCCTTCTTGTCGACTGACCGCGACGCGGGCGGCGTCGCGAGCGGGGGCCGAGCAGGGTTCTGATTCTGGAAAAATTTCCAGAATCAGACGTCTGGATTGATAGCCAGACGGCCAGGTCGACGTCTGTAAGATCATACAGACGTCTGAAAGGTGAGTTTCCGCTTTCTTCTTCCTTCTTGTCGACTGACCGTACTGAGGGAGGGGGGTTGGCTGTGCGCAGGTTTGCTGATTCGCCATCCCTTGCGAATCAGACATCTGGAAGTTTTACCAGACGGCGAGAGTGACCTCCAGACGTCATCGGACGTCTGGGATCTAGGCAGACGTCCCCGCAGACTTCTGGACGTCCGGGGAACCAAGCCGAACAGGTAATTCTCTGATCCACCGTTTTAAGACGTCTGGAAGGAGTTCCAGACGTCTGATTTTGCACAGTATTGTCTTTCTCGACCCGTTTAGGGCCCGTTTGGGCTCCGTTTTCCACGATTCGAGTTGCATTCGTTTCAGAATTAATTCCTCTACCCGCCTACAGTAGCTATACACTGTTCTGAGACACTCCTTGTGTTTGATCCTTGTGATAGGACCTCGTTCGGTTGCAGTCTTGAGAGTCGCGGAGGCACGCGGGATTCCCGATCACGCCCCCATTACTCCCGTTGTACCTGGTAGAGTGACTTTAAGTATTAATAAAATCTGTTAAAGTATGGAACCATAACTAAAACCTAGGGCATTGCATGAATCCTAGGAATGAGAAATATATGGAATGATAGCTCCTAGGTGTTGCATGAATCCTAGGGCCGGAAAACTAGATTGTATGATAGATCCTAGGATATGGCATGAATCCTAGGGTGGAAAAACTAGTGGAATGTATATTACTGCAGTCTTGGAAAATTGGAAAGGAATATATAAAGCTGCCTGTAAATTTAATTAACAGCTGCCTGTTATGAATAATGAAACATGTTTGAGATCATGGATTTTGAGAATGTGAATCTGGAAGGTGAAACATATGATGTTCTGAGATAAAGAGCTGGAACCCTACGGGGAATTAGGAGTGGAACTCCTGGAAAGAAAAAGGAATGGAACTGAGATGTAGTTTGTACTGTCTCTTGGGTACGCAGTACCAAGGGAAGTACCTGTACCTGTTTAGTGCAGAGTGGGGCCAGCCACCCCAGGGACCCGGGGTTAGGATTGGCCGCTCTGTACCGACTTGTTGGCCCTCGTGTACGTAGTACCGAGGAGAGCTACTAGTGTTAGGAGAGTACTAGCTACCCCACGGGCCCCGGGGTTCTGCTAGCCTCCTTCACCGACTTGTTAGGCCCACTAGGGCAAACCAGGGTAGTCAGGCGAGGGTGCGCGGACTGTGGAGGGGCAAGGCCCCGGTTTGGTTACTGTGGAGGGGTTGGACCCCTGTTACTGAGAGGGCTCTGCCCTGGTTCCGTGCTGTGCTTTGGGCGCACCCGTTAACGGAAACGACTGACCGCGTGCCAGTGCGGGCTAGCTACCTGTGCGTTTATCGCGCGTGCCGTAGTCACCGTTACGTCTGTCAGTGACCTTGGGGTGGTTGACTGAGGGTAGGATCACCACGGGGGACTCTCCCGGCCAGGAGAGCACCACGTGCTACTTCTACTTTTGGAAAAGACTGCAATCAAGATCGTTCCCACGAGGACATTCGAGATCAAGTAAAGGATCTGAGAAATAAATGAAATAGTGAGAAAAATTGAAAGATGTGAATAAAGGAAGTAATAGAACATAACAGCAACTGTACACTCTACTGTTGCCTTTAGTTAGTTTGCCACTCTACTCAGCGTTTTGCTGACGTGTTACACTCGTTACCTTTTTCAGGACCAGGTGTTGAGCAGCCAGGGTCGGCGGCTGCAGAGGACGCTGGGCCGAGTAGGGTCCAGTAGAGTTACCACAGCTTTTGTACCCCTTTTGTTTCTGTTCTAGTGAGTAGTTTTTGTTTCCGTTGTACCTTCTTTACCTGCAGTTCTTGTTATATGATAAATGCTGTTTTACTGTTGTGGTGGTACCTACTGTAGTAGTTTCTTTCCTTACTGCTGTACTTTCTTACTGTTAGTTATATTCATGCTGAATGTGGTTTATTTTACTGTCTTTTGGTTACTTCCTCGTTGGACGACTAGGTCTTGGGATTAGTCGAGTCGGTCCGGTTCTCGTGTCTCGTAGGGACTCGGGAACCGGGTCGTTACAAGTAGTATCACTAAGTAACTTAATTGTCAGGCTATTTTGATGAAGTGGGATGTGTCTTTGAAGACAAATTGACAGAAAGGACAATTGGCAGTGGCCATGTAGAGGACGGCGTTTATCGTCTGGTTTAGTCTCCGCTTGCTGTTGTGTGTCACGAAGGCATCACTTTTACTGCTGGAAGTACTTTTCAGTGGCATCTTAGACTTGGGCATCTTCCTCTAGATAGTCTTCGACGTGTTATTCCATACATATCCCCTGCAACCAAGATCACTTGTGATGCTTGTCAGATGGGCAAGCACCACCGTGCCTCTTACCCAGTGAGTACTCATCCTGGATCCACAACCTTGTTTGAATTCCTACACATGGATGTATGGGGTTCAAGCCGAATTCGAGACAGGCAGGATCACTGATATTACTTAGTGGTTGTTGGTGATTTCTCATGCCTATCATGAGCATTTCTCTTGAAAAATAAATCTGATGTTGGATCTATTCTTGAGCATTTTTTTTTGGAGATAAAGAACCAATATTCAGTAGTTGTCAAAGTAGTGAGATCCACCACCTTATGAATGGAGCCCATACTTTGTTAATTCACCATAGTGTACCTTAGTTATACTGGGGAGATGTCATTCTTACTGCTTGTTACTTAATCAACAGAATGCCCAGTTCGGTACTTCATGAGCAGATTCCTTGGCACATCTTGTAACCTGACCGAGAGCTTTTTCATATGCCACTACGAGTATTTGACTCTGTTGCCTTTGTTCATCTTCTTTCCCTAAACCGAGACAAGCTTGCACCATAGTCAAGTGTGTATTCTTGAGGTATTCACGGACTCAGAAGGGGTATAGATGCCTAGATCCCATTATCAGGAGATACTATGTGATGCAGATGTTACCTTTCATGAGTCCATTCCGTATTTTTCCACAGCTGCTCGAGGAATATCTCCTGAGGTTATGGACATGCCCATGCCTATCCCGCCTATTCCCTCAGAAGAGATACCTATTTCTGCCCCCCTGCTACTACTACTGGACCTATGATGTTTTCTGAGCCTACTATTATCTATAGATGTCCTCACAGCACTTTGAAAATACCAGTAGTCCAGTAATTACATAGGCAGCACCCTCTCCAGTTCAGGTGACCATGGACAATTTGCATACTGATGATACAGGATCTAGTGGCGATGCTACGGTCCAGATATGGATGTTCCTACCCTAGAGTTAGTACAGAATGATCAGTCAGATGATATCGACCTTCCTATTGCCATTAGGAAGGCACCTCTCATCTGCGAGTCCAGATACCATGTTGCAGGCAGTTTGGCTACTGATGGACTTGGGTTTGCCTTTGGGAGCTTCTGTCGTACACTCTCTGCCACCGAGGTTCCCACTACGTACCAGCAAGCCATGCTTGATCCGAAATGGCATCAAGCCATGGAGGATGAGATGGCTACTCTTCGTTCCAAAGATACGTGGGAGCTTACTTCACTTCCTGCAGGAGCACAAGTGGTTGGATGTTGTTAGGTCGTTGCCTTGAAATACAATTCAAATGGATCTATTTCAAGGTATAAGGCTTGGTTGGTTGCAAAGGGATTCACCCAGACCAATAGGGTGGATTTCTTTGACACTTTTTCTCCAGCGACAAGGCTATCAACAATGCGGATTTTGATGTCTGTTGCAGCCCATCTTGAGTGGCCTCTCTACCAGATTGATATGAAGAACGCCTTTCTATATGACGATTTTCAGGAGGAAGTTTACATGCAACAGCCTCCGGGATTTGAGATTCAGGGAGACTGTCTGTAGACTCCAGAGAGCCATTTATGGACTTAAGTAGAGTCCGCATACATGGTTCCAGAAGCTGTCTATACAGGTGATAGGCCTTCAGAGATCATCTGTAGATCATTCCCTGGTTGTTCGAAAGAGTGACAGGGGAGTTGTACTTCTGGTATATATTGATGACATCATTATTACTAGTGATGATGAGGCCAAGATAGTTGAGGTGAAAAAGACCTTGGCTGATAGGTTTGTAATGGACTTAGGCCAATTGAGATATTTTGTAGGCATTGAGGTGGCAAGAAGCAAGGAGGGCATTGTACTTTCACAGCATAAGTACGCTCTTGATGTACTACAGGAGACAGGGATGTTGGGGGCTAAGCCTGCCAACATACACATGGATCCCAAGGGGCATCAATTTGATGACAAGTCAACACCTATTGACAGCAGATCTTATAGACAACTAGTAGGCAAGTTGTTATATCTTACCATCACCAGGCCAGATATTTCCTTGGCAGTTGATAAGTTGAGCCAATTCATGGATAGGCCTACCAAGCAACACTGGGAGGTAGCAATGAAGGTGCTTAGATATCTAAAGAAAGCACCTAGGCGTGACATATTATTTACTAGAGACACTTTGATGACAGTGGTTGATTATTCTGATGCAGATTATGCTTGTTGCTTGACAAATAGAAAGTCAACTACTGGTTTCTACACTTATGTTGCTGGGAACTTAATCACATGGTGGAGCAAAAAGCAAGGAGTGGTGTCTAGATCCATTGCAGAGTCTGAGTACCGTGCTATGACTCAGACTGCTACAGAGATGGTGTAGGCCAAATCAATTTCACAAGATTTACATGTGCAAATAGAGAAGCCTATGGAGATGCGGTGTGATAACCGTGCTACCACTTATATTGCTAACACGATGTTTTATGAGCGCACCAAACACGTTGAGGTTGACTGTCACTACACCCGGGATCTGATCCAGCATGGAGTCATATATACCACTTCTGTTTCTTCTAAGAACCAGACAGCAAGCATTTTCACCAAGCTTCTTCCTCGATCTACTTTTGACGTATGTTGTTCCAAGCTGAGCATGATTGACATATATGCCCCAACTTGAGGGGAAGTGTTGAGTTCCACCCTTATTTATGTTTTTTAGGGCTACTTTGTCATTTTCATTTCTGATTGGTTTTGCTCTGCGATTATTCCCACATCTCCCTCTATATAAAGGTGTAGGGTTTCTCTTTGGAATAAGATTAATCATTTTATCCTACAAGAGCAGTTCTAATTTTTTATTCCCAGATCAGTCGATGCTTGTTTTTGAAATCCATTCGGCACAATGAGCATACAAGGAGTCTGACTTATCGATTACTGCGGAAGATTCCAGGTCCTATAAGAACCCTTTCTTTATACCGATTGTGAAGCTGGACAAGACCAACTATGCACGGTGGTCTCAAACCTTTTTCATGACTATGGAAGGTCATGATAAAGAGCATTTGTTGCTTGAATCTGAGTCGATCAACAAAACTGGAAAGTATGCATTGTGGAAGAAAGATAATGTGGTGGTCAGGTCATGGATCATGAACACCATCTCTCCCCGTATTGGCGACAGTATCATGTATCACAAGACTATGAAAGGGATGTAGGATCTACTCAACACTACCTATTCTCATGAGAAGAATTTTAGTAAGGTGTTTTAGATTCATCATGACCTGAGGAGTCTTGACCAGAAGGACCAGACTCTTGCATAGTATTATACCGATCTCAAGGGATTACTTGAGAAGTATAATACTGCTTGGCCTATCTACACGTGTGCCAGTCAGAGGGAGTATAGGAAGAAGTATGAAGTCTTGTAGTTTCTTAGTGACCTTGGACCTGAGTATGAGGGTGCACGTGCCCAAATTCTTGCACTTCCTGACCTACCCTCTTTGAAGGAGGTTTATAGCCGATTAAGTAGAATTGTAATCAAGCCACAACCTGTTGCATCGACTAGTCAAACAAGAGCCTTAGTTGCCTCTGGAGGACATGGAGCTCGTGGTATGCCTTCCACTCGTGGACGTGGTCGTGGACGTGATCAGGCTGGTAGACCACGTACCACATGAACGTTTTGTGGCAAGATTGGCGATGTGGAGGACAAATGCTGGGCCAAGTATGGTCGTCTCCCCATGGCTAACCAGGCGACTGTTGCTTCTGATGAGTAGACTCAGTTAGTCACAAGCACCAAGTTTGATGCCATGGTTAAGCGGTTCTCTCAAATGAGTTAAGAGACTACTGCCACTACTACATCAAATACTGGTCCCTTAGCCTCCTCTTTAGGTAGTAATTTTGGCTTTGCTATTCAGAGTTCACATATTGGCGAGATGTCATGGCTGGTTGACTCAGGTGCATCTAGGCACTTGATTGGAAATCAGTTTGCTTTTCAGAGATTGCAATTGGTTCCACCAGGTAAAACCATTCAGGTGGCTAATGGACGCCATTCCAGAGTGGATGGTCATGGGGAGGTGGCTGTGACCCCATAGATGTCTTATTTGTTCCAGATTCTCCCATTAGTTTGTTCTCTGTCAATAGAATTAGTAAAGAATTAAATTGCCGAGCTATTTTTGATGCTATGGGATGTATCTTTCAAGATAAATTCACGAGGAGGGTGATTGGTGACGAACATGAGGGGGGCATCTATCGCCTAGTTCAAAGTCCATTTACTGCTACATGTCAGGGGGAGGTTGCTTTGGCTGCTGGGACAACTGCTCAATAGCACAGACGACTTGGACACCCATCTATGATTCCTCATATATCACCTCCTGCTCAAATTAACTGTGAGGCATGCCAGCTGGGAAAACACCACAGGATTACTTTTTCTGCCAGTTCTTCTACCAATTCTACATGTTTTGATTTGATTCATATGGACATATGGGGGCCTAATCGTGTACCTGACCGACTATGTCATAGATATTATTTGGTGATTATTGATAATTTTTGAAAAATAAGATAGACGTTGGTTATGTGATTGAATCTTTTATTATTCAAATAAAGAATCAATTTACCACTATGACTGAAATTATCAGATCTAATAATGCAAAGGAATTTGTTACAGTGCGATTGGAATCCTTTTACCATACTCATGGCATTATTTATCAAACTAGTTTCCCCCATACCTCCCAGCAAAATGGGGTGGCTGAAAGGAGACAGATATTGACTGGATGTGGCACGCACTCTTCTGATTCATCATAATGCCCCTTCTAGATTCTGGGGTGATGTTGTACTTAGAGCTTGTTACTTGATTAATAGACTGCCAAATCCTGCTTACAGGACCAAGTGCCATGGCAAATTCTTTATCCGAACAAAGAGTTATTTCATGTGCCACCCAAAGTATTTGGGTGTGTTGTATTTGGCCATATTCTTGGTCCAGGACATGATAAGCTAGCACTACATGATGCGAAAGGTATCCTTTTGGGATAGTTCCACCCAAAAAGGATACAGATGCTATGATGCTCAGGCTCGCCATCACTTTGTTTGCTGATGTAACGTTCCGTGAGGAGATTCCTTATTTCTCGACAACAGGGCATGAGGTCCCTACTGATACTGAGTGTATGCCTATGCATATTCCCCCAGTCCAATTAAAGGAGATACCGATCACTCCTACTGTTGATACACATGCAGAGCTACCCAAATACAGTGAGCCACCTCATGTGTACACATTGCTAGTTTCTTACAGACAAAGACCCCCCCTCCTTCCCAATGCCACCTCCTTACATGAGTACACAAGTACATGTTGAGGCTATTGACATTTCTTCTTCTCATGATGATTGTACAGGTCTACCTGATGATTCTGGTCCTAGTCGTGCTAAGGATCTTCCTATTGCTATTAGGAAAGCTCCACGTTCTTGTATGTCTCACAATCGGGTTCCTGATGATCTCCCCACTGGTAATCTTGGAAGGTCGTTTGCTATGTTTACCACTGCACCGATGGCCGCCACTATTCCTTCTAGCTACCAGTAGGACACGCTTGCTCCTAAATGGCACCATGCTAAGGAGAATGAGATGGCTACTCTTCGATCCAAAGGCACTTAGGAGCTTATTTCCTTGCCTGTTGGAGCCCATGATGTTGGATGCATATGGATATTCACTCTCAAGTATAATTCTGACAGGTCTATATCACATTACAAAACCCGCTTGGTTGCCAAAAGATTTACTCAAACATATGGAATAGATTTCTTTGGCACCTCTCTGGTGGCAAGACTACCAATTGTTCGTATTCTTTTATCTATTACAGCTCATTATGATTGGGTTTCATATCAGTTGAATGTCAAAAATGCATTTTTATATGGAGACTTGCAGGAGGAGGTCTATATGTAGCAACCCCCTGAATTTGAAGTTAAGGGGGTGTGTATGCAGGCTTCAAAAAGCCATCTATGGTCTTAAACAAAGTTCCTAAGCATGGTTCCAAAAATTATCCGAGATGGTGCATGATATCGGACTCCAACGATCTTCTGTCGATCAAAAAGTGATCAAGGAGTTGTGGTATTACTTGTGTATGTAGATGATATCATCATTACTAGAGATGATACAGCAGAAATACAGTAGATAAAGCAAACTCTAGCCAACAAGTTTGTTATAACTAATTTGGGCACATTGAGATATTTCCTAGGCATCGAGGTGGCCCATGGCAAGGATGGGATTATGATTCTCAACGCAAATACGTTATTGATGTTCTTAGGGACACATGAATGTTGGGTACCAAGCCTGCCAATATTCTTATGGATCCTAAAAGACATCTATATGATATGGAGACTCCAAAGGTTGATAGCAAATCACATCGACAGCTTATTGGGAGATTACTTTATCTCACCATTACCAGACCGGATATTTCATTAGTTGTTGGAAACTTGAGTCAATTTATGAGCAAGCCTACAAGGCAACATTAGGAAGCTGCAATGCAGGTTCTTCGATACCTGAAGAAGGTAGCTGGCAAGGGATTATTATTCAAGAAAGGATCACCTATGCAGGTTGTTGGCTATTCTGATGTTGACTATGCAAGATGCCTAATAGACAGAAAACCTATGACTAGTTTCTACACCTATGTAACTCGAAATCTTGTGACATGGAGTAAGAAACAGGTTGTGATATCCAGGTTGAGTGCGGAGTCTGAATATCAAGCGATGGCTCAAATTGTTGCAAAAATGGTGTGGATACAGGCTGTGTTACAAGACTTACATGTTCAGGTTCAGCTACCTATGGAGATGCGGTGTGATAACAGAACTACTGCATGCATTGCAAATAATCCTATGTTTCACAAGATGACAAAACATGTGGAGGTGGATTGTCATTACACTCGTGATTTGATTCAAAGGGGCATTGTCTACACTACAGCCATAGCTTCTAAGGACTAGACTACAAATGTGTTCACTAAGTCTTTTGGCCCGAGGTCATTTTGACATATGTTGTAATAAGCTGAACATGATGGATATCTATGTTCCAACTTGAGGGGGAATGTTGTAGACCTCCCACCATCCTTATCTCTTATCTATTATTTCTTATGTGGACCTTTATTGTTATTTTCACCTCCACGTCTTATATAAAAGAGGTGTTATGATTTCTTTTCGAGATTAAGCAATTCATTTCCTTTGACTATCTCATGTCCAAATTTCACTTCTACCCATTTATATTAATAGTAGTGCTGAAAGAGTGAAAAGATATGTTTCTTCTGTGCTGCTTTCCACCAAAGTAAATGACTGGAAGGTACCAAAAAAAAAGACAATATATCACTAGGGGAAAAAAAGTGGTGACGAAACCTTGAAAGATTGAAGGGCCAACTTCCCAACCTGTGGTGCCAAAGAAATCCAATCTGCTTGGACTTCCTTTTAAAAAAAAACAAAAGAAAAAGGATAATCACATGAGATTATTGATCATCCGCTTCACTAAAGAACAAGCAGGTTACAAAGTTGGAAGAATACTACAATGAGCTCCAAACAGATTTTGATCCAGAGACATCCCAATACACATTATCCACAAAGGCTCTTTCGGCTTTGAAAACAACCCCATTTTTTTTGGAGCCAAATAGCCCGAACGATGACAAATGGCCTCACCCTCTCCTTTTTCTGAAGGCTCCTCTATGCAAAGAAAACCAAAGGGTATCCCATGAAACATGCTCCACCCAGCTTGGTCCAATCACCCTCCACACCTCCGAAGCAGAACAACAATCAAAAAACAAATGTTCTACCATGGCCTCCTATCCATCCCCACACAAGGGACAAGTAACATTGTCCTCCGGTGCAAATTTACTACAATATACTTTTGCCATTAGCCTTTCCCATCTCATCTCCTCCATGAAAATCCTTACTTTTAGTGGCATTCTTGCCTTCCACAACAATCTGCAATCTCTAAATAGATACAAACCTCTGTCCTGCGTTGTTGCTTGTAGTAACCGTTAGGCTGTAAAATTTCCCTACACCCAAGACCAAGCATCTCTAACATCTAGTGCCAGCCTTTTATTGGAGATTAAGTTCTGCAAATACAAAAATGCTTGTAACCTTTGATCTGAAAGAGGGCTAAGAAATAAGGGGGCCCAACAACATCTATCACTGTCCCAATAATCTGTCACTGTTGCTAGCATATCAGAAGCCAAGTAAAAAGGCTGTGGGAATCTGCCCTCCAAAGGTCCATGAGGCATAAGGTCATCTGCTGAAATCTGAAAGATTTACCATGTTCTAGCTCTGCATGAAATATATCGTGTAAGAGTGGGATGACCGTCATAATTCCCTTCCAAAGGTGGGAGGCTTCCTTACTGGAAGCATTCTATATGTCAAATCAAGCTTCCTATCATAGGAAGTATCTAATACATTTGTTAGTAAATCCATCTCCTTACCAACCAATTTCCAAATTCACTTGGATAAAAGAGTGTCATTCATTGTCTGCAAATCCAGAATTCCTGGTCCCCCTTCTAAGATCAATCTACACCTCCTACCAGGACACCATATGTACTGATCTTGACCCATCACTAAGACCTTTCCAAAAGAATCTTCTCAACTTCTCAGGTTCCTTCCAAACACTTCTCCAAGTTCCTTATGAACCTTGATTGGCATCTCAGAAATAGAGAAATAAAAGAGTGGAATAGCCAGTAGGATGGACTTGAGCAGAACCAATCTCCACCCGTTTAGACAAGCCGAGCTTTCCAGCCATCCAGTCATTAGGCCATTTTCTCAACAACTACCTATCAATCTATGCACCTCAGAGGCGGATCAGAGAGAGGAAGACCCGGATATGTCATAAGGAGTGAAGATTCTGGTGTCTAGAGAATATCCCTACAGGCATTTTTCTCCACCTCTTCTTCCATGCCAAATGGTATGAAGATGATTTATGTTTATTCACCTGTAAGACTGAAAAAGCTGCAAACATATCCAACATGATGGAGGTATTTCTGGCTGCATCCAATGATCCTTCCGTAAAAAATATTGTATCATTAGTATATTGAAGGATTGTAACCCAATTTGACTGGCCCACAAGATCAAACCCCTCAATCAAACCAAGATCACATGCAGCAAAAGTGCAGGTACCTAATGTGTCAACTACCATGACAATTAGTAGTGGTGTAGGGAAAAACCCTACCTAAGTCCCCTCTGAGGTTGTATCAAACCTCCCTCCAATTCTCTATTAATCAAGACATAGAACGAATTTTTTTTTGGGTGATTTTTCAAATGATAACCATCCACATTCATTTCATTTCAAGAAAAATTGATTACATCACAGATTACAAGACAGATCCCCAAAACAACACCTGAGAAGAAATGGACGAAACAAAATTTTTAACATAGGGTCTCTCCCCCCTAAAAAGCATCCCATTTCTCCCCAGCCAAACACCCCACAACACCGCCAAAACCTTGACCCTATCTTTTTTAGATCTAAAGGTGATCCCTCCATCGTGGGTGTTTCCTCTGCAGAAAGAGGACCAGAAGCTAGCCGTGTCCCGATGGGCGATTTAGTCGATCCCCATCTTCTACCAAGCCTGTATCACAAACGGACACTGGAAAAAGAGGTATTTGATGTCTTCGTCCGTCCCTTCACGAAGAGGACATCTCAAATCATTCATTTAGGCCCACCTCGCTCTCCACTGCTTTGTCATGATCCTCCCCCTCCTCACCAACCAGGCGAAGATCTTCACCTTAAGCGGGCATTCCACCATCCAAAGCAGCCTACAATCTCTCAAGAAATCATGTCCGAGCTGGCTAAACCGTTTCCCAATCTGTCAAAGACCTTCGCCACAGAGAACTCTCCTTCCCAGAAATATGCATCAACAACCTCCTCCGACACCCAACCTTCCAACTCCTATAACAACCTTCCCAGAAATCATGTCGAGCACCACGCTCTGTCCCAGCAACCCCCCACGGTGGCCAGCGGGTCAACAACTCCCCCAAAGAGGCAAGGAAACCTGTCGCTAAGGATAGATCCAATTCCCTGCCAGTCATCCTGCCAGAACCAAAAGGTGTTCCCCTCCCCCAGGGTAAGAGAAAAGAAAGCCCGCACATTTATTGCCACCATCACCAAACTTCTGAGGAAGTGGGAGGCACCAAGAGGGGGGGACTACAATGGCCCCCACGAAAGGAAGGGGTCATAGTAGCTCCGCATGATGTCTCCAAAGAGTCCTTGTTCTCGTCCCACCAGCCTGGCAATCCACTTTGCAAGGAGGTTCACCTTCACCGTGTCCACATCCCTAACCCCCAGGGCCCCTTCCTACACCAGCCTACAAACCTCCTCCCAAGCCACCAGTCTCGCCCCTTTTCCTGCCGACCCCGCATCAGACCAGAAGAAGTCCCTCATCAGCCCCGAGACCTTCTCAATTTAGCGCAATATCTTAAACACTGAAAGGAAGTATGTTGGTATGAATGCTAGAACAGCTTCACCAAGGTCAATCTCCCTCCTCTAGACAAAAGTCTAAAAGATCAGCCCACCATCCTCCTTTCCATCCTCTCCAGCAGAGGAATCCAATCTTACATCCTGAGACACCGATCTAACGAGGGGAGTCCTAGATACACCAGCGGCAAAGAGCCCACATATGTTCCCAGCGCACCACCAACTGTCTCTACCGCTTTGGCTAACAGATTCATTGGGACAAAAGTCGATTTCTGATAATTGATCTGCAACCCTGATGATTCGCCAAAAAGCTCCAGAAGGATTCTCATCCTCTTAGCCTCCAAACCAGCTCCCTCAACCAGAAATAAGGTATCATATGCATACTAATGGATCGTCATCTCCCTATCCTCACCAGCCAGAAAGCCCCTAATTAGACCCCTAGCACAGGCCCTATGTGTTGCCCTCGCCAAGGCATCCGCCGAAAGCACAAACAGCATAAGTGCAAGAGGGCAACCCTATCTGACTCCCCTTCTAGGTTGCACCCAACCTCCCGCTGGGTTCCCATTGATCAAGATTAAGAAGGATGCCATTGCCACACACCTCTTCATCCAATCAATCCAGGTCGTGGGAAAGTCCCTCCTCACCAAGGAAGCCCACAGAAAATCCCACTGCACCGAATCGTATGCCTTGTTGAAATCGACCCTCCATAGAAAAGCTTGTTTCTTCTCCCTCCTCCAAGTGGCTAGAGCCTCCATAACGACGACAAAACCATCCAAGATTCCTCTCCCTTGAACGAAGGTCGTCTAAATAGGAGAGATCAAGTCACCAAGGATGTCCCTGAGTCTATTGGCTAAGACTTTAACGACAATGAGGTACACAACATTTGACAACACAATTGGTCGAAAATCTTGGATTCCTTCCGCACCCTCCTTCTTAAGCAACAATAACATGTAATATCTATTCAGCTTGTCGAAACCTCTGTTTCCTACTGCAAATTCCTCCATCGTCGGCATCATTTCCGCCCCTATCAGGGACCAGAACTCCCTGAAGAAGAAAACAGGGAAACCATCTGGGCCAAGACACCCCTCCACATTGAGGCCCCATGCCGACTTCCTCACCTTCTCTTCTGAGAAGCCAACCATGAGGCCCAACGCCTAATCCGCCGTGATACACTGCACATCCTCCCCCCTCCATCTCCAGCATCCCTTGATGCGCCTCCCTATGAATTTCTTGAAATAATCTGTTGCAGCCCATCCTACCTCATCTCTACCAGAGAAGGTCTCCTCGTGTACTAGCATCTTCTCTATCCAATTTCTCCTCCTCCTGGCAGAGGCCATTTAGTGGAAGACCTGGTATTGGAGTCACCTTCTTTTAGCCACTTCTGTCTCGATCTTGTTTTCCATTCCACCTCCGCTTTCCTATTCTCCTCTTGCACCACCCGTGTCATCTTCACCCTGTGTTCCCTATCTTCCGTCGAGATAGGGTTTTAGTCCTCCTGCATGTCAATCCTAGTAATCTCTACCAGTGCCTCTTCTTTCCTGCCTCTCCTGGACACCCTGATCTCCCTCCTGTACGCCCTCAAGTGGTCCCGCAACACACTCAACTTCCTTGCCAGGCGAGTGACCGATCCCTCCACTTCTATGGAGCCCCATTTCTCCTCCAACATACTCTGAAACCCCTCCATCAGCCAAGATCTATCAAATTTGAAGTATGTGCCGAAATGTGTCCCCTCGTTGGGCCGTCACATGAGAGGCATGTGATCTAAGAAAGGTCTCTCCAAAGGAGACACATCCGCCAAAGGGAAAGCCTTTGCCATCTCCACATTGGAGAGAAATCTGTCAATCCTGGACATCTGACCACTGTTGTTCCTCTAAGTATAGGTGCAAGATCTCGGAATTAGATTTAAGAGGCCATTCATAGCCACAAACTCGACAAAAAGATCATATATGGGGTCTTGCCTCCCCCGTCCGCCAGGTCTGTCCTTCGTCTGTAAGGTGATGTTGAAATCCTCACCAAGTAGCCACAGAGTTCCATGGCATTCGATGTGAGCTCCTCCCACATGACTCCCCTCGCCTGAGCATCTAACGGCCCATAAACCCCCATGACAGTCATTCTGGACCTCCCACTTTCCTTACCAGTCCCACAGAGATGACGTGCTCTCCTCTGAAGTAATCTTCCATGGAGAAGACATCTTTGCACCATCCTAGGATCTATCCTCTTGAGAATCCAACTGCATTAAGAGATCGAAACCCCTCCATCCATGTGCCTCCAAATCCTATCATCACAACCAAATAGTTTCGTTTCTTGCAGCAGCACGACATCAACCCTCCACTAGCATAAGTACTACCCCAGCGCCACTCTCCCCAATGGGTCATTGAGACCCCGTATGTTCCAAGTGAGCACACCATTCATCTAGGAACATTGGAGGTCTCCCTCACAGTCGACCAGAAGCCACTTGCCCCCGCAATCCAAAGCACCTCTTCATCACATTGATCCAGTATCAGCGGCTGCTATAGGGGCTGCAACATCCTGCTGCAACCAATCGTGATCCTCGGCCATCTCCACCTCGACCTCCGTTCACGACGTGCGGCCTCCATCTGACTAGGGGAATCTCTATACGGTCACCAGACCGACCATCTACTCCGAATGTCGAGGCGAAGCTCCCCAACCGTTGCTGGGAAGAAGCCCCATCAAGCCGGTCCCCCGGAACCTCCACAGCCCCCTGCGGGAAACCGATCCTTGTCTCGACGGCTGCAGGTCTCTTAGCAGCCACTTCCTCTCCCCCTAAAACCTCGTCCATCGCCGTTGCCGCCATCCGACCACCAGCCATCATTAAGGGAGATGTGGTGGGGCCCTCTCTGCCATCCGCATTGAGGGAGGTCGAGGAGAGCCCCCTTTCTCCGACCACATCGAGCTTCGACGCCTCATCTTCAGTCAGCCTCGCGTGAGGAGCCGAAGAGTTAGAAGGACCCCCCCACTCTGGAAAAGAGCTTAAGGGGAGTCCGAATCGCAGACTCAGCCCCACTTGGATCCACTAAAGGGCCCTTGGTGGACCAGGCTATCAGGTTCAGGTCTAAGGCTTCATCAAGCTCGAGTCCAGATGGGTCGCGGGGGTCCAGCTTCCCATGCTCTGCAAATGTGGCATACCCCCCATGTCCTATACGTAACTCCAGCTGTTCCTCGAAGAGTGAGCGCACCTCAGCATAAATCGGTGCCGCCTCTTCAATTCCCAAGATACCCATATTCGTCCCAATCTTTGATTGCACCATATCCGCATACAAGATTCGCACAGATCTCTTGGGGTTTGGCTCCATGTCGGCGGCTATTCGTCTCCTCCACTCCGTCGATCGTCGCTCCACCTCACCGGAGCAGCATCCCTGCCCACAAGTGGAGTTTCTCCATGCCTTCCACAGTGCGAGCACATCACCACCCAAGACGATCCCCCAAGACACAATAGGATCTTCTCCATCACTGAGGCCCCAATCTTCCTCTCGATCACCGCTACCAAGGGACGCTCGAAGAGACCCGCCGCCTTGCACTCCTTGGGTCATGCAAACCACCTCCACGGATCTCAACCACCAAGGGATCCCATCGACGATCAGCTCGATCGACGGTCTCTTCGGTAGTCACTTCAAGGATGCCCCATTATGAGGGCAAGGCCGCCTCCACCTCCATCTCCCCGACTCAGATCCAACCTCCTTGAAGCAGAGCTCCTCCCTCCTTGAAGCGAAGAGGCAGAGGACCAGAAACTTCTTCCCATCCAGAACCAAGATACTCACCCCCTCCAGCATGGCATCAAGACCTAGCGCCTTCTCCACCTCAGCCCAAGTGGTCCAGCCCTCCAACACCTCCCCCACCAACCCACTTTCAACCTCTACCCGCAAGATCCTCACCTCCTCCAACCACGACGCCACGACCTCGACCTGCGGCATCCTCCTCGGCGATGGTGGTGGAAAGCTTCCACCTCCACGACCACGATCACTACGGCAATGAAGGCTTTTGTGCCCAAGACCACCGCACCTCCAGCACCTCCATGGTTCGTGGCAGTCCCAAGCCCAATGGTTGCGACCAAGACACTTGCAGCACCTCCTCTTCCCCTCTACGTCACCTCCACGGCCAACTGCACCTTTCTTCTCCTCGCCCGAGTCCCGCCGCAACCTCCTCCTTATCGCCACCACTGACCATCCAAGCGTCTCTGCTGCCGTGACCACTTCGCTCTCCCGGAGCCTCCCTTCTCTTCTCCCTCTAACCCGAAGATCCCCCTCCCCCTTCTCCCTCCTCTGACCCCTCCCCTTCTCTCTTGATCTCTCCATCCCCCGCTCTCCCAACACAGAAGGAATTTGTTATAATACATCTCTTCATCCACGAGATCCAAGTGTCTGGGAACCATCATCTCTAGAGAGAGCTCCATAAGATGGCCCAACCAAGGGAATCATATGCCTTCGATAAATCAACTTTCCAAATGAAGCACTTCTGTCCCATTCTCCTCCAATATGCAATCATCTCTATAGCAATAATTAAGCTCTTCAGTAAACGTCTCCCCGTTATGAAGATGGACTGCACCTGATATATCAGCTCATGAATATCATCACAAAAACGGTTGGAAAGGACCTTGGAGACAATTGAGTAAAAAGAGTAAGAGAAATCAACCTGTAATCCTCAATCATTTCTATGGTAGCAAGAAGAGCGACTTATTACCTTCTCAAAGCCCCTATTTCCTTGTCAAAAAATTTTTAACACCTTCATAACATCAACACAAAGAATCTACCGAAATTCTCTGTGGGACAGGCAGGAAATCTGTCTGGCATGGGAACCCCTTCTGCATTTACCTGTGAGATGGTTGTTTTAACTTCTGATTCAGTAAAAGGCCATATCAAAGGCTCAATTTGTTCTGGTGAAAGCTCCCTTGTTCCTCTTCCTATCCCTCTTGGCCTCTTCCTAGTGAATGAAATCCTCTGTCACCTTAGAACCAATTTCCTCCTTACCAGTGCAAACACTCCCATTAACATGAATTTCATTATGAAATTTCCACTTCTGCCATTAAGCATGTGTTAGCGTTTCCTCCTTCAACAATAGTCATCTAGAGTGTTGTCCCACTCAATTCCCTCCTCTAGATCCTCCCATGCTACCACTTGTTGGGAAGTCTTCCTAGAACTTTGTTCCTCTTCCAACAGTCAGCAAGACCCTTCAAGTCTCTCAATGTCCTGAATTTTTTCAAGTGCCTCAACTTTCTTTACCATTTTTTTTTCAGCATTTCCTTATAAGCAATCAAATGATTTCTGAAGTCCTTCAATTTTTCAACCACTTGAGCTATTGTGGGACCCTCCTCAACTTCCGCAGACTTCCATCAACTAGCTAATATGTCCTGAGGGCTAGTTTGGATGGAGGGATAGATTTCATGAGATAACTTTTTTACATATGGGTTATCGGCACTTTTATTTGAAAGTCATAAGGGTTATCTTGGTGGGTTAACATGTGGCTGTTTGGAAAGTTCCTGGGTTAACCTACGAAAATACATGGGATAACCCACAAAAATAGTTTATCCCATATCAACCCCAGAATAACTTATCATAGGTTAAGTCCTCTTAACCCAAGTCAAAATATCCTTCCCACCAACTAAGATTAACCCCTATTTTGATAGGTTATCCCTCTTACCAAACTAGGCTTGCAAGCCTGGCATTTGGAATTTTTTATTGAATCACAGGGTTGACAAGTAGATGTTTGCCTATAGGGAAAACCCCAAACATCTCATAAATGTGGCTTAGCAATTGAAGGATTTCTTTTATTTCTCCCAAATAACTTCTTCGCCTTCCTTATTTGTTTAAATAATGTGTTGCTCAGCATAAATGCATGACTACCCTTTCCTTGCACATTATGTGGAGGATTATCACAAAACAATATGTGAAATGCTCTTTTCATGAGAAGAATGGATATAGAATGGAATGAAGATGGGCACATAATGGATTTATGCTGGGCTGAACATGGTTTCATTAGGCATAAAAGAGGCTACCATAAACGATAATATCAATGCTGTCAAAAGCCTGAGGATGCTTAAAATCTTTAACTAGTCTCTTGTGTAACAAGTAGGAATTTACATCTTTTCAAAGCTATGTAATTTCCCCCTTTATAAATAAAGGTCATTTCTTTTGAGGCAGAAGATTAGTTTGAGAAATCCTCCATTACTCCATCCCACACATGTCCCTCAGCTCTAACAATCTCCTCTCCCCAGCCTTTTTTTTACTACTTTCCTCAACCATCAAGCCTTCTTTCACATCTGTTCAGAAGAAAAATATTCAGTCATTAAGAGTCCAGAAAATTCAGATCTGATATTCTTTTGAACTGCATCACAAAAGCACAAAAAAGCCACTTACTTTGTGGATACTAAGACCTAAAATGTACTAAAAGTGCAACTTACTATCAACCTAAAGAACCAAAGGTTTCATATCTGCTATCCATCATTACACCTGATGATACTTTAGTTAATGCTAAACAGCACCTAGTCAGAGAATGGTATAGACAATGCAAACATAAAAATCAAATTTTAAAGAATCACATGAAAATAAAAGCAAAATAGATGTGCTCATGATTATGTTAGGCGAGTGCATGTGCAATACCACAAATTCTAGTGATATCCACCAAAGGATGCATAAAAGATGCTGAAAAGAAATTTTTTTTATTCCAAGATAAACGGACTTGACTTCCAAAAGCTCATGTATGATGTGCAAGGCAACAATTTTTAGGAACAAGTCTAACAACAAATGGAGTTTTTGCTAAACAGTGACACTTCATCACAAATAAAAACTTTCTCATGACTATTAAATATGAATTTAAATTAGTTGTACAGAAAATGTTCACATCAGACTCTTCATTTGATGTGATAACATAATGAAAAATGCTACCCCAACAAATCATGTTAACAAATGAATACTGGCATGGTATCAAACCAGTGCTCTCCTCTTAATGCAATTTATTGGGGTGGGACTTAGAGGGGTCTCCACCTTAAGAGACACGTCCTTCCACCACTACATGCTGCTTCCAGTGGTTCAGTCTATATACCCTCGAAGCATCATAAAATCAATGTTGCATCATCCCTTTGGTATAAGAAAGTACCACAAATAAGTGTCACATGCTCATATAAAAGTTTCCTACATGTAATTGCATTTACAAGGTTTCTGAAGGATTTTCTATCTTCCCAAAACTTCATTAAGTTGATCTAGGAATCGAATTGCCTTCATTATTGAACAAGCTGACAATAATTTAAATATGAGTTCCTAAGAAATGAAGCTTCTTAGCATAAGCATTTCACAAACATTACAAACTAAAGAAGTCTTTAAAAATTATAAATATTTACTGGAATGGAGCCGTGCTATGTAATGTGAAACGCATTAGAAACGAAATTGCAGGCAGTTTCCACGAATCATCCATCTGATGCCTAAACGAAGAAACAGCAGTAAATGCAACCAACAGGAGTAAGATAACAGAATATTGAAATTCATACCATTTCCTGGAACCCTGAGACAAGCAATGAGCTGGCTCTTGTCATCCATGCAACTACTAGAACTGGAAGCATCACACTCTTCTCCTTGACCATTCTCTTTGGGCATTGTTTTAAGTGTGTCTACATCCTTTGGTTTTTCTTCTTTGGGCATTGTTTCATTCAGAGGCTTGCTTTCGCGCTCATCTAGAGGCATATCTTTCTTTTCCCCCAAATTCTTCTCACTTTCCCCTTGAAGTGCTTCTCCACTATCCTTATTCCCTCCAACATCCTTGACACCTACTGTTTGTTCTTCCAGACTCTTATTCTCAATGGTTAGCAAGGGAATATCCCTTGGAGTGCCCTGGGGAAAAAAATCAAAACAAAATTTGGAAACACGGTTGAAAATAACCAGATTTACGTATACTCCACAACAGAAGTGCATAATTGTGCATATCACATTTGCAAGAAAATACCAATAAGAAGCTACAAAAAAAATCGAAGCTTGCAAATATTCCTTCTTTCACTTGCTCTGCATCGACTCTTCAAATGCGATTCTCATTATATGTTCAAAAAAATAAGAACTAGATATTTCCAAGTGAAGCCCATTGGGTAAAATTTGTTTAGGATACACAGCTCAGATATGTCTGAAGGTTGTGACATGTCAGATCATTTAGAAATTTTCTAAACGTGAAAATAATGATCCAAAATACAAATTGAACAAACCAAGGAAACAATTTCCAACTGCACAAAATAACCTCCATGATCGATTATCACGAGATTAATGCAATACACGATGTAAAAACACCATGTATCTACTCGAATTCCCCTGCTCAAGTTGCGACTTGCTCAGATTTGTTGATGAGATGCATTCTGAAGTTGCAAAAAAAACCTTTTCTTCTTTACATAGAATTCCTTCTCTGTGAACACACTGAAACTCCTCCGATTCCCTTCACTAAGGCAAGTAGGCACATGTCAAGAGGTTGAGATAGAAAGAGGTCGTGCACTTGATAGAGAGATAGGGTTGAATTAAGTTTTCATTTAATGGAGGCTCCTGCTGCTATTTACAAAGTTACAAGAGTAGGAACCCTGTTATTTTTTTTTTTTTTCCGAAAGAGATTGCAAGTTCTATTTTAGTATTTATCAAATGCCCTTAGTGATTTTCTAAACATAATTACTTGTACGTTTCAAATATTTGAAATATATTAGTTATATATCGCTATTATTGTGTAGTTAATTGTTCTATTGTATTGCATAGGGATTTTGTAGGTGATCCATTAATCCTTCTACGAGTAGCTTTACTCCGAAAATCCCTTTCTAAATATTTTTTATTTAATTAATAAACTCTCAAAATTTTACATGGATGCCCTTGGAATCATTTGCAATATCACAAATACCTTAACTTCTTCCTTTCACAGATACAATAGAAATTTTGTCTTGTTTATATCAATACTCTCTACGAAGAGAATGTGAAGAGAATAAAGAGTAGTCTCATTGAAAATAGAATTTTAAAATACACAGAGTCAAGTTACAAAAATTATATGGTAATCCTAATGCTAACTTTCATAAAATAAAGTAAACCTATAACTTAATAAACCTAATAACTCTGACACTCACCACCAGGTTGAAACCCCCCCCCCCCCCCCCCCCCCCACAACAATAACGACTTCAACTAGCTGGTGGAGAAGTAACCAGGCAGAGTAGTCACCTCACACCAATGAAAATCATTCTTTTTCGGAGAAAAAAAAAACTAATAAGAGGCATTCAGGCAAGAGGAGACGATCCCAAGCAGGCAAGCAACAAGAACTCAGTAGAGGTGGGAGACATCTCACTATTGTGGAAACTAAGGGTACACACAGGTCAGGTTCAACCTGAACCCAACCTAGTCCAACCTGATTGGATTGGATTGAGAGTTATAATGAGTTGGGTTGAGTTGGAATTTTTCCAATTCGATAAAAAATGAGTTGGGTTGAGTTTGAGGTTTAACCAACTTGACACAACCCACAATCCTATTTACACACAACACACATATATAAAATTGGTTGTAATGACATAGCTTCATTAGAAATCATAGGACTCTCTTATATAGAGAGAGACCGTAGGATCAAAAGTACAGGAATGTTCCTGAGGGACAACACACTCAAAGCCCTTACAATAAGAAGAGAAATAAAAAGGCCACAACATAAACTACCACTCCACCTCAAGCTAGAGCATAAATATCTATCATGCTCAGCTTAGATATACAAGAATGAAATGAAGATCCGGTCAAGGACTTGGTGAAAATATTAGCAGTCTGCTCCTCAGATGCAACAGAAGTGGTATACAACAACCCCTTCTTAATAATGTCCCTAGTATAGTGACAGTCAACCTCAACATGCTTCGTCCTCTCGTGAAATGCTGAGTTGTTGGCAATGAAGGTAGCTGTTCTATTCTCACATTACATCTCCATGGGGCTAGAAAAATGCACATGTAAGTCAATAAGTAGGGATTTGACCCACATCATCTCAGCAGTCGTCTGAGCCATAGCTCTGTACTCAGACTAGGCACTGGATCTCCCAACTATACCATGTTTCTTGCTCCTCCATGTGATCAAATTTCCTGCTAAGAATGTGCAAAACCCAATAGTGGATTTGCGATCCACATGACATCCGGCGTAGTCTACATCTGAATAGCCAACCAGCATCATAGAGAACCGCTTTGAGAAGAAGAGACCCTTCCCAGGAGCCTTCTTGAAATATCTAAGCACGATCAATGCTGCATCACAATGCTGATGTGTTAGCTTGGCCATAAATTGACTCAATCTCCCAACTACAAAGGATACGTCCGGCCTCGTGATAGTAAGATACAACACCTTGCCCACAAACTATCTGTACCGTCTGTTGTCCACCACCTATGCATGCTCATCATAGAATAGCATCTTGAGGTCCATAGGAATATTGGTCTCCTTAGCCCTAAGCATACCAACCTCTTACAAGACATCTAAAGCATACTTCCGCTGAGACAAGACCACACCCTCCTTGCTGCGAGCAACCTCAATACCAAGGAAATACCGTAAGGCCCCCAGGTCCTTCATGACAAACTGCTCTGCAAAAATCGCTTAACCTCAGCAATACCCTGCACATTGTCCCCTGTAATGATCAAATCATCAACATAAACAAGAAGTACCACAGTACCTCGTCTAGTCCTCCTGACAAAAAGTGAAAAATCAGTTGTTGATCTTCTGAATCCAGTTGCCTCTACAAACTATGACAATCTCTAAAACGAGGCTCTTGGACTCTGTTTGAGGCCATATATAACCTTCCATAATTGGCATACACATTCCTCCTAACTTTCAAAGTCAAGTGGCTACTACATATAGACTTCCTCTTGGAGATCACCATAAAGGCATTCTTCACATCTAACAAGTGCAAGGGCCACTCTAACTGAACTACCACTGCAATCAATACCCAGACGGTAGGAAGTCTGACAACTGGAGAGGTGTCAAAGAAGTCCACCTTAGAAGTCTAAGTGAATCACTTTGCCACCAGACGGGCTTTATACCTAACAACACCACCATTAGGATTGAACTTCACAATGAATACCCATCGGTAGCCAACGAGTGCAACACCATCAAAAAGTAGAGTAAGCTCCCAAGTCCCGCAGCCTCTAAGAGTGACCATCTCATCCTCCATAGCTGCCTGCCATTTTAGATCAAGCATGGCCTCACGGTGAGTAATTGGAATCTACGTAGTAGATAACGTCAGAGTAAATGCAGCAAATCCAAGAGCTAGACTATTAGTAGCAAGTGCCCCCATTATGGGATAAGTAATGCAAGTCTATGCTCATTTCCAAATGACTATCGGAAAGTCAAGATCACCGCCTGACACATCACTTGTCATGTCCTATCCCTGTGACCATCACATAGCAAACATACGTTAGTATCTAAAGGACTCACCTGATAAGCCGATGATGAAAACGAGGATGGGGGTCCCTGATAGGTAGCATGAGGGCGGACATATGTCTGGAAGGACCCAGTCAAGCGTGGAAAGAGATGCATAGCAGGAGGTGGTGGTGATGTCGTGGGGACATGAATCTCAGGTAAGCTCCCAAAGCGAATGAAAGAATATGGCATAGGCGTCATATCACCCTTGGAAGGCATCTCAGCAGCCATCACAGAAAAGAAAGATACAGCCTCATGAAAGGTAACATCTGCTGAAACATAGTGCCGGGAAGTAAACAGATCAAAACACCGATACCCCTTTTGAGTTCGAGTGTACCCAAGAAAAACACATTTGACTGCCCTCAGTGCTAATTTTTCCTGATTTGGTCCCAACAAATGGACAAAGGCAACACAACCAAAAGTCCAACAGGTGACGTGAAATAAGGGGCGATCAGGATACATACGTGAATAGGAATCCGTTCATGCAATGCAGCATTAGGCATCCAGTTAATTAAAAAACAAGCAGTTAAAACAGCGTCATCCCAATAGAGAGGGGGAACAGAGTGGTGAATCAACAAAATACGAGCAACATCAAGAATATAGCGATGTTTCCTCTCAGCAACACCAATTTGCTAAGAGGTATGATAACATGTTGTCTCATGGATAATGCCACAACTAGAAAAGAAATTGCACAAATGTAAAGTATAAAATTCCAAGACATTATCAAAACGAAAGTACTTCACCAAACAAGAATGCTGAGTTTTTATTTCTTTGACAAAACTATCAATAATTTGTCCCACATTGAACTTATTTTTCAAAAAAAACATCCAAGACACACGAGAAAAGTCATCAACTAAAATAATATAATATTTATTCCCAAATCAATCAAAAGTACGATTGGGACCCCACACATCCATATAAATCAAATCAAAAATAGCAACAAACGAAACAAAAGTAGAACTGGAAAAACTAGCCATGTGGTGCTTGCCAGTTGACAAGCATCACAGGTGAGAGCAACAGTGGAGGGGATGTGCGGTATAACACGTCTAAGGCGATAAATGGGTAGATGGCCAAGGCAATAATGCCATTGGAGAGGAGATTCAGCAGAAACAAGGCTCTAGATAATAGAAGCAACAAAAACATTACGGCTCAGACGGTACACCCCATGTTCCTTACGTCCTCCACTAATCATCTTCCCAGTGAATTTGTCCTGCAAGACACAAGAAGATGCATCAAAGATAGCTCAGCAGTTCAGATCTCTAGTGATGTTGTTAACAGACAATAAGCTCAAAGGAAAATCATGCACATAATAGGCATCTGCAAGTCTCAAAGTAGGAGATAATGGCATATCTCCCTTGCCAACAAGTGGCGAGTATCTCCCATCAGCCACCTGTACTATCCTGGCGGGTGTAATAGATGCTAACTGAGAGAAAAAGCCATGGTCGCCACATAGGTGCTTGGATGCACCATAATCAATCAACCACTCACCAGAGGACAAAAATGATGACATACCAATTGCAGGAGTCTCTGACAAGGAGGCCATACCTGCAGTGTCTGGAATCTGAGAGGAGGATGAGGCTTGTATCAACTGCACAATCTGCTGTCGTAGAGTCTCAATCTTTGTATTCAGGGAGCTCACATCAGGACCAATAGGCACGCCGTCTATAACCTCAGCTGCCTGATTGGCCATGGGTGGCCTACCGTGCTTCTGCCAGCATGTAGCCTCTGGATGACCAAGTCTGCCACAGTAAGTACATAGTGTCTTAATACATGTACCAGATAAGCGTCCACATCCGCGACCACATGCAGGGGATGGAGTACCACTGCCACGTCCAGGGATCGCTGCCAGTGCGGACGTCTAAGTACCAGTGTCTGGAGTCGGAGTACGAGCTGCAACTCTGTTGAGTCTGCTATAAGCCTCCTCCAGGGTAGGAAGGTCAGCAACGATAAGAATTTGATCTCTATCAGGTATATATTCAGGTCCAAGACCTACTAAGAAGAGAGAGAGACGACCAACTGTCTCCGAAAATCCCTCCAGGAATCACAGGCACACCCTGGCAGATAAGAATGATGCCTCTCCAGCATTCCCTTCAAGAGGGAGTAGTACTGTGGCAGAGTGCATCCTTCCTGACGTAAATAGAAACGGTCGTAGAAGACCTGAAAGACTCGTGCAAAGTTCTTAGCATGAGAATACGTCTCGCACAAGGACTCCCACATCTTCTTTGCAATGTCATAATCCATGATCTCATCCCCTATACAGGGAATAACTGTCTGCATAAGTCACGCAGAGACCATGGCATTGTCTCTATCCCAAGTGATGTTGGCACCAGTCTTGCTCTTGGGCTCTGGATTTGTAAGGATGTGGCTCTTTCCATGACCCCTAATGGTCATGAGGAAAGTCTGAGACCACCGTGAGTAGTTGGTCTCGTCCAACTTGACGTTAGGACCAGAAAACAGATTCTTGGGTACCCCGGTGTCCAAAGAAGTGCCTGAATTCACCTCAGACTGATCATCTGAAGTCATCCTTACAATCTTTGAGTCACAATCAGATTTTTATATCCAATAGATCATCAATCAAATTTGAAACATGAAAAATCAGACCTACATCTTCACAAGAAATCCCCTTAGACTAGCATTGGCCTAGCCCAGGTGTAAGGAGACCACCCGAGAAGGCCCTAAAGAGACCTAGGTCTCTTCCTCCCTGTTGTAAGGGAGGAAAGTGGCCCTAGAAAGGGGCTACAGTCCCCTCGCACATGCAGCAACACACCGATCCGCCGCTCTGAATGTCATCAGCACTGCCTCAGCCGTGCAAAGCTCCTCTGTGTCGCTCCGAACAGCCGCGCGCGCCGCTAATGCACTTCCAATGAGGTGTTGCGCCGCCTAAGGAGCACTAGAGAATCGCCTCAGGCATGCACGACCACCATGCGACCGACTAGAGCACCACCGTAAGGTGTTGCACCGCCTAAGGAGCGCTGGAGCGCCACCTCAAGCGTGCACGACCGCCATGCGTGCCGCTGGTGCACCTCCAGTGAGGTGCTGCACTGCCTCAAGAGCGCTGGAGCGCCGCCTCAGGCATGCACGATTGTCGTGCAACCCGCTGGAGCACCGCCTCGTGAGAGCTCTGCCGTCGTGCCACCTCAAATGCATGAGACAGCAGCGTGTAACCGCTGAAGTACCTCCGGTGAGGTGCTGCCTCCAATCAAAGAGAGAAAGAGAGGAAGAGGGATTTGGTGGTATGGTTTAGAGGCTTTGGCAGTGGGATACCTAGAGCCACGGTCTAAGACCAGTGCTCTGATACCAAACTAGTTGTAATGACAGTTTCATTAGAAACCCTAGGGCTCTCTTATATAGAGAGAGACCGTAGGGTCAAAAGTACAGGAATGTCCCTGAGGGGCAAAACAAACAAAATCCTTACAATAAGAAGAGAAACAAAAAGGCCACAACATAAACTAGCATATAAAGATAAGAAACTTATTAACAATTGTTGGATGATATTCACACAATGGCTGACATTATTTTGACCCCCTTATGTGACCCACTCAAAGGTTCTGAATGGGTCAAACCCCCATCTCATGTGTCCCTCTTATCCCCAGTGTCCCACTCATCTCCCACAATTGTCATCTCTTGCAAGTTCCCCCACCTCAAGGCTCCTGCAAGTTTCGACACCCTATTCTCTCCTCAGCGACAGGGATGAATTCTCTTGGTCGCATTCAGGTAACCCTCACTCTCCTCTCTTCCCTCAGCCCCCCACCTCCACCCGATGACCCACCACCTACCCGCCCCTCTTTCCCCCAAGGCCTTAGCACCACCACTACCTGACCCACCACTTGTGATTCTAGACTTAGTGTTTATGAAGGATTTTTTAAAATTTACAATTACTTGTAAAGTATGGTATGTCCATTTAGTTATTTACTTTATTAACTTTAATATTCTAAAAATTTAAATTCAAATATCTATATTTGTCTTGCAAGCTATTTTTTATTAATTATTGGTATAGACCTAAGCTTTTGTGTGCACCTATCAAATTTATTATCAGGTATGTCTTTATCTTTTCTCATTACTTTTAGATCGTATCTTTTTTTCCTTTAAAGTTCTTTTTTATTTTTACCTAGTTTATAGCTTTTTTAATAAAATATAAGTTATTTATAAGTTTAAAATTTGTTGTTATTAAGTAGGAAAGACATAGAAAGCATGTATAAGATAAACATAAACTTTAACTAGTCAAAAACCCGCTTAGCCCAACCCAATTTTATGACTTGGGTTGGGTTCAGTTCGATAATGTAACGAGTTAGGTTAGGTTGAAAAAAATCACAGCTCACAAACCGTGGGTTGGATTTGGGTTGAGACCAAACTCAACTTGTGTGCACCCCTAGTGGAAACCCCTTTCTTGAGACTCAAGGAAAATGGAAAAAAAGGGGTTGGAGGGAAGAGGGTAAGCAACCAGTTCAATTCCCCTACCAATCATCAACATCATTTGCATCCTCAAAGGATCAAGGGATGCAAAAGCAGGAGCATGGTGGGTGACAAAGCCTTGCGCAACATCAGCAGTAGTAATAATAGCAGCAGTAGAGGAGGATGGCTCACTCCTCAATAGCATCCTAAAACAATCCAACTATGCTAGGGTGAAGGCAATTGATGGCTGGGCCGGAGTTTGTCTCAAGTGCTGGAGTGCAATCAGTTGGTTAGCCTAGGTGGACTAAACTTCTCCCTACACTTTTCAAACAAGTGATTTGTCTGTTTACAATGAATGCACAAAGAGAAGATGTGACCACGCCCACGACCGCCACCGCCACTGCGGCAGCAGATTGACCAACCCTACCTCCAAAGGCAACTAAAGCATCGATGTCAGTAGTCAATGCAAGAGGAGGAGGTGGTGGTGTGTCAGAATCAAGCTTCTAGAGATGCCCAAGCTCTCCACTGGGACCTCGAGCTCTAGATCCCAGTGGGGAGAGAGATCGGGTATCAATTCCGAGAGAGAGGAACCAGGCGATGATCCTGATAGGCACGCTCACAAAAGAGAGAGGAAGAGGGTGGCAGAGAACCCTTTTCTCCTCCAAATAGCGCCATGCGATAAAAAGCGAGAAAGGGAGAAGGCAGCGGAAACCCCTCTACTACTTGGCATACACAAGTGGTAGAGAGAGGGGGGCAGTGGCCCCTTCTTCTAGGCAGCAGTAAGGCAAAAGAGGGAGAGCAGGCCAATGTTGACGCTCCTAGTCAAGAGGAGGGGCGGGCGACGTGCCGCCTTGGTAGGCAAAGGGATACAGAGAAGCCCAGTGTTAAGGTTTTCCATGCTCTAATTTCATGCGGTGAGAATAAAGAGTAGTCTCATTGAAAATAGAGTTCCCGAACCTCTTTATGTAGACAGTTAGCTTGCAAAAATTATATGGTTGTCCTAAAGAAAGCAAGAAATAGCAAACAGGAAATAAACTATGATTCTCAACTTCAATAAAATAAAGCAACCTATAACTTAATAAACCTAGTAATTATAACACTCTCCATTTAGATATTAATGGCAACATCATCATCAACCATAACTAGCTTTAATTAGTCACAATAAAGAGACAGCTGCTCCTATATAACCGCCGAAGAGCCGTAATTCATTGCATATCCTTTCTGAAAGATAAACAATAAAACGAGGGTAAATCTACAGTTTTAACAGAATACCCTAAATGCAGAACAATCACGGGATTTTCCAAGGGTTACTTAAAGGTCAAATAGTCATTAATGTCTAATAAGAGGGTCCATGTAGATAGAAATAGATTTTCACACGTTTCAAGAATTAACGGAATCTGAAATCCTAAAATCAGACCCACTTAATTAATTGAGGTTTCCATCAGAATAAAATTCACCTAAACCTTCTAAAAATCATAGAAAAATATTCAATAAGGTTTGGTACCTTTAATTGGACCATCAGAACCCATTTTGACCTAAAATGGAGTCTCAAACAGGAAGTTACCCTAATTTGAATTTTTACGTAAATTACCCAATCAAAGTTGGTCAAAACCAAAATCCGACTTCACCATCAAATTCCTTGGATCCAAATTAGGTTTGTACCAAAATTTAGGCCCAATCAGAGATCTTGACCTAGTTTGCATTTTGGTCAAGTCTGATTCTTCTTCTCTCAAATGGCCCCTCAGCTTTCGAAATATATTGCAAAGATCCCCCTAACTTTGTCATCACCTTCACATCTAGGTCCCTACCACCATTAGGAGTAGCTGCAACTCACCATTGAGATTCAAGCGAAGATTTCTTGCTCGATTCTCAATAAATCAATCACAAATTTAAATCGGAGATTCCTTGAGGAATTCTCTTCCAATTAAGACCAGCCATGAATCTTAACTCCTTCCCAAAAGCTTATGCGAACCTTTCGAAGGTTCAGGTGCGTAAGTCCCAAGCTTCCAAGCTTGGTTTCCTAATGCCTATAAAAGAAGCCTGATCAAGTTCCTCACCTCAGCTTAGTTTGGAGGACGGAATCCCCTTCTTCCCTTCTCCCCAACCTCCATCTCCACCAACTCCGACGAGCTCCTCTGTCCACCTTCCTCGTCCACCCTCACAGACAATAGCAGGTGGATTCTTCTTCCCCACGTTCTTCTGCGTCTCACAATACCAACGGATGCCCTTTCCCTGTCTTCCTCGCTGCTCCTTCACCACCGGAGACTTCATCTCCTCCAAGTCCGACGTACCACCGGCAAGGACTTCCTCCCCTTTTGTCCATTAGATTTAGATTAGTTAGCTTCCTTTAGCTCCGTAGGTTAGTTTAGGACTTCTTATCCCTAGATTTAAGCCCCCGAGGCCGCCGTTCACCTTCATCTTCCTCCGCTCCGACCGCACCTCCGGCGAGGTCTTCCCATCACTCCACTGCACCACACACCTCGCCAAAACCCTCACAACCTCCGCCACTCGTCCCTACACAAAACCCCTCTCTTATTCCACCCTATCGCCCACTCCAAAGTCCCACCGAACAAACCCACTTCCGTTCATCTCCTCCATCTCTGTCCGACCACCTCATGCCCTCTCACGCCATGAGACAACCACCGTCACCTTTGCCGTGCTACGGCAAAGCTCAAAAGCTGCTTAATTAGGGCCTTCGAGCTCGTATTCTTGTTTCAGGGTTACATCGGCCGCCGCCCATCGCCGCCTCCATCTCCGATGTCATTCAAGCTCCTCCGACCGTGTTCTTCCCCAAATTCTTGCACCAAACACTGCGGATTAGCCCCAGGAGTCTTCTTAGGCAGTCAATTGAAGGAAGCAATGAGGGACCCACTCCAATTGCTCAAAGGCACCTCACTGCAGACATGCTGAGAAAGAAGATGTGAGATTAGTCCCACCTCGGAAGCACATGAGCCACTGCAGCGAAATATATTGATTTTGTGCAAAGGCCTTATCGCCTCGACACACAGGGGGTGAGGTCCCCCGCTTACATAACATGTACTCCTCACTCATCACCCACTACCGGTGAGCCTGGACCCGACACTGCTCAAACCCATACCCAGATCCGTATACCCGCCTACTCTCACTCCTCGACTACCACCCACGCCGGTAGCCCTGGTCAGTCGGATATTCGAATACCCGATTATATGCCCAGTTACCTGGAAAGAGAAGAGAAAGAGGCGAAATAGAGGGGGGGTTTGCTCTTCAGTAAGGGGACTTGACACTTAGTCGCTGAGGAGTTTACAAAGGCCCATGTGCGTAAGAAGGAAAAGAAAAAGAGAGAAGTAGAGATGAGAAGAAAAAGAACAGTGCATACGCACTATAGCTGGATGCTGTTTAAGTTGTTTGATTTAGAGCCTCAACGTCTGATATCTTTAATAAAGGCCACTATGCACTTATATTACGTGGAAAATACTTGATGGATACTGTGCACTTATTTGATATTATTGTATAAGGGCTAATTGATGATTTAAATCACCATTTTACCCCCAATCTTTTTACACCTTGACATTGGCATTCATATATATATATCATTCTTGCATGGATTCTTCATTATAAATTGCTCATCTTTGTGGTTATCATGTGATCTTAAGATTAATTGCAATACTTGCTCCTTACATTCGACCTCGGACTTCATTCAAGTTATAAATTTTATTTATTTTCACACTATTATGGCCGCACTACGACGTATATTTTATAAAACCCCATTTTAGCCCGCTAAAAGATATTCCTTTAAATTTGGAGTTGAACTCAAAAGTAAAAGGTTTCCTGCTTCAAACTTATATGCATCCCGTTTCCTTATATTCAAGATCCCTCAAATAGCTTTGTTTGAACCTAGGAGGTGTTAAACTCACTTAGAGAAGTCATTGCTCTAGTGGAATTATAAAAAAAATGCTAGTGGTTGAAGAAGAGAAAGAAGGTGGAAGAAGTTAAGGGGATGGAGCGGGGAAAAGTAAAATCATGAGACTTTAAATGCGAAGAAATCTTCTAGTTTTGCATCCATTTCCATCAACTATGACAACTAAGGAGTATTAATGTAAACGAAACAAGTTCTCTAAGTATATCTCTGTCAATGGTAAAAAGTAAAGGGTATTATTGCAAATGATTTGAAGGGCATTCATGTAAAAAAACCATCGCAATTCTTTGATTAAGAAATATTCATTGATAAACTATATTGGCATTATTTCATCATACTTCAATTTTCCACTAATCAACTCTTTGTTAAAGCTTACAAGGACAATTCTACGATCTCTATTGCACATGAAATACTTTCCACCTAGAGTTCAGCTGGGTGATGATTTATCTTGAAACTAGAAGATTGCAATCTCTTTTAAGATAGTAAAGCCAACAACGACTAAGTGATAAAGATTATATACCAATTTTAAAGTCTCATATCCATTACCCAGAATCATTCAAATATCTGATCTATTATCCTCATTTGTTTAATACCCTTATGCAAGTAACTCCAAAAGTGCAGGTCCAATAACACATGTATATGTACTTAATATTTATTTATTCATGAAAATATATAACTCATGTACCAATTATAATAACTAGATGACTTGCCTAACGCATAACTACAACAATGACAAGGTTGAGTGATAGGGACGGTAGAGGGTTCTCTCCCTAAATGTTGACAGTTTCAGAATGATAAAAAATAGCATGAGAGTAAGTAGAGGTGCATTTAGAGATGGATCTTATAATAATTAGATTTGTTAGGAAATCGCAAATCACATTGTTTGTCCTTATTTTAGTGTTGTGAAAATTAGCTGACTAGGGCGACTACTCGGCCAAGTAGTCCTAGTCAGGCCCCCTACCAACCCAAGTGTACAGAGACTATAACAGCGTGAAATGGAATAAGGCAATGGGGTTGTAACTGATAGACTAGATCAGTTCCCCTATTTATACAGCTGCTGCAACTAACTGTCAGAATTACATAGATAATCACCCTCACAGAATATATGAAACTACATTAGGAGCCATCAGATATTACAAGCAATGACTATTGCTAACACCCCCCTCAAACACAAGGCCTGCAACATACCTGAAGTTCGCTTCTAAATGGTAAAAATTTTGAAGAATGTAATGGTTTTGAAAGTAGATCAGCAACTTGACCAGCAGCAGGAAGATGGTGCACAATCAACTCCTTGTTAGCTACTTTATCATGTACGAAGTGAAAACCCACTTCAATATGCTTAGTCCTGGCATGAAAAATTGGATTTGATGACATATAAGTGACTCCTCTATTATCACACCACAATACTAGGGGTTGTAGAAGATGAACTTCCAACTCCGAACACACAGACTATCCAAGTTGCTTCAGCAGTAGCATCCGCAATAGCTCATACTCAACTTCCGTGCTTGAATGTGAAACAGTGGCTTGCATCCTAGAAGACCAAGAGATCAACGAAGATCCAAAATAAATTGCACAACCCGATGTAGACCTCCTATCATCAGTAGAACAGGCCCAATCCACATCAAAAAAGGCATGCAAGGTTGCAGCTCTAGAAGGTCGAAGAAGCAGCCCATACGATAGAGTACCCATAAGGCACCTAAGCAATCTTTTTAAGGTGGCAAAGCATTTATCAGTGGGTGTCTGCATCATTGGAGATAACTTGTTCGCTGTATATGTAAGGTCTGGCCGAGATACTGCAAAGTGCGAATCAATTGTCTGTATAAAGTAGGAACAGACAAAGGAACACCATCATTTTTGGCAAGCTGATCAGACTGTTGAGATGAAAGTAGTGTAATGCCAGGTTTCACACCATCAAAATTATGCCTAAGCAACAAATCAGTAATATAATGTTGCTAAGATAGATGAATTCGATCAGAAATCCTGACTATTTCAATGCCTAAGAAATAAGATGGAAAATCCATAATATGAACAGGAAACTGTTGCTGCAGAGCATGTAAGAGGACTTGAAGCTAAGAAGAGGACGAACTAATGATCAAAATATCATCAACATAGACCAAGAAGTATAGAACATCAGCACCAGATCAATGAATGACCAGCGATGTATCAGTCTTAGAGTCGTAGAAACCCTGTTCATGAAGGAAAGAACTAAGCTTGTGAAACCAAGCCCGAGGCGCTTGACGCAAACCATAAAGGGATTTATGTAGCTGACACACATGATCGGGAAAATCAGCATGTTCAAATCCCTTAGGAAAATCAGGGTGTTCAAATCCCTTAGGTTGTTCCATAAACACCTTTTCAGTAGGGTCTGCATGCAAAAACGCATTATGTACATCCGACTGAAATCCCTTAGCAACTAAACTGGCTTGATAGTGGTTGATTGTACCATCAGTCTTGCACTTCAGTTTGTACACCCATTTATTTCCACTAACATGCATGGAGGTCGTGCATACTGATTTTTAATCAGAGCTTCAAACTCTTCTGACATTGCACGATGCCACTCAGCCTCTTTGGAAGCTGCAGTATAATTGGAAGGCTCCATCTCATCAAAAGTAGCAACGCAGCACTCAGGAAGAGGATGCTTTGTGGCAAAGAAAATTTTTTTCTTAGAAATACCATCCATGGCTCAAGTGCGCATAGCATGCATGCATTGAGGTGGAACTAAATCCTCAACAGAAGAGAAAGGGGCAGGTAATGAGGGAGACCTTTGCCCATTAGACAGCTGTGTAGGCAGTGAATCAAGCAGTGAATCAGGCCTCTATGCAGCAGGCCCTTGAGAAAATTCAGACCTCTGCGGAGGAGGTGGATCACATGAAGTAACTCCTGGAGCAACTGAAGTAGTGGACTAACCAGAACCTCCACAATGAAATGGGGGAGGAATTCGCAATAAAGACAAATGTGGTATATACCATATAGGTGAATTTCCAGAAATAGAGACCAAAGCAGGAGTATTTTTGAGAGGAAATATATTCTCATGGAACACTACATGATGGGTAATAACAAACTTATCTGAAATTGGATTATAGCATTTGTATGCCTTGTGATGATAGGTATATCCAAGAAAAACATGCTGACTTGAGCGAGATTGAAGTTTATGTGTTGCATATGGCTGCAAAAGAGGGTAGCAACAACAGCCAAACACTTTGAAGAACGTGTAATCTGATTTGGCACCTTAAAGCAACTCATGTGGTGACTTGTGACTTGTGACTTGTAACAACTAAAGGAAGACTATTATTAGTCTGAACAGAAGCATGAAATGCCAAAAACCAAAACCAAAAAGGCACAGAGCCATGAGATAACAGAGCTCGTGCCATTTCAACTATATGGTAATTTTTCCTTTCTGTCATGTCATTTTGTTGGGTGTATGGAGTAGAAATACGGTGACGTACACCCTGTTGTTTAAACCATTCATAAAGTTTCTGATACTCACCTCCTCAATCGGAGTGAAATGACTTAATGGCAATATTGAACTGAGTTTTCACATATAGAAAAAACTGAATAGTGATCTGAAAAACATCAGATTTCTGTTTCAAGGGAAAAATCGACACATACTTAGTGAAATCATCAATATACGTCACACAATACTTATAGCCATCAAAGGCAAGAATGGGCGAAGTCCAGACATCTGAAAATATTAAATCAAAGGCATGTGCACTACTGGAATGGATTGAAGGTAGATGCAAACGATGAGCTTTTGCCAAAAAACAAGCATCACAGACAAACTCCTTATTGAGCCAGTAACTGCCAAATTGTTATTAGAAACTATATCTTAGACAAGTGGAATATTAGCATGACCAAATCTGTTATGCCACAAAGTAGAAGGCAACTATAAACGGCAGGGGCTGAAGCATTAGAAGAGGAGCCGGTAGCAATCGAAGAAGAAACTGAGCCATCAGTGAGAGTAAACAACATTTTGGAAGCCACAGGTTGTACAGTCCTCTATGAGGTACTTCCTTGGAAGTTAGATTCTTGACAACAAGAGAATCAGGGTATAGCTTTAAAAAGCAATTGATGTCATTGGTAAACCGGTACATAGATAGAAGATTATTGCTTGCCCAAGGGACATGGAGCACATTCTAAAGAGACAAAGCACAATTACCATCCTGAAACTTTTTAATACCTGTACGAGAAATGGATTCAGCCTCACCATTGCTTAAATTGCACTGAATCAGCACCTCCATATTGAGAGTTGAGGTCCAAAGATTGCAAGGAATTTGTAACATGGTGTGAGGTTCCAGAGTCCCCTAACGATGGTTGAATATCAGGAGCAGCATCAGCCACTTGAACTTGCAGAGTTTGCTCGTAATGTTGGTAACAAGTTATGGCAGAGTGATTCAGCTGCCCACATATTCGGCACTGAACCCCTGCCACTGAAGTCAAAAGTTTTCTCGAATAGGGAGCTGGAGATGCCCATAACTAAAAGGCTGGAAAAGCGCACTACGACCAAAAGAACTGAAAAATAGACCAGAATTAGACCGAGCAAAAGTCCCTTGAGAACTACAACCATGACCATGGAAGCCAGATTTACCACCACGAAAAGCTTGATTGATGGACACATCAAGCTTGGGCTGAGATAACTAGAGACGCTGCTCATGACTTAGCAATAAACCCAGAACATCATCCAAGGATTGAGCACCACAAGCAACAACTAGATCGAATTCTGGACCAAGCCCATTGAGAATATAGAGAAGAAGACCATCCTCATCAATCTGATTGCCACAAGTGGCTAAAGACAAAGCAATATTCTTTGCTTTGTTCACAAAATCAATAATAGACATGCAACCACGTTTTAAGGAGCTCAATTCAGGTCTGTATTGAAAGACTTTCGCACGAGACTGAGTACCAAACACTTTCTCCAAATAAATCCAAACAGCATACGAGGACTCAATATCTGAAATCTGAAGACAGATGTCCTCAGTGGCTGACGACATAATCCAGCTTAAAACAAGCTGATCTTTGCGATGAAAGACAAGATAATCATCTTTGAGGACAGAAGCTGTAGCATCACCATCTGTTTAAGAAATAAACTTAGGCGGAACAGATAATGAGCCATCAATAAATCCGATCAAATCATAAGTTTGTAAGATTGGAAGAAATTGAGCCTTCCAATGTCCAAAATTCAAAGAACTAAGCTTATAAGGAATGCTATTATGAATCGTGGAGGGAAGACCAGCAAATCCCCCCTGAACCAGATGAAGAACAGTAGGAAAAGAACTAGAAGCCTCATTGCCCATGAATAGAAGAACTGTGAAGATCTTACAGCACAGAAGAATATCTAGATGTAAGCAATCGAAGTGGTAGCAAATCCTCAAATCAATGACTTAGACCAAGCAGCTGACGCAGCAAGAACACGATCTGTTGCAACTGTGTGGAGATCAGATGAAGAACAACGATCCTCAGATCTGGAACAGAGACAAGCTCCAGATTCAGACGAAGCGCCCAAAGAAATAAGTGTCTGATACCATGTAAGCTCTGGAGAACAGAGACAAGAACAGAGTGAAATGTAATAAGGCAATGGGGTTGTTACTGATCAAGTAGATCAGTTCCCCTATTTATACAACTGTTGTAACTAACTGTCAGAATTATAGAGATAATCACCCTCACAGATATATGAAATTACATTAGAAACCATCAGCCATTACAAGCACTGACTATTGCTAACACCACATACCCATACTCGGGCCAATAGTCAACTGGTTATTCAGCCGAGTAGTCAGCCTAGTTGGCCGACTACAAGGTCAATTTCTACACATGAGTCCATTATCAGGTCTCAACCCAATTCAGTTACAGGTTACAATGATTAGAAACTTTAAGCTCGTGATATTTATTTCCTTTGAAATTATGATTTGTGGGTTTTTTTTGTGAAAGTGTGGTTCCACGTGGATTGCCACTTAGCACAGTTGCCACGTGGACACGTGTCAGTGGGTCCCTGTAAAGGCCGTGTGGCCTGTTTAGGAATTTAGGTTGGTGACTTACATGTCAAGTTTTATGCTACATGTAGCAATTTCTTTTAATTAGTAAGAGTCCAATTTATGAATGAGATAATTTAGGATTAGTTGATTGATTGAGTTTGTTTAGAATTTGATTTATTTTGGTTGAGGGTTATCTTAGGTATAGGAATAAGATCTCTTTAAATAGAGATCAACAATCATTTATTTTCCTTTGAGTTGCATTAATAAAATTGTATTCTCTCCAACTCCCCTTGCCATGATCTCTCTCTCTCTCTCTCTCTCTCTAGTCCACGCTTGGAGTCTCCACTTGCCAACTCGACTTCGCTCTCATTGCAAATCTTCACAATTTTCATTACCCTAAGCTCAAAATAGTTGACCCTTATGTGATCGTTTATTTTACTTGTCAAAATTTTGAATTATGCAATAAAATACATCATATTAATATATGTTATAAATTCCTTTTTAGAAAATAATATATTTTATAAATATATATATTAAAAAAATAACCACCTGAGTATTCCCAACTACTCTCTCCATATACTACCACCAGACACACCATCAAACCCTTCCTAAAACATTAGCTAGTCCAGAAGTTATTCTACAATCAAACAAACCCTCGAAACACGGGAAGGTAATGGCGCAAGTGAAATGTTACCACGACTAGTTCTCGGCGATGCAACCAAGTCAAACCCACCAAGCAAAAATATCATATGGATAACACAAGCAGCTTCAACCTCTCCTAAGACGAACCAGAAACCCATTTAGCACAGATCACCACATGAAACATAATAGATAGAGGCACAAGGGCACAAGAAGCGAGAGCAAGATCGCACCTTTACCGAATCGGAGCGACACCCAACACCAAAAAGGCAGACCACGACCACCACAAGGGGAATCACAGCTCTATCCATGCCCGTCAACCTCGGGGCTCGAGGATGGTATCGGAAACGAGACTTCCTACAGGGGAGCAAATCCCTCTATCAGGAGATCAAAGAGACCGCCTTTCCAGTGGCGGATCCCGCGAGCGGGGATCGATCGGAGGCGAGGAACCTCGTCTCCAAGCGAATCTCGAGGGCTCTTGGAGTGTGGTGTGTTGGAGTGTGGGGTGGTAATTTTGATTCTCGATCGGCAACTAAAGTCAGAGGACTGATATAATCGCTGACCTTTCTTTTTCCAGAAAAAGAACATCACTGCGCGTTTGATGTCCAAGCCTTTGTAATATCCTTTGTATTAATAAACAGGTGAGAGAGACGTTCAGGTGCCGATTAGCGTCCATAAATTTTTTTTTTTATGTAATAAAATTGTGATTATGACACATGAGTACTGCATGACATGTTGATTTTGTAATCTTATTTTAATATTATTTGTGATAATATTAATTATTATTTATTTTATTTTTGACATAATAAAATTTTAATTTTGACATAATAATATCATAATTTCATAAATTTATCACGATATTGTATATATTAGTATCAATTATTATTCGTTTATTTTCTTACACAATAAAGTCTTGATTTTCAATATTGTCAATCATTATTACATGTCAATTTCCTAATTTTGTCACCCCTCATGTAAGGGTTTGGATTTTTAATATGTTTAACTAGTTGATTAAAGCTCTAATTATATGTTTAATGATGGGATTAGAGACATAGAAAGTCTTATATTTTAATTTAGCTTATTAAGGAAGCCTTGTTTTTCTTTAGCTTGCCTGAGAAGTAACTTCCTTTCTGGCTTACTTGAGAAGCCACTTCCTCCCCTTTATATCCTCCAAGTCGCCTTTCTCCTCATTTTCCCAACAACGTGAGAAAGAAAGAGAGGAGAGGAAAGAAGGAAAAAGCAAGGGAGAAGGGGGGCTTCCTTTCCTCTCCTACTCCATCGACCACCAACTAGGCACCACCTTGTCAGTCGTCATCGCTGCTACTACGGGTGGAAAAGAGAAGAAGAGGAGTTGCTACTACTGTTGTTGTAGTTGATGTTGCTGCTACTGAAGTTGGGGTTGCTACTACCACGGGTGGAAAAGAGGAGAGCTGTTGTTTCTACTACATGTTCCTACTACTGTTGCCGTTGGGTACAAGACAAAGAGAAGGAAAGAGGAGCACGCCTAATCTAACATGACCCTTCCCAAGGGTCCCTGTGAGTTTCTCAGAATTTTTGGGGTGTTAACGAAAGTTTTTACGCTCCTAAGTCTTGCCTATGTACCCCATATGAAATACTAACTTCGTGGGGGTCAAATTCACAAATTTTCCCAACCCCCTTGGCCCCTAAGAACCCTAAACTACCTAATGAGGTGTGGTTCTTTAAAGCTAAAATACCTAAGTTAAGCTAGAAACTAGATTAAACACTATCTAATTAACATAATAAATGAGTTAAGTGTGAGAATTAACAGAAAACACCTAAAATATCATATTCATATTAAAAATACATAATTAGGTCAAATTAATGAGATATTCTACTCATAAATACAAATTGAAAATCCAATTGCCAATTGAACACATTTCTTAGCTCAAAAGTACAAATTAAAGATTGAATTAACTTCTAATATGTTCAATTAAGCTATCATAAAAATTTCATTACATTTGGACATTAGTAGGACCTTGGAATTAATTATTCACATTTAAGTCCTCGATCATTCACATTTTCTTAAGCCAAAACCTTCAAAGGACCTCTTTGTAAATCACAAGGGACCTGCTTGAGAGACTTTTAGATTGCTCTGATCTATTTCTTCTCACTAATGGGCTTCCTCTGATATTCTTCTACCCCTTCACCAAGGGGCATAACCTACAAATTACCCATCAGATCTGCAGCCCCTCTCTTCTACTGTTCACTCGTGAAGAACATGGCCCATCTAGGTCATCATTCCCATGCTCCTTGAGATCAACAGTGGATCTGCCATTTGAGATCACGTACCTTTGCACGAAACTTCGTCACCTCCTCTAGATCTAATCCTACAGTGGGATTTTGTCCTAATTCTTCCCGGGCATCATTCTTCCTCATCTCCACTGTACGCCCTAATCGAGCTTATTCTCACTCCACCATCACCTGATTCACTCACGTGGCTACTTAAGCTCATCTCTGGCCTCACACGCAGGGGATCGACTCCCCTCCTACTTCCTTAGGTCGATCATTCCTCCTCTCCAGCTTTCTTCTTCTCCTGTTCACTCAATTCCACTGGTGACAGCAGTGGAGCTCCTTCCCTCTTGATTATCCATGTTGCTAGGGATGATGTAAGCCTGAGGACATCCTAGGAGCTTCACTAGCAGGCTCTTCATTCGCTGGAGATCCTCCCTCCATTCTTCCTCTTCAACCGTTGGCTATTGACCCGCTAGTCATCTTCTTCCTGTTAGATTAGGTGTTACTGCTTTCTAGGATTAGATCTACTACTTTCTTGATTAGTTAGGAGAAAAATTAGTTAGTTAAATCAATGATGGATTGATTAGTTAGGAGTAGAATAACTTAGGTAGGTTTTTGTCAATCCACCTCTGATCAATTCATATCAGAGGGGACGAATTCACTTTCACTCATTTGTTCACTAATCTCTCTCCTCACCTTACGATCACCTTCTGTAAAGACCCGTCCCACTTTTAACCTTTTAAGAAGACATCTGGAGTTTCAGTCAGACGTCTGTCTAGACGTCTGGACGGTTTTTTGGACGTCTGAAAATGAAATTTCTGTACGCATACTATGCCCTATGCACGAGCGGTGCGCAGGACCTTTTCTCTCTCTCCTTTCTCCTCCTCTCCATGCCGAACCCTAAACCCTAGCCACTTATAAAAAGCCCCCCTCCTCTCCTCTCCACTCCACACACCACCACCTTCACCTTCAGAGCTGCGAGAGTGGCGAGAGGAAGCGAGCAAGGGAGAGCGAGAGGGCAAGGAGGAGAGTGCAGGAGGAGTTCGAGGTCAGAGAGCTCCGGTGGGAGCTCAGCGGAGCTCGCATGGCCACAGCGGACGCGTGCGGGAGGAGAGAGTCCGGAGAAGCGTCCTCGACCATCGGTAGCGGCTGGAGCAGCGGCGGCACGAGGAGGTGAGTAGCGGAAGGAGCTGGGAGCAGGTTCTGGTACTGGAAATTTTCCAATATTAGATGTCTAAAGCAGAGTCCAGACAGCTGGCGGAGCACCTAGACGTATGGAGTTAAGACCAAACGTCGAGTGTTGATGGGCCTAATTTGGGTGGGTGCAACTGTCGTATGCAGGAGCAGCCTTGGGAACGAGCGCAGAACACTCTCCCACGCACTTTCGAACGTTTAATCAGCTCACCAAACGACCGAAGGTGCTTCCAGACGACCGGAGTGGTCCAACGTCTAGAACTGCCTTCAGACGATCGTAGAGGAGGCCTGGATGTTTAATGACACCGCAAGGACTTAAGGTGAGGTTCTTATACTTTTTTAAGACGTCTGACTTTGGTCAGTAAGCACGTTTTTGACCAGTTTGGGGCCCGAACAAGATCCGATTTACGCAAACGAAGTATCCGTAGTTTCCTTGCGAGTTCCCCTACGTACTAGAAACCTTTATATACTGTTCTGAACCTTCCTTTTGTGATGTATTCCCTGGTATAGGGTTTCAACCTAGTACGTGTTTGGGGCTCGCAGACACCTGGGTCTGCGGTTCGAGCCCCCAGTACTGTCAAATTGTCTGATAGAGTAGTTTAATACTTTTAATAATGTTCAAATAAGCATGTATTGTAGAATTAACTGACTGAAAACCTAGGATGTGGCATGAACCCTATGATAGAGAAATGAATGCACTGTTTGGTACTTATATGCAAAATTGAGATAAACTACTAGCAATTGCCTGTGAAATAATCATGGGTTGCCTGTTAGAAAATGAGCTACATGTATTTTATAATCAATTGCCTATGAAATCACCAGTGGCATGTTTTGAATTATGAAAACACAAGTTGCCTGCATATAAATGAGAACGAAATTGTGAATGGTGGAATCTGGATCGGAATAAATGTGGTGGATATGAGCATGAACCCTACAGGGAATTACGAGTAGAACTCTTGTGGGTAGCTGAAAACCTGGAATGTAGAAGGGAAGTGTGCTAGCCCTTGAGTACATGGTACCAAGGAGAGCGACTGTCCCCTTTTCATGTAGAGCGGAGCTAACCGCCCTTGGGTTGAGACCTGGGGTTAGGATTGGACACTCTACACCGACTCCTGTTGGCCCTCGTGTACATGGTACCAAGGCGAGCTACTAGTGTAGAGAGAGAGCTAGCCACCTCACGGGGCCTGGGGTTTAGCTAGCCACTCTACACCGACTTGTTAGGCCCTCTGGGCAAACCAGGGTAGTCAGACGAGAGGTGCGCGGACTGTGAAGGGGAGAGACCCCTATTTGGTTCTGAGGGGCAAGACCCTTGTTCTGAAAGGGCAAGGTCCTATACTATTCCGTGCTGTAAGTTGGGCGTACCCACTAGTGGAAACTACTGACCGCGTGTTAGTGTGAGGTAGTTACCCGTGCACTTATCACGCGTGTCGTAGTCACCGCTACATCTTGTCAGTGACCTCGGGGCAGTTGACTGGGTGTAGGACTACCACGGGGGACTCTCTCGGCTAGGAGAGCACCACGTGTACCTTCTACTCTTCAGAAAAGACTGCAATCAAGATCGTTCCCATGATGAACATCTGAGATCGAGAATATTTGGATATTAAGAAGAATGGGTGAAAAGGAAATACATATAAAATAAAATAACTAGAAAAGAGAATTAAACCTATTGCTTTTACAACTTTAGATAGTATAGATACCACTTTATTCAGCGTTCGTTGATTCTGTCTTTTTCATAACACTGTTTAGGACCAGGAGTTGAGCAGCCCGAACTTCCGGCTGCGAAGGGTGCTGGGTCCAGTCGAGCCCAGCCGTAGTTTTCTACACTTCCTTGTTGTACTCCCTTACTGTTGTAGTGAGTATTCAGACTTTTTCTTAGCTACTGTTGTCTCTACTATTACTTTCGTTTCCGTTGTTCTGTTGATGTGGTGGTATGTAATGGAATAGCAGCTTTACTTTCTTTTACTGCTAGTACATTTTTACTTATTAGTTATATTGCATGTGTGAATGTGGTTTACTTCCTGCTTTTTAGTTATTTCTTGTTAGACGACAGGGTCTTGGGATTAGTCAAAGCGAGCCGATCTCGGGTCCTGTAGGGATCCAGAAATCGGGTCGTAACACCTTCTCTATATTTCCTTGATATTTTGATCATCATACATCTCCATCCATCTGAACCACTATGGATCTAAAGCTCTATAGCTTCTAGACCCATAGTTCGTTTAATCTCACTTGAGGGTGATCCCATTCACTAAATTGGATCACAATCACCCTCTCTGAGAGTGGAATTGAAAGGATTAGGTCAATTAAGCTGAATTTGATTGTTGAAGCTGATTGGAGAATTTCTTGAGTAATTGAGTTTTAATCGAGTTTAATTGATCGAATTGAGTTTTTACACTTGAAATTGGTTTGATTGCGATGGACTTAAGCCAATTGGATTTGATTTTTATCACTAAATGTGCTTATACCCAATTTTTAAACTCAATCCCTGATTTCTAGTTTTGTTTGGTAGCTCAAGCCCATGAGAATTCGATGCACTGATTCAAGGCTTGAGCAATCATCCAATTAGTTTTAAAGGATCGCCTAGAGTTCCTGAACATCAATAAATGGTGTGCAGGATCTCTAGATGATCAAATCATCTTAGCGAGCTAGATTAAGATGCCCAGGTGGGTGACATCTAAACTTGACCTCAATGAGTTTAATCCTCAATTCAGTGCTTTAATTGAGATCTAAAATGGTTTAACAAAGGTCTGGAAGTAATTTTCGAGTGAGTTTAAATGCCCTTATTGGTTTGTTTTCTTCTATGCTATATATGGCCTTGAAGGAGAATCAATTAGAACATAGTAGCAGATCATCTGTCCTACCTTCCCTCATCTATCATTGATCCTTCGGCACCTATCACCGAATACTTCCTAGATGAGCATCTTATGAGCATGGATGCTGGGCTTCCCTGGTATGCAGACATTATGAACTACTTGGCATCAAACCAGATTCCGTGTGATTGGCCCAAAGCCAAAAAGGACAAATTGATTTCAGATGCCAAGTATTACTTATGGGAAGATCCATATCTCTTTCACATCGAAGAGGATCAGATCATCCGACGATGTATTTCTGATGTCGAGGTCAATGATATAATTTCATTTTGTCATAACTAGGCTTGCGGTGGCCATTTTTTAGGGCGTAAAATTACAGTAAAAATCCTCTAAAGCGACTTCTATTAGCCGACCTTATTTAAAGACACACATAATTACTGTAGGGTATGTGCTCGTTGCTAGACCTTAGGCAACATGAGTCATCACGATATGATGCCCTTAAACCTGATTATCATGCGAAATTTTTGATATTTGGGGGATCGATTTCATGGGTCCATTTCAAAACACTAACGGGTTCGAGTATATTCGTCTCGCTGTGGACTATGTCTCCAAATGGATTGAAGTCGTTCTAATCCAAACCAATGATCATAAGGTCGGTATCAAATTTATCCATGATAACATCTTCTCTCGGTTCGGTGTCCCTAAAGCGATCATTTCTGATGGAGGGACCCATTTTGTGAATATGCATTTCCAATCCATGCTTAGAAAATATGGGGTATCTCACCTCATTTCTACCCCATATCATCTGTAAACAAACAAACTGGCCAAGCTCTCCAATCGGGAGATTAAAAAGATTTTGTAGGTCACTATTCGGCTTGATAGAAAAAATTGGCCAAGTCGGCTTCCAGAAGCATTATTAGCTTATAGGTCCGCCCATAACACCCAGTTGGGAATGTCTCCTTTTAGGATTGTTTACGAAACAACATGTCACCTTCTTGTAGAAATGGAGCATAAAGCCTACTGGGCAGTATGGAAGTGCAACTTGGACCTCAGAAAGGTTGGCATTCACTGTCGCTTGCAAATAAGGGAGCTCGATGAGTTACGCAATGACACGTACGAGAACTCACGAATTTATAAGGATCGAATAAAAGCGTTGCACGATAAGCACATTTCACGGAAATCATTCAATTCTGGTCAGAAGGTACTTCTAATGCCCACCTTAAATTGTTCCTGGGAAAGCTCATATCTAAGTAGACTGGACCATTCCTTGTAAGGAGGAATTTTTGTAATGGAGCTATGGAAATCTCACTTCCCAATCTTGACTCCACCATTTGTTGTTAATGGGCAACGTCTAAAACTTTTGCTTGAACTTAATGACTTGAGCCTGATTGGCGAATCTCTTAACCTCCATTCCACCTGAGCCACATTGCGCCCAACTAATGGCATGGCACTAAACTTAGCGCTTAACAGAAGGCAACCCGTCATTCTTTTGAAAAACCCTAAAACCCTTCATAACCTATTTGAAAATCACTCCTACTACACTTTAGGATTCTTAATTTAAGAACAATCGACTCCATCTCCAATGTTCGCATTGGAGCTAGAAATCATCCGCAACAACCATTCCGACCCACCCACTGACCCTTATAAACCTGTTCTAAAATTATGAACTAAGCTAAATGTGAACCCATCATGTTTGCAATGCGGGCATTGCAAAACTTAGGCATGGAGGGTATTAAAGTGCAATCATCTGAAATCTATGTCTGAAAGGTTCTCACAAAAAAATACATATAGGTTCTATTTCAAAAAAGAAAAAAAAGGCACTAAGGATGTACATTATTTCCAAAAAGGTATAAAGGGATTTCATCATTAACAGACTTAGGATTGAGTCTGAGGATCCCATTGTTAGACTTTTCAAGTCTAAAAATTTAGATCAGATCAGTTTATCTCTCAAAGAACTCCTTTTTGACCCTTAATGGTTCTGAGTTCTAAAATTTGTTGAGAGACATGAGTAGTATTTGGCTCAGTTCTCATTCAAAAGCTTGAATGACTTTTGAAAACCAAGTGTCAAAATCGCTACACACACAAAATTCAACAATCTCAAAAAACTAAAAAAAATTACATAAGTAAATAATTTTCCACACTTTAGTCTTGATAAAAGTCCGAAGCAGTTGATTGGTCAGAGTTCCCGCAATTGAGAAGGAAAAATTTTCTTTGATGACACAATGAAAATATGTCACCGCTTTGACACTCGCTCTGAATCTTAATCATATCTCTTTATACATAACATATAGAGTGCATTTCGTAGCTTAGGTGTCTCGAACAGTGCCATCTCGAAGCATCAGGGCGTAAGCCTAAGCTCACTAGGAGCGCCCCTTACAACTTCTTTTGTTGGTGTTGTGAACTCCCGGGGTGTGTCATGACGGTGCTCTCATGAGTGCTTGCGCCAGAGCCCCCATCGAGGATTTGGTGATGGGAATGCTGATCCTAACACAACTGCATTCAGGCTGATCTGAGTCTGGGTATGGGGGAGAAAAAAAATTCAATTATTCTGCAATATTAAATAACTATTTCAAAGACACCTCAAAAAAAACACTACTAGAAAAATGAAATATGTTGTCGGTTTTATAAATCGACGGTAAAGATATTTTTACCGTCGCTTATTTAAATAAGTGACGGTGAAGGGCTGTACTCGACCTACCATCAATTGAAGAAAAGCGATTGAACACGCAGTGGTCATTAATATTTACCGTCGATTTATTAAGCGATGGAAATTATATTTTTGTCATCGGTTAGTTTAATAAGCGACGATGAAAACATGGTTCAAATTAGAGTCTAAAATTTGGGCGGGATTAATGACTTCTGTCGTCGATAAGTGGAATAAGAGACAGCGAAAAGCAAGTTAAAATTAGCGGCCAAAATTTGGGTGCAATGGAGGAGTCATTGAAGTTATCCTTTGTCGTCGGTTCATTTAATAAGAGATGGTGAAAAGATTGTTAAAAATTGTACGTAAAATTTGAGCAGGATTAATGACTTCTGTCGTCAGTTAGTGGAATAAGCGATGGCGAAAAGTAGGTTAAAATTAGCGGCCAAAATTTGAGTGCGATGGAAAAGGGACTGAAGTTATCCTTTACCGTCAGCTGCTAAGTCTTTCTCCTTTCCTCCTCACTGATTTTCTTCTCTTTTTCTTCTTTCTTTCTTTTCTTCTTCCTATCTTTTTCTTTTTCTTTGCTTTCTTCTGCTCTGGCCGCTAACCTTTCGACGTCTGACTCGGTGCTCAGACGGCTTAACTGTGCGGTTGCTACAGTGCGGCTCTTCTTCTTTTCCTTCAGCTCCTCTCCTTCCTCTCTTCTTCAGCAGCTGCTTAGTGCGGCTAAGTCTTCAGCCGCTCCTCCTCTCTTCTTCTTCCTTCATCTGCTTCTTCCTTCTTTTTCCTTCTTCCCTGCACGCACACACAACTATCAGTGCAAAACCTACCCCTTCCCCGCATCTCTCTCTCTCTATTTCTCTCTCAAAGGTTCGCTCCCAGACCATTCGCAGGTATACGGGTCGGGTAACGCTCCTAGGACCAGGCCCACCGGCGTGCGGTGGTGGGCGAGGAGTGCTTGGTCGGGTAGTCGGGTTCGGCCCAGGCCCACAGGGCGTGAGCGTGGGCGAGGGAGGGTGCGAGCACGTGGTGCGCTGCGTGCGTGGGTTAGGGACCTGACCCCTGTGTATCGAAGGCGAACAACTAATATCACAAAATCAATTTAAGTGTGGGTGCGAGGGCACACACTTACGAGGTGGGACTAAAGTCCCACCTCTGCTCCGCGCGCCTGCAGACGAGAAGGCGCTGGCAATTAGGGCAGCAGCGAAGGCTTGCGACCCCAATTGGGAGCCTGGGCACACTCCCGAAAGCACCCCGCGTTGCTTGGAGTTCACGCCTGGGCTGGAGGAGTCCTGGAGCTGCCTGCGAAGAAGCTTCAGCAGCTCGTCAATGGCGGCGAGGAGGCGGAGACCTGAAATCACGAAGACAACCTCACGGCCACATCAGACAACGCAGGGAGCTTCGCCAGAGGATGGCGAAGGTGGTGAGAGGGTCGGCGAGGTGCAAGAGCGCCTGTGGCCATATGCCTAGGGCAGACTGTGTGTGCGGATGTGGGTGTGTTCGGGGGGTGGTCGGGAGGTGAAGGGCAGTGAATGGAGTGGGGGAAACGTTGAGTGGAGTGAGGGGGAGCTCTGGGCTTGTCGGCGAGGGGTGAGGTGGCCTGTGGAGGTGGAGTGACCTCGCCGGAGATGGCGACCGGAGGTGAAGCAGATGGGGGTGGTAGTGGTAGTCGAGGGGTCAGAAATGCTAATTGAATAAGGGAAAAGAGAGAGGAGGGTAAGGGGAAGGTTCCTACCTATTTAGTCGACGAAGAGGGAGAGGAAGGCGTCCAGCTCGTGCCTGCTGGAGCTGGGGACGAAGGTTCCCAGGAGAGAGTTATCGGCGACGAGGAGATCTGAGGACGCCAGCTGGTGTGGCCTGGAGTGGGAAGACGAAGCAGAGTGGGCTCTGCTGCAGGTATGGCAGCAGAGCGGCAAGGAGGAGGAGAAGAAGTCGCCGGAAGCTAGGGCACTCTGACCGGAGAGGGGAGAGATGAAATTGAGGGTTTTTCTCCGCTAGAAGTAGCTTGAAGGAGACGGCAGACCCTGCCTCTCCTTATAAAGGCACTGACGAGGAGCGGGGATCGAGGGAGCGACGTGCCGTGCTCGCCGGAGATGGCCGGAAATGGACACCCATGCCTTCGTGTGTTCGCACGAGAGGCATGGCCGGTTGTAGAGGTCAGGGGAGGGTCCCTGCGACAGAGGACGACGCAGGGAACCCCCGTTCGTTCCTGAGAGCGGGCGCCATGCCCTGCGCGGCGCCAACCTCCGCGCAAGGTCGCCGGAGGTATGGCGCTGCATAGAAATGGAAGGGGGGACCGTTCTGCAAAGAACTACAAGAAAGATAGGGGGTCAATCGTAAGGGTTTCAAAAGATAAGGGTCAAAAAGTAAATTAAGAGGACCAATTTGTAAAGTCATTCAAGATGGTCTTTTGTTAGGCCTAAATTTTTATACCAACCTAATTTGAACCTAAGGATTTTAATGGTAAAATTTTATTTTAGGTTGGACCATGTTTGACCGATCAATTTGCACAAAAATCTAAATTAGGTCATAAATTGGACATGGTTCTCATTTTAGGTCAAAATAGGTTGCAAAGGTTAAATTGAAGGTTCTAAACCCTAGGGAATATTTTTCCATGAATTTTAGAGGATTTATTTGATTTTTATCCTGCCTCGAACCTCGTGAATTAAAGTGAGTTTATTTTAGGGTTATAGACTGTCATTTAATTCATAGAAGTTACTATAACCCTTTTCAGATCAGATCATCCCACTTCCCTCCTTATTAAGCTCATTTGACCTTCGTTTAGACCCTTAATTACCCTGTTTGTGCACTGCATTGGTGAAATTACAGTTTTACCCCTTATGATTTGTCTTATTCTTTAACTCAGAATTCTCTAGGTTAAGCCTCTCTTTAGGCTTTGTAGGAGCTTCTTCACACTTATTTAAATCAAATTGTGCCAGTTAAGGTTCATGATGAGGCTCTCATCAGTTAGGGTTTGGGGTGAGGAGAGAGGGGTGTGCGCATGCAGTGTGCGTGTAAAAAAGAAAGCAAGGTACGGTTCTTCTATTTTTAGATGTTCAACCCTTTATCTAGATGTCTGGACATATGTTTAATGGTTAATCCAAACGTCTTAACCAACCCAAAAAGGCAATGGGTCATTTCACATGTAACCTTGTGCGATGAAATTTCGATTGCTTCTTCCTGCTCTTCTCTGGTATACCAACTAATATTATCTAGTTTCCTGCGATACCCTTAATTAGATGTTAAAGGAAATCTAGCTAAAGTTAGTATTGGGGGGTATACTGGAGAAGTGCAGGAAGATACTACTGAAATTTCACCGCACTATGATTATATGTAACGAGCAAACTTAAGTTGTAATCAAATCTTTGAGGATGGGCTATAAAGTGAAAATCTTAATCAAGATGCACATCATTCAGTTCTTTCCCTTCCTAATAAGTGATTTGTTTACATTAAATTTTAGGTTACAATGGATAAATCTTAGATCGGATTGCAGGGTTCAGATTACACCAAATATAAGGATGGAGTAATTTCATTCCTGGATTGGGCCTTTGATGATGATAGGAAGATATTTAGTCGAGGAGGTCAACTTGATAATATCTTCTGCCCATGCAGGAGATGTTTGAATGGTTCCTTGCATGATCGTAATACTGTGCTCAAGCACTCGATTTGTAATGGGTGGTGGCAACATTACACTACTTAGGTAGCTCACGGGGAGGAGTTGACTGAGAAAGTCATAAACAATGAGAACACTGTTGATGAAGAGATCGACGAGGAAATTGCTGATAGTGGAGGTGAAGAAATGCAAGATTCATTCAGTTGTGATATGTTCTATGATGCTATTAAGGTGACTAAGGATCCTATTACTTTCGGTGTTACGAAAATGTTAAAGTTGTCATTTTTTTTGAAGATGTTTCAACTGAAGGTTATGGATAGAGCTAGTGCTAAATTCATGTCAGAAATACTTCAGTTTATTGCTGAGTTATTGAATAACCTTAATGATTTTCCGATTTCATGGTACGAGGCAAGGAAACAGATTTGTAAGCTTGGTTTGGACTATCATAAGATCGATGCATGTCCGAATGACTGCATTAGTTTCAGAAATGAATTCGCAAACTTGAGTAACTATCCCGAATATGGACTTGAGAGATATAAAGAAGGTAAATATGAAAGTAAGAGGAAACAACCTCAGAAGGTTCTTCGTTACTTACCATTGACACCTAGGCTTCAACACCTCTTTATATCAACTAAAACTACACGATGGATGACATGGTACCAGGATTGTAAATCTTAAGATGGAAGAATATGTCATCCTACTGATTCAGAGGAGTGGAAGAGATTTGACGAAAGAAACAATTCATTCGCTTTAGAAGCAAGGAACGTGTAGTTGGGTCTTGCAAGCAATGGATTCAAAACATCTAAGAGTATGTACTCATCATACTCTATATGGCCAGTGGTAACGGTCACTTATATTTTACCTCCCTAGTTGTGTATGAGATCGTCATTCATGATGCTGACCCTATTAATTACTGGTCCAAAACAACCAGGAAATGCAATAAATGATTATCTTTAGCCATTAATCGATGAACTAAAATAGTTGTGGTACACCAGCTTGAAGACGTATGATGCAGAAAAGAAAGAATTTTACAATATGTATGCAGCATTATTATAGATCATAAAAGACTTTCCGACGTACACAAATTTGTCAGGTTGGAACACTAAAGGAAAGCTTGCTTGCCCAGTCAGTATGGAAGACACCCATCACCTACAATTGCCAGAAAGTAAGAAATTCTGTTACTTAGGACATCGTAGATTTCTATCTATTGAACATAGATGGCGAACGTCATAGTTTATGAGTAAAATTGATGCCAAGACATGCCTGTATTCAAAGAAAAATCCAAAAAATAAACTTAGTACAGATTCTATCAAGTTGCCAAGTCAGGTTATAATGGGGAGATTACAATAAATGAGTGAGATACGGTTTGGTCGACCATTCAAACAAAGACCAGACGGCCTCAAGGAATTCTGGATTTCGAAAGAGAAGCATTTTCTTTCTGAAGCTGCCATACTGGAAAGATCTTACAATAAGTCATAATTTAAATATTATGCACATCGAAAAGAATGTGATAGATAACATCTTAGGCATATTAAATCTGACCGATGAACAAAGGACATGGTGAAAACAAGAAAAGACATGAAGAGTTTGGGGAAACTGTTTTCATTAATGATTTTCAATTGTATTAATTATTGCATTTTATACTTGTTACAAATGAAGTTATTTAAGAAAAATCCCAGAAGGAAAGATCCTCCTCATACACAGCTATCCACCCAACCCAATTCGTCTCCTCAGGCTCAGCCACCCCCCTGACACCACGCTCCCCCCCCCCCCCCCCCCAAGTCACGTTTCGTACGTCTCGAGGAAATGGCACATTTACTATATGCGGTGGGGAAGGGAAAGGAGAAGGAAATTGCTCAGACCTTACTAGAGCGAGTAGAGGATGATCCAGATTATGGAGCATCAAATGAGGAGGAGGGGAATGAGGGAAGGTGCCCGCAAAGCTTAAGAGGTAGTTCCTCCGTCAGTTGGAGGTAATTTCATTTATCAAAGTTATTTCTTTTATAACTTTATCTTAAAATTATTGTAAAATAAGATTGAAATATTTTTAAAAAAAGTTAATGTAGGAAAATTATGATTCAGGTGACAACCCCAATGCCTCCCAATATATTCTTAAACACATCGCCAAAATCGACAAAGATTGGAAGACGGAGACCAAGAGAAATGTAATATTTTTTAAAAATTTACATTTTTATTATATACATAATTTTATATATTATTTCTAACCATTTATATTTGGTATTTAGCTTTTTTCAAACTGTAGTTCACCCAAGGAGGCATTGGAGAATTACCCTCCTGATATCATGCCTGACGATTGGAACAAAGCATGCGAGCATTGGCTGGATCCGAAGACGGAGGTTAGTAAATGATTAAAATTTATTTTATTAATTTCATATATCTTAAATTTATAAAAAATATTATTGTATATGTCTACAGGAGCAAGCAAAAAAAATAAAACAATAGGGCTAAAGCTCTACCACAGACCCATTGTTTGGATTGAAGGAGCATCGAAACAGTCAGGAGCCATTATGTAAGTGTTGAAACTACTTTTCAATTGAATATTACTTAATTTTTAAGTTATTTTAATATAATTGTATCTTTTTTATATTTTTAATCCGCTACACAAGATGGCGTGGAAATGAGTATGATGGATATTTATGAGGTCACCCACAGTAAGACTGCAGTTGAGGGTATTCGTAAGTGGATTCATTAGTCATACCAACAGAAACACGTAAGTTTCCTGAACTCAAAAAATTTATAACTTTGTATATGTATATAGTATAATAATATTTTTTAATATATTTAGGAGCAAATTGTACACTTAGTACATCACTCCACTGACAAGACCTTCGATAGCGTCCACAAGCCTGTGGATCCAGAGGAGGCATTTAGGAGAGTGATGCCACCGGAACACGGTGGTTTCGTTCGTAATGTGGGAGGGCATACACATTATCCACCTGGTATGAGAGGAAAGGTGACGTCTCATCTAGTGTTATCGATTAGCTGCATCAAAAGATTGACACACTGCAAAGATGAAAGGAGGAGAGGGAGAAGAGAGAGGCAGAGAGGGACAAGAGAGAGGTAGAGATGAAGAATAAGATGAATGCCATGGATGATAAGCTTTAGACACTTATAACCCTTCTTCAGAAGAAGGGTCAGTCAGAGCATCCATCTTCATCAAATGTCATCATCTATAGATGAGACGACGACAACTCCATGGGTAGTGTAGGTGGAGTTGGTGGCATCAGGGTAGCTGCATTCTAATTTTTATCAATTTCTTTTGTTATGTTTTTCATGTTACCTTTTTTATGTACTAGACATTATATTTATAAAATATAAACTTCTCTTCATTTTCATTAGTTGTTTTTATATAAAAGTAAATATTTTAAGTAGGTTTAGTAGGTAGTTTCCATTATTTTGTAATTTTTAAAAAAAAACCCATACATTTGCCATCACTTATTTGAATAAGCAATGGCATAGATGTGACACTAAAAATATTTTTGTCATCACTTATCCTAGTAACCAATGGCATATAAGGTTCAAGAGAATCACAATTCCCCTTTTATGTTGTCGCTTATTAGGATAAGTGACGACAAAAATATTTTTAGCGTCACATCTATGCCTCGCTTATTAAAATAAGTAACGACAAAGCTATTTTTGCAGTCACCTGTATGCCATCGCTTTTAAGAAAAGTGACGACAAAAATATTTTTGTCCTCGCTTATATAAGTGACGGATATTTTACTTAAACGACAACAAAAATAAAAAAGGGCACGTAAATGCAGGAAAAAGTGACTTTACATATGACGTTGCTTTTGAAATAACTGATGGCAAATACAATTACCGTCGATTTTGAAATTGCGTCGAAATATTCAATCCGTCCGATGATCAAACATTTTTTTGACATCGGATGTGCCATCTAACTGACGGTAAAACGAAACAGCGACGATAATAACGGCGTTTCTTAGTTCCACCAATTATTTCGGAAACTGATGGCAAAAGTAAAGTATGTTGTAGTGAGATAAAGTTGGCCAATCACAAAAGCACTGATAGTTGGATTTTCGGGGTCACAGAAGCTGCGATACAAGTTCTTAGGTCAAGGAGGTTCTAATTGAGAAAATGGGTTTTGGACTTGTAAGAACCATAGAAAGGTAGATTAGAGGATTCTTGAGTGGATATGCAGATCCTGATTATGCTAACCTAAGGATCCAAAAGATTCATTCTGATGTCTTATCTTTAACAAAATCCTGTGCCTACATTATTCTGAAAACACAATCAAAGTCCCCATTTTCTTTTAATTTCAAGAAAAGGTACAATAATAAAGTAAGAAATAGGAGGAACAAATCTTTTTGAGCTAAATGCCAAAAATACCTTTACACTTAAAATCCATGCTGAACTCTAGAATTTACTAAGAGACAAGTAAATGGTAGGCATGGGGGTATAATGGCATCGCCACCATCCACTATATTTAACCTAATTTGGTTAAGTTCTAAGGTTAAATTGACCTAGTTAACATATTAAAAGGGTATAACTCAATCAGGGCTGAAGAGGGAGGAATTGATAAAAATATGGGTTAATTCTGCAATTTTCACGAATAATTATAAATGCAGAATGGTAAGAGGTGAACCATGATTAATCAAAGGTCAATTGAACTTAAAATTCCTAAAAGAGGGTTGATATTGAGTATTTTAGGATTTTCATTCAAATTGAATGTTAATCCTTAATTAAAATAGCTAATTTCGACCTTACTTCAATTAAAATAGTTTCGATTTAAATAAATATAATCTAAACCCTCTAAAAATCATTTAAAAATATTTTATAAGGTTTGATATAGTCGATTTGACAATCTAAACTCGTTTCAACCTAAAATAGAAACGTACGTGGGTATTTAGTACATTTTAGGTCAATTTGTAAATTGACCAATGAAAACATCATTAAAACCTAAAATTAAAGTCACCATTAAATTTCTTGTGCCTAAATTAGGTTTCCATAAAAATTAGGGCCTAATTTGACCTCAATTGCCCCTACTTTGCATTCTAGCCCCTAACTTTCAAAACCCTTTCAATATGGTCCAAAATCATTACTTCTAGGCCCTTTTTCCTTGCATTCCAATCCCTGGATGACGTCACACTGAAGTCAGCCATCTTCCTCCTCGAGCCATCGTTGACAGAACTTTTCGCCGAGGTTCAAGTGCGAATTCCGACCTCATTTGACCTCGGATGTGCTCGAGAACTTCAGAAGATTTGTTCCACGCATCCTTCCACATCAAATGGCGATTGCTTCGCCGTGATTGGTCGTGGCTTCACCCTATTTTCGCCGGTCAAAGAGGACCCCAAATGGTTTATAAAGGCCCGTGACCAATTTCCAAAGCTTCTCGTCTCGTTCTGGCGCAAGAAACCTCCTCCTTCCTTCTTCGCCACCATTGACGACAACCTAGAGCACCTTCGACCTCCGTCTTCGCTACTGCTCGCCGCCAACCAAGCATCAAATCTTCTTCCCCACTCCTCGCCGGAGCTTCTCGTCAAGCTTGGGCCTCTAAAACCTTCTCATCCAATCCAACCACTTCCTCCTTTGATGCCGGTTCGCTTACCACCGCCATCAATAATCCCTCCTCATTTCATCCAATAGCGTTAGGGTTTTCACTCCTCTCCTCCTCCATCTTCTCGACCGTTCACCTTACTGCTTCGACCACAAACCACGTCCACTGATCATCACCTTTAGGAGCTCTGGCGAGCTCCTTCACGACGTCATTCCATGCACCCATATGCCATTTATACCTAGGCACGAGCTTCGGGGGTGTAACGAGCGCGTGCCCCAGACGCCTTTTAAGACGTCTGGGAGGTGGCCCAGACGTCTGACCAGACGTCTGGGATCACATCCAGACGTCTGACCAGACGTCCGGGATAGTTTACAGACGTCTGGAGAACAGTTATGTTCGCACGGGAGATTCGTCTGCGCGCCTGTGCGCGCAGACCTGCGATTCCTCTCTCTCTCTCTCTGCGGCTGCAGGCGCGCTGCGACCGCCTTCTCTCTCCTCCTCGCGCGGCCTTAAAAGGGCGCGCCTCCCCTCCCGTCTCCACCGTCTCCTCCTTCTTCTCCTTCCTGTGCGCGAGAGCGAGCGGACGCGAGGGCGGCAGCGGCAGCCGCAGTGAGCGCGGAGGAGCTGCGGCGTGCGAGGGCGGGGCTCTGCCGTGAGGGCGAGCTCGCCGGAGCGGCTTGGCCGGCCGGCGGAGGGGGCGCGGAGTGACGCGGAGAGGGACCTGCTGCGGGCTGAGCAGCAGACGCGCGAGGTGCGACGCGGGCGGCGTCGCGAGCGGAGGCCGAGCAGGGTTCTGATTCTGGAAAAATTTCCAGAATCAGACGTCTGGGTTGATAGCCAGACGGCAAGGTCGACGTCTGTAAGATCATACAGACGTCTGAAAGGTGAGTTTCCGCTTTCTTCTTCCTTCTTGTCGACTGACCGTACTGAGGGAGGGGGGTTGGCTGTGCGCAGGTTCGCTGATTCGCCATCCTTTGCGAATCAGACGTCTGGAAGTTGTACCAGATGGCGGGAGTGATCTACAGACGTCCGTGTGGATCATCGGACGTCTGGGGTATAGGAAAGACGTCCCTACAGACTTCTGGACGTCCGGGGAACCAAGCTTAACAGGTAATTCTCTGATCCACCGTTTAAGACGTCTGGAAGGAGTTCCAGACGTCTGATTTTGCACAGTATCGTCTTTCTCGACCCGTTTAGGGCCCGTTTGGGCTCCGTTTTCCGCGATTCGAGTTGCGTTCGTTTCAGAATTAATTCTTCTACCCGCCTACAGTAGCTATACACTGTTCTGAGACACTCCTTGTGTTTGATCCTTGTGATAGGACCTCGTTCGGTTGCAGTCTTGAGAGTCGCGGAGGCACGCGGGATTCCCGATCACGCCCCCATTACTCCCGTTGTACCTGGTAGAGTGGCTTTAAGTATTAATAAAATCTGTTAAAGTATGGAACCATAACTAGAACCTAGGGCATTGCATGAATCCTAGGAATGAGAAATATATGGAATGATAGCTCCTAGGTGTTGCATGAATCCTAGGGCCGGAAAACTAGATTGTATGATAGATCCTAGGATATGGCATGAATCCTAGGGTGGAAAAACTAGTGGAATGTATATTACTGCAGTCTTGGAAAATTGGAAAGGAATACATAAAGCTGCCTGTAAATTTAATTAACAGCTGCCTGTTATGAATAAAGAAACATGTTTGAGATCATGGGTTTTGAGAATGTGAATCTGGAAAGTGAAACATATGATGTTCTGAGATAAAGAGCTGGAACCCTACGGGGAATTAGGAGTGGAACTCCTGGAAAGAAAAAGGAATGGAACTGAGATGTAGTTTGTACTGTCTCTTGGGTACGCAGTACCAAGGGAAGTACCTGTACCTGTTTAGTGCAGAGTGGGGCCAGCCGCCCCAGGGACCCGGGGTTAGGATTGGCCGCTCTGTACCGACTTGTTGGCCCTCGTGTACGTAGTACCGAGGAGAGCTACTAGTGTTAGGAGAGTACTAGCTACCCCACGGGCCCCGGGGTTCTGCTAGCCTCCTTCACCGACTTGTTAGGCCCACTAGGGCAAACCAGGGTAGTCAGGCGAGGGTGCGCGGACTGTGGAGGGGCAAGGCCCCGGTTTGGTTACTGTGGAGGGGTTGGACCCCTGTTACTGAGAGGGCTCTGCCCTGGTTCCGTGCTGTGCTTTGGGCGCACCCGTTAACGGAAACGACTGACCGCGTGCCAGTGCGGGCTAGCTACCTGTGCGTTTATCGCGCGTGCCGTAGTCACCGTTACGTCTGTCAGTGACCTTGGGGTGGTTGACTGAGGGTAGGATCACCACGGGGGACTCTCCCGGCCAGGAGAGCACCACGTGCTACTTCTACTTTTGGAAAAGACTGCAATCAAGATCGTTCCCACGAGGACATTCGAGATCAAGTAAAGGATCTGAGAAATAAATGAAATAGTGAGAAAAATTGAAAGATGTGAATAAAGGAAGTAATAGAACATAACAGCTACTGTACACTCTACTGTTTCCTTTAGTTAGTTTGCCACTCTACTCAGCGTTTTGCTGACGTGTTACACACGTTACCTTTTTCAGGACCAGGTGTTGAGCAGCCAGGGTCGGCGGCTGCAGAGGACGCTGGGTCGAGTAGGGTCCAGTAGAGTTACCACAGCTTTTGTACCCCTTTTTGTTTCTGTTCTAGTGAGTAGTTTTTGTTTCCGCTGTACCTTCTTTACCTGCAGTTCTTGCTGTTTTACTGTTGTGGTGGTACCTACTGTAGTAGTTTCTTTCCTTACTGCTGTACTTTCTTACTGTTAGTTATATTCATGCTGAATGTGATTTATTTTACTGTCTTTTGGTTACTTCCTCGTTGGACGACTAGGTCTTGGGATTAGTCGAGTCGGTCCGGTTCTCGTGTCTCGTAGGGACTCGGGAACCGGGTCGTTACAGGGGGTCTTCCCTCAAGCTCATGGACTGATTTGAGGCCGAGCGGCCTCATATTTTGCTTGCAGGTTATCGTCTGACTTCCCCCATCTTCTCCATCTCCGGTGAGCATCTTCAGCCACCTTGCTGCTTCAACCACTGAGCTGTCACCTTCAAGAGATCAGCAAGTAGCTTATGAGCTTCCTCCAGCCTTTACTGGACTTCCTCGACCATCAACGCTCCACGTCGACCGAGCTCCAGTGACCCTCACCGGTCATGAAGCTGGTGAGCCCAAAAAGGCTCTGAAGACCTTTTCGTAAGAACATGACCCAAACGTAAGGGTTCTTAAGGGCTGATTCGTAAAGATCCAAGGGCCTAATTGTAACTCTAGTACTTACCAGCAATTTTGATTTAAAAATTATTTATAAGTGGTTCTTAACGCTATATCTTGTTACAATATTCTTGTTAATGCTCATTTAGGTCTGATTAGATAAATATTTAATTGTCATTTTATATAATTAACTTTTATGAGCATTTAATAAGCATTAAATTAGTTTTTTTTTATTGCACTCAATATAATCATCTCATTCTATAATTTGAGTGCAACTTTGTACTTGTTCAATTTTTCTCAAGTTCACTAAAATTGCATGTAATTAATCAAATAGTGATATGGGGCATTAGCTTGCTTCTAGCGAACGACTTCGAATATTTTATTCGAGCAATAGAAATTTCAAGTGTTAATTAGCTTAGTCAACAATACTACGACGAGATCTAAACACGACTTAAGTCGGTTAACACTAAGTGTTGTGCGAGCTGTACTGTATGTATATGTAATGTATAAATATATGTATATGTATATGTATATGTATATATGTATCGGTACATAGTGTAGATATATATATGTATATAGTGTAGATATATTTAGTATATGTATAATAAATAAGATATACATATGTACCTCAGATGCATGTGTGTGCTGTATGGTATGTGAGTATATAAGAGTACTATATATTTTTAGTGACAGCTTTTGAGGCTTTAGTAACACTTAAGTCTTTCAGTGTACCCTTATATAGTAATTTAATTAAGTTAAAATTATGTATATTGTCCATAGGATACATAAGTTTATTTATATATATATATATGTATAATATATAACCATCATTGTATACCGAGCATATATATTTAAGTATTATTAGTCAATGTTTGTCATACATTGTATATAATGTTTCTAAGGTTAATAGGAGTTAGTATGTTTGTATAAATGTTAGTATAGTATTTATTAGTGTATTTGCTTATTATTTTTGTACCTGCATTTATGTATTGAATTGTACATAAATAACATAAAATAAAAGAAGTAGTTTTTTTATGCCTGATTAGTTGTAGATATATTTCAGGCATGGTAGTTAATATTAATTGATTCATTTTATACATAATTAACCCATTCATTCGTTTATTTTGTATATATAATTGACATTTTTGGAACATAGAGAGTGATGTATATCAATAATTGCCTCATAGTGAACAACATGAAATAAACCAATAAAAAGTACGTAAATAAATAAAATAACACGTCATCTATTTGCATTGTGACGCTATACTACTATAACAACGACATAATTAAAACACTATTTTTATGCAATACGGATTGTTGGCAATCACTACCCTAAAACCCTACCCCTCCTTAAAAACTCCCCTCATCTCCTACTCCCTCCCTAGATTTTCCCTTTGGGCAACGTGTCTGCTCCCCTTCGTTCCAGTGAAAGAGGAAAAGGAGAGGTCGGAGCACCCCACGCCTCCCCTCTCCTTCTTGCACCTGAGTGCGCGCCGGGCTTGCACAAGCAGGAGGAGGACAGGGCGAGTAGGAGCTCGCTGTAACGACCCGATTCCCGAGTCCCTATGAGACACGAGAATCGGATCGACTCGACTAATCCCAAGGCCTAGTCGTCCAACGAGGAAGTCACCAAAAGAGTAGTAAAATAAACCACATTCAGTATGAATATAACTAGTAGTAACAAAATACAGCAGTAAGAAAATGAACTACTACAGTATACACCACCACAACAGTAGAACAACAAATATGTACATAATATGAAGTTTACAATAAAGAAGTACAAGGAGTAACAAGGAAACTACTCACTACAGTGGCAGAAAGTACAAAAAGAATTGCGGGTAACTCTACTGAACCCTACTCGGCCCAGCGTCCTCTGCAGCCGCTGACCCTTGCTGCTCAACACCTGGTCCTGAAAAGTAACGAATGTAACACGTCAGCGAAACGCTGAGTAGAGTGGCAGCTAAAAACTAAAGAAGTAGTAGAGTGTACAGTAGTTGTTATATTTTACTTTCTTTATTTACGTCCTTCTATTATTTCACGATTTATTTATTTCTCAGATCCTTCACTTGATCTCGAATGTTCCTCGTGGGAACGATCTTGATTGCAGTCTTTTCCGAAAAGTAGAAGTAACACGTGGTGCTCTCCTGGCCGGGAGAGTCTCCCATGGTGGTCCTACCCTCAGTCAACCACCCCAAGGTCGCTGACAGACGTAACGGTGACTACGGCACGCGCGATAAGCGTACTGGTAGCTACCCCGCACTGGCACGCGGTCAATCGTTTCCGTTAACGGGTGCGCTCAAAACACAACACAGAACCAGTATAGGGCAGAGCCCTCTCAGTAACAGGGGTCCAACCCCTCCACAGTCCGTGCACCCTCGCCTGACTACCCTTGTTTGCCCAGTGAGCCTAACAAGTCGTTGTAGGAGGCTAACAGAACCCCGGGGCCCGTGGGGTAGCTAGTGCTCTCCCTACACTAGTAGCTCTCCTCGGTACTGCGTACGCGAGAGCCAGCAAGTCGGTGTACAGTGGCCAAACCCACCCCGGTCTCAACCTGAGGGCGGCAAGCTCCCCTCTACACTAAGAGGTAATGTGTGCTCTCTTTGGTACCACGTACCCAAGAGACAACACACTTCCACGTTTCACTTTCTCAGTTCCATTCTATTCTCTTTCAAGGAGTTCTACTCCTAATTCCCCGTAGGGTTCGTATTCTTTTTGTTTGTCCATTGTAGGTTTCACTGTTCCAGTCTTACGTTCATGCAACCCATATTCGTAATCATATTTATTCATTCATAACAGGCAGCTATTAATTTACAAGCAGCTATTAATTCCTTTCCAGTTTTCCAAGACTGCAATATATATATATATATATATATATATATATATATATATATATATATTCCATTAGTTTTCCAGTCCTAGGATTCATGCCGTACCCTAAGATCTATCATTCAATCTAGTTTTCCAGTCCTGGGATTCATGCAATACCCTAGGATCTATCATTCAATCTAGTTTCTCAGTCCTAGGGTTCATGTAATACCCTAGACTCTATTAATTATTCTACAATTGTAACAAATTATGCTAAATAAATTAAAAGCCACTCTACCAGCTACAACGGGAGTACTGGGGGCGTGGTTGGAAATCCCGCGCGCTTCCGCAACCCCCAAGACTGTAATGGAACGGGGTCCTAACACAAGGATCAAACACAAGGAGTTTCTCAGAATGGTATATAATTACTATAAACGGGTAGAGGATTTTATTCTGGAAAGAACGCAACTCGAAACGCGAAAAACAGACTCCGAACGGGCCCTAAACGGGTCGAAAACGACGAAACTGCCCAAAATCAGACGTCTGGAACCTCTTCCAGACGTCTTAAAATGTGGGTCAGAGTGTACCTTCGCTCTGTGTAGTCCTTCAGATGTTTAGAAGCCTGCGGGGGCGTCTGGCTTAGTTCGCAGACGTCCGATGGTCACCCCGGACGTCTGGAAGTCCTTCCCGTCGTCTGGCACTGCGGCCAGACGTCCGACACGTGAGATGGCGAGTCCTCGCGCCCTCCCTAGCAGAACCTGCACGCACCCACCCTGCTCTCAGCACGACGGTTCGCAGACGAAGGTGCGACGGACGGCCGCATGGCCGTACACGCGAAAAAGGAAGAAGATAGAAATATCTTACCGGCCAGACGTCTGGACAGTCCTCCAGACGTCTTCACCGTCGTTTGGTCGTAAGTCCAGACGTCTGATTCTAGAAAATTTTCCAGAATCAGAACCCGACTCGCTCTCCGCCTGCGACGCACGGTCGCGCCGCGCCCCGTCCGCCTGCTGCCCAAGCTGTAGCAGCCCTTCGCGACACTCCACGCCCGCTGCTCCCCCGCTGGCCGGCTCTAGCTACCCCGGCAAGCTAGAGCCCTCACGGTCGAGCGTCTTCTTCTTCTCGCAACACCCCCTCCCACACACTCGCCGCGGCCGCTGCTGCCTCCGCTCACTTGCTCGCTCGCGCTCTCGCATCGGTAGGGAGAAGGAGAAGAGGAAAGCTGAGGAGATGAGGGTGAGGGAGAGGGGCCTTATAAGGCCGCGCGGGGAGAGAGAGAAAGGAGCTGCGCCCTGCAGGAGGAGAGAGGGAAAAAAGAGAGAAGAGAGCGGCAGGTGCAGTCTGCACGCGCATGCGCCCAGACGCAACCCCGTACGCCGCAAAAATTTAATACCAGACGTCTGGAAAGGGTTCCATACGTCTGATCAGACGTCTGAGCCACTTCCCAGACGTCTTAAAAACCCGTCTTGAGGCCACGCTCGTAACACTCGCTGAGCGCGAGGAGCGAAGTTGCGTAGTAGGCGAGGCTCTATGAGGGAGAGGAGCTACGGGTGCTGCGCGAGGTCGAGGCCAGGTGCAGCAAGCGAGGCGCTGCGTGGGGAAGGAGTTGTGGGTGCTATGCAAGGTCGAGGTCGTGCTGTGCAGGCGGTGTTGCGTAAGGGAAGAGCAGGTCTACTGCGTGGAGTCAAGGAAGAAGTCGCAATCAGACGTCTGAGGGTGGTATCAAACGTTTAGAGCGAGCCTCATATGGTTGAGATAGGCATCGGACATCCGAGGGAGAGAGTGCGAGGGGCAACGCGTCTAAGACGTCTAAGGTGACCATTGGACACTTGATCAAGGCATTAGGCGTGCTTTGTTGCGAGGGGGCGGTCAGTCTAGCCAGATCGAACCAATTTGCCTGGTTCAACTGAACCAGAGATGGTTTTTGGGTCGGTTAAGGGTCCAAACGAAGTTCGTTTTTTGTGTAACAGGTGTCGTTGGAAAGCTAGTGAAATTTCCCACATTTTGACATCTGTTTCCTCACACTTTGAACCTATTGAGCTTGCAGAAAATCTGGTTTAAGCATCTGATGTCCGGTAGGACCTTTGGTTGACATAGGTCTCGAGCCCGGGGAGCGTACAGGACCTGCGTGGACGTCCGGATCAGTTCCTCACGCCTCCTATATCTCCCGTACACCTTGGTAGGGTGGTCCTTTTTTGTTTAATTTAGGAATGGAGTGAATGTTACAAGTTAGGAAATCACTTAACTATCCATATAAGGAATGTTAGTTCGAAGTTTGAATGGTTAAATTTGTCCGCTGAATGGGCACACGTGTGCCTTAGTTTTTTTCATGATGTATCTTACGAGCATAATACATGTGTATAACATTTGATACTTAGCTTCTCGTACTCAACACAAATTGTATGACCAATGTATGTTACCCTTGATGCTTATATTAGATTGCCATAAAATGAAACTCAAATTTCTTTTTGTGGTGAATTGGTTACTTGTTACATGCTTAAAATGAATTAAACTCTAGATAGGATTATTATGAAACTTAAGGTGAGCTTTAGACAATGATGTGGATATGCCTGATCCTGAATGATATAATTATTTAAAACTGCTAATAATTGGATTAAGACAAGCTTGAACCCTAGGGTGATCTCAAAGGGCTGTCTGCTGCCATGACATGAGAATCTAAAAATATTGGGATGTTGCACATACTCATGAGGCGTGGCCGTGGGTTGGGTTCTTGGTGTGAGGTGAGTTAGCCCTCAAATACACACATACTAAGGACAGTTGACCATGCCCCGTGTAGGGAGTGAGCTGACCTCTCTGGTAGGGATAAGGGGCAGGTGCGGCCTCTCTACACCAACTCATGTTGGGCTTATGTGGGGCCAGCTGGGATAGTTGGGCAAGGGTGCACAGATTGGTTGAGCAGTGCGACCCTGGAGTTGTTCTGTGACGCGCTGTTAGTGTGCACCCGTTAGCGGAAATGACTGACTATGTGCCAGTGCTCGGTAGCCCTCCGTGTGCTTATCACGTGTGCCGTAGTCCCCATTACGCTGTGACGATGACCCCAGGGTGGTAAACCGGGTGTAATGCGAACACGGGTACTCTCTTGGCCACGAGAGCACCACGTGTGCATTTTACATCGCGGGAGTACTACGACAAGATCGTTCCACTAGGGAACAGGTGAATTAGAGGATGAATGACCCTACGATAGAACGCTTTGAAATTAAATAGCTGCTTAATGAACCTTCAAGTGAAATTACTTGCCTGTTGTTTTAAATATTTTTCTTTCCAACTTAGTTGTTTGCGTTACATTACTCCTGTCACTCTACTCAGTATTTTGTTGACCTTTTCTACTTGTACTCAAGTAAGGGGATTGAACAGCCAGTTCCGCCAACTATAGAGGGAGCTAGGCCCAGCAAAATCCAACCTTAGGTGTTTCTATTTTTTCCATGGTAGTCTGTACTTTCATTTAAGATCCCTAGTTTTCATTTCTCGCACTTATTTTCTTTTGATGGCTATGCTAGTATAGGATGAGAGAAGGAAAGGAAACATGTCGATTGCTATTTTTCTTTGCATTTTGTGTATGTTTTATTTGTATAATTTTAAATAGGAATACAACTTTCACATGTTGCATATTGATTTTTGCGAACTCTATAAATGATGATGATGCACGTGTCCTTTTGTTTAGACAAGTTGTGCTCACATCATAATCGTAAATATTTGCGTGCGTGTGGTTGTGTGTGTCGATGTGAAGGTGGGGTTGTACCTGCCAATTGTTTTTAATATTTTACATAGGTTGATTCATTTTAAGTGTAGAATTTAGGAGAAAAGTAATAAAAGTGGGGGGAATTTCTGCCTAATTTTTGCTGGAATTTACGCTCTTAATAAATTAAAATTACCTTTAAAGAGATTGCCACATGATTTAGATAATGTCTCCCACGACATTGTGAGATGTGATAGAAAAAGAATGGTTTCTTTTCAATTGTGAACGAAATAGCTACTTCCCATTAATGATTAGGACATATCCATAATATCTATTATTTGTCATGTGAGTTTGAGCTTGTATGTCATTGTTGTAGTTATTGTAGCAACCGTAGAGGATAACATTTGATGTAATAATCATTAAGATTGTGTCTGATTCCCTGACCTCTTTCATCGTTATCTGTTCCCTCCCCTCCTGAACTTTGTTTTGCCTCAGTTCTTACTCTGCCTCCATCATGACTCACCATCCTCCTCACCTCTTCTCCCTCTTGCTCCTTCCCTTCATCTCGCTACGGTTGACGATCAGGTCTGAGGAGAGGCACTGGCAGCACACGAATCAAGGGACGGCATGACTTGAGGGGAGGATCTAACATCCCCCTCTTCCCTCGACTGTGCATCCTCTCCCTCGCCTCCTCCCTCAGCTGCATGTCCGCGGGCGGCAACCAAGTCTTGCCCCCTCTTGTTGCCTTTTCGTCTTCCTCATCTGTAGTAGTAGGATGTAGCAGCAACGAATCTCGCAAGGTATGTTATTCTTCCACTTTGCATCCCCCGTTCCCTCCCTTCCCCAACCCCCCACCACTAACGCTCGCCTCCCCTCCCTCCTCCCCCACGATGTCCTCATCGACACCCCCACCTCCCCCTCCACCCTCCTCTCCTCCCGCGCACTCCATCATCCATGTTCGCTTACCCCTCCCCTGCCTTGTCCCCTCCCTCACATCCTTCCCAAACCCTCTTCTCCTCTCTTGGTCTCTCTACCCTCCACCTTCACACTCTGTCCCAAGCTCTACCCTCCGACATAGTAATCCAATCATCCCCTCTCGCCCCCTTCCGATCGATAAGACTTGCGATGCTCCCACTCTTTAACAGTGCTTGAACCCCCTCATTGCAGCCCATGGCAGCGACATGACCGTAACGACATCTGGAAAGGAGAGATGCAGAGTGAGTGACACAAGTAAAGAGTAAGGGGGCAGTATCCTTCATAATTGACTATGTGAAACCTGTGGAGAAGTTCCTCTGGGGGCACATCAAGGCCACTGGCGCCAACCTTTTCTCTCTTTTCCTTTCTTTTCGATTATTGGAATGATTGGAAGTGTTTGATTTTAGAAGTGATTTCTCCTTTTTTTTTTCTCGGGGCAAAAGCTATTTTAATTAGTACGAGCTCCATTACTCAAGATATGTATTCATTCAAATATCATATGTTTATTAGTATTTTTTTACATATTCATAATTCAAAATTAGCCTTGCTTGCAACTTGATATTCTTCTCCATTTATTTTCAAATTCACCTACCCACATTGAGCTGAAGTTGTAGATAAAAAAGACAAAGAACATCGTAACAAAGTATAATTTAGATTCCCCATGTATTTTCCCTCTTACTATAATATTGCTAAATTTCAAATATGAAGTACGTTGTAACGTCCTCTTATGTGAGTACCGCTTAACTCAATTTGGCTACTCACAAATACTATGTTTCATTTCTTATACATTTTGAAGAATAAATTATGTATAAGTAAAATTACTTTCACAAGTGCAAGCCAGGTCAAATTTATTTTTCTCTGAATTTATTACCCGTGCGAAGCACGGCGGGTACAAACTAGTTTTAGCTATTTCCCAGTTGAGGGCACTGTTTTGTTCCTCCTCATGTTAATCTTTGCTTGCACTCTACTAAACAAAAGAAGGATACAAATTTTCGTATATATACTAACTGACTTAATGCGTGGGCACAAAACTAGTTTTGCTTATAACGATGACCCAATTGCTTGCAATGACTTTAGAAATAATGGGATTGCCATTGGATTACCGGATGCGATTGTTCCACCTATTTTGGATAACTTTCATCTTCAAATGAAACAAAAGAGGAATAAGTTGGTAACGATGGATGGGATAAATAGTTAAATAGAAATGATTAGTAGAATGATTTTTTAATATTATGTTATAGATGTAAATGAATAGATGTGATATAATGTATGTATTTTAATGGTTAAATTATGTTAGAGTGAGTATATTTTAATATATATTTGTGTTAATGTGATGTCATGGGATAATTTGAAAGTAATATGTTTTAATAAATACCGGTGTTATTTTGATGAGGTGGGATAAGTTAAATCCATTTAATCTTAGGATTTATTCTTTAGAGTATTGTTTGGTTAGTAGAATAAATTAACGAAATAAGTAATGAAATACAGAAGAAATGGGCTAAAATGATGCTTTAAGTAGGTTATGATATTTGACAATAAAGTGAAATAAGTAAAAGAATAAAATGAAGTTATACCGATTGCGATGCTTGATTTGTGTAATAAGTTATGATTTTAATTATTTTAATTAAGTAGAGCAAATAATGGCAAATAGATTTGTATATATTTCAATACAAGTAATGTAAATTTTTAGATTTCAAGAAAGATACCTAAGTTTGTTTTTTTTTTTAACGAAAGAGAAATTTAGTGACAAATCTTAAAATAATGCATCTCAAACAAAACAACACATCGATGCTGGCATGCGAATCCTCCACCATCAACGTTGAGTAGGAGACACGAATGGGGTTCAAGTGGAGCAGTATAGCATAGATGGGGAGGGGGTCAAAGGGAAGGGAAGGAGGTGGGGTGTTGGAATAGACGCAAGGGTGAGGGCAAATGCAAGGGAAAATGTAAGGGTAACGGAATAACTCGAGCAACAAGGAGATCGAGTAAACACTGGGTTAATCATTGTTCTGTCGTGGGGGGGGGGGTTGGGGTTTGTGTGAAATAAAGTTGCTTCGAGTTTTCTCACCTTAACTTGGAACAAGTAGGCGGTGGGTTAAGCATTAACGGATGTCGAGTTATCTCCTTAACCCCAACAACCAAATGATACCTAGGTATCCCTTTGACTTTGGAGAAACCCTTGAGTTATCCCCTCTGTCAAAGGAGAGCTTAGTGTTAGAGATGTTAGCTATTGAGTATGTTTAAGAATACTTATTGTGGCAGTTGTCGGATGGAAGGGAGTTTCATAGGTATACGATTATGTTTTGTGATTCGTTTTGTGACTTGTCTACGTGGAGACTTTTCTCTGTTGTCTCTAATTTAAGTCTGAAAAATCAAGCATTGGTATGTTGATGAGATCCTTTCTAATCCCAGCGCATGGTTTTTGAATTGAGCCCCGACGGCTCTTGGCTTAATAAGCCACATTCTGAAACGGGTACTTATGCTTGTTGTTTATGTGCCGATCGAGAGGAATATCCGTAACGAATTTCCCACTAATCATCATGTGAAATATGTAATTAGAAGAAGGAGAACAAGCAACTCAAAAGTGAAGACCCAGACAAAGAAAGATCGTACAGTCACAAGGATCAAGACCAAGCACGTTTCTCTCTTAATTAATTAATCATATTACAACCATCGTACCATGGATGCAATTTTCATGATCCAAATAAGCACAGATGTCACTTAGGCCTCCCCCAAGTTATATTGAGCAAGGAGGTCTCCACATAGAGCAAGGGGCTCGGTGGCAAGGAATCCAAGGGAGTTGGCATGCCTCACATTGGAGAGTACGCCACCGTTGCCTGCTACCACAATTCCAGCGCGATCCCTTCCATCCTTGATCTCAGAGCAATTCTTATTTGGGCTACTCACCAGCACCACCTCGCAGAACTCCTCGTCGTGATCGTTGGCGACCTCGAGCCTATAGGTGCCACTTGCATCGGTCACACTCTCAACGGAGTGAATCAACTTGTTCGTCGTCACATTCCTACACTCCAGCTTCACGTTTGCTCCTGCAATAAAGAGAGGAGGCCAACTTTCAATCCGTACGGTTGGATATGATAGATGCACTCATATGCACAACACAAATGTCGCATGTATGCAATACCTGATATGTACTCGGAGATGGTGGTCTCGAAGCCAGCACGACAGTTGTCGCAATAGACCTTGCCCTCGACGACGACATTGGTTTCGACGGCGAAGGCGGTGGCAGCGAGTCCCAAGAGGACGAGGGTGGAGAAGATTTGGAATTTGGCCATTTGTGTTGGGGGTGGTGGTGCTTGGTGCTAAGAGGGGGGGGGGGGCGCGGGGAACGGCAATGGGGACTTTGGAGAGCATGGATATTTATAGGGAAAAGGGATGGTGAGGGTGAGTGGTGGAGGATGATGGTCCCTAATTAGGAGAGAAGTGGTTTTGGATCCGCCTTTTAAGTTGGCTTTCTTGACCAATTTGCTGAAATAGGCGCGTTTAAAGCTATTTGTTCATAGCCACATGTAACTTTTGTATTTTGACTTATTTAGCCAATCTCTCCCGACTTGTAATCAAATAAATGATCACGGTATAAAGCTCGTGCCCTCTCAATATAAAATCAATTCCTATTTTGGATATATATACTGGCGACCACTGCCGTGTAATGTCACGTAGATCGAACGTATAACGTAGAATCATTAATGCATTTCTTTTGCAACGAAATCAGCGGCTGAGAAGATATTGTCATTTGATGTGAATGTCTTTTGGAGATGGGACTTAACTGGACTCGAGAAATGCGTTGAATCGATGCATACAAACGTATTTAACCAAAAGTATACATGGGCATCCGATGGTCCAAACCCATCCGAGTCTATTTACAATAAGGTTGGAGTTATCCCACTTGCTATTGACTAAACCTCTGAATTAGAAGCCTAAGCACGTCTAAATGGCCCACAAGCTCCTCAGTTCGTATAATAAAGTCCAGCCAAAATTCATAACTGTACAGGAACTTAAACCACTCTCCTCTTCACTTTCCCTTTTTGGGGCTCGAGTTGGCCAATCAATGCCGGTTGGAGCCCACTCTCTCCCTCTCTCTCTTCTCGTTTTCGATTCCCTTCTTATCTATATCGATCTTCTCGTGCGGTCGTGTTGGGCTCAGCGGTCCAAGTTGGGTGACTAACTCATGCAGTGGTGATGCAACCTCTCTCCTTTCTTCGATTGCTGGCTTCTAGTAAATTGTTGTGACAAACACCTCTAATACTAACTATCAATATTTGGGGATTTCGCCTTCATCCAACTCGCTTCGCCTCTCTTGCCTATGTTCCTTTTTCTTTTGACATTTGTTGTTGTTATTCCATTATTATTATAATATTTCAATTTATCATTGGCCAGTGGTTCTCTAGGTAGAGAGTGGATCTTTTTCTTGCAAATGAGGAGAATAAGATTACCCTTGGGAGGTTCTCCCTAAAAGTGTTCGAGTTTAATCCTTGTTTAAAAGGATTAAAGTTGATGAAAAGTCTGAGTGAACCAATCTCAAGGTCTTGACTTAAATCTGAAAGGTAGGTGAATTGATGTAATAATCTTCTATGCATGCTGTGGCTTGATGATTTTATATTTGCTTGTGGTTGATGTCATTTAGAATTTTTCAATTGTTTAGAAGTATATGTATATTTGCTTGATTACCGTTCACCTCCCTCGCCTCTACTCACATACCTAGCAAATACAAAAATATAAATAAGTTGATCTAAATTATAAAAGATAAACGGTGTATAGTACCCTTTTCGATGTTTGAACCAAGGTACCACTCCTCAAATTAAATGAACCTAATTTTTTAATATTTTTATGATGTAAATCCACAAAATATGTTTATAAATAATAATCAAATGTCATCGATCAAAATACTTCTAAAATATGAAAGAGCATAGTATCCATGAGGTTGATTTTTTTTGTCGTTGCCTTAACGGGCAATTAAAGAGGGTCATTAGCATGGTGGGTGAACAAGTGACAAGATGGATAAACATACCTTAATGATAAATGGCAACCCAACAGGTAAACAAGGGACCTAATGGAGCCATGGGCTTGTACATGGGTTTCTAATTTAAAAATTGATGGGTAACTGAAGCACGTACATGGGACAAGGATTTTTTAATAGCCATCAATTTGGAAATACCTTCCACTCAACCCAAATCTAACCTATCAATATCCCTACTTAAGAGAGTTATTTGCTTTGGCTCTAAGCTAAAAATTACATCCCATTAGTCCCCCATGTTGAAATGTGTCTGGTTAATTATACAAGTAAGAAGATCAAAGAACATGCTGCCAAAAGATTAATAGAGTGATCATCCATCGTCAAAGTTGTCTATGTGTTGCATGGTCCGTTCGGATGTACATAAAGTTGGACAATCTGTTCACATGTAGCAAAACATGATAGTCAAAAAGCTTCCTTGAGGAAGTAGCAATATATTAGTAGACGTTTCTTTTGAGCTATACCTTTGTGTCACATTACTATCCTTTATTTACTTTCAACCTCGGTACTTTGTGTTTTTGGTGTTGCAATACATGGGAGACGATCAATTCTTTGTCAGTGAGGGGGTGCCACGGACACTTTTCATGGTGGATTTATGTGAAAACATGATTTACAATTATGCAATATATGAATATTCTTGTACATAATAGGTTCTCATTTATCACATGATAATTTTATTTAAATCTATGGGTGTATCACATTATACTTATTTATGCATCCAAAATAATCCACGGGTGTATCACACTTGCTAATTTATTCTAACATCAAACTAACATTGGGAAAAGATAAATTATTAATTTGCAAAGTTCTCACGTGTTGCTATTGACAATTTTAATACGGAAATTTGTTCATTAAATACTTTGATAATCGAATGAAAATTTGCTACACCGACAATTATTAGCTTTAAGTTTAAAACAACATAGTTGTTTCCCAAACATTAAGCTTAACCAGCATTCCCCGAGCAATTTCTTATATTTGACACTTTTTTAACTAACTTATTCCAACAAAAGTACTCCTGTTCCTCTTTTCACCCAATCAAACAAACACCTCATCCAGAGATAACTCTCCGATGTTGCTTGACATGACCCAACTTGCACACAGAAGATAAAAACACATTTATTCCACCCTTTATCCTATATTCTACTCCCATATCCTACTTACTCCACATCTCCAACTTCCACAACCAAAAGGTACCTAACGTTTCACTTGGTTGGAAAATTTGTTTCATAGGAATGAGTATGAAAAGAGGGGAGGATAGAGAGGTAAACGGAGAGTAAGTGTGTTTTCATATTTTGGCAGTGAAATATGTAACTTTAATCGGCAAAGTGGGGATAAGTGGAGAATGTTTTCTTAATGGAAATATATTATGTTTTGTAGCCTCATGAAACTAAAATTTGAAGTTATTTTAGGTTAAGCATGTTAAGATAAATCGATCGACATTTTTAGGATGTCAATCAGAGTTTGTTCGAATTAAAAATGTATAATTAGATTGAAAATCTATGTGTTTTTTATTTTTACAATCTGGATTTTAGATCAATGATCTAAAAGTATTGTCAACTTTCTAGTATTGTGTGGATTTCTATTGTATGTTTAATGTGGTGATTTGACCTCAAATGTGTGTAACGTGCATGAACTATAGGTAAAGTCACATGTGATTCGCTTTAGGAATCACATTTTACAAACAACCTCCATTTAAAAATTTGTAAATATTGTTGAATTCCTTATCTCGTAAATATATTTCAATGAAATATATTATGTGAGAATCAAAATCTTTTTATCATGTTAAATAAAAATAAAAATAATCTTCCTAAAATTATTCATTTCTAATCATTTATTATTAGCTTATTTTCCCAAACCGAAATTCATACGTAAATTTAGAAACTACGTAAGGTGTCTTTTATAAATATATAGATATATATACACATTTTTTTCCCTAATCCTAAACTTCACCGCCTCTCCCTCCTCTTCCCTACCTATAAAACCCAAACCTCTCCCTGAATTCCCACACGTACGAACTGAAAAGAGAAAATGAGAGACAGAAAGGGGTCGCCGGAGGGCGTAGTGTTGCGGCGGAGGTCAGACGGATCACGGGAGGCAGCCGACGTTTGTCGTAGCACCAGTGGCAGTCCGTGGCCGCGAGGAGGACCGGCGGTGTGAGGTCCTCTCCTCCATCCTTTTTCTTCTTCTTCTTCTTTTCTTCTCTCAAACACGCATGGGCCCGGGAAGGGGAGAGAGAGACAGGGAAGAAGGAAGATGAGAGAAGGGAGAAACGACGACGATGTGGTTGCTGGCGAGGTCTAATGAGTGGCGGCCGTGGTCGGAGTAGGAGAGAAGCGCTGGCGAGGATCCGGCGAGGGGGCTGCCATGGGTTACATGAACAGTAACGTTGTGAAGGGGTTGCTGAGGTGCATTGGAGGCCGACGAGGGTGGCTGGATAGTGGGAGGTTCCCGACGACGAAGATCGCGGCCTTGCATGGCGTCGTGCATGCGTTGTGCATGTGAGAACGGAGGGCACGCGAAGAAGAATCGGGAAGAGGAGGAGACCGGAGAGGATGCCAACGTATGACCAGAGAGCGGCCAGACGTCGGTGTCGGCAGGGAGGGCCGTCGGCGTGGCGACGGGGACGTCGACCGGTGGCCCTGAATATGCACGCATGGCGTCGTGCATGGGTCGTTGCAGACGCACGCAGTGGAGGAATTGCGAGGAAGAAGAAGAAGAGTAGTAGTTGAGGTTACGAAAAAATTGCGAGTTTAAAATTATATATTTCTAATATTGCATTTTCGTCCCTGTAGAAGTTATATTATATTATTATTTTTATAAACGATTGATGGTCGAAATTATTTTGCTTAAATCAAGGGCCTTCGAGACCTGAATCAGGTGATTCAGGAGTTAATCTTAAGGATTTTGAGCATGTCGGACACATCCGTATGGTTAGATCGGGTGATCTTCGCTCCAATTTTCGAGGCACGAATTTAGAAGACAAGTGTGGTGTTGGGAATCTCAGACCTGCTTTCGTGGAGTTGTCGTGTCCCCCCAATGACGTTAGGTAGACTAGTCTCTCCCTTTTTTTGTATAGTTTGTCTACATCGTGACTTTCTTCATGTATTACACTATTTAGCATGTGTTCTTGCCTCCTGTTGGGATCGAACCTGTTTACATATTTTTTGTTACTCTAGGTATTGGAATATTAAAAATTGATGATGAAAATTAAGTTACTAACTTGGAATGTGAATAACCAAAGTAATATTGCCAAACTAAAAGCAATTAACGATAATTTATTTGATAAATTCATGATTTAATGAATTATAAACCAATTAAGCTGGTTGGATATGGTTAAATAATGATTTGCTTGGAGTCATGATCAGAAATTGGAAAATTCCTAGAAATGAGTAAGTTTACGGATAATGTGAATATTAATCCTGAAATTAAAAATACAATTATTGGTATGGTTGATTGGATAGCTATAAATAATACAGCTATCTAGAAATGATTAAACAATTAGTATAATGAATCCGTTAGAAATTAAATGAATCAGATAACTGGTTTTCGCCTGTTACTCATTGGATGTTGGTTGTAGCTTTGGTCTACTAGACTGATTCTGGGCTAGTTTAGGGAGTTGCTGGCCTTCCTATAACTTTTTGGTTAGGCTTAGCGACCAACTGGGATAATAGATTGCAAGGCTAGAGGGTTGGAGTTGATGTTCTTTACTCGGTTAGTGGGTGGGTTATTAGCTATCTATGGTTCAATGTGCGTAGCTGGCATGTGTTCACGTCATACGATGTAGTCGCCACCCATCTTCGCAATGACCTCAGGGTAATGAGGAGTAGTGACTCGATAGGTATAAGCAGTCTTCCCAGCTAGGAGGGTGGCGTATATTGGTCTTACATTGCAGGAAGTTACATGAAATCGTCTCGTGCTCTGAGATGTCGATTGATAGATTGTGAACTATAATAAATTGGGTTTCCAATATACAAAACAGAACCAAATAACAAGATGTCTAATAAATGAATTAATTAAAACTATAGTATCAATTTTCTCTTGTGCTTGGTTACTGTTGCACTTTGTTCTTATTTCTAATCTACTTAGTTTGCTGACGTATTTTTGGGTTCCGTACTCAAATACACTTAATAGTTTGTTAGGGGATTTTCTTTATACACCTCCTTAGAATTATATACTTATGTTCTACGGTAAATCTTCTAGTTAGTATTCAATTTATGTTCCATTAATTTTTTACAATATGAATTGTTTGTTGACTATATTTATATTTTATGATTATGTATTGAATGACTGTGATTTTGTGAACTAGATGTGATGGTTGTTAGTATACGGCAACTTGGGTTTCGCCGGTGATGGGACTCAAGTTGTCACATGTTTCACCCTTTGAAGTCAATTTTACTGTGGGATTTTTCCCCTTTTAGCACATCGATTGGATGCATCTAAGCTTCGTGATTAGTAAATTACTTTTTTGATTTGATGCTTTCTCTTCATTGTCATCCATCCCTTTCAGCAAAGATAAAATGAGCACACGAAGCACGAACCAAAATCTCATATCGCCATTCCTTATATAGCCACCACAAGACCTCATCTCTATTAATCTCTTCCAACTTCCAAGTGCAATGTGAGGGGCATGCAAATAGCAGCTTAAGTTGCCCATGAGAGGACAAGATAGGGACCCACTCCCTTATCAACTAAGTACAAGTCTCATCCATCCATCGGGAAGGATGGAAATGGAACAAAACCCAGTAGGTGCAAATGATTTCATACAAAACACACACACTAGGGTTCACAATAACAATAGTGGATAATCTCCACTCCAATGCAACATAAACCTGCAACAAAAGGTGAGTAGGGTTCATGATAAAGTAATGACAAAACACCATTCGACATTACTACACAATCCAGCATAGACTCACGCGATTAATTGAGGAATATCTTCAGTATCTATTGGTAGGGCTCTCTGCTAGCTCCTGCTAGGGCGTAGAGTACACCCCACAACACCCCATTGCCGGACCCCACTACCATAGTTAGACCTCCTCTCTACTAATCTTTTACAACTTTCAGATGTAATGACAAACCTAACCCCCACTGAGATCCCAACTTTGCCCCCATCTCAAGACATCTAATCCCCACAGGATTAAGCACGGGATGAAATCATCCCATCCCCTGGATCACATAATACCAGATCAACACCCTTAAACTTGATATTGGGCCATAACAAGTTCAACTCCCCCAGATGGGAGACGTACATCCCAAACTCCCTAAAGAAATGATACCTTAGTAACTTCCACAAACATGTTTTAATTACATTCTAGTCCTCACCACCAAATTAACGATAAGGTACTTGCCCAGCATGATCCGAAAGAAGGGAGACCTGACCACCTCCAATCCAATCTCCGCACCTTTAGAACCAAAACCCTAAACCCCCCGCCTCCTCCACATTGGGTGATGGTGCCGTCGCAGCTCCTCCCCATCCGCCTCCTCCTCCTGTCCCCCGCCTACCCTCTCCGCCGCGCCCTCGTCCTCTCCCACGCCCCACGCGCCTTCTCCGCCCGCCCCGCCGCCGGTGGGCAGCCGAAGAGCCTCGTCGACGAGGAGGCGGAGCTCAGCGACTGGGTTACTGACCTCAAGATGGAGTCTAGGTTCCGCCCCGCGGCCGCCGCCGCCGCCACCCGGAGGCCAAGCGGGGGGAGGGCGGGTCGCCGCCGGCGGGGCGACTCCGACGAGGACTTTGGGTCGCTGCTCGATAGGAGGAATGGGAAGTCGGGGGAGACGAAGGGGAGCGGGAAAAGATCGCTTCTTGGCAGAGATTTAGATGATTCCGAGGAGAATGATAATGGTGACTTCGAGGAGGAGGAGAGTTATGGTGGTGGGTGGAGGAGGAGGAGGGGTCGAGGGAGGTTGTCGGGGTCGGGGTCGCGGTCGGGTCGGGGAGACAATGGGAGGAGGAGAGGGGGTTTGGGGATGGGGAGCAGGTTTTCGTCCCCAGGGATCAAGAAGGGGGATAGGAGGTTGGATACGAAATGGGGGGTGGTTCGTGATGACCGGAAGAGATTGGATTTCAGATCGACGGAAGAGGAGGAGGATGATGGTGGTGAATTCGGGTTTGCTTCGCCTGCGAAGAAGAGGGGCGAGAGAAGGTCGGATATGGACCGCCCGAAGGGCCGTGAACAGAAAAGAGTGAGCTTTGAATCAACGGAAGAGGATGATGATGATGAATTTGGGCTTGTGTCGATGGTTGCTCGTGGAAGGGGGAGGAAGTTGGATACGGGCAAACGGAAGGGTCTTGATCGGAGAGGAGTGAGTTTTGAATTGACAGGAGAGGATGAGAGTGACGAGTCTGATGATGAATTGGGTATTGAAGATGGACTTTTTAGCGAGGGAGAGGGAGGAGGAGAATCAGTGGAGAAGGGTGCAGTTGGATCATTGAATTCTTATCAGGGAGTGGCCGCTGGAGAGAGCTCAGAGTGGAAAAAGAGGAGCTTGGGAGGAGAAAGTGATTCTTATCTGAGTAATAGTAGGTAATATCCCTGCTACCGTGCCTATTGCTCCCAATTTGTGAGTGGTTGGATTGCTCTTTAGTTTGCTAGTAGGTGTGATTTATGCCATCCTTTTAAAGGGAGAATTTATACTCTATCTAACTGGGTCACTCATGTAGTTCAGATGTAGCTCCTGGGTGCAATGCAAATAAGTGTAAGATTCTTGCTGGGAAATATACTCAAATAAGCTATTAGTTTACAAACTAAATTAGTGCATTTGATAAATATGCCATGAATATCTTTTCTGGGTCAGTTTCAAGAACATCCCCACTCACGTCAACATATGAAAGGGCTAGCCATCTTCAGGAAGCAAAATGCCAAATGTATGGGATGTGAATTTATTTGGAATATTAGGTGAAAATATGCATACTTTTGACACAAAATAATCAAGTTGATCTTTTCGGTCCAAATAGCATTTACAAGGGGGTGCGAGAAGGGAGATGGATTGAGAGAGAGGGAGAGGAAGAGAGAGGGAGGAGGGGAGAGCGAGAAGAGAGGGGGTGCGAGGGAGGAGATCGCCTCATCTGGAGGGCGGTTGGGGGGATGGCCTTGGGGTGTGGAAGATGGTCAAAAGGAGGAGGAAGGTGGAGGTTCGCGCTTTGATGGACCGAAGGACGGAGGTCGATGGTTGCTGCTTCAAGTGTCTGGGGCACGGCCACCGAGCAAGGGATTGTTGAGAGCTTGTGTGGTGTTGGAGTTGCCGGGGCCTTGGGCATCGAAGTGCGCGATGTAATGGTGTCGGGTGGTGGAGTGGTATGCGGGTTGTTGTTGCTGGGTGTCCTTCGCCACCACCCTCGGTGGTGGTTCCCTTGGTTGAGGTCGAGGCCCCTGGTTAGAGGGTGTGGCTGCTCTTCGCGGCATGGTGGGTGATGGCCTCTTTGGGGTGTTGATCTTGGGTTGGCTACGACCGTCTAAGGTGGAGGAGGCCCTCCATGCTATTTCAATGGGGGTTGAAGTGAAGGTCCTCCCTTCTGGTGGGAGAGGTTTGCTCGTTGTGGGGCTTCCTCTGGTAACGAGAGAGGATCTCTACTTCAAGGTTTCTTGATTGCGATCTGGTGTGTTGAGATGGCAAAAAACTTGTGTGCACGATGGGGCATGGAGGGAGCAGCCGCCGGAGAGGTTGTCGGTGGAGTTGGTGGTTGAGGGGTGCTGTGGTGGCTCCGTACGGTGGAAGTCCTCGAGGCGGTGGTGTCTCCGTTTGCGCGCCTCTGTAGCTGCAGGGCATCTGGACTCTCCGGTGGGCCGCTTAAGGCGGTGGTGGAGTTGAAGGTGGGGGCGTCGGTGATGGAGAAGGTGGTCCTTTGCCATGGAGGACACTCGTGGGTCGTTACCCTCACAAGAGCCTCCATGGTGACAGCCACATATGTAGATGTAGCCGGGAGGGTGACGAAACCACCAACCTTGGATGATGGTGCGGCGGCACAACCGTGTCTTCAAGCTAGGGTTTTGTTTGTGGAGTGGGAGCCAGATTGTCCACTTGATGACGTGGATGCGCAGCCCCAGGTTGCGGCGCAGTTGAAGGAGCGGGAGGCACCTCAGCTCGTGCAGTCTGAGGAGCTGGTTGAAGATACCCCTTTTAATGAGGGGGTGGTCTTGCGGGTCAGTTTCGACTTGGATCTGGGTAGTGGCAACCCCCGGTTTGAAAGCCCTGCAGGACTCGATTATGGGGGCTTCGGAGGCTCATAGCTTTTACTCCCCCTCGACTTCTCGTGCAACCTCGATTGGAGTGGTGACGTTGACTTCCGCTGACGCACCAGAGTGTAGCTGCGTCGGAGAGGGAGGTCAATCTCTGTCCCCTACCGACGAGGAGGTGATGGAGGGCCCCGTCGATCGTCCTCTGGCGAGTTTGGCCGTTGGCGGGGATCGGTATCTTGCGAGCAGTAGTGGAGGCACCGGAGGCATGCCATGGAGATGCTTTGCCTTGGCAGCAGGTAGGGGGCTTCTCCTCAGCAGCTAGCGGCCATGGGGGCTTCTCCTTGGCAGCTGGCGACCATGCGGAGGTCCCCCCTGACTAGGTGGAGGCCTCAATTAAATGGCGGTCAAGGAGGCGCTTTTCGCTATAAATGGAGATGGAGATATCGTGGAACAACTCGGGGTCAGAGAGTGGTGGTGGATGGTCGTGCAGATCACCACAATCCTCGACAGCAGCGGCTCTGGATCAGAATGATGAAGTGCGTTGGACAGCAGGTGCATGTGGCTTCCGACCGATGTTGAGGGAGGCCACTATCTATCCTAGATGAACGGAGTTGTTACATGGAATGTGTGGGGTCTTAACAACCTATCGAGGAGGGCATCTCTGGGCCGCTACATTTCCATGTGGAAAGCGCATGTTGTGTCGCTACAGGAAACGAAATTGTCCAACAACAATGCTAGGATGTGGAGGGAGATCGGGGGCTCATGGATGAAGGGATTTTAGTCTATTGGAGTGGTTGGCCGCTCAGGAGGACAGATAATGGGGTGATGGGAAGATGTTTTCTCCTTGGATGACTGCTTTACTGGAGAGCATGTCATCTCTGTGAGAATGGTTCGGAGACTGAGAGGTGCCAAGATGACGATCACAGGAGTGTATGGACCTTCAGATGCTCAAGCGAAAGGGTTGATGTGGGAGGAACTTGCGCCGGTGGCTGTAGACTGCCATGGATGTCCATGGCTAGTTGGGGGAGATTTCAACATCACTCTATAGACAAAAGACAGACTTGGTGGGTGGGGGAGGCAAGATCCTAGATCTAATACTTTTGTGGAGTTTGTTGCTACACATGGCCTCATAGATATGATCCTGATGTCCTGTGCATACACTTGGAGGAACAACTGTGGTCAGATGTCCAGGATTGACAAATTTCTCTCCAATGTGGAGATGGCAAATGCTTTCCCCCTGGCGGAGGTGACTCCTTTAAAGAGGTCTTTCTTATATCATACTTCCCTTATGTGGTGACCTAATGAGGGAGTGCACTGTGGCAGTGGCACCTACATCAAGATTGACAGATCTTGGCTGTTGGAGGAGGGGTTTTGAAGCATGGTGGAGGAGAGATGGAACTCTTTTGAGGTGGAGGGATCAACTACGCTTCGCTTAGCAAAGAGGTTGACTATGTTGCGGGATCACTTGAAGTCATACAAGAGAGAGATTAGGGTAGCCAGGAGGGGTAGAAAGGAAGAGGCTTTGGTGAAGGTCACTAGGATCGACAGACAGGACCAGGCCCTTATCACGATTGAGAATAGGGAGGTCAGGACAAAGATGACATGAGTGGTGCAAGAGGACAGGAAAACAGAGGTGGAGTGGAGAATAAGATCGAGGTAGAAGTGGTTGAAAGAGGGTGACTCTAATACCAGATTTTTCCACCAAATGGCGTCTGCCAAAAGGAGGAGAAACTGGATAGAAAAGCAGCTGATTCACGAGGAGGCTTTCTCAGGAAGGGAGGAGGTTGGTCGAGCTACGGTAAATTACTTCAGAGAGTTCACTAGCAGGCGCATCAGGGGTTATTGGCGGTGGAGGGGAAAGGATGTGCATTGTATCATTGAGGACTAGGCGGAGGGCCTCACGGTAGGTTTCTCACAGGATGAGGTGAGGCGGGCAGTTTGGGGTTTGAATGCAGAGGGTTGCCCTGGCCCAGATGGTTTCCCGATCTTCTTCTTTAGGGAATTCTAGACCCTGGTGGAGACAGAGGTGACGCAGATGATGGAAGAATTTGCGACCAGGAATAGGGGGTTTGACAAGTTGAATATGTATTACATGTTTTTGCTGCCTAAGAAGGAAGGTGCAAAGGCGATCTAGGATTTCCGTCCGATTGTGCTGTCGAATGCCATCTACCTTATTGTCGCAGAGGTTTTGGCGAATTGGCTTAGGGACTTTCTTGGAGACTTGATCTTTCCTGTTCAGACGACTTTTGTTCTAGGGAGAGGAATCTTGGATGGTTTGTCGTGGCTATGGAGGCGTTGGCTACTTGGAAGAGGAAGAAGAAACCTGCTTTTCTGTGGAAGGTGGACTTCAGCAAAGCATACGACTTGGTGTAGTGGGATTTCTTGTGGGCTTCAATGTTGAGGAGGGGCTTTCCCACAGTGTGGATTGATTGAATGAAGATGTGTGTGACAACAACATCCTTCTCAATTCTGATCAATGAGAATCCAGCGGGAGGTTGGGTTCAGCCCAGGAGGGGGTTCCAACAGGGATGTCCTCTTGCACCTATGCTGTTTGTGCTTACGGTAGATGCTTTGGCAAGGGCAGCTCACAGGGCCTGTGATAGGGGTCTAATTAGAGGCTGTCTGGTAGGGGAAGTTAGGGAGACGGCGATCCTGCAATATGTTGATGATACCCTATTTCTAGTTGAAGAAGCGGATCTGGCGGCTAGGGGGATGAGAATCATTTTGGAGCTTTTGGTGCGGCATCAGGGTTGCAGATTAACTACCAGAAGTTAACGTTTATCTTGATGAACATGACAGTTGAGGAGGTGGAGATGGTGGTGGTGCACTAGGGACAGATGTAGGCTCCTTGCCACTGGTGTATCTGGGCCTTCCGCTGTCAGATTGGTGTCTTAGGATGCATGATTGGTTCCCTTTTTTAGAGAGGATGGAAAAAAGATTGGCAAGGTGGTCATTTAGACTGTTATCTAGAGGATGGAGATTAACTTTGGTGAAGGTTGTTCTAGCATCCATACCGTTATATTTCCTCTCAAATTTTAGGATGTCGTGATAGATTGAGAAGAAAATCTCTGAGGTGATGAGGGATTTTTTCTGATCTAATGTGGGGACGACAGGGAAGGGGGTGAGGTTGGTGGCATGGAAGGAGGTCTGTAGGTCGGTGAAGGAGAGGGGCCTGGGGGTTAGGGATGTGGACATGGTGAATATTAGCCTCCTTACGAAGTGGATTGCCAGATTGGTGGGCCGTGAACGGGAGCTGTTTGGTGATGTGGTGCAGAGCTACCATGGGCCCTTCCTTTCTTCGAGGCCCTTGGAGTCCCCTCCTCTCGGGGCCTCTTTTTTTCTTAAGGGGTTGGCGACAATGACAAGGAAGGTGCAAGCTTTCTTTACCCCTACATTAGGGGTGGGAGATGTTTTCTGGTTCTGGTAGGATGACTGGCAGGGGGTTGGTTCAACTCTCGATGACAGACATCCCCGCCTCCTTGGGGGAGTGGTGGACCCTTCGGCCTTTGTGGGAGACTGTTGGATCGGGGCTTGGTGCCCAACTTTTCGAGGGGGCCTATTGGATCAGAGGTGTGAAGATCTTCAGCGATTGCTACAGGAACAGGAAGGATGGGAGCCAGAGGAGGGTGGTGACTCCTACTCATGGGAAGATGGAGAATTCTCTGTGGCGAAGGTCTTCCGTAGATTGGGTAACGGTGTGGTCAACAGGGATGTCGATCTCTTGGGAGACTACATATTGCTTTGGGCAACGGAGTGCCCGCTGAAGGTGAAGATCTTCACCTGGTTGATGAGGAGAGGGAGGATTATGACGAGGAGGTGGAGAGCGAGATGGGCTCAGACGGATGATTTGAGTTGTCCCCTTTGTGCAAAAGCGGAGGAAGACATCCAGCATATTTTTTTCTAGTGTCCATTTGTACTGCAGGTGTGGCAGAGGATGGGGATCGACTGGATCACCCATGGGAACATGGCTAGCTTCTGATCTTCATTCCACAAGGGTAACGCTTCCTTTAGACCCAAGAAGGAGAGGGTAAAGGTCCTGGCAGTCCTGTGGGGTATTTGGCTAGGAAGAAATGAAGTGATTTTTAGGGGAAAGAGATCCTATGTTGAAAATTTTGTCTCTTCCATTTCTTATCAGGTGAAGTTCTGGGGTTTTATTCTGTAACTTCTGATGTAATTCATATTTGTGGAATGAAATGAATTTGGATGGTTATCAATTGGATAATTACCCTTTGGCTTTTCAAAAAAAAATATGTATTATGTGAGTCGGGGCGTCATCACATTCCACGGATGCACCAGTAGACGAACCCTAGGAATTTCTTAGAATTTGCGCCATTTTCTTTCTACTCCAAATGATTGGCGTGGTTTATGAATAAAGTAGAGATGCCCCTCTTGCACACACTTTTCCAACAATCAACTTGGGAATAATCCCATATTCGAGAAGTACTCACAAGATATATTTTGCTTGTATAACTACCACATAGCAATTACTGAGCAGCAAATTGCTGGATGCGTTCTCTCAAGTACTTGTATTATCTGTGCTTGATTTACTTTGACAAGGACGTATGTATGCATTTGCTTATTTCCCCCCGCGGAATAAACATTTGCTTATGAATTACCTCTTTTATAAAGTAAGACAAGGGGTTTGAATTCCATGCTCATTATGACCAAGTTTCTCTTCAAAAAAGGGGTAATAACTTTTGGTTCTTTAATTGGAGTAAGGAATTTTATAACCCATTTTTTTGTTTAAGTTAATGTTTGAAAGAGGCTGAAGTGGCATATTTCTTTTGAAGTTTTTTTTGTTTGTTCCATCTCACCCAATTTCACTGTGGCCTTGTAATGTCTGTGCTACAGGTTCGATGAATGCCCACTATCTCCACTCTCTCTCAAAGGAGTAAACGCAGCAGGGTTTGAGAGAATGACTGTGGTTCAGGAAGCAACTCTTCCTGTCATCCTCAGAGGTTGATATTTTGAATATCTATTAATTGTTCGCTAAAAGATTCGTGTGGATATGTATTTATATATGTATGTATGTATTTGTAGAATAACTGTGGTTCAGGAAGCAACTCTTCCTGTCATCCTCAGAGGTTGATATTTTGAATATCTATTAATTGTTCGCTAAAAGATGTGTGGATATGTATTTGTATATGTATGTATGTATTTGTACCTAGAACTTACATTGTTTCACTCGTGGATGGTTATCTTAGCTTTGGTGGTATAATCATCAGAGGTAATCTATGTGAAACTCTTGTCTCCATTATTTTTCAGTAACGTAAAATCACCTTTTGTATCAATATCCGAATAAGAGCATCTGACATAACCATGGTAGGGAATAATTTGAAAGGTGGAGCTATGGTCAAGATTTAAAATTTTATTTTCCCCTTCCATTTCTCAAGAAATGACTGTCCAAATGCATTAAACTTCTCATTGACAAACATTTGTATTATGCATTGTTTCATCTTATAATCCAAATGCTTTTTTGTGATCTAAGATTCTTTTTGGTAGTAAGCGCAAATTTGATATAAGATAGATAACACTAGCAACTGACAATCCATGTAGCCATTGCCACTTAATGTGGTAAAAGGGTCGGTTACATTATGGTGCTTTTAGTTAAGTATCTTTCAGTTGACTTTTGCCAGTCAGATGAATATGCTATGCAGATGTTGCCATGTTTAAATTTTTTGGGGGAATTTGAAATAGGCACTCTTGTAATTATTGTGAAACCTTGCAAAATTCATTTTACATGGGCATGCCTCAAAGGTTTTATGTTGATCATAAATGCCCCTGGAATTGAGAGCCATCAATTCCCCTTCATTAAACTCAATGGAGAATGTTAAGGGTTGACTTTTTTGCCCCTAGTTGATGTGGTAATTTTCAACAGATGGTAATTCTCAATCCCAGACGTTCTCCTTAGTCCTTATTGTTCTATTCCTCTTCATGACTGGCTCATTAGCTTGCCCCGCTATTGACGTCTGCAGCTTCATTGCCACTACGCAACCTCTATCTCTCCCCACCCACTACACCCTCTACCAGGTGTTCAGCTTCCTCCATTCCCTTTCCCATGCTAACTCCACCCCTCCAAGAACCCAACTCTATGCCATTGTATTCTTTGGAATGTTATGAGCCTTTTGAAAACCCTGCCCCTAACTATTCCTTACACTATCTCCTTCTACCTGTAGAGTCTGGCCTCCACTTTCATCTCCATGTCCCTCATGCCCTCCTTATTATCCCCATGATACTTGAGATCTCTCAATGGGACTTGAATCTCATCCACCAATGCTACACTTGAACTCCACCAGTGTGCAAGATGTTGCCATTGCTGCAAAGTTCATTTCATGGCTGCCAGTGCTGCAATCAGCTCTCCTTCATCTGCATTGAGGTAGTTGTTTGGCCATCATCAATCGAAGCTGTCAATAAGGAGGGATTCACTTAACATGTTCAGGATTTTGTTGCTACTATTGAGGTTGTTTTAGAAAGCTACAGAGAGGTGGAGGGACTTATGGTCAACCTGGGACGAGAGGGAAGGATTGGTTGGGGAGGTGTGGGGTTGTGTTGATGGTGCTTGATTGGGGCAGCTGGTAGGGTGCGGGAGTAAGAGGAATTTTATATTTTTTTGATTAATTCTCGATCATCCAATGCACTTCAAGATGTGAACAAGACACAAGTTAGGCTATATTGAACACTGCATAAGTTTGAAACTAATTGGGTGGGGGGATGTGTAAAGTGGAGCAACTTTGGAGGGACACCCATGTCAGTACTAATTTTGCAAGCGTTCCTGTTTAATTTGAAAGGTTTCAGGGGCATGTATGTAAAACCCTCCCTTTTCCATATTGGAACATGAAAACCAACTGTAAATTTGTCGTATTTTTGAGATAACACATTACAACAAGTGTTTAACACAATAATTGCCAAATCAGGTAAAGATGTGCTAGCAAAGGCCAAAACAGGCACTGGAAAAACAGTTGCATTTCTGGTAATTTTTTTTGAGACTCGGTTTTGAATTCTGGGGAGATGCTAAGCTAATAATAGTTTGAGCATTTCTGGAAAATATTTAACCATTGGAGATCAATTTCAGCTCCCTGCAATTGAGGTTGTCGCAAAACAACCACCAATAGATCGTGATCAACGAAGGCCTCCAATATATGTTCTTGTTATCTGCCCAACTCGAGAGCTAGCAAATCAGGCTGCTATGGAGGCTGACAAACTCTTAAAGTTTCACCCTAATATTGGCGCTCAGTGTGTAACAGGTGGGATAAGACTAGCTCTTGAGCAAAAACGCCTGCAAGCAAATCCTTGTCAGGTTAGTTTGTGATCTTTCTGCAGTAATTGGGCAACCACATTCTCTTAGGCTATTAATCTGCTAAGTTTCTGAAAATGGCAGATTCTTGTGGCGACACCTGGAAGGCTTAGGGATCATATTGAGAATACAGCTGGATTTGCTACAAGGTTAAGGGGTGTTAAAGTCCTTGTACTTGATGAAGCTGACCATTTGTTAGATATGGGTTTTCGCAAGGACATTGAGCAAATTATTGCTGCTGTTCCTAAACAACGGCAGACACTTCTGTTTTCCGCTACAATCCCTGAGGAGGTATCTACTAACTCACTGCCTTTTATTAGAAGAGATCAGATTTTTAAAGAAGATATAACATAAGACATGTATCTGTTTAGGTTCGTCAAATTTGTCATATAGCTTTGAGAAGGGATCATGAATATATAAACATTGTTGAAGAAGGAAGTGAGGAGACACACTCACAGGTATATTTTGCTATTTTTTGTTTAAAGGTTAATCCATTTTCGCCTTTAGAACTTTGTTTTGTCAACATAATAAAATTATGTCAAGTATACTACTGTGAAATTAACCCTAGTGATCTTTCTTGACAACTGATGCCAGGTTAGGCAAAATTTTCTTATCGTGTCTTTAGAAAGGCAGTTCTCCGTGCTTTATTGTCTTTTAAACGATCATATTGCAGATGATGCTGACTATAAGGTGAATATACCATTCTGAGTATGTGATGGTTTATTTATTGCCCCCCCTCTGGATTTATTCTGATAGAACCAGTGCAGGTTCTTGTATTTTGTACAACGGCAATGGTTACAAGGCTTGTGGCCGAATTTCTCTCTGAGATGAAATTGAATGTTCGAGAAATCCATTCCAGGAAGACTCAAAGTTATAGGAGTAAGGTCTCCACGGAGTTCAGGAAGTCAAAAGGCCTCATTCTTGTAACATCTGATGTATCGGCACGTGGAGTGGATTATCCAGATGTTACACTTGTTATACAGGTTCTGTTTTTCAGTGAACAATGATTTTTTATTTTGATTTCTTGAATCCAACATCTTGCATAAATCAAGTCTTTGAACAAACTAGCTATTTGATCACAAAGGTTGACAGCTTCTGATTACCTCAGTTAGGTCCTCAGCTTTAAAGCAAATAGTTGGTTAGCATATTGAGTTGGATGACGGGTCTGGATTGTTATATATTGCATATGGTATCTATTTTGTTACTAAATATGGCTTCTGTTGAGAATGTAGCTCTACATCTGAAGATGTGGATGTTAAGAGGTGTCATATATTGGTATTCAAGCCAGTTGGTATTGAGTTGGATGCTTTCACATATTATAAGAGCCACATCAATCTAATGGCCAAGATTAAGCTCTACATCATCCATCAATTTGGTCCCATGTAGGACCGAAGACTACTCGTGGAATAGCGTGTTGAGACAATAGTATCACTTCTGAAAGTGGGGAAATTAAGAAGTAACAAAAATTAATGGTTGGGTCTCTCTAGCTAAGTCAATTAGCATTGGGTTGGATGCTCTCACATCTTCTTGTTTACTTTAATGGATTTTCCCTATTGAGGTAATTTCTGAAGCATTATTTTGGAAGAGCTGATCATAAATATATTACTCCTTTGTTGGTGTTAGAATATTAGGATTAGTTAGTAAAGATTTTTTTTTTTATTTAAGTTTAGTCTATTTAATTAGGTTTGAAGTCTTAATTCTTTTCTTATTCCTCTTTGTTAGTTTCCTACTTCGGATGGATCTCTTATGTAAGTTTTTTAACCCTACTCTATATATAAAGGGAAGTAGGGTTTTTGATTTGAATAAAATTCTCTATTTTCTCCAATATGGTATAGAGGACTCTTGATTATTGTCAAGAGTTTAAATGTCGATATCGATGTCGTATCGACAAATAGAAATGGGATATATTTTTGATATGCGGGAATCTTGGGAAATTTGCTCAAAATAATTCAAAATGGTTCAAAATGTCACAAATTTGATGAAATTAATATTTTAATAACCACTAGATGCATTCTCTCTCTTTCTCTCTCAAAAAAAGTATATGCATGAAGAAATGTCTAAAAGATCAAAATAATAAATTTTGAACGAAAGGATTATATAAATGCATTATTGGCACAATCGCATATCAACAATCATCGTTGTAAGTCATAGCATTAAAAAGAAAAAGTATATAACATGATAATAACTTAAAATGCTCATAATAATACTTACAGAAAATGGAATATAATAGTACTAGTATCATCAAATCATGATTCATGACTTTTTCAATACCATGTGGAGCTTTGGCCTGGTTGAATATCTCTCCTCCTTCGATTTTCTTCCTCAATTTGTGATAATCTAACAGTCACAATTGTTATCTTATGTTATGAAGTTGTATTGAGTACTATATTTATGGATGCTCTTGAAAAAAAAATTATATTCATGGGTGTATCTTTGGTAATTTTCGTCATTGTAGTAGGCAATTACTTTAAGACGTGGATATTGACTGTGATTGGTGGTGGTGCTGCTTTTAAATAGATTGGCTATAATCATCTTGATCCTATTCATGATGTCTAGTTGGTTCTTTTGACTCTCTGGAGTTGGTAAAACCACCTTGTCTCAATGTAGAACTTGAAGATTAAGGAGGATCATGTTGTCTTATCAATGAAGTTCGTGGTGATTGAGGAGGAAGTTGTGTAGCAAGCTGAGATGATAATAAAGATGGTTGGGGACCTTAGGGTGCAAAATAATTTGGGAATATTTCATGCCCTTGTGTTGCAGGAATGCTTTGGCTGGTATGACTTTGGGCACCATCATATCCTTAGCTAAGGAACCATGATAAGATAGAGGTTGACTTGGCTCTGATTGAGAGTCTTGTGACATCGGTGATGGTGAATAGTAGCTAGGCAAGAAATCATATGAACTTTGTGTCTCATCTTGTTGGGGGGGGGGGGGGGGGGGGCATTGGTAATGAGGGTTGGTGTAATGGGATCCATAACCATAGAAATTCAATGATGATGATATAGGGCCATCTCCAAATATTAAATCTGGTAGATTAAGGGATCCTACTGATGGACTTAAATCATTAGTGGACATCATAGAAGCTGAGTGATACCTTGCATTATGATCACAAGCTAGACTTAGTAAGGCTCCTCTATGTATAGTTCTATATCTCTCTTAGTATTTATGTCTGGCATCCTCTTCATCTTTTCTGGGATGATATTTCTTACCTTCACTACTTTCTTGTTGTTGAAATTTAAGTTCAACCATTATTACATTGGCATCATCATCATCATCATTTTTTTTTTCTTGAAGGTGAATCTCCCTCCTCATTTGGACTCTCTTCAATGCCACTGATTACTCTTCTATTAGACCTACTATCCACAAATTTGTTACAACTACACCCATTTTTTCTACTATCGGGACCATTACCTTTATCAAGTAGTGGTTCTCCATTGCTATTCTACCATGCTTGTAAAACATCTTCATCATCTCTTTCTCTAAAAAGGTATATGACATTAATCAGGTTCATGTACTCTTATCTTTGCCTTCCTATATATGTTTCATCTTCAATCTAATATTGTAATCAACAAACACCAAGTCCATCAACTTGTCACTATTTTGTGACTGAATCAAGTTAAAGGTGCTTCAAGATCCTCAGAGGTGGGACTCCAAGAATTCTCCTAGCAATCCATCATCTTCACCTGTTGATTTGCAGCCAATGCGAACAATCTAGAGGAAAACATTCCTGAAGTTTTCCCTTTCCCATCCAGTCATCCAACAAAAATTGAAACAAATCACCTATACCACCACTGGGGAAAACAAGTTCTGTACCTTAGGCATAACCATCGGCAAACCTCTAATAAAGTGATAGACCTCAACCTACGATGAACCCAGCAAATCCTAGCTCCTAGAGGTTCTATTATAGATATCTATAACCCATCCAACTACTTCATTTGCTTTACTATTGTTATTGCTATTGGTCATGTGACAAATTTTACCTCTACTGCCTCAAGTTTTGGAGCACCTGTTTTTATTGTTGGAAATTTTGCTGACTCTAATGACCGGTGGAGAATCTGAGAGAGGCTCTCATATCTCGCTTTTGCCGATCTACTACTACTATTATTGTTGCTTGGGATTATCTTTTGCACTATTATTGTTATTGCTTGGGATTGTCTCCCATTCTATTACTACTATTTTTTGCTTAAGGTTGCCTCCTATAGCTTGCCTGCTCGTTCGATCTGCTGTTTGCCTACTCCTCTAGCCAAAGGATATCTTCCTTGGGAGCGGGGGGGAGTTAGTTTTTGTCTACAGGAACAAGTTGGGTGTGATTTAGGTTGTTAAAAAATTCTTGAGTTTGATATTCATTTAGGTTTGATTTGTTAAAAACTTGATCTAGATTCGACTCGAAAATGAACAAATCAAATTTGAACTTAGGTTTAAGCTCATTTGAATAAATGAATCGAACTTGAACAAGGTAGGTTTGTTTTGGTTTAATTCATTCGAGGTCAATATATATATATATATATATATATATATATATATATATATATATATATAAGGTATGCATATATAATTTTTCATGGTTCATGATACATGCACTAACTTGTTGACCATAGAATTATTTTCTTTTTTGATTTATATTTTTAGGACTTAGGTGAATTATGATTTATATATTTTGAATATTCTGGTGCATGTTATAAAAGTAAGCTAAATAAAACTACAAGAACCCCTCTTACATTTATAACAAAATATCACCAAGCAATTTATACTTGAACCCTTAGCCAAACCCAAGGCAAATGGAACCAAAATTAATAATATTTATGAACTTTATACTTAACCAAACTATAAATAAATTGAATTGACCCCTTGATTACGTAAATGAATCAAACCAAACCTCATCTTTCTTTTTCCTTAATGAACTCCGATCGAACCCAAACCTAAAAACCTCTTATTGAACTAAATCAAACTTGGGTAGGTTTATCCACGCTTTAACTTGGGGGGGGGGGGGGGGGGGGGGGGGTGTTGTTTAGAGTATTAAGATTAGTTCGTAAAGAATCATATTTTATTTAGATTTAGTCTACTTAATTAGGTTTAGTCTATGTAATTAAGTTTAAGAGTCCTAATTCTTTTCCTATTTTTAGTTGTTAGTTTTCTATTCCTAATAAATCTCTACGTAATTTTTCTAACTTTACTTTATATATAAAAGGGATTAGGGTTAATGATTTGAAATATTAAATTATATGCTTAGTTGCTCTCCTACTTTTGAAAAACTTCTTTAGAAGGTCAAATTGCTTTTGGCTACTTATTAAAGTTGGCTGAAAGACACTCATCGTATAAAGCCCGTATTGTCATCCATCTATTCATCCTTCCCCAAGCTGAAAACAAACCCGAAAAAGGAGCTGCGAGCCTTTTTCTTCCTCTAAAACAAAAAAAAAAAGTGCTTTATCTTTATATGAACATGGGCTTCAGATTTTTGTTGGCCGATGTCATTTTGTTTGTCTGCTGCGATTCGAAACTCTAATGTTCCTCATTGTCATCAAAACATATTCTTGTTCTCCTCGCTTGCTATATAAAAGCTATGCCCTGTAATTTTTTTTTGCTAAATTGTTGTAGGACATGATCTATGATGTCTTAAAAGAAAGAAATGAAAACTAAATATGTATGCCTGCAGTCAATTTCCCCGTGTTTAATAACTAATGTAGTTTCTTTTGATGTTTCAGTTGGGGGTGCCTTCAGGTAGAGAACAATACATACATAGATTAGGTAGGACAGGCAGAAAGGGCAAGGAAGGCCAAGGAATATTAATGTTGGCACCTTGGGAAGAGTATTTCCTATCAAGCATCAGAGATTTGCCAATAACCAAGGTTCCTTTGCATTCCGTGGATCCGGATACTACCAGGAAGGTCAGTAGAAAATTGCCATCATTGCTCTTGTTGTTGATTATTAAAACTATTAAGTGTCTATTGTCATTTTTGCTTGGTGCCTATGTTAGTGCTTGTTACACTTGCTTGATTTTTTTAGAGTTCACACGAGAAACGTGATAATGGGCAAGCTTTTATTCCCCCCTCACAAAAACAAACCACGCACAACAACAAAATGCCCACATACACCCACATGCCCATTGCTTTACTTTTTATGGGAGAACAGCTATTGCTTCCTGGTATGAGAAGGAAGAATATAATAAACGGTTGCTTCAGAGGCTATAAATCTCTGGTATCCACCTATACTTGTGTACACATTTCCTAATTGACTTTTCCGCTCTACGTTTGTCCATTTGTATTTGCAGTGTAGAACTGAAACCATTCAACCTGCAGTGATTTCAGCTATATGTATCCTTCAATGACATTACATTCTGGAACAGTGTAGAGTGTCTAATTTTCTGTTCGATTCCTTGTGCTTTTAGCACTTCTTCCCATGCAATGTTGCTTTTGCTCCATTCATCTGAGGTCTGAACCAAATCCTTTTGACAAGGATGCTAAGATGCCTTCACTTTAGATAACCATGGCATCTAAAAGATTCCCTTGGTGGTGTTATGTCTACTTCACATAGAGCAATCTAGTTTCCCAGTTCATCGTCCTTTTGTATGTACTCTGTCATCCTTAGTTTCCCTATATTCAAATTTTATGCCATAAATTAAAGGGGTTTTTACATATATACCATTGTAAACTTTTGATAAGACGTATATACTCTTATATTCTTGATATTTACTTATATATCCCTATAAACTTACTTCGTTAAGACCGTATGCCCCTACTCCGTTAAAGCTAACCGAAAGTGTAAAAAAATAATAAAAAAATAGAAAAATGTATATATACCTACCTATATTTATCTTATAATTTCGTATATACCCCATAAAATACTCCCTCCCACACAACACAATAACACTCTATGCCCCACCGCTCTCCCCTCTCTTCCCCCCTTCGTAAAAATCAAAGAAGCGGCGAAGGGATCGAGGAGGGCTAGTCGAGCTTGATGTTTCGGTGGTTTTGTGCATGGCGGGGAGGAGAGGGTGCAGTGGAGGCTACACATGGCGGGGATGAGGTGGGGCTAGAGGGAGGGGTCGTTGGAGAGGACCTCGTTGCTGGTGAAGGTTAGGGAGGATGGAGGCGGAGAGGTCGGGGTGAAAGGAGAGGGCATCCATGGCGACGGTGGTGTCGACCTTGATGTGGTGCATGCCGAGGCAGGAGAGGGTGCGACGGAGGTTGCACATGGCGGGGATGAGGTGGGGCCAGAGGGAGGGGTCGTTGGAGAGGGCCTCATTGCTGGCGAAGGTCGTGGAGGATGGAGGCGGAGAGGTCGGGGCGGAAGGAGAGGGCGCCTATGGCGACAGTGGTGCCGACCTTGATGTGGTGCATGTTGAGGGAGGAGAGGGTGTGGCGGAGGCTGCACATGGTAAGGATGAGGTAGGGCCAGAGGGAGGGCTCGTTGGAGAGGATTTCGTTGCTGGTGAGGACGTAGCGGAGGCGGGTGGAGTTGCGGAAGGGGAGGAGGTTCTGGTGGAGCCAACCGAGGGAGGAGGGGTCAAGGGAGGTGTTGGGGAGGAGGGAGTTTGGGAACATGGGGGAGATGATGATCTTTGTGTTGGAGAGGGAGGAGAGGATGTGCGGGTTGGCGTCATAGAGCTTCACGTGGGGGTAGTTGAGGGAGAGGAGGAGCTTGAGGGAGGCGGAAGGGGGAGGGAGGTTGTCGCCTAGCTGGCCCTAGTTTATGCTGAGGCTGCCGGAGAGTATGGAGGTGGTTGTGGTTGTCGTGGCAAGGAGGACATTGAGTGGAGGGGCCATGGTGGTGGTGGGTGTTGTTGTTTGTGGGGGAATGGGGAGCTTCTTATATTGTAGATGGTGGTGGCTGAGAGGTTGAGGTAGCTAAGGGTTGACAAAGGAATCTGAGTAAAGCGCACAGGGCCAAACCAAATAGTTGAAAACTAGTTTAGGGAGGTATATATAATTTTTCCTTTTTTTTAATATTTTTTTTGACATTTTTCGTTTGATTTAACGGAATAGGGGTATATGACCTTAATGGAGTAAGTTTATAGAAGTATATACGTAAATATCAAGAATATGGAGGTATATATGTCTTATCAAAAATTTATAGAAATATATATATATTAAAATCCCTAAATTAAAACAACATAAGTTACTGCCCTATGATAATCTTCATTTAGTTAGTTGTCGTACTTACATTAGATAAGATTCCATAACAAAAAACCAATTAAACATTGGTTGGAAATCCATTCTAATGAGTGTGCTATTTTTCTAAAGATATTTAGTACTATCTTGCTAGCATTTTAGAATATTTTTGCGATGATAAATTGTTACGTGATTGGTTTTCTGTGTCCATCACGATCTTCTGAATATACAGCCCATTTTTTGTACAGGTGCAGCATGCTCTGGCCTATGTGCAGATGAAGGACAAAGAGAGCGCTTATCAAGCTTGGCTTGGATACTACAACTCCAATAAAATGATTGGCCGAGACAAATCTAGGGTTGTGGAGTTGGCAAATGAGTTCAGCCGAAGCATGGGGCTTGAAAACCCACCTGCCATACCAAAGCTTGTACTGGGGAAGATGGGCCTTCGTAATGTTCCAGGTTTGCGTTCCAAGTAACATCCATGGCTTCTACATCATCTTCGTGATGGCTAAAGTGGTGATCACCGTCATTTTGCACCACATACTGATAAAAGGGGGCATGGATGCTCGTGTAAACTGTGGCTCTGATTGATGTTCTTGCAAGCCATTCATATCATATTTCAGGTCAAGCCTACTCATAATGCTTCAGGTCCTCATGATCAGCTTTTGTTCTTGAGGGGACAAAATCCCAGTCTCGTCTTAGGTGCAAATTACAAAAAAAAATTGTATGGCTGCTAATGGGGTGGCTGTTTACTGCACATATCTATAGATTTTGAGAGAAGCTATTCATTTTTGTCTAGTGTAAAAGTCGGAACGAGGTAGACGAAAGAGCTCTAACAAACTCCGATTTTTGCATAATTTTTCAGAAGTTTCTATCGAGAATCACTCGGAAAAACAGTATTCTATTCTAAAAATGAGGTGAAATGCTTGCCATTCTTTTTCGGACAAAATTATCAGGCAAGCTAATTAGTAAAAGCTTATTTGGAATCTTAAGTGGAAGTCCAACCATATTGATTGTGAGTTGACTGCCTTAAGTCGCATGTGAATTTTTATCGAGAATGGAAATGTTTTGGATAGCCATTGTAATGGAAGAATCGCAAGGATGTGAGCTTATAAAAATAAAAATGGTAGTCTCTAAGTGCTTTTTTTTTTTTTTTTATCAATGTAAAACAACATTTATAAAAATAATTCATAAATTTTAGGAAATATAAGAAAAGCATTTGCAACGATTCAGGTAACTAATTTGAGCTTTGTATTTGTTGGATGATGGTTCTTCTTGTACGAAATGGAAAACCCGGAAAAGACATCATGGATCTTATTTTCTGCCCCAAAATGGAAAAAGAAATCTATTGCCTAGGTTGGACATGGTTTTAATTTGGCCACCTATTTTTAGCGAAGCAAAGGGGATGGCTGTTAGCCTTGTTTGGCGACTGGAGGATAGGGTCCCTGCAGTGGAATAGTGGCACTTACGTATAGGATTGAGGTGATGTGAAAGTTGAATTGAGATAGTGAGGTAATCACCAACATCATATTAAAAATTCACTCTCATAAAATAAAACATTAAATAAATATTTATTAATATTATATTATATTATCAATTATTTTATCTCGTTAGTTATTGTTATATCATTAGTAAACATGATACAACCCTTATTCTCCCTTGGGTATTCGGACTTCCCGAAGAGTTAATGATATCCTTTTATAAGTTGCGCAAAAATTGTTAAGAGGGTACCGGCGTACAATTGCAGAGAGCTTGAGTTTTTGTTCACTATGTGGTTTTGTTTTATTTTATTTTTATTGTTTTGAATTAGTTAATTGTTTTTTTTTTATTATGTAAATCATTTAATCCAGAGTTCAACTTGTGATTCTATTTACCATATAGCGGGCTAAATTAGGATGCGACACATAGTTGTTTCGTATGAATGGGTGTTATGTGCTGTGATAGCATGTAAGAAAATTTCTTGTATTGGCAATTAAGTGTTTTAGACAAATGGTCGTTGTCGATTACTTTATTTTAAATGAAATTAAGACATTTGCATGGTAAACGGTTGTGTATTGCAAACTTCAGAGAAACACTGAAAAAGTTACCAAACGTGTATAAGATAAAGTTGTCATACTTGTTAAACATATATAAAATTGGTTAACAAATATGTTTAGCAACAAAAATCACTTTATTTAGTCCAATTGTATTTAACGTGATAGGTAACGGTGGTCGGAGGCTACCACTGAGATCCTGATACCCACCAAAGAAATTGTTAAACATGAGAAACACTTAAAAAGCACAAAAATAAAAAATAATCAAACATATGCATGAGACGAGATGTTAAGGAGGCATTCCCGTGGAATGTGAGAATAATCCTTGACCAGTGGTAAGGTTCAATGCCTCAATCATGCATTATCTTGTACATTAAATACATGGAACCTTCTCAGGAAGGAAGGTATCGTGATAGTTTACGTCATGCAACTCCTCTAGGGAGAAAAGGAAAAGGTGAAAATCCTTTTGGAAATGTCCACGTGTTTTCTTAAGACCTAAGAAAGCTCTCAATGATTTGGATGTGATCTTTATTTTTTTTGATAAATGAATGGCGTAGTGACATGGTAAAATGCATTGGTTTAGATTGGAAAGTTATTGTAGTCTAGGGTGGTTGTCCAAACGGATCGACTAGTGCAGGTGGGTTGGCTTAGGGGACCAACTAGCTTTGGTGGCTAACTTAGGTGGGTTGTAGTGCCTGGGTAAGTGACAATACATTGGTAGATTGCTCATGAGAGTAACCCTACTCTATGGATTATTCTGGTAGGTTAACTTGCTCAAGTAATGATGATTTAAGTTACTTAATTGCCATTCAATAGGGATGATCAACACTTGTGCTCGAAAGGATAGTGTGTTTACTTAATGTGGATGATAAAGGATGAAGGGTGATTTTGCCCTTCATTGGTAGGTAATTAATATTATAATAAAGGAAATTATACCTACTTTGTAACAATGTATCATACAATGTACAAATAATGAAAGTGTTGATTCACTCTAACCCACTTCTTTGGAATTTGTACAAATTAACGTAGTAAACTATCATATTTTACAAACTATATTAGCTAGTGTAGGTGTCCAAATGAAAAAGAATAGCTACAAGTATAAAGGTAATTTGAATTTGTATAAGGCAAAATTGAAGAATGCAAATAGTATATGTTTATTTTTTTCCTTTTGAAATGGAAAGACATCCAATCCATTTATAGCTAAAATTTTAACCAAAATTCTCAGAAATTTGAACTTGAATGCCCCAATCTCAAGAAGGAAGTAATTCCTTTAGATATTATAGGTTTTCTAGCTACACTAGCAACTAGAGTGTCTACTTTTGTGGGACTTCAACAAAATATTTGCAAGACAACCATCAACAGAGACTAGTAATATAATGATGTGAGCCTAGTCCAATGCTAGGTATGGGACCAAAAGATCTAAATCAATCATCAAAAATATCAAAATTCAAGTTGTAATTCTCAACCTTTTCTTATTCACCGCTCAACTTCCTAAATTTACATATGGCATTATTTTTGAAGACATTTCATCTCCTCTATTTTAAGTTTGCAATGCCACTACTACAACATGGTCTAAACACTCTACTTTGAGTAGAAGCACAACTTCACCTCTTGGGTGGTCTTTTCTAGTTGATTATCTATGCTAGTGGTTATTTCACCTTTTGGGTAGCCCCGACTTTTTAATAGAGAGGGTTTGACTTTGATATCATTTATAATGACCCAAACCTAAACATAAGATGAAGTGACGAAAAAATATCTTTAACACCATGTTAGATGCAACCAATAGACCTAAAGCTACCACAAAAAATGTTTGAACCTTAAGATATCAAGTACTAATCGTCAATCCTTTATGACCTATTGTTGGTGCTAGAGCACCACGATCATTTGTTTTGATGATAACAAAACACGTGTTATTTAACATTTGCAATTTGAGTCCTAGATTTTAGGTCAATTGCAAATGTGGACGTGTTTAGACGGAGTTCGAGCTCGCATCCAGGATGGATTGGAGGAGCTTGACAGAAAACAGAGGAGGTTCGCGTGGAGCGAAAGATTGAAGATGGAAGGAAATGAAGAATATGATAGATTTTCTTCTTTTGTACTTGTTGTATTTTTCGTTTCTTTTGTTGCTCTTTATTTCCTTAGATATTTCATGTTAAAGAGCCTCAAAGAACCATAACAGTAGTCCTAGGAACACCGGCACAACCCTAGGATACTTAGGTTTTCTGTAGAATACTTAGAAAATCAATATAGGATTCAAACAGCACTTCCAGACGTCTAATTACCAAATCAGACGTCTGATAAAGCATTGTAAGACGTCTGACTGTTGTTTCAGACGTCTGATAACTGTTAGGCTGGACATAGTTGGTTCTGTCTGATGAAATCAGACGTCCAGACCTTAGACCAGACGTCTTAGGAGACGTCTGATGAATTTGCCAGACGTCCAATTAGTGGACCGTTGGCTGGCTTAGCAAACAGTCAAGAATATGACCGTTAGAGCCTTATCAGACGTCCTTAGGTCTTTCCAGACATCTGATAAATGACCGTTTTGCCTCGGCTGACCCAAAATCTCTTCTCAGAGATTTTCTAGCCATTGCAACATTTGGAAATCAATTCCCACAGTAAAAGTAGGTTTCCAGACGTCCAGATTTAGTGCCAGACGTCTTGTATGTCGTCTGATGGACTTGCACAAAAACCCTGTTTAGATCTGATTTAAGTCAGGAGGAAACCCGCATAGAATCAGACGTCTGACCTTCAAATCAGACGTCTTAAAGTGGCCCTCCAGACGTCTGATGAAAGAGTTAGACGTCTGATCACCCTGTCAAGTGTAATCATTGTCCTGATTTCGGCCTGATTTTCTTAGACTTTGTTCCCAACGGCTATGGAAGCTTTTCTAAGCCTTCCAAAGCCTTCCTAAGGCCTCTATAAATAGAGGGGAGCCTTTTCACACCTAGATACACAAGAAAAACACTTAGAGACACAAGATACACACCAAGAGACACCTTGTAATACACTCTCACACTCTTGTGTCCAAGAAGCTCTTGCTCTCTAAGCTTAAGTTCTACATCTTGAGAGCATCAAACCGTTGCGCACCCGCTCTCCCGCCGTTGTCTACGAGAGCGAAGTTGCGCCGTTGCGTGGCTCACGCACCCGCGTCATCGTCGACGCACTCCTTGCAAAGGGGAGTTTCCTTATTCCTATAGAAGCTAGGTTTATAATTACTTTGTTGGCTCTATAGGACTTGTTGTTTCTTTTATCTTTGTTATTTTGTTGGGTATTCGCTTTGCGAATTCCGGTCTCCTTCGTGGGACAAAATCCTTCTCGTGGAGAGAAGGGGTTGAGGAACGCTACCCTCGTACTTGTAGCGTGGTTGTACTGAGGTTGAATCACCCTCGTTTTAAAGTGATTCGGTTAGTGGATTTGATCAACTAGGTTGATCGGAAAATCCTAACTCGAGAGGGTTAGGTGGTGGTTTTCACCCGGTTTGGGTTTCCACCTAAAAATTACTTGTGTACTTGTGCGATTGATTTTGTGAGATTGCTTTATATATTATTTCCGCAATTATTACGTCACCCCTCCTCGTAGGGCCAGACCTACACCTATTACTTGCTTTTTTGAGTTGCAATGTAGTAAAAAAAAAGAGACTTTACAAGTTATGTTCATTGTTATCTTTTTATAAGTATAAAAGTTAAAATTGTATCAAAATTTTATCGTTCAAAAAATTATTGAAATTTGAAAAAATGGTAAAAAAGTAAAGGATCGTACATTGGTAGATGCGTGTTGTAAAATATATATTTTGATTTTCAATTGATGTATTTTTATTTTTCACTTGTAGAAAATCAAAATATACCGGTTGAAAATCAAAATATATCGACGTATTTCGTTAAGTGGTGGATGCACGTTATAAAATTATTGCAACGTTAGTTTCTATAATCTTGTCAAACAAAAAATCTTAAATCCTAATCTAAAAGAGAAATTTTTTTTTATAACATAAATATCATACTCATCATACATATTATTCTAGAAAAATAAAGATATTTATACATATTATAGATAGATAGATAAATAGAGATTTAAGTTATCAAGAGGTTGACAAAAAAGTTTAAAGAAAAAGCATGAGTTGCCCCTATCCGATGCAAACGAAAATAAAAAAAATGTTAACAATCACCGCTACTTCAATGGATATATTGAATGAGTAAACTATCGACCTCATTTTTTAATCATCTTGCATAAAACTGTTATCCCTTTCTTTTACTAATATTACTAATATTTCAAATACAAGATCCCTGAACAATCAAAATATCATCTTAAATGATTTAGCAAATAATATTATCACAATTTTAACACCTTATATAGCAATGCTTATGATTATCAATCGCTTATGTATCATTATATATTGTCATAAGAAATGAGTGATTTGTTACCCTAATAAATTGTGAGAAGTACTCTATATTTTGTAATTTAGAGATGAAAAAGGAACAATAATTATTTGTAAATATCTTTTTCTTAATTCAAAATAACTATCATAAATCTTCTAAGATATCAATGAATATTTTAGCTTATCATCATGTTCAAAGACAACGATGAATATAGTTAATTAATGTTACATAACCATTACTTAACCATTATATTATGTAAATTCTATTATGGTAATAGATTATAATTTTAAATAGGGATTTTACATAGATATTATTAGAAACAATTATAATTAATTTTTTACCATTTACTTGTCAATATTATTTATTATGCCATCAAAAAAGTGATGTCACGTTCACAATTGCCACTCTGATAAGTAAGTTTATCAAACTTAACAGAGATAGAATTAAGAGGCTGTTTGGAGGTGGGATAAAATATTGTAGGGATGATTAAAATGGAATAAAGGGTGGTGGAATAAGGCGAGGGTTAAGTGGAGGTTTAAAGTGATTGGTGTAATGATGTGATGTTAATTGATATTTATTTAAGAAAAAAATGGTAGACATATGTTCTTTTATAAGTAAAAATGGACACTCTTCCCTGTACCTGAAGAGGAGCTTGTAGTCATATGTAATTTCCACAACAACAATTAGATGCACAACACTCAAAATGAGTGGAGGCGTGGGAAGGAACGTAGAGGTATTGAAACGTCTACTACCGTTTACTCTTTATTTAATAATATAAGTGAAAATGAAGAATGTTAATTGTATTTGTTTATTATTAAAAATAAAATCAAATAATATATTGGATTTTTACCTAGTAGTAAAAATATGAGTGACAATTATAATAATTTAATTAAAATAATTAGAAATAATTACATGAAAGGGTAAGTTAAAGTGATTAAAAAAATCTCGACCAAAACTTTACAACAAAAAAAGACCTCCCTACATCCCACCACCAAAGAAAGGTTGAAAGCAAAGGAATTATTTTGTTTCGTTCTTTTGTACTTTTCTCCCCTTTTCCCTCCTCTCCTTCCTCCTCCCATCTACACCACGACCTCCCGCCAACTGCTACTACTACCTCCACTCTCCTCCTCCACGACCACCACTCGCTCCTCCCCCAGTCTCCTGCTTATCGCCTCCGCGACGCCCCTTTTCCTTAAGGAGGAGGCCGCGAGGGCCGTGCGGAACAGGACGCTCCGGCAAGTCCCCCCCCCCCTCCCCCCGTCCTTCCTCCCATACGTAGGTGGGTCCACCTTCAACCCACAGGAATAGCCGATCGACCTTTCGGTTCAAATACTATGATCAGATCTGATCAGACGTTGGAAGCCGTTCTGCATCAAATCACCGTGCTACTTCGTCGTCGACGTGGTGGGGATCAAGAGTTGAGCTGAGGAGATCAGGTTGTTGCTCAGAGAGACTTTGTTGGTGTTCTCTGTTGTTTGAGATCTCGATATGGCTACATCATCAGGTGAAATCACTCCTTCTTCCTCTCCAGCTGTTTTTCCCTCGACAACGGTTCATCACAGCGTGCCATTTAAACTTAGCTCAACGAATTATAATGTATGGCGTGCTCAATTTGAGCCTCTTTTTCGTGCCTATGATCTGATGGGTCTTGTGGATGGCTCTTCCCCTCCTCCACCACGAGAAATTACAACCTCTGATGGAAGCACAATTTTAAATGATGAATTTCTCGTTTGGTATAGGAAGGATCAAATTGTTTTGAGCTGGTTAGTTTCGTCTGTAACCGAAGAGATTGCGCATCAGGTTTCTGACTTGAAGTCTTCTCATGAAGTCTGGACTCGACTAGAAAAATTTTATGCACGGCAAGCTCAAGCTCAGATTTATCACTATGAATCGGAGCTAAGTTCTTTAGAGAAAGGCGACATGTCCATTACAGATTATGTTAACAAAGCTCGAGTCATTTCTTTGAATTTAGCTGCTTCAGGCAAACCGATTGATGATGATGATCTCGCGCATGCTGTTCTACATGGTCTTGGTTCTGAATACGAGTCAGCTGTCACCTCTTTAACTAGTCGTGTTGAGCCTGTCACTTTTGATGAGCTTGTTGGCTTTCTTCTTACACATGAACAACGTCTTCTTACATTTCAACCAAAAATTGATGTGGCTGGGCGTAGAGGCTGGTCAAGTTGTGGTGGCCGTGGTGGCAGAGGATACAAGCCTAATATGGGCATTCAATGTCAAATTTGTGGTGGATTTAATCATATAGCTGTTACTTGTTATTACAGATATGATGATCCTCCTTCAAATGGTTCTCCTCAAGTGAATCTCACTGAAATTGTTCCTGATACTGCTCCTCAACTGTGGAACCCAGATTCAGGCACCACGCATCATGTCACTAACAAAATGCCCAATTTGGATGAATTCAGGTTTGCTTTGCCCGTGAAGAAGAGGGGCGAGAGGAGGTTGGATATGGGCCAGCCGAAGGGCCGTGAATGGAAGAGAGTGAGCTTTGAATCAACGGAAGAGGGTGATGATGATGAATTCGGGCTTGCGTCGATTTTTGCTTGTGGCGGGGGGAGGAGGTTGGCTATAGGCCAAAGGAAGGGTCTTGACTGGGAAGGAGTGAGTTTTGAATTGACAGGAGAGGATGAGAATGATGAGTTTGATGATGAATTGGGTGTTGAAGATGGACTTCTTAGCGAGGGAGAGGGAGGAGGAGAATCGGTGGAGAAGGGTGTGATTGGATCATCAAGTTCTTATCAGGGAGAGGCTACTGGAGAGAGCTTAGAGTGGAAAAAGAGGAGCTTGGGAGGAGAAAGTGATTCCTTTCTGAGTAATAGTAGGTAATATCCCTTCTACCATGTCTGTTGCTCCCAATCTGTGAGTGGTTGGATTGATCTTTAGTTTGCAAGTAGGTGTGATTCATGCCTTCTTTTTAAAGGGAGAATTTATACTCTTACTTTATCTAACTGGGTCACTCATGTAGTTCTAACGTAGCTCCTGGGTGCAAGGCCAATAAGTGTAAGATTCTTGCTGGAAAGATCCTCAAATGAGCTATTAGTTTACAAAGTAAATTAGTGCGTTTGATAAATATTCCATGAATATCTTTTTTGGGTCAGTTTCAAGAACATCCCCATGCATGTCAATATATGAAAGGGCTAGCCATCTTCAGGAAGTCAGATGCCAAATGTGTGGGATGTGAATTTATTTGGAAAATTAGGTGAAAATCCGTATGCTTTACCTGGGTCGGGGCTTCACCAATAGACAGACCCTAGGAATTGCTTAGAATTTGTGCCTTTTTCTTTCTACTCCAAATGATTAGTGTGGTTTATGAATAAAGTAGGCATGCCCCTCTTGCACACAGTTTTCCAACAATAAACTTGGGAATAAGCCCATATTCGAGAAGCACTCACAAGGTATATTTTTCTTGGATAACTACCACATACCAATTACTGAGCACCAATCAAATTTCTGGATCCGTTCCCTCTAGTACTCATATTATCTATGTTTGATTTACTATGACAAGGACATAAGTATGTAGGGTCATCAAATGGGTCGGGTCGGGTCCAACCTGAACCCGAGCCATTTACACTTGCCAACCGACCCAACCCGTTTAACCCATTTAATCACGGGTTAAATGTGTAAATGTGGGGGTTAAATGAGTTAAATGGGTTGAGGATTTTTTTCTCATTAATTGGGTTTATCGGGTTGAGCAGGTTCGCGGGGGTAAACCCGAACCCGACCCGTTTAATAAAGGGGTTAAACACATTACTCATACATAATGTAGGCATTTGCTTATTTTTTCCCCCGAAATAAACATTTGGTTTTGAATTACCTCTTTCATAAAGTAAAACAAGGCGTTTGAATTCCATGCTCATCACGAGCAAGTTTCTCTTCATAAAAAGGAGGAATAACTTTTGGTGCTTTAATTGGAGTAAGGAATTTTAAGTTAATGTTTGAAAGAGGCTGAAGTGGCATATTTCTTTTGAAGCTTTTTTTATTTGTTCCATCTCATCCAATTTTATGGTGGCCCTGTAATGTCTGTTCCGCAGGTTTGTTGAATTCCCACTATCTCCATTATCTCTCAAAGGAGTAAAAGCAGCAGGGTATGAGAGAATGACTGTTGTTCAGGAAGCAACTCTTCCTGTCATCCTCAGAGGTTGATATTTTGTATATCTTTTAATTGTTCGCTAAAAGATATGTGTGGATATGTATTCATATATGCATGTCTGTATTTGTACCCACAAGGCTACAACTTACATTATTTCACTCAGTGATGGTTATCTTAGCCTTGTTGGTTTAGTCATAAGAGGTAATCTATGTGAAACTCGTCTCCATTATCCTTCTGTAACGTATATCACCTTTTGTATTGATATCCAAATAAGAGCATCTGATGTAACCATGTTGGGGAATGATTTGAGCGGTGGAGATATGGTCAAGATTTAAAATTTTATTTTCCCCCTGCAATTTCTCAAGAAATGGGCGTCCAAATGCATTAAACTTTTCATTGGCAAACATTTGCATTATGAATTGTTTCATCTTATAATCCAAATGCTTCTTTGTGATCGAAGATTCTTTTTGGTAGTAACTGCAAATTTGATATAAGATAGATAAAACTAGCAACTGAAAATCCATGTAGCCATTGCCACTTAATGTGGTAAAAAGGCTCAGTTACGGGATGGTGCTTTTAGTTAAGTATCTTTCAGTTTATTTTTGCCAGTCAGATGAATATGCCATGCAGATGTTTCCATGTTTCAATTTTTTTGGGGATTTTGAAATAGGCACTCTTGAGAAGTCTTGTAATTATTGTGAAACCTTGCAAAATTCGTTTTTCATGGGCATGCCTCAAAGGTTTTGTGTTGATCATATACCCGGAATCGAGAGCCATCAATTCCCCTTCATTAAACTCAATGGAGAATGTTAAAGGCTGACGTTTTAACCATTCTATTCCTTTTTGTGACTGCATATTAGCTTTCCCCTCCCTTTATTGACCTCTGCACCTTCATTGCCACTACCCAGCCTTTATCTCCCCAACCACTACACCCTGTATCAGGTGTTCACCTCCACTCCCTTTCCCACGCTAACTCCACCCCTCCAACAGCCCAACTCTACGCCACTGTATCTTTGGAGTGTTATGAGCCCTCTGAAAACCCTGCCTCTAACTATTCCTCTCACCATCTCCTTCTACCTGTAGAGTCTGTGCTCCACCACTTCCATCTCCATGTCCCTCATGCCCTCCTTATTAGCCCCATGATACTTGAGATCTCTCAATGGGACTTGAATCTCATCCACCAATGTTACACTTGAACTCCACCAGCGTGCAAGTTGTTGCCATTGCTGCAATGCTCATTTCATGGCTGCCACTGCTGCAATCAACTCTCCTTCATCTGCATTGAGGTAGTTCGTTGGCCATCGTCAATTGAAGCTGTCAATAAGGAGGGATTCACTGAGTAGGTTCAGGGTTTCCTTGTCACTATAGAGGTTGTTTTAGAAAGCTACAGAGAGGTGGAGGGACTTATAGTCAACCTAGGACGAGAGGGAAGGACTGGTTGGGGAGGTGTGGGGTTGTGTTGGTGGTGCTGGATTGGGGTAGCTGGTAGGGTGCGGGAGTAAGAGGAATTTTATATTTTTTTGATTAATTCCTGATCATCCAATGCGCTTCAAGATGTGAACTAGACACAAGTTAGGCTATATTGAACACCGCACAAGTTTGAAACTAATTGGGTGGGGGGATGTGTAAAGTGGAGCAACTTTGGAGGGATGCCCATGTCAATACTAATTTTGCAAGCGTTCCTGTTTAATTTGAAAGGTTTCAGGGGCATGTATGTAAAACCCTCCCTTTTCCATATTGGAACATGAAAACCAACTATAAATTTGTCCTATTTTTGAGATAAAAAGTGTTTAACAAAATACTTGCCAAATCAGGTAAAGATGTGCTAGCAAGGGCCAAAACAGGCACTGGAAAAACAGTTGCATTTCTGGTAATTTTTTTTGACTCTCGGTTTTGAATGCTGGGGAGATGCTAAGCTAATAATAGTTTGAACACTTCTGGAAAATATTTAACCATTGGAGATCAATTTCAGCTCCCTGCAATTGAGATTGCTGCACAACAACCACGAATTGATTGTGATCAACAAAGGCCTCCAATATATGTTCTTGTTATCTGCCCAACTCGAGAGCTAGCGAATCAGGCTGCTATGGAGGCTGACAAACTGTTAAAGTTTCACCCTAATATTGGCACCCAGTGTGTAACAGGTGGGATAAAATTAGCTCTCGAGCAACAACGCATGCAAGCAAATCCTTGTCAGGTTAGTTTGTGATCTTTCTGCAGTAATAGGGCAACCACATTCTCTTAGGCTATTAATCTGGTAAGTTTCTGAGAATGGCAGATTCTTGTGGCAACACCTGGAAGGCTTAGGGATCATATTGAGAATACAGCTGGATTTGCTACAAGGTTAAGGGGTGTTAAAGTCCTTGTACTTGATGAAGCTGACCATTTGTTAGATATGGGTTTTCGCAAGGACATTGAGCAAATTATTGCTGCTGTTCCTAAACAACGGCAGACACTTCTGTTTTCCGCTACAATCCCTGAGGAGGTATCTACTAACTCACTGCCTTTTATTAGAAGAGATCAGATTTTTAAAGAAGATATAACATAAGACATGTATCTGTTTAGGTTCGTCAAATTTGTCATATAGCTTTGAGAAGTGATCATGAGTATATAAACATTGTTGAAGAAGGAAGGGAGGAAACACACTCGCAGGTATATTTTGCTATTTATTGTTTAAAGCTTAATCCATTCGCACCTATAGAACTTTGTTTTGTTAACATAATAAAATTATGTCAAGTATACTACTGTGAAATTAGCCCTAGTGATCTTTCTTGATATCTGATGCAGGTTAGGCAAAATTTTCTTATTGTGCCTTTAGAAAGGCAGTTCTCCGTGCTTTATCATCTTTTAACGGATCATATTGCAGATGATGTTCACTATAAGGTGAATACACTATTCTGAGTATGTGATGGCTTATTTATTGCCCCCACTGGATTTATTCTGATAGAGCCGGTGCAGGTTCTTCTATTTTGTACAACGGCAAAGGTTACAAGGCTTGTGGCCAACTTTCTCTCTGAGATGAAATTGAATGTTCGAGAAATCCATTCCAGGAAGACTCAAAGTTATAGGAGTAAGGTTTCTGAGGAGTTCAGGGAGTCAAAAGGCCTCGTTCTTGTAACATCTGATGTGTCGGCACGTGGAATGGATTATCCAGATGTTACACTTGTCATACAGGTTCTGTTTTTCAGTGAACAATGTTTTTTTGTTTCGATTTATTGAAAGTTGAATCTGACATCTTGCATAAATGAAGTCTTCGTTTGAATGAACTAGCTATTTGATCACAAAGGTTAACAGTGTCTGATTACCTCAGTTAGGTCCTCGGCTTTAAATCAAATAGTTGGTTAGCATATTGAGTTGGATGACGGGTCTGGATTGTTATATATTGCATATGGCATCTATTTCGTTACTAAATATGGCTTCTATTGTGAATGTAGCTCGACATATGAAAGTGTGGAAATTAAGAGGTGTCATATATCAGTATTCAATCCACTTGGTGTTGAGTTGGATGCTTTCACATGTTATAAGAGCCACATCAATCTAATGGCCAAGATTAAGCTCTACAACACCCATCAATTTGGTCTCATATAGGACCGAAGGACCAAACGTGTGTTGGTGCAAATGTACCACGATCATTGATTTTTATAATAACAAAACATTTGTTATTTAAGGTTTACATTTGAGATTAAGATTTTAGGTTAAAATGCGAATGGAAGCAAGTGTGAAGGAGCTCAAGCTCACGTCTATTGAGCAATGGAGGAGCTTGATGGCTAGGAGAAAAGTATCAAGAGGCCTTGAAGGAAGAAGATTGATGGAACTTGGAGATTAAAGCTTAAAGACCTAAAGAATAGGACTTAGAAAATATTGTTGTAATCTTTAGTTTGTATTTGATTTTTTCATTTTAGATTCATGTTAAAGAGCCTAAAATATATTAACTTAGGTCATAGGAACACCTACCCATTCTTAGAACACCTAGGCAAAATCATGAGTTAAGTTAGAAAATCAAAACAATAAACTGACAACCTCATTAGACATCCAACATATTTATTAGACGTCAGATATTATCTTTTAAGTTGTCTAATAAAAAAAGTAGACATCCAATACCTAAATAACCTGCCTTTGTTAAATTAGCCTTCAATACATTAAACGTCCAACTTTCTCTCTAGACGTCCAGTGCCCTTAGGAGATGTCTGAACATGGTATCAGACATCCAATAAATGGACCGTTGTGCCTAATCTTAACCCAAATCACGTGGTCAGAACAAAATTCTCGCAAGACACTTAGGAAATAGTTTATTAATATTCCTAGACGTCTAGACACTCTCAGACATCTAATAAGTAGATGTTAGGCCAAATTTGATTGAAATCTTGATTTGTTAGGCCTAATATGATCATTACCTTGTTGGAAAATCAATTCTCGAAGGCTACCTTTAGTTCCAGACACCCAATAAGACGTCTGATGATTAGATGCAAGATTCTTGTTTGGATCTGATCATTTCTAGGTACCAACCCATCGACTTTTAGACGTCCAAACATTTTCCTAGATGTCTTAAAATGTACATTCAGACGTCTGATGTATTGTAACAAGTACACTGTTTAGATCCAATCAATTCTAGGAACTCACCCTTCAGAGTTAACGTCAAAAAATAATGTCAGACGTCCAATATGCTCTTATCAGACATCTGACCAAATTATCAATCATTTGAGCTTACTATCAGACTTATTTATTATTTGATTTGATTTGACTTTCGACCCAATCTCTTAGGATATGCCTCCAACGGTTATAAGGCCTCTCCTAAGCTTTCTTGAACATTCCTGAGACCTCTATAAATAGAGGGGAACCTCCCCTTTGGCAAAGGACACCCAAGAATCAATTCTTCCACCATTATACACATTTTTTAAGAGATTAAAAGAAGAAAATTGTGTCCTTGCTCTCTAAGGTCTGCACTCCACATCCGAGAGCATCGATCTGCTGCGCCTTCATGTCAACCTACTTCTGCAATTAGGGAAGTCTCCTTGCCTATAGGAGCTTAATTTAAAATTATATTCTGTGGCTCTATAGGTGTTGTTTTTGTCTTTGTAATTTAGTTGGGTATTTGCGTTGCGAATTCTCGTGTTGTTCGTGAGACAAAAATCTTTTCGTGAAGAAGAGGAATTTGAGGTATACTACCCTTGGTTTAAAAGTAGTGTTGTATTGATGTCATGCCACCCTCGGTTTAAAGTGGTGTGTTTGGTGGATTTGATCTACTCGATAGATTGAAAAATCTTAAGTCGTGAGACTTAGGTGGCGGTTTTTATCTAGATTGAATTTCCACCTAAAAACACTTGTGCAATGTTTGATTGATTTGTGTAATTGCATTTTATTTACATAGTATTTTTCAATTACACTATTCACCTCCCTTTAGTATATTCTCAACATGGAAGAACGTGTTGAGACAATAGTATCTCTTATAAAAATGTGGAAATTAAGAAGTAACAAAAATTAATGGTTGGGTCTCTCAAGCTATAAGACAATTAGCATAGGGTTGGATGCTCCACATCTTCTTATTTACTTTAATGGATTTTTCCTCGTGGGGTAATTTCTAAAGCATGAATTTTGAAGTGCTGATCATAAATATATTACTCCTTTGTTGGTGTTAGAATATGAGGATTAATTATTAAAGAGTCTTATTTTATTTTAGTCTACTTAATTAGGTTTGAGAGTCCTAGTTTCCTATTCCTGTTTGTTAGTTTCCTACTCCTTATGGATCTCTTATTTTTTTAATCCTATTCTACATATAAAGGGTATTAGGATTTCTAATTTAAATAAAATTCTTTATTTTCTTCAACGTGGTACAAAGCAGGACTCTTGATTCTTGTCAAGGATTTAAATGTTGATATTAATGTCGTATCGACAAGTTAAAAGTGAGATATATTGTTGATATCCAGGAGTTTTGGAAAAATTTTTCAAAATAGTCTAAAATGGTTCAAAATGTTACAAATTTGGTGAAATCAATAATTTAGGAACCACGCATTTTCTTAAAAAAATCACTATATGCATGAAGAAACGCCTAAAAGATGAAAATAATAAATTTTGAATAAACCATAATATAAATGCGTTACTAACATGGTGGCATATCAACAAACAGTATTGTGAGTCCTAGCTTTGAAAAGAAAAAGTACATAACATTATAATAATTTAAAATGCTCATAATAATAGTCACAAAAAATGAAATATAATAGTATTAATATCATCAAATCATGATTCATGACTTCTTTAATACCACGTGGAGATTCGGCTTGGCTAAATATTTCTTCTCTGATTTTCTTTCTCTATTTGTGATATGCTAACATGTTCATTGTAGCTATCTCATTTCATGGAGTTATATTGAATATTATACTTATGGATGTCCTCTAGAAAAAAAATTAAATTCATAGATGTATCGTTGGTAGTCTTCGTCACTGCAGTATGCAAGTACTCCAAGATGTAGATATTGACAATGACTGTTGGTGGTGCTGCTTTTAGATAGACTGACTATAATCCTCTTGATTCTGTTCATGATGTCTAATTGGTCCTTTTGAATCTCTGGACCTGGTAGAACCATCTTGTCGCAATGTAGAACTTGAAGATTTGAGAGGATCACGCTGTCTTGTTAATGAAATTCGTGATGGTTGAGGAGGAAGTTGTGTAGCAAATTGGGAAGGCTGATAATAATGACGGGTTGGGATTTTGGGGTGCAAAATACTCTGGGAATATTCCACACCCTTGTGTTGTAGGATTGCTTGGGCTAGTGTGACTTTGGGCACCATCATATCCATAGCTATAGGAATCATAATAGGATAGAGGTTGACTTGTCTCTAGTTGAGAGTCTTGAGGCATCGGTGACGGTGAATAGTAGCTAGGAAGGAAATCATATGAACTTTGTGTCTCATCCTAGTGAAAAGGTTGACAATGAAGGTTGGTGTAATGAGATTCATAACCATAGAAACTCGATGATGATGATGCAGAGTCACCTCGAAAGATTAAATCCACTAGATTAAGAGATCCCATTGTTGAACTTGAATCATCAATGGACATCATAGAAGCTGAGCCATACCTTGCATCATGATCACGATCTATTGGAAATGGATCTCTATGTATAGTTCTATATCTCCTTTAGCATCCTCTTCATTTCTACTAGGATGCTATCTCTCACACCCTTCACTACTTTCTTACTATTGAGATTCAAGTTCAACCATCATTGCATCAACATTATCATCTCCATCATCATCATCATCATCTGTTCTTGAAGGTGAATCTTCCTTCTTATCTGGACTCTCTTTAATGTCATGGATTACTTTTCTACTAGACCTACGATCCACAAATTTGTTTACATTTGTACCCATTTTTTTTGCTTTCGAGACCATCATCTTATTAAGCAATGGTTCTCCATTGCTATTCAACTATACTTGTAAAACATCTTCATCATCTCTTTCTCCAAAAAGATATGTGACATTAATCAGGTTCATGTACTCTTATGTTCTTCCCATATATATTTCATCTTTAATGAAGTGTTGTAATTGACATATGTTGAGAGAATTATGTAGTGGTATTTAGTTCTACATAGTGTAGTGATATTTAGTCTTACATAATGTAGTGAAACTTTGTTATGTGTGTGGTGACCTGTAAATATGCTTGTATCCTCTCACTTATTCTTTAAAAAGAAATAACAGAGATACATAATCATAGGTGCTTCTTTCGTGATTTTTTCCTTGCTCTTGATTCATTTCTTGTGTTATCTTATTTATTTGATTCACATTTATCTTTTTATTCTTGCGATGGATATGCTATGCTCATGGCATCCACTCGTTGATTCGTTCGGACGAGCGGATATGAGGCCTTGATCCTACGTAAGGAAGAGAAGGAGAAGAAGATGGTGCAGCCTTGTTGGCGTTGGCAGCGCTCAGGCGATTGGTGATGGCATCTTGGTCGAGATCAGGAGAGCAGGGCGATGCGGTAGGAGGTGGCCCGAGGGGGGCTATTAGGGCATTCGCGTGCATGAGGCTCGTCACCCTAGGAGCGGCGGCGTTGGTGCCTCCTCTTTCGGCAACGAAGAAGGCACTGGAGGTCGTCGAGCCGACAGGCGTGGGCGTGCGAAGCTTGCGAGTGCGAGACCGTGTTCTCCGTCTCCCGCGAGCGTGGCCTGTCCTCCTCTGAGGTCCTCTCCCGTTGCGCCTCCCATGGCTCGAACGAGCTAGAGCGCCACCCGGGTCCCTCCCTCGTCAGCCTCATCATCGCGCCGTTCGAGGACACCCTCGTCCGCATCCTCCTCAAGGCACACGGAGGCGTGGTTGGACTGGATCTCCTTGAGGGCCTCAAGGGCGTGCTCGGCGTTGCTCTCTTGCCAGACGACGACCACGGTTTTCATGATCAGGATGAGGAAGATGACGAGGAGCTCCACGAAGGCGGTGACACTGGGGGAGTCGCCGCCCTCGTCGCTATCATACCTGGCGAGGACGAAGGAGACCACAGCGTCCGCGAGGAGTATGTAGGTCGGAAGGAGGACGAGACTGTGCATTGGATTAAGAAGTAGCTTTGGGTTCCATTGAACCCTAAAAATATTTTATTTTGCACTTATGTCCTCTCTTTTCTTTTATTTTCTGTCCATTAGTTCTTAAAAGAAAAGAAAAGAGAAAGAAAAGAAAAAAAAGGTAGAAAGAAAAAAGAAGAAGAGAAAAATAAAAAAAAAGAGAGGGTAGAAAAAAAGAATAAAAAAATGATGAATGTTTATATGAAGAGGTGTAGAAGTTCTTTTCTAGTTTTAATGATCATTATTTTGTTGTATTTCTTTTTATTGTCATTTTCTTCTCTTATGTGAGTATAGGGGAAAGGGAGAGTGTGGAGCCTGTTATAGTCACCTCCATTTGGGAGTCCTTTTATTGTAGCCTCAAAGCACGATGGGTGACATCGGATATCGCTACGAACTTTTAGAGTAATTGATCATCACATGAGAAACCAAACTTTGAGAGGTTCAGAGTTTCGAGGTCTCTAGAGAAAGGGAGATCCATTTTCAAGGTTTTCAAAAGAAGGGTTTAGTCGGTTTCCATGTGAGAGATTTAACTTCGAGATCTTCAGAGGAAGATCCATTCCAGGGATATTAAATGGGGAGCCATCGGCACCTGGTCTCCAGAGGAGAGGCCACTATTAGCCCCTGCTCCTACCTACAAGCAAGAATCATACCAGAGAGTTATGCTCTGTTGTGTAGAGTGGATTTCTTTATGTTACAAGCTGAGCATTTCATACTCCAGCTTGAGGAATGTTGAGAGAATTGTGTAGTGGTGTTTACTACCACATAGTGTAGTGAGACTTTATTATGTGTGTGGTAACCTATAAATAGGCTTGTATCCCCTCATTTATTCTTTGAGGGGGTGTTTGATTAGCGGGTTAAATGGATTTACACGGGGTTAAGCATTTAACCCGTCACTTAACCCGCCCGTATTTGCGTCGTGTTAAGTGAACTTAACTTAAGGTAAAGTTATTTCACTTTCTCTGTGAAATAACTTTAATTCGCCAAAATGTCTAAACGGATTAACTCATTTATTCCACTCCTTCCCAGTTCCTTTACTTATTCCATAAACTTATTATCCTTACCAAATGGGGCCTGAGAAGAAATAATAGAGATACACGCCTATAGGGTGCTTCTCCCGTGATTTTCTTTTTGCTCTTCGTAAGTGGGGTTTCCATGTAAACTTAAGCATTCACTTGATCTCTTTTATGCTTTTGATATCATGTTTTCACATTATTTATGTTTGTCAACTACATACACCAAGTCCAACCTATCATTATGGAGGCGATTTCTCCTTTGTGAGTGAATCAAGTTAAAGGTGCTCTAGTTTCTTTTACACCCTCCTGTAGATGCCATTGAAGATAGTAATTTGACAGGAACTTGGTGAAGGTTAGGAGCATCGTTGCTATGTGTCACCATTCACTTGTAATAAAAAAAAGAAAGTGAACTTATTAATTTTTGTAATTTGTGAATTGTGAAATAAATTTATAAAGTTATTTTCATATTTAGATCATGATCATATCAGGAAGAGTTTTACTTCGTACATGTATAGTGTTGCTTGTCTCGAAAGATAGTAACTTATCTCTAAAATATTTTATTGCAAAGAACAATGAATTAAAATTGTATTATCTCTATAATAATGCAAGTAAAATGTGTAACATAGGCTACAAGTACAAATAATTTATCATGTTATTCCTACAATCTGTTTGTTGTTGGATACCCTTTATGAGCTTAGAGATTACTACTTTCATCACTTTGAGGAGCTCGTGATCACTATGAAATCTATAATTATAGTGATATTTTGGATTTGGATAACATGCTACAAAATTAGGATTTAAGACTAATCACGGCAAGGTCATAAGGAAAAATATATAAAACTTAATAGTCATGTAAAATTGTAAATTCATACCAGCTTTATGAAGCAAATGTGAGAGCATGTCTTGTCACCACTCATTAATTATCTTGCTGTATTGTTGTGTTGACTTCCTAGCATTTTCCTTGACTTTTTGCTCCATTTCCATAGCAGCATATATATTTACTAAGGTTGATTTTTTATCACCATTAACTATAACACAGCCACAATGGATTCTATAATCTTTATAACTCGTGAATAGTTGTCTCAGAACTTTATAGAGGTCAACAATTCCTCCACCTTCTTCTTGATCTCTATTCTGATATCTCTTTTTGAATGCCACTTATTGGGGATAAACATCTTTAATTTAACTTTGTTGTCCATATTACTATGCAATGCAATGTAATTGGTTGCTAATCGAGTGATGGATGGTCATACCAATGCACCCTTAGAGAACTTCCTAATCATTGGTAGTATTTGCGAGTGATTGTAAATGAAAGTTGTGATTGAACGTGCATCTTGAATATGCACGCTTATCAACTCTCTTTCTGAAGTCTTTAAGAATCAAATTAATGCAATGGGTTGCATAAGAAATTCAAAAAACATCATATTTGAACTTCATCAATTTTGTTTCAGCTTTCTTAAAATTGCTATCGTTATCGGTAACAATTTGCACCACAGTTTCTCAGGTTAACCTCCTTCACAATGTCCACCATCAAACAATACATGTACTTGTAATCTTTTACTTGATTAGATGCCTTTGCAGATTTCAAAAATATGGTCTTTCCATCTTAATAAAGAAATAAATTTATTATTTGTTTTTTGTGAAACTAGTTCATTCATCACACATAATGGAAACTCCATGATCCGACTATAACCTCTTCAACACATCTGTGTTTGTTGATGCCATTCTTTGTCATGTACAAATACTTATTAATGATTTTGTGTTGGGTATGAGCATTCACACTTGCTCCTTGGGCAATCTCATGGTGTGTTGCGAAAATAGTCTGCTTGCTATATTTGTTGGAATCGTAAATGCAAAGAAAGGTGTAGAGATAACCTTCCCCACCATTTCTTTAACATTTTCAAAGATGTCCTTAATGATATTTTTGTTTCTTGTCTATGCTTGGAATATATCTCATACTAGTTGATTTTCTAACTTCTATTCCCCCCCTTTTTTGCAGGATGCTTGAGGATGATGGCACGAGCACTTCCTTCCTTTCTCATAAAACGACCTTTCATGGGCAAATTCATCTTCTTCCTGCTTCTCATGTTCACTCCTTAGAGATTCTCCAATAGCACTCCTATATGTCCATTTATGTGCAGGAGTTTCAACACCACTAGGGTATTGAAAATGGAAATCGTCATTTGAGTCATCCATATTAGCATATTATTTTTTCTACATTCTCTCACGAAGCATTGTGTCTCTCCTTGACTTCTTCCGATCTTTCATTTTCTTTCCTTCTAAATTTGCTAACACCAATAGTATGTCTTCTTTAGGAATATTATGACACTGGGCTACATTCTTATACCCATTACCAAGTGTTGCTTTAACCTATTGATACCTCCTCCCACAGCTTTTTATTGCTAAAGTTGCATTGTGATTTTCCTTTTACACCATTTATGGGAGTGATATAAATCCAACCAATTTCTCTAGCATCCTCATCCCTTGAGTCTTTTCCTTTTCGTGGCTTGACTTAACACCTACAAGGCGTTGATCAATGTTTCAAATCATTAACAATGAGATCTATTCACACTTTAACATGAATTAAGATAAGATTTAGGCTACAAAATCATAATCAAATAGGAATTTAATTAGAGTGATCTAAGAAAGGAGGAAGTTGATACCAAATACAAGGATTATGAAAAGTGGGAGCAAGATAATTGCATGATCATGAATTGGCTTATGAATAATATAGAGCTGAAGATCGCGTTGAATATGTTTTACAAGAATGTCAAGGACGTCTGGGACAACTTGGCCAAGAAATATTCTCAGAAGTCCAACGACTATAGACTTGATGATATTCATCGACAAATTTAATCTACAAATTAGGGAGATTTGTTGTTGTCGACTACTAAACTACAATGGAATCTCTATATGAGGAACTTGTCATCTTCCAACCCTCCTGCTGTGATGCACAGACTACTCAAAGGACAAAGTGACAAACATGTTGGTTTCTTGATGGTCTTAGCCCTCGTTATCAGTCAACCAAGGACCAACTCCTGCCATTTGATTCTATACTAGATTTGGAGATAGTTTACAATCTTCAGAAAATCAATGTAGATGTCCCACCTACTGCTGTTCCTACTGCCATTCGTAACATTTATGTCCTCGTTGTGTTTAAAGGGAGAGGTGGATGTTCTGGCGATTGCGGATGTGGTTGTGGTCGTATCTACTCTCCCTGCACATTGCTAATGGACAGACCATCCTTCTGAGAAATACTGGGAGAAGTTTGGTGAGCTTGTGTAACGACCCGATTCCCGAGTCCCTACGAGACACGAGAACCGGATCGACTCGACTAATCCCAAGACCTAGTCGTTCAACGAGGAAGTAACCAAAAGAGCAGTAAAATAAATCACATTCAACATGAAATATAACTAGCAGTAACAAAATACAGCAGTAAGAAAAAGAACTACTACAGCATGTACCACAACAACAGTAGAACAACATTTATAACATAACAAGAACTGCGGGTAAAAAAAAGTACAGAGAGTAACAAAAACTACTCACTACAGTGAAAACAAAAGGGGTACAAAAGAACAGTGGTAACTCTACTGGACTCTACTCGACCCAGCGTCCTCTGCAGCCGTTGACCCTGGCTGCTCAACACCTGGTCCTGAAAAGTAACGAGTGTAACATGTCAGCGAAACGCTGAGTAGAGTGGCAGCTAAACTAAAGAAGCAGTAAAGTGTACAGTAGTTTTATTTTCTTTCTTTTATTTACGTCTTTCTATTGTTTCATAATTTATCTATTTCTCAGATCCTTCACTTGATCTCGAATGTTCCTCGTGGGAACGATCTTGATTGCAGTCTTTTTCGAACAGTAGAAGTAGTACGTGGTGCTCTCCTGGTCGGGAGAGTCCTTCGTGGTAATCCTACTCTCAGTCAACCACCCCAAGGTCACGGACAGACGTAACGGTGACTACGGCACGCGCGATAAACGCACAGGTAGCTAACCCGCACTGGCACGCGGTCAGTCGTTTCCGTTAACGGGTGCGCCCAAAGCACAGCACGGAACCAGTACAGGGCAGAGCCCTCTCAGTAACAGGGGTCCAACCCCTCCACAGTAACCAAACAGGGGCCTTGCTCCTCCACAGTCCGCGCACCCTCGCCTAACTACCCTGGTTTGCCCAGTGGGCCTAACAAGTCGGTGTAGGTGAGCTAGCAAAACCTTGGGGCCCGTGGGGTAGCTAGTTCTCGCCCTACACTAGTAGCTCTCCTCGGTACTGCGTACACGAGGGCCAGCAAGTTGGTACAAAGTGGCCAGACCTATCCCCGGATCCCTGGGGCGGCTAGCTCCGCTCTGCACTAAACAGGGGGACAGTCGCTCTCCTTGGTACTCCGTACTCAAGGGCCAGCTCACTTCCCCAATTCTATTCCATTCACTTTTCAGGAGTTCTACTCTTAATTCCCCATAGGGTTCCAGCTCTTTTAACTCAGCACATTCAGGTTTCACCTTTCCAGTTTCACGTTCATACATCCCATATTCTCAATCATGCTCATTTATTCATAACAGGCAGCTGTTAAACTAATTTACACGTAGCTATTATTTCTTTTCCACATTTTCCAAGGCTGCAGTATTCATATATTCCACTAGTTTTCCCATCCTAGGATTCATGCCATACCTTAGGATCTATCATACAATCTAGTTTTCCAGCCCTATGATTCATGCAACACCCTAGGATCTACCATTCATTCTAGTTTCTCATTCCTAGGATTCATGCAATGTCATGGGTTCTATTTATGGTTCCATAATTTAACAGATTCTATTAATAAACTTAAAAGCCACTCTACCAGTTACAACAGGAGTACTGGGGGCGTGGTCGGAAATTCCGTGTGCCTCCGCAACCCCCGAGACTGTAATGGAACGGGGTCCTATCACAAGGATCAAACACAAGGAGTTTCTCAAAACAGCATCTAGTCACTGTAGACGGGTAGAGGATTTAATTCCGAAAAGAACGCAACTCGAAACGTGGAAAACGGACTCCGAACGGGCCCTAAACGGGTCGAAAACGACGAAACAGTGCAAAATCAGACGTCTGGAACTTCTTCCAGACGTCTTAAAAATGGGGATCAGATGGTACCTTGTCCTGCGTAGTCTCTCAGACGTCCAGAAGCTTGCGGGGGCGTCTGGCCTAGTTCCCAGACGTCCGATGGTCACCCCGGACGTCTGGAAGTCCCTCCAGTAGTCTGGCACCGCTGCCAGACGTCTGATTCGCGTTGGATGCGAATCTCAGAACCTGCACATACCCACTCATCGTTCTCAGTACGGACGGTCGCAGAAAAGGAAGAAGGACGAAAAATAACTTACTTGCCAGACGTCTGGATAGCCCTCCAGACGTCTTAACCGTCGTCTGGTTGGAAGACCAGACGTCTGATTCTGGAAAAACTTCCAGTACCAGAGCGCTACTGCCCTCCGCCCACGACGCATGGCCGCGCGGCCGCGCCGCGCCTCGTCCGCCTGCTGCTCGAGCTGCAGCAAACCTCCCGCGTCACTCCGTGCCTGCTGCGCCCCCGCCGGCCGGCTCTAGCATCCCCGGCAAGCTTGAACCCTCACGGCCGAGCGCCTCCTCCCACACTCGTCGCGGCTGCCGCCGTCGCCGCTCGCTCGCGCTCGCACTCGCTGGAAGGAGCGGAGGTGATGAGAGTGAGGGAGAGGGTGAGGCTTTTTAAAGCTGCGCGGGGAGAGAGAGAGAGAGAGAGCGAGACAGATTGCGGTTGCAGGAGAGAGGGAAAGAGAGAGGAAGGCGATTGCGGGTCTGCGTGCGCCTGCGCGCAGACGTAGTCCCGCGTGCCATCGAAAATAGATCCCAGACGTCTGGAAGGGGTTCCAGATGTCTGGGCCACCTCCCAGACGTATTAAAAAAAATCATCTTGGAGTGCGTTCGTAACAGCTTGCATAGGTTAATAAGAAGACTCCTGAAACTCCTATACCTGAGACAACTATAGAGCAAGCTCTTATATAGTTCATTGTTGAGGAGTGAGGACTCTATTGAGTGTGCCATGCTCCTTTATTGTTGCTATTGTTGTTGGTCATGTAGAAATTTTTGACTCTGCTACTTGAAGTTTTGGGGCATTTGTTTTTACTACTGGAAATTTTGCTGACTCTGATGACTGATGGAGAATCTGATAGAGGCTCTCATCTCTTGCTTCTTCCTATCTACTACTACTACGGGTACTACTGTTTCTTGGGATTATCTTTTGCACTATTATTGTTGTTGCTTGGGATCGTCTCCCATTCTATTGCTACTAGTTTTTGCTTAAGATTGCCTTCTACTGCTTACTTGCTCCTTCGATCTGTTGTCTTTTTGCACCTCTAGTCAAAAGATGTCGTCATTAGGGGTGGGAGGGGGGGGGGGGGTCAATTTTTGTCTATTGTAACAAGTTGGGCGTGATTTAGGTTTGTTAAAAAATTCTTGGGTTCGATATTCATTTAGGTTCGATTCGTTGAGAGCTCGGTTTAGATTTGGCTTGCAAATAAACGAACTAAATATGAACTTAGGTTTAGGCTCGTTTGAGTAACAAACTGAACTTCAGCAAGATAGGTTCGTTTTGGTTCGATTCATTAAAGGTTTATATATATATATATATATATATAATTCAAAAATATGAGGTATACATATATAATTTTTCATGTTCCATACCATGTTACATGCACTAACTTATTGATCAAAGTGGTATTTTCTTTTTTCATTTATATTTTTAGGACTGCGGTGAATTATGATTTACATATTTTGAATATTACAAGAATCCCTATTGCATTTCTAAAAAATATCACCGAGCAATTTATACTTAAATAAACTCTAAATGAACCCTTACCCAAACCCAAAGCAAATTGAATCAAAATTAACAAATACCTTATACTTAAATGAATTGTAAATGAATTGAATTGGCCCTTCCATAATGTAAATGAATTGAACCAAACATCATCTTCATTTTCCTTTAATGAATCGAAATCGAACCCAAACCTAAAAAAACTCTTATCGAACTGAGCTGAACTTGGATAGGTTCATCCATGCTTTAACTTGGGGGAGGGGTGTTAGAGTATTAGGATTAGTTAGTAAATAATCATGTTTTCTTTAAATTTAGTCTACTTAATTGGTTTAGTTTAGTAATTAGGTCTGTGAATCCTAATTCTTTTCCTATTTTTGGTTGTTAGCTTTTTATTCTTGATGGATCTCTCATGTAATTTTTCTAACCTTTACTTTCTATATATATAAATGGAGTTACGCTCCTGATTTGAACAACACTCTATTTTCTCCAACATTTAAAATATTAAATTATATGCTTACTTGCTGTGGTACTTTTGAAAATCTTCTTTAGAAGCTCAAATAGTTTTTGGCTACTTATTAAAGTTGGCTGAAAGACATTCATCTCACAAAGCTTGTATTGTCACCCATCTATTTATCCTTTCTCAAGCTGAAGAGAAACCTGAATAAGGAGCTGGGAGCCTTTTTCTTCCTCTTCAAAAAAAAAGAAAGAAAAAAAAAGAAGAGCTTTATCTTTATTTGAACATGGGCTTCAGATTTTTGTTGGCCGAAGTCATTTTGTTTCTGGTTCAATTTGAAACTCTAATGTTCCACATTGTCATCGAAACAGATTCTTGTTCTCCTCGCTTGATTTGGTGGGCATAATAATTTTGATCTTTGTTTGCTATATAAAAACTATGCCCTTTAATTTTTTTTTACTAAATTATTGTTGGACATGATTTATAATGTCTTAAAAGAAAGAAATAAAAACTAAATATAAATCGATTGAAATGACGTAATTCTATTAGAAATTCCAGGACTCTCTCATATAGAGAGAGCTGAAAAGGTAAAAGTACATAAAAGTCTCTGATGAGTAAAGCAAACTCTAACAGTCATACAACAACAAAAACTAAAAATATAAAATATATGCTAGCAAATGTGTGCCTGGAGTCAAATTCCTGTGTTTAATAACTAATATATTTTCTTTCGATGTTTCAGTTGGGGGTGCCTTCGGATAGAAAACAATACATACACAGATTAGGTAGGACAGGCAGAAAGGGTAAGGAAGGGCAAGGAATATTAATATTGGCACCTTGGGAAGAGTATTTCTTATCAAACATCAGAGATTTGCCAATAGCCAAGGTTCCTTTGTGTTCTGTGGATCCGGGTACAACCAGGAAGGTCGGTAGAAAATTGCCCTCATTGTTTTTGTTGTTAGATTATTAAAAATATTAATTGTCTATCGTCTTTTTTTACTTGGTGCCTGGGTTAGTGCTTGGTACACTTGCTCAATTTGTTTAGAGTTCACGTGAGAAAAATAATAATGGGAAAACTTTTATTGCCCCCTCCCAAAAGCAAATCACACTCAACGACAACAAAAGGCACACACACACACACCCACATGCCCATTGCTTTGCTTGCTATTGCTTCCTTGTATGAGAAGGAAGAATATAATAAATGGGTGCTTCAGAGGTTATAAATCTCTGGTATCCACCTGTACTAGTGTGCATATTTTTTAATTGACTTTTCCACTCTACATTTCTCAATTTGTACTTGCAGTGTAGAATTGAAACCGTTGAACCTGCAGTGATTTCAGCTGTATGCATCCTTCAATGACATTACATTCTGGAACAATGTAGAGTGCCTAATCTTCAGTTAGATTCCTTGTGCTTTTATCACTTCTTCCCATGCGATGTTGGGCCTACCCTGTTACTTTTTTTCCATTCATCTGAAGTCTGAACCAAATTCTTTTGACAAGGATGCTAAGAGGCCTTCACTTTAGATAACCGTGATGTCTAAAAGATTCTCTTGATGCTGTTACGCCTACTTCACATAGAGCAATTTAGTTTCCCAGTTCATCTTGTCCTTTCCTATAATAATATTCATTTAGTTAGCCGTCATACTTTCATTAGATAAGATTCCATAACAAAAAAACCAATTAAACGTGGGATAGAAATCCATTCCGTTTGAGTGTGCTATTTTCCTAATCAAATTATATGGTTTTCCTAAACATATTTGGCCCTACCTTGCCGGCCTTTTAGAATATCTTTGCAATGATAAATTGTCATGTGATTGATTTTCTGTGTCCATCATGAGCTTATGAACCTTTTTCAGAAAAAATCATGAACTTATGAATCTATGGCCAATTTTTTGTACAGGTGCAGCATGCTCTGGCCCATGTGCCGTTGAAGAACAAAGAGAGTGCTTATCAAGCTTGGCTTGGATACTACAACTCCAATAAAACGATTGGCCGAGACAAATCTAGGCTTGTGGAACTGGCAAACGAGTTCAGCCGAAGCATGGGGCTTGAAAACCCACCTGCCATACCAAAGCGTACACTGGGGAAGATTGGCCTCCGTAATGTTCCGGGTTTGCATTCCAAGTAACATCCATGGCTTCTACATCATCTTCTTCATGGCTAAAATGGTGAGCGCCATCTTACTCATAATGCTTCAGGTCCACGTGATCAGCTTTTGTGCCTGAAGGGACAAAATCCCAGTCTCGTCTTTGCTGCAAATTACAGAAAAAAATTGTATAGCTGCTAATGGGGTGGCTCTTGACTGCGCATATCTGCAGATTTTGCGAGAGAAAGTATTCATTTGTCTAGTTGTGTGAAAGTTTGGAACAAAGTAGACGAAAGGTTTACCTTAATGAACTCCTATTTTTGCATAATTTTTCCGGAGGTACTATCCAGCATCACAGGAAAAACATTATTCTATTCTAAAAGACAATTTGAATGCTTGCGGTCCTTTTTCAGACAAAATTACGTGAAAAAGTAAATAAATTTACGTTGTAATATTTTACGATGTATAAAGTAAGAATGGTGATTTTAATTGATGTATTTTAATTTTTGTACATGAAAATTAATTTTTAAGTGAAAATCACTTTGCATATATGAAAAATTATATTCTAAGTGAAAAATTATTTATTATCAATAAAAAATTAAAACACATCGACATAATTTTATTTTCAATCATGATTATCAATCGATGTATTTTGATTTTTAATTATTTAAAAATTATTTTCAACCTATTGATTTTCATTTTGAATCGATTGATTTTGATTTTTAGTTGATTGATGCTTATTGTGTGCTGCAAAATACGTTGCCACACATTTTCGTAGTCGTGTCCCAAGATTATCAAGCAAGCTAATAAATAAGAAGTATTTTAGAAATCCAACCATATTTATTGAGTTGGCTGCTTTAAGTTGCATGTGAATTTTTATTAAGAATGGGAATGTTTATGATAGCCATCTTAATTGAAGAATCACAAGGATGTTAGCTTGTAAAAGTTTAAATGGTAGTTTTTAAGTGCATTTTGTTTGTAACAATGGAATACAACATTTATAAAAACAATTCATAAATTTTATAAAATATAAGAAAAGCATTTGCAACGATCCAGGTAACTAATTTGAGCTTTGTATTAGTTGGATAGTGGTTTTTCTTGTTCAAAATGGAAAACCCGGAAAAGAGATCATGGATCTTAGTTCGTGCCCCAAAATGGAAGAAAAAGCTATTGCCTAAGGTTGGACATGGTTTTAATTTGGCCAACTAATTTTAGCCAAAGCAAAGGGGAATGGCTACTTTGAGCCTTCGAAGGGTTCATGAATATCCTTTTAGAAGTTGCACAAAAATTGTTATACCAAGGTTACAGTTTGAGGGCAGTTATTGTGCGGAGGGCTTGCGGTTTGTTCTCTCTGTGGTTTTATTTTATTTTATCTTTATCTTTTTGAATTAGTTAATTATTATTATTATTTTTCATGTAAATGAGTTAATCCAGGGGATAACTTGTGGTTCTATTTACCACATAGGGGGGCTAAATTAGGATGCGGCACTTAGTTGTTTAGCATGAATGGGTGTTAAGTGCCGTAATAACATGTAAGAGAATTTCTTGTATTGGCAGTTTAGACAAATAGTTGTCAATTACTGTATTTTTAAATGAAATTAAGACATTTACATTGTAATAGATTGTACATTGCTAACTTCTGATCAATAACATGTATAAGAGAAAGTTATCATACGTGTTAGACATATATAAAATTAGTTAACTAATACTTTAGCAACAACAATCACTTTATTTAGTCTAATTGTATTTAACATGGTAGGTAATGGTGGTTGGAGGCTGCCATTGAGATCCTGATATCCACCAAAAAAAAAATGTTTAATATGACAAACTCTGAAAAAGAGTGAAAATAAAAAATAATCAAGCATTTATACGAGGAGCAATGTTAAGGAGGTATCCTTGCATAATGCGAGAATAATCCTCGACCAGTGATGAGGTTTGATGCCTCAATCATGCATTATCTCGTATATTGAAAACATCAAAGCTTCTCAGGAAGGAAGGTATTGTGATAGTATACATCTTGTAACTCCTTTGAGGGAGAAAAGGAAAAGGTAAAAATCTCCTTGGAATGAACCTTTGGTTCCTTCATATAATGGGGAGTGAGAGGATCCAAAAATCCACATGTTTTCTTGAGACCTAAGAAAGCTCCCAATGGTTTGGATGTGATCCTTTTTTTTCTTTTATAAATGAATGGTGTAGTGACGTGGCGAAATGCATTGGTTCGGATTGGAAGGTTATTGTGGTCTAAGGCGGTTGTTCGGGTAGAGTGACTAGCTCAGGTGGGCTAGCTCAGTGGGTCCAGCCAACTTTGGTAGCTAGCTTAGGCAGGTTGGAGTGCTTAGGTAGGTGATGCTACATTGGTAGATTGCTTAAGTGAGTACCTTGCTCTGTGGATCACTCTAGCAGGCTAAAATGCTTAAGTAAATTGATTACTTTGATAATTTGGGCTACTTACTTGTCACTTGATGGGGATGATTAACACTTGTGCTTGACAAGATAGTGTGTTTACTTGGTGTGGATGATGAAGGATGAAGGGTGATTTTGCCTTTCATTAGTAGGAAATATTAAAATAAAGGATATCATACCTTCTTTGTAACAATGTATCATACAATTTAAAAATAATGACAAAGATGATTCACTCCAACCCCCTTAGGATTTTGTGTTGTTTTCATGAATAAAGAGGATCCTATTTTATGGAATTTAACTCCTAAAGTAAATTAGGCCCAAGAAATTTTTGGAAGCATGGAACGTTTGTGAGGTTGGCCTTACTTGGCCCCACGAGGCACTTAGGCCATAGCTTGTAGGTGCTTTCACAATCAAGGAATTGACTCTTTGATAGACAATTAGCATGTGCAAGGATTGTAGGGAGACAGAGGACCTAGTAGGAACACGAAAGGGTGGGGATAGGAGGAGAAGGGTGCCAGAGTGAAGGCGAAATTGGCATAATTTTCACTACAACTCTTTCATAAAGTGCATATATATATAGCTATTTATAAGAGTTGAGTTACATTTGAATTGAAAATTGGTTGAGAGATCCAAGGAATACATTTGAATTTTAAACTTGTGTTGTTGTTGCTATGTTGGTGCAACTGAAGGAGAAAGACCAAGTCCTTGTCTTTTGATGACTTTGGTTAACACCCCCACACAATTGAAGGAACTCTATGCGATGTTAGATTGAAAGCGGCATACCTTTGGTGAAATTTGACTAAAGTTGCTCTATGTTAATGGCTAGGTATGAATTATTGCAAGTTGATCTTTACTGGAGATGAATTTTATCGATAGAAGACCTTTTCCAACTTGATCACAAACAAAGTGGAAATTGACTTCTATATGCTTGGTGTGAGCATGAAAGAGAAGATTTACAAACATTAGGCGGCACCAATGTTATCACACCACAATATCGGTGTTGATGCGAGTTGCTTAAGTTCTTTCAAGAAGGTGTGTAACCAAATCAGCTTTGTAGGCTTTGTACTGAGACTTAGTAGAGGACTTTATGACTATTTTTTGTTTTCAAGTAGACCAGGAGATGAGAATACTTCCAAGAAAGACTAAGTATCCACTTGAGGATTTTTGATCTTTCGTAGACACTGCCCAACCAGCATTAGAGTAGATGTGCATAGTTTTGCTGGGAGTAGACTGGATTTTTCATCCAAGCTTTCCAATGCCTTTGGGATATCGAAGGATATGTTTTATGTGTTCCTAGTGATGATTAGTTGGCTCTCTCATATATTACAGGCCGTTTTCACAACAAATGCAATATTCGATCCAGTTAATAGGAGATATTGAAGGGCACCAACAATTTTCCTATAAGGTGTTGGATTGTGGAAAGCAGAATCATCAGAGTTTGTTTGAGAGATGGACATCGGAGTTTGAATAGGTTTGTAGTTTTCCATTCTAGCTTTTGACAATAAGTCAAGGATATACTTTTTCTGAGAGAAAAGTATACCATCATTCATGGTGAGAACTTCTATGCCTAGAAAATAGTGAAGATTGCTACTATTGCAAATTTTAAATTCTTCTTGTAGCTTGTGAAGGAGATTCTATAGTAGAAGCTCATTGCCCCTAGTGAGCATTATATCATCAACATAGACTAGGTCATAAAACCTTGGTCATGAATGAAGAGCGGTGAATTTGCCTTTGATGTTGGAAGCTAAGTATTTGTAGAAAGGAGCTAAGTTTATTGAACCATACTTGTGGTGCTTGTTTATGACTATATAGTGACTTCTATAGATGATAGGCATAGTTTGGATAATCCTTATTTGTGAAACTTGGTCGTTGGGTTATGTATACTTCTTCACTCAGGTTCCCATAAAGAAAGGCATTATGTACATTGAGTTGACAAATGGATCACTAATTTTTGTCCGCAATGGATAGAATTGTTCGAATAGTGGTTGGTTTGATTATTGGGCTAAATGTTTCACTAGAATTGATACTTTTTGTTGATTAAATCTTTTAACAACAAGTCTTGATTTGTATTTTCCGATAGTATTGGCGGTGTAATATCTTATTTGAAACACCCACTTGCAACCAACGACATTTAAATTCTTACTTCATGGCACCAATTTCCATGTGCCGATGAATAAAAGGGCATTGAATTCATCAGCCATTGCTTGTCACCATTTGCCATCTTTAACTAGCTAAGAGAAGTGGGTTCTTTTAGCAAGGATGATTAAGCTATTAAGACATGTTTTCCGTGTTGAATGCTATCTAATTGTCGATAATCAATCTATTTTCGTGGATGGATATAGTGATCATTGATAGAGAGAAATTCGCTTGATTAAAAAGATAGTTGTAATAAAATGATTTATCGTTATAATTTATGTGGTGGAAATCTCTTAATCAAAGATAATAATTAATGTAATAAATCACGTTGATTTCGAGTGTCGTATCCACGGTGAGGATTGAGCCAAATAAAATCACAACTAATTCCCTATCATCTTTGTCTTAAACAAATTCGAAAGTTTCAATAATAAGTTGTTAGAATAAGAGAGAAACATTCAATTGCAGGTAATTTTGATAAAGTTAGAGTATGCCTCTGCAATTTCACCTCTACACACAATTTATTCGAAAAATGAAATGTGGCAATGGCATTTTCCGTAAATACTAATTTCCCTCCAACTGTAGCAAAACAGGGGAGGCTGCTCGTTGAAGCCACGCGCATCGAAGAGGTGATGGTTGAAGGAGAGAAGCCCGGGGGAGGTTGGTCGCGACGAGAGGATCATGATGGCGGTGGTGGACTATGAATGGCGGCTGGAGGTTGCCGGACGGTGAGGAAGAACCTATCAGTGGTGGGAGTTGCCTGTGGGGTGCGCAGACTGTTGGAGGGCTTGGTGCGGGCGTTGGCGAGTTCCTGAGGGTGAGGCGAGGTTAATGGTGTTGACGGAACGAAGCTTCGAGGCTTGTGGTCGTGGCTGTGTGGAGAGGTGACGGTTGAAGTTTGGGTTCCTCTTTGTTGGCCGTTGATGGAGAAGAAGGAGAGGAGGAAGAGGAGGAGGCTGCTGGGGCTGGAAGCTCTGTGTGTGCGTGGAGAGGGAAAGTGGGGTCTTGGCATGGGAGAGGAAGGTGGTGGCTGGCTGTGGTGGGGTGGTGATGTTGGGTTCAGTGGGTGGAAGTTGCAGGTAGCAGTGGAGGTGGAATAGGGGCCGCAGCAATAGTTTGAAGAAGATGATGGTATTGTCGCCATGGGGTGGTGTTGGTAGCGGTGAGGGTGTGTGCACTGTCACCGTGACACGGTGGCGGAGATGGATGAAGATCCTCTGGATTTCGGTGGAGTGGCCTCTTTTAAAACCTTCCGTCTGTTTCTCTTTGGTAGCCAACTTCTCCAACCACTTGGCGAGGATCGCAAGTGGTTGTCCTCGCCAAGTGGTTGTAACAGAAGTATAAGTGTTGGTGGTTCCCATCATACGTCTGATCAACACTCCAGATGTCTTAAAATGTATGGATAGTAGTGAGTCCACGATGAAGGTTCCAAACGTCTAAATTAGGCTCCAGACATCTTAAAATGTGAGTTTAGACATCTGATTGATGCCTTCAGGTATCTTGCACCTAGTCTACATCCATCAAATGATTATCATATCATGTCATATGTTATTAAATATAAAATTGATGCATGAGATTATATGTAGATAAATGTGAGTTCTTATTTAACTCCTAATCGATTAATAATTATGAACAACTAATTAAAAAATATTTAAGTCAAATAATGATCCACGAAAGTGGAATTATCAATCGCCACTTGGTTGGGGAGGAGAGATTCCATGTAATAGGTGTTGGGATATGTTTTGTGCTTTTGTTCCAGGAGTTTACTGGTTGGCTGGTCAGGTGAGAATGTTGAGTTGAAACGACTACCCATGGTGTTGGAGGAGGTTGTGGTGGTGGTTTGAGAATGGAAGTTTCTTTGAAGGGGAATTGTGTCTCATCAAGTTATACTCATCTAGCCACAAACAACTTGTTTGCCATGATATCAAAGCAGTAATAGCCTATATAGCTCTTAGGATAAACTGAGGGTAATTGAGAAAAACACACTTTGTAATTCAAAAAGTGAATTTATAAGATTTGTAAGGACAAAGTAAGGGATATGCAGCATATCCAAAAACATGAAGGCTTTTGATGCTTGGAGTGCCTTGGAAAAGTGTTTGATAGGGTGAGTTTCCATATAGAACCTCCTTAGGAAGGTAATTTATAAGAAAAACAACTATGGAGAAAGCACAATCCCAATATTTACAGGGCATTGAGGAGTGGGACAACAGTGTAAAACCTATATCGACTATGTGACGGATTTTACTTTCAACAATCCCATATTGTTTTACGGGTATGAGGACAACTAAGGAGGTGTATCATCCCCTCGTTGACGAAGTGTTTCTGCCATTTTTTGAAAGTTCATAAATACACTGGATATGCCAAATGACTGTAGAATCCTATGCACAGTCTCGATCCAAGGGTGACCAAGATGTTGATGCTAGAGTTTACTGGATTGCCACGAAGAGAGATGCACTGAAGGAGTAATCATTGCTAGAAGACTTCAAGGAAGTCGATGTAGGCCTAAGGGTGTACACGGGTTGAATTGGGTAGTGTTAGGACTCAACCTAAATTCAACCTATAGTTTTCGGGTTGGGATTTTTCCAACCCAACCCAACCCATTACATTATCGAACCCAACCTAACCCAACCCATAAAAATCGGGTCAGGTTGAGCAGGTTGTTGATTAGTCAAATGATTCAAAATTTATGTTTATCCTCTGCTTATTTTATGTGTTTGATAATTAATACCAAAACATTTTAAATTTATAAATAACTTATATCTTCTAAAAAAATGAATAAAATAGGTTAAAAAAAAAAATGATAGTTGTATAATAGTAATTGCCTCTTTCTTGTATAAAAGTAAATACATATTACAAGACGATTATCTTATCTATGTAATTTTTTTTATAGATGTAGGCATTCAAAATAATGAATTAGACGAGAATCAAAATAATTTTTTACTAGTAAGGGAAAAATTAAAGATGTACATGTGGATGTCTTTTAATTTTGTCTAAACAAAGAATTAGATGAGAATCTAAATAATGATGTCTAATTTAAGCATTAAAGTTTGAATGTTTACGTCGAAGTTTTAAATAATTTAGGCTAAGTTAAGGGAAGGCAGAGGGGGAGGAGAATGGCCGAGAGAGAGGGTGGTGGCTATTGGCTATAGTCAAGGAGGATAGCCGGTGAGGGGGTGATAGGTTGTGTGGTGATGGTGGTAGTGACTTTAGTAATAGGTTGGGTGGAGGGGAAGGTAGAGAAGATGGCGGATGATCGGTGAAGGGTGGTGGGCTGTGTGATGGTGATGGATCGGTGCTAGTCGACTAGCGGATTTGGTAGTAGGCTCAGGCTGGACAGAGGCAAGGTAGTGACGACGATGGATGGCCGGTGAGGGGGTGGTGGGCTGTGTGGTGATGGTGGTGGTGGCGGTGGCTCTAGTGAAGGGAGGTGGTGGCTATCACTAATGTAGAAGACGAACAGAGGAGGGAGGAAGATGCTAACCTCCAGTGGTATTGATGAGAACAATGGCGCCAACGAGAAAGAAGCTGCGAGAGAGGTTGGTGGCGATGGCGAGAGAGGAAGTTCGATTTAGGACTTGCAAGTAGGAGAGAAATTGAAACAAAGTGCACGATGGAGAGCACAAAGGGAGAGGGGAAAAGTGAAATTGAGCGAGTGGAGTACATTATCTGCGTGGCTTTTTTTGTCTTCTTTCAGGTTTAAATAGGGTAATTTTTTTTTCCTTTAAAATTCTAATGGATACTCTCGTGTGTGTATGTGTGTGTGTGTGTTTGTATGTGTATTGGGTTGAATCAGGTTAAGGGTTGGGTTGGATTTATTAGACCTCAAACCTAACCCAATCCATTTTTTATCGGGTTAGAAAAATTTCAACCCAACTTAACGCAATCTAAGTCACAACTCAACCCAACTCAACTCAATCGGGTTGGGTTCGGGTTGAACCCGATCCGTATACACTCCTGTGTAGGCCTTGTCTAGGTTTAATGTGCATAAGGGCATCTTGCTCGTTTGATCCATTTTGATAAAATCATTAGGTAAGAACTCACAAGTATAATTATTATTGTGGCGTGGTTGGTAACGGAATGTGGGGACTTGTTAGTAGCAGACGAATAAAGAATATTACTGAGGTGAAAATTTTTGAAAGGACAACGGAGTGTGTTTTTACCCCTCTCAGTGGAACAAGATTGTTTAGACCTAATGGGAGAAGGCAAATTATATAAAAGAGATTGTTGATAGGTTGGCTCATCGGTGGAACAAGATTGGGATTAGCAACCATCCATATCGATTTGGAGGTTAAAGAACATGCTTTATCTCATTACTCATTATCCTTTATAAATGAGAGGAACAGGATGATACAAAAGGACACAACCTTTTGCATGCGTGTGACTACCTTAATGTATACATATACATATACATATATATATCATGGAGGATTATAGATAGATACCAGATATTGTATGTATATGTGTATTTTTTAAAATGATTTGTTTCTAGATTGACAAATGTTTGGTTTGCATCTTGGTCCAAGAAGAAATATTATAATTTCTGGAAAGTATCATAATGAACTATCATACTTTACAATCTAGATTAGCTAGAGTAGATGTCCAGACAAAAAAGAATAGCTACAAGTATAAAGGTAATTTGAATTTGTATAAGGTAAAATTGAAGTATGCAAACAGTATATGTTTATTTTTTTCCTTTTGAAATTGAAAGACATCCAATCAATTCAGAGCTAAAATTTTCACCAAAATTAAGAGGGATTTGGACTTGAATGCCCCAATCTCAACAAGGAAGCAATTCCTTTTGATATTATTAGGTATTCTAGCTACACTAACAACTACCATGTCTACTTTTGTGGGACTTCAACAAAATATTTGCAAGACAACCATTTAACAGAAACTAGTTAGATAATGACATGAACCTAGACCAATGCTGGGTATGAGACCAAAGCATCTAAGTCAACTATCCAAACTGTCAAAATTCAAGTAGTAATTCTTAATCTTTTTAATTCACTACTTAATTTCCTAAATTTACATTCGGTATTATTTTTGAAGACATTTTAATCTCCATTTAAGTTTTCAATGCCACTACCACAACATGGTCTAAACAATTTACTTTGAGTAGAGTCCAGCTTCACCTCTTGGGTGGTCTTTTGCGATTGATCATCTATACTAGTGCTTATTTCACCTTTTTGGTAGAACTAATCTTTTAATAAAGTGAGTTTGAGTTTGATATTATTTATAATGACATAAGCCTAAACATGAGATGAAGTGAGAAAAAAATGTCTTTAACAACTTGTTAGATGTAACCAATAGACTTAAATCAGCCACAAAAAATGTTTGAATATTAAGATATCAAATACTAATTGTCAATCCTTTATGGCCTATTACTCAGTTTTCTGAGTTACAATGTGGTAAAAAAAAATGGTGACTTTACAAGTTGTGTTTATTGTTGCCTTTTTTTTTTATGACCCAAAACCCAATTAAGCAAACTAGGAGGAATTAGCCATCCCTCAAAGACTAATCATCCAGGAAATGTAAGATGGGAGACTTGAACTTATGTCTCTCTTGTGAATGCCAACTATTCAACTATTTCATGTTGGGTATTCATTGTTATCCTTTTACATAACAAAGGTGCAATCTATTTTTTACTATTTGGTTTAGGAATTATGATGATTTATTTGAGTTCATTGCTAGCTTATATCACGATAGTGAGTGGGTTGTCAGCTTCATTCTTTTAATCTTTGCACGTAACTGTTTTCCCTTTTGTTCTCTAATATTCCAAATACAAGATCCTTGAATGATCATAATTTCAATTAAGTATTGTCTTAAATGCTTCGAATAACATCATCACAATTTTAACACCTTATATCACAATGATCATGATAATCAATCACTTATTTATCATTATATAATCTCACTAGATATGAGTAATTTGTTACCATGTCATGCTCTTATAAATTGTTCAAATATAGCGATAGAAATAAATAGTGAGAAATACTCTATATTTTAAAATTTGAGAGACAAAAAAGAACAACGATTCTCGTAAATATCCAAAAGAAATCCAATAATTTATATTTTTGTTAATTCAAAATAACCACTATAATTCTTCTAAGACATCAATGAATATCTTAGGTTGTCATTATAATTAATGACAATGAAGGAAAAGTGATGTCACATTCACAATTGATGGTTAGTTAGTTCTTTCGATTAAATTTAATAGTGGTAAATCTAAAAGTAAAACCAATTTATATTTCTACCTTTTTTTTTTTTTTTTTTTCCTTTCTTTATTCTTCCCCACTTTTCCCTCCTCTTCTTCTTCCTCTCCACCTCCTCCTCTCATCTCCACCATGACCACCACCACCTCCACCCCGACCTCCTAACTACTCCTGCCACCTCCATTTCCTCCTCCACGTGAAGGGCGACGCAGAGACCACCACCTGCTCCTCCTCCAATCTCGTGCCCATCTTCTTTGCGACGCCCCTCGTCCTCGACGAGGAGGCCGCGAGGGCTATGCAGAAGAGGATGCTCCGGCAAGTCCTCCCTCCCCCTTTTGTCCGACACGTAGGTGGGTTCACCTTCAACCCATAGCCATTGGCTCTCCAAGCCTGCTGCCACACCTCCAACGGCTCCGCCGGCATCCACCTTGCTATTTCTGTGTCACTTTGCTTCCTCGCCTTCCCCCCCTCATGCTCCCTCTTCTCCTTCTTCCTCCGTGAACCTAAGAGTAGAGGAGCAATAGAGGCTCACCTCAACGCGAAATTCGACTTCTGTTGCACGCCGCTGCCCTCGAGGACTCCACTCGTGACCCTGCGCACCACCCTGCGCACGTGATTTGATGCTGCTGTTGTCTCACACGTCTTGCTGCTTGGTCTCGCTTTTCATAACCTCCCTCCCTCTCTCACCCTCTCGGTCTCCCTTTCTTCCTCCTTCTCATCCTCGCTCTCTTTTTAATTTGATGGCTGATGGAGGAGAGAGTGGGATTGGTGGGAAGGGTTCCTCCTTGGGGATGAGGGGCAATGTGGAGGCGATAGGCACAAGGTTGGAGGAGGAGGAGTGGGTGGTGGTCGCGAGGTCGCCATCCACACGAAGGAGGAGGTGGGAGGTTCGGGTGGAGGTGGTGGTGGTTTTAGGAGGAGGTGGAGGAAAAAATTTCGTACCACTTGCTTTTAAAAAATATAAATTATTATTATCGATGTAAAAAACTTTTTTAGTTGTATATGGCAAAGTGGTGTCCACAGAACATGACTTTGATATTTATGATTAAAGTCGTGTTTTTGAAACACGACTTTACTATTTATAACCAAAGTCGCATGTTTGAAACATAATTTTGATAGAGATACCTTTTGAACCTGCGCGGGGCTTCCTCCCTCCACCCTCGAGTCATCAGTTGCTGTACTATTGATGCGAACGGAGTACTGAAGCCTCTGAAGCCATTACCACCGCTGTTGCTGTTGCTCTTCCGCTCATTCGCCATTGTTGCTGCTGCTCTTCCGCTCATCCGCCACTGCTGTTACTGTGGCTGCTCTTTCATGACTGTTGCTACTACGGGTGCTAAAGCCTCCTCTGAAGCCTTCGCCGCTATTGCTGTGGCTGCTGAAGCCTCTGAAGCCTCTATTGTTGTTGTCGTTGCTCTCCCTTTCAGTCCTTATCGCCCTCGTCTTCAACCCTCTTGCCCATTGGTTTGCTGCATTCTTCCTTGCCCCATTTTGAAAATCATTTCTCCTCATTTATATTTAGATAGGTTATCTATGCTCATACATTAGGTTTACTAGTTATTTGAGTTTATGAAGATGAAATCAATTAATGTAGGAAGTGAATACCTTAATAGAAATTTAATATGTTAAATTTGTAGTTATTTATGAGCAATGATTAATACTGTAATTGATAATATTTTATCATTTTTGTAATTTGGTTTGGTAACCCGATTTGAAAAGAGGTAATTTAATTGATTTTAAAAATATTATTTCAGGTTAGGTAAAATGGCACCCAATATTTTATGTTTGTTGTATGCACATGGGAATATAGTTGATGGGAAAGATGGAATCGGATATGATAAGTCTTTTTGCAAGAATATGAGGGTTTTGACAGGTGAGAGAGACTTCGAGAAGTTTAAAGAGAAGATAATGAAGAGATTATAGATTGATCTTATTACACATGACATTGAAATAATACATAAATTTCCAATGATTGTTAGAAGTGGGGAAAACAGACGAACTACTTATATTCCATCACCTATCATAGGTGACGATGATGTTGATTCTGTTTTTGGGACTGTGGACGCCATGCGTATGGAGTATTTTCTTGAACTTTTTATTAAGATTCATGAAGTGCAATGTATCCCTCAAAAGAGAACTCCTATTTCCCAGCCTCTAGTGAGTACTCCAAATATTCAACCACTAGTGTGTGCTCCAGTTGTGCAGGCTGCAAGGAGTACTCCACTTGTCCAGGGTGACGTACGTACTCCAATTGTCCAAGTTGCAGTGCTTAGTCCTGTTGTCTAGGTTACAGTGCATACTCCAATTATTCAACCTATAGTGAGTGCTCCTATTGTCCAGTCTCTAATGAGTAGACCTGTTGTCCATCATCTAGTGAGATCTCCAGTTATACAGGTATCTGATGTGCAGCATCAAGGACGTGATTGTATTGAATCTATTGGGGATGTTGGTCCTGATTTTGGAAACGATCATGGTGGATTCAATGATATACCATCAGATAATGATGATAATAGCCATGACAATGAACCTAATGATTTCTCACATGACCTTGCCTCACGTACAATGGATGGATGTTGTAGCAATAGTGCGGATTACGTTATGAATGACAGTTTCTATAATGTTCCAGTTGGCTCTGGATATATCAATTGGGAGGAAAGTGTTAGTAATATGAGTCTTGGTGAACAATTTTATGTTGGGAAGGCATTCAACACTAAAGATGATTTGATATTTACAGTTAAAGATTTTCACATAAGACAAATATAACTTCTATGTTCGCGAATCAGATAGGAAAGCGTGGGCTGTTGAATGCAGTTTGAAGGAATAAGGTTATAAATGGAGACTTCATGGGCACTTCCAGAAATTTGATGGTAAATTTGTTGTTGGTGGCCCGTACACATATCATAACCCTGTTACGGATTTGGACCATCCCCAATTGAATTGCAATTCATGTCACGCTTTCTCTTGAAATATGTGCAAGAATTAGCAACTATTAAGGTTAGGGAGTTGAAGAGCTTCATTGATGGCGAGTTTAAGTGCAAGGTCAACAAAAGAAAAGTATGGAATGCCAAAAGAAAAGCAATTGAGATTGCTTATGGTGATTGGGATAAATCTTACAATGACATGATACACTTCATTCAATTAAAGAAACAAATTGTGTAACGGAGATTGACTTTGAGCAGGATATGAGACCCACAAGAGACGAGAGAAGGGTCTTTAGGAAAGCTTTTTGGGCATTCCAGCCATATATTGAAGCATTTGAACAGTGTAGGCCACTTATTAGTATTGATGACACATACTTATATGGTAAGTACAAGCACAAGTAGCTAATTGCTAATAGTATGGATGGAGCTAATCACATTGTCTCACTAGCATTTGCTTTAGTAGATAAAGAAAGGGAAGAAACATGGATGTTGTTATGACCCAATCCCAGATCTCTACCGGACCCGAGATCGGCTCTCCTCAACTAATCCCAGGACCTAGTCGTCCAACGAGAAATAACCCAAAAGCAGAAAATATTCCATAACCACACATGCAATGTAACTAAGCAAAAATAACCAAAAGACGGTAAAGGAAACAGAACGGAATGTTTCATGATATTACATACCAATCACAACTACAACAGCGGAAAGTAACAGAAATATAACTGAAACAGTACTACATGCGAGAGTACTCACTACTATAACAGAAAGCTCATGAAACAAAAGGGAACAACAGCTAAGGTTGGGCTCGATTAGGCCCAGCTCCCTCTGCAGCTGGTGGTGCTGGCTGCTCAACACCCTGACCTAAACAAGGTTATATAATCCGTGGTCAGTTAACGCTGAGTAAAGTGGTGGTTAAGCCATTTACATGCAATTTAACATAAAGAAACAAGCAACCAGTTAACATGCAATTGTCGGTTATGTATTATCATCGATTTCCATTTATCTTATTTATGCGTTTCTAGGTCGAGTGTGCTAATTAGGATCCATAACCTTGCTTAATCTTCTTGTTCCCTAAGGGAACGGTCTCATTTGCAGTTTTTTCGAGATGCAGGATGTACACGTGATGCTCTCTTAGCAGGGAGAGTCCCCCGTGGTAGTCCTACACCCGGTCTACCACCCCGAGGTCACGATCGCGACGTAGCGGTGACTACGGCACGCATGATAAGTGCACGGGTAGCTACCCCACATTGGCACGCGATCAGTCATTTCTGTAGTGGGTACGCCCAAAAGTACAGCACGAAACAGCACAGGGCCTTACCCTCTCAGAACAGAACAGGGGTCTCGCCCCTCACAGTCCGCATACCCTCGCCCGACTATCTCGGTTTGCCCAGTGGGCCTAACAAGAGTCGGTGTAGGGTGGCCAGTCCTAGCCCCCGGACCCGTAGGGCAGCTGGCTCCCCTTTACACTAAGGTGGTCGTAGCTCTCCTCGGTACCACGTACGCGAGTACCACCTTTGTTTCTACACGAAAGGGATAGTGGCTCCCCTTGGTACTTCGTATGCAAGATAGTCGCTCTCCTTAGTATTACGTATATAAGGGCCAGCTCACTTCCCGTGTACATACGAGATTCTTTCCGTATACAGGAGTTCTCCTTGCTCCCTGTAAGGTTCATGTTGTATTCATTTCATTTCATTTCTCAACATGCATATCTCGTTATTCACCCCCTGATTCTTATTCATATAACAGGAAGCTCGTGTTTTAATAATTGAAGAAGCATCACATCATGTATCCATACACTTGCTAGCAATTAGGGTTTTAACATGTAACTCAAAGTAAACAGTGTAACTCAAGCAATGTTCATTCGCTTCTGACCTAAAGTTCATTTCACATCCTAGGGTTCAATCAAGTTATTATAAACATGCACTTTACTTATTTAAATCTTAATATGAAGGTAAACCACTCTACTGGGAAACACGGAGGAATGGGGGCTAGAACTGCAGATCCTGTTGCCTCCGCGGGTCCTAAACACGCTACAAGCTAGAGACCTATACCAGTGACTAAATCACATCAGAGGAGTCCAGAACAGTATATAACTGTTACTAACACGTAGAAAAACTCGAACGGAAAACAACGGTACTTCATTTGCGAAAATCCGATTTCATTTGGGCCTCGAATGGGCTAAAAACGTGCACGTAGACCAAAATCAAACGTCTAGGACTAGGCCCAGATGTCTTAAACGACGTCAGAAACTCACCTTGTGTTCCTACGTTGCTGGCGGACATCTGGAACCCCTTGACAATCGTCCTGGGTTTTTCCAGACATCTGTCAGTGCACCCGGACGTCCGATAGGTCTATCAGGCGTCTGTGGAGATGTCCATTCGTCCTAAAGCACCTCGAAGAGCGTGCTTACGTGCCTTCCCAAGGCCTGTACCTATGCATGCATTCGTAGGTTTAAAACAACGGCACACAGCGCTGATGTACTTCATGTACGCGCATGCATGAGTGTACAGGACGTATACCTCGGCACTCCACGTAATTTCAGACATCCGGCTTCAGTTCCGGACGTCCGCTACTGCTCCAGACGTTTGTCAAATGCTCCAGACGTATGATACTGGAAAAATCCAATACGCAGAACTCCTCGTGATGCTCATCTTCTCACGTACCTTCGCCCGCAATGCCTGTAGCAGTGAGCCCAACAGCTGTAGGAGGTCGAGAAGCTCTTCTCCATGAGCTCTTCCTCCTCGTATGCACCCTCGTCTCCTCCCACATGAGCTCCTCCGAGCTCCTGCGGCTCTCGCGACTCCTCTGACCGCAACTCCTCCCCTCACAACTCCGGGAGCTCGCTGTTGCATCCGCAGCAAGGGCACTCCTCGAGTGTGAGCTCTCCTACTCGAGCTCCTCCGGTTGCGCACTCTCAAGCTCCCTTGAGCTCTCCTCCTCTCCTATGCCCTCCTTCTTCCTTGCTCACACTTTTCCCTCCCTCCTCCTCCGCTCGCGAGCTCCTCTCCTCCATGCGTGGCTACAGGTGGAGACGAGAAGGCCGTGAGAGCTCACCGGCAGACAAGGGAAGGAGGTGGAGGTGGTGGTGAGGGTGTGATGGTGAGGGTGGTGGGGTTTTAAATAGATGGGGGTTAGGGTTTTAGGGAGGAGAGGGGTGGTGAGTGTATGCGCGTGTGTGTGTGGGTGAGTGTGGTGAGGGAGAAGAGAGAGAGGGAAAAATTGTGGAAACTTCCCCACTATCCTCTCTTCTTCCCGTAAAACCCACACACTCAACTCAAAGGGTCAAAATTTTCGTTCACACCCCTAACTTTCTGGAGAAACTCCAAATGGTCCTTGGAAAGGGTCATTTCAGACGTAGTTTCTAACCCACGTTAGATACTTTGTTATTCGAGAGAGGCATGGACTGATATGCATAATTTCAGATAGACATACAGGCATAAAGGCAGCAATGAGGAATCCAGATGTAGGAATGCTTCCTCCTTATGTCCACTGGCGATTTTGTTTGCGTCATGTTTTAAGTAATTTCAATGACATTTACAAGAACATGGCAGCGAAGAAACTTGTGCAAAGAGCTTCCCTTGAGGCATGTCCCATGAAGTTTAATTCTTGTATGGAAAAACTTAATGAATTAAAGGAAGATGCTCCTACTTGATTTGAGAGGTATTCAATCCCTCCCGAAATGTGGACATTTGCTTTTGATGGTGGATATAGGTGGGGGTATTTGACAACCAACATATGTGGGACCTATAATGCAGTCTTAAAAGATGCAAAATCTTTGCTAGTTGCAGCATTAGTAAGGAAAACATTTCATAATTGTATTCTTACTTCTGAGATCGTCGAGGTATTGCAAAAGCAGCATTAGGTAGATTTGAAGTTTACACTACTTGGGCAAACAATAAGTTGCAAAAGTGAAAAACGGTTGCACATGGCCATACTGCACAATTATATCATTGGAGTTTGGAGTTACAATATGAAGTTGTTACTAGAGAATGACCTACAGCTTACGACATTAAAGGAGGGAGAACAAGATCAGTCAATATAGCAGCAAATACATGCACATGTGGGAAATGTCAGATATGGAGAATTCCATGCTCACATGCATTAGTTGCACTTGCACACAGGAACTTGAATTTGGATGAATTCATGCCACATTGGTATACTTGGGAGCAACAACTTCAGTGTTATGAAGGTAGATTTATCCCATTCTTGATAGGTAATCATGGACTTGGATGCCGATTGAATTCTCGAAAGTCATCCCAGATGTGGAGCGCAAGCGAACAAAGGGCCAGCCTAGATCAACTCGTTTGTGAAATGAAATGCATTTTCGAGAATCATCGCAACCAAATAATTGCAGCAAGTGTGGTGGCGCAGGACATACAAGACGTAATTGCCTTCCCCGGGCCACTTTGGCCTCCTCAGGAAATGTACCTCCATCCAATGAAATAGATGTGCCAAATTTGACCCATCCACTGTCCAGTACAAGTGGTTCGAGGTGTGCGAGGCAACTAAGAAAAAATAATGCAAGAAAGAATTTAAATAAATATGGTCTATGCGGAGAAAGAATTTAAATAAATGTGGTCTATGTGGTGGTTGATTGCACAGCAAAAATATACCAATAAATATGCCATCTTGTGTTATTTCCTAGTATTGCCCATGCATCTTATATAACCCTACTTGCATTTGTAAATATATACCTACATGCATTTATAAAGAAGGAAAGAGAGTGAGAATAAATGGCCATCCAATCCACTTCCATTATTAACATTTTCCTTGAGTGTGGCGTTGCAATTTCACCATTTCTCTTTTTTTTTTATTTTCTTTTTCTCTTTATCATTTCATGCGGCTGTAGGGCATAGTGCGTCGCACCTCTCCTCGCCGCTCCTCTGCCAGCAGCATGGGGAGAGGCGTGCTCTCCCTCTATAAAATACCATGCACTCCCCCTTGCTACGGCAGCCGGCATCCCACCTTCATACTGACCCACCACCACCCTCAGGCAACACCTCACGCACCGCTGGCCACTCTCCTTGCCTCTCCCTCTCCATACACAGTTCCTCTTCTCACAAGTTGAGAAGAGGCACACCGTGTGCAGGAGAAAGCTTACAGTGGTCTCAGACCACCACTGTGAGTTCCACTACCGCCAAGCTCCGTCGTGAGCAGTTGGGCGTGGTGGCTTCTTGCTTCATTTTTTTATTTGCATTTTTCTTTCTTTTTTCGTTTTGTTGCTATTCTTCTCCTCCGCCATTAATGCAGAGCTCCAAGCTCTGAAGCCTGTGCACCCGCGCACCTCCAGAGCACCTGCGCCCCTCCAGCTGGCCACTGCCAGCCCCGAGCAGATCGCTCGAGGCTTCTTTCCGCGTGCGCAAGCACTCCACAGCGCCGGTAGTGCGTGAAACCCGCTCCAGCCAGTCGCTAGACTACGCACGCACTGTAGCGTGCAGTCTGCGCGACACTGTAGCCACTGGCTCGCTTCTCACTTAGCCAGTGGCTACATCGCTCTCTCTCCTTGCCCGCACCCGCTCCAGCCGGTCACCGCTTACCTGCGCGCGCACATTCGCCTTCGCCTCTGCGCCCGCGCACCAACGCGCCTCCAGACGACACACGACGCCTCCATATGTCTTAACTCATCACCCTCCCAATGCATAGCCCTTGCGCGTTGCGGCTCTACGCGCAAACCTCGTGCACTGCGCGTGCGTGCTCCTTCCTCTTTGCACGCAGTGCGGTGGTCCTTCAGCACCTGCACTGCGTGCCTTCCTCCTCCAGCGCGCACACACACACACTGATGCACACACACACACACCTTGACACATACACACAGACACTCACACACTCACGCATACACACACACACATATACACACAGTCACATACTCTCACCCTCACATATATTTACATATACATAAATATATATACACATATATATATTCATACACACACATGCACGCGCACGCGCACACACACACACACATATATCCACTTATCCACATTCCCCAATACACATATTCTCCTCACATACACTACCCATATACCCGTGCACTCACCCCTCCACCGCGCATCGTATAGCGGGAATATTCGCACCAGTTGTTGATATTCCCCAATACCCGCGCAAAGCAATCGCGTCCACCCTCACTCACACACATCCGCTCCACACTTCACGCGACACTTAGTCTTGTTGGTTGCGTCTTGCTAGACGTGAACCAACTTGATACCGTGCTACATCCTATTCACATTTCCATCTTCACCCCTATCTATATAACATCTATATAACTATACATATTCTATATCTACTATATATACATATATAGATATACTAAGCTAAGTATTTCTTTTCATTGCATTCTATTTTTGCTTTCAATTTGTCTTTCTTCCTGCTACTAAAAAGACAAAAAGTATAAAATAGAAAAGATAAATCTTGATTTGCAGGCACACAGTCTAGTGTGTGGTGAGATAGGATTCGTTGTATTTTGGCGTATAGCCAAGGACTTATTTGAGGGTGTGCCTCAAGAACAAGTTTATCGGAAAAGAAAAACCTAAAAGTCAAGAAAACCAAAAGCATAATAAACGTAAGGAAGAGATACGTTTTAGGAAAGGCGTAGAAACTTCGCAAATCTCCTAATCCCTGCCTCTTTGAGATCGACCCTAGGCCTAAAAGTGATAAAACTAAAATCAAGTAGGCCAGGTTAAAAATTCTGTGAAATTGGTGTAGACTCGACTTAGATTAATTCACTATACTCATTTCGACATTAATATCACCATTTTAATAAAGCTTATTCAAGTACGCACCAGTGGTCTTGGACATAATAGGAGACATTATAGTAATATTGGTATGTTCATTTCTTTTAACTACTTAAACCATTAGTATTATCAATTGTTTTTGTGTACTTGCAATTTTGTTGTATAATACCTTCGTAGTAATTTCTAGTTAATGTTATCACAAAACTAAAAAAAGTTGTGAGAGACCTTACATGTGGATGTGTGTGCACAAGATAAATATATTGAGAATTTTGCCCGAGGGGACCTTACAGAGATTGCTCCATATTTGGATAAGTAGTGAAGATCTTAATTATAGGCAATCCTTTAGAATTGGATGCTGCTCATGTTATTTTGGGTGCAAAGGCGGCATAGGTTGCCAAGACAGCTTTGGTAGGTACCATAGCCTTTCAACTTCAAGGTATATGTTATCTCATAGGTTGGAGAGTGGTAAACTGTATAAACCATCCATCCTTATGGTGCTAAATTGAACAAGGAGGTATTGAGCAGTTTATGAGTGCTTAAACATCTTTAGGTTACCATCTCGCTCATTTTTGTAAGGACCTGTCCGTGCTAAGTTTATTTCCTGCCTCTTGAATAATTGGATGCCTAGACCTATAGGTCTGCATACAGCTCAGATAGAGGCAAAAATCGAGGTCATGGTTGTTAGCCAGACATAAAGTGACCTTTTTTCCGTTGGTTTCTTTCTTAGAATGCTCCAGATGGACTATTAATTAGCAATTAGATGACAAAAAATGAAGTTCCTGCTTCCAACTAATTAGCCATGATCCTGAATCGAGGTCAGACAGAAAGTGACCTTATGAAATACACAGTGCATGCATGTCATAAGGCCCTATGAAATACCGGAGCTGCATTAAATAATTTCCCAACTATGGAAATTTCAATAATCTTAAAAAAGCAAGAGGTAGAAAAGTTATAGCTTTTCCTATACATACCACTTCCATCAGCATGTTTAGTTTTCAATTCACTATATTGCAAAAAATGGACTTTTAAATGAAGGGGATAACAGTATCTCATTTAAATGGAATTTAAAACCTCTGATTTTATTGGTCAAAATCCCCAACGCCTTTTTATAAAATAGTAGCTATATTATGCACCTATATTATGGATTTGACATAAAAGTGACTGGTAACTGCTCCTTAATAATTTATAGCAACTCCTTAAATAACTTGATGCTTGTTAATAATATTTGCAGATGGATCCAAGACTCATTGATCGTGAGCTACTATACTTATAGTTGGAGCACCGTTCACAGTTTGTGTGGGAAGGGCATGTAATCATCATTGGATTTGCAAATAATTATTTTTTATTACACATTTAATTCTCCCAAGCATTAACAGCGGTATATTTGTGGTACGGTTCAGCATGGCTAAAATGTAAGCGAAGAAAAGTTAAGTTGTGTCATAACTAGTTGGACGATCGTATTGTGACGTGCATACATGAGGCTGGTTTTGGATTTCTTCTGCAGCTACCATTTATATTTTTGGATTGGCATCTCATCACTGCATTGATGGAGCGTTGGTGACCCGAGACACATTTTCACATGCGTCATGGAGAGATGACAGTTACTCTCTAGGATGTAGCACTAATCTTGGGCCTGTCCATTGATGGCTTACCAGTGACAAGTATTACGTTATACTACATAATTCTAGGATGCGTTACTTCATTATTTGTAACGATAAATGTGCTTTTTATTTTCAGGCGTAATGAAAGTAGACTCCTGATATAACACATGCTAAGAGCTATTCGGAGTTAGACCTCCTGTTGAACGATTACGAACGCTACGCTAACGTGTTCGGTTTGTCGTTGTAGTTCGAAAGCGAAGAATTCGTGTTCAACAAATAAAATTTATATCGAAATTAAAATTCCGGGTTGAACACAGGGAGGTGGACGTTTGATTTATATTCGCAATTATATTTTTTTTAGGATTTTTGATAAGCAAGGCGATATAATTACAATGGAGCTATCAGACTAAAAGAAAGAGAGAGAGAGAAAGAGAGAGAGAGAGAGAAAGAGAACATGCATTCAGTATTTTAATTGTTTATATAATCAAACTAAATAAAAGTTACACTAGAAAGCGGAAAATCAATTATACTATAAAGCAGGAAAATTCTACACTAGAAAAGCTGTAAATAAGAATGGGAGAGAGAAGTTATCCTCCTCGAAGATTACTTGGAGGATGAGCCGGACGGGACGACGCCTGGACGAAGGAGAACGAAGCAGGACGAAGCAGAAGAACGGGAACGGAGCAGCATGCCGTCGTCGTCGCGGGATCCACTTTCGAAGGAGAACGAAAATTGGACTTTATCTCGCGAGAAGCATCCCTGGTGTGGGACAAGCTTCTCTTGAGCTTTAGAGGGGTAGAGAGGAGAAAGAAGGGATGAAAATTTCGTATGGAGGGGGTCTCCTTTTATAGTTGCAAGGAGTGGGGGCAAAATGGACATTATAACATCAAAACAATAAATGAGAGGCCTTTGGTGACGGATAAATCCGTCACTAAAGCCCCAACGTGGGCGTAGCTTCCGCACCCACGCGCGCCCGCTCAGCTTCTCGCGCGCGCAATGGCTTCCCACGTTCGTCGATTCTCAGACGTCTGATCGCGAGATCGGACGGCTTAAGACGCATCTCCACCCGCTGTTGCGCCCGCCTGGTGCGTGCGATCGCGCGTGAACTCTATTGGGCAAGCGCAGCCGTCCGATCGCGATCCAACGCCCACCCGTGCCCAATTGCTTGTGCCTGATTTGAGGCTCGCGAGACTCGATCCCGCGACCTCTGCTTCGCCCGTCGCTTCATCTCCGCTATGCTACGCCGTCGAGAAGGTCGCGAGGATGATTTTAATGCGCTGCGTCCACAGCTGTTGGATCGAGATCCAACGACGAAGAGGGGGCGGGTGCGCGGTCTTCATGGAATGTAGGCGGCCGTTTGGGCGGCCGAGATGGCGCCACATGGCGCCATCTTGGCCGTCCATCTTCTGAAAGTTGTAGATGGTGCCACGGATGTCGGATTGACTCGATTTTTGTGTCGTTGAGCTACGATCGTCGATCCAAATTCATCCGTGCGGTTGGATTTGTCATCTGAAGTACGGATTTTCACCATCCTGGCCCTTGATCCTCTAGGATTCCTCGGTCACTATTCGATGCTACGGATGTCTGATTAGGGCGATCTTGGAGTCGTTGAACTCCAATCGTCGCCCTGATCACATCCATACGGTTGGATCTTTGATCTGAGGCCCCGACAAAATGTTTGCCCTATCCAAGCACATAAAAGGAGACAATTAACCTCCATTTTATTCAAACTACTATAAATGCAAGATGATGCATGTTATGCAATATTTATATCATGAAATGCAATCCTATACTTAAGAACATGCATAAATAGACATTTTAAGTAGTGTAAATGTGTTTACATCATACCCCCATGCTTATCTTTTGCTAGTCCCTAGCAAAAACTATATGCTATTTATAAAAGAATTAGGTTGGATTATTTGGACTTGAGTTATTTTCAATAATTGAGAAATTGTCTACTTAGGAACTGAACTTTCACAGACACAATAGTGCCTGGGTATCAGCCAAAATGCAGACCGCCTCAAGCCCTCGCCTTATTAAAAGAAAAATTTCTTTTTCTCCTTTTCTCTTTTCTAATTTTTTTGGATTTTCAAATTTTAGGGTTTAAGAGTGACTTTCTATGACCATTCAACTCAACCAAGATTTGATGAGAACCCTAAGCTTTAAGCATCTTATTGTGATTGTAATAGACTCGTTGACCGACAGTTAGAACGGACTTCGGATTTCTACGCCTCTAGGTGACCTAACAAGAATTCTGCCTAAAGGTGTATCTTTACAACCGGTAGCTTTTTCCCTACTTTTATTTTTTTTTTACGGGGTCAACACAAGGGTGAATCCAGTGTATATCTCTTCGGTTTATTCTACTTCTCCGCTTCTTCCTAAGTGTTTTGGGAATTTTTAGTGCATTTTCTGAGCTGGGTTTTGGACAACCGGTCGATGAGCTGTTACCACCGACAACTTGCCAGCCATACTCGTGCGGCGAAGTGTGGCTTATTTCTTTTTGTTCTTTTCTCCTTTTTTTTTTTTAAATAGGTGGCTTCCCTGGTCTAAGATTTACTTAAAGGCAGCAAACAGAGAAAGGTCCAGTGACTAGGCTCTGGACAACCTACCTATGTGCTGTTACCCACGATAACTTGCCAGCCATATCACCCTAGAAGGTTCATTAGTTACCCAATTTCCGTTAGAATCGTCGAACAACGAGTCAGTGCAAAGAAAGTGTAGATGCTTAAAATTCAAAATTCCCTCAAATCAGAGGGTGGGTTGATAAGTCGTGTACTTATCACCCAAACTTATTTATTCCAATTATAATAGAATTAAGATGGCGAGGACTCAAAAACAAATCCACATTTTAGTGGATACACAGGCTAATTAAGTCCAAAGACCTGAAGGGTCTTTGTGTTCAAATCCTAATGTAGTATTTCCTAAGATTGAACACTTTCTTAAACCCAAATTCTCTTTCCTAATTCCGAATTTTTTTTTAGTAGAAAAGAAAATAAAACAAATCTACGGAGCTGACGAATGAATTCAGAGATAAATATCCACCCCCCCATGCCTATCTAATGCAATGTCCTCATTGTATTAAAAAGACATAAAACCGAGTGGGAAAGCGTAAAAAGCACCTGAATTGCGTGAATGTCAGGTCCGCTCCGAGATGAAAATTAAGAAAAACTGTATATGTGCTGAGTTTAGTGCCTTCAGCTAGGCACACAGTACATGGAAAAGAAATGAAGAATTCACAAGTGCAGGTCAGAATCAGAATGAACAGAAGAATCCTCTGACCTGTCAGCAGAGGTCCACAGATGTGGACCAGATTGTGGTGCAGACCCACACCCCATAATCGAGAATATCTTAGGTTCTGGATAAAAATTACCCAAAACCTAAAATCAGAATGTAAGCGGGGTCGGGCCTGCGATTTATGAGGATGCAACCCAAGACCAAAAAATCGGGTTACAGAGAATTGAAACTCAAAAGGATAATCGTTGAATGTGTGCTTGAGTTGAACATCCTCGAAACAAATGTCGTAAGGGTTCTGATTTGATGGTTTCAGCTTAAAAGGAACCCTTCGACTCAATCTTCCATTTCCTCCAAAATTAACTTCCCAAATCAAAACTTCCCAGCTCCTATCCTCCTCATTCAGCATATCAAATTCTAGGACCTCTTGTATATTCATCACCCCGTCTGAAATTTCCGAGTCTAAATGATGTGGCAGAATCAAAATTGACTTGGGTTTAATTATCTTAGAATTAGAATCATCAATAAGCTCAACAGGGTGTAACTGATAATCATGGCATTAAATTGATTCCTCCAGAAAATGTGACTCTGAATCCGTAATGTGTGCCCTAATAAGATCAGTGTCCTCAGTTATTGGGCTATCAAATGATCTATCAGATTCCTCAGGCCCAATCATCTCATAGAAATCGTGTTCAGAAAACTCGCGTGAGACTTCGCAACTTGAATCTTCACCATCAGGATCCGTATCAATGTATGACCCAAAATCATTTGTCACTTTCTGTTCCAAGGAGACATACGTTTCCTCGTAACCCGGCTTAGGGATCTCAGGTGAAGAAATCAGATCATCCTTAATTGGTTGTTTTAATTCAATCTGGTCAGCCTCGTAACACGTGTCCCCCCCAACAGGTGCCTGAGCAAGTTCTGTCATTGGCTTTCCTGAAGAGGGTTCATCCTGAGAATTATTCCAAGATTGAATTAAAGCAACCACGAATCTCATCCTCAATTTCGCTAATTTCCCAAGTAGAAACTCACCTGGGTTCTTATCCTTAACGTCCTGGAGCCAATCCAACAAAGACTTGTTTAAATCATCAATCATTTCAATTAGGGGCTCCAATCTCTCAATGCAAGGTATTGGCTGAACATCTAAAGACTGAATGATATTCCTCAAGTTAGCCAGAACCTTATCTTGAACCTGGTTAACCTGAACCAAATGAGTTGGTTCAGGGTTGGGCGGGTTTGGGCTCAAAGCAGGGGAATTAACGAATTGAGACTTGTTATACCCTTCCTGATAATAGGTCATTTCAGATTGTTGAAAAGATGGTGATGACCTAAAGGCAGTGAAATTAGGGGATGGGTAAGGATCGGTGTATCCTTCTTGATTGTAGATCGTATTAGGCTGTTCATGAAAGGAAGAAGATCTATAATCGATGTAGCTCTGAGAAGGATAGAAATTAGAATGACGGAGGTCTGGAATTGTATCCCCAATCTGAATTATCCCAACTAACTGATGGTTGATTACAATACGAGTTGGGATAATCGTCATGTTGAGGATAATTCACAACAGGAGGGAAAGAGCGGGAATGCGTGAAATATGTGGAAGGATTCATGAGACACGGGAGGAAGAAAGACGTCCTGCAATACAAACAATCAAACCTGTCCTTAAATGGGTTAGCCTAAATACCTACAGACCCTCAAAACCCGTCTTGAGATAAAGGAATGATTTGATCTACTTCCGTCTGTTCAATCCAACCAGTTAGAAGGAGGGACTGGGGAGAAGGTTCTTCCTTCGGTTTGTGCCTCCGGTTCCTAGTGTACCCCCTAGCCGCGATCGTTTGACTCTACTCCCCTAGCTAGACATCATATTGAACAGTAGAAACAGACTAATCGAAAATAATCTCGTTCTGAGTTCTGAAGAGCGAGTTCAATCCTTAAGGCCAACGTCTACTTTGTTTTATTTAGGGCTAGGTTTAAATGTGCTTTGGAATGTGATGGGCCCTTTAAATTGGTTGTGCCCTTAATGATTGATTGATTTGTGTGTGCGTGGACAACTAGTGGTTTTCAAGTAAGATTATTTTTGATTAGGTGAATTTTAAGGTTCAAATCTTGCTTAGTAGCTTTTAGGATTCAATTTTAGGTGTTTTCAAACAGGTTTCGTTGGCACACCGGGTTTTGCAAGCACATGTGAAGATGTTTTCCTTTAAAGTTTAAAAAGAATGTGGAGTGCCTGGTAAATCCCTAAGAGTTAAGCCTAATTGGCAGCTACTTGATGAGTTTATTTTATTTGAAGTGGTGCGACCCAATCAACTCAAACAATTGGCCTGATGCACCACTTAATTAGGCACACAAATGATTACATAATCTGATTTCTACTCAATTATGTGTTGCTTTATGTGTACCGGTTCCACAGATTAGAACTCGGTTGAGTAGAAACAAATCAATTCGGTTAAGTGCCTTTAAATGTGGGTGTACGTTGTGTTTGTTGAAAATTGCCCCACAAAATTATCTTTTTTTTTTTTATATATATAAATGGAGGTGGAATGAATGTGAGTGAGAATCCAAACAACCAAATTATTCCTAGGATTTATGCAAACACCTAGGTTAATTGGAATTTGGATTCAATGTGGCGAATGAAATCTATGGAGGGGGAAAGAATGGGGGATAACTTACAAAACCTTCCCCAGCACTTTACTCCAATCTACCGCTTTTGCTCGTCTCAAAAGAGTACCTGCAATTACAATAAGAAAGGAGAAAAGTTAAGTAAATGATTTGTAAGTTACAAAATGCGAAGAGAAATCAAAGATCGTCGCCTCCTCGGCAACGACGCCACATTATTGAACGTATTACGAACGCTACGCTAACGTGTTCGATTTTGGAAAACCTGTCGTTGTAGTTCGAAAGCGAAGAATTCGTGTTTAACAAATAAAATTTATACTGAAATTAAAATTCCCGGTCGAACACAGGGAGGCGGACGTTTGATTTATATTCGCAATTATATTTTTTTAGGATTTTTGATAAGCAAAGCGATATAATTACAATGGAGCTATCGGACTAAGAGAGAGAGAGAGAGAGAGAGAGAGAGAGAGAAAGAGAACATGCATTCAATATTTCAATTGTTTATATAATCAAACGAAATAAAAGTTATACTAGAAAGCGGAAAATCAATTACATTATAAAGCAAGAAAATTCTACACTAGAAAAGCTGTAAATAAGAATGGGAGAGAAGTTATCCTCCTCGAAGATTGCTTGGAGGACGAGCCGGACAGGACGACGCTTGGATGAAGGAGAACGAAGGAGGATGAAGCAGAAGAACGAGAATGGAGCAGCACGCCATCGTCGTCGCGGGATCCACTTCCAAAGGGGAACGAAAATTGGACTTTATTTCGCGAGAAGCATCCCGGGTGTGGGACAAGCTTCTCTTGAGCTTTGGAGGGGTAGAGAGGAGAAAGAAGGGATGAAAATTTCGTATGGAGGGGGTCTCCTTTTATAGTTGCAAGGAGTGGGGGCAAAATGGACATTATAACTTCAAAACAATAAATGAGAGGTCTTTAGTGACGGATAAATCCGTCACTACAGCCCCAACGTGGGCGTAGCTTCCACACCCACGCGCGCCCGCTCAGCTTCTCGCGCGCGCGACGGCTTCCCACGTTCGTCGATTCTCAGACGTTCGATCGCGAGATCGGACGGCTTAAGACGCATCTCCACCTGCTGCTGCGCCCGCCTGGCGCGTGCGATCGCGCGTGACGCCCCGCGTTCAATCGCACGTGAACGCTATTGGGTACGCGCGGCCGTCCGATCGCGATCCAACGTCCGCCCGCGCCCAATCGCTTGCGCCTGATTTGAGGCTCGTGAGACTCGATCCCGCGACCTCTGCTTCGCCCGCCGCTTCATCTCCGCTACGCCACGCCGTAGAGAAGGTCGCGAGGATGATTTTAATGTGCCGCGTCCACAGCCGTTGGATCGAGATCCAACAGCGAAGAGGGGGAGGGTGCGCGGTCTTCATGGAATGTAGGCGGTCGTTTGGGCGGCCGAGATGGCGCCACGTGGTGCCATCTTGGCCGTCCATCTTCTGGAAGTTGTAGATGGTGCCACGGATGTCGGATTGACTCGATTTTTGTGTCGTTGAGCTGCGATCGTCGATCCGAATTCATCCGTGCAGTCGGATTTGTCATCTAAAGTGTGGATTTTTGCCATCCTGGCCCTTGATCTTCTAGGGTTCCCCGGTCACTATCTGATGCTACGGATGTCTGATTAGGGCGATCTTGGAGTCGTTGAACTCCAATCGTCGCCCTGATCACATCCATATGGTTGGATCTTTGATCCGAGGCCCCGACAAAATGTTTGCCCTATCCAAGCACATAAAAGGAGACAATTAACCTCCATTTTATTCAAACTACTCTAAATGCAAGATGATGCATGTTATGCAATATTTATATCATGAAATACAATCCTATGCTTAAGAACATGCATAAATAGACATTTTAGGTAGTGTAAATGTGTTTACATCACCTCCCAACCTAAAGGGGGCACGTGTGAGCCTGACATGGCTCGTGCAAACATTTCGTGACTTGCCAGAGGGGGCACCAGATGATGTCGTTCAGCAATATGCTAGAGCGTACATTCTACAGATGATGGGAGGGGTGTTGCTCCCGGGCAAGTCTGGCTATTTAGTTTCATTGATATTCTTACCGCTAGTGAGGGACTTCGGAGTTACGGCTTGATATAGTTGCTGATCTGCATGCCTTCCTTATCTATACCAATAACTTTGTTTAGCCACATGTAGTATCACAGGACAGATCGGGGGATCCTTGATATTGCTGTTGATATGGGCATGGGAGCGATTTCCACACATCGCTCCCATTCTACATAACTCACCTGATTGGCATGGTAGACGCATCGCTTGTTGGTGGGGGGCTACATTCGATGTAACAAAGTGCCTATCACATGTTCCATGCCCTTACCACATTTCATTTGACTTACAATCAGCAGATCAGGTATACGATTTTCAATTTTTTTTAATGAAATTCAATCACTTAATCAACTTATAAGCGTGAACAAATTTTTTTCTTGTAAGTTGTATGGGAGCTATATACTGAAGCAACACTAGTAGAAGTAATAGCTCAATATCTTGTTGGTTGAGACTTTTGGCATGCTACAATGCCCCTTATTATGTTCCACATAGTGGAACAGTGTTTTACAGATCGTGTCACACGTCAGTTTGGAGGGTGACAGAGAGTACCAGATAAATGTGACATGAATTCCAACCTTCATGGGATGGATCTTAGGGGAAAAATGACACCGACTGGGTGGAACGCCATGCATCTCACATAGAAGGATGGGATGCACGTCGCCAGCGAGGAGTACAGATTGACCCCATAGGTGATGAGCAGTAGAGCATAACACCAAACTATGCTGCGTGGTACCATAGTTTTACTCGCAGATGCATAGGTCATCACAGGGAAGTTTTGTGGAGCGAGGTATATTATTCATAATTATTTAAATTTTAACTAGTTAATAATTGTTTGATTTAACATATACGTTCAATTTTCAGCTGGCTAAGTGGGATAAACCTGCCAATTTATTAGAAGAAGAAAGGCCTAATCTCGATGAGCTACGGACACTTATCAATGACACGTGGGAAGACGTGCGAGATGAGATAGGTCGACATTTTGTTGAGGTTGAGCCACCCAGGTATGGTGCTGATGACAATGAGGCTATTCATCCTTTCATGGGACATCCACGTCGAGGACGAGGTTAACGTCTGGGGCGAGGACGAGGACGATAGAGAGGTCATGGAGATGACTAGCAGGGGGAGGACCAACATGGAGAGTTGCAGGCGATGGATGGGCAATAGGAGCAGTACTAGGAGCAGCTACCGATGGATGTACACAACCAACCAGAGATAGAGCACGACCACTCGACGCTGGAAATGTAGGAGCAGCACCATGAGTAGCATTAAGAGAAGCTACCGATGAATGTACACGACCAGCCAGAGATAGAGCACGACCACTCGACGCTGGAGGTGCAGGAGCAACACCACGAGCAGCATTAGGAGTAGCACCAGGAGCACCATAGAGGATCGTTATCAAGGGCTATGGTTGACATTGACTTCCTCACTCCATTCGTTATCACGACTGATGCATCACCTGTCACCCCACCTGCACCTAGAAAGATCCATGCATAACATTATCAGTTGGGAGAGAGTCTTTCACATGATGCATCGTATGTTACACATCTATCATTACAATCCCCCCTCTTTGGGATGGGCTCACTTATTGACGAGATTAACTCACAATCTTGCATTGAGCATATACTAGCTATGGAGTCTATCACGACTTATAAGAGAAGAAGAAAGGACTAGTTCTTTTTTGTTTTCTTTTTGCATATATTTGACTCTAAACATGTAATGCCAATGTATTATTTTCTGATGTATACATATCAGTCTTTGCATATTTTGTATTATAGTGTTAACTTTGGTTTGTATTAGTATTACTATGTGTGTTTTCTCATTAAATGAATGGGTATTCTATACTTTTACATGCTTATTTTGATGGTGTTTAGTTTGGAATCTTTATGGATTATGTCAATATCATTGATTTAACTACTTTTCGATCGTGAATAATTTGCACATATTACATGTATCTACATTGTAAATATTTCTTTACATTGCAGATAGCATTAGCAGGGATACAACAGCAGCATCAGCAAATTTAGTAGCAGTTGCAGTAGCAAATTCAGTAGCAACAAGAATGGCAGCAGCAAACCAGTAGCAACAGTAGCAAAATTAGCAGCAGCTGTGAAATAGGTATTAGCCTCAAAGTCGTGTCCTAGGAACACGACTTTGGTTATAAATAGTAAAGTCATGTTCTGGGAACACGACTTTGCTGTTACCATCAAAGTCGTGTTCTAGTAACATGCTTTGGTCATAAATAGTAAAGTTGTGTTCTGAAGACACGATTTTGGCATATATAACGAAGTAAGTTTTTTACACCGATAAATAATAATTTATATTTTTTAAAAGTCGATCGTATAAAATTTTTTGGAAGGTCGAGGAAGGAGGGTGATGAGGAGGAGGAAGAGGCGAAAGGGTAAAGGGACAAAAGAGCTTGTTTTTTTTGTTAAAATATATAAAATTATCTTACCATCAAGTGCATCATAGGAGTCAATTGTGAAAGTGATCTTACTTTTTTGATAGGTGAATGATATCAAATTAATTATGATTAATCGTAATATGTAGGTAAAAATTTATTTTAAATAACTATATCATAATAATTGAAAGGTTTTTGATAATGTTTAAAGAAAATAAAAAAAAAAGAAAATTTTTACTTTATCCCCCAAAAATTTTTCACATATTTTCCAATGCATCCTCTTCCTCCTACTACTCCACCTCCTCCCCGATCGTCCATGGGCCAACGGAGGTGGTTGAAACGACGGTGACTCCAGTACCCGTTCATGTCCACAGGACCCATCCTCAAGTGAATTCTCGGTCGGGTTTGACCCTGCGACCGCCCTCCAGCTAATGATATCTCGCAAGGCGAACCCAAGTCCAGACACGAAGCAACGTCTTCGGCACCGGGAGCTTCACCGCTTGCGACAGCGAGGGCGATCCTTTCGTTGAGGTGATGGTGGACTCCAATATAATAGGTCTATCCCAGCCCTACTCCCACCGGACCATGGAGGGATCGAAGACACTGTAGTTGATGCTGTGGATTCGGTGGGGGGTCTCCCACAACTTCCTCTAGGAATTTACCCACCCACCTTCTCCCACCTCGTTCGTTATCGCGTCCAACGGCAACGCAAGAACCAGTCTCCTCCTGCACCACGCGCTGCACTCCCACAGGCATCACACCCTCCCCTCTCCCCCATCAAATCCCCCATACTAATAAGACCACAACGGACGTACAACAATTCCCCTCTCTCCTTTGCGGGATTTGCTCGGAAACGAGGAAGAGCCGCGACTTGTGTCAAAGTCTACCTCCGCAAAGCCTTCGACTCCTTGAGCCACCCCGTCCTGCTGGGTGTCCTTCGATCCAAAGGCTTTGGTGAACACTGGCTGCACTGGACCCGCCAATGCATTGGGACCACTTCTTCTTTCTCTATCCTTGTGAACGGCTCCCTGGAGGGTCCTCAGAGACCCCCTTAGCTCCTATTTATTTGTCCGTGCTATGTAGGTGCTCTTTGACCTCTGCTGTAGGGAGCGGTTGACTGTGGCACCATTAAGCGCTTCAAGCTTCATGGCACGTCGACGACCTGCTTGTATTTAAGAAGCCCACCCCCCGTGGCTCTCTTGTGCTACGGGAATGTCTCCTTGACTTTGAGTCTCTCTCGGGGCTTAAGGCCAATGCTGCTAAAAGCAAGATCTTCCTCTCGAGCGCTTCTCGGTGTCCCGTCGCTTTCTGTCTCTGGGTGGGCTTCTCGCTGGATCAGCTCCCGACAAATTACCTGGGCGTCCCCTTATCGAGCAAGACTTCCTATTTGGCAGATTGTGGTCCTCTTGTCGACCGGATTAGAGCTGTTCTCTGCGGATGGAAACCCAAAGCTCTCTCTGTTGCTAGCTGCCTCCAACTCTTGAAGTCTGTTGTGTACGAGATGCTGCACTACTGGCTGGGGGGAGGCACTAATCTCGACCCCCATCCTTGATCGCACAAGCTCTTTGTGGCAATTTTCTTTGGGACTACCACACCCCAGCCATTTCTTGGAACTTACTTTGCCTCCCCAAGGAAGAGGGCGGTTTGGGTCCGAGGGATCTCAAGACCTTGCAGAAGGCTTTTGCCATCAAATGGATGTGGCGTCTACTCCACCCCCATTCCTCCATTTGCGCACCATGGTCCTTGGGAGGATACGGTAGTGGCAGAGACTTCTGGGCTATTCCCCCCTTTTGCAGGGGATTCAAAAATTTGGAGGGCCATCCTCCTGGCACGACAGCTGGCCTCCCCTCGATTTTCAACTAATGATACTGGTGAATGGCTTTGGCATGGTAGGCTCCCCACTCTGTTGCGGGTTCGGGTTGTCTAGGATCATATGAGAGACCGTCGGGATTGCGTTAGCTGGTGAGGGATCCTTTGGTTCCCGCATAATGTCGCAAAGTTTTCCTGCTGCTCATTTAAAGCCTTCAGGGTTGTTTACCCACCCTTGATAGGCTCTCTAGGTGGCAGCAACTCGCCTCCACACGTTGCTACCTTTGTGGTGGTAACGAAGATGAATGAATCCCTTGACCATCTTTTCTTCCGTTGCAGCTTCTCGTCTTATGTCTGGGATATGTGCTGCCTTAAGCTTGGACTACAAGTCAATGGTCAGTGCAGCCTTACCGAAGCGGTGGAGGACACATCTTACTTCTCTAGAAGATCACCAGTGGGCGTACTTGCTTGTTAAGCTTTGGTAGGCACCATCTGGTGGATCTATGCATATTAGAAATCTAGCTTGGGTAGAGGGAACCCAATCTCATGCTGACCGCACTTTCAGGTCCATCGCGTTGGAGACCCGTCTCTCCCTTCGTGGGTTGTTGCGCGAAGGTGCTCCGTCTCATTTTGGTGATGTTCTTTTGAACCGGAGCCTGTAATCCCTGTTGTCTGATTTACCCCTTGTCGCCTCTTCTGTGAGGGCGTTTTTGTACGGCAGTGTTCAATTGTTTTTGTTTATCTGGGAGAAGCCCTCCCACCGACATCTTTCATACTTTTCTTTATAATATATACCAACTTTTACCTCTCAAAAAAAATTCCCCTCCTCCATTCTCTATCCTACACGTACAATGCGACGGCAACAACACCGCCTCATGTAAGTATAATTTTTTTATTTTTAATTTTTTCAAAAAATATATATATTTTAAAGTTTAACCGAATAACTTTACAAGGATAAATATATAAATATAAAATACACCAAGGTATATTCATCTTTCTAAATATTTTTAAGAACTTACATATATATATATATATATAAAGCCTATCACTTGAGCACTATACTTAAAAAAGGGATAAATGTGCATCACATAATAAATATTCGATGAAGATACCGGTGTGTTACAAAAATCACCTATTTTTACAACGATGATTTTCCATTGCACCACATATAAAGAAACTATCAAAATAGAAATTTACAGCTACCTAAAAATCCGAATTCGGTAAAGTTTAATCTAATCAATATTTTAAAAATAGCTACCGATATAAGTGCCTGTATGAAATATAAAATCATAATTCAACATTGCTTATGGAACTAGCACATAGATTACATTTAAAATATGGAAAAAAATTGTAACAACAATGAATGTATTTTGTAATAAGAAATGTATATGTTGCAAAAAGAAAAAATATTGTAACAAACATGTCACATACTAAATGTAAATCCTATACATCGATAAAAATATATAATATCATAATACACACAAATAATCATGAAACTACCAAAATAATCACGAAAGATATGAATAATAGGATACATTTCATGTTAGAATATTTAAACAATTATAACAAATTTAAACTTTTTTATAATATCGTGTAAATAATATTGTAACAATTACACTATTATCCTGTGAACAATAAGAATGGGTTTTATAACATTATAATGACTCTTGTAACACATCTTTGCATTACATATACACAAACGTCAATAAAATAAATTATTTTATAACATTTCTTGTGTTACAAGACGTAATGATTCTTTTCCTCGTAAAAGAAAAATTGTGAGAATAATGATAAGATATGCAATCGTAATACGTTAAAATGTTTAATCGGGAACACTATGAAATACACAGTGTATGCCATGTTGTAGTGTGTATTTAATGATTTTTAATTATAATACAAAAATGGATACTATCGGGAACACTATGAAATACACTGTGTATGCCATGTTGTAGTGTGCATTTAATGATTTTTAACTATAATACAAAAATGGATACCATCGGGAATACTATGAAATACACTGTGTATGCCATGTTGTAGTGTGCATTTAATGATTTTTAACTGTAATACAAAAATGGATACTATTACTTTAGGTGTCTAAAGTTAGGTGGACTTTCTTGTATTACAAAAAATCGGTGGCGATACATTTTCCCATGTAAAAAGATTGCACCATATATAATAGCATATAAACTTGTAATACACTGTATGTAAAAGATAAAATTGTAATATATTGTTGAAAAGAAATTTACTAGATATTGTCAGTTGTGAAAACACTATCTTATATATCTTGTAATATGTTGAATGGAATAAAATCTCATATTATAATACAACTAAAGACTTAACTTTTGGACGTGATACATAAAAAATGTATGATGACATTGGTTAAAAGGTATGATAAAGACTTACAAAATTCAAAATATAGATTAGAAAACAAAAATGACCAACACCATTATTACACTCGATTACGTTACATACCATGACAAATATATAATATCCATATATATTAAAATAAATATAGACATGAACTTTTTGTTTATAATAACGTAGATTCATTACCTTTATATAAAATCACTTATTATTATGGAAGTGATTTTATCACATTCATCCGGTCGTAACTTTGAACTCAAATAAATAATTATGAGTACTGGAATCGCTGGATGATGTTCATATATATATATATATATATATATATATAACAACTCCTAATTGAAGTGTTTGATGTGAGGATCCAACACATAAATATATGATACATAAGTACTTTGAAAGTACACCCAATACATCTGCAATGCCACCTAGACGTGCACCACACTGGAAATTACCCTTTTCAATAGAGAGTATGCTTTTGGGTTTCAGAGTATTTTTGTTTTGAATAATAACTAACAAATTTACAGAACGTACTTGGACGTACCGCATATCCACTTGTCACAATGCCCGCATAATTTATACTGTGCATGGAAGGCAATATCACATTAGCATGAAGAGAAACGAAGGATGAAGTGGTTCCAATTTCTCACATCTACTGAGTTTTTTTGAGATCTTCCATCTACAATTGGGTATCCAAGATATGGATTCCCAAAGACCTCCATAATCAACTTCTTGCTTCCCACCTTCATCCATCTGCTTAAATAGAGCTTAGACTTCGTACAAATCACACTCTGTCCGTAGAACTCACCGTAATAGTCCCAAAGCCTGTGGATTTTGACAGCTTCTAGAGGGTTGGATTTGCTATCGGCAAACATTAAATGGGTCTCACATCTGCTAAGGTGGTAGAGCCTACTTCTTCATGGGTTACATCAGCATCGACTTTTCTCAGTCCCACACTCAGCACCTAAGAAGACAACTTAATTCTTATATCAGGCATCTGACATTGCGGTGTTTCAAGAAACCGCGTGAAGATGTTTAACTACAGGCGTGACGAGTCCACATTATCTTGCTAATTTCAGCAATTTAAAGTCCATCACTCCTTAGGTGATATGCCACGAAAGCTCATTATCTAATCATCCATTAAAGGGTCCACAGAATAAAAACAGAAACCCGGGGTTGTAGGCGATGAGAACCGTATCAGAGAGATAGCACTTAATCTATCCATGGCAAGCGATAAATGAGGGCATGGCGTCTGCGTACACGGATATATGACACATTTGGCGTCTTCGGCACGGCACTGGTCTTGCTATTTTTAAGATTCATTATTCCTCGTAGCTTTATTTTTTTCCCGAACTTCTTGCGGGATCCTCGAGTTAATAGTTATAGTTTTAAGATTCATTATTCCCGACGTTCTTGCAGTTTTTGCATGGAGCTTCTCTACCCCCACTTACAGTTAAAAATTTTAGATATGCAATAAACAACGTCGTGCGATACATGAATTACATTTTAACAAAATATGAGTAATCAGATGTTAAGCCTGGAAAAATGGGTAGAAGATTGAAGAAGTGTTTGAAAGACACCAGCAGGAGATCGGTTTTATGGTTCTAACTTGGGTTGACGTAGAATTCAATAGATCTAAACAAAGGCAAAGAATCTATGTAAACGTCCTTGTTTAATATGGGGAAAAGCATGGTGATGGTTGCTATTGAGTACTTCATAAGTTGAAAGAATTCGGTATAACCATCCAAACAATAAGCATATGATCTGTTCTGTTCCATAAATTTAATTAGCCATGCGTACATAAACCAGGGAAGGAAAGGAAATTAGGGGCTACTTCTACTGTCTCTATTCCCGCAACTCTCCGTATTGACAGAGCACACGCCGCGTGCCATGTATTGGTGATGTGGCTGTCACGAAATACAGAGTAGCTTGCATAATAATGAAGTGCCTCTGTTCTTCCAATCCAATTTTCATTCGGTTCCAAGACTTTCAAAGAAGCCAATTTAGTCCCTCAGCTTTTGGACAGAATCAAAACGATCCTGGGCAATCCTTGCAGCTGTGTTTGGATGGAGGTCAAGTTTTGGGCACTCAAGTAATCGTTAACCAATCCGAGACGACCTCAAATCCAATATACTATTCACTTTATCCTTCCAGTGGAAAGTAATCCTCACGCCTTCCCTACATTAATACCTCAACAGGCCCGGGGTCAGAACACCGTGAAGAAACTACCACAGGACAGCAAACATTCCACACTGACAGAAATGAGGGTCAACGCTACTGGCTAACCTATAAAACAGGTTAACCACTTCACTCTTGAAAGTTTAGGGACCATATCGAAGTTTGATTAGGGACCATATTTGGGAACTCTTACTTTGCAATATAACACAAACACAAATGAATGAAGAGCCTCGCCTCTCCCGACAACAGCCACAGCCATTGCCGTAACACCAACTGGGGGAACGCCACACGAGGGAACGGGAAGACAAAAGCACGAGAGACTGCAGCCACACGTTGCGGCAGCACACTGCCACCCTCCAATAATAACCAACGGTTACTCCAATAACGAGGGTGACTTGGACATTACCTTAAACAACACCAACCTTAAACATCACCTTAATCCCTCTTAAAATCTGCAGTCTGAAGCAGTTTAGGATGTTTTGTTCTTTTTCTGTGAACAGATTGGATGGAGATTGCAAACTGGTAAAATCCAGATTAGGATGTTTGGATTTTCCTTCTGCAGAAATGGATGGAGAGAATAAACGGTTTCGCGCATATTTCATTTGTGTTTATTTCGTTTTCAAACCCGTATGCAGCATGCAGATAGAATGCGTATGGTTTAAATCCAGATTTTTTTCACATTTTCCCTAGCAAAGCACAAGCGATGCAAGTATGTATGCTAGCATGTAAATCTCAAAAAGGGTGAACTTACTCTTTCAGAAGTCTGTACAGATTTATCTCCATTAACTGGTAAGAAACTACAAGTGTTTCTGGATTTGAAATCTGAATAAAGTCCAACAAAGTCTTCTTTCTTTCCAAGGAAACAAAAATAGCCCATCAGTTTGAAATTTTCATTTAAATCCAAAACTCTAACTCCTTCCCTCCATTTTCTCAACTCTTCATATCCAGCCCTCGGTTTCTCTTCTGCTAAATACAGCTAAACATTGTCTATATTTGAATTTCACCCTTTAAAACTCTGTTGAGATTGCAACCAATTAAAACTCAAGGGAAAAAAAATCGAACCCTGTGCCTGTGGGTAAAACTTGAACGAAACCACCTTCAAACTATTCAAATATTTATAGAAAGCAAACCCCGAATAATCCCCAAAACGGAGGTGGTGTTAAATCAAGGCATGTTTAAACCATAGTCAAAGCTCACGTACACAGCACGGAGGGAGGGGACGTAATTTACGAGCCTCCCCTTTCAGCCTTTCCCATAAATATGTCAGTTGTGCCAAAGTTGGCCCTTGACACGTGCACTGATTCCCTCATCCTTCTCTCTCTCTCTCCGGTGGCCCGCCAGAACCACCCACCATCTCCACCACCTTTCCTCCCTCCCCATCATCCCACATAATAATCACGGCACAGAGAATCAGGTGGGGAATCATCATGTGAACTTCAACACCACCTCCAGCCCCCTGTTCTAATTCAGGCCAGGGAAAAAAAAAAAGGAAGAACAGCTGCACAAAAAAGAATAGAGGAGATGATCGAAGTTGGAAACTCTATTTTCTTCCATAACAAACCCTGTAGGTACGCTGCATGAAGAATATATAGATTCTTTCACGGGTTCCTTGTACATTATTTTGATTAAAAATGGAAGAATGCCATTTAAGTTTTTGCCTGTTCCTACTTGGCTACAATTCGAGCATTCAGAATTCCAATCTATTCCTCCGTTCTTTGAATTTTTTTTCCCGCTATTTCCATATTCCAGAGAGCATGGAGGAGGCAATTCTTGTTTAAAGATGACTATGACACCACCATCCCCCAAAGAAGGGTACTACTTTGATTCTAAAGATCCCATCTGATTATTCCTTCACCTAGAAGTTGAGATTTTTACCTCCTTTTGTATGTGTTATAGAATCTCCATATAGAAAAATTGTCCTTGCCGTCTGTCTTTGCATGTGTATACATGCAAAACCAAGATGACATGGTCAACCATGAAGATCTCTGCATGTACACACTCCATGCTCTCAAAAGATGCAATATTCAAGGTCCAAGGCTTGCGGAGATCGGCATCGGAGCCTCTGCTCCGGTGGTCAATTGACCCGCTCAAGAAAGCATCGGCTTTCGCAGGGACAAAACTGAAGAGCAGCAGGTCAGCTTCGGTCCTCCCATTCTCAGGATCTAGCATTAGAATTCCAATCAAGCCCGCATTGGACGAGCCTGATGGGTGGCAATTGATCAACCCAGAGGAGTCTGATTGGGAGGATGGGGAAAGATTGGATCTTGGTGGTGATAAGAAGAGGGTGAATTGGGTGCAGAGGGTCATGGAGCTAAGGAGGCACTGGAAGGAAAAAGGCAAGGAGGAGATTGAGGAGCACTGCAATGTCAGCTGTGACGATGACAATTATGACGATGACGGAGATAGTGAGATTTTCAATGATGGATCGTTTGAGAGGTTCTTGACAGAGGTGCAATGGACACAAGCAAAGTTATTCTCTAAGATGGCATTCCTCTGCAACATGGCATATACTATTCCTGATATCAAGGTGATTCATCTCAATTTTCGCAAAATTAAGGATGTATACTGCTTGATTTTGAAAATTGATCCCATTTTCTAGATATTTGATAGTGGGATAACGGTGATAATAGGATAACACCTACAAGTAGTTACCCAAAAAAAAAGGAATTGAAGCAGCTGCAAGTGTGGTAATACCTAAGTTCAGTATCAAGTTGAGCTGCAATGGTTTAATAATATGGAATTGGAATGGATTTTGAATAGTAGAGTCCTTTTATCATCCCCTTCTATTCTGGTTCTAATTGTTCTGTTGGTTTGGATTGTTTTTCTGAAAATATGATTTTGATATCACAGTTTGTCTTTAAATATCAACTTCACAAGTGTTATGAATATGATGTTTTTGTGATCAATTCAACGAGTGCTTGCATACTGTTTTTAAGATAACCTGCTTTTAGAATCTTAAGGGAGCATCTGACAGCAGTTTTTCTTAAGGCAAGATTTCAAAATCAAATATAATTTATCTCAAGATGAAAGCAAAAATCACCTCTTGAATTTATTGTCTGACACAAGCACAAATTAAAAAATTTTGCTTAAATCACTAGATTACAGAAGAACTTTTTTCTTTTGTTGTCGTCAACTATGGGAAAGATATGACTACATAAATTATTCTTAGTCTAAGGAGCTGAAGGAGTACCATGGTCTTGATCTGGTAACCTCGTCATTAGAGAAGAAGAGGGCTATTAATGTGATCAAAGGCAAAATGGAAAGTGATTCAACTCGCCTTCCCAATCAAGGTGTACCACCAGATAAATGGCACGACAGGCCATCTGTGGCCTACCAGATAGCTGCATCAGCAGCTTCATATGTCCATTCACGTGCCAAAGGGATATTGGGATTGCACAATGGACAGCAAGAACACAGTGGCAGGGCATATAAGCCAGAAGTGGCAGCTTGTATGGCAGCCTCAACAATGACAACGGTGGTGGCCATGGAGGAGAAAGCGAAGCAGGAGGCAGCAAGGGATCTCAGGTCACTGCACTCGTCCCCTTGCGAGTGGTTTGTATGCGACGAGCAGAGAACTTGCAGTCGCATCTTCATCATCCAGGTTTGTCAACCATAAGATGATTTGCATGTGACGTTCCAGTTGAGAGGAATAATCATGTTGCACTTGTGGAACTGGCAGGGATCGGATTCGTTGGCATCTTGGCAGGCGAACCTCATGTTTGAACCAACCAACTTTGAGGTTACCTTAATTTGGCTATTTACCTGCATTGTTAATTAAATGAATTTCATAAGAGAGGATTGCATTTGCAGGGAACAGATACATTAGTCCACAGGGGGATCTATGAAGCAGCAAAAGGGATATATCACCAATTCATACCAGAGATCAAGAAACATTTAAAACGGTGGGGGACAAGGGCAAGGTTCCAGTTCACTGGCCATTCCCTTGGTGGCAGCCTCTCCCTTCTTGTTAATTTGATGCTCTTGGCACGGGGCAACATCCATCGATCAATGCTACTCCCAGTCATCACCTTTGGGTCTCCATTTGTGTTCTGTGGTGGCCATCGGTTGCTGGAACAGCTTGGGTTAGACGAAGGATATGTTTGCTCGCTGATGATGCACAGGGACATCGTGCCCCGAGCATTTGCCTGCAGTTACCCGAAGCAAGTGTCTCAGATTCTTAAGAGGCTCAATGGCACCTTCAGATCTCATCCTTGTCTCAACAATGAGGTCAGCCTAATAATCTTCTCTCTTCTTGCAGTCCAATGAACTCCTATATTCAAACCTAGCACTGGCACCAGCTACAGGTATCATTTGCTAGGAGGAATTATTTTTGAGATATAGACTTTGTTGGGGATGGGATTGTGTGATAAATCTGGGATAGAAGACAAATCTTGTTTGATTGGTCAGTGGGTCAAATCAAGGGATTGGAGAGTGTGAATGTGTTTGTTGGGAGGGAATTTTTTTTGAATTGGGTGAAGGCAGCAGGTTGAAACCAGGGATTGAGACAATCCCATGCCCCCACTGGAATTGTCCTATCCTAGGATTGCAAGCCCAATCTTGGGATTAAGATATCCAAACAAGGGATAGAAGGTGCAATCTTGGAAAACAAACAGTGCGACAGAGCAGCAAATTGTAACTCATGAAATGATAGCTCAATAGGCACAAGACTCATTTATTCAGATTCTACCATGCTCAATCAATGGCAAACACTTTTCACTCCAATTGCTGACTTGTTTAAATTCTAAATCAAGCAATCAATCCTTTGCTACCCATGGTGCCAGTTGAGTTACGCACAGATGCAATTATCAGTTAACAATAGACAGCTAAACTCAGGCACAATTAAGTCCACCAAATTTTACTTCGGCTGACTCATCTGAATCTTTTTAGCAAAGGTCAGATGGGCACCTTTATTCTGCAGAGATAATGTTTAGATGTTCAAAACCTGATATGAGGCCCTAAGCAAGTTGAATTTGTAAACATCTGTAAAAGTTGTTTCCTAGTCTCAAGTTGAGTTCATCTTGTGTTTGAGAAGGGTTGAGTTCATCTAGCATTGGTCCTTCTCAAAGCCCAACCGATCCACTTTCTCGGTTTGGGAAAAAGAGGAGTTTCAGGTTTTTTTGATTGATAAAGTCCCAACTCAAATTTCATACAATATATTTATGATCTATTCCTTGGATTCTGTGCAGAAAAGGTTGTATTCCCCATTAGGGAAGCTATTAATTCTGCAACCAGATGAAAAGTACTCACCACCTCACCATTTGCTCCCATCAGGAAGGGGCCTTTATGCGTTAGAGGACACAGTCGGCGTGTCAAGGTCCAAGCTAATGGCAGCAATCAAAGCTTTCCTTAATTCGCCCCACCCCCTTGAGACATTGAGTGATCCCAAGGCATATGGATCGGAAGGCACAATCCTCCGGGACCATGACTCCCGCAACTACCTGAAGGCCATAAATGGTGTCCTACGACATCATACGAAATCAATGGTCAGAAGGTCCAGAGTTGAGCACCTGCAGCATTTGTGGCCACTCCTGACTGCAGCCATGCCAGAGCATTCTTGCTGCTATCACCATCGGAAGCAGTTTTACAGGTATGCCCAGGAGTATGATAGACAAGACCTTGTCCCTAAGGAGGTAATTAGTGGTGCCTGATTCCAAATTGCATTTGTAAAGATAATCTGGAGAGTCACATGTACATGATCGCCCCTGCAATCCCCATTGTATTAGACTTAGCATGTAAGGTGCTAACCCGATGTTACAGGATAAGGGGGTCCTAACATGTCAAAAATAAACTGGAGCCTAATGGAGGCTTGTCATGAGAATGAATCCGAGTCTCACCATGTCAAAAAAACAGGTAACATCCACATGCATCATACAACAAAGAGGAACCCTCTGATCTCCTTATTTTATATCCATGCCCCAAAATTAATGCCCTCAAAGGCAAAATGTGCCAGGGTTCCATAATGCTGAAGGCACTAAACGTTTATCTGTGTGTGTGCGCTGTTGTTTTTATCCCTTTTCATGCGTGTGTGCACGTGCACTGTGTGTGTGTTTCTCCTAACATGCCTTCAGAAAAAAATGCTCCCAATATGGCTCAAATTTAGCCATTACAGTTCTTTATATCTTACAAAAAAAAACTCCAATTATTTACTAACTTACGGATTATTTTTGCAAAGTTGTACTACATCATTACGAACCATATATTCTTACAAAATACCACTTGGACTTTTGCAAGGTAAAACTATTATGATTTTCTCTAAGATGACCAACATAAGCATTTTTAATCCCAACGAAGTTTCACATATAATCTATCAAAGTAGTAAACTTTCAACCATATGGTTGATTAGGCCCAGCAACACGAAATCAACATCATTACATTTTGTAATCAACCAAATGCTTCAAATGCACAGCAAGAACTTCATAGCTCAGGGGGAAGAGAGAAGCTGATGTCCCTGCTACTATGGATCAAAATCACTTCCAGCAGCTGCACTCACAACACAGAGTCTAAAGACTAAACCGATGGAGAAAGTAAGTGATGGGATAGGGAGAGTGATGGCACAAGATTGAGAGAGGGAGAGAGAGAGAGAGAGAAATGGAGAAAGTGACTGATGGGATAGGGAAGAGAGAAGTGCAATGGTGCAGTTTGGTTGCAAGCAGGGACTAGGAGGCTCGTCATCCAAAAATGGAAAGTGTTCAATCGGACAATCAAGTTCAAGAGGGAGGGCTAATGGAGTTCTTATGAATTGGGGGGAAGACGATTACTGTGCAGGGTTAAGTTTATGTGGGGGCCTCAATTCATTCAGGAGACTGGTTAAGGCACTAAGGGCTCACCTAGCACTTAGGCAGTTGTCTTAACACTACCGCCTCAATCAATCATGACGTTGGCTACAAAGGAAAAAGCCCAAGGCACTGGTGTTAAGAAAATCCATGCCATTACAGGGATGTGAAACCTTGGAATGCGAAGAGGCAATAGGGCAGGATTGACCAGGTGCATTGGCTTCACTAACCAAAGAAGATTCATGATGCATGGCAAGAATCCTTCCAAAAAAGAAAAATCATGTCAACAAAATTATAACTTCCAAGGCATGGTTGAATGGTGGAGACTCCTGATTTTAGCAGGAGAGACCAAATGGGAATCTGGGTCATCCCAAAAACAATTATAACCTCGTTGTGTCCCCTAAAACCCAAGAGGAATGAATAACCAACCCCACACACACGCGAATGCATACACAAAGAAAAAAGGGAAGAAAGAAGAAAAAACACCACCTGTGACCACCTCAAAGTCATAAACTATCAGCTAACACATGTTCTTGTAAGACTTATCTAACAATGGTGCCGGAGAAAATCACTTGTCTTATTATCAAATGAAACCCTACACCTATTTATATAGGAAGAGGTGTTGGGAAAATTACATCATAAGTCTAATAGGGCAACAAACAAAACAAATAACTCCAAACAGAACTAATACATGCTCTATCAACACTCTCCCTCAAGTTGGAACATATATATCAATGATGCTCAACTTGGAATAACATTTATCAAAAGCAGATCTAGAAAGGGGCTTTGTGAATATATTTGCAATCTAATCTTCAGACGATACAGATGAAGTGTAAATAATTCCACGTTGTATCAAATCTCTAGAGTAGTGACAATCAACTTCAGCATACTTTGTTCGCTTATGAAACATTAGGTTGTTTGCAATATAGGTAGCAACCCAATTATCACATCTCATCTCCATTGGTCCCTCTTCCTGAATATGGAGATGTAGAATAGATCTGACCTAAACCATCTCTGCAGCTGTCTGAGCCATAGCCCTGTATTTTGATTCTGCACTGGACCTAAATACCACCTGTTGCTTCTTACTTCTCCATGTCACTAACTTGCCTGCCACATAAGTACAGAATTTACTTGTCGACTTCCTATCTGTCATGCGCCCTGCATAGTCGATATCAGAGTAGCCAACAACACTCATAGATGTGCCCCTCTGAAATAAAACACCTTGCCTGGTGCTTTCTTCACATACCTAAGCACCTAAATAGCAGCATCCCAATGCTGTCTGGTCGGTTTGTCTATGAACTAGCTGAGCTTTCCTACTGCAAGGGAAAGATCCGGACGTGTAATAGTAAGATACAACAATTTACCGACCAGCTGCCTATATGATCTGCTATCCATAGGCGGAGACTCAGTATCATATAGATGTCCTTTATGATCCATAGGTATATTAGCAGGTTTAGACTCCATCATTCATGTTTCCTGCAAGATATCAAGGACATACTTCCGCTGACTAAGAACAATGCCCTTTCTGCTACGTGCTACTTTAATCCCAAGAAAGTATCTGAGCTCACCTAGATCCTTTATCACGAAGGCATCAACCAACTTCTTTTTTACCTCAGCTATCCCAGCAAAATCATCTCCACTGAGAATCAGGTCATCCACATAGACAAGGAGTACAACCACTCCTCTTTTACTCTTCCTGACAAACAAAGAGTGATCAGCAGAGGACCTTGTAAGTCCCATTACATGTACCTCCTTCGAGAGTCTCTGGAATCATGCTCTTAGGCTCTACTTCAAGCCAAAGATGGCTTTCTTCAATCTGCATACACACTCGTCCTGAGCCTCAAACCGAGGGGGTTGTTGTATATAAACCTCCCCTTGAAGATCTCCATATAATAATGCATTCTTAACATTCAACTGATGAAGAGGCCAGTCACACTGAGTTGCTACAGACATCAAAATCCAAATAGTAGACAATTGAGCAACCAGAGAAAAAGTATCAAAGAAATCAATCCCGTATGTTTAGGTAAATCCCTTTGCCACCAGTCTTGCCTTGTAGCAAGAGATCGTGCCGTCTGGGTTGTATTTAACCAGAAAGACCCGACGGCACCCAATTGTTCTGACATGAGGCAAGGCGGTCAAATCCCACGCCCCTCTAGACTGTAGAGCAGCCATCTCATCCTCCATGACCTAACGCCATTTTGGATTCAACATGGCCTGCTGATGGGAGGTAGGAACATGTGTTGCAGATAGAGCCGCTGTGAAAGTAGCAAAGGAACTACCAAGGTTGGCAGTGGAGACTATCTGTACAGTATGATATTAGGCACAGCTACGTGAGCCTTTCGAATAGTAATTGGAAGATCAAGATCTTCTTCACTATACTCAGTAGCAATTGGAGTAGGAGACTTATCAGAGGAACCTGCACAAGTACCACTAGGAAAACTCATGTCATTATCAACGTATACCTGATTAGGAGAGGAGACAGGTAGCTAAGGTGTAGTGGGGGTGTGTTTTTGTCGCCATGCATGCTGTATGTATGTCATAGGTAGCCTATACACCTGAGTAGTCTTTGCTTTCTGCCTTATAAAAGTCTATGTGGTAGGTATATCTTCATGATGTGTAATAGGGATTTGCTTCAAGGGAACTGGTAGAACAGGCATAGGAGCCAAATCTCTCTCAAATGTCACCTGATGACCATCTGTAGAGAAATGAGGAATAGACTTATGAAATGTGACATCTGCAATCACATAATGTTTCTTACCACGGGGGTCATAGCATCTGTATCCTTTCTGAGGCTGTTGTATCCCAGAAATACATACTTCACTGCTGTTGGAGCCAACTTGTCTCTGCCAGGTCCAAGAATGTAAACAAAGTTAACACAGCCAAACACTCGAGGTGGAACAGTGAATAAATCCTTCTCAGGATAGAGAACCAGCCACAGAACTTGCTCTTGTATGGCTGAGTTGAGCAATCTATTGATCAAATAACACGCAGTCAACATTGCATCTCCCCAATAGACCTGTGGCACATTGTGCTGGATCAATAATGTTCTAGTCACATCAAGCACGTAACGGTGCTTTCTTTCCACTACACCATTCTGTTGTAACGTATGTGGACAGGACGTCTGATGAACAATTCTAAGAGATCTGTAAAAAGCTGCTAACTTAGATGTACAGAATTCTAATACATTATTAGACCGCACAATCTCCGCAATAGTAGAAAATTGAGTCTTTATTTGTAAGATAAATGTTTCAATTACTGATCCAACATCATATTTATTTTTCAACAGAAATAACCATGACATCTTGGAAAAATCATCCACAACAAGTAGATAAAACCTATCACCCAATCTGTCAGGGCTACGACTTGATCCCCATATATCCATATGCAGTAAATCAAAGATAGCATTAGAACTGTGAGATAAACTAGAAGGAAAACTGGTCCTGTGATACTTTCCTAGCTGGCATGCATCACACAATCTCCGTAGCCGGTGAAATATGAGGAATGATACGTCGAAGCCTATCTAGTGATGGGTGCCCAAGATGATGATGCCACTGAAAAGCTGTACCAGCACTAAATGCAAACTCGCCTTGATACATAGCAGCAACTGGATTTTGGACTAGGCAATACACACCCCCTTCCTCATGTCTGCCACCAATCGTACTCTCCGTGAGTTTGTCATGAAAAATACAGCCTAACTTATCAAATATTGCACGACAGTGCAAGTCTTTTGTAATTCTACTAACAAACAATAGATTAATAGGAAACTCTGGAACATAAAGAACGTTAGGCAACGTTAGAGTAGGAGTCATTGCTACATCTCCTCTGACATGAATCCTACATTTCCTGCCATCTACTACCTGCACAGATCTCCCTGAGGGAACATTATGAACCTGTCCAAAACATGTCTCATCCCTACTGAGATGTTGAGATGCGCCAGAATCCACCAACTACAAGGTACTGTCTACGTTACTAGATCTGTAAGCAGAAGTCATACTTGAAGTAGTCAAGGCAGCAGTATCTGCAGTGATAGTAGTAGTCTCCTGGGTCAGCTGAGAGACGCTGAACCATAGCATTATAGTCTGTACGAGACACCCTGTCGCTCCCTCTAGAGAGAGCTTGGTTGGCCATGGGAGGTCGACCATGATTCGTCCAGCAAGAAGCCTCTGTACGACCAACCTTTGCACAATGCGAGCAAATGGTGCAAGGTCTACCACTCGTACCCCGACCACCACGCCCTCTCCCCCTGATGGATGGAGCACCATGTCCTCCACGTGCGGCAGCAACAAGCAAAGGGGTCTGTCCACTCTCTGACACAGGTGACCTAATAACCACTCTACTCATGCGGCTATAAGCCTCCTCCAGAGATGGAAGCTCAGCTACAGTAAGGATTTGGGACCTAGCAGCCTCATAGTCTGGTCGAAGTCCGTCAAGAAATTGAAGAATAGCATACTCCTTCCTATGTGCCCTCTGAGTGGCACAAGTGTAGACAGATCGACAGGCATTATATTTCTCAAGGAGCCCCTTTAGGGTGGTACAGTACTGCGACAGTGATTGACCCTCCTGTTTAAGACTACCAAGAGAATGGTGAATCTCAAATACTTTGCTGCAATTTTTTTCATAAGAATATGTATCATGTAGAGAATCCCACATCTCCTTGGCGATCTTGTAATACATGATCCCATCATCGATTTGAGGCTCAACAGAATTCATGATCCATGCACGAACCATGGAATTATCCTTCTTCCACGTGGCATTCTTCCCTATTTTATCCTGTGGCTCCATCTCCAATAGAGGGTGTTCCTTATCATGTCTCTCAACGGTCAAGAGGAACGTCTGAGACCATTTAGCATAATTGGCCTCGTTCAACTTGGCGATAAGAACAAAGAAAGAAGATTTATAACCTCCGTTATCCATAACGGTAACCGATGACACTTCCAAAAAATCTGAGGCCATCGTGCCTTAGGACTGCCACAAATGCGATCTGAAATCAATATTCAAATATGAAAACTTCACAATTAGAGAAAAGTGATTTCTTGAACATGAGATCTAAGGCGAAGAAACCCTAGATAACATCTTAAGAATCACAGAGACCCTATAGATCAGGTTTTAGCGCATGTTAGGATGTTAGGAAGGATCCTAATAGCACTTGCGCTAGTGTAATCGACCCCGAGAACCACCAACTGCAACCTACCAGTGATGGGCGACGGCAGTGGCGCTACCGCCGTAGTCAAAGGCAGTGCTCCGGTGTTGGGTGACGCTGTCTCGAGGTCAAGGATGGTGCAGGGGTGACGCTCGGAGGTGCTAGGTTGATTTCCGGGCGACGCAGCGACCTCTGGGAGGCGCTGCAACCTCAGTCGACGAGGACAGCTCGAGGGGCGGCGTTGCGAGGGCGATGCAACGACCTCTGGGCGACGTTGCAACCTCCAGTTGACGAGGGCAGCTCGAGGGGCAGTGTTGCAAGGCCTCTCGGAGCAGAAACAACCGCCTATAGGGAGGCGGTGACGCCCTGTGGCGCTCGGAGGGAGCCCGCTAGGGTCAGCAGCAGTCGGTGAAGAGCATCGACAGCCGCTGCGGCTACGGCCTCCTAGAGTCGGCGGCGACTGGTGGCTCACTAGTAAAGATTTTCGTGGGTGTGAAACGAAGGTTAGGGTTTTGGTGGAGGGGTACGAAGGCTCATGAGGGATAGGATACCAGACCATCGACCTAAGATCGCCGCTCTGATACCAAGTCGGAGAAAATAGCTTGTCCTATTCTCAAATGAAACCCTACACTTCTTTATACAGGGAGAGGTGTTGGGAAAATTACATCATAAGTCCAATAGGACAACCAACAAGTCAAACAACTCCAAACTAAACTAATACGTGCTCTACCAACAGATGGGATGGCACATCCACCTTAAGATATGAGCCATTTTTAGCATTAAACATATAGCTTCTACATGAAAGCATAGAGACATGCATGATAATAGAAAAGGAAAAAAAAAAAGCACGAGTCATTCCAGCCTTGACATAAAAACTGAAAAACTTTAAGTTTGATAATTTTGAAAAATGAAATTGATGAATAAACATCACAACCAAACAAAAACATAGTTCACATTCTTCTCCAAACGATGTTGAATATTTGGAAAAAAATATAATGTAAATGAATCAAGAAAATAGGCAATGCCCATATCCATACACATTTAGTAAGTAAATCAAAACCCATCCAATCTAAAATTAAATAGAAAAGGTCTTGCTGACTATTATTGGGTTGGATCAAGTCAGGTTCAGAACAGCTAACCCATCTTGACATCCCTACTCACTCCCTCACCATGTAGTAGAGAGAGAGAGAGTCATCGACTAGAAAATAAGAGAGCAACCCTCTGCTCATTTCATAACCTTAAATATAAATAAATATAAAATTAAGCAAGTATTCTCCCAGACTAAGTACAGTTTACTTTAAAAAGAGGATCAAGGCACTGATATTAAAAAAACTCACACTACAATCATTGGGAAAACAGGATCAGCTCATTAACTGATGAATTGCTAGAACGTGAAAAAGCAACAAGTCTAAGTAAGCAATGACCAAATGTGAATTGCTTGCATTTCCATGGATAGCAAGTTGTGACAAAGAAGATGCTCACCAAATCTGAATTTGCTACATTACCACATACACCAATAGCTGCAAAGTTGCAGGGAGTTTCTTCGGTGAATGTCACCGAAAATTTCCTGTGAACCAGACCATAAAACACATGCTACTACAAGTTTCAAACGGAAAACAGAATTAACTAAACAGTGGCAGTGATAACTGACATCACCCACTGTGAGACATTCATTTCTTACACTAAACAGTGTGCCAAAGACTTTCCATTGAAATGCCAAAAAGTCAAAGATACCCTGGTATTATCACTTCCAGTGAAATTGTACCTTTCTTGCATAATTCAAACAGGGTCACATGGACCTGGGGGGACTCCCAAGAGAAACTAATCAACTCTCAACTTAGACACTAATGTAACGTAGAACTAGGTTTGGCATGCTAGACAATCATCAATCTTAGTGGAAATAATATTATTGATATATGTTCATTTACAGAAAAGTTTACCGTAGTGACAGCAAATGGTTTTATATAGACAAATAATAAATGCTTGCCTATATTGAATAAGCCTAAAGAATGCCATTTCTAACAAACAGGAGAGTACTTCATTCTTCATCTCTGCTTCCATGTAGATGGTAAGCGAGTAAACATGTTGTTAGATTGCATTTTGACAATGGGGTCATGGTGGGGGAAAATTGCATCTACTTGATAAATTATATGTACCATATACTGTACACAATAACTTTACAGTTACAAGAATAACATATAAAGATTTTGTTAGCATCCTTACGCAAAGATAAGCTCCTCTTGTTGCTCATTAAGCTCCTCTTGTTGCTTATTAAGATGGGATTCCCTATAGGGATTGAGGATATGTTTTATCTCCTCTGCAGTTAGAGTTTCATAATCAAGCAATGCATTTGCAAGTGCATGCAAGGCTTTCTCGTGCTGCAATATTAACAGAGTTGCATGTTAAATAGGGTACATCAAAGAAATGCCCAGAAAAAAAATGCAAGGCCAAATAAGGTAAGCATGTCTACAATCAAGAATATAAGTTAGCAGAATATTAGGACTTAATCTAACTATATCACAAAAGAAGACCCTAGATACAGAGTTCTTGTGGCTCAACTATCTCTCAATTGCCAATTCAATATTTTTCTATCCATGAACCTTGTTTTCAGCGTTATCTGGTATCGACCTTGGGTTGACATCAGCTTTTTTGTTCTTCAAAGAGTGAAAGGAGAACTATTCAAGAAATTGCCAAGGAAGCTTTACTTCTACCAGAAAACGATGTTGAAATGTATTACAATACAAGATTGACCATCATAATTGAAGCACAGACTGAAGGGGTGACGATTATAGAAACCCTTATTTAATCTATTAACTTAGCCAGAAATGTGACATGTGAACTACTCAACATATAACTCTCCAAAGTTCATTTTACATATATTTCCAACTAAATAAGGACATAGGTTTTGGATCTTTCACTTCCCCCATTCACTGCCACACTAGAATGCTGACTGTGTTTCATAATTTAGACTTTTATTTTCATAATTCAAAAGTACAGACATGTTTACTATTGTCGATTCCAAGTTTCCAAAAAGCCTTTCCCCAGCCAGACCTAGCACAGACTTCATGCTTGGGATCTGGCCCCCATGGGTATAATTCTCCTTTCCCCTCTGTTGACACTGCCTTCCTTCCGGAAATCGCACTTTCCCTGAGCTGTCTTCCCAGAATACTAAGGTGTTGTTACTGACAAGAAAGGTTGATGATGGAGATACTCTGGTTCCTCCAATTGACTTGCAGCAGGCTGTCAATGGGGGGACATCTGATGCCCGTGACCTCCATGCCTGATGATGAGGCATCCATTTCCAGATTGGCAACAGTTTTCCAGCAACAACGCACTGCTCCAAAGTGGGTTTACCAAAGAGGTAGCCATAAGAAAGTTCTTCCCGACTCCACTTCAAGAAAGGGGGAGGGAGGTGTGGGCGGACACGCACATGGTACCTTTGTCACCCTACCAACTAACTTGTCTCAAGGAAACAGAGCTATGGAAAAGAAGGTTGCCAGCATGGCAGGTCTTTGCACTTTAGAGAGAAGCATGGTGCATGAGAAGCTATGTAGGATGAATGCAGCAATGGAGTTAGCTATTCAGTCCAGACGAAGCTCACTACATGGAATGTCAGGGGCCTGAAGGACATCAATAGGAGGGGGATCCCTGGGCGGTATGCTATGCAGTGGAAGATTGACACTGTACTACAAGAGACAAAATTGGAGCACTTCAACCAGGGTGTTTTCAAAAAGATGGCAGGTGGCAAATTGGATGGGTTCGTGACCCTCAATGTGACGGGAAGATCTGGAGGTTTGTTGGCTGGATGGAGAGCTTCTCCATGATCAATGTTACCAGGCGGACACACTCCAATGTTGTTGACCTAGAGAGGAAGAGTGATGGATTAATGTCGTGGCCCTTGTGAAGCAGAGGTCAAACCAACATGGTATTAGTTGTTTGACCAGGTTGTGGGGGGCACCTGGGTGTGCACTGGGTAATTTAATGCCACTCTTACCTCAGAGGACAAGAGTGCAGATGACTTTGTTGATTGGGTCTTTGCCATGGAGACTATCGAGTTTGAAGTTCCCAACTGTATATTCATGTGGAATTCCAATGAGGGCAACTCTAAATCCCACTTTGACAGCATCTTCAGTTCTATTCGCTTCAGAAAGTGGTTGCCACTGGGCCCTGCCAGGGCACTTCCCCCTTGGAATGGGATTCTGGCAAGGACACAAAGATCAACATTTACTTCAAGTTTGAAAAGACTTGGTTACTAGAGGAAGGCTTTAGGGAGAGGATGGGGTGATGGTGGAGGGAATGTGATGCCTCGGGTCATCCAACAAAAATACAACAAAGAAAGATTCTATTCTTGCATGATTTTTTTTTTTTGTTGAAAATGATTCTTACATGAAAAAATTGGAGTATAAGAGGGAATTGAAGGAAAGCCATACAAAAATCTGAGAGGAAGTGCTCGCTCATATCAACAAAATTGATAGTCTTGAGGACTGTCAGAAGCTCAGGCTTGAGAAATCCAAGGAGAGAATCAAGCTATGACAGAAAGTGCAGCTAGAGGACAAGAAGGAAGAAGTCTTTTCGCGACAATGCTCCAGAACTATGGCTGAAAGGTGTTTCTAATACCAAGTACTTTCATTTCTATGCCAATGGCAGGAGGAATTGGATCGACCCTATGAGTCTATCTCTGATAGCTAGGGAGGTTGGATTGGAAGGAAGGAGGTGTGTGGTGCTTTTGTTGGGTTTAATCGACAGTTATTCTACCAAAACCAGAGCAGAAGATGGCATTTGGGTGGCTATAGACCACGTCACCTTCCAGTTGATGATGCGACCTCTCTGACTCATCCATTCACGGAGGGGGTCTCTTTGATGCATTTTGTTCCCTTCAGCAGAGGGATCTCCTAGCCTGGACGGATTCCTAGTGTTGTTTTTAAGAGATTACTAGTCCAAGGAGAAGTCAGGGCAATATTTGACTCGCTAACATCTTGGGATAGCTTTCCAAAGATAAACCGCTTCTTCCTTTTCCTGCTGCCTAAGGAAGAAGCTGAAGGTTTTGTGGAGGAATATAGACCTATTGCCCTCTATAATTCTATCTATTTGGCAGTGGAAAAGACCTTGGCCTGTTGCCTATCCTCTGTACTGGATGCCTTGGTTGAACTGGCAGTCTGGTTTCATTGTAGCTTCTAAAACTTTTGCTACCTAGTAGAGATGAGACTGAAGCCTCCTGTTTGAAGGTTGACTTCTCCAAAGCTTATGATAGTCTTGATTGGAAATTCCTCTGGTCATCTTTGCATGTTAGAGGATTTCCATTGGCCTTAATTACTTGGATGATAATTTGTATCACTTCGGCGTTGTGCTCTGTTCTCATGAATGACAAACCGGAAGGTGGCTGCATCCATCTGAGGAGGGGGAGACAGGGGTGTCTGCTAGCACTTATCCTCTGTCCTTGCAATTGACTTCTTGGCAGATGCTTGCTTCTCTCTCTGCTAAGACAGAGAGGTTAGGGGTTTTGGCTCCTGCAAGGGAAGCATAGTGGTTCCCCTTCTTCTGTATGCTAATGACACCATTATCTTTGTGGAGGTTTCCACTGAAGAGGCATGGACTATTAAGCTGCTTATGGATGTATTTGAAGAGGCCTTTAGACTGAAGATGAACTTGCCCAAGTCTGGGTTTTCGTCTTCTAGCATGTGTTAGGAGAGAACGGCTCAGTATGGGGGAATCTTAGGCGTCCAGCCTTTGCCTACTCCATTAACTTATTTAGGTTTCCTGCTTACTACAGGACATATTACTTGCAGTGATTGGGTTGCAGCGATTGAAAGATTGGAGAAGAGACTGCAAGGTTGGGCCTCTAGGCTTCTATTTAGGGGTAGCAAATTCGTGTTACTCACTTCAGTGCTATCAACCATCCTAATATATTTTCTCTCCACAATGAGGATACCTGCTAAGATCCAAAAAAGAATTGACTGTATCAGGAGAAGATTCCTTTAGTCTTCCTGCACAGGTGATGCCTTTTTTCCATCAGTCTCCTAAGATGAGGCTTGTATGCCAAAAGAGCACAAAGGTTTGGGGATCCTCAATATGTGAATCATGAGTGACGCATTACCGTCTAAGTGGATTTTAAAGCTCATGGGACTTGAATAGCTATTTGCAAAAAATGTGTTATACAATGCTTATAGTACTACGTTAGATTAGGAGAAGGCAACCCTTATCTGAGGTTCATCACAGTTCTGGGCTGATCTTCAGAAACTGCTATGAATGGTCCAGCTGAATTACAGAGCCCAACTCCAGGATGATTCCTGGTTTTGATTTTGGTCACATGTTTACTCCCTGGTTAGCGTGCTTGCATAAGTTTACCCCAGATTGGTGGCTTTCTATCCAAATCTGAGGATATCAGTGGTTGAGTGTTTCTTGGACTACCTTTGGTCCCTGCTGCTGTCACAATCACTCTCTAATGCCAAGACAGAAGAGTTACTCCTACTTCAAACCATTCAAGAGATTACACACACTTTGGCTACAGAGGGATGGGTCTAGCACCATAGGAGATTTTCTATAAGGAGTGCCTACACTTGGTTTATGGGTAACAAGTTCAATTTGAAACACGATGTTGTAGTTGTAGGAAGATTTGGAGAGCAAAAATCCCCTTGAAGATAAAATTTTCATTGGGTTGATGAGGAGGAAGAGGGTGATTACCTGGAAGTACAGGAGTCATTGGGTGCCTCAGGTAAATACTCTAGTGTTTTGTTTGTGGGAAGGGGGTGGATGACACCAATCATCTCTTTTTTACATGCCCCTACACCTGATCCTACTGGAGGTGCCATGGACTGGAAAATTGAGTATAAGTCTGAGTCTGATTTCTGGAGCAACATACACGGAGCCCTTAAATATGTGAACATGTTGAGGAAGGCTTCTACCATGCTTTGGTGCATGTAGTTGGAGTGCAACAGAAAGATCTTCCAAAGAGAATGACCCTCAATTGAGGGAGTTCTCCATCACTTTAATATCCTCTATAAACAACCATTGTTAACCCCTTTCTTCCTTTTCACAAAAAAAAAGTTCACTTTTAACAATTGCATTTCTACATCATTCATAGATGCTGGGTGATAAGAAACTTAGGCATGAGATAACCTTGGGCAGACAACTCGCTAATTGATCATAGAAGATACTTGATACTGATTTGCGTACGAAATGACATAGGATTGAGGGAGGAATGAATGAAAGGTCACAAGAGAATCAATAGAATCCATCAATCAACCACAAGAAAAGTTGTTCTTTGTAAAGATTATTTAAAAATCAAATTTGCTTCCAACTATTCTTGGATCAAAAGAGATGAAAGCAGGCTGTATGGAAAAAGGAACGAGAAGAGCAGTCATCACCTGAAACAAAGCTGCTGATTCATGTTCATATCAGGGCAAATACTCCAGAGATTACCCATCTAAGTGCACTTTGATTATGAAAATAAAGATAAAAAGCTTCAAAACATAGGGTGTATTCATGTAAGGCATGGCTTAACAGGCTCAATAATGCTTGATACTCCACTCATCTTTGAATGGGGCCGAGGAGAAAATGTCCAAAGCTGAATAATTTTGGAAATGAGACTGAGCATTGGCCCATCGTGCTAATGTGTGAAAATTTTGCAATCAAATACATAACTTCGAGGCTAAGCTTTCACATTTAATATCATCTCCATTCTGATGTTCACATTTCAATTTCAACAAGCCATGAGGTTGTTTGAATACATTCATCTGTATAGATTTCAATATGGCCTAGTTAGCGAAAAGATAACAAGTAGACAACAGCCACAAAAACAAGGTTCTGCTTGAATCACAGAGTAGAAGATAAGTTGGAACGCACCTTTTTAAGTAATTTCTTCACTCGATCATAAGCTTCTCTGAGGAGCTTAACCACCTATATAAATCCAAAAGGCATGGTGAGAGTGCTGAAGTTGAACATTTCAAAAATGTACACTTTTAATCATAAACTAATACCTCTTCATCAATTCGTGACTGCATTTGTGAACTTGGTTTTCCCCTGTAGAATACTGGACCAATTGTTTCACTCATTCCACAGGATGAGATCTAGATGAAGAAACCGAGAGAAAGTTGTATTAGCTTCCATCGAATAACAGTAAGGTATAAGCATAAGCCACCTCAAAAACCACCATACCATGTACTGGGCAAGTTCAGTTGCTGTGTGAAGATCACTACTTGCACCTGTCGTGACATGATCCTTTCCAAATATAAGTTCTTCAGCAACTCTCCCTCCCATGCAAACATCAAGACGGGCTAATAATTGTTGCTTGCTAACGGATGTCTCATCCTGAGAGGGAAGCTGTGTGACCATCCCTAAAGAAGAACCTCGGGGCATTATTGTAGCTTTGTGGATAGGATGAGCGCCTTCAGTATTAAAAGCAACAATTGCATGACCACTCTCATGATATGCAGTGAGCTGAGGAAACAATATGTTTTAGCTAGTGTGACAGGGACTCGTTAAATAGGATAAGGTACAGTACAGAGAGCAGAGATTTAGTAACCTTTTTTGATTCTTCAGTTATGTACATTGTTTTTCGCTCTGTACCCATAATTATCCTGTCTTTTGCAAACTCCAGCTGTGCTGCAGTCAATTTCTCACAGCCCTCAACTGCAGCCTTGATTGCAGCAATATTTACAAGATTGGCAAGATCTGATGAAAAGACATTTAAATATCAATTCACATTATCTCTCTTAATAAGGAAAAAAAAAAAAAAAAGACTGGCATCCAGAGCCAAGAAAACTTTCAATATCTGGAAATCAACAATGCAATCAATAGGAAATATGCAAATATTGGCAATACATCTAGATCTAAAAAACTAATTTTTTCACAGAAATAACACTGTTGAATGCATTGGGCTGCATCAACCCTCAATAATTTTAAGGTTATCACATGTGGACACACTGATAGACCAGGACAGTTCACTCCACCCAAACAGTTGACAAATTAATACTCTCAGATTTTTTTTTTGGAAAGTGAAAATACTCGAATATTGCTTTATGTAAATTGAGCTCTAACCTATGATAAAGAAGTGATTCATGCCAATTCATTCATTACTAACCCAATGAGAATGGAAGGTTAGAATGAAAATTTTGAATATCACTTTTAAGTGTTAAGCGATACCCACTTTATCACAGAAAAAACATTGAGTGCTCCACATTGTCCGAACAAGGAGATCCACAATCACATTGTGCCTGTATAACTGCTGATGCTATATGCTACAACTCCAAGTGGGAAACAGGATTTTTTATTTTTTTGGAAAAGAGAGCAACATGAATTGTCACCAAAGCAACATTCACCTTACACAGTAATCTATACAATTTAAAATTAAATAGTATTGCATATTAAATACAAGTAAACTACCAGAGCATTATCCAAAACCAAATCCTACAAACCACACCTGCACCATTGAATCCAGGAGTACCACGAGCAATTGCTTTAACATCTACGCCATCGGCCAATGGTTTATCCTGTAAATATAGCTCTAGAATTTCTTGCCTTCCCCGTACATCAGGAGTTGGTACAGTGATCTGAAATCAATGTATCATTGGCATTTGCCCTTGTCAAATTTCAACACAGAACACAGAAGAATTTCTTCATGCAGACTCTGTTTATGAAACATGTTATTACAAGCAAAGGACAAAAAGACCATACTCAACATGTCAGTATGAAAGGAAGAAGCAAAGGAATGTAACACACTGAAAGCCAAGCTGGACCAACGTTCAGAAGGCATCTTTTTATAATCATTGATCACAAATGGGAAAGATCAGCTAAACCCTGTTTACCAAGTTTGTGAGAGGGTGTACATCATTCTTATATTCATCAATTTTGTATTCAAGTTTGTACATGATCCCTCCCCTGCCTCCCTGTCCTCCTGCACCACCGAATGCATGGTCCTGCTGGACACCCCAAGCACCTCCATCACCGACTTGCACGCAAATAGAAAAGGAAAGTGCTCTCTGTCACCCAGGCATTGAGGGACTCAGGTCGGTGGACCTAGAATTTGTCCATGACAAACCTCCACACAGGGTCTTCTGTGATCATTTCTAACAAGGAAGAGGATGTTGTGGAAGCTTACCAACATTGGGCAAATGAGCCTGTGGTGCTTAGGTATGTGTTCACTCAACTTTGGGAGGATGCTTTTGCAGTTGATTGATTAATGACCAAAATGCCTCCCATATGTGAACATTCTCCGCCTTTCCTGTGGTCAATTCCGATGCTAGGTGTGGTCTCATTGCATTCTTTTTTTTTTTTTTTGAAAAGTAGAAGGATGGCTATCAAAGTTTGGTAGCCACCCAGGTCACTTCATTCAAAAAAGTGGAACACAAGTCTCGCTGCATTCTTTGAGACAGAAATAGCTTGTCATCCGATTGATCTACCAATATATTAGTTCCAACAGCTCTCATTCTTTACACTTTTTCCTAGTTGCTTGGCCAATAATAGGTATCTAGTATGCTTCTTTACAAATTAGTGCTGTGGCTTCCAACCTAAATGGTTTCAATTTTAGCCAATTTGCAGTCGACAGTGAAGGTTATGGTATTAACACTTGGTAGATATTACCCAACTTGTCCATGAAGAACCCCCACACAGGGCTCTATGGCATCATTTCTAACCCAGAGGACAACGGTGCGTGACCCTGCCAACATTAAAGAAATGCACTTGCTGTTTGCCCATTTGGTAAAAAAGCCTATGCAACCTTCTCAACATGGACTAGAGGGTGGCACTTGGTTCATAAGTGGCTCCTACTAAACCATGAGAAGGTTGATGCGAATTTCACCTCCATCAAATAAGAGTTGATGTTCACGCCTCGCAGGGATTCATTTCAAGGTCCTGGGTAGAACCTTCAATCAAAGCATATCCTTAGCCAATTGGTAAGTGCAGCTGTGCTGGCCTACATATTGCTATTTGTGACAAGATGACAACAGATATCTCCAAACTCGGATATGTTCAAGTTTGCATGGAGATTGAAGTGATGTCACAACATCCTTTGATGAAGTTGGTTATCTGATCACACATGATACAAGAGCTTCTTGTGGTGTATGATGGCGCTCTCTAGATGCAAGAAATGAATGGTACTTGGTAGTTACTAACAATGTTTTAAATATCGATATCGATGTCGTATCGACAAGTCCAAAAGGGGATATATCGAGGATATATTGAGCATATATCACTAGTATCCGTAAATTTTGAGAAAATTACTCAAACATACCTAAAATAACGTAAAATGTCACAAATTTGATGAAAATTAACATTTTAATAAATAATACATGCATGAAGAAATGCCTAAAAGGCGAAAATCATAATTTTTGAATGAAAATATAATAGAAACGTGCTAAATTGTAGTGATTTAGGTCACAAATCATCATCAAATTGGGGATTAATTAGAGATCTTGCCTTAATATGTGTAGATCACATGAATTTATACAATAGTCAAGTAACACAAGATTTAACCTCAATATGAATAGTAACTGAGGTTAAATCGAGGTGATTTAGGTCTAATGATGTAAAAAAATGGTAAGATTAAGGTGATTATCTTATTGAGAGATGAACAAGGACTCCAAATCACCTAATAATCGAGACGAACGGATCGGTGAACGCTCACAACGGCCAGCAACAGAGAATGAAGGAGAGGAGAGGAAAGGAAAAAAGCAAAGAAAGAGAAAACTATAGAGTAATTGCAAAGGTATCATCCGATCTCATCAAATGTTAGCAATATTTAGGAAAAATTACACATGCGTGCTTTAGTTTCAACAATATATCGCCGACATGCATCAACATGGGCAATATTTCTCCTGACATCCCGGAAAAAAAACATTTTGGCAATGTCAACATGGGTATTGTTGACGATATCGACGTATCAACGATATGTCGTGACATCTCTTTCATTGCTGGAAATATGTTTTTATAAGATCCCTATCAACCACATCAATATCTCCCAATATTTAGGGATATCGATCAAGACCCATTGATATGGGTTAGATATCGTCGATATCCTGTAAAAAAGATATTCCCGTGATATCGATATGAGTCATGTTAAGAATACAGATATATCGCTGATATATCGATATATCTATTTCCATGGTTACTAAGGCAGCGCATAATTAGAGAATGTCAATTGGAATGATGATGCTGGAGAAAAGAGAATAGAGTATCAGTGGAGACATCAGATGCCCTCAGTCATGAAGCTGAGAGCTTGCAACTTCCTTCTCCCCTAGACTCTCAATACCTCAGTTCACAGGGCCATTTAACAGGCAGGTGAACAATTTGTTTAGCACCCTAATAGACCTGAGCAATTATCAAGTTCATAGCTTAAATAGTGCATGCACTTTATAGGTTGCTACTCAAAATCTATTGTAAATCTGATTATCATGAAGATCTATCATCCATAGATAGCAGGATTCCTAGGAAATGATACTCCGCGTGACGAATTACAAGATGGTCTCTTCCCTCAAATTATGAACGCCAACCCCAGAAGGTGCAACAAAGTCCAGTATTTCCTCATTACCATATTTGTCATAATTGTGACATAACAGATGCAATACATTGCAATAGCTAACAAACTCATTTATAAGCACACATCTTGGCGAACAATCAATTCTGATAGCTAACCAGGTTGTACATAGACAAGTCAACTTGGGAAGAATAGCATGTGCAGTATACAAACACCCAGACGGAAGCAAGTACATAGAGACAGACTGGTTTAATTTTCCGACCAATAAGAATTTCAGTTCTGGCTATTATCACCATTTACCTGTCCAACAACTTCATATTCAAAATAAAGGGTTCCTCAGCTTCAAAAAAACTATAAGTTAAAATGAAAGATTTCAGGAGAGTTTTTGTCACACTACGATGGAAAGGGAAATCCACAGCTTCAGGAACTTACATGTCTATCAAATCTGCCGGGTCTAGTCAAAGCGGGATCAAGAATATCGGGCAGATTAGTTGCAGCCATCACTATTATTCCCTGGAAGGAAATGGTAAGGAAGAAATTCCACCAGTGCAGTTCCAACTAAAAATCAGAAGATCTATAAAAAAATTATAGATGAAAAGAATATACCTCATTCTGCTCGAAACCATCCATTTCAACTAACAATTGGTGCAAAGTTTTCTTCGTATGGCCCTCCCATTGCTTTCTGGTGGACCCAATGGCATCTATTTCATCAATGAAAATAATGCAAGGTGCCTGCTAAAGAATGGTAGATCTAAGTAATGTAAACAAACGGCAAATGTTACAGTTAGCACCAACCTAACTATTGGAAAAGAGTGAGAACCCACTGTGACATTTGGGAATGACGTGAATTAATAATTTAGGGAGAGGGGTAATCAGGTTTGACGTGAAGATTATTCTGGATTCTGTAGCACCGAGTAAAGAGGTGATCAAATGACAAAAGCTAACATAATCACACTCAGAAATGAGCAGCACGTTGGAATTATTCATCTCATTAAAACACTCAAAGCAGGAGATAGAATGGCACATTCTCAAGGAAAACATAATACAATTGGTTGAAATAATTTGATTTCATTAGAAACCCTAGGACTTCCTTATATAGAGAGAAACTGTGGAAAGTTCCTGAGGGACAAAACACATCAAGCCCTTACAATAAGAAGTAAACGACCACACTACATAAGCTAATATACTCCCCCTCAAGCTGGAGCATAGATATCAATCATGCTCAGTTTGGATATACAAGAATCAAATGAAGATCTGGCCAAGGGCTTGGTGAAAATATCAGCCGCCTGCTCCTCAAATGCAACAGAGGTGGTATATAACAACCCCTTTTGAATAATGTCCCTGGTATAGTGATAGTCAACCTCAATATGCTTCGTCCTCTTGCGAAATGTTGCGTTGTTGGCAATGAAGGTAGCTGCTCTATTATCACATCGCATCTTCGTGGGGCTAGAAAACTGCACTTTTAGGTCAATAAGCAAGGATTTAATCCACATCATCTCAGCAGTTGTCTGAGCCATAACTCTATACTCAGACTCGGCACTGGATCTCGCAACTGTGCCTTGTTTCTTGCTCTTCCATGTGATCAAATTTCCTGCTAAGAAGGTGCAGAATCTAATAGTGGATTTGCGATCCACATGACATCTGGCATAATCTGCATCAGAATAGCCAATCAACATCATAAAGGACTCCTTTGAGAAAAAGAGACCCTTCCCAGGAGCCGTCTTAACATATCTAAGCACCATCAATGCTGCATCCCAATGCTGATGTGTTGGCTTGATTATGAACTGACTCAGTCTGCCAACTACAAAAGGAATGTCCGGCCTCATGATAATAAGATACAACAGCTTACCCACAAGCTTTCTGTACCGTCTGCTGTCCACCACCTGTGCATCCTTATCATAGAGTAGTATCTTGGGATCCATAGGAATATTAGCCTCCTTGGCCCCAAGTATACCAACCACTTGCAAGATATCTAAGGCATACTTCCTCCAGGACAGGACCACAGCCTCCTTGCTGCGAACAACTTCGATACCAAGGAAATACCGTAAAGCCCTCAGGTCTTTCATGACAAGCTACTCTGCTAAGATGCGCTTAACCTCAGCAATACCCTACACATCGTCCCCTATGATGATCAAATCAACATAAATAAGTACCAAAATACCTCGTTTAGTCCTTCCGACAAATAGTGAAAAATTAGCTGTTGATCTCCTGAATCCAGCTACCTCTACAACCTATGACAATTTCTACAACCAGGTTCTGGGACTCTGTTTGAGGCCATATATAGCCTTCCATAATCGGCATACACACTCCCCCTAACTTTTAAAGCCAGGTGGTTGCTGCATATAAATTTCCTCTTGGATATCACCATAAAGGAATGCATTTTTCTCATCTAACTGGTGCAAGGGTCAATCTAACTGAACCGCCACTGCAATCAACACCTGGACCGTGGGAAGTCTGGCAATTGAGGAGAAGGTGTCAAAGAAGTCCACCCCATCAGTTTGAGTGAAACTTTTTGCCACGAGGTGAACTTTGTACCTAGCAACACCACCATCAAGATTGAACTTTACTGTGAATATCCATTGGCAACCAACGAGTACAGCACCATCAGGAAGTGGAGTAAGCTCCCAAGTCCCACGGCCTTTAAGGCTGACCATCTCATCCTCCATGGCTACCCGTCATTTTGAATTAAGCATGGCCTCACGGTGAGTAGTTGAAACCTGTATAGTAGCTAACGCTTGAATAAATGCAGCAAATCCAAGAGCTAGACTATCAGTGGCAAGTGCCCCAATTGTGGGATAAGTAATGTACGTTCGTGGTTGCTTCTGAATGGTTATCGGAAGGTCAAGATCATCACTTGACACATCACTTGTCCTATCCCTCTGACCATCACATGGTAAATACACGTCAATGTCTAAATGACTCACCTGGGAAGCCGATGGTGAAGGCGAGGATGGGGGTCCTTGATAGGTAGCATAAGGGCTTAGATGTCTGGAGGGGCCCAGTCAAGCGTGTAAAGAGATGCATAGTAGGTGGTGGCGGCGATGTGACGGGGACATGAATATCAGGAAAGCTCCCAAAGCGAATGAGAGAATATGACATAGGTGCCATATCACCCTCAGGAGGCATCTCAGCAGCCGTTACAAAAAAGAAAGGTATAGCCTCATGAAAGGTAACATCTACTGAAACATAGTGTCAGGAAGTAAGCGGATCAAAACACGGATACCCCTTTTGAGTCCGGGTGTATCCAAGAAAAACACACTTAACTGCTCTCGGTACTAGTTTAATCCAACCTGGTCCCAACAAATGGACAAAGGCAACACAACCAAAAGTCCGAAGGGTGACGTAAAACAATGGACGATTAGGATACATGACCTGAATAGGAATCCATTCATGCAATGTAGCATTAGGCATCCGATTAATCAAAAAACAAGCAGTCAAAATAGCATCACCCAAATAGAGAGAGTAGGTGGAGTGGTGAATCAATAAAGTGCAAGCAACATCAAGAATATGGTGATGTTTCCTCTCAGCAACACCATTTTGCTGAGAGGTATGAGGACATGTCTCATGGATAATGCCACAACTAGAAAAGAAATTACGCAAATGCAGAGTACAAAATTCCAAGGCATTATCAGAACGAAAGTACTTCACCAGACAAGAATGCTGAGTTTTTATTTCTTTGACAAAGTTCTCAATAATTTGTCCCACATTGGACTTATTTTTCAAGAGAAACATCCAAGACACTCGAGAAAAATCAACTAAAACAAGATAATATTTGTTCTTAAGTCGATCAGGAGTACAACTGGGATCCCACACGTCCATATGAATCAAATAAAAAATAGCAACAAACGAAACAGAAGTAGAATCGGAAAACTAGCCCTGTGGTGCTTGCCAAGTTGACAAGCATCACAGGTGAGAGCAGTAGTGGAGGGGATGTGCGGTATAACACGTATGAGGCGATGAATGGCCAGATGGACAAGGCAGTGGTGCCACTAGAGAGATTCAACAGAAACAAGGCCCTGGATAGCAGAGGCAGCAAAAACATTACGACTCAGATGGTACACCCCATGTTCCTCACGCCCTTCAGTAATCGTCTTCCAAATGAATTTGTCCTACAAGACACAAGAAGATGCATTAAAAATAACTCGACAATTCAGATCTCTAGTGATGCTACTAATAGACAATAAGCTCAAAGGAAAATCAGGCACATAATAGACATTTGCAAGTCTCAAAGTAGGAGATAAGGACATATCTCCCTTTCCAACAAGTGGCGAGTGTTTCCCATCAACCACTTGTATTGTCCTGTTGGGTGTAACAGGTGCTAACTGAGAGAAAGAGCCCTGGTCGTCACATAGGTGCTTGGATGCACCAGAATCAATTAACCACTCACCAGAAGACAAAAGTGATGACATACCAGTCGCAGGTGTTTATAACGAGAAGGCCCTAGCTGTAATGTCTGGAATTTGAGAGGGCACCTATGTCAATTGAGCAATCTGCTGCCACAAGTTCTCAATCTCAATTCTATTAGAAGTAGGAGTTGCATCGAAGATCTCTGCTGCCTGATTGGCCACAAGTGGCCTACTATGCTTCTACCAGCATATAGTCTCAGCATGACCAAGTTTGCTACAGTAAGTACACAGGGTCCTGATACGTATACCAGAAGAACGTCCACGTCCACGACTACGTGCAGGATAAGTAGTACCCCTACCACATCCAAGGATCGCAGCCAATGCAGACGATTGAGCAACAGTATCAGGAGTAGGAGCACGTACTGTAACTCTGCTGAGTCTACTGTATGCTTCCTCCAGAGTAGGAAGCTCAGGAGCAATAAGAATCTGATCTCTAGCTACCGCATACTTAGGTCCAAGGACAACCAAGAAAAGAGAGACAGGCACACCCTGGCAGGTAGAAGTAGTCTCTCCAACATTCCCTTCATGAGAGAGTAATACTGTGACAGCGTGCGTTCCTCCTGACGCAGATAAAAAAGATCATAGAAGACCTGAAAAACTTGTGCGGAGTTCTTAGCATATGAATAGGTGTCACGCAACGACTCCCACATCTCTTTTGTAGTAGTACAGTACATGATCTCATCCCTTATGCGAGGAATAACTGTCTGCATCAGCCATGCACAAACGATGGTATTATCGCTGTCCCAATTAGTATTTGTACCTGTCTTGTTCTCAAGCTCCGGATATGTAAGAATATGATTATTTTTATAACCCGACGGTCATAAGAAAGGTCTGGGACTATGTGGGTAGTTGGTCTCATCCAACTTAACAGAACCAAAGAAAGGGCTTTTGAGTACCCCAGTGTTAGAAACAAAGCTCGAGGACACCTTGGATTGATCATCTGAAGTCATCTTTGCAATCTGGAGGCCTCGATCAAGCTTCTATCACCACGACATCATCCACAACTATGAGATCAGACAAATTTAGACCTGCATCACGGACTTACGCTCCTAAATCAGGATGAGAAACCCCTTTTCAATCACTACACAGGGATCAGATCACGAAAAATCGCCTTCCTGTCGATCTGCGCTGCCGACCATTGCTGTCGGAGCACTGTAGTACCACCGTTGGAGCACCATAGGCTCACCGAGCCACTGCTGGGCCACCGTCGGTGATCAGATCAGCCTCCAAGAGGTCACGGCACCACTGCAAGTGGCTCTTGGGGCTGCTGCGCTGTCGCTGGGGCCTAAGATGGTCGTGAGCAACGTCGCCGGTGATCAAATCAACCTCCAAGAGGTTGCTGCATCGCCGCTAACACTTAAGATGATCGTGAGCAACATCGCAGAGCCACCATAATCAGCGTGGTGACTGCTGCGTCGCTGCTGCAGGCCAAAATGGCCCCAAAACATGCCTCTGCACCGCTGCAAGTGCCGCCTGAGGGTGTTGCCGGCTCACTTACGCCGCCACAACACCATCGCGCGTGTTGCAGCACACCATCGGAGCTCCGCTGAGAGCTTCTGCTGCTCTCGAGGGAGAAAGGAGAATTAGGGTTTTGGTGGTTAGGATTTTGGAGGCTAAGAGGGGTGGGATATCTAGAACCACGATCTAGGATCGGTGCTCTAATACCAAATTGGTTGAAATGACTTGATTTCATTAGAACCCTAGGGCTCTCTTATATAAAGAGAAACCGTAGGGTCAAAAGTATAGAAAGTCCCTGAGGGACAAAACACATTAAGTCCTTACAATAAGAAGTAAACGACCGCACTACATAACCTAACAATTACATAGCAAAATAAAGATGAAAATTAATAGCATATACTTGAAAAGGATTTAATGCACTAGGGTCTGCATGAGACATTAAGGGCATGTTTGGTGGGAGGAAGTAAAAGAAAAAAAGAATTGCACAAGGAGTTATGACTTTGTGAAATAAATGGGGGAATTAAGTGCTTTTTTTGTTTGGATGGAAAGCTGGAATTCAAATGGGTGGGTGTTTGAGAGAAAAGAGAGTCACATCATAGAATTACCATATACAAAAAGAAGGAATTAAACAATTTCACCTATAGGGTGACATTGTTTAATTCCATAATAAGAGGTCCAATTCCAGGGAGGACTTGTTTTATTCCAGAATAAGAGGTCCGATTCCGCCTTTATTTACTTCCAAAATTTCCATATCCAAACAAGGAATAAGACGTACAATTCCTAGAACCAAAAAAACCCTAAAGCATTTTGTTACTTAGTTTATTCATTCTTTTCAAGAAACAGAATATGCCGAAAGTCTTGCCAAAGTCGATATCAACCACCATCTAAGAAAAACCATTAGTTGACTGAGCCTTTTGATTTTCCTTTTTTTTCTTTTCACTTTTGGTTTGTTACAGGTTTTTGTTATTCTAAGATGCGGAAATGAGGGTACCATGAACTGAAATCAACTAATAGGACTTATTGTCTAGATTTTCAATAAAATGGATGCCGTAACCCCCCAACATCAAGAGGAGTCCTCACAAAATTAAATCCCTTAAAAATTTCTCATTCACAGACTGTATTTGGTGAAGCATATCCCAATTTTTTAGTAGGCACATGTTCACAAGTTTATTGTCAACGCAAAAAACAACACACACACACGCCCACCCATGCATGCGCACGCGCACATGCACATGCATACGCACGTACCCACACGCGCACACACACACACGAATAAAACAGTAAGAAAATATAAGATAATAAAAATCTCAACAAGATATTAAAGTTGGTAGGGTGGGAAATTAAAATGGGGAGATGGATTTAAAAAAAAAATAAACAATAAAAAAATAAGTGAGTTGGAGTAAAGAAAGGGGAAGATATTAAGACAAAAAAGGGAGAGAAGAAGGAAAAATAGAAATAGAAAAAAAAGGAGAAGAAAAATATCAAAAAAAAAAAGGAGAAAATGATGAATTTTAAGAGAAGAGGGGGAGAAGCTCTTCTTTAGTCTCATCATATCTTCTCTGTTTATTTCTTCTCCCATAGAGTATGCGAGAAAGGAGGAGTGTAGGTCTTATTATAATCTTCCACCATTTGGGAGTCATTTTGTTTAAGGTCGTCACATGAAAAACCACAATTCTGGGATGTCCAGAGTTTCAAAGTCTCTAGATGAGAGATCCAGTTTTGAGGTCCTCATAGGAAGGGCTTATGTCAAGTTGCTGTGTGGGAGATCCAGTTTTGTGGAGTCTAGAGGGGAGATCCAATTTCGAGGTCTTCAGAGGAAGGCTCATGATAGTGATACTAAATGAAGAGCCATCATCACTAGTTGGGATCTCCAGAGGAGAGACCCCATATTAGAGACAACTATAGCAATTCACCTAGCAGCTCCAACCCTATTGTTAGCACACCCGCCTACAAGTAGGAACCAAATTGAAAGAGTTGTGTTCTGTTACGTAGAATGGGATTTCTGTGTTGTACAAGTTGAGCATTGCATGCTCTAGCTTGAAGGAAAGTGTCGGAGTATGTGTAGTAGGTTTAGTCCTACATAGTAGAGTGGGATTTTGTGTGGTGTGTGGTGGCATATTAATAGGCGTGTACCCCTCCACTTATTCTTTGAGAATATTAATACAAGAACTAGCCCTATTGGGGCCTTCTCCTATGATTTTCTCCCCGCTTTTTGTAAATAGGGTTTCCATGTAAATACAAGTGGTTTCATTGCTTTATGCTGTGATATCTTTTATGCTTCTACTAATCATATTATTCAGCTAACATCATTGTCGGGGAAAAACTAGTCAACATTATTTCTTTTTTGAAATTGTAAATTAATCAATATCACATGGTAATGGTACTTCGTAATTAGTGCCTCTCTTTTGTGAAAAGAGCAATTAGTGCCCATTAAATTCATATTTATATCTAAAACCATTCTATGATAAGATGGTGTAAAAGAGAGCAGTTTGGCATGTTTAAATTTCACATTTACATCAAAATCATATAAACGAATTGTGTACATAACATGTAAACCTTCTTTTTAGCAGCTTTAAACAACGATCTCACACGCCTGGCCCCAACTCCAACAAACCTGTGATATAAACCAGAATATTATGTTACCAAGAGCTGCTGTCAGAACCTCAATGACGTGATAGAGAAAGTTGCATCTCTTCCCTCACTACGAAGACCAAACTATGGGCAAAACATACTTCTGTGGATTTATACAACCGTGAATTTCTATTACAGTCAACTTCATAACCAAAGGGGAGTACTTTATAAATAATAGCACCCCATACTGACATGACCATGAACAATAGCAACTACTTTTCAAGTTCTAATGTTGCATCATAAGCCACTATTGAGGAATGGATATCTCATAATCCAACAAATTTTAATGCAACTTCCAAGCGAGCTCTTGCACCAAAGAATTACTGTGAAAACAACTTCCTTGCAGAAATAGAATTGCCTAAGACATGAAACAGATTGAACCAAAACAATCAATCAAAGATGAATCCTGCAACTTCAAATGGAATGGATTATTGGTGTTCTAGCTACATAGACATGGCACTCTAGTTGAAAGCAGACAACATAAAATCAAAATTAAAATCTGAAAATAGCAACAGCTTTTGTAGACCAGATCAATATATTTGACACAACAGCTTGTACAGAACATATGATTATGTTTGACCGCACTTGGTGGTATTAGGAGTGCTAACCAAATCGAATCCCATGGAATAGAACACCTATATTTGGATTTGATTCAATAATGAAATCTGAATTCAAATTGATTTCAAATTTGAAAACCCAGATTCATATTTTATTCATTAATTATTTGATAAGGATTCGATTAGCTTATTCGATTTATAAAGTCACTGTTTCGATCCAAGTTCCTCAATTCAAAATTATTTTCTAACTTCTGAATTTGCCAAGTCTATAACTTGAGTCTAGGGATTTGATTTTAGGTTTTTTTTCACATGGTTGGCCAAATTGAGGATGCGGGTAATACGGCTGAGGGTTCAAATGGGAAAATAGTATGTATAAGTGTCTACATATGTGAGTATGTATGTATATTATTGAAGTTTTTAGAATCAAATTCAACAAAAATTGTATTTGATTCATTAAGCTATCAAGATATAGGGTTCACTTTCAATTCGTTCTATTCAAATATGATACTGGCCTTGACATGTCAAAGCCACATTAATGCCATGTGGCAGCCCACATGAAATTGCTAGAGAAGAATCCGGAAGGAGAATAAGATGTTTTGTTAGTAGATGTGTTAGCATCAGGGTGGCCCTATGCAGCAATCAGGATTGTAGCGTGGACGAGGGTGCAATGGGGAATTTGGTTGTATGGTTCTATTACTTTGGAGGAGGAGTTGGGCTCTTTTCTTGACAAAGACCCATCAATAATGCCTATAAAAGACCTCCATTGCATAGCCAAAAGGAAACATTAAATGCAAACCATCTTTCCTTGTTCTATTCTTCTTCTCAATTGCAGCTCGAGTGGTCGAGGTCAACCTCCCACCATTGGGCATTGTTGATCTAAACAACGACCTCGTCAAGCGGTTTGACAATCACAGTGGCTCCACGACCATTGCTGGGGTAGCATTGTGGCAATGTTGTCAAGGCTATCACCTTAAGCTACCAGCGTCCGGGCTACCGGGCCAGGCAAGAAAGCAGAAGGTCGCCTTGGAGGTATTCCTAGCTAGGGGCTTCATCTGGGCTATCGCCTAGTCGCCTTTTTTGTCGCCTAGGTTGCCTTACACCTCGTCATCTTAGTTCTAATTTACTTTAGGTAAGATCATAAGACTCTTATTTGGTCTTAAGTTACATATATTATAGATATGTTTGTATTATATAATGTTATATATACATAATACATACATACATATATGTTATTGACAGCTTTTATATGCTCAATTTTGCCTTCTCTTCCTAACTTAAAATATTGTTTGTCTGATAAGACATATATGTATAAGTTATACATAGACATTATATGTATGTAATAATATAATTGTGATATATTGATGTGTGTATGTATATATTTGTTATTGCCTACAACTCTCTAATCATACATAACAATATTTGTATAAATTATGGTATTAAGTTTGTATAGTATTGTAAATATAACATACTATAACACATGTTATTGTCATGAGTACGACTCAGAGACAACATTTTGGGCTAGCATTTGTAGGCCATTGGTGGATGCCTCTACCATGAGAAAGCCCCTCACTTTATCGTGGTACATTTGGCTCAGACACAATGGAGAGATTTTCCATAAGGTGTCTCAATAGAGGGAGTGTTTTATCATTATAATGCTCTTTGTAATTTTGGGTGTAATTAGCTCCTGTTATTAATAAAGGGAAGGGTTAACATCCATTGTTAACCCTTCTTTTTTTCTTCAAAATAAATTCATGTCATTATCTTATTTTGGTTGATACATATGATAAATATTTTGGTTGTTTGTTTTGGCCTATAATTATAAATGTAATATATATGTTTACACATTGTATGATAATATAAATATACATGTTATTGTTACTTAAATATGATAGGATTGTTTTTTTTTTTTTTTCGTTTACTTAAATAGTAGTATCATATGTTTCGTATGAAAGTCAATGTTACCATATAAGTTTATTAGGCATATTCAATATTTTAAGAAAAAAAAGATTTATCGCTTCAATTCAGTCGCGCAATCGCCTTTTTGTCGCCTCTCACCTCAGGCAATTAAGGAGCTTGTTGCCTTGCAGCTGCCTAACGCCTTGACAGCTTTGCATTGTGGTATAAGAGCCATCTATGGCCCCTTGCAAAGAATCTTGCAACATGGCAGAGGAGCATCAGGACATGCTGCCCTAGATGCAATAGGAGACATATGGCTTGCTTGAACAGAGTTGCAGCACCATCGCTAAGTTGGTGGAGCTCTTGCTCGAAGCAAAAGAGACCAGAGATTGATGCCACCCCTAACCATTAAGCTGGACTTCCCACGCATACGTCTCTGTAGAGCCGACATCATGGCAGCACCGTGGCAAGAGATTTCTAGCATTTCATAAGGTGCCAAAGATCAAGAAGGTTGAGCTTACGTTCCATCACTTGGAGGGTGACGCAATGTTGTGGATGAATTGGGGTGAAACAAGCGAAAGGATCACTAGTTGAGAGGAGTTTCGGTAGGAACTATTTTGCTCCAGTAAGACGAAGTACGAAACCGAGATGGACCAACTTTGTCGCCTCCACCAGATGATAACCATAGCAAACATGCTGCAGGTGACAATGGTTCTGGTGGGCACTGCAGGGGGTGCTGCAGGGGATGCTGTGGTCCTGCTGGGTGCTGCAGATGGTGATGGCATGTCTGCAGCTGCTGGCAGAGATGGTGAAGGGTCTGCCGGTGTTGCTGCTCCTGTCACCGTTGCTCGGGAAGGATCTATGCAGAAGGCTGAGGCTAATCTGGTGGCCAGGAGCGTGGCTGGGCTTGCTACAGGAGGCTCTCATGTGGATATTTCCAATGGCAGACATGCTGGTGGTGTTTCGCAGCCACCTATCACAGTCCGTACCTCCTCAAAAGCGGCTGCAGAGGCGGTGGGGCTTCCTCCATCGATTCCAAGGGATCTGGAGTTGGTAGATCTTTATGAGTTAAAAAGTTAAAAGTGGCCTTCTCTATCATTCTTGTTACAAGAGAAAATTTATAAAGGACAGGAAGACTGCTGGGTAGGGGTGCAGTGTGGATGATGTGGGGATGAGGGTTGCCAGAGTTTTGAATGTGAAAAAGGTTTCCTCGGCTCGTGACAATGGGGGCAGTTTCATTTCTCATGGTTAGAATCCTTTCTTGGAATGTTAGGCCTTCGGGATAGGGTGCAGAGGTCTATTTTGAGGAGCTACCTAGCTGATTGGAAGGTGGACATGGCTTTGTTGCAAGAAACACATTTTGAGTATAGATCGATCAACGATTGATAGTATTGGAGGGGGTTCATTATCTACTTTTCTTTCTACTGACGTGTTGGGCAGATCTGGGGGATGGTGGATTTTGTGGAATGAAGATTTATTCTGGTTTGATGATTTTGGGTGGGATCTCATGTGGTCACTGGTTTCAACACTTGCAGGATGGATGGCACCAACCTTGTTGTCTCTAGTGTTTATGGACTTTGTGACTCTTCCTTGTGTGGCTCCCTTTGGGATGAGTTGAGACAGGTAGCAGCCAAAGTTGATGGTGGGCCTTGGCTAATTGGAGGTGACTTCAATGTTACACTGTCTGTGGATAATTGGCCGGATAGGAGGTTAGATTCTTCTTCTATGCAATTTCGGGAGGTCGTTGATGAGTTAAATTTAGTGGAGCTTCCGATTTCTGGGACTCATTTTACGTGGATGAATGGGGCTGTTAAAATATCGCAGATTGATAGATTCTTCTGCATTGTTCCTCTAGCTGAGTCCTCACATGGCGCCTTCGTTATGGCTATGGTGAGGCCTTTTTTGATCATACTCCTTTGTTGTGTGACAGCGGGGAAGAAGCTTTTTCTGCAACTTATTTCAAGTTCCAAAAATATTGCCTATTCTAGACGGATTTCAGGGATCTGGTGAGAGAGAAGTGGCAGGGTGTTCCTATTAGTGCCACAACAGTCCACACTATGGCAGAATGCATTAAGGTTGTGAGACAGGCAATGAAGGAATTAAGGAGGTAAAAAGAAGACGGTAAAATGTCAGGGAGGAGGCTTTAGAGGCTTTGGCTGATCTGGATAAGGTGGAGATAGGTGAACTTGATGTGGCTAACTAGAATGAAAGAGTGGTTTTGCAGAACAAGATTAAAGAGGAGGATCGAAAAAGAGAGATTGACTAGAGGTAGAAGTCCAGGCAATTGTGGCTTTGGGAAGGGGATTTAAATACAAGTTTTTTCATTTGGCGGCTAGTGCTAGAAGGAGAATGAACTTGATTAAATCCATTTGTGTTGATGATGTGACACTTACGCAGAGACAGTAGGGCTTTTGCAGATCATTTTCATAACTTCACCAAGAGGTAGCCATAGAGTAGATGGAGATTGGGTTCCTCTGAGATGAGATGATTGGATGAGGCTATGAAGGAGGACTTGCTTAGATCTGTGTCGGGTGTGGTGGTGCTTTAGGTGGTTCATGGTTTGAAGGCAAAGGGGTCCCCTGGTCCTGATGGCTTACCAGTCTTACTCTATAGGGAGTTTTGGGATGTGGTTGGGGATGATGTCTTGGCGGTGGTGACAAAGGTCTTTCAGGAGAACTAAAGTTTTGAGAGGCTGAAACGTTCCTTCCTTTTTCTATTTCCTAAGAAGCCTAGTGCAGATTCTGTAGATGAGTTCCAACCTATTACTCTCTCTATTGTGATCTACATAATAGTGGCCAAGACTTTTGCAAATCACTTGCAATTTTTGTTGCCGTTGCTAATAACCCCCGTCCAGTCGACCTTTATCTCAAGTAGATCTATCATGGATTCTTTTGCCTTAGCTGGAGAGATGGTTGCATCTTGGAACAGACTGCCTCAGGATGCTTTCTTATGGAAGATGGACTTTTCTATGACATATGACTCATCTCTTGGGCTTACCATTAGGAAATCATGCAAAAGAGGGGCTTTCCGGAGGCGTAGGTCAGACTCATGCGAAGGTGTGTCACGACAACGTCTATTTTGATCCTTGTTAATGGTAGGTCTTCTGAGCTTTGGACAGCCACAAAGGGGGGTTAGGCAGGGATGTCCTTTGGCGCCTTTGATTTTCAATATTGTAGTTGATACTTTGACTTTCATGGCCTTTAGATGTTGTGGGGTTGGTCTTTTCAATAAGTTCACCCTCGCTAGTGATGGATCTTTACTCACAGTATGCAGACGACACGATTTTCTTTATTCAAGGCTATGTTAGCCAGGCTGAGCATGTGGCACATTTGGTTGGTTTGTTTGGAGATATTTCTGGTTTCCAAGTTAATGGAAGAAAGTCTGCTTTTATTCCTTTTCATCTAAGCAGGGGATTCAGAATATCACATTTCTGAAGTCCTTCATTTGCCACAGTTGTTAGGTTGCTCATTGCTTATTTGGGTTTGCCCTTGAAGGGGAAGCATCTAGCTATTGCCGATTAGAGGCCAGTGGAGGAAAGGCTAACCAGGAGATTGAATGGGTGAAGTGGGAGACTTTTACCCAGGGGTGGTAGGCTGATTTTGGCAAAGGCACTGTTGTCACCAATTTCGATCTTTTACCTTTCTTTGTTTAGACCCTCGAAGAAGATATTCACAAGATTAGAAGTGGCCCGAAAAAGATTTTTTTTTGGAAAGGTGCCAATCAACAAGGGCATTTTTTGCAACTTGTGTCATGGAGGGAGGTATGCAGGCCGAGGAAGAGGGGGGCTTGGATGTTAGATGCTTGGATGAGTTTAACGTTGCACTTCTTATGAAGTGGGTTATGCACTTCTTAGTAGGTCGTGGCCTCCTAGAAAAGTTGTTGAGAGATTCCTATGGAACATTAGTGGAAGTTGGCCTTGAACTCTCTCTATTGGTGTGGCCATCCACTTTTCGGGCCTCCATTCAGCCTCTCATTTCACAAGGCATATCATCCAGATACTTTATGCCGATGCTTGGTGTTGGATGCTCTTTTCATTTTTGGAAAGATAATTAGATGGGTTGTAGTAAACTCCAATTTTTATTTCCACACCTTTTTGGTTTGGCCCAGGATAAGGATGCATTTGTTTCTGAGGTTTAGGACTCTACTACTAGTTGTTAGTCCTCGATCTTGTAGCCTAGTCTCTCAGGTGCATCTCTACAGGAGTTGCAGGAGATGCTTGAGATATTGCATGGTATTTCTGTTAATGATGGATCTATGGATGGCTTCAGGTGGGAGGAGAGTGTTTTTTTCTGTGGTTAAGGCTTATAAGAAGTTGACTTTGGAGATAGGTGTCATGTCTCTTGTTTAGGAGGATTGATCTATGATATGGAGACTGCCCATTCCTTTGAAGGTTAAAATATTTTTGTGGAGGTTCAGGAGGGAGAAACTAATGGCTAAAGTCTTCAATTCAAGATAGGCCGGTGATAATGACCTATATTGTATCTTTTGTGGGACAGCAGCAGAGAATCTTGAACACCTCTTCTTTCAATGCGACCTCCCCAAGGAGGCCTAAGAGAGATGTAATGCGAGGTGGGCTGATGTCTTCTTTTGACTCTTGGGTGGGAGTCTTTTCGCTCTCTGGTGCATGCAGATACGACAGGATGGGTGAAGGCCATTGCTGCGTTGTGGTCTATTTGGTTACAACGAAATGATTCCATTTTTTGAAAGTGGAGGGCTTAGGTTGAAAATATTGTTAGGGAAGCATCCTGTCAATCTAAGTTGTGGTTGAACATATTGTAAGATTTTCTTTTAATATTATTCTAGATGGTTACTGAAGGCCAATAACTACCCTTTTTTCTTTCAAAAAAAAAAATCATAACAAAATACTTCTAAAAATTTGAGGTCCTTCAAGTAAAGGTGCCTGCAATGAAGAAGAGCTTCGCTGAAAGCTTCGTCGTCAGCCTTCAAGAGGATTTTTGCATGAAAGTTCTCATCCTTCGTCATCGAAAAATGGCGAAAGCCATCAGGTACGTGCATATTCTCGAGGATTCCCTTTCAATGCATCTAGTAGTACTTCACGTGTTGTGGGGAGTGCTGTTTTGATGAAGACTTGTGACACAAAGGCAAAGAAGAATGGTCGATTATTACCGATCAAGAGGCTACATTAAAGGAGATGATCGAGCATCGCAAGAAAAACCTTTACTAAAATTACAATGAGCATTCCACACTAGCCGTAAGTGTAAAACTCAAACGCTATATTTTCTCATCAGCAAGGAGGACGCAAAGGACAAGCCAAAGGACAAAAGCGGGGCAATGGAGACAAAGGAGAACACAACAACCACCTCTGGCCTTGAATTGGTCGATAGCGAAAGCTCTAGCAATTTTATTTCTCCCTTGCTTCTCAATAGTGACACTTATTCTTGGGAGAGTCACTGCCTCACTTGTGCCTCTAGTGACAAGGGGAGTGTTGTCGAGAACCTCAATCTCACAATCCAAGGGCATGAATTTTGATTCCAAGGGTATGTATTGGATTGATAAATGCATAAAAACTAATGATAATATGCCTAAATTATGTTAGTCTCATAGCTAGTTGCAATGTAGATAATTGCATATTAAGCTTAGTGCAGGCATTTAGCATAAAGATGATTGATATTAATTATTGTGTTTCATATACATGCTGGATTTAACTGGAATAAAGCTAAAAGAAATTAATGAAGAAATAAAGTGAAGAGCTCAAGACAAGGAAACACTTGGCATCACTATACTCCTCTACAGCTCAACCCTAAGACAACCTACCCTATCTAAACACCATGTCCTAAACCTAATTTTAGAAAAACCTACCCACACATTCTCTACCATAGATCCTCCATCCTAGGGCATGAACTTCATTTGCTAAAAATAAAACATATCCATTTGGCAGGGCACCTCATCAACCTCAATCCCATCCCTACATTCTTCATCCAAAGGCCATCATCCCATTTCCTTTTGGCCAGCCACGTAAATTCAAATTCAACACTTAATGGTTGGCCATGGAGCTTGGATCCCAACCATTCACCCAATTCCACTATTCATCCCCACCACCCATGCAAATCCAAATAACTTAAGTCTATCTACATCAACCCTAAGTTGTAATCTAGCCCTCCCATTCAAATAACCTAATCCTAGCCATCCATTAGCCTTAACCACGGCTAACAACTTTGACCAATCACATTGCTCCATCATCTCTATAAAAACACCTAGTCACCCTCTACTTCACATCATTCCTACTTTAGTCTAATTCACCTTAACCTAAGTAGTCTAGATGTCCCCTTCCCTCCACTCCTTCCCTTTACCTTGATCTTGAAGCCTTCTTAATCAAGGTGACTCCACATCACCATTGGTGTGGAGACTCTGTCAGGTGTGCCTTCGTCTCTGCATCTTCAACTCTCCTTCGCTCCTCTAGGCTATGCCTTTGTGGCAACTTCTCCAGTTTTTTTTTTCATTTTCTTAAAGCTTTCATCTATCTTTCTAGTTAGATATTGCTAATCTCATTTATTAGAAATTGTAATAGGCTCTTGCATTATCAATAAAATCAAGTTCCTATTCCATCTTGCACCTTGTTTTTAATCACTTTCGTAATTAGATAGTTATTAATCTTTGCCTTTACTTGTGCTCTATGAAAAATACAAAAAATATAAAATGGAAAAAGTATAAAAAAAATAATAAATAGACTTTAGGAAGCGAAAATATCTGATTGGCTTCCTGAGAAACAACTTGGACTCCGACTTCAAACCTGATTTCTTCGAGTTCGATACAAAACCTTTTAAAGTATTTACGTGATTTCAACGGCAACGAACACATTTTTACGTATCAGATTTTGCGTAGATCATGGATCTAAGCATTTTCAATATTATTTAAGGAATGCCTTGGATTCGAGCCCTTGGTAGAATCGAAGGGGATATGGAGAGACCATCTATTTCTAGCTATAAATCAAAGAGAGAAGACCACATTGATGTGCATGGTGCCAAAAGAACAAGATAGAGAAGCAAATCTAGTAGTTCCTCACCAATAAGCAAGCATGGCCGAGCCAAAGTCTCTTTGCCTTACTAGCATTGCTTGTAAAAAAGAAAGACAATAGTTGGCATCTGTTATCGCACCCTTTGCGAGCATAGTATCAAACATAGTATCCAATTCTCATCGTTGATGGGTTGTTGGATGAGGCACATGGCATGAAATTTTTTACTACACTAAGCCTCCACTCTGTTATCATCATATTCAAATGTGTGAAAAAGATATCCCTAAAATTACCTTCAAAATACATGAGGGTCACTACAAATTTTTGGCATGCCTCGGCATATGCAACATTCCCTTTGCCTTTCAAGTTGTCATGAATGATATATTCTAGCCCCTAGTAGGTGATCGATGCTATTCTTCTTCAACGATATACTTGTCTATAATAAATCATATGCGGAGCATATCAATCATGTGCATTAAGTTTTGAATATATCAACTCAGCACCACTCTTTGAATACTTGGGTCATATCCTCATTGAGGATGATGTGCAAATTGACCTGGCTAAGGTCTCGAGCATAGTTGAGTGGCCTCAATTGAAGACCACATAAGACTTACGGAGTTACCTCAGGCTCGCCAGTTATTACCACAATTTTGTGCAAGGCTATGGTAGGATCACGACACCACTCCACACTTGTTTGAAAGGAGTGATTATGCGGACTAAGGAGATGTCAATTGCCTTTCAAGCTCTTAAAGAAGCTCTTTCCAGAGCCCAAGTGCTATAATTGCAGACTTTTTCCATCCCTTCATACTTGAATGCGATGCATGAGACAACAGCATTGGGGTTGTCCTCATGCAAGGTGACCACTCCATTGCCTTCCTCAGCCAGACATTCCTTTTGAAATATGCGGAGCTCCTAGCATTGGTGCTCGTAGTCACCAAGAGGTAGCACCAAGTAATGGAAGATTCATCACACACTAATCAACACAATTAGAAGTACCTTCTCAACAGTGGCTTTCCTCCTTACGACAACAAAAATGGGCTACAAAATTACTCCCTGATGATTTCGTGATTAAGCACGAGAGATGCAAAATGCCACAATGGACACTTTCTCAAGAGTGTGAAAGGTGCATTGCATGGCCATCTTGATGGCACAATCCATATAGGTACAAGCCCTATGCTAAGAATATGGCATATAGGCAGGCAGCTATTATTTTTCTTCAAACCAAGGTTTGACATATCAATAATATATCACATATCGACAGGTCAGGTGGTATCGATACCACCCAAAGTGTATTTTTCCTGGATATCGACGATATATCGCCGGTTGGGTGGGAAAAATGGTGCTGTGGCGCTGGGCGGGAGGCACACACAGCCATTCCTTTATGAAATATTAGTCATAAAAATGTTAATTTGACATTTTTTATATTTTATGATTTTCTGAGTAATATCCCAAAAATTCACCGATATCAGCGATATATTAACGATATATCCCCGATATACCCCCTTTTTGACTTGTCGATACGATATCAATATCGATATTTAAAACCTTGCTTCAAACTCATCCAAAGTGAGCCTTGCAAATGGCCCGTTCAGGATGGTTTTGTTAGTTAAACCACTCGTATATAATATTTTGATGATTTTACAAAATGAAGAAAATGAAATAAAAAAAATAAAGCGTAGCATATTATTTTCTCTATGTAATAACATATTTGCAGGATTTCAAAAAACTTTCCAAGACGGGAGATTAAAAGCGTAAAGACGAGTAGCATAAGTATTAGGTCTTAGGCTCTTTCATGTAAACTTTCAAAGGTTGTAATTTTCATTTTATTTGAGTCTAGAAATATTATAAAGAGCCCCCGAACAAAACCTATAAATAGCTAACTTAGGCTCTCTACACTTAGGATAAATAAGAAACAAAAACCAAACACTTATACTTTTATCAGACGTCCATAACAGTGGTCAGACGTCTAATTTTCCACTTTAAGACGTCTGACAAGTGTATCAGACATCTAATTTCAAAGATTTCTGCCTTTATTTGTCTCCTCATAAACATCAGTCGAAGGACTTCACTTTCAGACGTCAATAATCTTTAACAGACGTCTGATTGTTTACTAACCGTTAGACTTCGTCTATGCAAAAACAATTTCCAGACGTCTTGACACACTTACAGACGTCTGCCTTTGAACCGTTGGCCATGATTTTCTGTGCGTATCTCTTCACAGCCACAAAATCTTTTGGCAGAAGGAGTAGGGAACAGTATTTAGGTTTCCAGACGTCTGGTAATGTTCTCAGACGTCCATAACAACGTCTGATCCTCTATACCTAGAACCCTGTTTGGATCTGATGACAACAGGAACGAATCCACCATTCATTAGACGTCCAATGAAATAATCAGACGTCTTATGAGATAATATCAGACGTCCTTCTTTTGATCCAATAGAGTCTGTTGAGATGTCCTGCAATATTAGACGACCAGAGGTAAAATCAGACGTCCTGTAAGACGTCTGATCCTATAATTAGACGTCTGATGTTGCTGTCAGACTCATCATTGCCCTGATTTTGTGTGGATTTCGTCCTAAACTCTTGGGATTTGTTTCCAACGGCTAGAAGAGCTCTCCCAAGTGTTCTTGAAGATTCCAAACTTGCCTATAAATAGACTACAACTCCTCTTAGGCAACACACACCTCTTGAGATACAAATCCATTAGAAAAATCTCTTGCTCACTACTTTAAGATCCATTTTGCCCTTGTGCTGTGTTAATACTCTGATCAAAGGGCAAATCCATACTCCCGACTCACTCCGTTCTGCAAGTCATCAGGGAGTTCTTTTCATGCTTAGTAGATAAGAAAGCAACTAAATTATTGGGGTGCTCTATAGGTGTTATTTTACTTCATAATTTCTGTACTTTGGGTATCCGGTCTGTCGGGTCCCCGTCTCTTCATTTTGAAGGGAGAAACCTCCGTTTAGGGATCGGAGGTGGGATTTGTAATTGAGGTACACTACCCTCGTTTAAGTAGTGTGGTTAGTGGATTGATCACTTTGTGATCGAAAATCCTAAGTCAAGAGATTAGCTTAGGTGGTGATTTTCACCCATCTTGGGTTTCCACCTAAAAATAATTGAGTACATTGTGTGATTGAATCTTTTTTATTACAATATTCTATAATTTCACTATTCACCCCCCCTTTAGTGCAATTTCAGGTTTGTTATACCTCAAGGGACGGCTATACTTGTCACCTGAATCATCCATGAAGCAAAAAATCCTCCACAAGTATCATGCGACCCTAATTGGGGTCACGCGGACTATGGCATGCAACGAAAAGGAGACATTCGTGCCTTGCAATATATGCCAATGCAATAAGGTGCAATGGCTTGTTCCCACCAACCTTATACAAAAATTACCCATCCTAAATATGATTTAGGAGTACATCGCAATGGATTTCATCAAAGCTTTGCCACCAGACCACTAGAATACCATGATCATGGAAGTGACCAATCGTCTCTCCAAATACATCCACTTGGCAACAAGCTTAAAAATCCATTCACGGCCAAAGACATAACATGCCTCTTTGTCCACATAGTCATAAGATTACACAGGTACCTCATAGCATTGTATCTGATAAAGGAAAGGTGTTCACAAGTTCTTTTTGGTGTGAACTTTTTAAGCTACAAAGGGCAAGTTACCTTTCTCCACTTATCATCCTTAGAGGGACGAGCAATCGAAGGTTGTCAATTACACTACGAGAGCATATCTTTGCTGCTTTTGTCAAGATCACCCACACCCATAGGTCTATTGGTTGTCATGGCTTGGATATTATTTCAACATCGCTTAGCATTCTACAACAAAAACCACCGCATTTGAGGTTGTTTATGGCCGACCTCCTCCAAGCATGCAAACTTATATAAGAGGAATGGCCAAATCTGTGAAGTTCCTTTGACGGAGAGATGGCACCTCGCTCATTGTGACAACAGTCTACGGGCCCCGTGATGCAAGTGCATAGGACCACCTCTAAGAGGAGCTCGCCTCTGCCAAGGCCGCTACTCATGGTAGCCCTTGGCTAGTGGGAGGAGACTTCAACACCACACTGCAGATCGAGGACAAGCCAAATGACTGCGGATGTAAGGACCTGCACTCCAAGCATCTTGTTGTGCTTATGTCAACCTTCAGCCTGGTTCACCTTGTCCCTGCCTCTTGCTTTTACATGTGGAGGAATGTTAGTGGTCAGCAGTCGCCTATCAATAGATTTCTCTCCAACATCGAGCTCATGGAGGTCTTCCCATTGGCGGCTGTCATGCCAATGGAAAGGCCCTTCTCTGATCACACCCCCTCCTATGGCAAACCAATGAAAACCAGAAGGTGGGCACCTACTTCCAATTCGAGAGATCTTGGTTGATGAAGGCCAGATTTCGGGAGATGGTTGAGAGCAAATGGAGATCCTTGGAGGCGGAAGGGACGGTGACCACCTGTCTGGCCACGAAGTTGGCTTCCCTGAAAAACTTCCTTAGAGAATATCAAAGATTGCTCAGGCAAAGGAGGGAGCTGAGGAAAACGGAGGTGCTAACCGAGATCTCAAGGCTTGACAAACTAGAGGATGAAAGATTGATTTTGGAGGCAGATAGGGGCTCAAGGCTGCTAAGATGGTGGTACAAGAGGATAGGAAAGCTAGATCTCAGCAGAAATGGCTCAAGGAGGGTGATTACAACACCAAATTCTTCCACCAAGTGGCCTCCGCCAGGTGCAAGCCAATTGGATCGACAACTTGTTGGTGGAAGGAACGCAATACCACAGGAAGGAGAATGTTGGGCGGGCAGCTACCGGCTACTACAGAAACTTCTCTGGCAGGCAGTGTGTCAGTGCTTGGCAATGGATAGGGAAAGATGCCAGGCATATCTCGGGGCCGCAGGTGAAGGCCTTGTGAGGGGCTTCTCGGAGGACGAAATTAGGATGACGGTTTAGGGCCTCAATGCAGACGAATGCCCGAGGCTGGACAGTTTCCCTGTTCGCTTCAATAGAGAATTCTGGCCCTTGGTGAAGGACGACGTAATGTAGATAGTCATCAAATTTGAAACAGGGAACGCTGGTTTCAACAGGCTGAATAGATCTTTCCTCTTCCTGCTCCCAAAAAAAACGAAGGGGTTGAGGCGATTGAAGACTTTCGACCTATCGCGCTCTCCAATGCTGTGTGCCTTATTGTTGGCAGGGCCCTAACAAATAGGTTGAAAAGGCACCTCCCCGATCTCATCTCTCAGACACAGACGACTTTTGTCCCTGGTAGGGGAATTCTGGACGACTGTCGTAACCTCGGAGGCCTCGACCAACCAGAGGAGGTTGAAGACCAAGGCCTTCCTCTGGAAGGTGGATTTCAGCAAGGCCTTTGACACGTTGCAGTGGTCCTTCCTGTGGTCCTCCCTTACCAAGAGGGGCTTACCGAGCATATGGATGGACTAGATGAAGTGCTGCATCACCACAGCCTCCTCTATGTTGATCAATGGCAACCTCGCTGGGGGTTGGGTGCAACCACGGAGGGGGATTAAACAAGCCTGCCCACTAGCCCCCATGCTCTTCGTCCTGGTAGTGGATGCGCTAGACAGGGCCATTATGAGGTCCTGTGCACATGGGCTATTTAGAGGTTTCCGGGCAAGAGGTGATTGTGAAGTCTCGATCCTCCAATCTGTTGATGATATGCTGCTACTTGTAGAAGGTGTTGCCCCGAAAGCACGGAAGGTTCGCTTGGTCATGCACATGTTTAGGGAGGCATCAAGCTTGTAGATCAACTATGCGAAGTCGACATTCATCCCCCTTAATCTCACCCCGCAGGAGCAGCAAGAATGTGGGACTCCCCTTGGCACAGAGGTAGGACTACCTCTTCCCTACCTAGGACTACCCTTAACCAGCAAGAGGCTTAGGTTACAGGACTGGCTTCCGCTCCTTGAGCGGATGAAGGGGAGACTGGCGGAATGGGCATCCAGATTGCCCTCTAGGGGAGGTAGGCTGACGCTTGATGGGAACACCATCATGAGCCCTAACTAGCTCATTTTAACCCAATAAAGTTAATAAATGCTCCTACATAACCAACTGAAGGTCATAATTCATTCCATAACCATTCTGAGAGAAAAACAAGAAACTAGGGTTAAAACTACAATTTTACTAGCACATCTTGAATACAGTACAACCACAGATTTTCTCAAGGGCTGAATAAAGGTCAAATGGTTGACTTAGACAGAAAAGGGTTTGTGAGTGTTCTGAGAATTAAATAACTTTTTGAAACCCTAAAAACAAACCTACTTAATTAACCAAGGTTCTGGTCAGGATAAAATTCACTTAAACCCTCTAAAAATCATAGAAAAATATTCTCTAGGGTTTAGTACCTCCAAATTGACCATCAGAACCCATCTTAACGTAAAATGGAATTTCAGACAGATATTTGCCCTAATTTGAGTTTTTGGATAAATTACCCAGTCAAACGTGGTCAAAATCAAAATCTAACTTCACCATTGGATTCCTTAGGTCCAAATTAGGTTTGTACCAAAATTTGGACCTAAGGAGAACTTGTCTTGACCTAGTTTGCAAAAAGGTCCTGTCTGATTACATTTATACCCCCAACTTTCAAAAACCCTTACAATCAACCCCCTAACTTCTTTGTCGTCTTCACAATTAGGTCCCTCCACCATTATCGCGGAGGAAACCTACTCCGACAACTTTTGAAAGGAGATTTCTCCTTGATTGCTTGGAGAATCTCCTCCAAAATTGGAAGGGAAATTCTCTGAGAAATTCCCTCCAGCATGAACCCATCCATATGCCCTGATTCTTTCCCAATCTCTCATGCGAACTCATGAGAGATTTGGGTATCTTAAAAGCTCCTAAGTCCGGCGACCTTCCCTAAGCCCTAACCGCCTCTCAAATCCTTATTTAAAGATGCCCAGATCCTCCCGAACTCCTCACGCTTGAATTCAGCCGTGAATCCCCTCAATTCATCTCTCCCTCTCACGGCCGAAGGCTCCTCAACGTCCGGCGATTCCCTCTGCCCTTTCTCATCGCCTGTCCGCCATACTTGCGGCGGATTCATCCTCCCTGCTCTCGTCTGCGTCTCGCCGTACCAGTAGACGCCACTCCCTCCTTCATCTTCGCCGTTCCTACCTCATTGAAGCCGTCTTCGTCTCCGGCGTCGGCCACACCAGACCCGACGCCATCACTATCCCCCTTCGTCCATTGACCTCCTAGCTAAGTCTCCTCTCTCCTCTACTTTCTCCTCCGCTCTTTGCTTTCCAAAACCCGCCACCGATGCCCCTTCGCACCTCCATCTCTTCCATCTCCGACCACCCCCTCCGGCGAGGCCATCCCACCTCCACAACCCACCAATACCCTCGCCGACAAGCCCATGACCATCACCACACCTCACTGATCACTTCCCCTCTCTTTATTCACTTTGCCATCCACCCAAGTCACCCCCTGAACACACTCACTCACACGCACACAGTTTGACCTAGGTACGCAATCACAGTCTTTCGCCCACACCACCACCCCTATCACATCCGCCATGCTCCGACGACGCTCCCTGAGCGATCTAACATGGCCGAGAGGCCGTTTTACTGATTTCAGGTGCCAGACCTTGTCCGCCATTGGCGAGCAAGTTTCGAGCTTGCTTAAGGCTGCCCCAGGTGCCGCTACGCCCAGGTTGAAGTCCCAGGATGCGTGGAAGTCTCTCGCGCACGCACCCAGGTGCTCAATTAACAACGTGAGCCTCAGTCGCTGAGGTAATTGCGAAGGACAGTTCCTGTTGTGGGCACGCAAAGGGGTGCGCGGATGGTCCCACATCGGGAAGTTCTGAAGCCGCGCACCTGCATAAATTGAAAAACTGTCAGTAGTTGTTCGCCTCAAATCTACGGGGTGAGGTCCCTCTCACCTTCACCTGACCTCATCCGCAACATGCCCCCGCGGACCTAGCCTGACCCGACCCGACCTGCACTCCTCGCTCACCACCGCACGCCGGTGAGCTTGGACCCGGGTACACGCCTGACCCGATAACCCGAATACCCATGGCTCTGGGAGAGTGGATCCTAAGAGAGAAAAAGATAGGAGAGTTGCGTGAGTAGGGGGAGGGTTTTGCTATAGGAACCTTTGGCCGACACTTAGCCAAATTCTGAAGAGGAAAGCCAAAGAAGAAGAAGAGAAGGCTAGAGCAGAAGCTGAAGAAAAAGAGAAGGATCGTAGAGAAAGAAGAAGAAGAAAGGAAGAGTCAGAGAAGGAAAGAAGAAAGAAGATGAGGCCTGAGAGAAAGAAGAAGAGGGGAAGAGGATATAGCTTAATCAAAGAAAGAGAAGAAGAAGAAGAAGAAAGGAAGAATCAAAGATAGAGAAGAAGAAAAGAAGAGAACAGATCTTAGCATACATTTACATTGAGTTCTTTAGTGATATTATAGAAGTATTTGGTGATCTAAATCACCATTTTACTCCCATATTTTTGCACATTGCTATTGATATTATTGCAATCTCTTTTAATTTTGAATTGTGATGTTGATTTCTAAATCCCATATAGCTCCCTGTGGTCGACCTTGGAACTTTTTCGAGTAATAAAAATTGTATATGTTTTGAATGCTATTTCAGCTATACTACAATGCGACACTTTTTAAACACCGACTTAACGTGATTGAACAACAACTCTCTCCTTTATACCAACCTACCTCATCTCGATCTTCAGGGCCCCTAGGCAGGTCGAGGAGATCACTGGCCTCATGTGTGACTTCCTTTGGGCCAACTTTGGCAATGTTGGTCGTGGTACGAAGTTGGTTGCCTAGAGGAATGTTTGCAAGCCCCTTTAGGAGCAAGGCCTCGGGGTTAGGAGCGTGGATGATGCCAACATGAGCCTTCTGGCCAAGTGGATCTCAAGGCTGGTGGGAGGAGAGGAGAGCCTCTTAGGGGAGGTCATGTAGGGGTGCTAGGCACCCTCCTTTCTTGGGAGATGCTCATCTCTCCTACAGTTAGGGCCTTGCCCTCCATGAAAGGGTTGGCTACTGTGGCACCAAAGACTAGGGATCGATTCACCCCTGTGCTTGGGAATGGCAATGACTTTAGATTTTGGACAGACAACTAGTAGGGGGATGGCTTGTTTAGCAGCAGGTTCCCACGATTATTCAGCAGAGCGACCGACAAGGGGGCATCGGTCAGGAGCTGCTAAGATGACGCTTAGTACCTGACTTTCTAAGGGGCCCTCTCAAACCAATGATGTGGGATTTACAGGAGTTGTTGTGGGCCCTGGATGGATGGGAACCAGAAAGCGACAGAGATACACTAAGCTAGGATGATGGTACTTTCACCATGAGGGAAGCCTACCACAAGTTAACATCCTCCACTCATTGATTTCTTGAGAGATTGTAGGCTTCTCCGGTCGACGAACTACCAGTTAAAAACCCAGTTCTTTGCTTGGCTCCTAACATGAGAAAGGTCCTCATGAATGAGAGGAGAGAACGTTGGGTGCCTTTCGAGGAGACCTCTTGCTGACTTTGCGGGCAAGCAGAAGATAGTAGTGACCACCTTTTTTTCTGTTGCACTTTTGCCTCAATAGTGTGGCAAGCCTTGGGACTCAGCTGGGTTGACCCAACCTCTTCAGATACATTTTGGGTGTCCTTCCACAGTGGATCAACACAGGTAGGACATAACACCTTTAGATCCAGGAAGGTGACAGCCAAAGTGTTGGCAACCCTTTGAGGTATTTGGCTGGAGAGGAATGGGGTGGTCTTTAGGGGGAACACCCCCTATGTTGAGAATGCTATTTCTTTCATCTCCTGATGTAATTTCGATGCAACACCCCTTTATTTTGATTTTATAAATACATTTGGGTGAGTACCTTCAAGGTACTCTCCCCTTTTTCTGCCTCAAAAAAAAAGTGGGCCAATACCTGTGAGTGCACGATGCCATCCTTTAAGACTTCAGGCACCATCTCACCAAGGCCTAAGAATGCATGAAAGCTCAAGCTAACAAAAATCAGCACCATATATCATTTAAAGTGGGGTAATGGATCTATCTCAAGCTCCTACCATTTCGGCCAACCGTCCTTTGCAAATGACATTGTCCCAAGCTACAATCATGATTCTACGGCCCTTTCCCAATCATCCCTATGTAGAAGTTGCCTATGAATTACAATTACCACTAGAGACTCACATCCATCCCGCCTTCCAAATCTCAATTGAAGCTCCACCATGATGACAACCCAATCAAGTCAATCCTCCCAAATGAATGACTCCCCACCGGCAACCACACAAGATTCTCAGAGAAGATTCTTCAACGATAGATGGTCAAGTGCAACAATTGAGTCGTCACAAAGGTCTTGACTCTACTAGTTGGAGATGATAAAGGCCTAGCAACAAAAGAGGAGTATCACAAGCTTCGTGAGGCCTACCCTTCTTAGGTCATGGAGGTTGATGGCACCTCCAACAAGGGGCGGACATGCAATTGATACCTTCCTTGACAAGTCAAAGCCACATTGATGCTACATGACAAGCTACATGACATTGCTCCAGAAGAATCCAAAAGAAGAATAAAATATCTTGCTAGCATGTCAGGGTGGCCATCTGCGGCCATTAATAATATTGTAGCAGAGATAAAGGTGCAATAGGGAATTTGGTTGTATGGTTCTATTACTTTGCCGTGTATGCAGCAGTCGTTAGGTTTTTTTGTTGGCATACGACCCTAAAAGACCTTTATTATACAACCAAAAGGTATCTTCATATACAAACTATCTTCCCTCTTCTTCCTGTTCTCTCTTCTTCTCCATTGTAGCTTGGGCAATTCAGGTCCACCTCCCACCATTGGGCCCCGTCAATCTCAACAATGAACCCCTGAAGCGGCTTGAATTATTATTCAGTCGAAGTTGAATTGAAATCCAATAGTGTGATTTTCTTACCAGCCTTACAGGATTGAGTTTATCACAAGGATGGTTAACTTATAACACCACATGGCATAACTTTGCTTCATCTTAGTAAATAGCAATTGAAGGTCAGAATTACGTACTACTTCAGACATTAATAAACTAGCAAAAGCCTAACTGCAACAGAAGAATAACCTAGCTTACATCTCCTCAAATTCAGATCCAGCTCTATAGAAGAAAGGAATGCCAGCTTCTCCAGCTATAGCCTGCAATTTATAAAAATCATGGACATTAAAATAAGTATTATTCATTTTTGATAACCAAATGGTAATAGATGCTAAGAAAAATTTCGGTGCAACAAATCCTTTCCACAGAACTCATTAAAAATCTGTGTCAACATGCATTTCACAGGCACCGATACACATTGCAACTCTTCCATTTATGAAGCCGTTCCTTTGCAAAACTGAAAGTATGAAAATATAATTATCAGAATTTAAACCTACCATTAACACTAAAGGTATACCTTTGCAAGTAACGTCTTTCCCGTTCCAGGTGCTCCAGTCAAAAGGATTCCCTGACAATGAAACTTAAAGAATTCAATATAAGAATAAATAGTAACTAGTTTCATGTCTGGATTAGAGTCAAAAATCCTGTACACATAGAGTCTCAATTACATGGATTAAGCAGAGTTCAGTTCGAAGTATTTACTACAAATACCATGACAAAAGCGGGCAAGGAAAAAAAAAGAAAAAGAAAAGTTCTTTTGTTTGGAATTGTTTACTTTTGATTTAGAATAGTATGTCAAAGACCTTGACAAAATGTGCCAAGTCTTTGGGACTAGTCATCCTTAATTTATCTTCCAAATACATAAGCGATCCAACCTGTCCACATAAAATCCTTCAATAACCTTAAAATACACTTTACAAAACAAAAACATCAAATTGAAATAACTGTCATAACCTTCATTAAAAACCAAGGCCATTGGCTGAGCACTAAGGCCTACTAGTTGACCATTATGGGTCACTAGACAACAAATAGCTTCCACCAGTCAACCAGCACTTTCATACCAAGCTGAATACTTGGACCCGGAGCAACAGTCAAATGGTGCACTCCACTGAGCAACCACCAAGAACCTCAGATCGACTAGCAGATTTCACCAGTCAACTGGTAGAATAACAATACATATTCTTTATTTTGAACATTACTCATGTATTCTTGAATGTTGGACCTTTATTCTTAGATTTGAAGAGAATTTCTGACATGTAACACCGATTTGAATACTAACCATACCCTAAGCTTCTAGGCATATAGATACCCTTCATAAACACTCTAGCTCGTATTTTCCACATAGAAAGATACATAGTTTTTCCTGTTGTTCATCTTTTATTATTTCTTTCTGGGCTCATATGTAATTGTTCTTAGCTCCTCCTATAAATAGGGGTCAAGGGTTTCCATTGAGATATAGCAAAATTATTTTCTCCAACATGATATCAAAACGGTAGTCCTAAACCAGAGCTCTATACCCTCTTAATCTCTTTCCCTTTTGTTTCATTCACCAAATAATTGATTGTTTTTTCTTCTTCTCTTACATTGGGATTTGGACCAAGGGTGAAGAAAGACCCAAAAATATGCCTTGTGAGTCCTGTGCCCTAAAGGCATATCAAGTTCACCAGTCAAGGGAAAGGGGTCGTCAGCCTCTGACCAGTTGATGACCAGCTTGTTGGTCACCGACCAACGAACAAGGGTCATCATCGACCACTACAGGAGGTTGTTGATGACTATAGTGCCCTTGGCGGCGATCTTGAGGCCAAAATCAAAGGCCTAGCATTGCAGCTAGGTGCAGCTTGTGGGGTTAACGTCAGAGCCCTAAATCGACTACTCTCCCTCTGATGAACCATCTGAGGTTGCTCTTAGCCACCTCCATCTTCTAATGTCTCTACCCCTCCTCTTCAGTGCCTCTAGTCTCTCCCTAAGTCCAACGATGCCAACCCCTCTTTGTTCTCTCCTCCAGTTAGGGTGTTTAGTAGTTTCAAGGCATTAATGGAATGAGGTTGAACCCCTGAACACTCCATTTCGAGTGTTTACTATTATGATCTATATTTGTTGGCTTTCTATCACTCTTGTGGAATAGCTTCTTTATCGTATTCGCTGTGGGATTCCAATTGTGTTAGTTATGGCATTTGAGATTGTTCATTCCTAGGTGCCCACATTAGGGCACTCACGAAGATGGGGGCCACAGAGAGTTCAAGAATCCATTCTTTTGCCCAATCGTAAAGTTCAATGGGACTAATTACGATTGTTGATTGCAGTCCAGTCTTAATGTGGTTGAAGGACACGACAAAGAGAATATTTTGATTGAATCAAAACCCAGAGAAAAGGCTAGGAAATATGCATCATGGAAGAAGAATAACGCCATGGTCCAAGCATGGATCATGAACACCACCATCCAACACATCGCAACAAAGATCATGTATTATAAAACAACGAAGGACATGTGAGACATTCTTCACCAAACATATTCTTAGGAAAAGAATGATGCACGCATCTTCCAGGTACACCATGAGATTGCTCATATGTGTCAAGATAGTCAACCCCTTGCACCATACTATTTGGCCCTGAAATTTGCCTCTGAAAGCCTTAATGCGTATACTCCTGTGTACTCATAGAAGTCCTAGAAGACCTATGGAGCTTAAACAGCAATCGAGCATTTTCTTCCTAGATTGGATCAGCATACAAGGTTGCACAGTCATAAATGCTAACACTACTGAAAATTCCCACTATGAAGGAGGCATCTAGCAGACTTGTTATTTCACTTTCATCAGCATCCAACATTATGCACACTTCTACTATGGCTGTTTCTCAGGGAAGAGGCAAAGCCTCTACTCCATCTACCAAAGGTTGTGGGTGTGGCTAAGGAGGTCAAGGGTGTGCTAGACCCCAATGTTCTTACTATAGGAAGGCTAGTCATAGTAAGGACATGTGATGGACCAAGCATCGAAAGCCTATTACCACTCACCAGGTTGTTGCTACATCAGAGACAATACCACAGAATGCTCCTATTACTTGGGCTGAGTATAATGACCCGCTTCAAAAACTCAACCAGCATGGTTTTACAGTCACTCCTACTCAAGCAACTTCGAGCACATCCACAGTCATAAGGCATTTTGACACTGCAACCTATGCTAAACCTTCATGTACTCGTTTAGCATGTGCAGCATGTGACTCTTCAAGAGATCGATTGGCTCATTGACTCGAGTGCTCGTCACATATGTGGAGATGCACATTAATTCTCTAGATTGAGGCAGGTCCCATCGAGTAAGACTATCCCTGTGGCTGATGGGCGGCATTCCCCTATTAGCGGTCGAGGGGAGGTTTATAGTGCCTCTTATATCCGATTGTAGAATGTTTTATTGACACCTAATTCTCCTTTGAGTTTACTTCTATCGGCCAAATTACTAAGAAGTTAAATTGCAGAGCCATATTTGACATCTATCTCTTACTTTTTTGGATATACTAATAGGGCAGGTGATTTGTTGTGGCCATAAGGAAGGGGATGTCAATCATCTCCTTCAATCACCATATGCCAAACACATTTCCATTCCCTCAGGAGGTGCTTCTAGCTATTTGTGACATCTTTGATTTGGTCATCTACCTTTCCCAAAATTGTGACACGTCAACCCTCGTATTCCTCCTACTACTACTTTCCAAAGTGGGGCCTGCCACTTGGGAAAACGTCACACGAGTTCCTTTCCCAGTCTGCAGACCAGGAGTTCTAAATCTGTTTTCTAGTTATAACACTTTGATATTTGGGTCCAAATCGTGCTTCCAATCGCTAAGGCCACAGGTTTTACATAGTTGTCATTGATGAGTACTCATTAATGTCATGGGTGCTTTTGTTGAAGTCCAAGTTTGATGCTAGTGAAATTATCAAAACCTTTGTAGTGGAAATAAAAACTCAGCTTGGTGTTGATGTGAAAATTGTTCATTCTAACAATACTTTGAAATTCTGTACTCAATCGCTTCATTCCTTTTTCAAGAAGCGTGGCATGCCTCACTAAACTAGTTGTCCCTATACTTTGCAACAAAATGGCATTACTAAGAAGAAACACAAGCATATTCTTTATGTTGCATGCATGATTCTCATTCAAAATAGTGTTCTCCACTCCTATTAGGGTGATGTTGTCCTTATTGCTTGTTATTTGATAAATGGAATATCATCTACTATTTTCGATGAAGTTCCCTATTCAATCTTGTTCCCTGATCAAGAACTATTTGGGGTACCCCCTAAAGTCTTCAGTTATATTGCCTTCGTCCATCTCTTTGGTTCCACTCGGGACAAACTTCCCCTCCGAGCTGTTAAGTACATCTTTGTTGGGTATTCCAGGACTCAGATGGGTTATAAATGTTATGATCGTACTGGTTGGTGTTATTAAGTGTGTTGATGTTACCTTTCATGAGTATGTACTTTACTATTCCACTTTTAGTTTATAAATTACTACTCCTGGTTCTAAGGAAGAAGTCATTATTCCTATTCCCACTCCCACCAATGGCCAAGAAAATAGGTTCAAGATGATTTATGTTTGCCGCCAGATGGATCCCCTTCCTCCTAAGCCCAGACAATCATCTGCACCTGAGATAATCCCTGCACCTGATAGTACTAATGCTATTCTTAGTTCTGACACACCAGGGACTACTAATGTATCATCTTCTTAGGACTCTAGCACACCTCATCAATCTAAGGTAGTGATTACTAATGTTCATGAACCTAGGTTAGTTCGAGTAGAGGATCTCGTGATGACAATTTTGATTTATCCATTACATTGTGGAAAGGCACTAAACCATGTACAATGCATCCGATCTCCAAATACATGTCTGATTGCCAGCCTAAGCAGTTAGTTTGTAACAATAGATGATCTTGTTACATTTTCAGGAAGCACCAAGTGTGACCTAGCTTTTCATTAGGCAAATTTATGGTGAAATTACATGAGCTTTATGGTTGTTTCTGAAAATTAATTCTCGTGGTTTGATCTAGATACCAAATTTCATCCCTCAAAATAGATTTTACTAGTGATAATACCCACATTTCGTTGCTGGGGTTCATGAAACTTTTGGATATCTAAAGATAGTATATGTGCTTCGACAAGGTGCTTTCCCTTCGAAAAATTAGCTTAAAATCACTTTATTTAATATCACATCATTTAGATGATAGATAATAAATACCTTTAAATTGGAATAAAATAGAGGAGGAAAAATTGCTAACCAATGTATATTTCATGCCATGTATTTGACAATAACTTTTTTCTAGTTATAAAGATCAAAATAATAATAGAAAAATAGGAAAAGCATGCACAAGATGCAGAGCCATTAATTTCATGACAAAAGCAAATCAACTCCATGATTATGGGACAATGCGTTGGTGGATTTGCAGCTAAGACTTTGTCTAACGGCTTGGTAGATATTGATATTTCAAGTCTTTTTTTGACTACCCTCATCATATTATCATTAGTGGTTTTTTTTTTCTGGGAAGAAAATAAAAAGGGCCGCAAAAATATGGCCTTTCCTTATGCAAAGATGAGAAATAGAAAGAAATAGCTATCTTTTGTCTAGCGGATGGTGCAATTCTTGAAGGAACTTTCAAGTAATTCTTGATAATTGACAAAGTAGAAAATCCAACTCCCCATCGGCCTATGTCACCGTTGATTTTTCTTGAAATTTTGTGCAAGATTATTTTCATTTTTGCTTTTAGAACTTTTAAATATTAATGGAGACATGATGTCGAAAACAGAAGAACATGACGTGAATACCAGTTGAATCCACTATTAATTAATATATTTATTGATAACAATCTGGCATTTAATTGGTGAGGAGGAATTAACAATTAAAACGGTGGTGGCTGTGAAAGAGAGAATGGGGAGAGATCATGGTGGGGATGACGTGTCAGAAGACCTGGGAATGCACCTTCTTTTAGATGTTATATAGATATGCACCTTCTCTAATTCATGTAGGACTACCCAGGCAACACACTAAAGTTTTTTTTTTCTTTGTGTGTGTGTGTGGGGGGGGGGGGGTGGGGTGTGTGAATAGTGTGATTTAAATAAATACAAGCAATCTGCAAGGAAGATTTTTACATGGATGCCCCTAGAATCCTTTGCAATTATATATACACCCACACAACCTATACCAGCATTGCCTGCACTGTCACGACTGGAGTAGCTAGTTACAACTATAATTGAAATGATACAAAAGTAGATATGAGATTAATTACAAGTTTAATGGAAATGATATGGAAATAGCTATGTGCTTGATAACGATTGTGAAATTATGTTCAGAAGGTGAAGTTAATATAGTCGTTCAAAGAGCAGGATATCCTAATAGGATTATGAAGAATTAGTGAGAAGAATAATAGTTGAGAGCCTTTTGCACTGGAGCATTAAAAATAGAGCTTATGTGTGCAGAATTTGGAATGTTGGAGGAAACAATTTCACTATATCTCAAAGGAAATCCTCGACCCCTATACGTAGGAGGAGGGGTTAGGAATAATTACATATGAGCCTAGAAAGAAATAATAAAAGATGAAAAAGTACATATCTTTCTACACCCCTCAAGTTGGAGCATAGATATCCTTCATGTTCAGCCTAGCACACATCTGCTAAATGCAATGTGAGGTAGAGCCTTGGTAAACATACCTGCTACTTGGTCCACAAAAGGTACATGCAACATATAGATTAGGCTTTTTTGGATCATGTTTCGAGTGAAGTGGCAATCCACCTCTACATACTTTGTTCGTTCATGGAACATAGGATTATTAGCTATGAAAAGAGTTGCTTTGGTATCACACTTCATCTCCATGGAACCAACTAATGGGATATAAAGATCCTCCAACATAGAGCGAATCCACATTAGTTCGGTAGTAATTTGTGCCATGGCTCTATATTTAGACTCTGTGCTAGACCTAACCACCACAGTCTACTTCTTGCTCCTACATGTGACTAGGTTACCTATTACAAAGGTACAAAATACTATGGTGGACCTCCTATCTTTTGGACACCCTGCATACTCTACATCAATATATGCCACCATATCCAATGATCTACCATGAGCAAAAAATAGACTTTCCTAGTGGGGACTTTAGATATCTGAGAATCATTAGGGCCGCCACCCAATGTACCTTCTTAGGCTTATTCATAAATTGACTCAACTTACTGCAAGGCATTTGAACTTCTAGCATCCACTTGACCCGAGCCATCATCGTACAAGTGGACTCAGATCCATGGGAATATAAGAAGGTTTGGTTCCCAACATAGTAGTTTCTTGGAGATCTAGCACATACTTTCTCTGAGAAAGGACCACTCCATGTGCATTTCTAGCTATCTTGAATCCTTTATAACAAAGTGCTTGGCCAGAAACTTCTTGGTAACCTTAATCTCTTATGCATCATCCCCAATCAAGATGATGCCATTAACATAAATAAGCATCACTACAATTCCATTGCCTGTCTTGCGTATAAAAAGGGAATGTTCTGCAGTATATCTCTAGAACCCAACTTTCTCAATAATTTTAGACAACTTCTCAAACCAGGCCTGTGGACTTTGCTTGAGACCATATATTACCTTATGCAACTTGCAAACTTTGGTACACTTCCATTCGGTCACCATAAAGGAACGCATTTTTCACATCAAGCTGATATAAAGGCCAATCATGATGAATGGCAATAGATATGAGGATGTGCACAGTAAGAAGGCACATCACAGGAGAGAATGTGTTGACGTAGTCGACACCATAAGTTTGAGTATACCCGTTGTACCTCTCAACAAAGTCGTCTGGACGATGCTTCACAATAGACACCCACTTGTAGCCAACCACAGTTACATCTATGGGAGGCTCAACAAGGCTCCATGTGCCTTGAGACAGTAAGCCTAACATATCATCCTCTATAGCTTGTTGCCACTTTGGATTGAGAATAGCCTCCTGATGAGTTGCAGGTATATGCACAACCGAAAGACTGATTACCAAGGTTTCAGATATTGATATCGAAATCGTATCAACAACTTAAAAGGGAGGTATATTGGGGATATATGGTCGATATATTGTCAATATGCTAGAATTTTATGGAAATAGCTTTAAAAAGCGTAAAATGATTCAAAATGACACAAATTTTATGAAATTATGATTTAATTACTACTACATGCATGAAGAAATGCCTATTAAGATCAAAATCATAAATTTCAAGTGATACACATTACAAATACAAAATAATTGTAAAAATCTACTCGAAGACTAAAATCCAAACTATAGATTGATTTTGTGGAAGTTTTTAGAAATAATTCTCATTATTTGAAAATAGAAATCAATCATTTTTTATATATAGAAAGAAGGGATAACAATAATAATCCTAACCCTAACTAAATTTGGAAACAAATTAAAATCAAATCAAATGGTAATGCTAACATAACAAAATAAGAAATCTTAACTAACTCTCAAGAAACCTATTTTAATTATTTTAATTTGTTTAACACCCCCCCCTCAAGTTGAAGCGTGCAACGCCCAACATGTAGGAAGTAGAACAAAACTAGGGCACCCCTCTAATGTAGACATCTAGAAAAGCAAGCAGCAGAGTGGACTGTAGTAGTAGTAGTCGCAGTAGACAAGCAAAAGTAGCAGCAAACTAAATGGGACAATGCTATAGCAGAGTAGCAGCCATAGATGATAATAAGGTTGTAACAGTAGTAGTAGCCAAACACGATAATAGTAGGGTCGTAGCAATAGTAGCAGCCATAAATGAACATTCCCAAGTAGTCAATAGTAGTAGTAAAAGAACAATACTCAAAGTCTCCACCATTCATCAACTCCAGTAGAGAAGCCATACACCAGATTGGAAGTCTCAACACATTGGTCTAGAGAAGTAGTAAGGGCAAGGGTAGGGGTTGAGGCTGAGGCTGTAGCCATAGCAGCAGTAGAGGAGTGATGTACGTGGAGTTGTGCACGGAGAAGACAAGCGTTGTGCAGTAGCGCGATGCACAAGGACTGCAAGCACTCTTGCATGCACTACAACAATACGACCTTCACGAGTGAAAGCACACAAAAGGCAACAAGAAACCTACCCACGGGCGCTACGAGCAATACGTGCGTATGAAGAGGCATTTGGACAAAGGCACACACAACAAGGAGAGAAAGAGGTGCATGCAATGAGGAGAAAACCTCCTCAGGTTGCTAATAAGTAGAGGAGGATCTCATGGATGGATCCTATTGTGATATCAGTTTTTAGAAATAGTTCTCATTGATTGAAAATATAAATCAATCTCTTTTTATATAGAAAAAGGGGATAACAATAGTAATCATAATCCTAACCAATTTCAAAACAAATTAAAATTAAATTAAATCCTAACAATAACACAGCAAAATAAGAAATCCTATTTATTCTAATTATTCCAATTTATCTCTAACAAGTTCATTATTTGACTAATAGGATAGGTTGAAAACCTTAATCTACCCAATAATTGAAGAAATGCCATTAATAAAATGTAGAATGAATAACAAATATGATTTTGAGATGAGATTTAGAACCACACAATTATGATAAAACTAAAGATTATTTCATTATTTGATTAATACAATATGTCGGGTACATTAATCTACCCAATAAATGAAGAGATCAAATTCAGAATGAACAATAACACATGTTTAAGGTTGAGATTAAGACCTAAGAAGCTAAAATCACAATAGAAGAGTTTATATGAGAATTAACAACTTTAGAAAATCAATTCATAAATAAAATGATTATTTTAATGAAAAAATTGACTTGAAGTGGGATGCCTAAGCTTCCATTGCGAGCAAAGAGGGCAATAGGACCAAATAGAACCAACAATGCCAATGCAAAGGGTTACATTTAAGAATAGTGACATTTCCATGTGATATATCCCTATATCAACGATATATCCAACAATATATGGAATATTTGTACTGCAACTCTTATCAATAGATGCAATATCGCCAATACCACCTATATATTATTGATATCCTGGAATAATGATATTCGATGAGTATTGATATGAGTCCTATCGGTGATACGCGATATATCGGCAATATGTCACAATATTTGACTCCCCGTTCCAAGATGTGGATAGAAGTCGTACTTTCTGCAAAGTTGAGGAGGGGAGGGCTACAATTATTTATTTTTTCTGCATGGTTTGGGGGAAGACTGGCTATGTAAATTGATCATTCTTCAGATGCCTTGTTTTGGCATAGCTTACAGGCATAATTGACAATGGACTGACATGCTTCAGATCAAGAATGAATAGAGCAAAGCCCTTCTGCAGTTTTATGGGTGTTGTGGCTGCATAGGGAATGTGAGGTTGTTTCGAGAAAATAGTTTTGTTGATGAGGTGGTAGCTGATATCTCCTCTTTGTTGGCATTGTGGTCCAACCCTCTGTAGTTCCCGAGTTTTTTAGTAAAATCTATGTATAGTCACCTATATCATGCGACTATACTCTTTAACTTTTCAAGGGGGAAAAAGAACACCTTCAGCAGCATCAACTGACCTCCTTTTGACAGGAGCCTGGCCCTCAATCCCTCTGACTTCCTTTTCAACCATTGAAGTAAAAAGGTAAAATCTTGCTGTTGAGAGAAACAAGAATAGAACTATCTTATTGAAAAGGAAACCCTAGGCCTCTTTTTGATAGAGAGAGACTTTCGAAAATGTTACATATGATGTCCTTATTGAAAAGAAAAATAACAAAAGACTCAAATGTAAATAAAATAACTTCAACACTCCCCCTCGAGCTGAAGAATATATGTCTAACATGCCCAGCTTAGAACACAAAAACTCATGACGCTTCCTGGAGAGAGTCTTAATGAAAATGTCTGCAACTTGTTGTTCTGAGGTAGTAGTAGTACATATGTTCCCGAAGGAGACCATGTCCTGCACAAAGTGCCAATCCACTTTAATGTGCTTAGTACACTTACGAAAGATAGGATCTAAAGCAATGAAGGTGGCGGACCTATTATCACATAACATAGGAACTAGAAGCTTAACCTGAACAACTAAGTCTTGAAGAAAATGAACCAGCCACAATCTCACAAGCCATGTAGGCCATGGCTCTATATTCAACCTTTACACTAGATCAAGAAACCACACTCTACTTTTTCCTCCAAGTAACTAGATTCTTACCATGAACAGTGGAATATCCACTAGTAGACCTCTGGTTCTCCAAAGAACCAGCATAATCGACATCAAAATAGTCATGTAAATTAGCATACCCATTATTCTTCATATAAAGTCCTTTCTCTAGACTGCCCTTGAGATACCTCAGAATAAGACATACTACTTGCCAATGACTCTTAACGTGGATTCTCCATAAACTGACTCGCCCGATTTACAACAACACTGATATTAGATGTAGTAACAGTAACATACAACAATTTGCCCACAATGCTCCTGTACCTTCCCTTGTCTTCAAAGATAGGATCATCTTCCTCACTAAGTCTCCCCTGTGACTCAACTGGGATAGACGAGGGCTTTGCACCTAGTAGTCTAGTCTCCTTCAAAAGTGCAAAAACATATTTTCTTTGTAACAAAGGCATTCCACATGAATTCCGGGATACCTTAATGCAAAAAAAGTATCTCAATTTTCCTAAGTCCTTCGTAGCAAAGATAGTTAGCAAGAAATTCTATCTCCAATATCCCCAAGGCATCATCACTAGTAAGGACCATGTCGTCTACATAGACTGCAAAAATCACAATACCAAATTCCCTACATCTCACGAAAATAGAATGGTTAGGCGTGGACCTGCGAAACCAAATCCTCTCAATCTCTGAACTAAGTCTCTCAAACCATGCCCGTAAACTCTATTTCAAGCCATAGATAGCTTTCCGAAGTCTACAAACTTTTCACCCTCAACCACAAAGCCAGGTGGTTAGGCCATTTACACTTCCTCTTGCAGATCTCCATATAGGAAGGCATCATTCACATCAAGTTGATATAGGGGCCATACTTTATTCACTACAAGTGATAGAATTACTCGAACTGAGTTAAGGCACACCACAAGAGAAAACATATCGAAGTAGTTTATACCATGAGTCTGAGTGTAGCCCTTCGCCACTACTCTGACCCTGAGTCTCTTAATAGTTCGATCTGGGTTGTACTTCACAGTGTACACCCATCGGCCATCCACAACCTTGGCGCCTTCTGGAAGGTCAGTCAACTCCCAAGCGCCACGAGAGATAAGGGCCACCACCTCTTCCACCATGACCTATCACCAACCAAAATCTTGTAGAGCTTCATTATGATACCGAGTAACTACCATGGCAGATAAAGCTGTAGAAAATTGCTACAATGTTAGACTAAGATGATCAATTATAATATAAGGAGACATTAGATATAAAGTACAAGTTCTTACAACTATCCTAAAAGCAATAAGCAAGTCTTTAGACTACTGAGATGAATCATCTGGATCAGATGCTGGAAAGGAAGATTGAGCGTCCTAATCCCACTCAGTAACCTTAACCTTAAGCTACTCAAGATCCTTATGACAACGTTCATAAGAGTGGGTAAACTAGCCAAAAGGGGATCCCTCATTAGAGAAGGAGCCTTCTCAAAGAAAGTGACATCAACCGACAGATAGTAATGATTACCCACCAAATCGAAACACTTGTACCCCTTCTGGGATCTAGGATATCCCAGGAAAACACACGTAACAAATCTCAAAGACAGCTTATCAAGAATTCTAAATAGGTGTACAAAGCATGGGCATCCGAAAATCTACAGTGGCAATGCAAAAAGTGGAGTATCTGGCTGTAAAGAAGTAGAGTATCACCATCGAGAACAAGTGAGGGGACCCAGTTAATCAAATAAGTAACTGCAAAAAAGGCATCCTTGAGGCCCCAGAAAGATTTAGGTACATTCATAATAAGCATCAAAGTTCGAGCTACATCAAGAAGATGGCGTACTTTTCGCTCAGCTACCCCAATCTGCTGGGATGTATGGGCACAAGAAGTCCGGTGAAGAGTACCATTGTTAGACAAGAAATCGACAATATCTTTTTGCATAACTTCAAGAGTATTGTCACTATGAAAAATCTTAATGTGCGTAGAATAAAATTTTTGCATTTCATTAAAGAACTTAAGAATAACATACCCAATCTAAGACCAATCCTTCATTAAAAATGTCCATGACAAATGATTATAATCATCAATGAAAATAATAAAATACCAATAGACTAACAGATGGTTTATTCAACATGGACCCCAAACATTACAATAAACCAACTCAAAGGGAGTTAAACTCCTCTTATTCTGGTGGGAAACACAAGAAATACAATGGTGTTTGCCAAGTTGGCAAGCCTTACAATCTAACTTGTCTATAATTGACGACTCAGGAAGCATCTTCCGAAGCCTGGAGACATAGGGATGACCTAGACAACAATGCCACAACAATGGATCAGTTGTGATAGAAGCAACTCTAGCAAAAACATAGGGAGTATCAATGTAGTAAAGGCCATCACACTTAATTCCCCCACCAATCATCTTCCCCATCTGGATGTCCTGAAAAAATACAAAATGCTCACAAAAAATTACTCGGCATTGAAGCTCTTTTCAGTCTATAAACAAGAAATAAACTCAAAGAAATTCAAGAGCACAGTATATCTGTCAACTTCAATAAAGCAAAGAACTAAACATCTACTGCAGTGACAAGAGAGTAGGTTTCGTTGGCCAGACGGACTGAAGTAACTGTAGATGCTAATTAAAGTGACAAGAGGACATCTTCCTTACTAATAAGTTGATTGGAAACACCTAAGACAACCACCCAAGACGAGGTCGATGCAGTAGTAGCTAAGTTGGTAAAGCTCCCAATTGCTACCAAAGATGCAGAAATATCTGCTGGAACTCCCTGCCTCAGTATCTGCATGAGCCTAGAATAATCATCTGCTGTCAGAGTAGGGCCTCTAGGTGAAGTAGGGGCACTCTCCCCTTGAACAACAACTGCATTTGCCTGGGTCGAATAGCCAAATATAGCCCAGCACCTCTTAGAAGGATGATTAGTCCTCTAACAATGAACACGGGGACTGTAGGTCCTCCCACATCCACGAACTCTGCCACGTCTAGCACCACACCCACTGGAGACCACAAAGGCAAATGTCTTTGTAGTTGTGGGTGGTGTAATAGGAATAAAAGTCACATCTAATGCAATCTTCTGAAGCCTCCCGAATACAACCTTCAGATCATGTAAGTCATCCATAGCCAGAATCTAATCGCGAACTAACGCATATCTAGTGCTCAAGCCAAAGAAATCTATAGACTTACCAAGTTTGCCTCTAACCAGTCTAGGTCTTACAATAGGAGGGCTAGAAAATACTCAGCTCTTCAAATAACCCCTCCATCTCAATAATGTACTCCAGTAGAGTGCAATCCCCCTTAGATGTGGACCATATACGACGATAAATATCCGCCAGGCAAGCATTATTGGACTTCTGGGAATACTTCTTCGCTAGACTTTCCCATATTTCTTTAGCAATCTTCTTGCACAGGATATTCGCTGCAATCTAAGGTTCCACATTGTTCATCATACAATTCATGGCAAGAGAATTAACTTGTTCATATTTCTCAAAATCTAGAGCATGCGCCTTGACAGAGTCCTTAGTAAGGATAAAAAGCTTCTTTTGACCTCCAATGAAAATCTTGAATGTCTGGGCCCATAGGCTTGACTTCAGAGGCAGTAGATGACCCAAACATAAATGAAACAATGGTAGCCATGTTGAAGTAAAAGAATTAAGATAGCCAATAGATGAATCAAATCTGAAACCTGTAACTAAAGGCGTGCTCTCCTCCAATTTCAGTGATTTCCCATGGATATAGGGCCTCTCAAAATCTTCAAGTGGCCCTAAGACATCAAAAGATGATAATTGTATAGGTAAAACCACCTAAACAACCATCAAAACCTCTAATCAAATAGGATGATCCACTCCAGATTGTGCTTCTTCACATGGACAACACAAACCAAGAGATTGGCAACCTGCAAAACCACCACAGGCGATGCTAGGAGGTAGGAGCGCCCCCCAAGGCCACCGACAATGGCTGCAGCGCCCCTTTCTACGCTGCTTAACGCTAGCAGTGCCCGAACGAGCACCTAGCAGCACTGCTGGGCCGCTGTTGGTGGCTAGTGGTGCCTCTTGGTGACTGTTATTGTTGTTGCCAGTAATGGAGAGAGAGAGAAAGAAAGGGGGGGAGAGAGAGAGATGTGATTCTCTCTCTAAGGTTAGGGTTTTGGTGGAGATACTCGAGCGCAAAGAGTCTATGACCAACCCTGCTCCGATCCCATGTTGAGAGAAAGAAGAATAGAACTGTCTTATTGAAAAAGGAAACCCTAGGCCTCTTTATATAGAAAGACTTTCAAGAAAATTACATATGATGCCCTTATTGAAAAGCAAAATAACAAAAGACTCCTATGTGAATAAAATAACTTCAACGCTTGCAAAACAAGCCCAGGTACATTATAAGCAAGAAACCTCATGATGAGGAGTCGAGGACAACATGGCCACAACAGCATTAACCTCCTCATTCGTTCCAAAGTTGATGCAAGCGGAGCTTAAAATTAATGGATAGTGCCAACGCCTCACCAAACATCCTTGCTAGTGGTGCAACATTTTCAACTTCTTCTATTGGTCCTCCAACAAAGAATAGAGTTTCATCTGCAAATTGAAGAAGAGGAATCATTATTTGTGAGTGCTCTATTGCTAAGAAACCTAAACAAATCCTATTGAACAAGCCAAGAATGAGCTAATTGCCAAAGCATCGACTACCAGTACAAATAGGAGAGGTGCAAGTAGGCACCCCAAGTAGCACCCCTCTTACGCTAGATCCACCTCCCTGCTAGGTTACCCTTTAGAAAGACGGCAAAGGATGTTGTGGTAATTCCACTATATCCAAATATCTGAAAATCCTGGCCTCACTAATGATGACCACAAAAATCTCCATGTAACAGAGTTGTAGGCCTTTGCAAAGTCAACCTTCCACATAAAAGCTTTTGTTCTCCGTTATTCCCAAGTCATGATATCACCAAGATTGTCACAAAATAATCGACAAGGCACCTTCCCTTTATGAATGATGCGGACATGATGTATTAGCAAATCCAGCATTGCTCCCGAGTAACTGGCAAGCAACTTGGCCACAATCAAATATGCTAAATTTGGCAAGCGGTAAGTCATCAATTGTCTCCGCTCTTATTTAGGTGCTCAAACCCCTTATTTTGTCATGCTTTTTTTTGAAAGGAAAAAAGGGGCCTAACAGAGGTTGCTAACCCCCTGCTCCATTAAAGGAGAGCCCAAATCAAAAAGTGTTACACAAATTATTGTGCCAATGGATACCCCATCCACAAATACCCTCTCTTGCTTAAAAATAGCCCCATTACATTCTAACCAAATACACCATAAAAGCAAGAAGGCTCTCCTCACAGTCTCCCCATTTGTGGAAGCACCCTGCAAGTGATGTCGAAAGTCTGCCGCTGAATAATGCACTATGGACCACTGCCCACTTCCCATCTAACAATTCGATGCAAAGGGGCAACTGAAGAAGAGGTGGTTTACATCTTCCACCCCCTCCACAGAGCAAACAGTCAACAACAATATCCAGGGTCCAACACCTCCTATAAACCTTGGTCACTAGCCGATCTCTTCTAAGGAGCCAAAGAAAGAATTTGACCTTTAGGGGGATCCAATACAACATAATTTTTTGCCGGTCTCTAGACAAAATCTGGTCATGTCTATCATCCTGCAAAAAAATGAAGATAAGCTTTCTTTACCAAAAAGGTGCCAATCGCCATACCCAGCCGACTCAATCTTCTCTAGGTTTAACATCTAAAATGGTCTGCAACAAAAGAGTAAGGTCCTTAGTTCTAGCATTTAAAAGGGAACCTAGCAACTCGGGCAACTAGGAACCATCTAAAAAGCATCTACAGATTGATGCCATACGCTCTGTCACTAATGTAGCCAATCTAAGATAAATGTCCACGAGGATACGTGTTGAGGACCATTTGTCTCTCCAGAATCTGAAGTCGTCTCCATCCCTCAAGCGACTCTTACAATGGGACCTAACTTTTCTCATAAGCTTCTGCAATCCAATAAAAAAACACGATGATCCTCGAAATGTGGTTCTCCTCTCATCCCAGTTCACGGTGAAATTGTAGGACTCATAGATAATATTCTTCTATAATGGTAGCTTTGACCCCATGAGGCAGATGATCCATTTGGCGAGGAGCGCGTCGTTCATCTCACTTATGTTGAACACCCCCAATCCACCCAACTCCTTGGGGTCACAAACCTTCTCCTGAGAGACCAGTGGGAAGAACCTATCATTCGAGCCTAAGGCTCAAAGAAAGCGCCATCGAATGTAACCAATCCGCTACAGGGAAGCACCAAGGATCTTCAAGATAGACAAGAAGTAGATCGACAAGGCAAATAAGACTAAAGAAAGGACCAAACGTCCCACTGTGGGAGTAAGCGAAAGCTCCAGCCATGCAACCTCTTCTTCATCCTCTCGATAACATGCACCCAGTCCTTCACTGTGATACAACCAGGAGAGAGTGGGAATCCTAAATATTGAAAAGGGGTTCGTAGTTGTTGGACTACCAACGTAGCACCATCCTAGGTCACAAAGTTGACAAGAATGCCAAATGGGGGAAAATAAGACTTGCGGTAGTTAACACGCAGCCTTGAGGCCTTCCAAAACACTTCTAAAAGGTGTCTAACCAACATTTCCTACTTCAAGAATCCCTCAATAAAGAGGATTGTATCATTAGCGCATGGTAGAATTTGTATCTCAATACCTTCTCTGGCTGCTCAAAACTCCTCAGGTCACAGATTTGGCATAGAGCATAGCACACATCCGCTACAAAGTCCATCGCAATGATGAACATGGGAGCTAGAGGGCACCCCTATCTAACTCCCCTCTTAGGATGGAACCAACCCCCCTTTGGCAGCCCATTAAGCCAAACAAAGCAAGATGCAGATGCGACACAAGTCTTTATCCATTGCATCCAAAGCGGAGAAAATCCCCTAACTCTTAAGGAGGACCATAGAAATTTCTAATCCAAGCTATCGTAGGCTTTAAAGAAGCCTTCCAGCAGAAAGACTACGTACCCACCCTCTTCCAGGTCAACAAGATCTCCGAAGCCACCACGTAGTTTTCCATGATGGATTTACCAATAACAAACACAGGTTGTACAAGTCTGATGAGGGAGTCTAGAACCAAAGCCAATCGCCAAGTTAACATCTTCATGACAACCAAGTAGATGGAGTTCGATAAGGCAATCAACCTCTAGTCATTGATCATCTCAACCCCTTCAAACTTGGGCAACAAGAAGAGTAGGAATTTGTTTATTCTCGAATAACCAGCACCATTGATTCAAAGATCACCATCACCCCCTCTTTTACTGTGGACCAGAACTCCCTAATAAAGAGGATGGGAAGGCCATTCAGACCAGGTGACACCTCCTGCTTGAACAACTACGTAGCAACAAGGACCTCCTCCGTGAAAGGCATGGTCAAAGAGGTAGCATCGCCATCACATAGTCTCTGTGGGTGATAACGACCCAAATGCCACATCCTTGGTTGCTCCCAGCAGAATAACTACCGATAGAAGTATGTAAAGGCAAGACCAACCTCCCTCCTCCTAGAATGGACCATCTCCTTATCCGAAATGGAGTGAATCCAATATCTTCTCTTCCTATTTGCATAGGAATGAAAGAACCTAGTGTTTGAGTCACCCTCCTCCAGCTACAACTACCTGGACCTCTATTGCTAAGCTACCTCTTCTTTCCAATCCTCCAAATGCAAAGTCTTCTTGAGTTGTGCTTTCTCCTAGCCCTCCTCTGGCAAGAGATCCTTGGAGTTCTCAATACGGTCTGACCTAGAAACTTCTGCCAAAGCCTCGTCTCTTTGCTTGGTGTGCACCCCCTTCAGTTGTCGAAGTTTTTCCCACAAATAAGCCACCTTCTTCTGGTAGACCTCACAGGGATTCTCTTCGACAACAAGCTCCTTCCACCACATGCCCACCTTCACCATAAAGCCATCTTCCAGTGACTAAGCTTTTTCAAATTTAATGTAGGTGCCAATCTTTACATCCTCCCCCAAGTCCCACTCCAAGGGTATGTGGTCCGAAAACAAGCTCAACAAGGCTTTCCCCAATGTAAGAGGGAAGCATTCAACAAAGGCCATGCTTCCAAAGAACCTATCAACCCTAGACTTGGAGCCCCCTTAGAGCATCTCCAGGAGAATCAGAAATTGGGAACCTCCAATTCAATACCCTCAACGTCTGCTACCCAATCCAAAAAGTCATCAACGCCCTTATCCCTGCCTCGCAAGCCATCAGGGCAATCCTTAGGAGACAAGGAAGCATTAAAGTCACCAATGCAAGCCCACATGTCACCAGTTGTTAGTTCATGTAGCTCCTGCCAAAATACCGCCTTGAGCTCCAAGGCACACAACCCATCCGCATTGATAACTCGAAAGGAAAGTCTATTGCTTCTTTCTAAGTCCACTGCCAATGTGAATGTGCGCCTCGGTACTTCGAGGAGGGAGAAATGCTCTTTATTCCATCCCACAAGCAAGCCACTAGATCTACCAATGGCATCCAAGGCAACGAAGTCTTCTAGCCTTCCTCCGTTCACCCGGTTCCCAACATAAGGCTCACAGCTCTTAAGCTTTGTATCCTGCATTAAAGCAATGTCAACTTCCATTACCCTAGATATATGACTAGGATGTGCTTCTTCTCCACATCACGCAGGCCTCTGACATTCCATGTCCAGATCTTCATTGCTTCTTCAAAGATACATCGCTCACTACCTTTACTTGTGTGGCTTGTCACGCGTAATGGAGTGTAGACTAGCAACATCAACAATCTTCTTCCTTGCAATTGCAGCATTGCCAATGTGCTTGACAACGCACAAGTTGACCACCTCTAGGCCAGCAACCTCCTTTTATGTCTTGGTCACTACTCTCCGATGGTACATTTGTATTGAGGTGTTAGCCTATTCATCGTTGAATTGCTGATGACCTCCGGTGCAGTTAAGGGTTTGATACGTTGGCTTGAGTTCCCATGACTAACACCTTCACAATTGGACCCACCGCTCCCTCGATCCCAGTTGAGCTAGGACGTGGCCGGTAGATGTACAACGACATAGCAAGAGGGTCAAAGGTACAACATACAAGAGGAATCAAGTCTGAAGCCAAAGGGGGAATCTTTTTGAAGGGACCCTTGATCCCAGTTGAGCTAGGACATGGCCGATAGATGTACGACGGCATAACAAGAGGTCAAAGGTACAAACACAAGAGGAATCAAGTCTGAAGTCAAAGGGGAAATCTTTTTGAAGGGACCATACTCGTTGGCGTCGGATCTAAAGGGCCAGCATGTTGACAACAAATCCGACACAAATGAAGGTTGTGGACCTTGTGGTGGCTTCCCCACTACAACTTGACACACAACAACCACCTGTCGTTGAGCAGCTATCTCGAACTCCAAGGTCATTAAAGGGCAAGACATGCCCCTAGAGACAGGAGGTTAATCCATAACAGCATATTTGAGAAGGTTGTGGGTGGAGAGTGGAAAGGAAGGAGTGGTGAAGGCATACCCTTCAAGGTTAGAACCAGAGTGTAGTTGGTGGGCCAAATCCAACTAGCAAAGAAAGCCTCGCAAGTTAGCTTGCTCCTTAGTCCCATTACGATGGAGTGCCTCAGTGTTATGTGCACCAGTCGTCATACGGATAGCAATGTAAGTCCTAAGGGCACCCTCGAAACAGAGAGCAAGGTCAGAAGAGTTGCCAAAACAGAGCGGGTGGAAGAAGCAAGAGAGGGGGAGTAGAGGGATCATATCCTTTAAGGTCGGACTTGAGGGGGCATTGCAATGTTGGATCCGACCAGAGAAAGGAGCATTGCAACCTAGGACACACGACAATCCCGAATAGGTGAAGCTCTCTCCAATTTGGTGATGTCCGCTTCTCCTTGTCCATCGAAGGTGGTGCTCCCATGGTCACCGCAACAGCCACATCGTCACATGCACCACCCTCCAAAGGGAGGTGTAGGCAGGACCCCTTAGGGATGAGGTGGCACTGCGAAGGGTCTACAGCAAGCCGAGGCAGTTGTCTCGTGCCTCTGAAAGGGATCCAAACTTGATCAACATTGAATGCTTGATGGGGGAGTCCATGGAGAAGGCACCCACAAACCGATTATAGTTAGATTCATAATCAGGTTCGTTACACGGATTCAATAGCAAGGTTGAGGGCATTGGCATTGCAAGAAATGCCCGCTGAATACCCCACGAAAGGAGAGAAAGTCACCACATTTCATGAATGCCCACTAAATACCCCTAAATTTACATGCTCTGCAGCCAAAAGTGCAAGGAGTGGAACTGTCACGAGTCAAGATTCTAAGATTGCCCTTCCCACAGTCATTGAAGCAACACCGAAAGCCAACAAAGAAGCTTCCCAATCCAAAGAGACATTGGCGATGAAGGTGTCTGAAAATGAGACAAAGCCTCCACCACACATCCTTCACACGATGCCCACAAGGCGACGAAAGTCATCGTCATCAACCACTAAGAGAAGGTAGTCCAGGATCCTTGGCATTTTTAAGTGCTTACCACAGAGAAGACAACGAATGAGACGCTCGACTTCTAGATAGGTTGTGGTATGGCCAACGATCAAAGCTTTAAGGATGCCCGTGGCCACGATGGTGACCAACTTGGTAGGAGGCAAGGCAACCGTAGCATCTCAAGCGAGGCACTCAATGACTCGGTGGCCATGCATAACACTTCTTGTACTTCACATTGAAGGTGGCCAACCTCCAAGCATCGGAAGCAGCGAGGGTATCACCATTGCGAGGACCAATTCTACGACGTCAACAACTGCGGACAATGGTCCACCCATCATCCAACAATCCAGCAACCACCTTTGCATCAACCAACCCCTGCTCGAGCCCCTTGAGCGCCCTCGATGGCCCACGATCGTCTCCTCCAGCATGCTGACGTTGAAGCAAACCACATCAACCATTCCTCATCCCTTTTCTCCTGCAACTCCTCAACCCTCTCAAACACCCAACGTCTCCTCCCAACCAACGTTGATGACCATTTTCACTGCTCTCTCCCAAGCCCTTGACCCTTTGTCATTGGGCTCTTGCTTTCGCGCCATACTCTCCCAATCTACCCTCACACTCTCTTGCTCTAACCTCTCACTCTCCTACTTTATCCTCTCGCTCTCTTGCTCCCTCATCCCTCTCCCCTCTTAACCTGAGAGGTTAGGGTCATACCACCAGTTTATTTTCTATCATGAATTTCCATACCATTGCAAGCACATCATTTCCGAACACAGGCCACAGCTCCTTAAAACATACGATGGGGAATTAGTTTACGCTAAGGGATCTATTTGCATTCAAATCTCCCAAGGTCTTCAACAACTCATCCTTTATCAAGTCTGCAATCATTCCTATCTTTTGCTCCTTTGATAGACATGGAACATCTGATCCCCTCCAATGCCAAGCACCTAGCTCTTATAAAACCTCTTGAAGTGTGTTGCCAAAAGATGACCTGCAACCTCCCTTTTATTAGATGTCCACTATCCATTAGCCACTCTGTAGTTCCTATGCCTCCTCTCGTTAACATGGAAAAGCCATGCGTTTGCATCCCTTCCATGATCCACCTCTGCCTAGGTTTTTGCCTCTATTATATCTCAATTTCTATTCTTGCACCATAGACATATGTCAGGCTTTTCTAGCAACACCCTCAGGTAAAAGAGGTTGAGTGCCTTCCACCCTGTCTATCCTTGATACCACCTCAAGCAACTCCCATTTCCTCTTCTCCTCACTTCCTTCACCTTCTTTTTTTGTTTGAAAAGATCCTTCACCTACTTTTTGTAGCCCTTCAACCACTCCCTTAAAGCTGTTAATCTAGATGCCAGGTCCTAGTTGCTGACTATGCTTCAACCACCTTCCTTTATTGTTCTTCCACGAGTGTGCAAAAGACAGGTTCAAATAACCGCAATATATAATATTTGAAGTCTGTGCCATACTTCAAGTCCTAATTGGAGCAACAACAAAGTGGGGTGTAAACTGACAATGGCCTCTCCAATGAAACGTCTAATAACAGGAATGACTCAGCAAACTCAATGAAGCAGAGGAACCTGTCTAGATGCGAGCAAGAGTTCTCCAGTGTTATGCTCCACCAGGTGAACCTACAATTTCTAATTGAAAAATCTACCAACTCCAAGTCTACAATCAAATTCCTAAAAGCCATGAAGCCACAACATTTGAGTTCTTTATCCCTCAGTCTGTCCTCAATATTCAATGTGGTACTAAACTTGCCCCGCAACATTCACAAGACCTGCTTTTGAGGTGATGATCCATTTTTTAATGCTAATTTAGAATTAATGTTGAACATGGAGAGAGACCGAGAGAGAGCGAGGGGGGAGACGAAAGGTTGAAGGGGGAAGAAGGTGGTACTTGGTCAGGATGGAGGAGCAAAGGGGCGTCGAGAGAGTGCGGAGGCTGACGAGGCGTTGGGTTGGTCAGTGGTGACGAGAAGCAGAGGCTTACACAGGGCTTTGGGTGATCCACCGGGAGCGGTCGGTCGGAGAGACATCGCGGTAGGGAAGGGGAGGTGCTTCAAGTGTTTAGGCATTGACCACTGGGCTTGGGACTGCTGGGAGTCGTGGAGGTGCTGGAGGTGCGGTGGCCTTGGACATAGGAGCAGGGCGTGCCGTAGTGGTCATGGTGGTAGTGCTGGGGATCTACCACCTCCACCTTCGAGGTGGTGGATGCCATGGGCGAAGGTCGTGGCCCCTTGGTCAAAGGAGGTGAGGGGCTTGCAAGAGGTGATCGAGAATGGGCTGGTTAGAAATATGGTGGAGGGTTGGACCACTCGATTAGAGGTGGCAAAGGTGCTGGGTCGAGATGCTATGCACGAAGGGGTGAGGGTCTTGATCCTAGACAGGAGGAAGATCCTGGTTCTTAGCCTTCCCGCTCCAAGGAGGGACGCACTTTGCTTCAAGGAGGTCGGGTTGAAGATGAGATGGAGGTGGCGAAGTCCTTGCCCTTACGATGGAGCATCCTTGAAGCGCCCGCCAGAGAGGTCGCTGGTTAGGGTGGCCATTGAGGGTATCCCTTGGTGGCTGCGATCTGTGGAGGTGGTATCACCCTTTGCTTGGCTTGTGGAGTGCAAATTGATTGGCCTCTCCAAGGGCCCTCTGATGGAGATGGTTGAGTTGAGGATTAGGGCAGATGTGATGAAGAAAATCTTGCTTTGGCTTGGAAGTTCATCTTGGGTGGTGTCCTGCTCGCATCGGACAACTCCATCGGTGGTCGGAGACGTTGCTCCGGTGAGGAAGAAGGCGGAGCGACGCCTGACGATGGTGTGGAGGAAACGAGGGGTCGCTGACGTAGCTTCGAACCCCGATAGATCTCCGCAGACCTCGCGTGAAGATCTACCGCGTCCCGAGATGGAGGCAGGCCCGATGATTGTGGGAGCTGAAGGAGCAAAGAGATTCATCGCGGAGGATCCGCTAGAGCACCAGCTAGAGCCGCCTTTTTGTCACGGGTCTGGAGCTGACTCCTCACAGCCCGGATGCAGAGAGTTGGATCCAGATCCAAATCCGATTGCTCAGTTGTGTCAATCCCCCAGTCCAAATCAGGATGAGGCGAAATCTAAGATACAAATGCCGGGGGGACTCGCTTTCGAGGAGGATTTATGCCTCCATTCGGCTTCGCATACTAGGCCTGCTGGAGGAGACGCTCCGATGCTTGACGACGCAGAAGGTGGAGTGCAATCCTCGACCATTATCGACGTGGAAGCCCTGCAGGGCCCCGTAGCGGCCACCTCGCGGTGTGCAGAGTCTCGAGGGGCGACGAAGGCAATTCATGCGCTCTCGATGGGGGATGAAGGGGCTGTCGGTGACCGTAGGGCTGCTGAGGAGGACACCGACATCCCGCGGCTGGAGGTGGAAGGAGGAGCTGACAGGTCTTTGCTGCCGCAACGATCGAGGGGTGTGCCCTCGACATCTAGTGATCGAGAGTGATTCCACTAACCGAATGGAGACCAAGAATGGTGAACGGTGGACGTTGTGTTGTTGTAGGAAACGAAGTTGTCTGGCTGCGATGTTAAGACATGGCGGGAGATCGGGGGCTTTTGAATGGAAGGGTTTCAGTCTCTTGGAGCAGTTGGCTACCCAGGAGGGCAGATTCTGGGGTGGCGAGAAGATGTTTTTTCCTTGGAAGATTGCTTCAGTGGAGAGCACGTCATTTCCGTCAGGTTGGTGCGGAAGATGCGTAGTGCCAGAATGATGATCACAGGAGTGTATGGTCCCTCAGATGCACAAGCGAGAGGAGTGATGTGGGAAGAGCTCACAACTGTGGACGCTAAATGCCATGGGTGTCATTGGCTGATTGGAGGGCATTTTAACATCACCTTAAAGACGGATGACAGACCTGGTGGGCGAGGGAGATAGGATCCTGGATCGGATCTCTTTGTAGAGCTTGTGGCCACACATGGCCTCATAGATTTGATCCCGACATCATGTGCATACACTTGGAGGAATAACCGTGGTCAAATGTCCAGGATTGATAGATTTCTTTCCAATGTGGAGTTGACAAAGGCATTCCCGTTGGCAAATGTGTCTCCTTTGGAAAGACCTTTCTCGGACCATACACCACTTATGTGGCATCCTAATGAGGGGGCACTCTTTGGCAATTATTTCAAATTTGATAGATCATGGCTGATGAAGGAGCGGTTCCGGAGTATGGTAGAGAAGTGGAGGTCTATAGAGGTGGAGGGATCGGTTGCGCTTCATTTGGCAAGGAAGTTAAGTGTGTTGCGAGACCACTTGAAGGCTTACAGAAAGGAGATCAAAGCATCCAGGAGGGGTAGAAAGGAGGAGGCATTGGCAGAGATTACCATGATTGATAGGCAGGAGGATCAATCCCTCATCTCGATTGAGGAGAGACCAGGATGAGAATGACACGAGTGGTACAGGAGGAGGACAGGAAAGCTGAGGTGGAGTGGAAAACAAGGTTGAGACAGAAGTGGCTGAAAGAAGATGACTCTAATACCAAGTTCTTCCACCAAATGACTTTTGCCAGGAGGAGAAACTGGATAGAGACGTTGTTAGTTCACAGGGAGGCCTTCTTTGCCAGGGAGGAGGTGGGGCAAGCTATGGTTGATTATTTTAGACATTTCACAGGGAGGCATAGTAGGGGATGCTAGAGGTGGAGGGGAGAGGATGTACAGTGTATCACTAAGGATCAGGCAGCAAGTCTTACAATTGTCTTCTCAAAGAATGAGGTGCGGCAGACAGTCTGGGGGTTGAATGCAGAGGGGTGCCCTAGACCGGATGGTTTCCCTGTCCTCTTCTTTAGAGAGTTCTGGTCCCTAGTAGGAGCGAATGCGATGCAGATGATGGAAGAGTTTACAACCGGGAACAGAGGTTTCGACAAACCGAATAGATATTACATGTTTTTATTGCCCAGGAAAGAAGGTGCGAAAGCAATCTAAGATTTCCATCCGATTGCGCTATCGAATGCCGTATACCTTATTGTTGCTAAGGTCTTAGCGAACAGACTCAAGGGCCTTCTTGGAGACTTGATATCCAATGTTCAATCAACCTTTGTTCCAGGAAGAGGAATCTTAGACGGTTCTGTTGTTACCATGGAGGCGTTGGCCGCTTGGAAGAGGGAGAAGAAATAAGCGTTTCTATGGAAGGTGGACTTCAGCAAGGCGTACAACTCGGTGCAGTAGGACTTCTTATAGGCTTCCTTGCTGAGGAGGGGCTTTCCCAGGATATGGATCGACTGGATGAAGAGGTGTGTGACGACGACTTCCTTCTCGATCCTGGTTAATGAGAACTTAGCAAGAGGGTAGGTGCAACCTATGAGGGGGGTCAGGCAAGGATGCCCTCTTGCACCTATGCTATTTGTGCTTGCAACAGATGATTTAACGAGGGCAACTCACAGGGCCTGTGGTAGGGGTCTAATTAGAGGCTTTCGGGCTGGGGAGGATAGAGAGACGGCGATTCTTCAGTATGCTAATGACACCCTATTCCTAGTTGAAGGAGTAGGTAGTGAGGCTAGGAGGATGAGGATCATACTGGAACTCTTTGGCGTAACATTAAGATTGCATATTAGTTACCAGAAGTCATCTTTTATTCCGATGAACATGACAGAGGAGGAGGGGGAGTTGGTGGGTGGTGCACTAAGGACAAAGGTCGGTTCCTTGCCACTGGTGTATCTAAGCCTCCCACTTTCAGATCGGCGCCTTAAGTTACATGATTGGCTTCCTTTGTTAGAGAGGATGGAAAACAGATTGGCAGGGTGGTCATCTAGGTTGTTGTCTAGAGGAGGCAGACTAACTCTTGTGAAGGCAGTCCTGGCTTCCATATCGTCGTATTTCCTCTCAGTTTTTAAGATTCCGCAACAGGTTGAGAAGAAAATCTCTGGATTGATGAGGGATTTTTTTTCTGGTCAAATGTGGGGGCAGCAGGAAAGGTGGCGAGACTGGTGGCTTGGCAAGAGGTATATAGGCTAGTGTAAGAGGGGGGCCTGGGGGTTAGGGATGTGAACAAGGTGAACATTAGTCTCCTTGCGAAATGGATTGCTAGGTTGGTGGGCCAGGGTAGGGGGTAGTTTGGTGACATCATGCGGAGTTACTACAGGCCCTTCCTCTCTTGGGGACCCTTAGAGTCTCCTCCTCTTGGGGCCTCCTTTTTTCTTAGGGGATTGGCGAAGGTGACGGGGAAGGTGTAAGGTTTCTTTTCTCCAACTCTATGGGAAGGAGATGCCTTCCGGTTTTGGCAGGATGACTGGCGGGGGGTCGGCTCAACCCTTAATGCTAGATTTCCCCGTCTTTATGGGGGGGTGGTGTACCCGTCGGCCACGGTGGAGGACTGTTGGAACAGGGCTTGGTGCCCGATCTTTAAGGGTGGCCTTTCTAACCATGGGTGTGAGGACTTCCAATGACTACTGCAGGAGCTAGAAGGTTGGAAGCCGGAGGTGGGCGGTGACTCATACTCATGGGAAGAGGGTGAATTCTCTGTGGCGAAGGCCTTTCATAGGTTAGGTTTCAGCGTGGCTAACTCAGACGTCGATTTCTTGAGGAACTGCTGACTACTTTGAGCAACAAAGTGCCCGCTGAAGGTGAAAATCTTTGCATGGCTAGTGAGGAGGGGGAGGATAATGATGAAGCGATGGAGGACGAGATGGGCCCAGACGGATGATCTGAGTTGCCCCCTATGTGAAGGAGAGGAGGAAGACATCCAACAACTTTTCTTTCAGTGTCCGTTTGTGATGCAGGTGTGGCAAAGGATGGGGATCGACTGGATTGCCCATCAGGATGCGGCTAGCTTCTGGTCTTCTTTCCATAGAGGAAACGCCCAAGATGGAGCGATCTCTTTTAGATCAAAGAAGGATAGAGATAGGATCCTGGCGGTCTTATGGGGTGTTTGGTTGGGAAGGAATGGAGTTTGTTTTAGGGGGGGAGAGACCCTATGTAGAAAATTTTGTCTTGCCCATTTCTTCCCAGGTGGAGTTCTGGGGATCCTGTAATTCTTTTTTATGCAATGAAATGATTGTGGATGGTTATCGCTTGGAAAACTATCCTTTGATTTTTCAAGAAAAGAAAAAAAAAAACCATCCACAGGACCTCTGGCCTGTATTCCTAATTTTATCCTCCAGACGCCCTCTTTCTGACTCTACATTTGAGTGATACAAGACTAAAAGCACAAACTTTCCAACCTTTATCTACATCCATGTGAACAAATCTAAGTCCCACCCTATTAGCCAACCCGCTGAGCGACCAATTGAGTTCAGCAGTGCCCAATATTGCCACTGAGTACCACCTGCTTGTCTCCATGATTGATGGTTGCACTCTTCTAAATTCTTGTAGACCGAGGGAATCCACTAGAGTAAATACCTGGATAACAAATTTCTTCCAGTATCATCCCTTAGTCCACAAACATTCTATGTGACTAGCTTCATTGGACAAAAGTCTGCTCCCCCAGGACATCGACAACCAGCTCCTCCCTAACAAAAGCAAAGCTTAGAACAAACACACCATGCAGTGTGCACAAGCACTCAGGCCAACACCAACTGGCCCCTAGACGCTGCTTCTTGCCCTCCTTATTGAGTCCCCTTCGAATTCACTTTCAAGAAACATCCGTGTTGTGCATGTACACACACATAGTTGAGTCTCCACCAATCGCAGCCACACCCATAATGTCAACAGTGCCATCTTCAATGCTGCAGCTGCGATTAGGATCCCCAACTAGTGCCCCTTGCCTGGATCCTATATCATGCAATCAGGTTTAGACTCCTTTCCTTGTTGAAGAAGGTCCACTGGGATTGAAGGGTTGAAATGAGCACCACTGGATGCATCTAGGGATGCCAATCTAGGTATAGCCGAGTCAAATTTGATTCGACTGACCTGGCTATAGTGGGTAAAACCTGACCCATTTATAAATGGGGTGGGCATAAGTTTTAATTTAAAAATCCAAATAGGTATGCGTATGAGTTTTGAGAACCATGTTCTCAATGCCCATTAGTTCACTAAATAATAAATACAGCATGTCTAGAATAATTAAAGAAATGCACAACAAACATATTTTCATAATACCGGTAAAAGCCCGGGCCTTTGGAAACAAGGGAAAATCATGTGTACATCATCTATAAGCATTTTTGTAGTTCTTTATGAAAGAGTACCTGAATAATAGAATTTTACAATAGTAGAAAAACTGAACCAACCTTTGGCAACTTCCCCCCAAGACGGGTAAACTTTGCAGGGTTTTTGAGATACTCTACAACTTCTTCAAGCTCTTGCTTGGCGTCATCACAACCTTTAACATCCTTAAATGTCTTGACATTCTGCCAAACAAATTGTGTAAGATTTAAATGGCAGCAATAAAGCCAACACTTGAAATGCTTACCAGGAAACAGAAAATCATCTAACATAAGGATAGAAGAAATGGAAAAATTGAAGACTTTGACACTAAAATATTCCACAAAACGCAAAGGATTTCATCAAAGCCAAGAGGATGAAATGATTCTACATACAGCAGTCAAATTATAAAAACAAATTAACATGATATTGCAGCAAGTCCGACCAAAATTTAGGGCCTAATATGAAAGATGAGATCAAGTGCAAGGGAGACTAAAATTTTCAACCATATAACTGTCAATGTATTTAATCATATGTAGTGAGGTGTCATTTTAATTTCTTTGTTGGATGAAGTATGTAATTTACCCCAGTCTCTTGCATATAAAAGAGACTGGGGAACAACATCTCTTTCTGTTCACGTAGTATTAGAGTGACAGTCTAGGCCAGCGATTTGATATCCCACCAAATACCACCCCTTGTAGTTGATATCCTCGCACACATAACAGTCATGGCGTGATCCTCACCTCTGCCTAAACCTGCTGCTACTATGCTTGTCCAGCTCTCCTGCGGTGGCCTAAGACATCATCCAGATCTGCCTCTGTGCATCGTCTAACCACTGCTGCCTGGATCTGCTTTGCAACTTGCACCGTGCCTTCACCCAGCATCGCCCAGATCTGCGCCCAGAACCTATGCCCAGATCACAGAGCATCGCCCAGTATCCACGAGATGTGTGATCATCGCCCAGATCATCCGATCATCGCTCAAACCTGCACCCAGCTGTGTGATCATCTGGTGTGTGCTGCAGGTCACGAGATGTTGCTGTGATTGTGCAGGTGATCAACCAGACCTGCTGGTGATGATCTGCTGGCAGCTGTGACCTGCTTCTAGATCTGTGCAGATCTTCTGGTATTGATAGTGGCTGTGTGCATGTTCTGTTGGTGGTGATGATCTCGTCACTCGTGGGAGTACCAACGATGGAAGGAGTTGGTGTCTCCCTTTGTTTGCTTGGGATTAGCTCCCATATTGAGCTTGGGATTGTCTCCCATATTGTGCTTGGGATCCTCTCCCAATATCTATCCACATTCTACTTCATGATGGTGCTCTCAGTAGGAATATGGATTTCGTGCCTGTGGCTTCACAGGAGATCAATGCTGCAAGGTGTAGCCTGGCCTGTTGATAGACAGAGAGTTGTGCCCAGAATTCAGGCTGGGCAATGGATAATTGACTCTGAAGCACCAACTCATCTTACTAGAGATTCTACTATATTGAAGACGCCTACCAAGCCACGACGCATGAAATCAATGAAGGTAGCAAGCAGGTCTACTTCTCCTATCACCACAGTGGGTGATGTAAAGATATCCTTGAGATTAGAGTTTTCTGATGTACATTGTGCACCAGAGTTCCCCATAAATCTCGTCTGTGAGTAGTGTGGAGAATTATCCTTCATGACATCTGGATTCCGTCATGAGAATTATCCTTCACCTAAGCAATCATGCCAAAGTTCAGACCTTAGGATTACAACAGCCTACAATCACGTAGAACAGCATCCACCCGCCAAAGCTTAGCTACCCTATTCACAGCATGTACCCTAGGATCAGAGAAACCAACCAACCACCATTCTCACAAGTAATGAACTGACCAAGTAAAGTTTCAAAATGATATCAGACAAAGGGCTCTTCCAAGTGTGGCTCAGGTAGTATGATATGGAATGTAGGAATCCATAAGTCAAGCTTAAGACAACCACTCCCTGACCAGCAACATGCAACTAACATTGGAAGGTCAAGTAACAAGAATGAACCTTCAATGAAACTGCCTTCCCTGTTCCCTCAAGAGAGAATGGGAAAAACACACTTTTTCCTGTCCAAGGGTTATTCTGAAACTGGAAATATTCACCATTAACCAAGAAAGGGCCAAAATTTTGACAAACTCAGTATAATCCTTGCAACACCCATCCATTTCAACATCTTATGGATTGAGATAAATCCCTATCCATAATAACCTCCAGATAGAATAGCATCCATTGTTTTCTAACTGTTAATTGATTTCTTTTTCACCTAAATCTAAAAATAATTCTTTTTCTTGTTATTACAGGATGACTATGACTACAAAGCCTCCAGTAGCCATTTTTCATTAATCTCACCTGAGTTGTGGATGTATTGCTTGTAATGTGTCATTTTTTATTAATTGAAGTGAACAACTGCCAACCTCCAGTAGCCATCCTTTTCCTTTTCAAAAGAACTCAGGATGACAACAGCTAAAAATAATAATATTTTTATTTTTCACAGAAGTTCCACAAGTGGAGAATTTATACATAGTGTGCACTTTCCCATGCTATCTAAAATCAGTGCCATATGAATCTTCACCCTATATGCTCCATGTCTATTGCTATTTTGTCATAGTCATCCAAAGCAGTCTTCTGGCAAAAAACACAACATGGATACACTTATCAAATTCACAAAAGTTTTTGTGAAAAGTGAAAGAATGATCACTTGAGTTTAGTAGCCATCCATATTTATTCAGAAAGGCTTTCCCTTTAAAAAATAGAAAATTACAAGGGCTTCATCAAAAGAATATTTATAACTTCCAAAAGATTTCCCCCACTGGCAAGCATTGAGGCACCACTAATGGCATTCTTCACTAATGTATAATTCCAGAATAAGGAGGTGCTATTCTGTTAAAGTCAAATAGCCCACAGGACTGCAAAAGGAAAAGCCCTCGCTATTTCAGATCTATAAATATAGAAAGAACATCCATAGACACTTTGAACTTCTCCAATAACAAAAGCTACATCAGCAGAAGTAATCAAAGGAGAAGGGGACAATCTAATCAATCTCCACCCAACCCAAGACCACAAATCCATAGTGAATCTGCATGTGAAAAGTATATGCTCTATGTCATACTGGCTGAATGAATAGAAATGGAAAATTATATTCATCCTGGAAACCACCAATTTTGATATCTCGGCAACAGTTCACCTCTTCTTCACCACAACAATGAAGATCTATACTTTAAGAGGCATAGAAGAAGATATTATCTCCTTTGTAAAGACCGCTTTTGTCCTGGGCCATAGCATTTTCGATGGCTTTGTTGTTGCTTCTAAAATCCTAGCACATTGGAGAAGGTAGAAGAAGAAGGTGTTCCTATGGAAGGTGGATTTTAGTAATTCATATGATTCAGTTCAATGGTCTTTTATGTGGGAGTCGATGATTAAGAAAGGTTTCTCACCATTGTGGATTGATCGGATAAAACAATGTGTGACAACTATGTCTTGCTCGATTCTTGTAAATCGGAATCCGAGAGGATGTTGGGTGCAACCCATAAGGGGAGTGAGATAGGGATGTCCCCTCGTGTCGATGCTTTTAGTTATGGCAGCAGATGCTTTGGCGAGATCCACTTATAGGGCGTGTTCTAATGGCCTTTTTAGTGGCTTCTCAACATTAAGTGGGAAAGGGATTCCAATGCTTTAGTACGGAAATGATACACCATTTTTCATTGAGGGCTAGATGGTGGAGGCAAGGAGGTTGTAGCTGCTTTTGAAGTGTTTGCTGAGGCCTCAGGACTGCAAATTAACTTCAACAAATCCTCTTTCGTGTTGGTACACTTGTCTTCAATGGAGATGTAAGAGTGCGAGACTGTGTTGCATACTCCGATAGGATCCCTACTGATATCCTACCTCAGTCTCCCATACTGCTCAGGATTAGTCCACTCTCATTGAAAGAATGGAAGGAAGATTGTCAGGTTGGGCATCAAAGGTACTCTCTAGGGGAAGCAGACTTACATTGCTGAAGGCAATCGTTTCCTCCATGCCTTCTTATTTCTTATTTATTCTTAAGGTACCCAGGAAAATTGAGAAGAGGATTTCTGGATTGCTGAGGGATTTCTTCTTGACTAATTTCGACTCCACAGGGAAGAGTGCTAGATTGGTGACCTGGAATGACGTCAGCAAACCAGTGAAGGCAGATGGGTTGGGAGTTAGAGATGTTGGTACGATGAACGACAGTTTCCTTGCTAAGTGGGTCAATAGGTTGGTGTAGTGTGGACAGGAGCTACTTGGACAAGTATTAGTGACTTGCTATGGGTCCTCTCTGAGTTGGGAGAGGATGGCTTCACCCTCGTTTGGAGATTCCCACTTTTATAGGGTCGTGACGGAGGTAATTACTAAGATACTAAGAGTCTTTTCACCTTATATTGGTGTTGGCGAGGTATTCAAATTCTGGAAGGATGGTTGGATGAGAGATGGGCCACTTAGAGATAGGTTCCCCAAATTGTTTGCAATGGTTGTCGATAAAGAGATGACAGTAGAGGATTGTTGGACTGGATCGTGGTGTCCTATCTTTATGGGGAACTTGTCGGATCAGAAAGCAAATGAACTCCAGAGGATGCTTCAGGAGCTGGATAGGTATGAGGCCAAAGGAGGGGTTGATGCCTTCCTTTGGGATGGAGGTGATTTCAATGTTCAGAAGGCATATTCCAAACTAAGGGTCGCTAGGTAGGTGACAAAGGTTGATCTTTGGAGAGACCGCAGGCTTATCTAAACGATGAAGTACCCACTAAAGGTAAAAATCTTTGCTTGGCTAATGCGAAGAGGTAGATTGTTGATTGGACTTTGGAGGTCTACATGGGCGCCTGACATAGAGAAGGATTGCCCTTAATGTTGTGTTGGTGAGGAGGATGTTGATCACTTATTCTTTCGTTGTGCTTTCTCCTCACAAATTTGGAGGCACTTTGATTTTGGGTGGATTGAGTACACGAATCAAAGCTGATTTTGGAATTCTTTCAGACAAGGTTACATAAATGCAGGCCAGCATTCTTTCAGGTCTAAGAAGGAGAAGGCCAAGGTATTGGTGGTCCTTTGGGGCATTTGGTTGGGGAGAAATGCTGCGAACTTCAAGGGACGGCATCCCTACTTTGAAAATTTTGTTGTTAGCATATCTTCTTTTGTCAGTCTTTGGGAGAACCTTTTGTAACTATTTGGCACCTAACCCATTTTTATGTTAATTGATTGTGGGTGGCCATCATCCTGTTAACCACCCTTTCACTTTTCAAAAAAAAAGAAGCACACAAGAAGCCCACGAAATATGGCAATCCCCTAAAAACCCAACCTTGGTCGAACCCTTAAAGATGTTTCCCAAAGAAATCTACCAATCTTCCAACTGGAGGTATTCTAGCAAGAAGATCAACTGCCAAAACAAGACGATCACCTGTCAGGAAGAACCATATGAACAGCGCTGTCCAACTCCCTTGAGAAGGATCTTCTCATCAGTCAACCAACCAGGCAGCAAAAGTGCAAAGACTCCAGGATTGAAGGCAAAAGCAAAAGGGAAGCCACAACTACTTTATCCTATACCAGGCATCATTTGGGAAAGCAAAAACATCACCACTGCCGAAGCATAGTCTGAAAAGATAGGAAACCTACGGTAGAATAACTAAGATCCTTCCAGAATAAAGTAGCTCTCCTAAAAGTGAAGCAATCATCCGTAGCTCTTGTCCCTTGGCTCAACAAAAAGAAACCCAACTTTTTCAAATCACCAAATAATGTACAGATGCTGGGTCTTTGCAGCTGGCATACCATGATTGGTCCCTGGATTCTAGGACAATCTCGTGCAACAATTATCCTACTCATTCAAAATCTACATTCCAATTAGATGCATGAATACTCATTCAATCAAATCTCAAAAATGAGTACTCATCAACACAGAAAAAGAGGAAAGGTTATATTCATGGATGTAATTTATGTTTGTGACCACTCAATGTTCAGAGTGGGATTTTTCAGATAATGTTATTCATCGCATTGCATGATTTCTCATAGAATATTTATGCAACATATCACTTAAAAAGTGTTGGTAAACATGCCAACCTACAAGTGAACTACAATGTGCATGTTTCAGATGATAGTAACGGTATGCCTTTCTCAAGTCAATTGTACTATAGATAAACTGGTATGAGAAACAACGTGCTACCTTTTCTGGCAGTATTTCCTTGTTTAATTCATTTTGAGCAATTGTAGCACTTGTGCCAACACCAGGAGTACCAATACCTCCCAAGCTTCCAACATACTTGTGAAGAGCAGCTACTCCAATAATCCTGTACATAAGTGAATGACAATGAGACAGTCTATTCATAGACACTTCAAAAATGCATCTAGATATATATTCATCAAGATGCAGCCACAAAAAATTTTGGTATCCCTTTTCAAAAAAAAAAATCTTTTGGCATCAATGATGAACCACGGCCAAGAAGTACACAACAGCCATCATGAAAATAATCCAGCTGCAGAGCAGCACTAAAGCTCAATTCAACTTAACCTATCAAAAAAAGGGAAGCAATTTACAAGAACCACATGAGCTGCTTTTACCAAAGACATGAATGCCAATTAATAAATTAAGATGGAAGAGCGGATACCAATTGTTATTCAAAAAATATCCATCCAAGATAATCCTTTTTTGTCCAATGCAAAAAAGATGCACTCACAACCATGAATAAAGGTGAAATAGTACTATTTCATTGAAATATTTCCAAAATAACTCCTTGGAATACATCTAAATGCATGCAAATATCGTCTACATTTTTATACTTTTCCTTCATTTTTTGAAAAAATAAATATCGACTACATAGGCCAAAACATAGTCAACTGCAAACTTGGAGATTATGCCATGTTTAGTCTAATCCCAGTGCCAATCAAGCAAATAGACATGCTTTTCATTATTTCCACAAATTCAACTATACTACATCCTCCTTCATAGCCATTCAACTTTTCTGCAGAAAGAATCAAGAATAACAACCCATTTTGACAGCAATAAAAGATATAGATGAGTGGTTGTCTGTCCCATAGCCAAAGTAAGGGCAGTTTCTCCTTTTGATGACCAACTTCTATCCTTTATCCATGGCCCCATGTTTTCAACAGAACAAGTTTAGCTCAAAATGCATCTCCATTCCCATTTCCCAAATCACATAGTTTTATTATCTTTGTTTCTCCACCTTAACAGCCCTTTCCAGTGATCCACCCAAACACTTTTAGGCCAAGCTTTCTCATCTTCCCAAACCAGATGTTTCTCCTAACATCTCTTCCTAATTAACTTGAGGCTCATATTCTATAAAATCTGTAGGTGATTCCACAGTTTCCAACAAACCAACATCATCAAGTACAAGAACTTCTCTCCACTACAATCCCATTCATATCTTCATCCAGTGCTCAACATGGACGACATAGATCTAAAAATCAGTCTACTAGGCCAATTAATCAGGCGACCAACCTCATTCGGTAGCAAACTGGACCGAGTATCCATATTCCAGTCTAAAATCAAACAGGGCAATTAATTGGATGACTGGTCGATTACTCCTCCATGCCATTTTTCCTTTCCCCCTTAAACCCTTTGATGCACACCCTGTGCCCTATTTCCCACCACTGCAACCCCTCCAACACCCTAAACCACCACCATCAATCCACCACATTTTTGAAGAGACATCAATCTACCATATGGTCGTCACTGCCCAATCATACAGTCGCCAACTCCCTATTGAACTCTCCCACTACCATCCCACCTCCCCTGACTCCCTTCACCCCATCTGACTAGCCTGCTCAACTTCCACACCACCACCACAGTCCCTAGCATCCTCACTGATAACAATCAACTCCATTGCTGCCACCCACCCGATTCTCCTCGTCAACACAAACATCCAACCGAGTCCTCATCGACATCAGCCCCTCAATTTGCACAAGCAATATTTTTTTCATATTATTACTACCTTTTTTAGTTTCTTAATTTCTTACATAGAATTACTTGCTTTGTAGTTTTATATGCTAGTTTGCTTTAATTCCTGTTGGTAATGATTTATGAACTTACATTTGTTTGCTAATTTATGATTTGTTGAAATGCTTAGTTATTATTGATTTCAGAACTTATTTTACTTATCTATTTTGGATAAAGTTTTAAATGTCAATATCGATGCCATATTAACAAGTCAAAAATGAGATATCTTAAGATATATCACCGATATCCGAAAATTTCAGGAACATTACCCAAAATGACCCAAAATAGCTTAAAATGCCACAATATAATGAAATTAATATTTTAAAAACCACTACATGTATGAAAAAATGCCTAGAAGATCAAAATCATAAATTTTGAATGAAAACATAAAATAAGTGTGCTACTAATGCATCAAGCATCATCGTAAGTCATAACATGGAAAAGAAAAAATACATAACATGGTAATAACTTAAAATATTCATAACAATACTCACCAGAAATAAAATATAATAGTATTAGTATGACCAAATCATGATTCATGAAGTGTTACAAATATAGAAATAACCATTTTACCCCCCTTGAACTAAATATCATGCATGGACTAATGATATTTCAATTTTGAACCAAATATCACCAGTGATGTGATATGGGTCATTGTCACAATATGTAATATATCGCCGATATATTGTGGCATTTAAATCCTTTACTCTCTCATATTTCTTCTATATAATAATCTAAGTCTTCCTACTTAGATTTCAAGGCGCCATAGTATGTACCACAAATATGGGGTCCTATTGCATGTCATAGTACCCAAAGACTAAAATTTAAATATAAGATCAATTCATTATTTGACTGATAAGATAGGTAGAGAACCGTAATCTACCTAATAATTGGAGAAATCTCATTGACAAAATTTGAAACAAACAACAAATTTGATTTTGAGATAAGATTTAGATCAACAAAATCATGATGAAATCAAAGGTTATTTTGTTATTTGTCTAATCCAATAAAATGTACAGTAATACATATTTTAAGCTTGAGATTAAGAATCAAAAACCTCAAAAAAAATCATAAAAGAAAAGTTTATATAAAGATTAAACTCAAATCACAATAAAATGATTATTTCAATGAAAGATTTGAATTGAAATGAGATGTCTGAGCTTTGATCGCGAGCAAAGAGGGCAATGGGTCCAAAGAATACCGACAAGGCCAATGCAAAGGGTAAAATTTGAGAATGGTGACATTACCACATGATATATCCCCATATCAGTGATATATCCATCGATATATGAAATATTTGTACAACCTTATCGTTGATATCACCGATATACAAGCAATATCCTTAAAAAAACAACACTACCAGCATATCGATATATCAGCGATTTCCTAGAAAAATGACACTACCAATATATTGATATCTCTTGACTTGCCAATATGCGATATCAATGATATGTCACGATATTTAAATCCTTAGTTTTAGAGTTTATGTGGCATTCTAACTTGAGTTACTTGTTTCATTTGGATTTATCAGTCATAGCTTATACGCTGTGTTTTATGTGATGTGATAGCTACTTGTCGGAATCTAGGTCTTACTTGTAACTTACTAGGAAATTGTGCAAGTCATAAATATTATTGATACTAGAATTCAAGACGGCAACGGCATGCTGACGATACTAGGGGTTTTAGGCAAAGGACCATATCGACATGCAAAACGTGTCGATACGCAGCTGCAACTATTGCTAATGGCCTTCTGGCACTGGCGCTAGCGATGGCTTTGTTGTGAATGTCATTTAAAAGCCAAAGGTGATTTTCCCCTTTGATTGTTTTAGAGGAGGTTCTATAAAGGGCTATCATTCATATTGGCTCGTATAGGAAGATTATGTGCAGATGTTGAAGATATAGGTTAGTTTTTTTTTTAAGTATAGAACAAAGGAGATATGAAAAATTGTTCCAACTATAAAGGTATTAAATTGATGAGTTATACAATAAAGCTTTGGAGAATAATTGAAAGAAGGTTGAGGCAAGTCTCTGTAATAATTGAAAATCAGTTTAGTTTTATGCCAGGTCGGTCTACTATCGAGGCAGTACATCTCCTAAGAAGTATGATGAAAATCTACAAAGCTAAGAAGAAGGATTTACATATGATTTTTATTGGTTTGGAGAAGGCCTATGATTATGTCCCAAGAGATATCTTGTAGAGAATTTTGGAAAAGAGACAAGTACCAGTTTTATAATATCAACCCCATAAAGGATATGTACTATGAAGATGCAACTTGTGTAAGGACTAAGGATTGATTGGCTGACTACTTTGATATCATCATCGGTCTGCATCAAGGATCAGCATTAAACCATTAATCTTCACCTTAGTCATGAATGAGTTGATAAAACGTATCCAAGTTGAGGTATCATGGTGTATGCTTTCTGCTGATAACATTGTATTAGTTGATGAGACAAGAGATGAAGTAAAAAGAAAACTTGAGCTTTGGAGAGATGCCCTAGAAGCTAAAGGCTTACGCCTAAATAAGACAAAGACTGAGTATATGGAATGCAAGTTTAGTAGTAGAAGGAGCAATGAAGGGATGGATGTAAAAATTAGAGAAGAATGCATTCTAATGAAAGATGTTTGTAAATACTTGGGATCCATTTTTCAACAATAAGGTGAAATTGCTGAAAATGTTACACAAAATTAATATAGGGTGATTGAAATGGAGGGGAGCATCGGGTGTTCTTGTGATAAGAGGATCCTTTTAAAAGTTAAAGGAAAGTACTATCGAACTGCTGTAAGACCTACCATGCTATATGGTTCTGAACGTTGGGCGATCAACTATAGGTATGTGCAAAAGATGTCTATAGCAGAAATGAAGATGTTAAATGGATGTGTGGTCATACAAGGAAAGATCGGATTTTTTTTTTTTAAAGGAAAGGGTAGTTATCCAGAGTGAGAACTACCCAAGAATATATATAATAGAATCAACAACATCCATCAATACAACAAGCAGACCCCAAGGTCCCCACTCACAAGGAATCAACCCAAAGAGTAAACAAGGAGTTAATAGACTCAACAAAATTCTCCACGTAAGGTCTCTGGCCCCTGAAAACCACCGCATTCCTGCCCAACCAGATACCCCAAAGCACTGCCAACGGCCTGGCCTTCTCTTTCGTACGGAAGACGAAATGTCCACCAACACCACCTCCGCTTCTGAAGCTATGCCAAAATTCCTCAAACAGACGACACTCCCACCACCTCCCGCCTATCTTGTCCTAAATCTGCACCACAAAAGGGCAAGTGAAAAAAAGGTGGTCAACGTCCTCCTCATCACCACCACACAAAGGGCAGACCCGGTGGGTCACAAATTATTGCGGAGTAGAAAATTTCAGGAGGGCGATATGAGAGAGAGAGGTCTGGCGATCGGGGCAGGGAGAGTTGGCCCGGGCTGGACGGTGGTGGGCGGGAGGCCGAGGAGAGAGGCGGTGCCGGTGAGGTGCTTCAAGTGCCTTCGGGAGGGGCACTTGGTGGCGGTGTGCAGGGACCCGGTGCGCTGCCTGCGCTGTGGCGTTCTGGGTCACCGGAGATCGGGCTGTGGGCGACGGAGGTCGGGTGAGGTGGTTTCCTCGAGGAGAGGGGAGACGCCTCCGCCCCCTCCGGTGGGTGCGCCCCTCGTGGAGGTCGAAGCGCCGTGGTCGGAGGAGTTGGGAGAACTGGAAGGAAAGCTGGCCTCGACGCTGGTTGCGGTGGTCTTGGAGGGTATGGTGGAGGTGGAGACCCTGAGGGAGGCAGTCGCCGCCTACTTGGGGGCTGACGGGGGTCGAGTGAGGGTGGCTTCTCTGGGAGGAGGGCGAATGGTGTTGCTGGGGCTGAGCCGAGTGGAGCTAGGGCGGCTGGTCTTCAGGGTGCTCCGTTGTGGCGAGGGTGTGGTGAGATGTCGGTGGCCGATCAGGTCTGATGGGGCGTTGGCGGAGAGGCCGCCGTCTGGCGCGAGGAGGGTCCTGATTGAGGGGGTCCCGCTTTTCCTCCGCATGGTGGAGGTGGTCGCAGCGGTGGTTGCCCCATTTGCGAGGCTGCGCAGGTGTAGCGGCACTGGCTTGAAGGAGGCGGACCTGTCACGGATCGAGGCTTGGGTGGAGGTGAAGCCGAGGCGGCAATTGGTGGAGAGATCGGTGCTCCGGTGGGGAAGTTCCGCCTAGCACCTTCGAGTCTCCTGGGGTCCTGAGAACCCTAGGTCCTTTGCTGAGGTGGTGGGTGGCGGAGCGGCGGCGATGTGTGGTGGCGATGGCGGCAGGTGGGCGGAGGTGGGCCGGACTGTTTTTGGGAAGACCGAAGGTCGTGGCGGAGATCATGGCGGGGATCTCGGGGTGAAGGCGATTCCCGTGGCGCGTTCAGTGGCAGACGATGCGGCGGGAATGCAGAGGGCCGCTGCGGTTTCGGCGGGGGAATTGAATGCGACACTGAATTTGGGCAGCCCAGCTGGATGTGGGAGTGTCGGTGTCGACGCACGGGCTCCTGCTCTTGAGGAAGTGGCGGGGGGCGGTCTCGGGTCGGGTGAGCGCGACCCGGTTACAGGTTTTGGGGGCTCCGGTGCTGTAGCCGGGTCGGATCCCATTGCATGCTCGTCTCCGCGTCCCTTGGTTTCTGCGGAGGAGGGGCGGAAGGCTGCTGGAGGGGTTTCAAAGCTCTCCTGGGCTGGTCAGGGCCGGGCGGCAGGACTGGTGGGGATTGGCGGGGAGGGGAGCGGACGACGATGGGAGCGGAAGACGGCCGGGTCGCAGAAACTCCTCTATCGGCCGCGGTGGTCGTACCGTAGGGGGTTGGCTCGGAGGACCCCGTCTGGGGGGGTGGTTGGGGTCGACCGACGCCGTTCGCCGGAGGGGCTGGGGACGTCTGGTGGCGTTGCGTCGTCAGCGGCGGCGTCTGCTGAGGGCGGCGACGGGGACCTGTCTGCTCCGGGGTTCCCTGGGCTGGCAGAGGGGCAGCAGGCGGCGGAGGCTGGTGGTGGAGATGGGGAGCTGGGGGATGCGAAGGCGGGGAAGAGAATGACGGAGGCGGTTGGGCAGCTTAGGGGTGAGGCTGAGCTGCTGGTGGTTGGTGCCGACGAAGAGGTTTTCGTGGCTGTTGGGGATTTGGTAGCTGTGGGACGTGGAATTGAGGTATGTGATGGTGAGGGAAACTCGGAGGACCGATGTCGTTTGCTGGATGAGGAGGAGAATGTCGTGGCAGAGATGATGGGGTTTAGACGGCTGACGTCTGGAGGCGTTCCCCGAAGGACCACATGACTAAGGTCTTATCTTGGAATGTGAGGGGTCTGAATGATCCGTCGAGAAGAGCGGTTCTGTGGGGGTATATTCAGAGATGGGGGCCTGATGTGGTCTTTCTCCAAGAGACGAAGTTGGGGAGTTGTGATGGAAGGTTGTGGAGGGAGGTGGGGGGAGAGAGATGTGGGGGTTTCCTAGCCCTGGATGCGGTTGGGAGTGCGGGGGGAATTGTTGTGGGGTGGAGGGAGGAGTTCTCCTTGCTGGACTCTGTGATTGGATCCAACGTTGTCACTGTCAGACTTCAGAGACGCCGGGATGACACGTGTTTGCTCCTCTCCTCGGTTTATGGCCCGACGGAGGGTCGGAGGAGACAGGTCTTGTGGGAAGATCTGAACCAAGCTGCGCCAGCTTTCCAGGGGGTCCCTTGGCTGATTGGTGGGGATTTTAATGTTACTCTGCGGGCTGAGGACAGACCGGGCGACCGAGGGGGATTGGACCAGGGCTCTGAGGCGTTTGCGGACTTTGTGGCAGACCAGGGGCTGATTGATATGCTTCCGTTGTCATGTCTCTACACATGGAGGAATGCAGGAGGGCAACGATCCCGTATTGACAGGTTTCTGGTTTCGACGGCGATGGCAGAGTTGTTCCCGATGGCGGAGGTTAGACCTTTGGAACGTCCGTTCTCGGATCACACCCCCTTGATATGGACGTCGAACGAGGTATGGAGGCATGGCACTTATTTTAAGTTCGACAAAGCGTGGCTTTTGGAGGAGGGCTTTAGGGGTTTGGTTGAGGAACGGTGGAGATCTACTCAGGTGGATGGGTCGGCGGCTGCCAGGTTAGAAGCAAAGCTGAAGGATTTGAGATTTTTCTTGAAGTCCCGCATCAAGCGGGTTAGGGAGGAACGAGGGAGGAAGAAAGAGGAGGCTCTTGCTGCGATTACACGCCTGGACAGGGTAGAGGATGTTGGGCTCCTTTCAGAAGATGACAGGGTTTACAGAGCGAGACTGACTCAGGTGATTCAGGAGGAAGACAGGAAAGCGAAGGTGGAGTGGAGGGTGAGATCTAGGCAGAAGTGGCTGAAGGAGGGAGATTCCAATACCCGTTTTTTTCATATGACTGCGTCGGGCAGGAGGAGGAACTGGATTGACAGGTTGGTGGTGGATGGGGAGGAGTTTGTGGGAAAGGAAGCGGTGGGAGAGGCGGCTGTAAGGTATTTTAGAGATTTCACGGGGTGGAGGCGGGGGGAAGGTGGAGGTGGTTGGGATCTGGGATACCACAAATCAGGGAGGCAGACACGGATTTTTTGACGAGTTCTTTTGAGGAGGATGAGGTTCGTGAGGCAGTTTGGGGGCTGAACGCGGATGGGTGTTCAGGGCCGGATGGTTTCCCGGTTGCCTTCTACAGAGAGTTCTGGCCGGTGGTGAAGGAAGACGTTATGCAAGTGGTGCAAGAGTTTAGAACGAGCAACTCGGGATTTAACAGACTAAACAAGTTCTATATGTTCTTATTGCCGAAGAGGGAGGGTACTGAGGAGATTCGGGAGTACAGGCCGATAGCTCTCTCGAATGCTATCTACTTGGTGGTGGCTAAGCTTCTGGCGAACAGATTGAGGAGGATGCTGGGTGGGATCATAGACTCAGTGCAGACAGCTTTTGTCCCTGGCAGGAATATCTTGGAAGGTTTTGTGGTAGCATCGGAAATCCTTTCATCCTGGAAGAGAGAAAAGAAGAAGGCTTTTTTATGGAAGGTAGATTTCAGCAAAGCTTATGACTCGATCCAGTGGTCGTTTATTTGGGCGTCCTTGGTAAAGAAGGGGTTCCCGCCGGCGTGGATTGAGTGGATGAAAAGGTGCGTCACCACGACATCTTTCTCGGTTCTTATCAATGGAAACCCAGCTGGGGGTTGGGTCCAGCCTAGGAGGGGGGTGAGGCAAGGTTGTCCGCTGGCCCCGATGCTCTTTGTGATTGCTGTGGATGCTCTTGCTAGGGCGGCGAGGAGGTCCTGTGAGAGAAGACTGGTGAGTGGTTTCTCCCTGAGGGATGGGACGAGTATCCCTTTGCTCCAGTATGCGGATGACACGATCTTCTTTATTGAAGGTGGAGAAGTGGAGGCCAAAAGGTTGAGGTTCCTGGTTTTCTTGCTGGGTGAGGCATCCAAATTGCAGATTAACCTGGCTAAGTCAGATTTTGTCCCATTCAACATGAATGAGACGGAGGCAAGGGGATGCAGTTTGGGTCTTGGCACAGAACAGGGTAAACTTCCGGTTAAGTATTTGGGCCTGCCGTTGTCAGATGGGAGGATTCTGGTGAGAGACTGGACCCCCCTGGTGGAGAGACTGGTTGGGAGGCTGGAGGGGTGGGGGTCCAGGCTTTTGTCTAGAGGTGGGAGGCTGATCCTACTCAAGGCGGTTCTGTCGGCGATGCCGTCATATTTCATCTCTGTACTGAAGATGCCTCGACAAATGATTGCAAGGATTGAAAGAACCATGAGGGGTTTCTTCTGGTCTAATCAGGGGACATATGGACAGGGTGCCAGGTTGGTTGCTTGGAAGGAGATCTGCAGACCGCTGAAGGACGGGGGGCTAGGCGTGAGGGATTTGGAGAGGTCTAATGACAGTCGGTTGGCGAAGTGGGTGGGGCACCTGTTGGAAGGAAGGGGGGATCTGTTGGGCAAGGTGTTTGAGACGGCATATGGTTGTCCGATGCGGTGGGATTTTCTGGTGTCTCCGCCTAGGGGTACTTCTCACTTCCTGAAATGCTTGTCGACGGTGGCCCCGAGGGTGAGGAACTGTTTCGTCCCTGTGTTGGGAACAGGGGAGATTTTCAGATTCTGGCAGGATGACTGGACAGGTGGTGGTACGCTTTGTAGAAGATTTCAAAGACTGTCTTATCCCAGAACAAGGTGGCGTCCGTGGCCGAGGTGTGGGATAGTGGGTGGTACCCGCATTTTGTTGGCAGTCTGTCAGATGCAAGAACGCGTAATTTCCAGACATTACTGGCTGAGTTGGAGGGACTGCATCCGGCGGCTGGTACAGACATGTTTGGTTGGGATGAAGGTGAGTTTTCAGTTGCCGCTGCTTACAGGAGATTGTCTGCAAGTGATCCTGGGGTGGAGCTGGATTTGGTAAGGGACTGCAGACAGATGTGGAAAGCCGCGTGTCCGCTGAAAGTCAAGATTTTCGCCTGGCTACTTAGGAGGAGAAGGCTGGTGACTAAGGTGTGGAGGGCAAGGTGGGCTCCTGGAGTGTGTAAAGTCTGCTCCTTATGTGGAGGTGGTGAGGAGGATGTTGACCACCTTTTTTTCGTCTGTCCTTTTGTGGTGCAAGTTTGGGATAGAATGGGCAAGAGATGGTGGGAGTGCCGGCTGTTTGAGGAATTCTGGCGCAGCTTCAGAAGCGGAGGTGGTGGTGGTGGACGATTTGTTTTCCGTTCGAAAAAGGAGCTGGCCAAGCCGTTGGCGGTCCTTTGGGGGATTTGGTTGGGCAGGAATGCGGTGATTTTCCGGGGCCAGAGACCTTACGTGGAGAATTTTGTTGAGTCTATCGACTCCTTGTTTTCTCTTTGGGTTGTTTCGGTGTGAGTGGGGGACCTTGGGGTCCGCCTGTTGTAATGTTTGTTATTGTTGATTCTATTATATAAGTTTTTGGGTAGTTATCTCTCTGGATAACTACCCTTTCCTCTTTCAAAAAAAAACAAAGGGCGGACCCTACATTCTCCAGAAGCCCACCTCGCCCTCCACACCTTAGTCACCAGCCTTCTCCTAAGGAGCCAGGCAAAAATCTTGACCTTCAGTGGACACGCGGCTTTCCAAATCTGCCTGCAGTCCCTTGCCAAATCCAGCTCCCCCCCAGGACCAACAGTGGACAATCTCCTGTATGCAGCCGCTACCGAAAACTCACCTTCATCCCAACCGAACATGTCCGTACCAGACGCCGGATGTAGTCCCTTCAACTCTTCAAGTAAGACCTGAAAATCGTGCGCTCTCGCATCTGATAGGCCGCCTACGAAGCACGGGCACCACCCATCTTCCCATACCTCAACCACGGACGCCATTTTGTTCTGGGACAAGGCAAACAGTCTCTGAAATCTTCTGCCAAGCGCTCCATCACCCGTCCAATCATCCTGCCAAAATCTAAAAATCTCTCCCGTTCCCAACACAGGAACAAAGCAGTTCCTCACCTTAGGAGCCACCGTCGACAAGCCTTTCAGGAAATGAGAGGCATCCCTAGGCGGAGACATCAGGAGATCCCAACGCATCGGGCCACCATACGCCGTCTCGAACACCTTGCCCATCACATCCCCCCTACCTTCCAACAGGCATCCCACCCACTTCGCCAACAGACTGTCATTAGATCTCCCCAAATCCCTCACCCCGAGCCCCCCGTCTTCCAATGGTCTGCAGACCTCCTCCCAAGCAACCAACCTGACACCCTGTCCACTCGTCTCCTGGTTGGACCAAAAGAAATTCCTCATAGTTCTCTCTATCTTTGCAACCACCTGTCGAGGCATCTTCAGCACGGAAGTGAAATACGATGGCATTGCAGACAAAACCGCCTTAAGCAGGACCATCCTCCCACCTTTTGACAGTAGCCTGGACACTCACCCCTCCAACCTCCCTTCCAGCCTCTCCACCAGGGGGGTCCAATCTCTCACCAGAATCCTCCCATTTGACAATGGTAAGCCCAGATATATAATCGGGAGCTTAACCTGCTCTGTGCCAAGTCCCAAACTACACCCCCTCGCCTCTGCCTCTGTCAGATTGAAAGGGATGAAATCCGATTTAGCTAGGTTAATCTGCAATCCTGACGCCTCACCAAGAAGACAAGGAACCGCATTCTTCTGGCCTCCCTTTCTCCACCTTCAATGAAGAAGATCGTATCATCCGCATACTGAAGCAACGGGATACTCGTCCCATCTCTTAAGGAGAAACCTCTCATCAAGTTTCTCTCGCATGACCTCTTAGCTGCCCTAGCAAGAGCATCCACGGCAATCACAAGGAGCATCAGGGCCAACGGACAACCTTGCCTCACCCCCCTCCTTGGTTGGATCCAACCCCCAGCTGGGTTTTCGTTGATAAGAACCGAGAACGACGTCGTGGTGACGCATCTCTTCATCCAGTCAATCCACACTAGCGGGAACCCCCTCTTCACCAAGGATGCCCAAAGAAACGACCACTGGATCAAGTCATAAGCTTTACTGAAATCAACCTTCCACAGGAAAACCTTCTTCTTATCTCTCTTCCAGGAAAAAAGGATCTCCGAGGCCATCACATAACCCTCCAAAATATTCCTACTAAGAACAAAGGCCGTCTGCACCGAATCTACAATCACACCCAGAGTCCTCAATCTATTTGCCAGAAGCTTCGCCACCACCAAGTAGATAGCATTCAAGAGAGCTATCGGTCTGTACTCCTGGATCTCCTCAGCGCCCTCCTTCTTCGGCAGCAGGAACATGTAGAACTTGTTCAGCCTATTGAATCCCGAGTTACCAGCCCTAAATTCTTGCACCACTTGCATCATGTCTTCTTTCACCACCGGCCAGAACTCTCTGTAGAAGGCAACCGGAAAGCCATCTGGCCCTGGACAACCATCCGCGTTCAACCCCTAAATTTCCTCACGGACTTCATCCTCCCCAAATGAGCCTGTCAAGAAGCTGGCGTCTGCCTCCTCGATTTGCGGTATCTCAGACCCTAACCATCTCCACCTTCCCCCCCGCCTCCACCCAGTAAAGTCTCTGAAATATCTCGCAGCTGCCCCTCCCACCACCTCCCTTCCCACAAACTCTTCCCCATCCACCACCAATCTGTCAATCCAGTTCCTCCTCCTACCTGATGCAGCCATATGAAAAAATCGGGTGTTGAATCGCCTTCTTTCAGCCACTTCTGCCTAGACCTCACCCTCCACTCCACCTCCACCTTCCAGTCTTCCTCCTGTATCACCTGAATCTGTCTTGCTCTGTGAACCCTGCCAGCGTCTGAAAGGAGACCAACGTCCGCTACCCTGTCCAGATGTGCAATCTCAACAAGAGCCTCCTCTTTCCTCCTCCCACGTTCCTCCCTAATCTGTTTGATACGGGTCTTCAAGAAGGATCTCAAATCTCTCAGTTTCGCTTCCAATATGGCAGCCGCCGAACCATCCGCCTGAAATGACCTCTACCGTTCCTCTACCAACCCCCTGAAGCCATCCTCCATGAGCCACGCCTTGTCGAGCTTAAAATAAGTACCATGCCTCCATCCCTCGTTCGACACCCACAGCAAGGGGGTGTGATCCGAGAATGGACACTCCAGGGATCTAACCTCCGCCATCGGGAACAACTCCGCCATCGCCGTTGAGACAAGAAATCTGTCAATCCAGGAGCGCTGTCCTCCAGAGCTCCTCCATGTGTAGAGACAGGACAACGGTGGCATATCAACCAGCCCCTAATCCGCCACAAAACCTGCAAACGCCTCAGAGCCCTGGTCCAATCCCCCTCGATCACCTGGTCTGTCTTCTGCCCGCAAAGTAACATTAAAATCGCCACCAACTAACCAAGGTATCCCCTAAAAAGCTGCTGCGACCTGGCTCAGATCTTCCCACAAGGCCTATCTTCTCCGACCCTCCGTCGGGTCGTAGACTGAGGAAAGGAGCATACATGTGTCATCCCGGCGTCTCTGAAGTCTGACAGTGACAACATGAGACCCAACCAGAGAGTCCAGCAAGGAGAACTCCTTCCATCCCACAGCAATTCCCCCCGCACTTCCATCCGCATCCAAGGCCAAGAAACCCCCCAAAAACACCTCCCCCCACCTCCCTCCACAACCTTCCATCACAGCTCCCACACTTCGTCTCCTGAAGAAAGACCACATCGAGCCCCCATCTCTGAATATACCCCCGCAAAGCCACCCGCCTCGACGGGTCGTTCAGACCCCTCACATTCCACGACATGACCTTAGTCATGAGGACCTCCGGGAACCTCCTCCTCACGTTAACCACCTAAACCCCATCAATGCGGCCACACCATCCTCCTCTTCCCTCAACAAATGCAGAACATTCGAGTTCCCCTCACAACCACCCACCGCCCCACCTCACCCCGCAACCACCACACCTTCTGCGGCCAACATCTGCGCATCCCCCAGCATCATGACCTCTCCCTCAGGTAACCCAGTCACCGCATTAACCCTCCGCACTGTCACCGCATCCACCAGCTTCCCAACTCCACCACCAGCTCCCGCCGCCCGTCTCCCCTCCACCACTGCAGGGGACCCCGGAGCAGATAACCCCCCGTCATCGCCCCCAGCAAGGGCCGCCTCAGTCGACCCAGCTCCATCGGAGACTCCCAGCTCCATCGATGACAAGCGTCGGTCAACCCCAGCAATGCTCCCAGACGAGGCCTTCCGAGCCTGCCCCCTACGGTAAAACCATCGCGGCCTGTAGACGAGCCGCTGTGAGCCAGATAGCCTCCGCTCTCGTCGCCGCTCGCTCCCCTCCCCGCCAGTTGCACCTTGCCCCATCGCCTGGTCCGATCCAGCCAAGGTGCGCCTCGATCCTCCAACAACAGCTCCCCGCCCTTCATCTGCAAAGACTCGGGGTCGTGGAGTCAAGCGCACTGGAAGACCCGAAACAACATCAGCGTCGGAGCCCCCAACTCCCGTATCCGAGTCACGTCCACCCGACCCGGGTCCGCCATGAGCTCCTCCCACAAAACCGAGGGCCATCTCAGTGCCATCAACGCACCCGGCAATCAGCAGGGTCGCCCAGCTACAACGCTGCATTCACCTCTCCCGACCCCTCCGCAAAATCCGCACCAGCTTCCCGCATCCCCGCCCCTTCACCTGCCACTGACTGCACCACGAGGATCGCAACCACTGCATTATCCTCGCTGCAATCCCTGCCGCGACCCTCGACCTTCCCAAGAGCAGTCTGTCCCTCCTCCGCCCGCCCGCCACTACTGCCTCCAGGCGCCGCCGCCGCTCCGCCACCCACCGCCTCAGCAAAAGACCTAGGGCTCCCGGAACCCCACGAAATGCGGATCAGCCAGGCGGAGCTCCCCCACCTGAGCACCAACCTCTCCACAAGCCGTTGTCCCGATCTCATCTCCACCCAGGCTCCGATCCGCGACAAGTCGGTCGACTTCAGGCCCAGGCCTTCGCATCCGTGCAGCCTCGCAAAAGGGGCAACCACCGCCGCCACCACCTCCACCGTGCGGAGGAAGAGTGGAACCCCCTCAACCAGGATCCTCCTCGCGCCAGTCGGTGACCTCTCTGCCAAAGCGCCATTTGACCTGACCGGCCACCGACATCACACCACTCCTCGGTCACACTACAGCACCTTGAAGACCAGCCGCCTCAACTCTTCCTGGCCCAGCCCCAACAGCACCAACCGCCCACCTCCCAGGTAGGCCACCCCAAACCGTCCCCCGCCAATCCCCAAGAAGGCGGTGACCGCCCTTCTCAGGGCCTCCACCTCTACCTTCCCCTCCAAGACCACCGCCACCAACGCCGACACCAACCTCCCTTCCAACACTCCAAACTCCTCCGACCAAGGCGCCTCGACCTCCACGAGGGGCGCCCCCTCCGAAGGGGGCGGAGGTGTCCCCCCTTCTCGAGGAAACCACTCCACCCGATCCTCGGCGCCCGCAACCCGACCTCCGATGCCCCAGAACACCACAGCGCAAGCACCGCACCGGATCCCTGCACTCCACCGCCAAATGCCCCTCCCCAAGGCATTTGAAAAACCTCACCGGCTCTGCTCCCCTCCGCGACCTCCTACCCACCACCGTCCAGCCAGGGCCATCTCTCCTCACCCTATCCGCCAGCCGCCCGGACGTCAGCCTCCCCGTCGCCAGACCTCTCATTCTAGAGTCAGTGACTTTCGTAATTCGAAGGACTGGATTTCAAATGAGTTATTTGAGAAAAGGTTGGGGTGGCACCAATAAAGGAAAAAATGAGAGAAACATGTCTAAGATGGTTTGGACATTTGCAAAGAAGGCCACTAAATGCCCCAGTCAGGAGATGCAAGGAGTTGGAGGTTGAACCCGCTAAGAAAGGGCAAAGAAGACTAAAGAGGTGTCGGAAGGAAATTATAAAGTATGACCTCAATTACTTCAATTTAAGTCCAGAAATGGTTCAAAATAGATCTGAGTGGAAGCAAAGAATCCATATAGCTGACCCCACTTAGTGTGGGGAAAGGCTTGGTTGTTGTTGTAGAAGTTGGCAATCTTAGGAGCAATTCTTTTGGATTGGACAAATCATGAACCTAGACATTTCTTAACTATGTTGGTAAAAAGAGACATCACTAGGCATCGCAACAACATGCATAATATGATATGTTTGTACCTATAATACTTTTGTCGTCCAAGAATTGACAGAATTGCTTCATCTTTTAAATAACCTACCATATTTTGATAATGTTAATGTTACTTCTAGTGCACTCTTAGACATGCGGGGAGAAAGACTCTAGATGGTATACTCCGTTTTTCTCATTTCAATAAATCGATGTATGTGGTCATCCTTTTTCTCTTCTTATAAAAAGACTCTGATACACATATAAGTCAGTATAGGAATTTCTTTAGTTAATAAGTTAAAGCAGGAAGTGTAAGATCAAAATGAGTAGCTCTGAAAGGCCCATTTTCACATGTATGCCTTTCTTGTATAACCTTCTAAAATTTTAAGTTAATAATTTGTGATTTACTTGCAATTTTGATCATTTAAGTGAATTTGTTGGCATGCGTCAGCGTGCTCTTGACATGTCCTTGATACGGGAAATTTTCGAGGCATCGATAACCTTAATAACCTGATATCGATACATGGGCGTTTCCATGACATAGTCTCAACGTGCCTCCGATGTACGCACTTGAAAATTTATCGACACAGCATTGATATAAACACTTAAAACCTTGATTGAACCTGCATAATTTTCATAAAAGAATAGATATGCATAACAGTATGCATATGATCATTATTACATTTTTTAAATATGAAAATTACTTAACCTATTGATCCCTGATTAGTCCCTTGCATATTGTACCAATTATGAAACCAACACATATGATCAACCCCACATGGACAGTGCAAAAGAGAATAGATAATAGAAGAGTAAAGACATGAATGCCAACCACAAATCATACCAAGTAGGAAATCCTAGGCCTGATATCAAGCTTATTTGTAACGTTTGAAGGGATCAATTGATCAATGAGGCCCATAAATAATGGGATTTCAACAGTAGAAAAAGAGGCAATGAAGTAATTTGGCTCAACTAGAACAAAGGGTAACATGATATGGCATGGTGAAACTACCCAACCAATGTTATCAGACCGATCAAAAAATTTATTCCAAGAGAGATTTTCAAGCCCCTCTTGGGGAGAGTAACAAAATTTTACAAGTGTTGGCTGATGGCAAGACTAGCACAATGAGCTAACAGAGATAAGAGAGAATTAAAGCACCATTGTTTTTTTTTTCTTTCTTGAAATGGAATCTCTTTGGCTAGCCAGTTAAATGGATTTTTCTCTTCATAAATGTACAAATGATTTTATCAAAGCCATATCCAGATAATGTGAACCACTACTTTTTTTAAGGACATGCTTAGATGTTGATTGGCAACTCCACAAGGTGAGCAACAGGTAAATCTTCCACGCCAGGGAAGCCCCTCATAACCTTATTTCTATTATGCAAAAGCAACATACAATGGCTTATACCAAGCATTAAGCATTGAGCTAGTTACATAAAAGCCCTATCAAACAAATAAGTTTCTCACAAGCTTGTTATAGGCCTAGTCATAACATAAGCTCAACCTTCCAGGTGTAAAAATAATGGCAAGAATATTTTCAGTAACAATATCCTTGTTTGATAGGCAACTCCACAATTGTAGTGGCTACTGGCTAGGTGCAACCCAACAAAGGTTTGTCTCAGAGCAACATGTTGGTGCCTTTAATATTTGTCCTAACGGTTAATGTTCCGACCATTATCTCTTTGTTTCCTATTCTGCTGGCTTCTTCTCATGCTTTTCTCTAGAAAAAGGGTCTAGTCTCATGGTTCTGTTGTTGCACTATGCAGACAACATGATATTCTCTGTGGAGGATTCAGTGGCACAGGCAAAGAATTGAAAAATTACTTCAAGTGTTGAGGAGACTTCTGGAATATCCATAAATTACCATAAATATACTTGTATGATATCTGCCGTGAATGATTGGGTTAATGATGTAGCAATAAGCTTAACATCTCAAGGAGTTCCTTACCACAGACTTATTCAGCAGGTTTGCACCTTACTTGCAATGATCCACATTATAGGGACTTCACTATCCTTCTGGAGAAGCTAGAGTAGATGACAGGCTCGGGGGCTAGGTTGCTATCTAAAGGGGGTTGCTTGGTCCAAACTAAGGTTGTTCTCTCAGCAGTTCCTACTTTTACATGTCAATGCTCTGGTTTGCGGGTGATGTAGTTTCTCATATTGAGGCAATTTGCAGGAAGTTTCTCTGGAAGGTTTAGGAGGCCAGGCATTAGGGGGCAACTTGGTAGCTTGGATGGAGATTCATTACTCAGTCAAGAAAGGTGGCTTTGGGGAACAAAGAATTTGTCCAATTAATGAAACTTTGTTGGCCAAATGGTCTCTTGTGTTATGGGTGGGGGTTGTCATACTTTCCGCCCACATAATGCTTGAGATTTATGGCAAATTCCTGTATTGGGAGGAAGGTAGCAACATGCCTTTTTTAAAAAAAGCGAAGGCAGCAACGTGATGGACAGGATATCAGTTTCTTGCCATGGCTTATTGAGGGCTTTTGCCTCATTTAAAGGATCATTTGGTTCTAGAGTGGAAAATGGTTCTAGTTTTCAATTTTAACAGGATGTGTAGTGTCCTCAAGGATCAATCTCCTCTACTTTGCCCCAAATTGTTTGCTCAAGCACAAAATCAGGAGGCAAGACTCAGGGAGTATTTTTCACTTTTTCTTTTTTGGTGCTTCTCTAGAATATGATTTAGGGTGATGGACTCTTTTTTTGTTTAATCTAGCTCTCAGACGCTTGTACAGCAAAGTTGTCACAACTTCATGAGTACATTGGCAGCTCAGCGCTCTAGTTTGTTTCCAAGGACAAGCTGAAGTGGGATGATGGAGAATTCTCTATGCAAAAGGCATATAATGTTCTTACCCTTTCTTTAATTTGTGATTAAACATTTCTGCAAGATTTTAGACTCTGTGGTGAGAAAAAGCACCACAAAAAGTATGCTTTTTTGCATAGGAGTTGCAGCAAAGGCCAGTAAAAATATTAAGGCGACAAAGATGTCTGAAGATGGTTGCCAAATGATTTTTTTTCTAGGCTGTAAATGAAGACAATGACCACCTCTTCTGCACTTGCACTTGTTTCGAAGGTGTGGACAGAGATTGGCTTGGCATGGATTGATTGTAACTCTTCTGGACATCATTCAAATTTCAGAAATGGAAGGCTCTCGCATGGGCCTACTTAACTCATAACAAAAAGAGAGTAGGTTGTACCCTTTAGTCATTTCGTGGTTTGTTTAGATGAGAGAAATGGAGTAGTGTTTGCCCCAACAAGATTATATGGAGAGCATGATCCTCTGTGCTAGGGAATTTTTAGAATAGCAAGGTCAGGTTTATGATTAGCCTGCTTTGAAGTGCCCCCATGTTTTGAATAAAGTGAGAGAGCTACAAATCTCAAGTAGTGTTCTTATTTGCCGAAAAACAAAAAAAAAAGGCTAGGAAACCTACACCTAACCTCATTTTTTTAAGAAAAGGAAAAGGGTGGTTATCAATATTATAATCACCCAGCAAATATATTAATTAATAAAGAAGCGCAAGCACCATATTACAAGCAAGAACTCCACCCAGACAAAAAGGAAAGCGCGGAGTCAACACAACTCTTCATATACAGACATTGCCCCCTAAATACAACCGCATTCCTCCCCAACCAAATAAACCACAAAATTGCCAATGGCCTAGCCCTCTCCTTCTTCATTTAGAACGCATTGCGCTCGCCATTCATGTTTCCACATCTATAAGATCTCCAAAAACTATCAAAAGAATCATGAGCCCACCATCTATCATCAATCTGACCCCAGACTTGAGCTACCACAGGACAAAAGAAAAGAGGTGATTGACATCTTCATCTACCTGGCCACAGAGCGGGCATGCCTTGTCAACGTCCTAGGCCCATCTCGCCCTCCATACTTTAGTCATCAACCTGCCTCGCCTAAGAAGCCAACCAAAAATCTTCACTTTCATAGGATAGAAGGCCTCCTATAGCTGCCTACAATCTCTCAGGAAATCAAGATTCCCCATCATGCCAGGGCCTCTTAGCCTCCTATAGGTGTTACGAACCGCAAAATCTCCCTCCTCCTAGCCAAACATATCAACTCTATCCTCTGGTTGAAACCCCTCCAACTCCTACAGTAGGCATTACACCTCATCAATCCTCTGATCTGAAAGATTCCCCGAGAACACGGGGCACCAGCATCCGTCCCAAACCTTCGCCACTGCAACCCCTCTGTCAGCGGCCAAAGCCGCGAGCCTCGGGAACCGATGCGACAGAGCGCCATGCCCCGTCCAATCACCAGTCCAAAGTCTAAAAATATCACCAGACCCAAGGACTGGGGTAAAAAAAGAGCGCACCTTCGACGCCACCAGAGATAGTCCTCTAAGGAAATGATAAGCACCTCATAGGGGAGACAGAAAGATATCCCAACCAAACCACACCCCATAGGAAGAGCACAAGATCCTCCCCACCAAACAGTCCTCTCCTCCAAGCAAACTCGCAATCCACTTCGCCAACAGACTGTCATTCATCCTTCCTACCTCCCTAACTCCCAGACCCCCCTCCTTAATAGGCTTCCAGACCTCCTTCCAAGCCACCAACCTAACCCTCTCCCGTTTGCCCCATAGTTGGCCCAGAAGAAATTCCTCATGAGGCTCATAATCTTGTTCTCAATCTGTCGCGGCAATTTCCCCACAAATGCAAAATAGGAGGGCATAGCAGATAACACTGCTTTGAGCAACACCAACCTCCCCCCTCTAGACAACTTGGATACCCATCCAGCTAGACAACCCTCAATTCTCTCCATAAGTAGGTTCCAATCCTGTATAACAAACTTCCTATCTGTCAGGGGCAAAGCCAGGTACTGGATAGGTGGGGCCCTCCTCGCTGTACCCAGGATCAAAGAACAGGCCCCAGCCTCATCATCAGACTTACCAAGGGGGATAAAAGCAAACTTCAAATAATTGATCTGCAAGCCAAACGCCTCACCAAACAACTCCAAAAGAAAATAGATTCACCTCATTCCCTGAACGAAGAGAAGGGTATCATCCTCGTACTACAACATGGACACATCTGCTCCCTCCACCATCAAGAAACCTCTAGGCAAACCTACTCCACATGCCCTACCCGATGCCCTCGCCAAAGCATCAACGGCCGACGCAAAGAGCATAGGAGCTAGAGGGCACCCCTGCCTAATACCCCTCCTAGGCTGTATCCAACCTCCTGCTCGATTTTCGTTGATGAGAACCGAGAATGAAACCATCGTAACACATTGCTTCATCCATCTTATCCAATCTGGTGGGAACCCCCTCTTGATCATACCTGCCCATAAAAAAGACCACTGGACTGAGTCATAAGCTTTCCTGAAATCCACCTTCCAAAGAAAAGCCTTTTCCCCCTCCCTCTTCCAATGCGCAAGAATCTCCGTGGCAACAACATACCCGTCTAGAATACACCTCCCTGGCACAAAAGCCAACTGAACCTCCACAACTACCACGCCAATCACCTTCCTCAGCCTGTTCGCAAGGACATTGGCCACAATCAAGTATACCATATTTGACAATGCAATGGGTCTAGTCATCGATCGACTCCACCCACTCCTTCTTAGGTAACAAAAACATATAAAATTTGTTAAGCCTGTTAAACCCACTACTGCCCTTCCTGAACTCCGCAAGAACCTGCATGACTTCATCCTTCAATAGGGACCAAAACTCTTTAAAGAAAAGCACCGGTAACCCATCCGGACCGGGGCACCCATCAGCATTCAAACCCTACACCACTTCCCGAGCTTCATCTTCCGTGAAGGGCACCACCATCTCCACAGCTTTCACTGCCTTGACACGTGGAACACCCAAACCCTGCCAACGACACCTTCCATCCCTCTTCTTCCCCGTGAACTCCCTGAAGAAATCTGTTGTCGCTTTGCCCACAGCTTCCCTGTCTGAAAACTCAACCCCGTCCACTAAGAGTTTATCAATCCAATTTCTCTTGCATCTAGTAGAAGCCATCATATGAAAGAACTTGATATTTGAGTCTCCCTCCTTGATCCACTTCTGTCTAGATCTCGTTCTCCACTCAACCTCTACCTTCCGATCCTCAGCCTGAACTGTCTTCATGTGATCTGCCCTGACCGCCCTCTCCATTGTCGTCAAGAAACCCTGGTCCTCAATTCTATCCAATCTCTAGATCTCCCAAGCGCTTCTTCCTTCTTTCTATTCTACTCCTCTTTCAACTGTTTCTTATACTCCTTTAGAAACACTCTCAAATCCCAGAGCTTTGATTCTAATATAGTTGCCACCGAACCATCCGAATGCACAGTGCTCCACTTATTTCCAACCATGTCTCTAAAGCCCTCCAACAACGATGCCTATCAAATTTGAAATATGTACAAAAAAGAGAGCCTTCACCAGACTCCCACAACAATGGCGTATGATCTGAAAATGGCCTCTCCAATGGCTGAACCCCCGCTAAAGTGAAGACTTCTGCCAACTCCATGGAACACAAGAGGCGATCCACTCTAGACATTATACCACCAGAGCTCCTCCACGTTAAGGCATAAGCAGTTGAGGGCATGTCCTGCAGACCATGCTCCGTAATGAAAGTAGCGAAATCATCCAAGCCTCGATCACTTCCTCCTCTGCCATCAGGCCTATCCTCCGCCAAAAGGGTGACGTTGAAGTCTCCTCCAATCAACCACGGGCACCCCTGGAATTTGATAGCAACTCGACTAAGACTCTCCCACAGGGACTGCCTACCAGGGTCATCACCAGGTCCATACACCGTCGAGAAAACCATACAAATGCCATCACTCTGCCTCCTCAACTGCACCGATACCACCCTTGTCCCCACATCCGAGTCCACCAGGGCAAAAGCATCCTCCCTCCACCCAACCACAATTCCCCCCCGACCTCCTAGCTACCTCCAGGGCAAGAAAACCACCTGGTAGGCCACCCCCAATCTCCCTCCACACCCACTGATCACACTGCTGGAGTTTTATCTCCAGGAACAGAACAATGCCCGAACCCCATTTCTAGATATAGGACCACAACGTACCTTGGCAAGAGGAGTCGTTAAGTCCTCTAACATTCCACATGAGCACTTTTAACATGGAGGATTGGTCAAGTCCCCCCCAGCAAAATGCCCAAAGCCAGCCTCCACTGCCACCCACTCTACTCTGCTACTAGGATAAACCAAACCCCACTCTCCCTGCACCATCCCCGCCCCATTCCTCCCATCAACCCCTCTCCCCTGCCCACCTGCAGCACCAACCCCCACGACCTTCTCCAGACCACCACCACCCCACCGCCATTCTCCCCACTCCCCCTTAACTTGCACCAGGAACAGCGGACACCACCGCCACTATCACGTCATGCGAACACTTCAAAAGAACCTCCACCCACCTCACCACATCAGGTAGCCCCTGAACTGCTCCACCTTCTACAGAGGACCCTCTACCACCACAACGACCGGTGACCACCGAAACCTCCTCCACGAACAACAGACCCACCACGAGATCGGACCACACCTCCTCTGCCAAGACAAGCGATTCCACGATGGAGTCGGTCCCCAACGTTGCTGCCTTTAACGTCGCAAGTCGCGACGCTGCCACCACCATCGTAGGTGGCATGAAAGTGGTCTAAGCCATCGCCCAGACCTCCTCCATCCTCCGGTGACTCAGCCTCATCGCCCAGAGTCCGCCACCTACATCTCCTTTGCACAGCTTGCCAGCACTCACTGCCATACGACGAAAGAAAGAGGACATGGGAACCTTCCCCTCCGGGCCCCCCCAGAAATAATTGTTGTTGGAGCCAGGTCCTTAAAAGGATCCGGACCCGAGTCCGAAACAGCCACCCGATCACCTCCTAGCGCAGGGCCTCCACCTCCCCCACGCGCTTCGCCAGCCCATCAGAACAACCCCCTCCTTCCAAAAATGCCACACTTCGATTCAAATTCCCCTTCCAAAAATGCCTCCTCGACACCCCAACCACCCCCTCACCTTCCAAAAAAGATCCCCCCACGCCCCCCCTCCGCCGCCGCAAACACCTTTTACACGCAACTTGAATACGCTCCACGCATTGCGCTGCTGACTCAACAACCGAGGCGTTCCCGCTGACCAACCTTGGCCTCCATACTATCCTCCTTGCCGCCAAGCCCCTGCTCCCCACCATTGCCTTAACGAAAGACCTAGGCCGAGACCTAACCTCCCTCACCTAAACAAGCCATGAAGCCCCCCCCAAAAGAGAGGGCCACTTTCTCAAGAAAGCCTTTGCCAGGTACCAACTCCACCATAGCTCACACCGAAGAGAGGCCTTCCCCATCCAGTCCGAGACCCTTACACCACCGCACTCTTGCAAAAGGCTTGAGAACCGCCTCGACGACCTCCCACGTGCATAAGAGAAAGGGGATCCCGACCACGTCAACCAGCACAATCGCCATCCTTGGAGGATGCTCCCACAGCACCCTGTCAAACCTCACCGCCCACCTCCACCTAACGACCCCGGTCAAGCAAGGAAGGTCCCTGAAGAGAAGCCTATCCACCACCTCTGAAGGCACGACCACCATAAGAAACCTATCCTCCCCCAGCGCCTCTGCCCCACCGACACTCTTCCCCAGCACCTCTGCCAAACCCATTCTCAACGCCCTCAAAGCCACCCGACCCTCCACCACCACACCGACTAGGGCCGACATCAACGACCTCTCCAGCGCCCCAAGTTCCCTCAACCAAGGCGCCACAACCTCAACCGAAGGAGCACCCTCAGGTAAAGGCGGCAAAGTATTCGCAACCCCACCCAAAGGCGTCAGCTCATGCTGCAACCCCCTAAAGCAAGCAACCCTCCGATGACCAAAGCCACCACAACGAAGGCACCTCATCAAGTCCCAATATTCCCTCGCGACATGCCCCTACCCCCTAAACTTGAAGCAGAGCATGTCCCCCTCCGCCCTCCTCCTCTCCTTCCCCTTCACCAACGTCTAGCCCCAAACCTCCTCCCCTTCTCGCTCTCTCACCCTCTCAGCCATGTCACTGCTCTTATTTTAGTGTTACGTACACAAATGCCCACCTAACCTCATTTTAATTTTATGAAAGCAACATAGAATGGATTGCATTAAGCATTTTGTTTGATTCCATCAAACCTCTGGGTCTTAGAAGTCTATGGTAATTAAATCTTCCACATTTAAAAATAATGGCCTTAGTAGCCCTTATTGATCCATGGCAAGTTCACATTATCAACTTTTTTTTAAGAATTTAAAATATGACCTATTGAAGTAAATCGAATATGCAAGCACGTAAACAATATACTCCAGCAAACTTTTTGCCCATAACTGAAAAGGAAAAAAGGTATAGGCTAACACATTTGCACATAAGCCACAAAGGACTGGTAGAGTGGCGAAATCTCCCTATTGGTATTTAGAGGTCATTGGATCAAATTTCATTACTACCGAATTTACCTTTCTAAAAAAAATATGCTTAACACTATGCCCCACAAAGGACAATACAATGCGGAGCCATTCCAACACATATGTATGTCCAATGTAAGAGTGTTGGAGATATCTAGTCAGATTTCCAAAGTACACTCACAATTTCAGCAAAATGAGTGGGCTTCGGTGCCACTTTTGCACTATTTCCATATTTTAAGATCAACATGAGCGGCACACTAACGCATTTTGACCCATTGTTGTTGTTGCATGTCTACAGGAGTGGGAGGAGCTCTTGCAAGGTTTTTCTCTCCCCTTTGCTACAACTTTGACATATTCATTAAATTTTTGTAACATTAATATATCAATTTAATACAACTACAATCATTCTCACTGAATTTACCACATTTCCTTGGCATTACTTTTTTTCCAAAGGACTTTTCCTTGGCATTATGTCTCCAGCATGGCTCCAAAACCTATTTTCTACAGCGCCAAATTTCAACATAAAACTTCCAACATTTCCTCCACGTAACTCAGATATGCCTGTGAAACAGATGTTTCCAAAACTAGTTAAACGGTGTTAGAATCGACATTTAGAATCTTTATCCTATCCATGTATATATATGCACAAGCCCCCGATATGCAGTGACCATCTCAAAAGCTTCTATGGAAAGTAGTACCCACATATAAATCCAAATAATTGATGAAAAAAGCCCAAAAAAAAGGGTGATTAGTTGATTCAATCCTTTGTCCACAGAGAGGACAAGAGGTGTCAATAGCGGATATCAATTTGGATGTATATTCCTTAGTAATCGGCCTTTGTCTTTACACAAATGATACATCCTAGAGGTAAGTCCATCTTCATCAGCCTCACGAAGAAGATGGAGTTGAGTAGAAGGAACCAAGGAAGAGGCAAGCCAGAACCATATAAGCACCAAAGATGGAGTTAAGTAGAATAACACATTCCAATCTCGATACCACTAACATAGGCAATAACCTTGCAGCTAATGAAAATGAGAGATGTTTGTCCTATCCATTAGCTGTGGAGTGCTGAGGTACTTGGAAGGAAGTTGGGAACCCAACATCCAAGTCTTTATGCAATAGCCCCACTCGTATTGGCATTTCACCTTAGGCTCACTAAAATGGAGAACAAAGCCAACGCTAACAAGTCGTATCTAAGCAAACTCACTTTACTAAAACAAAAGCACTTTATGCCCACATCAAACACATTCCTTATTATATGAATTCGGATACTCTTCCTTCTCAACCTACTATTACTCATTAGGAACCCTCTCACCCATTAACCATCAAACTTCTCATACCCTATATTCCTTCTCATTCATGAGCATAAATAAAATGAATATTGAGGAAATGTACAAGCTAGTAGACTTTTAAGGTTGTTTCATTTTTGTAAAATGATAAGACAAAACAGCTTTTGATCCTTCTCAAAGTGATTGAGCATGTACATATTTCTGGTTCTTACAACAGGAATTATAGTTTAATTGGTTGAAATGCACGTTGTAACAGTAATATTGTAGGTTCAAGGCCCAATAAACCTATCTAATTTAATCAATGACCAAGGTAGTCACGTGGACCGCTCTCTTAGATAACCCACTACCCCTCTTCTAGATATGAAATAAGATTAGATGAATTTATCTGCTTTGCCTTCTTGTGACTGAGGAAGGATGATGAGTTGTGTTAAATACCTCACCTTCAGAAGTTATTTTGTTTTGAAATTTAAAATAAACCAAGTGAAACAAAGGGTCAACGTCTGCAATGGCACTAAGGGATGTTTATTGTCCTCCCTCGTCAAAAGAAGCACAAAATTTCACTTGTACCAATTCCATCGTGACACAGACAACGATCTATTAAAAAGCATTACAAACTCAATACTTCCTCCAATCATTGAATAGACAAGTCTGCAAGAAATTTTAGTATCCATCCTCAGTGTAAGATCAGCATTCCAACCCAACAATTGGCAATTGTTGTGTCGATAGTGGCCAGAAGTGCAAAAAAAAATGCAAGAGTTCTCCCTGGAAGCTCCAGCCTTAACAACAAAACCTGAAATTGGTCCTATCACCTAAAGAGGAAGAACAAAGTGATCTAGCCTTAGACAATATGTAGCCAAACTACCTCTAAAAGGAGGAAGCTGCCCTTATGAAACATCCAATATCCTAACTGAGGACGGAAAAATAGGTCAAATCGGTAGATTAATCAGCCAATTAATCGTGGTTGCCATTTCTCAATTCTGGCATAACTAGTGAGAACCATAGCCAATTAGCTCAATAAATCGAGTGCATAACTGTTTAATCTCCTAAGTAAGCAGGCAACTAAGAAAGGCCAGTTGGCCCATCTATTTGGAAACCTGATAATCTCATCCAAAAATCGAACCAACTGTTCATTCCCCATTTCCTCACCTGTTCTGATCAATTCCCACTTGCCTTCTAGGACTTGCATGCTTGCATTGCCTTAACTTGAAAATGACTTATTTTATTTGATGTGATAGCTTATTTGTTGGAACCTCGATCTTTATTTATAGTTTACTAGAAATTTGTGCAAGTCATACATCTTATTAATATCTTTATGCATAATTGCATGTCAGTATGTTGTCGAGTCATATACACAAGATAAAAGATAGTGAGATGCATCAATATCCTTTATCAAGATCATTTACATACAAAAGGTTCTCAATCTCGAATATCCCAGGTCGAAAAAGTCTTCTCCCCATCCCAGTATCAAGCCTACAAATCTGCCCACTGTCCAAAGCCAAAAACTTACCTATCCACATACCTCCAAACTTCCTCTAAAGCCACACGAGGGAAGCCGCAAGTATAGACACTGAGAGAAGAGCAACACCCACCAACCAAACGCTTAAATAACACCCCAGCATCCACTTTGAGCCTTCACCCCTAGCTGATGCAGCATAATACAATTAACAAGGAATGCAAATAGCAAATTTCTATAATTCTGGGTTAAGAGAGGCTTCAGTTCAGCAACATTTTCGTCCTTAGACCTAAGTTAATTTTTCCTTTGTATTTTCTCCTTTTTCTTCTATTAGGAATTCTTATTAGAATTAGATTAAGAGTTTTAGTCCTATTGGTATTAGGATTATGATTCTTGATTTTTGGGATTAATACTAGAAAATTCAAATTCTTTCTTGTATCACATGTAGGAGTAGGATTAGCTTTTTTCTCCTTATTCTATGTGGCTCGACCTCTACAAAAGGTTCTATTGGAAAAACTGAAGCTGGAACAAATAAAACTTGACACCTAGTCAATCTTCTACCCCCTTTCAACCCCATTCTCCCTGGACCCCATGCAGCTTGGCATGCTTGTCCCCTCATCTCACCATCCATCACTTTCTTAATCCCAATTCTTCTCCATTTACATCAATTTGGTATCAGAGCCAAAAGGATCCACATAACATGAGCAAGAATGAGGTTTTCAAGTTGGTTCCCTGTTATGTTAACCTCTTGAAAGGTCAGCACGATGTTGCAAAGGTCTAAGGTCATGAATCTAGTCAAAGAACCTGAGAAAGATCCCTATCAGGAGGTTGATGTTATGATACAAGACAATTCTATCCCTACAATGGACTTCAATAAAGCCACGATGAGCAAGGATCCAATTGGGCATTGTGGTTGTTATAATGCGTAAAGCTCTGTCAATCTTGGAAGTATTCGTCATTAATCCTAGAAATGATATGAACACTTAAATTAAAGTTACACACTCTACCTAAAAAGATACTCAGTTATGTCAAAAAGACCCGCCAAGGCAGAGGAATCAACGATGCTTGGGGTTATCAACTAGGCAGATACCTCTCTGTCTCTCTCATTCATTCAAGACCATCCTGGATTTAAACCCCCTAGTTGATCTAGATGAGATCTGAAGACTAGGGTTCCCTTCTTCGCAATCGTTCTCCACCCAAGGTACCACCATTTACTAGGGGTGTTCATTTGACCCAGTGATATCTGATACCCAACCCATGATTTTTGACCCTACTTGGTCAGGTATCCATGTGCCGAGTATTGGTCGAGTACCTGTTAGTGTTGACTTGCCACTTACCGAGGCCCTTTTGAGCACCCATTAGGGCATCCATGGGTAACATTAGGTGACCCGTCCAATTCGAGTATCCATCCGACCATCCCAATCTTGCGATCCTCGAAGGCCATAGCAATCGCATTCGCCTTGCACGCAACGATTGCGCCCTCCCCAAACATCTTTGCGGCTCACACACCTCAAGCGTGAGGTGTTGTCCCCTTCCCCTAGCACCATCATCGTTGATCTCCCAAAGAAACCAAACCACCTTGCTCTCCTCCCTCAACCTCCCCGTCGCCGAACCCCTCTTTCGCCGCATGCTCGAGAAGAACACCATCTCTTATATCATCATGCTCTGTGCCCTCCATCGCAACCCCTCCTGCCTCGACGACGCTAGCTGACTATTCAATGAAATGCCCAAGGACATCCTGGCCTAAACCACCATGGTAAATGGATACTACCTCACTAACTACATCAACAACACCTACGATCTCTTTGACTCCATGTCCAAGAGGAACGTCACCTCCTGGACCGCAATGATCTTCAGGTAAACCCACAACTCTCGCATCGATGTCGCCCACAAACTATTCAAGGTTACGCCTAGTAAAATGAAATATCCTGGACTGCCATGCTGGGGTATGTTCGCACCCGCCACTACCAAGAGGCGCTCGAACTATTTCATAACATACCCGAGAAGCATGTTGTCGCATGCAATGCCAAGGTCCTCTAGTTTAGGCAGAACGGGTGCACAGAGGATGCAAGAGCCACGCATATCGAGTCCAAGCTAGTTACCAAAAGAAATTCACGTGCATTTTATTTTTTAGCCATCTTTTAAATTTTTATTTTATTTTAAACAATTTTATACAATTTTATTTTACATTATTTTTAAAATTATTTTTATTTTTTAAACTTTTTTAATTTTAATGATTATTTTATATTATTATTTTTTTATGATTTTATTTTAATTATATTTTATATTTTTAAATTTTATATTTTAGTTAAATTGGTTAACTGGGTACCCATGACCCAATTTGGCAGAGTTGGGTACCCTATCCTTTGGGTACCCGTTTGAGTAGGTCGAGTCAACCCACTACCCAATCAATATGGGGTCAAGTTGAGTCGAGTGAAACGGGGTAGGTACCTGGCCCGTGAACACCCCTACCATTTACCCGAAAGTTGCGTGAGTTTGGGTATGCCTCCACGACCAATATTGATGGCATTGGATATTTTTGGCTATGCTAAACTATAAGTTGGAAAAGGGTGTGGATTTAATTGAACAATCACCATGCCATCCTCCTCTCATGAACAAACAAATTTATATTCTACATTGAGATGATATTTTGAAAAACATGCACATATTGATGCCTCCTAGTTTTAATATCCTACAATGTGTCTAGAAAGAACTATGTATCCCAAAATCAAAACACTAGTAGTCCCCTTGATTATGTAGTTTCTATCTATTTTATCCCCTATGGATCACGTCATGCAATTCTTTCCATCCAAACCAACACCAAGACTCATCCTCTGGATTCTACAGTTTCTATCTATTTTATCACCTATGGATCACATCACGCAGTATAAAATTTGGTCACATAGCTATTTTGTATGTGTTAGCATTGAACTAAAGTGGCCATGTAGACAGTCCATGTGGCACCTTGGCCATGTGGCACCGTGGGTCATAGGAGTCGGCCACCATGGCCTTGGGTTTTAGGTGTTGGGCTAGCTTGCATGCCAAGTAATTTGTTGCCATATGTAATAGATTTTATTCTAAAGATAATTAGGATTTGATTGGATTTTCCATGTTTGGTTGATTGGGATTCGATTTGTTAGGATTACAATTACGATTAGGTTTGGTTCTCTTTAAATAGAGACCAACACCTACTTGCTTTAATTGAGTTACAATAATATTTTCTATTCCAAATACTCCTCTCCTCTCTCCCATTCTCCACGCCAACATCTCCCCCCCCCCTCCCCCACACACACATGCGCACATGCGTGCGTATGGATTCAACGTGGAAGAAGGTCCCCCACACATTCCAAACTCTCACATGGTATCAAAACGAGCCTTCCTGACCTACAAGGTTCCCACGGGCACAGATGAAAGACAGGAACATCTCCACGCATAGAAACTTTCCCCTATGTGTGAACCACGTGAAGGAGGATTCAAGAGTGAAGTATGGCACCAATTCTACTACGAAAAAAGGTGACCTTATACGCGCCCAGAGACCTCAGCAACTTGACAGGCTTGTGGGGCATACGAGGGACGACACCTAGGAGTTGAGAGGGCATGTGGAACCCTTTAGCATGTTGAGGAATGCCAAGATATAGTACTTGGCTCTCGAATTTAGAAGAAGAGGCACAAAGACCTCCGTTAATCACCACGTGGAGACATGGCCAACGTAGAGACTCAAATCACCATGGAGACACGAGATGGGGCTAAAGTTAAGAAGAGGGAGAAGGAGATCCATCAAGTTATAAAGAGGATCATAATCTTTGTGCTTCACCAATGGAGCCTTCATATCCAATTTTCTGTCCTCCAAAATGGGAGATTTTCTCGAAGAAAAGGCAGCAAATATTATGCATGGGATTAGTCACCATTCTTTCACCCTAATAAATTTTGAAGGTAAGTCTTCACCTCTCCGGCTTCAACTTGAGAGGGTGTGTTAGCGTTGAAATAAAGTGGCCATGTGGACAGTGACATAGCTGCTCTAGCTATGGTTTTGGATACTTCAACCATTTCAAAGTATTCGACCGAGTTTCACAATGACTGCTAACATTCAGGGCCCCCCTCCTGAACTCATAACGATTCTGCTTTTCATAGCATAACGGATTTGTTAGGAAATAGGCAAACCTATGTTTTCCACAGTCGTTACCATCGAGTTATTAACATTCAAGCTACGACCAGCAAAGCCTCCAGACTCAAATTGGTATAGTAAACTCACAAGGAATTTTTTTTCAAGAAAGGAAAGAATTGATGCAGCTTACTACAATTTACAAGGAGTTCAAGGGCCTCAAGGAAAAATTCTATAACTTCTATTTTAAAGAGGCTTTAACAAGATTTCATCTTTTCTAGAAAGACCGTAAGAGTTGATGTTTCCTTTGTATTTTTTCCCTCTTTTCTATTAGGAATTCCTATTTGAATCAGGATCATGGGTATTAGGATTAGAAGTCGTTAGTTTGGGGTTTAATATTAGAAAATTAGATTTTGTTTTCTTGTATTACAGGTAAAAATAGGATTTTTTCCTTATTCAATTTAACTCCACCCCAATATAAAGGGGACAATTCTATTGTAAGAACCAAAGTTGGCATGAATAAAACTTGGCTTCCTATCTTCTAACCCTTCGCAGCCCCATTCTCTCTTAATCCCATGTAACTTGGTGTGTTTGGTTTCTTCCTCTCACCCTCCACCACTTTCTTAACCCCATATTTCTTCATTTACATCACTAGCCCTTTAATATTCCATGCCATGATGTTCAAATGAAGAATGCATTGAACCTAATCATTTTAGCCGACAGCCAAAACCTTTCTCATACAAAGTGCAGCAGAGTGAGATGAAGTAAAATGAGTGAAACAAAGTAGAGCATACGAAGTGAAGTGGAGTGAAGCAAAGTAGAGGTACAAGTGAAACTTTGAATAGCTCTGCGAGGAAAGAAAAGCTTGTCTCCTTTGCATCCACGTTACTACGAAACAAGTGAAACTCATCTCCTTCACATCCAACTCACTCCGAACGACCGAAGCTCATCTCCTTTGCACCCGACTTGTACCAATGACTCACAGCTTAGACATGAATTTGCATCTAGGAGCTGTATTGAAACCCCCATGAACCATCTAAAAATGCTTTCCTTCATTGTTGTTGCTCATTAGTACATCCAACACAAAGAGCCCCATTACTCATAAAGCCACCAAGGTTACAAAACTTTGCCTCAATATTTAGTTAGGGAGGTCACTAAGGAGTATGTGGCATGCAGGGAAGTAATCAAGTATTACTCAGTCAATTTTTTTTAACATTTAAATATATATTCATAAAAGACATTAATAATATGTATAACTTGCATAATTTACTACTAAGCCTCATAAAAATGAGATTCTAAGAAGTAAGGTATTACAACACATAAAAATCAACCATTTAAGGCAAATAAACAGCAAATCATGACTATGTAGTAAATAACATAAGTCTCAAAGTTTTAAACATCATGTAATCATGTTAAGGGGAATAGGGTTGAAGAGCAGTGTTGTAAAAGTTGGTAGTCGGTATTCAATCAGTTAGGCCACTGACTAAGGAGTATACGATATGCGGGGGAGTAGGCAGGGAGTATTCGGTCGGGCATTATATATATATATATATATAAGTAAAATATATCATTACATAAAAGTAAACATATTTATATTCAAGGCTATAAAATAAGCTACAAAGTACAAATAATATCAAATTCATTACAAATTTAATAATTAACCCAAGGTATAAACCATTACAAATATATTATCAACAACAGAGCAACATAAACTAAGAATCAATATATGCTTGAATCAAATAAATTACAATATATGCTTCGGCGATAAAAGGAATTTGCTTGGTCAAAAATGAGTCTCGGGTGAAAATAAACGATTTTAGGGGAGTGGTCGAGGGAGGGGGGTCGAGTAGGATTTTATTTGACCTAAAAAAAAATAATATACCTACATACGTACTTTTCCCTCTATGCAAAAATCGGCCTACTACTCGGCCGATTACACCCACTACTAGACCGAGTAGTCGGTGTTGCCGACTATAGGCCCAACTATGGATTTTAAGTCGGTAGGGCACCGCATAAGATTAGCCGACCGATTACTCGACCAAGTAAGCGATTTTTACAACACTAATGAAGAGATTATCCATGTGAAACTCTTGTAATAAAATCAACCATTTTGAAGTTCAAAATAAGGCAAATAAGCAACAAATCATGACTATACAGCAAATAACATAAGTTTCAAAGTTTTAAACATCATGTAATCATGTTAAGGGGATGAAGAGATTATCCAGGTGAAACTCTTGTAATAAGCACCCATTTACTTGGGTGACTAAACCAATTATAAGGTTGATTGCTCGAGGCAACGGCCAACCAAGTAATGCCCCAAGTAGGAATTACTTAGTCGATTAATCAGCCTACTCGGCTATGTTTTGCAACAATGGCCACCAACCACCACCAGTTGCTTTTACTCGTCAAAGCAGTCCTTGTGACGAACAAAGGCAAATAAGATGTTCCCTTCACTCTGTCAAAAGTGAAAAATTAAGCCTGGTAGAGATGCTCGTCTGGTAAAATTGCATTCATAAATCCTTTCAAAAAAAAATGTATCCATAAACCACATCTCCAAATGAGATCTTGAAACTGAATAAGCCAAGGACTTCAAATCTAGCTCCAGGAGGGCTATTTCAAAAAGCATGGAGCTGCAAAACCTTTCAAGATCGTATCAAACACTTCTCTTAGTCTAGCAACCACAGTCACCAAATTCTGATATTTAAAATCCCCACTTTCCATCTCTAGAATCATAATCGATGCCCTTGAAACCACCTTGGAATCCCAGCCCAACAAAGGAAGCAAGAGATGCTCACTGATTTTCCCAATCTTCAGCTAACTCTTCTAACCTACCACTATGCATCATCAGAGCCCTCCAATTGACCCCCACATACATGAACTGCTCAGAAGCCCACCAGAACTGACAGAAATGTCAATCACCAAGTGCCTTAAACCTTTGCAGAGAAACAAACCACAAAATCAGTTCTGAAACTTATACGGATGCCTCCAATGGTTCCAAGTCCCTTGACTTGAAACTGTGCACTACTTTGACAAAGCATAACAATAGCATTGATGAACCCAAATTTCGAAGTCAAGGAATCCCTTTCAACTTAGTTGAATGCCACTATTGCTCCCATCTAAACAAGTCCGCTCTTTCCACCCAAGAAAAACCTGCTAAATTGTGAACATACTCCGCAGTTGTTGCACCCAATCTTCTTCTGTACCTGAATGGAATGAAAATGAAGATAAACCAATCAGGGGAATGGACGTCTCCACAGAAAAGCTCCCTCCAACTGCTTCCTTTTATTGGTCAAGTGCAATGCAAAGAAAATCCTTCCAAGAAGGATTTAGGTGTCACTCTTCAAAAAGAAAGGATTTAGGGGCTTTTCTTGAAGAGAAGGATTCAGGGTTTTGAACGTGTATACCTAACTTGTTTTTGAGAGGGTATGAACATTAACTTTTATAGGCTATAATGACCACACTTTCTTTCAGATGCAGGATATGTGCTAATTATAAATAAGCAGAACAAAAATCCAAGTTGCATAGAACATCATTTCCTCATCATAAATGCTGCTCTGTTGGAATATGTGTACCATCTATGTATCTATACTAAAGTGAGGTTTTAAGGGACAGCTGTCAGCATCCCCTTCCACTAACAGCTGCTGGATGCCCCTCCCCTCCAAACCTCCCTCTCCCTACTCTCTCGATCAGATTAACCATCATAATTATGCTAATTTGCTCATTACCATAGCCCCCACGGCATTCTAGGCAAGTTGTGTGGCTGAAACACACACACACAAATGTGTGTGTGTGTGTGTGTGTGTGTGTGTGTTGGATCATCATGATCATAAAGCTGATTTTATCAACCTATTTTTCAGTAAGACACGATATTTCGGTTATAATAAATAAGCTATGATCACCAATCTTAATATCTGGTGTAGGTTGTGAGGTGATCATGTTACTGCTCCACCAAAAATTATCATTTATCTAAATTTTGGATATAATTAAATGTGTCTTTCCCGTAGCACAGTTGGACCTATCGAATAAAACAAAATAAAATGAAAAGGAACAACTGAATGTAGTGTACGTGTAGATCTACTGAATGATTTTTTTTTTTTTGTGGGTAAAAAATCATGTATAGCAGCCTTAAAAAATACAAGGAAAGCTAAGAGAGACCCAGCTTCCTTGGAGATTACAATTCAAGCAATGACGAGCCAGCACATGCGCTGGTCAGACATCGCTTCTTGCAACTTTTCTCAAGGTACAGCCAGCAAGGAAATTTAAAAGATCAATACAACACTGGACTAAAACTTTAGAGAATCTGGCTTGGGCTAAAATTTGTCTGACCGGATAGATGGCATATGAGAATATCACCACCTCCGAGAAGCCAGCATCGAAGGCCAAAAGCTCTGCAACAGAGCTACAAGCAGCATCTAATTTTCTCTAAATTTAATTTTCTATTGGAAATTCCAGTTCGACATTCTGATTTACAAGATCAACAGGTTGCCATTACAAGCACTTCGTGGCAACAACAGATTTCCATGTACTTACAAGTTCCTTGCAGACAAAAGTTCAGAATTTAGTGTCTTTAAATATAATATTTGTTACATTATGTCACGAGGGTATTCATATCATTTTTTATTTCTACTTGCAGTCCCGCAAAAGAGATATAGGGTTTTTCTTTGCAAAATAGATGACTTCATTTTTTTCAACTTGGTATCAGAGTCAAGTTGAGGGCTCCACCAAGAAAAACCTAACCCCACCACAAGACCCACCACTACCGTCGCCACCGTAGCCACCAGCGGTGGCTGCCGCAGCAATGCTATCATGCCTCAGTCAGGCCAGCACCACTGCCCCGCAGTAGGGCCAGCATCACCCAGCACTTAGTCGGGCCACCACCTTCGCCAAGCGCGCAGCAGGGGGAGCTCCAACCTCCTGTTCTCGCCGCCTTCTCTCTCTACCAGGTCATTTCCGATGGTAAGGAAAGGGCAGTAGGTCATAAGTCTCTCTCCGGCAGTTTTTAGGAAGGTTCTTAGGGCCTTGGTGATGAAGTTCTAGATCAAGAACCTTCCTACCGATGTAGTGGTGCAACACCGAACTGTAGTATGACTTTTTCCAGATCTGTGGTTTGATTTCATGGTGTGTATTCCTCTTGTTGATGATTTTTGGGATGTATATTCCTCTTGTTGGATAATTCTTGGGGTATGTATTCCCCTATGAAGTGTTGACGATATTGTGTGTGGATTACGGGATATGTATTCCCCTTATATTTCAGTCTTTGGGGTGTTTATTCCCCTGTGTTGCATTACAATCAAATTTAGGCAGTGTGTTTTCGTTAACATGGTAGTTTTTCAGTCAGAGATTGTGCTAGGAACCGCTGTGAGTAACTCCTCTCCGATCACTGGTGTGACGTGGTTGGTTGACTCAAGTGCCTCCAATCATTTATCTGCTAATCCAGAGTGTTTAGGGTAGATTCAATCTGTTTCTCAAGGTCGCATGATACAGGTGGCTGATGGGTGACACGCTCCTATTAGTGGTCAAGAGAAAATTAACGTTACCCTATATATGCAACTCAACCGTGTCTTGCTTGTTCTAGATTTGTCCACGAACTCTCTCTATTAGTGAAATCGTCAAGCAAATGAATTGTTGTGTCACCTTTGATGAGCTTGGATGCATTTTCCAAGATCGAATGACAGAGAAGACTATTGATAGTGGATATAGAGGTGTTTACGAACTTGTGCACGGTCCCATGGCTGCAGTTTGTCAGATTAGTACCACTTCAAGGAGTGCTCTACAGTGGCATAGACAATTGGGCCATCCTTTGAAAAAATTACGCAGACTTATTTCACATGTATCCCCAACTACTCAACTTTCCTATGATACATGCCAACTTGGGAAGCACCATAGATCTTCCTTTCCAACTGCTACTGGACCACGTACGTCCTCATGTTTTTAGTTGGTGCATCTCAGTTTGGAGCCCCAGTAGGACTCCTAATAAAGCCGGGCATCGATATTATTTGATTATGGTTGATGATTTTTCCTGACTGTCTTGGTTGTTTCTCATGAAGAACAGGTCTAAAGTGGGCCCCCTGATTAAGAAATTTGTGTTGATAATAAAACATAAGTTTGATGCCTGCATCAAAATTGTCATATCTGATAATGCTTTGGAGTTTCATACTCGCAAACTAGCAAATTTCTATGGTTTGCATGGAATAATTCATCAAACCTCATGTCTCCACACCTCTCAGCAGAATGGGATTGCAAAGAGAAAACACAGACACATTCTTGATATGGTCAGAGCTCTCCTTATTCATAACAATGTGCCACATAACTATTGGGGAGGTGCAGCTCTCACAACCCGCTACCTTATTAATAGATTGCCCTCAGTGATCCACAAGCAGGTGCTTTATCCAGATGCTAAGTTGTTTGATCTTCCACCCAAGACATTTGGGTGCATGACTTTTGTACATCTTCTTAGACCTGGGCGAAATAAATTAGCACCTAGATCAATCAGGTGTGTCTTCCTTGGCTACTCCCGTACTCAAAAGAGGTATCGATGTTTCGATCCCCTACACCAAAAGCATTACATTAGTGTAGATGTCATCATTTATGATGCTGTAACTTATCTTTCTGTTGCTGCCAGACAGGTGTTGAGTGTGCCAAAGTATGCTCCTATATCAGTTGCTTCTATACCATTTGATGTATTCACAGATAGTAGTAGTTCTTCTCAGGCTATTGAGCCATCTACCAGCACATTCAGGTTAGTACTGGCAGATGAAATAACCTTCAAGGGTCACACTTATCGGTTACCAATTGTCTACAAGGCAAAGCCTCCTTCGTTTATTCCACGGTCTCCTCAGGTTAATGTTGATAACCTGGAGACTACTACTCAGGAGATTCCTACAGGTACAGATACTCGCACAAAGGAGGCTCCTTTAAATTTAATGTCAGCAAGTGTGGAGGTTGAGACCACTGAGAGTGTGTCGCCTGTGGAGGTTTATCCAAGTCCTGTTTCCATGAGTATTGATGATGATATACCTATTATTATTATGAAGGCCCCTCGATATGTGCTCATTATCATGTGGCTGGGAGTGCAGTGTCTACTCATTCTCTAGGAGCTGTGTTTCATACATTTACAGCTGCTATGTCTAGTTCTAAGATACGTCCTATCAGCAGGCACTTTGGAGTCCACATTGGATGGCTACAATGGAGGAGATGGCTGCTATTTGTGACAGGAGCACCTGGGAGCCGACCTTGTTACCTTTTGACGCACATCTTGTTGGAGCAAGGTGAGGTCTTTACCTTGAAATATAACCATGATGGATCTATTTCTCAGTACAAGACTCGTCCCATTGCCAAATGATTCAATCAGACTTACGAAGTGGATTTCTTTGACACCTCCTCTCCAGTAACTCGACTCTCTACTGTTCGTATTCTTATCTCTGTGACTGCGCCCTATGGTTGGGCACTTCATCAGTTGGATGTCAAAAATAGCTTCTTGTATGATGATCTTCAGGAAGAGATATATATGCAGCAGCTTCCAGGTTTCGAGGTTAAGGGAGAGTGTGTGTGCAGACTGCGTGAGGCAATCTATGGCCTAAAGTAGAGTCCCAGAGCATAGTTTCAATGACTATTAGAGGCATTGTCTGTGATTGGGTTCTTCATCCGATCACTCTGTTTGTAAAAAGACCAGTAGAGGTGTTATGGCTCTACTTATGTATGTAGATTTGATTCTCACAAGTGATGACATGGCTGGTATATCCCAGGTCAATGAGTACTTAGCATAACAGTTTGTGATGGGCCTTGGGAAACTCAAGTACTTCCTTGGTATTGAGTTTGCCACTAGCAATCAGGGGATTGTTATGTCCCAGAGGAAGTATGCCTTAGATATTCTTCAGGAGGCTAGCATACTTGGGTCTAAGGGAGCAAATATCCCTATGGATCCAAAGGTTTACCTATTTGATGAGTTTGCTAAACTGATGGATAAGAAGGCATATAGGCAACTTGTGAGAAAATTGCTCTATCAGACTATCACGAAGCCAGATATCAATCTTGTAATGGACAAGCTGAGTCAATTTCTAAACAGGCCCACAGATGAGCATTGGCAAGCAGTAATGCAGGTGTTGAGGTATATCAAGGAGTCTTCAGACCGAGGACTTCTTTTCCAGAGAGGAGCTCCTATAACTATTGTTGGGTACTCTGATGTTGACTATGCAGGTGATATTTGGGACGAAATCCACCACAGGTTTCTACACCTTTGTTGCAGGAAATCTGGTGATATGAAGGAGCAAGAAGTAGGGTGTGGTGTCACGTTCTAGTGTTGAGTCAGAGTACCGTGCTATGACACATACTACTGCTGAGATAATCTAGATATAGTCATTACTAAAGGATCTCCATGTTACTATTGAGGAACTTATGGAGATGTACTATGATAACAGGACTGCCACGTATATAGCTAATAACTCCATGTTTCATGAACAACGAAGCATGTGGAGATAGACTGCCATTATACTAGAAGCCTGATTCAGTAAGGCCTACTCCACACTTCTTGTTTAGTTTCGTCAGAGTAGACTGCAGACATGTTCACCAAGCCTTGGTCATACCCCTTGTTTGAGAAGTGCAGAAATAAGCTAAGCATGGTTGATATATATACTCCAACTTGAAGGGGAGTGTTACATTATGTTATGAGGATGTTCATGTCATTTTTTATTTATATTCAAAGTTCTATAATATTTTCCCCACCTCTCTATAAAAGAGGTGTATGATTTTTTTTTACAAAATAGATTGCTTCATTTCTTCCAATTATGATTTTAGTTGTAACACTTTCTTTCAGGATATGTACTAATTATAAACAAGTAGAACAAAAATCCAACTTGCATAGAACATCATTTCCTCATCATAAAAGCTCCTATGTTGGAATATGCGTACCATTTTCTCTAAATTTAAATTTTATATTGGAAATTCCTCATAAAGGAATATATATGTACTATGGAGCAGCAGCTTATGTAAAGACTAAGAATGATTCGACGGATTACTTTGATATCACCATTGGTCTACATCAAGGTTCAACTTTAAGCCTTTATCTTTTTGCCTTGATCATGGATGACTTGACGAAGCATATCCAAGTTGAGGTGTCTTGGTGTATGCTTTTTGCCGATGACATTGTGTTAGTTGATGAGACAAGAAATGGAGTGAACAGAAAACTTGAGCTTTGAAGAGAAGCCCTGGAAGATAAAGGATTACGCATAAGTAAGACGGAGACTGAGTATATACAATGCAAGTTTAGTAGTAGAGGGAACAATGAAGGGATTGATGTAAAAATTGGAGAAGAGTGCATTCCAATGAAAGATGTTTTTAAGTATTTAGGATCCATTTTCCAACATGATGGTGGAATTGATGGAGATGTTACACATAGAATTAATGCAAGGTGGTTGAAATGGAGGGATGCATCTGGTGTTTTCTGTGATAAGAAGGTTCCTTTAAAAGTCAAAGGAAAATACTATCAAGTTGTGGTAAGACCAGCCATATTGTACGATTCTGAATGCTGGGCTATAAACTATAGGCATGTACAGAAGATGTATGTGGCAGAAATGAAGATGTTAAGATGGATGTGTGGTCATACAAGAAAGGACCGTATTTCAAATGAGATTATTAGAAAAAATGTTAGGGTGGTACTGATAGAGGATAAAATGAGAGAGGCACATCTAAGGTGGTTTGGACATTTACAAAGAAGGCCACCAGATGCTCCAGTTAGGAGATGCGAGAAGTTGAAGGCTGAACTTGCTAAGAGGGGGCAAGGAAGACCAAACAAGTGTTGGAAAGAAACTATTAAGTATGACCTCAATTACTTTAATTTAACTCCTGGAATGGCTGAAAATCGATCTGTGTGGAGGCAAAGAATCCATATAGCCAGCCGACCCCACTTAGTGTGAAAAAAGGCTTGATTGTTGTTGTATTGGAAATTCCAATTCGACATTCTAATTTACAAGTTCAACAAGTTGCCATTACAAACACTCCGTGGAAACAATAGATTTCCATGTACTTACAAGTTCCTTGAAGACAAAAGTTCATAATTTAGTGTCTTCTGTTGGAGAGCACTCTAGTTTTGTTTTGTTATTATTTTGGAGTTATTTATTATTGTTCTTGTCTTATTAGACTAACGCTATACTTTTCTCAAATACTTCTCTCTATATAAAAAGGTGTAGGATTTCATTTGAGAATAAGACTTTTTCATTATCTCCGACTTAGTATTAGAGCGGTGATCCTAGATCGGCGTTGTGATATCTCACCCCTCACAAGCCTCTGAAACCTCCCACCAAAACCCTAACCAGCACGCTACCTGTCTCCACCAGCCCCAGCCGGCTGCTGCTAGCCCCTTCGACCAGTGCTACGATGGCAGCAGCCACTGGCGATCGTTGCTGGTGACTGTTAACCACAGCAACACCGCCGCTACCTCTCGAGGGGGCTGTTGCGACCTTGCTGAGTGCCTCCACCAGCAGGTCTCGCCGCCAGCAGCACCACCTCCGCCTCTTCGGACCTATTGCGACCTTGTTTGGCACCGCCACAGGCAGATCTCGTCGCCAGCAGCGTCGCCATCGCCTCTCCAGGTCTATTGCGGGTCTGTTGAGTGTCGTCTCGTCGCCAGCAGCGCCACAGTCGCTTCTCCAGCAGACCAGCAGATCGCGCTGCCTCTTGCAGCCCTGATATGGCTGGTAGGGTGATTCTCTTGCCGGAAAAGGGGCGCAACACCCTGTAGAAGTGTTGTTAGGGTATTTCCCATACCCTAACATGCGCGAAGCCATGGTTCAAAGGGTGTGTGTGACTCTTGAGATGTTTTCTAGGATCTTTTTGACATTAGATCTCATGATCAAGAGATCACATTTCTCTCTTGTGTGATTTTGTTAAATCTGAATATTGGTTTCAGATCGTATTTGTGGCATCTTGTGGCAGTCCTAAGGTACGATGGCCTCCTCAAGTTTTTCAGAAGTGTCATCGGTTACCGCTACAGACAATAGGGGTTACAAATCCCCTTTCTTTGTTCCTATCGCCAAGTTAAATAAGGCCAATTATGCTAGGTGGTCTCAAACTTTCCTCATGACAGTTGAGGGGCATAATAAGGAACATCTATTGTTGGAGTTGGAGCTGCAAGATAAATCAGGGAAGAATGCCACATAGAAGAAAGATAATTCAATAGTTCGTGCTTGGATCATGAATTCTATTAATCCTCATATTAGTGATGAGATTATGTACTACAAGACCACCAAGAAAATGTAGGATTCTTTACGTGACACGTATTCTCATAAGAAGAATTCTAGCAAGGTGTTTGAGATTCAGCATGCTATTGGTAGTCTCAAACAAGAGGGTCAGTCACTTTCGCAGTATTATGCCATTCTAAAGGGACTACTTGAGAAGTACAATGCCTGTCGACCTATCTACACTTGTGCCACTCAGAGGACACAGAGGAAGGAGTATGCTGTCTTACAGTTTCTTGACGGACTTAGACCAGACTATGAGGCTGCTAGGTCCCAATTCCTTACCCTGGCTGAGCTTCCATCTCTAGAGGAGGCTTATAGCCATGTGAGTAGGGTGGTTATTAGGCCATCCATGTCAGAGATTAGACAGGCACCTATGCTTGTTGCTGCTGCATGTGGACATGGTGCTCCATCTACTAGGGGGAGAAGACGTGGTGGTTGGGGTACGAGTGGTAGACCTCGCACCATTTACTCGCACTATGGGAAGATTAGCCACACGGAGGCCTATTGCTGGACGAAGCATGGTCGACCTCCCATGGCCAACCAGGCTATTTCTTCAGAGGAGGTGAGCGACATGGTGTCTCATGCGGACTATGATGTTGTGGTCCAATGCCTCTCTTAGTTGACCCAGGAGACCACTACTACTGTTGATACAACTGCCTTGGCCACTTCAAGTATGACTTCTGCTTACAGGTCTGGTAACATTTATAGTGCCTTCTGGTTGGTGGATTCTGGCACATTTCAGCATTTCAGTGGAGATAAGACATGTTTAAGACAAGTTCATGATGTTCCCTCAGGGAGATCCATACAGGTAGCAGATGGCAGGTAATGTAGGGTTCACGGCAGAAGAGATGTGGTTGTGACTCCGACATTAATGCTACCTAATGTTCTTTATGTTCCAGAATTTCCGATCAGTCTTTTGTCTGTTAGTAGAATTACAAAAAAACTTGCACTGTCGTGCAATATTTGATGAGTTGGGTTGTATTTTTTCAGTACAAACTCACGAGGAGGACGATTGGTGGTAAACATGAAGAGAGGCATGTGTATCGCCTAATCAAAACTCCATTTGTTGCTATGTGTCAGGGCGAGGTTGCATTTAGTGTTGGTATAACTCTTCAGTGGCGTCGTCGTCTTGAGCACCCCTCACTAGACAAGCTTCGACGAGTCATTCCTAATATTTCGCCAGCTATAGAGATTTTGTGTAATGCATGCCAGTTGGGAAAGCATCACAGAGCTAGTTTTCTTTATAGTTCATCTCAGAATTCTACTGCTATCTTTGATTTATTATACATGGATGTATGGGGACCAAGTCATGTCCCAGATAGACTAGGTCACAGATTTTATCTACTTATTGTGGATGATTTTTCCAGGATGTCATGGTTATTTCTTTTGAAAAATAAATCTGATGTTGGATCAGTGATTGAAACATTTATATTACAAATAAAGACTCAGTTCTCTAGTATTGTGAAGATTGTATGATCTGATAATGCCTTAAAGTTTTATACATCTAAGTTAGCGGCCTTTTACAGATCTTTTGGGATTGTTCACCAAACATTATGTCCGCATACCTCGCAACAAAATGTAGTGGAAAGAAAACACCGTTACATGCTTGATATGGCTAGGACACTATTGATACAGCATAATGTGCCACAGGTGTATTGGGAAGATGCAGTGTTAACTGCATGTTATTTGATCAACAGGTTGCCTAACTCAGCTATACAAGAACAGGTTCCTTGAGAGGTCCTCTATCCTAAGAAGGATTTATTCACTATCCAACCTCGGGTGTTTGGCTGTGTAGCCTTTGTGCACATTCTGGCACATGGTAGGGATAAGTTAGCTCCAAGAGCAGTGAAGTGTGTCTTTTTGGGTTACAACAACAACCAGAAAGGACACAGATGCTATGACCCTTGTAGTAAGAAGCATTATGTGACTGCAGATGTCACATTCCATGAACCCATTCCTTATTTCTCTATAGATGATCATCAGGTGACATTTGATGGAGGCCTGGCTCCTATGCCTGTTCCACCAGTTCCCTTGGAACAAATTCCTGTTACACATAGGGAGGATACCACAGACTCCCATGGGGTAGAAGGCTGAGATCACTCAGGTCTATAGGCTACCTATGAGTCTGTGACATACAGACAGCATGCATGGCGAGAAGACCACACCCCCCTCCTCAGCCACATGTCTCCTCCCATTGTCAAGTATGGATTGATACTGACGTGAGTTGTCCCAGTGGTGTTTGTGCAGGTCCCTCTAATGGGCCTTCTCCTTCTGCTGCTACTGAACATATTAAGGAGGATCTTGATCTTCCAATTGCTATTCGGAAGGCTCCACAAAGCTGTGCTCAGTATCATACTGTACAGACAATCTCTACTGCCAATCTTGGCAAATCATTTGCTACTTTTACAGCGATTCTCTCTGCAACGCACGCTCCTACCTCCCATCAGTAGGCCACGCTGGATCCAAAATGACATCAGGCCATGAAGAATGAGATGGCTGCTCTGCGCTCTAGAGGAACGTGGAACTTGACTACCTTGCCTCCTCACACCAGAATAGTTGGGTCCCGATGGGTCTTTGCTGTCAAATACAACCCAGATGACACAATTTCTCGCTACAAGGCGAACTGATGGCAAAGGGATTTACCCAAACATATAGGATAGATTTCTTTGATACCTTCTCTCCTTTTGCTCAACTGTCTACTGTTCGGATTTGATATCTGAAGCTACCCACTACGACTAGCCTCTTCATCAGTTGGGTATGAAGAACGTGCTTTTGTATGGAGATCTTCAAGAGGAAACTTATGTACAACAGCCTCTTGGGTTTAAGGCTAAGGGGGAGTGTGTATGCAGATTAAAGAAAGCCATCTATGGCTTAAAGCAGAGCTCAAGAGCATAGTTCCAGAGACTCTCAGAGGAGGTACAGGTCATGGGGCTTATACGATCTTCTGTTGATCACTCTCTGTTTGTCAGGAAAGGAAAAAGGGGAGTGGTTGTACTCCTTGTCTATGTGGATGACCTAATTCTTACTGGAGATGACTTTGCTGGAATAGCTAAGGTAAAAAGGAAGCTGGCTGATGCCTTTGTGATGAGGATCTGGGAGAGCTCAGATACTTTCTTGGAATTGAAGTGGCACATAGCAGAGATGGTATTTTTCTTAGTCAGCACAAATATGCCATTGATATCTTGCAGGAAATAGGATTGATGGGGTCTAAATTTGTTAATATACCTCTGGATCCCAAAGAAAATCTCTATAATGCTGAATCTCTGCCTGTAGATAGCAGATCTTATAAGCAGTTGGTTGGTAAATTTTTTTTTAAATGAAAAAAGGGTGTTGATCCTTTAGATCCCACCCAGATATTCATTAAAACAAAATGTTAGAATTTACATCAAAGAGCGGCACTCCAGCTCAACACTAAAGATTTTGCAGCCCCTATAAAATTATCTACATAGGGGTGTTGTCACCTAAACACCAATGCATTCCTCTCCAACCAGAGCACCCAAAGAACCGCCAACGGTCTGACCCGTTCTCTCCTCGACCGGAACACCTGATGCTCTCCGTTGACCCCGCCACACCTGAACGATTGCCAGAAATCCGCCTGGGAGTCAATTGCCCAGCACCGATCACCCATCTACTCCCACGTTCGTTTCTCCATTGGGTAGGAGAAGAAAAGATGATCAGTATCCTCATCCGCTTGGCCGCAGAGCGAACAAGACTATCCGCGCCCGGCATCCAGCGAGCTCTCCAAGTCCTGGTTACCAGTCGTCCTCTCCTGAGGAGCCAAGCGAAGATTCTGACCTTCAAAGGGCAGGAGGCCTCCCAGAGTTGCTTGCAGTCTCTGACTAAATCGATGTTCCCCATCGTGGCCGGGCCGTCGAGTCTCCTATATGCCTCCTGCATCGAGAAATCTCCCTCCTCCCACACGAAACGGTCCACTCCATCTTCTGGCTGCCAACCTTAGAGATCCTGCAAGAGCACCTGCATCTCTCTATATCTCTGATCTGACAGGTTGCCCACAAAAGACGGGCACCATGCGTCGCTCCAAACATCCGCCACTGAAACCCCTCTATCAGCCGCCAATGTTGCAAGCCTAGGAAATCGCTCTACCAACGCCCCAGCACCCGACCAATCGGCCGTCCAGAATCTAAAATCCTCGCTCGAGCCTAGCACCGGGGTGAAGAAAGATCGGACCTTCAATGCTACCAGAGACAAACTCCTCAAGAAGTGTGACGCTCCTCTCGGATGCAAGGTAAGTAGCTCCCAATTCACTGGTCTGCCGTAGCAAGAGTGCAAGATCCTTCCTACCAAAGAGACCTCCCCCCAGCAACCTGTCGATCCATTTCGTCAAAAGGCTATCATTCATCCTTCCCACTTCCATAACTCCCAACCCCCTCCTTGAACGGCAGACAAACCTCGTTCCAAGCCACCAATCTCGCCCCCCCCCCCCCCCCCCCCCCCCGGTCCCATAGTTAGTTCAGAAGAAATTTCTTAAGTAGCTAGTAATCATGTCCTCCACCTTCCAAGGCATTTTGATCACAGGGGAAAAGTAAACTGGTATCGCAGAGAGGATTGCCTTGAGAAGGACCAGTCGCCCTCCTCTAAATAACATCTTGGACGCCCATCCCAAGAGCCAACCCTCGATCCTCTCCATCATCGGTGTCCAGTCCTACGCCGAAATCCTCCTATTTATCAGGGGCAACCCCAAATACCAAATTGGAAGGGTCCCCTCTCCTATCCCCAGTGCCTCTGAGCACCTCCTAGCCTCCCAAACCTCCATGTTGAACTAAACGAAAGAGGACTTGGAGTAGTTTATCAGCATACCTAATGCTTTGCATAACATCTCTAGAATGATACGTCACCTTTTCGCCTCTGCCACCGACCCCTCAACAAAGAAAAGAGTATCATCCGCGTATTGCATGACGGAGATACCGTCCCCCTCCTTCCAGAGGGAAGCCCTGCAGCATTCCTTCCGCACGTGCTCTGTCGGTCGCCCTAGCCAGGGCATCTGCCGCTAGCACAGAGAGCAAAAGCGCTAGGGGATAGCCCTGTCTCACGCCCCTCCTCGGCTATATCAGACCCCCTGCCGGGTTCCTATTAATGAGAACCAAGAAAGATACCGTGGTGACACACTGCTTCATCCATCTGATCCAGATCTGTGGAAAGCCCCTCTTAGCCAGAGCTGCCCACAGGAAGGACCACTCCACCGAATCATACGCCTTTGTGAAATCCACCTTCCACAGTTGGTTGGTAAATTGTTGTATCTTACCATTACTGATCCAAATCTTTCCCTTGCCGTTGGAAACTCAACCAGTTCATGAACAAGTTGACAAGGCAGCATTGGCATGCTGCTATACAGGTGCTTAGATATATGAAGAAAGCACCTAGCAGAGGTGTCTTATTTCAGAAGGGCTCATCTATGAGCATTGTTAGTTATTCTGATGTTGACTATATAAGGTGCATGACAGATAGGAAGTCAACAACTGGATTCTGCACTTATGTGGCAGACAACTTAGTGACCTGGAGAAGCAAGAAGACGCACGTGGTATCCAGATCTAGTTCAGAGTTAAAATATAGAGCTATAACTCAAACTGCTACCTAGATGGTCTGGGTCAGATCAGTGTTACATGATCTTCATGTTCAGATAGAGGGACCGATGGAGATGAGGAGTGATAATCGTGCTGCTACATATATTGCAAATAACCCAATATTTCATGAGCGAACAAAACATATTGAGGTTGATTGCCACTGCACTAGAGACCTAATAAAACGTAGAATCATTTACACTTCATCTATATCTTCTGAAAATCAGATAGCGGACATATTCACAAAGTCTCTTGTGAGAACCGCGTTTGATAAGTGTTGTTCCAAGCTGTGCATCATTGATATATATGCTCTAATTTGAGAGGAAGTGTTGGTAGAGCACTCTAATTGTGTTCTGTTATTGTTTTGGAGTTATTTATTATTATTTTTGTCCTATTGGATTTATGTTGTACTTTTTTCAAACACCTCTCTCTATATAATGAGGTGTAGAGTTTCATTTGAGAATAAAACTTTTTCATTATCTCCGACTTCTTTAAATATAATATTTTCTCTCAATATGGTATGATCCGGACCCCTCAAAAACTGCATATCACCGTGTTGCATATGCTATGGGTGGTTGTTTTGGAGGGTCTGAGACTGAGAGGGAGTGGAGTGGAGTTGGCTACTTCCCCAACCAGGGCCGTTAAATAAGGTAGCAAATTGGATCTTTATTCATACATGAGCCCTTCTGGATAACATCTCAGTTTGGAATTGCAGCAGTGGATCATGATTAGGCACTTAACAACCAAATAATATGCGAAGCGATTGCTTAAACCTAATAATATGGGAAGCGATTGCTTATGATTCCACAACGATCTGAAACCTATGCAGGCCTTTCATTTGAGCAACGTTGGACTGTCCAACAGTGGCAATCAATATGCATATTCTTTGCACGTTTTCAATTTATATCCTAACACTGTCACATCCATTGTGCTGGGATTCAAGTTTCAACTTTAATGATACCTTGTTATTTCTCAAAAGGTGATAAAAGGAAAGTAAATCCTATCAAATATGGTTCATTCTAAATTATTTTTTGCGTTCTTCAGTAAGTGGCTATATTTCAGACAACAGATTCCTGAGAAACACTTGTTTTTCTCATAAAAGTTAGAAGGCTGGGTAGAAAATAGAACATTATGGACAAATGGGATTAAGAAATTGATGGTGACTGGTGAGAGAACCAACCAGAATAAAAGTGCAGCAACTGTCCATAAGATCCAAGAAATGACCTCTTGAACAACACGTGTAGATGCTTTAGTGTTTCCTTTGGGATCAACCTTAAAAGAAGGAAGAGGAACAATTTTGATTAAAATGAAACTATATCAGTAGAAAAAGAAATCATTGTTAAGTAAAAAGCCCTTTGCATGTTATTTCAAAATCCACAAAATACATTGTTTATTTGAAAGGTACTGCATAATCTGCAAGTTTCCCTGTACGAGATCCCAATTCAGTAACAGATGTTACAATATCCCGTATTCAAGCTTCTTTTCAATTGAAGATCCCAATTCATTTAATGTCCCCTTCCAAGACTACAAACTATAGCTTGAAAACTTACCCAAGCAAAGATTAGATCTAGGTAATGATTTTGATGTGGCTACAATAGTCATAATGACATTTGTTAATATGTTATTACTCTTTGGCAGATCTGCTCCATTAGAAGTAGCATACCGTTTGAAAACACATACATAATTAAATGTAGTTTTACACCATAACAAGAAATATGGCAATAGTTCTATAAGAAATGTCAATGTTAGGAAAAATAGTAACCATTGGAAATGTTCAAATAACTTTCTTAAGAAACTGAGACTAATATGGTCTTAAGAAGACAGCGGCACTTTACCATCACCACGTGCAAAGGTTGTTTTTCAGATAATCCAGGACTCAAGATAAGGTCATCCGTGTTGCCTGATGCTTGATGCTTCAATTCTTGCAACTGCCAATGTGAAAGTCAACATTGAGTAACAATGCTATCAATCCAAATAATGAAGTTAGCATCTATTTGTCTCCTGGGAATAAACCCAAAGAAAAACCTACCAATCAACATGTATGTGCAACATGATAGTGCCAGGGGCAAGGACACAGAGAAACCAAGAAAAAAAAAGCACCAAAAATGGTGTTAAAACCAATGATTCAGATCTGATAGCAGTTAAAAGGGCATCATACTTCCAAATTTAACAGGAACTCCGGAAGCAGGAACATCAGCTACTTCTAATTTAGCATCTAGAGTCCACATCTCATCACTGTCTATCTCTAAGCCTGCTGTAGCTTGCAGTTAATGGCTTTGGAGTGCTGTTCATGACTTTTTTGTCTTTGCTCGACACTTTCATGAAAAAGAATCTCACGTAGCTGGGGATGTTTGCACATCTCAAACGTAGAAAAGACGTGGGAATTCTTGGGATCAAAAAACAACTAAGGGAAAGGAAAAATGAATTCCCTGACTCAATTGTCAAAACAGAAAGTAGCCGTGAAGGTTAATGGTTGTTAAGATGTGCCTTGATGTCAAAAGGCAAACTTTTTTTGAGAAGGAGAAGGTGCTGAAAGGAAAACATAATTGTAATACGAACAGGTAATTGTATCAGCAGAGCAGACTGGCAGCATACAAAAGTGACATGCAAAGTGAAGAAAGTAGATTGAGAATAGGCAACTATAGAATTCTCCAGGTTTGAACCCTTATAGTTTGTCCTATTGATTAAAATAAAATCTACAATACCAATGAACATTACAAATAACCAAGAGATAGGCATTACCAGAACTGGAAGAGTTGAAGGTTTTCCTGATTCTTCGTCTTGAACATAATCGGCCAATGAATTTGTGAGAACAAGAGCTCGAATATATTCTGCAACCCCTTTGCTATCTACCGCATATTTTCTTTGTTCAAAACGCTTGATAACTTCCTCTGGACTGCACAAGAAGCCAAACTTAAATCAGAGGATGCACCGATGGTTGTTTTGTTTACTTATAGTTATTTCTGAAAGAATATTTACTTTATAGTCATTTTTGTTTACTCGTAACTTGTAACGGGATATAATGTTTTCCCAATACTTGTTATCAGAATCTAATCTAGCACACGGTTGATCCAATGTACATTGCAACCACAATAAGTTTAACAAAAAAAAACAAATCGAAAAGACCATTAAGATGCATTTAGGTTTAGAAGTTTGATTTATTAATGTGAGAGTTTGGAATGCGTGGGGTGCCTTCTTCCACCTTGAATTATCGCGTGCATCACTTTAAAAAACGTGCCTCGAGGTATACGCCTCAAGGCGAGGCGAGAAGAAATGGCCTCGAGACGAAAGCCTTGACCTATCCCAACAAGGCTTGCGCCTCAACTGACTGAGGCGATCATGAGGCATCGCCTCAATGTATGAGGCCCTAAACCTAATCATGTGACAAGTAAATGACACCTATTAAAGGTTTAAAAATCTATTTGCATCACCTCTTCACCCCTATCGAAGAAAAAATCCCTATTTACATCTCCTTGTGGCTCTCAACCATCTGAGCAAGAACCATCATCAGAGTTCCTTGCTGCAGCGTCGCCAAAGTTGTAGCAGTGTCACCAAAGGAAGAGAAGCGTTGCTTAAGATCTAGCAGCATCGCCGGAGGTTGAGCAATGCCGCCAAACCTCAGGCAACACCGCCCCAATGCCACCCTAGCACCTCTTAAGTCTTCTTTGGTTTAAAGTTTCAACTTTGATTTCCCTATTCTTTCATTTCACTTGGGACAATTATTTATTTTTGTTGGTGATTTATTTTGACTCTTACATAAAAGTAAAGAATATTTGGTTGTCTTCTTATATTAGTGACTAAAAGACTCATGTTACAATAATATGAGAATAAGATAACAAGAGATAGAATGTCATTTTTGCAATAATTTCTATGATTCTATCCAAAAGGATTAATTTATTATAAAGGATTTTGTTATGTTAAGTTGCTATCAACCTTCATTTTGATGTGGATGTACCTTCATTGTAATGTATGTTTTAACTTTTAAGTCTTTCATGGTTTGAAAAGTTGGTTTAGTTATGGTTTAGTTGTGGTTTCTAATTTTCTATATTTTATAGATGTTTACCTTTTTATTTTAAATGTCATCTCTTGTTTAATTTTACTCTTTCAATGTTGTGACAGAGAAAAAAAATATCATGGAAGTGTGTTCTTTACATTATTATTTCATTATTAACACATATATTATATCATTTTTTTCATATTTTCTATGCAAAGTCTAAGGCTTATGCCTCAACCGCCTCAAGGCTTACACCTCACCTCAATAAAGGCAAACTGCCTCGGTACCGCCTCAAGTTTTTTAAAACCTTGATCATGCATGGAGAGAGAGAGTTGGCTACGTAAAAGAGAGAGAGGAGAGAGGTGTTGGCATGGAGAATGGGAGAGAGGCGAGGAGTATTTGGAATAAAAAATATTATTGCAACTCAAATTAATCATGTAGGTATTGTTCTCCTTTTAAAGAGATGCAATCCTAATCCTATTTCTAAAATTAGAATGTAGAAAATCAAATCCCAATCAACCAAACATGGAAAACATAATCAAATCCTACTTATCTCTAGAATAGGATCTTTCACATATAGTAACAAATAGGTTGGCATACAAACCAACCCAACACCTAAAACCTAAAGCCATGGTGGTCAACTCCTACGACCGATAGTGCCACATGGATGATGCCACGTGGCCAAGAAGCCACATGGAGTGTCCACGTGACTACTTTATTTTCACACTAACACGCCCACTAAAGTAGAAGATAGAGGGAGTAAAGACTTGCCTTCAAAATTATTGTGGTGATAGAACGGTAAGTGATCCAATGCATGATATTTGAAGCCTTTTCTTCGAGAAAATCCCCCTTTGGGAGGAGGATAAAAAAATTAGACACGAAGGCCCCATCGGTGAAGCACAAAAATCACAAACCTCTTTATAACTTGATAAATCTCCTTCTCCCTCTTAACTTTAGCCCTATCTCGTGTCTCCATGGTGATTTGAGTCTCTACATCACAAGGTGATTGACAGAGGTCTCTGTGCCTCTTCTTTTATACCCAAGAGCCAAGCACTATATCTTGGCATTCCCTGGCATGCTAGAGGGTTCCAGGTGCCCCCTTAACCCCTAAGTGTCGTTGCTAGTACACCCCACAAGGCTGTCGAGCCACTAAGGCCACTGGGTGCATGTAAGGCCACCTTTTTTGTAGTAGAATCGGTGTCGTGCTTCGACTCCAGTGCAACTTCACGTAGTCCACTTACACAAAGGTAACTCCACGTGAACTTGTGTGGGCCTCCTCTTCTCCACGTACACAGAGGTAACTCAAACGTATGTGGGGTTGGTCTTCTCTCCTTTACGCACGTAAGAACATATTAGGCCAGGAAGGCCTGCTCTAATACCATGTGAAAGTTTGAAATGCGTGAGGGGCCTTCCTCTTCCATCTAGAATCCACGCGTATGGAGAGAGAGAGAGAGAGTTGGCGATGTGAGAGAGAAAGGAAAGAGGTGTTAGCATGGAGAATGGGAGAAAGGAGAGGAGTATTTTGAATAGAAAATTTTATTGCAATTCAAATTAATCATGTAGGTATTGCTCTCCTTTTAAAGAGAAGTGTTAGCATATGTTTTTATTTATTTGTTTGTACGGCTGTGGGTTTTTAGCTCCTCGGGGGCATCTCTGTACTTTCAGTCTCTCTTATATAAGAGAGCCCTAGGGTTTCAATAAAGAATTAAGTCATTGCAACCAATTTGGTATCAGAGCGTTGGTCCTAGATCGTGGCTCTAGGTATCCTACAAGGTTCGAAATGCCGATTTCGACACCGTGCCGATGAAATTGTTAGCATGCATTTCATTGGTATGTGAAGGCACACCATGGAAATGCCCTTTTTCAATAGGCACGCCGAGAGCACATCGTAAAAATACCCATTTTTATGATTCCATTTATCGGTGACAATCATTTCATTCATTATATTTTATTATTTATTGAATTTTTACAACCATTGGTGCACGAACAAATTCATCGATTATTATTTTATGGGTTTTTTAAGATTATGTCCGTCGATGACGACATGACGTGCTGTGCAAATGTACAAGTACAACTCGTACATTATACAACTCAACAATTATTTAATAATGCATTGAATGATTGAAGGATATTTTTGGGGATTAAAAATGTCATGATTTGGTCTTTCAGGGATACAAAAGGACATTTTTGTCCACCTTTAAAAGGTTACTATTCTTAGTTTGATGTAAAAAGAGAGGGTGCGCATTAGTTATAGAAGACCAAATGAACACGTCTTGAATTTTAGGATAACATGAAAGCCTAGTGCAAATTTGAAGGGAAAGGAGGACTGGTGCTCCAAAAGGACTGGTGCTGCAGTATAGCGGTAGTAGGCCCAAGCAAAGCAGCATCTACATCGACATGCTGACAACATTCCTAATCTCGACAGCTATTCCAAGTCGGCATGGCCATTCTCACAAAATGCCACTTCGACGACATGCCGTCGACATTTTAAACCCTGGTATCCTACTCCCAAAGCCTCCAAACCCTACCACCAAATCCCTCTTCCTCTCTTTCTCTCTCTAATCGGCGGCGACGTCTCGCTGACGACGCACCAAAGGTCACACGCAACCATCTCGCGCGTCCGAGGTGGCGCGAAAGCAACACTTCTGCGGGCTCGCACGGTGATCGTGCGTGCCTGAGGTGGTGATTCAACAACGCTCAAGTGAGGCAACGCTCCAGCAAACTCGCACGACGATCATGCATGTCTGAGGCAGCTCTCCAACGGACTCACACGACGATCATGCGTGTCTGAAGCGACACAGTAAAGGTTTAGAGCGGCGCGGCAAAGCTCTGTGACTTGCACAACGATCGTGCATGTCTGAGGCAACGCTCCCGCAAACTCACACAACGATCGTACGTGTCTGAAGCGGCACGATGACGATTCAAAGCGACACGACGTAGCTCTGTGCACCTGAGGCAGCATCGGTAGTGCTCAGAACGGCAAACTGTCGTGCTACTGCACGTGTTAGGGGACTATAGCCCCTTTCTAGGGCTACTTTCCTTCTCTATAGTAGGGACGAAGAGACCTAGGTCTCCTCAGGGCCTTCTCAAGTGCTCTCCTTGCACCCAGGTTAGGCCAATGCTTGTCCAAGGTGGCCCTTTTGTTGAAGATGCAAATCTGAATATATGTGATTTCAGGTCCATTGATGATCTCTTAGACATAGAAGATTGATTGAGGCTTCCGAATCATAAAGATGGCTTCAAATGATAAGTCCAAAGTGACGTCGAGGTCTCTTTCTGACACCGGGGTACTTAAAAATCCATTTTTCAGTCCCGTAATCGAGTTGGACAAGACCAACTACCCACGGTGGTCCCAAATTTTCCTTATAACTGTTAAGGGTCATAAGAAGAGACGCATGCTTGTGGATCCGGAGCTCGCAAACAAGACTAGCACCAACACCAATTGGGACAGTGACAACACCATGGTCTATGCATGGCTTATGCAAACAATTATTCCTCGAATTGGGGATTAGATCATGTACTACACTACAACGAAGGAAATGTGGGAGTCCTTGTGTGACACTCACATGCCAAGAACTCCGCACGAGTTTTTCAGGTCTTTTACTACCCCTTTTACTTGCGTCAGGAAGGATGCTCGATGCCATAGTACTACTCCCTTATGAAGGAAATGCTAGAGAGGCATCACTCTTATCTGTCGGAGTATACCTGTGAGTCCTGGCAAAGCTTTAGGAAGCAGTTGGCAATCTCTCGCTTCTTCCTGAGTATACGGCAACTAGAGACCAGATCCTCACCACTCCTGAGCTTCCTATCTTGGAGGAAGCTTATAGCAAACTCAGCAAGGTTTCAGTGCGCACTCCTGCTCCTTACTCTGGTGCTTAGACGTCCACACTGGTTACGATCCTTGGACGCGGTCGAGGAGCTCCTTTACCTGCACATGATCGTGGACGCGAATGCTCATCTGGTACACGTACTTAGACTCCATGTAATTACTGTGGCAAACTTGGCCACTCTAAGGCTACATGCTGGCAGAAGCATGGTAGGCCACCTATGGCCAATCAGGCAGTCGAGATTACAGATGGAGTTCTCCCCAGTCCTGATGTTAGTACTCTAACCATAGAGATTGAGACCTTGTGGCAGTAGATTGCTCGGTTGACTCAGGCATCTTCCTTTCAGTCTTCAGATACTGGAGCCATAGCCACCTCTTTTCAGGCACCTGCGACTGATAATGTCGTCACTCTTGTCTTCTGGGGATTAGTTGATTGATTCTAGTGCATCCAAGCACCTATGTGGCGATAAGAGCTCTTTCTCTCAGTTAGCACCAGTTACACCAGCCAGGACCATACAGGTGGCTGATGGGAGACATTCACCACTGGTTAGCAAAGGAGATATGTCGTTATCTCCTACTTTGAGACTGATAGATGTTTACTATATACCTGATTTTCCTTTGAGTTTACTGTTTGTTAGCAATATTACTAGAATTATGAACTGTCGAGCTATATTTAATGCGCCTTTTTGTGTCTTGCAGGATAAGCTTACTAGGAAGACGATTGGTGGACGGCGTGAGGAACGGGGGGTGTACCGTCTGAGCCATACCATTGTTGCAGCTTATGCTACCCAGGGCCTTGCTTTTACTAGATCTCCTCTCCAGTGACATCACCATCTTGGCTACTTACTTATCGATCACGTCAGACGTGTCTTGCTGCACATACCCTCCACTACTGCTATCACTTATGATGCATGTCAGCTGGACAAACACCACAGAGTTAGTCTTTCCAGTTCTACTTCTATTTCTTCTATTACTACTTTTGACTTGATTCATATGAATGTTTAGGGTCACAGTCGTATTCATGATCGACTTAAGAACAGATATCTTGTTTTGGTGGATGATTTTTCCTATATTTCCTAGATGTTTCTCTTGAATAATAAGTTTGATGTGAGATAAATTATTGAGAATTTTATTAAAGAAATAAAGACTCAGCATTTTTGTTTGGTGAAACGTTTTCGATTTGATAATGCGTTGAAATTTTATCCTACTCGTTTGTGTACTTTCTTTTCTAGTTGTGGCATTATTCATGAGACCACATGCCCCCACACCTCTCAGCAAAATGGTGTTGCTAAGAGGAAACATCGACATATTATTGATGTTGCTCGTACACTATTGATTCATCATTCAGTTCCCTCTCTTTCCTGGGGTGACACTGTTTTGACTACCTGTTTTCTGATCAATAGGATACCTAATGCTGCTTTACATAAACGGATTCCGTTGCAAGTTATGTATCATGATCGACCCATGTTTCATGTAACCCTTCAAGCTTTTGGTTGTGCTACCATTGTCCACTTGTTGGGATCGGGCCGAGATAAACTAGCACCGAATGCAGTTAAGTGTGTTTTCCTTGGGTATACTCGCGCGCAAAAAGGATATCAGTGTTTTGATCCGATTGCTTCTCGGCATTTTGTTTCAGCGGATGTTACTTTTCATGAGGCAATACCCTTCTTTTCTACTTCTGCTGCTGAAATGCCTTATGAGTGTGATATGGCACCTATGCCATTTACACCCATTCGCTTTGGGAGCTTTCTCAAGATTCCTGTCCCTACTACACCACCACCTGCTACGCAATCCTTTCCTCATCTGACTGAGTCCCTTCAAACATATGCTCGTCCTCATACTACTTACCAAGGCATCCCCACCCTCGCCTTCACCATTGACTTCTTAGGCGAGTCCTTTAAACACTGATGTGGGTTTGCCATGTGATAATCACAGGAACAGGACAAATGATGTGGCAGGTGATAATCTAAATCTTCCGATAACCATTTGGAAGCGACCACAAACCTGCACTCAGTGATTTAAATGTCGACGGCATGCCATCGGCAAGGCTATTTCTAGGAGAGGGTTGTGCCGACACGATAACAATGTCGATTTAGAGGTGTGCCGCCGGCATGCCGACAGCTACCGATGATTTCGGCGGCATGCCAGTTGATGCTACTGCTAGTAAGGCGGGAAAGACCGGCGGGAGTTTCAAAAAATTAGAGGGAAGGTTGGAAATGGATCTGGAGGGAGGACACATACACACACAGAGTAGCAGAAAATTCATGTATTTTGACATCATTTTGAGTATTTATGTCATTTTACACACACAAAATTCGAGTATTTTAACATCATTTTGAGTATTTATGTTATTTTACAAACACACAAAATTTTGACTATTTTAACATCATTTTGAGTATTTATATGATTTTTTTTCGGCATGCCCATCAAAAAACAGGTATTTCCACGGCATGCCTTCGACATACCCACAAAATACATACTTAGCATTTCATCGGCACGGCATCGAAATCGGCATTTCGAACCTTGCATGCACTACTTACCCCACGGTTAGGGCATGTGCTACTAACGACTTAGCCCCTAGGTTTGCTGGATTCACTCAGGCGTTGGCTACTACTCAGATTCCAGCAACTCATCGTGAGGTCATGCTTAATCCAAAATGACAGAAATCCATGGAGGATGAGATGGCCACTCTTAGAGACCGTGGGACCTAGGAGCTCACTCCACTTCCAGATGGTGCTACACTTGTTGGCAGCGGATAGGTGTTCACTGTGAAGTTTAACCCAGATAGAAGTGTTGCCAGATACAAAGCACGCCTCGTGGCAAAGGGGTTCACCCAAACCTATGGGGTAGACTTCTTTGACACATTTTAACCTGTTGTCAAACTTTCTACGGTACAGGTGCTGGTCACAATGGCAGTTCAATTAGATTGGCCTTTATATCAATTTGATGTAAAAAATACATTCCTTTACGATGATCTCAAAGAGGAAGTCTACATGCAGCAGCCACTTGGCTTTGAGGCTCAGGGGGAGTGTGTATGCCGACTATGGAAGGCCATCTATGGCCTTAAGCAGAGCCCCAGAGCCTGATTCCAGATGTTGTCACAGGTTGTAGAGGCGGCTAGATTCAGGAGATCGACAACTGACTTTTCTCTTTTTGTCAAGATGACTGGACAAGGTATTGTGATACTTCTTGTTTATGTTGATGACTTAATTGTCATAAGAGATGATGAGCAGAGTGTTGCTGAGATTAAGTACATCCTAGTAGAATAGTTTGTCATGATGAACTTGGGAGCTCTACGATACTTTCTTGACATTGAGGTGGCTCGCAGCAAAAATGACATAGTCTTGTCCCAGAGGAAATATGCGTTGGACATCTTACAGGAGGTTGGCATGCTTGGAGCCAAGAAGGCCAATATTCCTGTGGACCCCAAGATGGCACTGTATGATGAGGATGCACAGTTGGTGGACGACAGGCAGTACATGCAACTTGTGGGCAAGCTACTATATCTCACTATCACGAGGTCGAATATCCTATTTGCGGTGGAGAGACTAAGCCAGTTCATGGCTAAGCCAACATGTCAATATTGAGATGCAGCATTGATGGTGCTCAGATACATCAAGAAGACTCCTGGGAAGGGACTCCTCTTTTCTAAGGGGTCTTCTATGACCTTGGTTGGCTACTCTGACGTGAACTACGTCGGATGTCATGTGGACCACAAATCCACTACTGGGTTCTGCACCTTTTTGGTAGAGAGTCTAATTACGTGGAGAAGCAAGAAACAAGACAGTTGCAAAATCTAATGTCAAATTTGAGTACAGAGCCATGATTCAGACAACTGCAAAGATGATGTGGATTAGGTCCCTACCTACTAACTTGCAGATACAGTTCTCTAATCCAATGGAGATGAGATGTGATAACAGAGTAGCCACCTTCATTGCCAACAACACAGCATTTCACGAGAGGACAAAACATGTTGAGGTTGATTACCACTATGCCAGGGACATTCAGAAGGGGTTGCTATATACCACATCGGTCACATCTAAGAAGCAGATTGCCAACATTTTCACCAAACCCCTAACTAGATATTTATTTGATTCATGTATATCAAAGTTGAGCATGATGATATCTATGTTCTAGCTTAAGGGGGAGTATTAGCATATGTTTTTATTTATTTGTTTGTATGACTGCAGGTTTGCAACACCTCAGGCCATCTTTGTACTTTCACCCTTTCGATCTCTCTTATATAAGAGTCATAGGGTTTCAATAAAGAACTAAGTCACTACAACCAATTTGAAACAATCCAAATCCTGTTTCTAAAAATAGAAAAAAGAAAATCAAATCCCAATCAACTTGTTGAGGAAAATAGAGTCTTATCATTAGAAGTAACCCTAGCCTCTCTTTTATACTAGAGAAGTTTTGGGAGAATTACAGAGATGACCAAAGAAAACATAAAAGTTACAAGTATGCTCTTATACTCAACACAACCAAACATGGAAAACCTAAGCAAATCTTAATTATCTCTAGAATAAAATCTACCACATAAGGCAACAAATAACTTGACATGCAAGCCAAGCCAACCCAACACCTAAAACCTAAGGCCATGGTGGCTGACTCCTATGATCCATGGTGCCATGTGGATAGTGCAACGTGGCCAAGGTGCCACATGGGCCATCCATGTGGCTACTTTATTTTCACACTAACAATTAATAAGAATATAAAGGTTAGTATAAAAGAATAATGTAATGCTCCATTTTTTTAGTGAAAAGATAACTTCTACTAGCTACATAACATGGCTGCACGTGTTGAAACAAACATAATCTTCAAAAAAATCTCATGTTGAACATCTAGGTGCATGACAAGCATGCCATGGAGGCACCATGTCTATTTGAAATTTAACTATTGAACATCAGCTAAAACTTGGCTCAGCCTTCACGAAGCTTAAACTAAGTTGAAATACCTTTTTACAGAAAGCAGCATAGCCGAGATTGATCTTCTATACATTTTGATCTATCACGGGCCTAGAAAGTGGGCTGAAATAGTAGATTCACCTGCTATACTGCAATATCTTGCTCCTTGAATGAGAGAGACGGTAGCTGCTTGTCCGTGATGCACACACTATAATTCTTGTGCCCCTTTCTCTCTCCTTCAGTCAAGCAAGAACCAAAAGTTCAAGGTGGATCTAAAATATGGTGGATCATTCCCCAAAAGATGGTCGAAGCCCTCTTTCTTAATTTTTTCAATATATTTTCTATTTATTTATATTTCCCAATGTTTCAGAATTCCAATTTGCAGCACATAACTTTTGCTTATCGATTTTATCTTTCCAAATAGCAACCAGAGAGGTCAAGACTGGTCACTAGAACAACTTTTTCCACTCTCACTGGGATCAACGAGGATAGAAGGACAATGAAGAAAATTGAAGCCTTGTTGCTGCAAGGCAGATTTGTCCTTGGCAAGGGTCTTAGTAACCTCCTGGTTGTGAAAATATTATCAAGTTTCTAGTTCCTGTCTCTTGTATTGATTTTTTTTGTCTGAAAAGGAAAAGGGGGTTTAACAAGGGTTGTAAACCCTAGATTCATTATAAAAAAGAGTTAGTTATACCAGTGGTCACCTCTTCTAATTGCTTAGCTGCTCTTTCTAAAGAGACAACTCAAACTTCCACACAACCAATTAAAGTGAGCCAACAAGTTGAATTATGCAGATCACCATAATCCACCAAAAGGATCAACAAGCTCCCCACAAGAGATCTTTCCTATGGGATTGTACATAACAAAGAGAGATCAAAGAAATAGGCAATGAATTGTACATAGGAACGACCTATAAGAATGTTATTGAATAGCATGGAATAAGGTCTGATTATATTCATGTGAATGCAGCGAATATTCCATCCCAAGCCAAATAGAATCTTCTAAACAATTGGGGCTTTATAGTGGTCCTCTTAGTATATGTTGTGATGATATCTATTATCACAAGTGATTATACTGAAGGCATTCCAAACACAAAGGCTCATCTATAGTAGCATTTTGAGAGTCAAAGATTCAACTCTCCTTTCCAAAACATTAATTAAGCAGCCCCACACTTCTATTTGTCATGTTCTCTTTTTTAATAGCCCTCTACTTCATTAATAAACCAAAAAGGGAGTTTACATGAAGTAGTACAGTCACAACTCCACTCCATCTTGGCTTTAACACAAAACCAGCATTCTCAGCATATGGCCTGGAAGAGCCAAAAACCACCCGGTTTTTCTCTAACCATATAGACCACAGAATTGCCAAAGGAATTGCCTGTGCATGCTTCATACTGTGTTGGTTCATGGTTTGTCAGCCACTTATAGAATTCTTTAAATGAGAAGTTAATCCAATCAACTCCAACCTCTGACCAAACTCTCAAAGCCAAAGGACACCCAAAGAAAATGCATTCAATGTCTTCATCGCCATCAGCAAAAATAAAGCACATTGTTGACATCTACAGATCCCATCTCCAGTGCCTCCTTTTTGTAATTATCTGACCTCTGTGCATCTCCCAAGTAAAAAAGCCAACCTTCAATGGTGCCTTCGCTTGCCACACTAATCTGCAATCCTGCACGAAATCTTCATCCTGAACAAGTAAAGATAGTCTCAGGATCTCATAGGCTTTCTTCACTGAAAATTCATTAACCTCCCATTCCCATCCTTCCACTGTGTTGTGGCATAGGACAAGGTGTCCAATAGAATTTTGCAATCAAAGAAATTCAGTGAGAATATGAACCTCTGGAAAAGTCGATACAAAACTACGCATCCAACAAGCCAACCCCTTGATCAAAGGGCCACTCCAACAATTGGCAAGTGTTGCATCCTGATTTTGAGATAAGGCAAAAAGCCTCGGAACACCTCCTTCAAGGAACCAAGTAGCACCAAGCATCATTCCAAAAACGGAAAACTGTACCATCGCCGATCCTCAAGCAGAAGAACTCCTCCAGCTGGGGATTCTATAAGCCTTGCCAGAACATCGGGCATCTATCCGTAACCAAAGTTCTGTTCTCCCAGGTAAGCACCTTGCCATACACCTCAGGTAACAAATGAGTCAACAGGCCCTCCTCCCTGCCCATGATTGAAACACACCACTTGGCCACAAAGCTTCATTCATTGTTCTCTCCTTCCAGATATCAAGATCCCCTCCCTGAAAGGGTGACATACATCCTTCATGTAATGAGACATCCAAACCCCTCCTCCCCTTACTATCAGGGCCTGACCTTTCCAAAGGAATCCTTTGCACAAGCCTTCTATCCTCGAAATCACCTCTGCAAGCAGCCAGAACACGGAAATGTAGAATCCCGGAATAGCTGAAAGAACTGCCCTCAGAAGAGCCAGGCAACTTCCAGGAGATGGACTCTAAAAGCTTCTTTTCCTTCAATAAAGGATGTTTTGTATGCTTTTCTTGGTTGTGATGTATGTACCAAACTCGATTCTTTTTTTCACAATAGTTGTAACCCTTAGCATATTTATTTTAGAAAGAAATCTTTTGGCCATTTACCCTCACTGCTAATAATAATAATAATAATAATAATAATAATAATAAATCCTTTGCCTTCCAACCAAGCAGCTTCTGTTTGTCACATCCCAATCAGGCCTAGAGTGAGTTTGTTAATTTCGCTGTCCATTCTCTCTGTAGCTCCTCTTTTCTTAGAGGTTCTCTCTAGCTCCTATCTTTTTCAAGTATCGATCCAAACCATTATTGCCGTGGCATGCTAAGAGAATGAGAGATTATGCTCTCCACACTTCAGTCAAAGGACGAAGACTGATTGCTGCACCTCAGACTTCAGTCCCCATCCATATGTAACTCAAATATCCAGCTACAAGCATTGTTACATATTATTGTGAATAACAACATACACTGTCATACCATAAAAATTGGGTAATGCACATCTGTGATGTAGATATCAGTGTGGAATCTGTAGATTGTTTCATACCACAAATAAACCAACATCTATATGTGTGCAATTAGTATCGATCTATATCAAGTATAGCAATGTAAAGCTTAAATATTAGTAATATGATCTTTTCCTTCTAGAATGTTGCAAATCCCGATTCTAAGTTTTTCTTTTAGTAGGGAATTCCAAGCTTATCATAGACATGACCACATATCCCAACTGGATACAGATATCTAACTTGTTACAATTTTTTTGGGAAATCCTATCATAGGATTTTTATCATATGGTCAACGCCTGTAGACTGTGCTTCCAGGGAGACATTGATCATTTTGAGCAAAGGATCGATTGAAGATTCCAATGCAGCAAGTAACTAGAAAAAAAGGCCATCAGGCAGAAGAACATGTCTTAATTATCATGCATAAACATTTCTGCCCAAAACAAAACTTACAACCATTCACTCTCGGTGGACAAAGGCTGGATTCTGCTATTGCAACCCAAGGCTCAACAATGCAAACACCAATTACCTTCAAACCCCAGATGACCGCCGCTAGACTTCCTTTAGATCAGAAACTTACCAGAGCACTCATGCAAGGACTATCTCAACAACAATCCAACCGCACACCTTCCCCTTCATGGAAACCAATATAATGCACGTTTCTGATCCCATAACTTCACTTGCATGTGGGAAAGCAAGCACCAACCACTCAATAACTAGCTTGGCATTTCCTTTCACGCACAAAAACCTTACAACGCGTCCATTTCAATCTAAAAAGACACTTTTTTTCCCCAAACTGAAGGCAAGAGCAAAACAAGCACATGTAACAGCCAGCAAAAGAAAGTTCTGGAGCCACCTGTGCCTGTTGAGCTCAGCGAGCAGCTCGCCCTGCGTGGCGGCGTCCGCAGGGTTCGCGTCGGCTTCCTTAGTGAGCATCTCGAGTCGCCTCTCCTCCCCCCACGAAGGCCAGATGCCCGTCCAGTCCAGCGCCGTCAGCAGCGCCGTCCTCAGGTACGCCACAGCGCCCGCGAGGAACGCCACCACGGGGAGGCTCCGAAGGGGGCCCACCACCTTCGCCTTCGCCTCCGCATCCACGACCGGCGCCTCAGAACTATCCGCAACGGGCGACGAAGCTGTCACCACCTTCTCCTCCTCCGCCTCCTTAGGTTCCTGCGCCGGCTCGGGGCTTTCCAGGGCGGCCTCGGCGGGGGGGTCGGGGTTCGAGCGGGGCGTAGAGAGGCGGGGGCGGAGGGATAGGGAGAGGGAGGAGGTGCGGACTGGGGAGCGGAGGCGGACGGAGAGCGGGAGGAGGAGGGGGCGGTGGAGGAGGAGGAGGGGCGTGGCGAGGAGGCGGTGGTGGAGGGAGGAGTGGAGGAGGAGGGCGGACATGGCGGGTGGAGGAGGAGTATTAGGGCTTGGGTTTGGTGGTAGTGGTGGAGGGGGTTGTGAGTGGGAGGGGGCGACGGCGATCGCTCCCGGTCCCGGAAAGGAACGGAGGGAAAGAGAAAGAGGCCTTATCTTGAACGAGGGGCTTCGGTTTTAGTGGATGGAGACAGAGAGCGGAGCTTGGCACAGCAAAGAGCAGCGTGGCAGATTTCCGGAGGGAAGGAGAGGTGGGAACGGAGTGGGAGGGAGAGTTTCCTTTTCTTTTGGGGTAACCTTTTCCATGTGTTCCTGTAAATAATTGATATTGCATGGACGTCCCTCGAGTTTTTGCATTGGCAGATAACACCGTTCGTAAAGTCCAGTACCTTTGCACGAAAAGCAGCCACAATTGAGTTTATTGGGGGCTATTTGGTTGAAGAAATAATTAAGATGGATAAAAGAGAAATATAAAAAAGTAAGAGAAATTAAATATTTTTATTTCACCTAAGTGTTTGGTTATATTTATTATCACATCAAAAAATTAAAAGTATTTATTCCTCTTAAAGTATTTAGTAGGAGGAATAAACGAATTTTATATAGTAAAATTAAAAGAGGAAGATAAGAGAAGCAGAATAAAAAGCGGAATAAACGAATTACATCTCTTTGACAGAATTCATTTATTCCAGAATCCACCCCTCAATTCTGGAATTTGCCAAGGTTGGATAAAAGTTGTCAAATGCGGAATTTGACCATAATTCCCCCTCTATTCCACTAACTAAACAACCCTTGAGAGACCTATCTTTCAGTGGAGAACAGTCGAACGAAGGTAGATGCTAGCGATCAGGGTGTAACCACACAGTTCCTCAGGTGTCTAGATTAAAGAGGAGATTTGGTCCCATAAATAGGGACACAAATGGGTTGGATTTAGGTTGGATTTGGTTAAACTCATATCTATATCTATTTATAAAATTCATATCTATGTCATACACATTTACTCATCAGATACAAAAATTTAAACTCATATCTATACCCACCTATCCATCGAGTACTCATTTACTCATCGAATATCTTTTTATAAATTAATCTTACAATCAAATCGTGTTAAATTAAAGTCAAAGAAGAGGGAAAATCTATAACACAATTCATTAATTATTTATTTTTAGCAAACTCTCAACATAGGAACTCGAGTTACTCTAATTTTATCGATCTCCACTAAAATTATTACAAAAGGAGTCCTTCAAGGAGAATATATCAAAAATAAAAATAAAAAAAATACAAAGAAAAATTAAATACAGGTATCTTTCAAATAAAAACTTTTCATCTCCAAAATAAATATTTAATAGAAACTTCAGAATCATTCTCAACCTTCAAAATCATATAGTGAATCATGAAAGAAGATTAAGATTAGGGGGAAATGAGGGACTTATGGTAGGATTGATTTATGTCCCTAGTAAATGACGATTTTATTCGGATATTCAGATAGAGTAATCAGGTATAGATTCATATCAATATCAATATCTATATCTAAATCCAATCAATTTTTTTAGATAAAATCCATTCTTTTTGGATCGATTTGGATGGAATTTTTTGAAACTTACATCTTTAATTGTAAAGAAAAGATAAAAGAAGAAAACATATATGTTTTGAAAGGAGATCTATTCCTGAAAATTATGTATGAGATCGAGCAAAAGTGAGTATAAGAGTACTCCCGTTCTCTTTTTAAATACATGTGCTTGAAATGGGATGGAATATAAGATTTCTTCCCATCTCACTTCATGCTCTTTTTATAGATTTCTTCCGCAATAAGTCGCACCATAATTCAGAGAAGATCACATTATGGGATTTGGAGAGGATCTCCTTCCAAAGGTTTGTGAAAGATTACGGTGTTTCTTAACATTCCTTCCGTGGCCGTTATGGTTGACCCTTTCCATAAAAAGTTGTTACGAGGCCTGCAGCTAACTTCTTGCGAGGATTGAACTTGAAAAGGACACTTGCCATACGATGTATGGAGGCGGTAGTCATTCCCCTTTTAATCTTCCATGGATGTGCAAAGGGTTTAGCTATAAGCAAGTCGCATCATAGCTCGGTACATCTGTTTATTGCGCGTGCTTCAAGGCCGTGGGATATAGAAATTTATCTCATGGTGAATTTAATTTTAAGATATAATTATCCAGAGACGAATTTTAAAGTTCACAGCAAATTTATTTTTATAAGAGATGAGATAAATTTATTTATTCTTTTATGAGATATCAACCTCATTTATTCTCATAAATATCTCTCTTTATCTTCATATCTCTCTTAAATATCAAAATCAATTTATCCTAAATTTATCCCTTAATTTCACTACCTATAAAATTTATCTCATGAAACAAACAACCCTAAACATTTAACCTTTTCTTCCACATGCAAAAGTCATTACTCAAGAAATCGATGTATTTAACTATCTTAGATTAATTTTTTTATCTTATTTCACGTTACAATGCATTTTCCCCAAAGAATCAAATAAGCCCATCAGGCCTAGGATGAGCATTCATCGAGATTATGTCCCATGGCCCAATAATTTTAGCCTATAACATTGCCTAGATGCCTATTCCTTGCAGGGGGTTCTATACTTTTTGCGGAGTGCAAAGATGCACATGTAGCATGTGGCACAAAGCATGGGATTTTTCCCCATGAGTCAGGCTTACTTCAACTTCTCGGTCCACATCATTCTTCTAGCTACTTCAGTTCTCGACATTGAACTATAGAACCACAACATAATTGAGCAAGGGAATCAAGGAAACAATGTTTTTAAAAGAGAATGGAAACATAATTAAATTCCAAATCTTTTGCCCGAGCGTTGATGAACCAAGAAATTGATGTACTTTCCCGTCTCCTGTATTTTGATACGCAAGTCTTCATTGTTTTTGCCTCCAATCAACTTGGTTATGAATCTCCTATGGTTCAAAGTTTATTTGGCATTTAGGTTTAGGTGATAAGATTATTAATTTTCAATAATATTTTATTATATGACTTTTACCTAGATATCATTGAAAATATTGAAAATTATTTTTTTGTTATCTACTTCATAATACTGCTTCAAATGCCGGTGAAAATGTAACATCACTTTTGTAGTTACCACTGGTTACTTAATATGGTCAAATTTAACAATGATAGATTCAAAAGTAATAAAAATTTATATTTAACAATGGAAAACTTAATTTTTTCTCTCCACCGTACTTTTTCCCCTTTCCCTCCTTCCTCCCTCTCCTCCCCATCCACCCTTCCCCGCCCTCTTCTTCAAGCAAACCCCCCCTCCTTCCTTCCTTTTCCTTCCTCATTTCCCTTCATCTCCTCACATACGTAAGTAGGAAACCCACCGATAGTAGCAACCACTAGCCACTTGTCAGAGCATTGCTAGCCTACACCCAATTTTCACAATTGTTGTCAACCACCAACATCCTCTTCCACTTTTCCCACTTCACTCCTTCCGTCATTCTTCATCCTCTTTTCTTCTAGAAAGTAGGGAAACACCGTTGCTGACCCAACCACTGGTGACCTTATGTTGACAATTCATCACCTTTCACTACTCTATCCAATTTCTAGTGAACTCCCACTAGCCCGCACACACCTTCTAATAACCTTCTCTTCACCTTCAACTCTTCACAACGTAGGGGAGGAACTTATTGCGAGATGGGTTCTCCTTGCTCTGATAACGCCCATCACCATTATCAACCACATGCTCTGCCTTACACACATGTTCCAGCATCACCCTACAACCATGCTCACCCTCACTCCAAGGTTGGCCGACCGATCATGCCATTGCCTCATGTCCACTTGTAGCTGCTATTGTCACTACTGGTCCTTCTCTTCTTCCCATATTGTTCATGTCTCTCGATCTCTTTCCTTCTATCTCCCTATCGAGATCTCTCTCCTAGTTGTCCTCATTCTTTCTTATTCTATCTCTCTTCTTCTCGACTCTCCCTCTTGGTCTCTCCTCTCAAGTGAGTAGGCAACAGAAAGGGAGACACGAAAGATTTAGGGAGAGGCAACAAGCATGCGAACATGCCAATGAACCTCCTCCTGGCGCTTCATGAGGTTGACCTTGAGGTGGAGTTTGTAGGTCTTTTGACGAAGGACATTGTTGCAAACGAGGAGGTAGAGCTGGAGGAGGAGGGTAATGGCAATGGCAAGAGAAACGAGGGCAACAAGGACCTCGAAGTGTTGGATTAAAATTCAACTTATACACTTGTATATGTATGTATGTATGTGGATATAATCAAATAATATATATATTATGAACTGTCATCTTTTATGTCCATTTATGAAAAGTGACAGACTAAGGTTATTATTTTGGTATAGATATGAAATACAAGAGCAAGTGTGGATTCAAAGAAATGTGCAAAGACCCATTTGTGAATTATACCTCCTTGATGGTGGAAATATAATTCACCCACAACAATTAGTGTGCTAAATTAAGCCAACGATTATGGTCCCCAAGGTGAACCACCACTAATCCCTAGGTCTTACCCTCTTCGTGACCTAGAGAGGAAAAGAGAGAGAGGGTGGCAGCTAGAAGAAAAGGCCTTTCTTCTAGTAGTTCTCGATCTGGTTTGGTAGTGGAAGGATCTCTTGAAAGCATCATTTCGCAACCCTGATCATCACCTTTGAGATGAATATGAGTAAATTCTTTCTACTATAGATAGAAGCTAATATATATCTAGATATATATCTATATATATGTCTGAGTAAGGTGATGTTGATTGTTATACATACCTTATTTCTTTTGCTTTTAATATGTTGTTAGTTTTTTCTATTAGCAAAGCATCGGCTTTGCATAAATAAGGACTTAGATAGATGATTCAAATTCTCTGAAAACCCAGAACATCTCTCGTAATTGCTACAAGTATGATACTTGTCAAGAGTACCGATATATGTACGTTACATATTTGGCTTCAGGACTCAGGTATAGAGATTGTAGCTTATAAGTATTGATACTCAATAAGAGTACCGGTACCAACGAGTTACAAATTTTGGCCTTATTCTCTAGAAACCAAAACTGACTTATGGGTACCAGTGTTCTGTTGAATTTGAGAGTCTAATTACATCAATTGAGATGCAATTGTTATAGGGTGACGTATGAATTCATGTTGAAATCGGTGAGATTTTGGAGAGGTTTTTAGTCCAACGCAGGAAGTTGACAAATCTCTTGGTAGGTGTAAAAGGCTTCTACCTCCCATGGCTTATGTAGTAAAAAATGAGAGATGGGGCTGGGGACCACACATGCACGCTCGTGTGCCCCACCCTGCCCCGTCTCTAGCTCTAGCTCTGTCTCGGGCTCGGGCTCGGGTGAGAATCAATTTGGAACTTGGAACCTAGACTCTTTTGCTATGGATTTTAATCTCATGATTTTAACCTAAATTGGTCGATCAAAATGTAAAATTGATTTGACTAATTATTTTGGTCGATTAATGAATTTAGTTTAGTGGATCAATTGGTTTGGTCGACCAAATAGTGAAGTTTAATCGACCAATTATTTGGTCGATCAATAGTCGTATTTCCATAAAATAAGAATTTTCATAAATATCTGGTCGTAGGCTCTATATATGAGTCACAAAAGGGCTCTCATTTGACAGACAACAATAGCAGAAAACCTCACTTCACTCTCTCCCTCCCTCTCTCGTTCTTATCTCTCTTTCTTGGTGCATTCGTTTGACATGAGATTTGTAGAAAAATCTCCAATCACTTTTGTCGATTTTGCATAAGGAGATTGAGAGATCCACAAGAAGTTTCTGGTTGATCAAATTATTAAATTGGTAGATCAATCAGGAATTTGGTTGGAAACCAAATTGCCTCAGCTTCATTCTCCTAAGGTGGTTTTCGAGAACGTCCAAGATCGGAGTGCGCCGAATTTTGGAGGTGGATCGCCGTATCCTGCGAGTTCGCCAGACCCCAGGACACCTATGTTGTGGGGGGCGATACCTTCTCTAAAGGAAGTCATTAATTGGTTCTTCGATCGGAGTAAAATCTAATCTATTCTCATTTTGTTTATTTGTGTTATTGCATGTTATTTATTCTTTATTTTATTCTGAATCTTGCCAAATCATCTTTGACTTGTTTGATTTGATATTTTTGATTTATGCGAAAATGTTGGAAATGCATATGTTTTTATATATTTATTTCTTATATACATTTATTTCAATAATCTTAAAGAATGTATCGCTTAGATCTAAAATATTTGGGATGTTGGAAATGACTTTCAAATCACGTGTAGACTTATTTAATATGCCAGAGAAATTTGGTTGACCACTATTGGTTTGATCTTGGCGTTAGAAATCGATTGCCTGATTTTAGATAAGGAAAAACCCACTCCTAAAGGCCAAAAGATGGTGGATGTGTGGAATGAACGCAAACGTATTTGTCATGGTTGCATTTTATTGGCATTGTCCAATGTGTTGTTTGATGTATACAGCACATTTACATCTACTGCGAAGGGGCTATGGGAGGAGTTAGACAAAAAGTATAATACTGAGGATCTTGGTATTGAAAAATATTCTGTCGTAAAATTTCTTAGATTCCAAATGGCTGAGGGTAAATTGGTATCGAAGCAAGCACACAAATTTCTGTTATTGCTCCATGGTTTAGCAGAGGATGAAATGAAGCTTCCTAAGAAGTTTCAAGTCATATTTATCATTGAGAAATTCCCCAAATCTTTGGAAGAATTTGAGATGACTCTCAAGCATAGGAAGGGAAAGATTTCTTTAGATGACTTGATGATAGCTATTGCTATTGAGGAGGAGCATAGGAAACAGAAACCTATAATGCCTGTGGAGTCTAAGGTAAATGTCATGACGTCTAAGGGCAAGGAGAATAAAAATAAGAACAATAAAAACAAAACGAAGGCCAAACCCAAGATCCAGAAGAAATCTAAGAACGAACCATGCTAGCACTGTAAGCAGGTTGGGCATTGGAAGAAGGATTGCCCTTCTAATAAAGCTCAGCAGAAGACCATAGATGGGAATCCTTAGGTGAATATGATCATCGAGGAGGCTAGGCCTAGTGATGGGTATGTCTTAATAAAACCTGAACTTACATTATTCACGATCCTACTGAATGGCTCGTGGATTATGGAGCTAATATACATATTTGTACTGATAGATTGTTCTTTTCTTCCTATCAAACCTGCAATGGCGAGACTGTGAAGATAAGGAACGATTCTGCAGCCAAGGTGCTGGGATCTAGACACGTGGACTTGAGGTTTTCCTCGGGGAGAGTTTGGATGCTACGCAGGGTGTTGCACGTTTCTGCTGTGAAAAAGAATGGTCTTTCTGGTTTCTTGTTAGTTAGAGAGGATTTTTAGTTAAACTTTAAATGTAATAAAGTTGTTATGTTGAGACATTGAATATTTTATGGAAAGGGGTATTTGGTAGATTTTGACCTATTATTTAGAGTGAGATGTGATGTAGATGTTGTAAATTCCTACGGGAGCGAGTGAGATTTGCGAGATATAATATAAAATGTAGAATTAAAATAAAATAATCTCACAATAAGATCAATCACACAATTTGCACAAGTATTTTTAGGTGAAAATCCAAACTTGGCGAAAACCACCACCTAACCCTCTCGAGTTAGGATTTCCCGACTGACTAAGTCGATCAAATTCACTATCCCAGTCACTTAAAACGAGGGTGACTGAACCTCTTACAACCACGCTACAAATATGAGGGTAGCGTAACCTTAAAACCCCTTCTCTTCATAAGAAGATTTTTATCTCACGAAGGAGACGGAAATTCACAAAGTGAATACCCAACCAATTAACAAAGTAAAATACAAATCAACCTAGAGTCCCAAACATGTAAACCTAGCTACTATAGGTAAGGAAACTTCCCTTTACTAGGAGTGCGTCAACTTGACGACGAGGGTGCGTGAACCACGCAACGACACTTTGTCGCTCTCATAATCGACGGCGGGAGAGTGAGTGCGCAGCGCAAAGAAAGCTCTCAAGATATAGAATTGAAGCTTGTGAGAGCAAGATCTCTTCTAAGGATCAAATTGACATAAATTGATGTGGAAATGTGTTACTTGGTGTGTCTTAGTGTATCATTGCAAGGCAAGGGACCTCTCCTATTTATAGATGGCTTAGGAAGGTCTAGGAAGGTTGTGAAAGTCTTAAGTAGCCGTTGGGGATCATCCTAAGGTAAATCAAGTCGCAATTAGAATCATTAATGATTCTAACAGGGTCATCAGATGTCTGGGAGAAATATTAGACATCTAGAAGACACTCTTAAGATGTCTAGAAACTAAATTAGACGTCTAATCCTAGATGGGTTTCCTTACTGACTTGAGTCAGACCTAAATAGAGCTCTAGTGTAATTCAGTCAAACGACATATTGGACGTATGACATTAGGTTTGGACGTCTGGAAACCTACTTTACTGCGGGAATGGATTTCCCAAGGCACAAACGGCTATAACCCTTAACAGAAGTGATTTCGGCTCAATCGAGGGCTAACGGTCACTTATCAGACGTCTAATGTCCTCTACGAACGTCTAATAGAAGCCTAAAGGTCACTTCTCAACTATCATATTCTTAAGCCAATGTTCCACTTATTGGACATCTGGTCGATTCATCAAACGTTTGCTAAGACGTCTAGACTAAGGGTCGGTCGTCTGAAATCAGCAGACAGAAGGTTCTAAGACCAACCATAAAAGTTTGGACGTCTGATACAATATTCAAACATCTTAAAGTCCAAGATCAGATGTTTGATTTTCAGATTGGACGTTTGATCAAGTTGTCTGAAGCCTATCTTGATTTTCTAAGTTCTCTAAAAGTTGTCTAGGTGTCCTAGAGTTTAGAAGTGTTCCTAGGACTATAGATTAGATCCTTTGAGGCTCTTTAACATATATCTAGACACAAAGAGAAAAGAGCAAAAGAATTACAAAAGAATACATGAAAGGTGTATCTATCCTATTCTTCATCTCCTTCCTTCTCCAAGCTTTCACTCCGAGTGAAGCTCCTCCAACGAGCTCTTCCAATCCACCATGGACGCGAGCTCTGAGGTTCTTCACACTTGTATCCATTTGCAATTATCCTAAAATCTTAATTGAAATACAAATGTTAAAACACAAGTGTTTTATTATCATCAAAATTGACGATCGTGGTGCCCTAGCACCAATAGATGTATCATCTAGAAATACTCTAAATAATGTTAGTGTTTATTCGATTCAATTTGTTTGTAGTAATATTGAATCTTGTGATATATGACATGGTAAATTGAGTCTTGTAAATTTCAATTCTTTAAAAAGAATAATGAAATTAAATATAATTTCTGCACACACCATAGATAAAACTAAGAAATGCGAGATATGCATGCAAGCTAAGCAAACTAGAAAGCATTTTCACTCTATTACTAGATATACTGAGGTTCTAGATTTGGTGCACATGAATTTCTGCGAGTTTAACGATGTGTTGACTAAGGACAGTAAAAAGTATTTTATTATCTTTATAGATGACAGTAGCAGATACTGCTAGGTGTATTTGCTTAAGTCTAAGGATGAGGCATTAAGTAAATTCTTCATCTTTAAGAAAGAAATAGAAACACAAATTGAGAAAACTCTTAAGAAACTGAGGTCAGATAGAGGAGAGGAATATATGTCCAACTTATTTGATGAACAATGCTAAGCTTTTGGTATAGTTCATGAAGTGACAGCCCCATATTCTCCTCAATTTAATGAGATAGCAGAGCGAAATAATATGACCCTAACTGACATGGTCAACGCTTTCTTACAAAGCTCAGGATTACCTACTTATATGTGGGGGGAAGTTTTGAATACATCATGTCATATTCTAAATAAAGTTTCCCTCAAGCATAAGGAAAGGAGTCGATTTGAGATTTGGAGAAACATGAAACTAAGTTTGAAATACCTTAAAGTGTGGGGCTGCCTTGCAAAAGTGGTTGTCCCAGAACACAAGAGGAAGAAGTTTGGACCTAAAACAGTTGACACGGTCTTTCTAGGTTATGTTTATAATAGCTATGCCTATGGATTTTTGTTATAAAATCTGAGATTTCAAGCATAGATGTCAACACTATTATTGAGCTTCACAATGATACATTTTTTTATGATGTCTTTCCTATGAAAATTGGATTACCTCAAAATATGACCTTCAGATGATCTAGCCACCACATCTGGTTCTATTCCTAGTCAAGTGAAAAGGATGTCTTATGTGGGACTAGCTCTTCCCATTCTAAACCCAATCAAGTAGAAGAGTCTGAACCTAGGAGAAGTAAAAGACCAAGAATTGTCAAGGATTTGGGATGTGATATTACTTACCAATTCGAGAGCGATCCCCCCACTTATTGTGATGTTATGGCTTCTTCTAAAACTAAGCACTGGAAATATGTCATTAAGAAAGTCATCTCTAATGGCACTTGGGAGTTGGTTGATTTACCTTCAGAGTGTTCTAATATTAGCTACAAGTGGGTGTTTAAGAGAAAGCTCAGGCCCGACAGATCTATTAAAAAATACAAAGCTAGAATTGTAGCCAAGGTGTTCAAGCAAATGGAAGGAATCAATTATTTCAATACCTATTCTTCAATAACTGGAACAACTACTATCGGGATGCTTATTGCATTGGCTTCTATTTATGATTTCACTATCCACCAAATGGATGTGAAGATCGCCTTTTTTATAGCGATCTTGAGGAGGAGATCTATATGGACCAGCCTGAGGGATTTGTAGCTCCTAGGAATGAGAAAAAGGTTTGCAAGCTTGTTAAATATTTTTATGGTTTGAAACAAACACTCAAGCAATGGCATGAAAAGTTTGATAAGACTGTACAATCTTTTAGCTTTGAAGGTCACAAATTTGATAGGTGTGTCTACTTTATGATTAAGGGTGATATGTGTATTGTCCTATGTCTATATGTAGATAATATATTATTATTATTTGACATTAGAATTGTGAATGAAACTAACTTGTTCTTGAGTAGTAAGTTTGAGATGAAGGATAGGGGTGTTGCAAATGTGATCATGGGCCTCAAACTGATTCAATCAGTAGAGGGGATAACCATTTCTCAATCTCATTATGTTAAGAAAGTTCTTGGGAAATTTGGCCATAAAGATTGCAAGGCTATAAGCACTCCTTTTGATTCATCAAAACTCTCTATAAGAATAAAAGTGGAACGCTTGTTTCATAAATAAGATATTCACAGATTATAGGAAGCTTGATGTATTTGGTTAACTGTACTAGACTGGATATTTTTTTTTTCCTATGTCTAAGTTGAACAGATACATAAGCTGTCTTGACATACTCTCATTGGGATACCTTAGACCGAGTACTTAGGTACTTAAAGGGAATTATTTTCATTAATTTGCATTATGATAGATATCCTTTAGTTTTAGAAGGATATAGTGATGCAAGTTGGATCGATCAAATGGAAGAATCTAGGAGTAATGATGTTACAGGGTATGTCTTTATCATTGAAGGCGGTGCAGTCTCTTGGCAGTCTGCAAAACAGATCATTTTAACCCAGTCTACCTTTGAGACAGAGCTATGTGCTTTGGACATTGCTAGAATTGAGGCTGCATGGTTAAAGGGACTTCTTATAGAAATTCTGTTTGCTTGGCGAGATCGGGGTTTTAAAAAGACATTTGTTGCAGTATAAATGAAATCGTCTCGAAAACAAATAAGAATTTATTATTCGAAAACTTAGGTATTCGAGGTCGAACACAGGGAGCAAGTTGGTATTTTGAAACTAAGATCACAATATCAAATTACTCAAAAGATAATGTTCAATAATAATATCAATGCAATGAAAGCTAAAAAGATGCAAAAAGAATGTTCTCTCTTCTCCGATGTCTTCTTTCCTTGTGAATCAAACGTCTTAAATTTGCGTTGCTACAGTGCTTCTTTGATTTGCCCTTTCTCTTTCTGATTTTTGTCTTCTCTTTCTCTTTGCTCTGCGACTATGCTTCTCTTTTCCTTGTTCTTTGGCTTATTCTTCTTCTTTTCTTCTTTATCTTTCCTTGTCTTCTTCTTCTTCTTTTTCTTTTGTGGCTATGTCCCTTCCTGGCTTTGGCTTCCTTTACCTTCAGCAGTTGCCTCCTCTTCTTTTCTTCCTCTGCCTCTGTCTGTCTTCTTCTTCTTCCTTCTTTCTCTTCTTCTGTGGCTAAGTCCTTCAACTTTGGCCTCCTTCTTCAGCTGCGCCTTCCTCTTCCTTCTTCTTCTCTCTTCAGTAGCTGCCTCCTCCTCCTTCCTTTCCCTGCACAGCACAGCAAAACCTACCCCTACCCTCCCCGCGTCTCTCTCTCTCTCTCTATTTCGCTCTTAGAAATGCTCTCCCAAAGCAGAGTAATCGGGTCGGGTTTCGCGGTCTGGGTCCAGGCACACCGGCGTGGTGTAGTGCGCGAGGAGTGCTAGGTCTAGGTAATCGGGTCGGGTTCTAGGTTCGTGGGGGCAGGGATCGCGGACGAGGTGTGAGCGAGCGAGGGCGAGGGACCTCACCTCGTGTCGTGTGGAGGTTATGAGCTTAAAACACAAAAACAATATAAACGATGCCACTCACCCCTGAGTTTACGAGGTGGGACTAAATGTCCCACTCGCTTTGCTTACACCCACAAGAGGAAATCTTGCGCGATTGGAGCAGCAGCGGAGTGCTTTGGCTTCGGTAGATGGCTGATGATGTTCGCGGAGTAACGCCGCACACCTGGAACCTGATCTCCTAGAGCGGGGCCACCTAGAGCAAGCTTCACTTCTTCTCCAATGGCGGTGGAGGGCCGAAACTGAAACACACACACACGGCCTCACGACCTTGTCAAAAAACGTGGGAAGCTTCGTTGTGTCACGGCGAAGGTGCGGAGGTGGTTGGCTAGCCGCAGGGCAGCCTAAGCGTGCTTGCCTAGGTCGCTGTGGTCGTGAAGGTGGGTTAGGTCGGTGGGCGTTTGTGGAGGTGTTGGTGGTCGATGGAGGTGTGGATGGTGATCAGTGCGTGATGGCGAAGGTGATGAGGTTGGTGGCGAGGCGTGTGGAGTGGGGGAATGACGGATTCGTCTCACCGATGGTCGGCTGGAGGTGAGGGAGATGAAGGTGGACTGCGGTGTCGAGGGGTCGAAAGTGCAAATTAAGAGAGGGGAAATGAAGAGGGGAGAGAGAGGAGCTTACTGAAGGTAGTTGGATGAAGGGGGAGAGGCAGAGGACGAGCAGCACGTAGGTGCCATCATCTGGAGAAGAAACCCTAAGGTGAGGGTGATGGCGACGAGGAAGGGGTCGGAGAGGCTCGCGCGGGTACGGTGCGACGCGGAGGAGCAAGGCGGAGATGACTCTGCCACTGGTATGGTGGCAGAGTGATGAGAGGAGGGAGGAGAGGTTGCCAGAGCCTACGGGCAGATGGTTGGAAACAAGGAAGGATGAATTTCAGGGGGTATCTCCAGCCAAAACAGGCTTGGAAGAAGCGGCTGGACCTAGAGTTTCTTTTATAGGCATAGGCAGAGGGCCTTGTGCTTGGAAGGCGAGCTTCCAAGCGCAAGACTCTCGTCGGAGGTCGCCGCAGGTACGATACCCATGCCTCTCGAGCATTCGCACGAGACGTATGGTGCAAATCAGGGAATGGGAAGCTGCTCAGACGGTAGGGGATTTCTCAGAGGACCCCCCTTTCAAATCTGAGAGCAGCTCCCTGGGGAAGAGAGGAGAAATCCTCCTCTAAACTTCGCCAGAGGTATGGGTCCTCTGCTGCAATGGCAAAGGGACTAGAATGCAAAAGGTGACAAGGATGTTGAAGGGGTTTGCGTAAGGGTTTTCAAAAGTTAGGGGCCAGAATGTAATTGGGTGGACTATTTTGCAAAGTAGGTCAAGATGACCTTTCCTTTAGGTCCAAATTTTGGTACAAACTTAATTTGGACCTAAGGAATACAATGGTGAAGTTGGATTTTAGGTTTGACCACGTTTGACTGAATATTTTGCATAAAAACCTAAATTAGGTCAAATATTGAGCTAGGACCCCAATCTAGGTCAAAATCGGTTCTAAAGGCCAAAATGAATTTTTTAAACCCTAGGGGATATTTTTCCATGAATTTTAGAGGGTTTAGTTGATTTTTATCCTGACCAGAACCTTGTGAAATTAAGTGGGTTTGTTTTAGGGTTACGGAATGTCATTTAATTCTTAAATCTCACAATAACCCTTTTCTGACTAAACCATCCCACTTTTTCTCCTATTAAGTCTAATTGACCTATGTTTATCCCATGAAAAATCCCGTTGATGAACTATAATGGTAAAATTACAGTTTTACCTTTTGTTTCATGTTTTCTTCCCAGATTAGTGATCCCTTGAATTAGGCCTTTCTCTTAGTTATGTAGGAGCTTTTGTTCTCTTTTCTAGGTCGAAAAGAGCTCGTTAGGGCTCATGATGAGGTTCTCATCATACCCCCATGCCTAGCTTTTGCTAGTCCCTTAGCAAAATTTCAAGGTTTTAACTTTTGCTATAGACCATGAGTTTCTTTCACCAGTTATGATAAGTGTTTTTTCTTCTTTCTTTTGTGACTAGGTCAGAATGCCGACAATAGACCTAGAGGTACTCAAGTACCAACCAAGATCCAGACCTGACCAGCCTTAGCCTCGGTCCTCCGCGAAGGTTTTTAAGGCCCGCAAGAACTTTCCTAAGGTTCATTGGACTCCGTGGTTAAAGCACCCCTACTTGAGACATATTTTAGCCTTGATTCTGTTTACAGTGCATTTTTTTGTAAGAGAGAGAGATAGAGGATTTATTTGTTTGGAGAGTTTCTCTCTCTTTTCTTTTTATTTCTAGCTTCAGATTGACTTCTTAACACGGTTTGTATCAGATTCCTCGTTACCATCATTAATCCTCAAAGGTCCTTGGCAATCGATGCTTCGTGATAGCACCGCCCATGGCAACCCCCAGAACCCTGATTTTCGAGATTTCAAGATAACCCACCCATGGCTTTCGTGGCCGAATCCAGACCTTGGCAATCGAGATTTCGTGATAATGCCACCCATGGTATCTAAACCAGCAGAGTGCTTACATGCCCCAGTAAGATATGTAAATATCCTAAGAGACAAGCATTGAGGAGACCATATGTTGTTACGCATCTTTGAGGGGAATTTCCCGCCTCTCCGCGCCAGGAACTCATACAAATCAACTTCTGTTAATCGGCCGTTCCTAATCTAGGCAACTTTTTCAAAACATTAAAATGCTTTTTGCGTGATTTTGATCGTTTTGTGCACTGAACCAGACTGTGTGTGGATTGGGGTGCTTAGGTTACCGAGTCCTGCAAACTAAAGGTCAGTTAATGAGATCGAATACTCCCTAAGCCTTAAACCTAATACTTAAGCTTCGCATTTTCCCAACCTCTTGAGGATTATCCAGATCTTAGCGGGTACTAAGAGTCTAGCCAAAAAGGCCTAAGGTTAGCATTCCTACTAATCTCTTTTTGTGTCTCCTTAGCACTTTTCTTTGCTTTTCTTGATGTGGTCTAGAATTTCGGTTAATCCCTTAATCTCTTACTAATGATTATCTCTTTCTTTTTCATTTTGTGCTCCTTTTTTGTCATTTTGCTCCTTTTCCTCCTCGTGTTTTGTATAGCCCACAAATTTTCTCTCCCCCTTCTCAGTTTTTTTTTTTTGATATGCGATTTTTTGTTGAAACATTTTCTTGATATGAGTTTTCATACATTTTGCACTTTCATACCCCCCATGCCTATGATTTGCAATGTCCTCATTGTAAATTAGGTGGGTTCGAATTTAGCTTAGTTCATTCATTAGGACAGGTGTTGGGTGAGTGAACGGGTCGAGGTGTTTGTTGCGGACGATTTCTAGACTTGGGTACGGGTACCTGAGGTGGAGTCGGTTGTTCTAATGGATGAAACCTAAAGTGCAATATGAATTCAGCATAAAAATGTCAAGAAAGGTTTCGGATTTTTCAAAGAATGACGGGTTGCCTCCCGTTAAGCGCTGAGTTTTTCACCATCGGCTGGGCGCAATGAGCTCAGGGAGAATGGAGGATAAATGATGTCTCAGCCAAATCTGTATTGATCATGTCGATGAACGGTTTGAGTCTCTGGCCATTCATGACGAAAGGTTCGGAATCGTGGCTGAATGAACTAATCTCAACGGTTCCATTTCCAAAGATTCGTCGAACTAAGTATGGTCCAATCCATTTAGATAGTAGCTTTCCTGGGAATAATTTGAGTCGGGCATCAAAGAGTAGAACCTTTTGACCAGGATGAAAGATCTTTCTAGAAATGTGTTTGTCGTGAAAGGCTTTAACCCGCTCTTTGTAAATTCGTGAGTTTTCATATGCGTCGTGGCGTAATTCATCGATCTTGCTCATTTAAAGCCTTCTATGGGTTCCAGACTTAGAAAGATCTAAGTTGCAATTCCATACTGCCCAATAGGCTTTATGCTCCAATTTGACGGGGAGGTGACATGCCTTCCCGTACACCAGTCTGAAGGGAGACATACCTAATTGTATCTTTTGGGCTGTCCTATAAGCCCACAATGCTTCTGGAAGCTGGGATGACCAATCCTTCCTGTCAGGTCGAATAGTAACCTGGAGGATTTTCTTGATCTCCCGGTTTGATAGCTCAGCTAGACTATTAATTTAGGGGTGGTAAGGAGTCGAGATTCGATGCGACACCCCGTATTTGATCATCAGTGACCTGAACTGAGCGTTTGTGAAATGGGCCCCTCCATCAGAAATTATTGCACGTGGAATCTCGAACCGTGAGAAGATGTTTTTGTGAATGTACTTGATAACAACTTTGTGATCATTGGTTCGGGTCGGAATGGCTTCGATCCATTTGGATACATAGTCAACAGCGAGTAAAATGTATTTGAAGACGTCCGAGATAGGGAAGGGTCCCATAAAATCAATCCCTTAAATGTCAAAAATCTCGCATACCAGAATCGGCTGTAAAGGCATCATGTCTCGATGGTTCATGTTGCCCAAGGTCTGGCAACAAGTACATGTCTTACAGTGCTTGTATGCATCCTTGAAAATTGTGGGCCAGTAAAAGCCACACTTAAGGACTTTTGACGAGGTTTTGTGTCCTGAAAAATGTCCACCGCATGCCTGGTCATGGCAGAAAGAGTGTATGTCTTTGATTTATGCTTCTGTGACACATTGTCGGATAATTTGATCAGCACCAATGCGGAATAAATACGGGTCTTCCCAAAGGTAATACTTGGCTTTAGAATGCAATTTTTCCTTCTTAGCCTTCGGCCAATCAGACAGAATCTGATGTGATGCCAAGTAGTTTACTATGTTAGCAAACCATGGAAGCCCTGTATCAATAGTCAGGAGGTGCTCATCAAGAAAATGTTCCGTGATGGGTCCGGAAGGGTCAATGATCTCAGAAGGAAGGTGGGACAAGTGATCAGCTACCACATTCTGTCTTCCCGCTTTGTCGTGAATCTCAAGGTTAAATTCTTGCAACAGCAAGATCCATCGGATTAATCAAGGTTTTGCATCCTTCTTTGCAAGGAGATGCCTCACAGCTCTGTGATCCGAGTAGATGATAACATGGGAACCCAGGAGGTAAGATTTGAATTTTTCTAGGGCAAATACTACAGCTAGCAGCTCTTTCTCAATAACCGTGTAGTTACGCTGAGCCTCGTCAAGTGCTTTGCTAGCGTAGTAAATGACCACGGGTTTCCCGTCAATTTTCTACTCCAAAACCGCTTCTACAGCGAAGTCAGATGCATCGCACATGATCTCAAAGGGTTGAGACCAATCAGGGGACTGTAGGATCGGGGCTTGGGTAACTTGGTCACGAAGGATCTCAAATGCTTAAGTGAATTCCTTGGAGATTTCGAAAGGTACATCCTTGGAGAGAAGAGTGGTTAGGGGGCACGCGATTTCTGAAAAATCATGGATAAATCGACAGTAAAAATCGACCTGCCCTAAAAAAGATCAGATGTCCTTGATCGAGCTAGGCATAGAGAGTTTGGAAATCAAGTTAACCTTGGCTCGATCGACTTGGATGCCTTTCTCCGAAATCAGATGTCCCAAGATGATTCCCTCAGGCACCATGAAGTGGCTCTTTTCCCAAGAAAGAACCAGATTCACGTCAATGCATCACCTGAGTATTTGGACCAAGTGTTGGAGGCAATTGTCAAATGATACTCCAAATACTGAAAAGTCATCCATGAAGACTTCCAGATAATCTCCTACCATATCTGAGAATATGGCAAGCATGCATCGCTGAAAAGTCGCGGGTGCATTGCAGAGACCGAATGGCATCCTTCAGAACACATACGTCCCGAAGGGGCAGGTGAATGTGGTCTTTTCTTGGTCCTCTAGATGGATTGCCACTTGGTTATAACCAGAGTACCTGTCAAGAAAGTAGAAGAATCTCTTTCCCGCTAGTTTCTCGAGGATCTGGTCAATAAACGGTAGTGGGAAATGATCCTTCTTCGTAGAGGAATTGAGTCTTCTGTAATCAATGCAGACACTCCACGAGTTAGCTATATGGGTCAGTATGACCTCTCCGGTTTCAGTCGTGATGGTGGTAAGTCCTGCCTTCTTAGGCACAACTTAGATTGAACTCACCCATCGACTATCGGAGATCGGGTGGATGATCCTTGCATCTAACAACTTAATGATCTCCTTTTTCACGACCTCCTACAGATTAGGGTTCAAACGTCTCTGTATTTCTCACGAAGGTCGTGTGCCCTCTTTGGAATAGATATGGTGTGTGCAATAAGAGGGGGCTGATACTAGTCAAATTATCGAGAGTCCATCCAATGGCTCTACGATGTTGCTGGATAACAGTAATCAGACGAGATTCCTGGTCAAATGTGAGTTTGGAGTTTATAATCACAGGAAACATCTGATTGGAACCCAAAAAGACGTATTTCAGATGGTCGGGAAGAGGCTTGAGTTCCAAGACGGGATTATCAGCAGCAACGGGTGGTTCAGGGTGTGTGTCAGGAACAAGGGTCGGAGTTATGGGTGTATCTAGATCAGGTTCAGACTCCTCTATTTGCGGGTTTTGATCTTCTTGTGGTTGATCGGGGATAATCAAGTTGTCCTCAATATGCGGTTCATCAACCACGGCTTTGATATCACATATTTGTTCTATAACACCACAATTAATCCCTTGTTGGGCCTTAAAGATGTCAATCTTTAGAGTTTGGTTCCCAAATTTTAATTCTATTTGGCCCTCCTCACAGCTTATGTTGGCTCTAGCAGTAGCCAAAAAAGGTTTCCCTAGTATAATCGGTGTATCCCTTGGGTTCTCAGGTGCATCCATATCTAGAACTATAAAATCCTCCGGGAAGTAAAAATCCCGTATGCTAACAATGACATCCTCGAGTATTCCTTTAGGTGACTTGATGGATCGATCGGCTAATTGCAATGTCACCTTTGTCGGTTTAAGCTCGGACTCTTCAAAGTGGTTAAGGAGGGATGTAGGTATTAGGTTTATGGAGGCACCTAGGTCTAACAGGGCTCCGTAGAATTGGGTTTCACCAATTTTACATGAAATCAGGGGAGTGCCTAGGTCTTTAGCCTTGGGTGGGAGTTTACTCAAGATACATAGCTGACTTGCTCTGATAGTATGATCGGACTCCCACTTTTGGTTCGCAGCTTATGCTTGGGTGTACACATGTCTTTCAGAAATCGTGCGTAAGCTGGTACGTGGCGGTTTGCATCCATCAAAGGGATGTTTATCTGGACCTGTTCAAAGAGCTTGACCAGATCCTCCTCAGGAGCCATGGGTTTGGTTATCCTTTTTCCCTTGGTTAAGGTCTCGGGAAATGGAACCTTGGTTGGTTCCTCTAGAATAGGTTCAGGTTCTTGATCTGGGATAAGGGCATCCTGGATAACTATCCTAGGGCTTGGATCACTATTAAGCTTGGAGTGGTTTGGATAAGGTGGGTCTTGAGTTGCTTTACCACTACGGGTTGTTACGGAGTTTAATCTTGCCTGGTTCTAGTTTGGGGTTGGTAAAATGGGTGGCTGCTGTTGAAATCCTGTGTAAGATGTTGAAGCTTCCATCCTGTCTGGTGATGGAACAGAAGGAGCCTGATAAATCATATGTGCGTGGCCTGGATTCATAACACGCCTCTGGGTCGGCACGTTATTTGTGTTCGTCAGAGGTTGTGAAGGAAGTTTGCCCAGTTGGCGGGAATTCGCCACCTTGGTCCTTGTATTATTTTTTATTACCGGATTCATTTTCTGAATGTCAGCCAGTGTTTGAAGGATAAGAGTCATTTGATCTTGGTTTGGCCCAGATTGATAAGTGGGGTTGAGCCGAGGCTGAGACAGCTGATATGGACGAAGAGCTTGTGGATGGGGTTGATAAGGTGGTCTTTGATTATGAGAATTTCCCGCCCACTAGAAGTTGGGATGATTTCGCCATCCAGGGTTGTAGGTGTTGGAAAATGGGTCGTTCTGGATGGCGTTGAGGTCCTCGCAGGTCTAAGGAACCTTAGGAAAGTTAGAGCATGGGGGTTCAGAGTTCCCCCTACTAGAATAGAGCGGATCGGAGGTCCCTCTGTCCTGGAGTCAGACGGGGGTGGATACAGGTCCATCCCCTAAGAAGATCGGTGATAGATGTTTTGCATAGTTTTCCTCGCGAGAGATGGCTGTGCGAAAGAGTTCTACGCAAAGGTGGCTCACTGCAAATGTCGACTCAACTCATCCACCTTTTTCTCTATGATAGAGACCTTGTCCAACCGACTGGCCATCAGCTCCAAGTCGACGGATGTGGACAGGCCCTACGTCTCATGTGCTCCCCTAAGATTTGTCGATGCGTGGGCATTCGCCCGGTCGAATAAGCCCATGGAGTCATTATTGATGGAGTTGTCATCGAGAATCTCCCACACCATGTCCTCATGCTGACCCATGATATTTATTCTGTAGGTTGCATTGACGATTAATCGAATGTCTTCACGGAGTCCTTGGTAAAAAGACTGGACTTGTTCCCATTTAGGAACTTTGTGATGGAGGCACTTTCGCATGAGATCCAAGAATCGATCCCATGCCTCATGAAGAGGTTCTCCCGTTTGTTGAGTGAAATGAGTGATCTAGTGGCGCAAGGCATTTGTCCGGCCAACGGGAAAGAACTTCTTCAAAAATTCGAACTGAAGTTCATCCCATGTGTTGATCGGACGAGTCTGAGTTTGATACCAATGAGCAGCCTTATCCATGAGGGAGGAAGAAAACATCTTCATGAGCAGAATATCCCGATTTTGTGCATCTGACTTGAAGGTATGGGCTAGATGCTTGAGTTGTTTAATGTGCTGGAATGGATCCTCGGAGTTAAGCCCATGGAATTTTGGTATGGCATGAATCATATTGGGCTTGAGTTTGGAATCAGGACCTCCAGCCGGGATTCGGGCTTGAGGCTCGATTGCCATCGCAGTGGGATTATAGTGATCTCGCATCATAGGATGCTACAGTGGGTTTACAAAGTTTTGGAAGAGATCATTTAGGCGCTGAAGCTGGTGCTCAAAGTTGTTCTCTTCTTCAATGGGTTGTGCCATGATGGAAGAAGAAGGTGAACTTGGTTCTGAATCAGAGGAAAGATCTATGTGGTGGGGCTGCTACACAAACAAGGGCGTCGAGGCTTGGCCTCGGGGAGAGTGGATTTCTAAATGAGGTCTTAAGGACCTCCAACCAAACATGCACCAAAGGATTTGATGAGATCAGAATGTGCTGGACCCAATTGAGACACCCAAAATATGTTGGGTGACTATAGAGGTTCGAGGCAGATGATACCCCTTAGTCAGAAAGGTCGTCCACCTGAGAAATACTTGGGCAGCCAGAGAGGGAGAGTCCCGCGAAGACCCCTACATGGTAGAGCGTCCCCACGGGTTACAAGGTTTCCCCCACCCGACCTCTCTTGTCTCTAAGATTCTAGGTAGACCATAATCAGGACCTTGACCTCTTAAGTCTACCTTTTTTTACTTAAGATCAAGGTGCTTAGGGTTCCCCTTGAACTTTAAGTCTTTTGAGTGCAAACAGTGACCTAATTTTAAGGTTGGTTGACCCAAAGGATCAACTTCACCTCTTTATTCCTTTGAGAGCTTTTAGGTCCTTGCTTTTAGGATTCAAATGGATTAGGAGCCTGATTTGCTTAGGGTTTCTCTTGGATAGATCTTTTCAAACAAGGCTTAGGCACACCTCTTTTTGAAATTTTTGCTTCTTTGCTTAAGAGAAGATGTGTCTCTAAGAACCCTAGATTGAAATCCTTAGGTTGGCTCTATTTGGTCCAATTTAGTTGCCTCAAAAATTGGTATCTAGGGCTCAATTAAGAAGGTTTTAGCCCTAGTTACCTTAATTGGATGTGCAATTCAAAATATGTTGAAAGTAAAAACCAGGCAACTTTGGTGAATTACTAAATATGGAAGTAGGTAGCCCTAAATTGATTTTTGTTTGTTTTTTCCTTTTCAGACTTTGAGGGGATTAAGAGAGAGGGGTAATGAAAGTTTACCTGTTCCTTGGTGTTGTTGTTGTGCGGCTTCTTTTCTTTCCTCGGCTTTCCCTGAGACAAACACAACAAAAGAGAGAAATTAAGTCAGTATTGAATCAGAAGTTGTGATCAAAGCTTCTAAAATGCCCGTTGCTCCCCGACAACGGTGCCAAAAAATGTTTGCATGGAGAGATCGGCGTTTTAAAAAGACATTCATTGCAGTATAAATAAAATCGCCTCGAAAACAAATAAAAATTTTTTACTCGAAAACCTAGGTATCCGAGGTCAAACACAGGGGACAAGTTGGTATTTTGAGACTAAGATCACAATATCAAATTACTCAAAAGATAATGTTCAACAATAATATCAATGCAATGAAAGCTAAAAAGATGCAAAAAGAATGTTCTCTCTTCTCCGATGTCTTCTTTCCTTGTGAATCAGACGTCTTAAACTTGCGTTGCTACAGTGCTTCTCTGATTTGCCCTTTCTCTTTCTGATTTTTGTCTTCTCTTTCTCTCTTCTTTCTCTTTCTCTTTGCTCTGCGACTGTGCTTCTCTTTTCCTTGTTCTTTGGCTTCTTCTTTTCTTCTTTGTCTTTCCTTGTATTCTTCTTCTTCTTTTTCTTCTGCGGCTGAGTCCCTTCTTGGCTTTGGCTTCCTTTACCTTCAGCAGCTGCCTCCTCTTCTTTTCTTCCTCTGCCTTTGTCTGTCTTCTTCTTCTTCCTTCTTTCTCTTCTTCTACGGCTAAGTTCTTCTTCAACTTTGGCCTCCTTCTTTAGTCGCGCCTTCCTCTTCCTTCTTCTTCTCTCTTCAGCAGCTGCCTCCTCCTCCTCCTCCTCCTTCTTCCTTTCCCGACACAGCACAGCGAAACCTACCCCTACCCTCCTTGCATATCTCTCTCTCTATTTCGCTCTTAGAAATGCTCTCCCAGAGCCGAGTAATCAGGTCGGGTTTCGCGTGTCCGGGTCCAGGAGCACCGGCATGGTGTAGTGCGTGAGGAGTGCTAGGTCTAGGTAATAGGGTTGAGTGCCAGGTCCGTGGGGGCAGGGATCGTGGACGAGGTGTGAGCGAGCGAGGGCGAGGGACCTCACCCCGTGTTGTGTGGAGGCGATGAGCTTAATGATAGACTATAATCACAAACAGCACCACAAAAGAGTAGCCAAGTTCTCAACACAATTATCACAACCACAAGGAAAGACAGAAAGTAGAACTCCTACTTTAGAAATGGATAATAATTGTAATGGAAAGAATCAAGTCACACTACAACAGAAACAAAGGGAAACCTACTACAACTGGGCTCGACTAGGGCCAGCTCCCTCTACAGCCGGGGGTACTGGCTGCTCACCTTCCTGGCTTGAACATAAGTGGTAGTTGTTAGCAAAAAGCTAAGTAGAGTGACAAATATAAAAATCAACAAATGTAATTTAATTTAAAAGCAGTAAACATTCCAGGAAATTGTAAACGTTTTACACATTTTCATATTTTGTTCCAATTTCTAGGTTGTAGTTGTTTAGTGTTTCTAATATTCTTACAAGTGTTCTTGTTATCTCTTGGTTCACATATTCCCTAACGAAACGATCTTACTGCAATTTTTCCTGTGATGCAAAACGTGCATGTGGTACTCTCCTGGTCGAGAGAACACCCTGTGTTTGGTCTACACCTGGTCTACCACCTCGGGGTCATGGTCGCGACGTAGCGGTGACTACGGTACGCGCGATAGACACACGGGAAGCTACCCCACACTGGGGCGCAGTCAGTCCTTTCCGCTAACGGGTACGCTCTAAGTCGTACAACATAAAACATAACAGGGTTCGTGCCCCTCACCAATTTGCGTACCCTCACCCGACTATCTTGGTTGGACCAGTGGGTCTAACAGGAGTCGGTGTAAGGAGGCCATTCCTACCCTAGGTCCTAACTCAAGGTAAAGCTAGCTCTCTCTCTACACAAGGGGGTGAATAGCTCTTCTCAATACGTGTGTACACGAGGGTCAGCTCGCCCCCACACTAGAGCGCAAACAACAGTCGTGCTTTACACAAGGCGAAAGCAATCCATCACTATCAAAGTTTCATACCACGACAGGTAGGTTATTCTTCCAATTCTCTCTAAGGTTCATTTATAACTCCTTGCATTCCTTTTCAATCATCAGCGAACAACATGCATTTCCTTTCTTATTCAAATTTCAAACATGTATGTAGACAGTTAAGTGCACTATCTCAACCATTAGGGTTTTCATTATTCATAACAAAAATTTATCACTTCTCATATGTATGACAAGTGTGAATCTTATATACTGGTAGCTAGGGCATGCACGCGTGTGCGTAAGTCTATAAGACAAGGCAATTTTCATTTTCTTTCACGACATGCATATACAAAATTGTAGTATTACTCTAAGTAGCTAATGTTAACATGTATTTAAAATGGACTAACTACATCGATACAAGGAGAACCACTCTACCTAGGGGTACGGAAGATATGAGGGCACGAGTGACTGATCCCTATGCCTCTGCAGGTCCCGTACGTACGAAGGACTCAAGGCCTACACAAATTCAATGGTCAAATGGAGCATTAAATGCATTGATCGACGTTTCAGTATGCTAAAATAGTTCAAAATAGTGTAGAAATGATTCCAAATGGTAGGAAGTTCCAAGAGCATTCCAACGATACCTTGTTTGCACGATTCCGACCTTGTTTGGGCCTTGAACCGGGTCGGGTCGGTTCAATTAGACCGAACCGACCGACCACCTTCTTCAGGAAGCACCTGATGCTCGTATCAGAAGTCTAAGACACTCCTCAGGCATCCAACGGATGTCCCGATCATCTTTGACCCACTCCAAGCATCCAACACCCCATCCGGACATCTAAAATGAGTGTCTTCCCTGTTCTCGCGCAACAGACCTGCTCCTCTCCTACACAAAGCCGTCTGCAGCGTGACCTCGACTTCGCGCCGTGCGACCTTGACCTCGTGCAGCGCCCTCGGAGCCCACTCTCGACTGGAGCTCCGCCTTGCCTCGCTAACTTCGTGGCAAGCTGTTGCTCAACGCTCGTGCTTGGTGAGCTGCTGCTCTGCCACCCTCGCGCAACAGCACCCCGCAGTGCAACCTCGCACAGCTGCCATTGCTTCGCCCGTAGCTGCAGCCCCGCCCCAGTGCTTACGCGTCACTGGAGTGGCTGCAAGCTCCCTTCCCCTCACGCAGCTCCTCTCCTGCTCACCCTCTCTCTTGTTGGAGGTGGAAGTGGAAGAAAAATAGGGCACGCCACCCAAGGTGAGAGTGTGGGGGGAAATTAGGTTTACAAGGGGTTTTTATGGTGGGGTTGGGTAAGGTTTTATGTGGGGAAAATTGTGGATTTGATTCCCCCTCGAAATTGTTCTTCCACAAGGAGCCCACAGAATAAGATCCAGGGGCGTTAGAATCTTGGTAAACACCTCGAAAGTCTGAGAAACTAGCGGGGACCCCTGTTAAGGGTCATTTCACCCATTGGGAGTTCACCTGTAACAGCAACCCAACCTAAATGAGTGGAGATCCCACAACGTAAGTTCAATGTGGTAACAACAAGTTGTATGGTGAACTGGTTGGCACACATTGTTAGATGTTTTTACATCTGAGTCCAATCCCTAGAAGCCTGAGTGCCTTAAGCTACAAATTTAGGAAGAGCAGAGGCTCTGAATAGGTTCAAGCCTTTATTGTAGGATGTAAGTAGTGCATCCTTGGAGAACGCCACCTATGTGAGCATTACTGTGGGTTGCAGGTAAGGGAATAGGGTCTTTCCCGATTACACTAATGAAACGGGATATGGTGCATGGCCCTTAAGAGCACCAACCCTGAATATTATCACCGAGAATTTCATTCCGTTGTCACCATTATATACCCTACATCAAAGGTCTAGAGTTTAAGACTAGTTTCACTTTATTCTTATGGTGGTGAAGGTGGATGACTCAGGTAAGGATACAAACTGAAAGGTACCTTTACTAAAAGTAGAGTGTGGTAGTCGAGGAATTTATCATTGAATTTTAACGATGAATTTGTGGGGGATTGTTGAATTTGAGAGCCTAATTGCATCAATTGGGATGCAATTGTTATAGGGTGATGTAGGAAATCATGTTGAAATCAGTGAGATTTGGGGGAAGTTTTTAGTCCCATACTGGAAGTTGACAAATCTCTTGGTGGGTATAAAAGGTCTCTACCTCTCATGGCTTATGTAGCAAACAATGAGAGATGGGGCTGGGAACCACACACGCACGTGCACGTGCCCCGCCCTTCCCCGGCTCTAGCTCGAGCTCGGGCTCAAGTTTGGGTGAGAATCAATTTGGAACTTGGAACTTGGACTCTTTTGCTACAGATTTTAAACTCAGGATTTTGACTTGGATTGGTCGATCAAAATGTAAAATTGGTCGACCAATTATTTTGGTCAATCAATGAATTTAGTTTGGTTGATCAATTAGTTTAGTCGACCAAATAGTGAAGTTTGATCGACCAATTATTTTGGTCAATCAATGAATTTAGTTTATTTAATCAATTGGTTTAGTCGACCAAATAGTGAAGTTTGATTGACCAATTGTTTTGGTCGATCAATGAACTTAGTTGGTCGATCAATTGCCGTATTTCCATAAAATAGGAATTTTCATAAACGCCTGGTCGTGGACTCTATATAAGGGTCGCGATGGGGCTCTCATTTGACACACAACAAAAGCTAAAAACCTCTCTGCACTCTCTCCCCCTCTCTCATTCTTGTCTCTCTTTCTTGGTACATTCGTTCTACGTGAGATTGGTAGAAAAATCTCCAATCACTTTTGTCAATCTTGCACAAGGAGATTAAGAGATCCATGAGAAGTTTTTGGTTGATTAAACCATTAAATTGGAAGATCAATCGGGAATTTGGTTGGAAACCAAGTTACCTCGGCTTCGTTCTCTTGAGGTGGTTTTCGAAAACGTCCAAGATTGGAGTACGCTGAATCTTGGAGGTGGATCGTTATATCTTGGGAGGAGTTCATCAAACCTTAACGCGCCGGTATTGTGGGGGGCAATACCTTCTCTAAATGAAGTCATTAATGGGCACTTCGATCAGAGTAAAATCTAATCCATTCTCATTTTGTTTATTTGTACAATTGCATGTTATTTGTTCTTTATTTTATTCTGGTTCTTGTCAAATCTTGTTTGGCCTGCTTTATTTAATATTTTTTATTTATGCGAAAATGTTGAAAATGCATGTATTTTTATTTATTTATTTCTTGTATGCATTTATTTCAACATACTCATCACGAGTATTTGTAGTTATGGGGTACAGGTTTGGACTTAGGCTTGATTTGGCTAAAACCTGTAAGCTTTGAATACTGGTACTCACATTCAGTACTAGTACTTATTAATTACAAGAGGAGTTCAGAATTTTGTCACTCAAAATTGTATCTCACAGGTATCGGTACTTGACCATTGGTACCGGTACATGTAGAGAACTGTAATTAGGTATCAATTCTCAAAATCAAGCTTGTACTCAATGATAACACTATATTTTATGGTGATAATTTTGCCAATCGGAGTTTCTCTTAAGGATAATATGCACAAATAACACATCATAAATGGGCATGGGAGCATTACATGCATCGCACATTGAGATTGCTTATAATTCAATGTTAATGGCCATTTGTACAAGTTTATGTCAAAACAGGCCTCAGATGAGCTATCGGACCGCACGGATGGATTTAGAACGACGAACGGAGTCCAACGGATTCAAAATCGACCAAATATGACATCCGAAGCTCATGCAATTGGCCCAAGAAGTGGTGATCGTTGATCATCATGCCATGTGGTGCAAGATCGGTGCATGCCAACCACCGCCCCACTTCCTCCATCAGCCGCAAGATGAATCTCAACTATTTGATCTTCGATCGGACGGCTGAGAACGAATTTCAGCAAACGCCCTCCTAGCGCACAGCATCGCTTCATCGCGCAGGAGCAATCCACAGCCATCCGATCTCCTATCGGATGACTGAGGTTTAACGGAGAGTGCGACCATCTCACACGCGTGCCGCAACGGTCATTGACCCTCCTCACACACCAGGCGCGCGTGTTAGAACCGCAATCGCTTACGTCCACGCGCGCAATCAAAGTTCAGCCGTTGATTCGCATGCGGACAGAGCGGATGAAGGCACGCGGCGCGATCGCGAGCGTTCATTCCTTACGCGTGCGATGACGCACGGGGCGTGCACTGTGCAAGTGCGATCCGTGAGCGTGCCCTCCGCGTAATCTCAACCGTCCGATCTTTGATCGGACGACCCTGAAGGCGCGCACATGGATCGCAAAGGAGAAGAGTAGGTGCGCACGTTAGACCGACGGGCAGGGGTCTACATCGACACTTTCTGCACGATTTTAGCGACGTCCCAGATGTCGCTAAAGCCCTTACCTAAATTAGAAACTCCTTCCTATATAAACCCCCTCCAACCACCCATGTAAAGGCATTCATTACACTTGCAAGCCTTCTACCTTACTCCTAGCTACCCTTAGCACCTTTTTGCACTCACCGGAGTCGACGAGCCGCCGACGGAGCCTTCCTCTACCGCCGTGGCTGTCTCGTCGTCTCCTTTCTCTTTCTCTCTCTCTCTTTACGCTAACATTACTTTACTTTTGTTTAAGCATTTGTCTATTGTTGTATTTATGAAAACTCAAGTTGCATGTTGAATGATGTTGGCTCTCTTTTATCGAGTTTTCTTTCATCGTGATTTGCATGAACGCTATGAGCAAAATATTCTAACCTGACTCTCTCTCTCTCTCTCGCTTTTCTCTCCCGCATTTTCTCGCGCGCAAGCAAAAACCCACCATTTCCGTGACAACTAAGTGACAGAAAAACCCGCTTTCATGCCTCCCTGTGTTCGACACTCGGACTCACGTCCATTCTTATATTTAAAACTGACGTTGCGAACGCGATGCTACAAGGACCTAGTTAAACAAACACGTCCTGACACATCACTCAACATGTACTGGTACTTGGCATGAGTACTGGTACAAGTCATAAGTGTCGGTATACCTGGTGTATTGAACAGGTACACAGTTGAACTTGAATCCTAAACTGTAAGTCACAAGTATTGGTACTTGGCATCAGTACTGATACTTCTTGGATATGGGATCAGAACCTATATCCTAGTGATATTGGTACTAATGTACCAGTATCGGTACTCATTGAGTATTATATATTGGTACTAATGAATCAGTACCGATACTCATTAGGTATGAAGTTCTGCTGATGTTAGATATTGTTCAGGTCTATCATAAGTTAGAAGTGGGTTACTCATAGTTTAATTGCTAACCCCTACATGAAGAGGGTGAGGGTGAGGATGAGGAGTAAAGAGTTGTGGGCATAGGTGAAATGGGGGAGTGGGGAAAGGGTAGAAGCTAGTGAGGTGGAAGGTAGTAGTGTAGGAAGGGTTGTAGCTGTTGCCACCAAAGAGGGTGGAAGAGGAGGGGGAGGAAGCAGGGAAAGGATAGGGGAGAGAAAAAACAAGTTTCTTAGGCAAAAAATGTAAAGTTTCATTATTTAGGTGTCCATCATAGTTAAGTTTAATGATGCTAACTAAGTGACAATTACAAAAATAATATCACATTTTCATGGCATTTAAATCAATATTGAGAAGTGAATGGTAATAAAATAATTTTTAATATTTTCAATGTATTTATATAAAAATTCTTTTCATCATCCATATCCAAATAGTATTTTATTATTCAATTTGGATGTTTACATTTTTGATAGATATTTAGATCTTAATTAAACCTAAGCCATATAAAGTAGTTGATGCTTAATTTATAAGCACATCTATAATTCTATAGAAGGGGTATGGAACGGTTATTGTCCATGCCCTTGTTCATTTATTTTTATCTTTTTTTATTTCATCTGCTATAGTATGTCTTTCTTATCTATTTTTTTTTACGCTTATTTTAGTTTTTTTACACACTGTTTAGCGTGTACATTTGTTTCGAATTTTGTATATGCCATTGACTTTCTTATCTTATGCTTTTCCATTAAAGACCAATATTTAGTATGTTTTTATAGGAGTATGAAATAATACATATACAAAATCATACAATATAAATATAATATAAGACATCGATTGGAAATCACAATGTATTGGATAATGCATTTTGCAACACACGTTGTTTTTTATTTCTGATCGATTTTTTTTTCATCGGTCGAAAATCAAGATACATTAGACAATGTATTTTGCAACGTACAGTTTGTTAGTTTTCTATTGATCTAAAACTAAGATGCACCGATTGTAAATCATATTAGACTTTTATATGATTGACTTTTGCACTCATACAGTGATTTGCTTTTGCACTCCTGCACATTAATACTTGTGAAGGGGCATAAGTATGAAATTAAGCAATTTTATGAGGGCCTTTATGAAAATATAATATGTATAAGGGTGTATATGCAATATGCTTAGATGGATGATATTAACTTGGGAGAGGGGTGATTGGTCTTCTAGATTATGATATAATACTACATGTATGTCTTGTGGTTGAATGCATTGGATGGCATTTAGATGGAAAAAAGACTCTTCCATGGTAAGGCCCTTGTATCACTATTGGAGGAATGGGGTCGTCAATTTGAGTCTTACCAACGCTAAATTTACCCGTAGACTGTAGAGTTGGGGTGCTTGTGGTCTCCCAAAGGCTACCTCGCAAGAGGGATCCTTCTCATTGCAAAAAAGATTATAGTCAAATAAACCTATCATCTTTATCCTTGTGCCCTCCCACTTACAATCTTTGAAAGCATCGATTCATGACTTCAGAATGATTGTCTCTCTAACCCCTTGTATGTATCAATACTCTTTAAAAGTTTCTTCCCTTTTTATTCACTCCCTACCTTCTTTCTCCATGCTTTCGTCTTCCCATCCCTTTTTCCTTCCCCAACTTAATTCCCACTAATTTGCATGGATGAAATAGAGGAGATAATAAAAAAGCTGAAAGATATGGTATGCATTTAAGATTCTTGTACTTTTGATTCCTTTGAAAAACTATATTATCAAACCTATATGATTTGAAAAGACATCTATGGCTCATGATATACACAAAATAAATCATTATAGATGTTGATTCAAATGAAAGATTAATAATAGTTTAGAAAGTCCACGATTTCTTTAGAGACCTCGACAACAACAGGTTGTTGAGAAAATTTACATTGCAGTTGAATAAGATTTGATTATGATAGATATCGAAGGACTCTATGTAATATTATAAATCTTAAATAGAAATTCTATAGCTTAGTATTTGTCAAACACTTGTTAGATTAAAATTCAACTTATGGACTAGTATATGTAAATAAATATAATCAAATGATAACAAGATATGTGACTGTCATCTTAAATTCATTTCAGAGTGATTAAAGTAAGTTGTTTTGAGTGTAAGGGCATAAATGCAAACGGTTTAGTGTGGTGTATTAAACACATGTGCAGAGACCTGTTTTGTGATTAACACTTCCTCGACAGGCAGAAGTGTATATCACCCATGCAATTAGTTAGACTAATTGCATTTTTCTAAGGGGTCGTGGTCCCCATCAGACCCATCAACCCTAATCTCTGACCACCCATGAGCACAGAGAAAGGAAGAGTGAGAGGCCTCTAAGGAGGAAGAAGAGGACGGCTGGAGAGGAGGAAGATTATCTTTTTCTAGCACAGTCCGTCAGAATCCACGGTGGGATCTATTGGAAGACCTATTACCGCAACCTTTTGGTTTTGTTTCTAAGATGAGCACAGGTATGATCTTCTTCCACAAGTAGTTCTTAGTTTCTATACATGTGCATGATGCTGAATCAAGGTAAATCAATGTTTTGTGTATTGATGTCTTCAGTTTTATACATGGTTCTTTATCTATTCACATGTTCAAATATTTCACCTAGTTTACATCCTTGATTAACAAAAGATTAAAGGCCATTTTATATTCTTGCAGAACTTAGAAACTCTTTTGTAACCGTCACATGTACCAGTACCCATGACAAGTATTGGTACAGACTAGATACTGTTTTGAAATTAATGTGAATTGTAGATTGCTTGTACTGGTACTCTTCATAAGTACCGGTACATGCAAGCTCCAGATCGACTTCAGGTCATCCTAAGTCTAATACTGAGACTTACATATACCAGTACACATGCATCCGACATCAGGTTATGGACTTGTAGTCATATGAACCTGTAGCTTATAAGTACCGGTACTCATCATGAGTATTGATACTAGTAGGTTATAGGTGGTGTATCAAGTACTCAACAAGTACCGGTACTCTTCATGAGTATCGATACTCGTTGAGACAAGTTACTTATTGGAGAGATATCAGTACTCTACAAGTATTGGTACTCATAGTACTCTACAAGTATCGATACTCAACATGAGTACCGCTACATAGTGAATACTGGACAAGTACTCACTAGATATGAGTTCTGAATAGTGACCTATGCGTACCGGTGCTTGGCATCAGTACTGGTACTCATTTTAATACAGAACTCTTGTTTGTGACTAAAGGATACCGATATTGGTTCACCAGTACTGATACTCAGTGCATGTGATACCAGTACTGGTCTACCAGTATCGGTACCTATTTAGTATAAAGTTCAGATGAGACAAGTTACAGTTCAGGTCCATTATAAGTTATAGGTGGGTTAATATCTGTTAAGCTTCTGAGGATTTAAGGAATAACACCAACAACACTAACTTAAGATAATAAGCAAACAAAAATATGAGCTAATGGAAGAGAACAAGAAATGGAATAGACATTAAACTAACAAAGTTTACTAGCATAGATAGCTAGCATGTTGTATAGTCAGCCATGGTATGGCAACAAATTGAACTTTGTGTGAGGACCTAGTAGTCGGATAAGGCTACATGCTAGCAGGCTGCAACTTTTACTTAGCAACCCATTAAGCCAAATAAGATTTTTCTAGAATTTACATATCAAAAGCATTGTAAGTTATAAATGAATTGAATTCAAATAAATGATGGTTGAATCATTCTTTAAGAGTAAGTATATATATAGTTGAATGTATTTTATACATGAAACCACAAGTTTCTAGCTAAAGGGAAAGTACATTGAGCGCTAGTTGGTAGATATTCGTAAAAATAATTGACAACTCAAGGGGACCATATCCGTAGAGGACAATGAGAACTCTAGAAAGAATGTATCAAGCTAGTGGATATCCAATTAGATAAGAAACAATTGTCATAAAAAGTTTATTTTCAATAATACGTGAGTTCTAAGTTCTGGAGATTTCAATTTTGAGTAAATCAGTTACTCCACTAAGATAAATTGAGATTTAAGTAATTCATATGAACTTCAAGAAAAGTTTTGTGACCTAAAATTTGCTTTTAAACCTTCTCTTGCTAAGTAGAATGGATTTTTTTGAGAAAGTTCCCATTTCCCTTTTTTTTTCCTCTAAATTTTTCTATTGAAGTTCCTTGATTTGATTAAGAGATCTTTGAAATTAAAGTGCTATAAAGTTTGATAGTGTCTTAAAGGAGATAAGAAATGATTTAGGACAAATGCTAAGTTGTTTAGGTGCATTTGGAGTGCATGATTATCTTTATCTACACACAATTCTCCTTACTATATATCATTACTAATTACAACATACATACTTGACTATCGTAAAGTCCTAAAATTTGGATTCTCAAGTTATTTTGGAGTTAAGCGCATCGTTTTAGACCCATTAGTACTTGTTGGGTATGGATTGGATCAGAATACCTTGTAAAAGGTAAAAAACTTGTATTTCTAGTTAAACCTTGTCATACGTATTCAAAATAGTTCACATATGATATTGTTAGATCTATCTTATTGTAAGCTTGCCAACAATCCTTATCTCATAACATTTAGAGATCTGTAACTCAAATTATGTACAAAACAACTTAAATGAGCAATATGCATAAATACACTGAGATCTAAGGATATTTTAGTTAATTTTGACTTTCTAAATCTTAAAATTAAGATTAAGTGACCTATAAAAAGCCTAATTAAAATTTATAGCCGCTATAAGTCTCCTTTGTCACACACCTTACAAGAAGAAAGATAGAGGAGAAAGAAGAAAAGAGGGAGAGAAGGACAAGGAAGGGTAGGAAACTCCCCCACTTAAGGCAGGAGTGTCCAATCATTTTCTTCTTTGTTGGGATGACTGCTTGATGTAAATACCCTCTTAAAGAAACTATAAGGGACCAGTTGACTATTTAAGTAAATATTTACCATTTTTACTTAAAACAAAGGAAGGATAGGAAACTCAAGAGAAGCAACCCAAGAGGCAGAACCAGTCTTGACGAACGAAGTAAATCGGAAGTCAAGTTTTTCAGGCAGTGTTGGCCCTCACATAAATATTTCAATTAATGTCAATGCCCTTCAAAAGTATATTATATTAACTTATAATGTAAATTTTTGTATCCCAATAAAATTTAACTGGTTTTCATTTGATTCCCTTTTTTTTAGTATAAGTACAAACCACGAAGAATGATATTGAAGTTTAATGATAGGAGTGCCAATTTTGTATCATGATAAACTTTAACTGATCTTTCTTATCTTTTAGTACAAATACAAACCACAAAGCTTAGGATTTAATTTTAAGACCAAATATCATGGATCCTTTAGAATCATAGAAAATGCGGACAAGATTGTGGTTAAATCTAGCAGAGTATATTTTAAATAAGTTATTCTGGTGATTAAAATGCTTACCCATAAAACAGACATGAAAATGTTGTGACAAAGAGATAAATTCTTTTTCTCCCCACTAAACTCCATGATATTTTTATCATTTATACCGAGTTAATATTAATCTAAACGTACGGCCAGGGCTTGTGAAAAACGATGTTTGTATATGGGATCGTCCAACCGATGGGTCTAAAATAAGATGGGCCGATGTCTGGAAAGATATAAACAGCGCATTCTGCCTTAATGGACCTGCAGGCTAAAGCCCCACAGGCAAAGCCCAAGACGTTTCTGTGGCCTTTAATGCCAAATTTCCAATATGCCATCCGAGTCCATTTGGGTTCGAAGTTGATATCTTTCTTTATTAAACTTAGCTTGATTAGGATACAGTCCTACAAAGGAAAATTAGAGCATTGCATTATAACTACAAGGAATATAAATATAGGAAATCGGTTCTGAGTGGGTTTGGATTTGGGTCTCCCAACCCCGATAGCAAGGCTTAGTTAGGGCTATAAGCCCTACAATAAGCCTTATAATAATCTTCTCATGGATATCATATCGAAATCTGCGATCCTGCAGAAAAAGACCTTGATTAAATGCTTCATCAACAACCATGTACCGTAAGAAAGGGGGCGTTGATCAGGTGTGTGGGCTGAGCTCTTCATTGTACAAGAAAGACCGGTTAGATCAGCCTATTTTTCTGTTGGGCTTATCTTTTCTTACGAAGGTATAAGACCCCTCGAACGTCTCATTCTTTTATTTAAGATATGTGTAAATGTCATTGAATTCGACAACTGATGGATATTCTGATATGAACGTGACTTATCTTATGAATTTGCCCTCGACATCTTACGAATTTCTATTCATGTTTGGAAAAGCCAATCCTATTCGCAAGGTAATTTCTTGGATCATGGGTGTGGGCACAAAAATGTAAAAGGTGATACATTTTTGTAACACAAAAGGGTGGGGACAACTAAAAAAATAAATTCGGAAGGGGGAGATCATGTTGCAAGTTTTTTATTCACTCAAAAAAGTAATGTTCATATGTGACGAAGTCTAACATCGTTAAGAAAAGTCATCACTATTTCTAAATAAAAAGTGTATGTGTGTAAAATAATTTTATAATGGTACACAACCATTAAAAATTACTTTTAGAATCATTTTGTACATATGCAAAATAACAAAATCACCTTTGTAATAATTTTGTATCGGTAAAAAATCACTTTCAAAATCATTTTGCATAGATGTAAAACCACAAGGTACACTTTAGAATCATTTTGCACTGGTGCGTTTTGGTTTAAAATAAAAAATAGACCTTGTGCTCATTAACTTGCAAAGTGATAATAGCTCTTTTAAGTAAGATGGAGCCTACCATATGATAGAATTTATGTAACGACCCGATTCCCGAGTCCCTACGAGACACGAGAACCGGACCGACTCGACTAATCCCAAGACCCAGTCGTCCAACGAGGAAGTAACCAAAAGACAGTAAAATAAACCACATTCAGCATGAATATAACTAACAGTAAGAAAGTACAGCAGTAAGGAAAGAAACTACTACAGTAGGCACCACCACAACAGTAAAACAACAGTTATCATATAACAAAAACTGCAGGTAAAGAAGGTACAGCGGAAACAAAAACTACTCACTAGAACAGAAACAAAAAGGGGTACAAAGCTGGGGTAACTCTACTGGACCCTACTCGGCCCAGCGTCCTCTGCAGCCGCCGACCCTGGCTGCTCAACACCTGGTCCTGAAAAAGGTAACGAGTGTAACATGTCAGCAAAACGCTGAGTAGAGTGGCAAACTAACTAAAGGCAACAGTAGAGTGTACAGTAGCTGTTATGTTCTATTACTTCCTTTATTTACATCTTTCACTTTTTCTCACTATTTCATTTACTTCTCAGATCCTTTACTTGATCTCGGGTGTCCTCGTGGGACGATCTTGATTGCAGTCTTTTCCAAAAGTAGAAGTAGCACGTGGTGCTCTCCTGGCCGGGAGAGTCCCCCGTGGTGATCCTACCCTCAGTCAACCACCCCAAGGTCACTGACAGACGTAACGGTGACTACGGCACGCGCGATAAACGCACAGGTAGCTAGCCCGCACTGGCACGCGGTCAGTCGTTTCCGTTAACGGGTGCGCCCAAAGCACAGCACGGAACCAGGGCAGAGCCCTCTCAGTAACAGGGGTCCAACCCCTCCACAGTAACCAAACCGGGGCCTTGCCCCTCCACAGTCCACGCACCCTCGCCTGACTACCCTGGTTTGCCCTAGTGGGCCTAACAAGTCGGTGAAGGAGGCTAGCAGAACCCCGGGGCCCGTGGGGTAGCTAGTACTCTCCTAACACTACTAGCTCTCCTCGGTACTACGTACACGAGGGCCAACAAGTCGGTACAGAGCGGCCAAGCCTAACCCCGGGTCCTTGGGGCGGCTGGCCCCACTCTGGACTAAACAGGTACTTCCCTTGGTACTGCGTACCCAAGAGACAGTACAACTACATCTCAGTTCCATTCCCTTTTCCTTTCCAGGAGTTCCACTCCTAATTCCCCGTAGGGTTCCAGCTCTTTATCTCAGAACATCATATGTTTCACTTTCCAGATTCGCGTTCTCAAATTCCATGATCTCAACATGTTTCTTTGTTCATAACAGACAGTTGTTAATTAAATTCACAGGCAGCTTTATATATTCCTTTCCATTTTTTTTTTCAAGACTGCAGTAATATACATTCCACTAGTTTTTCCATCCTAGGATTCATGCCATATCCTAGGATCTATCATACAATCTAGTTTTCCGGCCCTAGGATTCATGCAATGCCCTAGGTTCTAGTTATGGTTCCATACTTTAACAGATTTTATTAATACTTAAAGCCACTCTACCAGGTACAACGGGAGTAATGGGGGCGTGATCGGGAATCCCGCGTGCCTCCGCGACTCTCAAGACTGCAACCGAACGAGGTCCTTTCACAAGGATCAAACACAAGGAGTGTCTCAAAACAGTGTATAGCTACCGTAGGCGGGTAGAGGAATAAATTCTGAAACGAACGCAACTCGAATCGCGGAAAACGGAGCCCAAACGGGCCCTAAACGGGTCGAGAAAGACAATACTGTGCAAAATCAGACGTCTGGAACTCCTTCCAGACGTCTTAAACGGTGGATCAGAGAATTACCTGTTCGGCTTGGTTCCCCGGACGTCCAGAAGTCTGTGGGGACGTCTCTCCTAGATCCCAGACGTCCGATGGTCACTCCGGACGTCTGGAGGTCACTCCCGCCGTCTGGTACAACTTCCAGACGTCTGATTCGCAAAGGATGACGAATCCGAACACCTGCGCACAGCCAACCCTCCTCCCTCAGTACGGTCAGTTGACAAAAAGAAGAAGAAAGCGGAAACTCACCTTTCAGGCGTCTGTATGATCTCACAGACGTCGACCTTGCCGTCTGGATATCAATCCAGACGTCTGATTCTGGAAAATTTTCCAGAATCAGAACCTTGCTCGGCCTCCGCTCGCGACGCCGCCCGCGTCGCACCTCGCGCGTCCGCTGCTCTGCCCGCAGCAGGTCCCTCTCCGCGACGCTCTGCGCCCCCTGCGCCCTCCGCCGGCCGGCCAAGCCGCTCCTGGCGAGCTCGCCCTCACGGCAGAGCCCCTCCCTCGCACGCCGCACCTCCTCCGCGCTCACTGCGGCTGCCGCTGCCGCTGCGCCCTCGCGTCCGCTCGCTCTCGCGCACAGGCAGGGGAAGAAGGAGGAAGATGGTGGAGACGGGAGGGGAGGCGCGCCCCCCCTTTTAACGCCTCGCGGAGAGGAGAGAGAAGGCGGTCGCAGTCGCCTGCCGCCGCAGAGAAAGAGGCAGGATCGCAGGTCTGCGCGCACAGGCGCGCAGACGAATATCCCGTGCGAGCATAACTGTTCGCCAGACGTCTGTAAACTATCCCGGACGTCTGGTCAGACGTCTGGATGTGATCCCAGACGTCTTTACAGACGTCTGGGCCACCTCCCAGACGTCTTAAAAGACGTCTGGGGCACGCGCTCGTTACAATATAACAAACTCAAAGGAAGTTTCGTCCCCGAAACTTGCGCCAATTAGGGTGCGGGAAGAAGGTGTCCAAATAGCCATAACAAACTCAAAGAGGACCGAAGCCGGTCCGAAAAGACGTACCCGCGAAAAGCTCCGGGTACCGCTCCCGCATTGCCGCCTCAGGCTCCCAGGTAGCCTCCTCGTACCGCTGGCTCATCCACAAAACCCTTACCAGGGGTACTTGCTTTCGTCTCAACCTGCGGACGGCTCGGTCTAGGATCTGCACTGGCCGCTCGGGGTAGGTCAGGTCGACGCTCACCTCGACGCTCTCGTGACTCAGTACGTGGCTGGGATCGGCTACGTACTTCCTGAGGTTGGACACGTGGAACACGTCGTGCACACCAGAAAGCTGCGGGGGAAGGGCAAGTCTGTAAGCAACGGGTCCAACCCGCTCCAGGACCTCAAAGGGCCCCACGAACCTCGGCGCGAGCTTCCCTCTCACCCCAAACAGCTGTAATCCCTTCATGGGCGAAACACGAAGAAAGACGTGATCCCCAACCTCGAACTGCACCTCTCTGCGTCTGCGATCTGCGTAGCTCTTCTGTCTGCTCCTGACAGTGCGGAGTCGTCTGTGGATCTGCTCAACTACCTCCTGACTCTGCCGGATCAACCTGGGGCCAACCTCCCACTTGGTCCCCACCTCAACCCAACTCAAGGGTGCCGTGCATTTCCGTCCGTACAGAGCCTCGTAGGGAGCCATGCCGATGCTCGAGTGATAACTGTTGTTGTATGCAAACTCTGGCAGGGGCAGGTGCTCCTCCCAAGAGCCCCTCCAGTCTAGTACACAGGCACGCAAAAGATCCTCAAGTGTCTGTATCGTGCGTTCCGACTGTCCGTCCGTCTGGGGGTGGTAAGCCGTGCTAAACCTCAACCTCGTCCCCAAAGCCTGCTGAAACTCAGCCCAAAACTGGGACGTAAAGCGGGTATCCCGGTCGGATACGATCTCCCGCGGAACTCCGTGTAGTCGCACCACATCACGGATATACCTCTCTGCCAACTGTGCTGGTCCCAAAGTGACTCGGATCGGCAAGAATCGTGCCGTCTTCGTCAATCTATCCACTATTACCCAGACTGCGTCGTGTCCTCGCTGGGTAACAGGTAAGCCCACCACCAAGTCCATGGTGATGCTCTCCCACTTCCACTCTGGCACTGGAAGCGGCTGAAGCGGCCCTGCAGGCCTCTGATGCTCGGCTTTCACCTGCTGGCACACTAAGCACTGCTGCACGAACTCACCCACATCCCGCTTCATCCCTCTCCACCAGAACTCGCGTCTCAAGTCATGGTACATTTTCGTGTTTCCGGGATGTATGGTGAATCTGGAACCGTGTGCCTCAGTCAGGAGCTCTCTCAACAGCTCCTCGTCTCTGGGGATGCACAGCCGTCCCCTCAAGCGTAACACCTGGTCTGTGAAAGAGATGTCCCCTGGGTCCCCTGACAGTACTCTGTCGCGCAAAGACTGCAAGTACGGATCGGCCATCTGTCCCGTGATGATGCGGTCTATCAACTCTGGTCTGGTCTGCCGTGTCACCGTCACTGCCCCACAGTACCCTCGTAACTCTAGAGGTCGCCAACTGCCCACCTCCTCCAAAAGGCTCCAACTCTGTAACTGTAGACTGGCCAAGCGTGCGGGCGCCTTACGGCTCAAGGCGTCAGCCACCACATTGGCCTTTCCTGGGTGGTAGGAGATGCTGCAGTCGTAGTCCTTCAGGAGCTCCAACCAACGTCTCTGTCTCATGTTGAGCTCCTTCTGGTCAAAAAGATATCTGAGGCTCTTGTGATCTGTAAAAATCTCGAAGGTCTCACCGTACAAGTAGTGCCTCCATGTCTTCAGCGCGAAGACAACAGCTGCCAACTCTAGATCGTGGGTAGGGTAGGTATGCTCATGGGGCTTCAGTTGCTGCGAAGCGTAAGCGACCACGTGACCCCTCTGCATGAGCACACCTCCTAACCCCTGCAAGGAAGCGTCCGTGTACACAACGAACCCGCCACTACTGTCAGGGATGGTGAGCACGGGAGCCGAGGTCAACCTCTCCTTCAGCTCCAGAAAACACGCCTCACAGGCGTCTGTCCAAGCGAAAGGCACATCCTTCCGAGTCAACTGTGTCATAGGACGTGCAATCTGCGAAAACCCTCTGATGAACCGTCTGTAGTAACCTGCCAGTCCCAGGAAACTGCGAATCTCAGTGACTGAACGCGGTCTCTCCCACCTGAGCACTGCCTCGACCTTGGCGGGATCCACCGCCAGGCCGTCTCCAGAGATCACATGACCCAAAAAGGTCACCTCCCTCAACCAGAACTCGCACTTGCTGTATTTGGCGTACAGCCTGCGTCGTCTCAGAGTGTCCAGAACCATCCGCAAGTGCTGTCCGTGCTGCGTCCGATCTCTAGAATAGATGAGTACATCATCTATGAAAACCACCACAAACTGGTCCAAGTACGGTCTGAACACCCGGTTCATCAGGTCCATGAAAGCAGCGGGGGCATTGGTCAGCCCAAACGGCATGACAAAAAACTCGTAGTGTCCGTACCGGGTGCGGAAAGCTTTCTTGGAGACGTCGGTCTCCCTGATCCTCAACTGGTGGTATCCAGACCTCAAGTCGATCTTGGAAAACACCGTGGCACCCCGCAACTGGTCAAACAAATCGTCAATCCTCGGCAGCGGATATCTGTTCTTGATGGTGACCCTATTCAGCTGTCGGTAATCCACACAAAGGCGTAGGGTCCCATCCTTCTTCTTCACAAACAGTACCGGGGCTCCCCAGGGAGACGCACTGGGCCTCACGAAACCCTTCTCCAAAAGGTCCTGCAACTGAGACTTGAGCTCTCGCAGCTCAAGCGGTGCCATCCTGTATGGCGCGGTGGAGATGGGGCTGGTCCCTGGTACTAGTGAGATCTCAAACTCGATCTCACGCTCGGGCGGTAGTCCTAGTAACTCGTCTGGAAACACGTCGGGGTACTCTCTGACCACCGGGATGCTCTGGAAGTCTGCCACGGGGCTGTGCTCTGCCACCACACAAGCTAAGAAGCCCTCACACCCCTGGCTCAAAAGTCTCGCCGCCCGAAGTGCCGAAATGCACCTGAAACCTCCGTCCACTGGCTGCCCGTGAAACTCGAAGGAAGGCAACTCCGGAATGGAGAAGACAATCTTCCTCTCAAAGCAGTCTACCAAGGCGTGGTAAGCGGACAGCCAATCCATCCCCAGGATCACCCCAAAGTCCTCTATCTGTATCATAATCAGGTCAGCTGGCAGGCTGTGTCCCCCGATGCTGACCCCGCAACCCGTGTACACCTCCTCAGCTACAAACAGCTGACCACTCGGACCTCTGATTACGAACGGGTTCTCTAACAATGTATAATCCTGGTCCAAACTAACTGCGAAACTGTCTGCGACAAACGAGTGCGTAGCGCCGGAATCGAAAAGCGTGTAAACGAGTCTGCCAGAAACTGAAACCATACCTGCTACCACGGATCCCGAAGCTCTGGCGTCCCTGTGTGTTAGGGCGTTGATACGCCCCTCAGCTCTAGGTGCGGACGAAGCAGCCACACTCTGCGTCGGACGGGTAGGTGCTGGCCGGTACCCTCCTCGCGACTGCGGTCCTCCTCCTCGCGCCTGGAAACCGCGGCCTCCTGCGCGCCCTCCAGTGCTCTGCGCGGGAAGTATCTGCTGACCTCCTGCCCTAGATGGGCATTCCCTCCTGACGTGGCCCGGCTGGCCACACTGGTAGCAGAGGGGAACCCGACTCCCGCCCTCAGTGAGTCCCTGCTGTCGGCTAGGCGGGGGTCCGGTGCTGGCGACTGGCCCCTGTCGAGGGCCCCCAAAGGCCACTGATGGCCCTGCACAACGTGACGGCTCTCCTGCGAACGCCACGTGTCTCCGCTCTCGCCGGCCCTGTGAGAAGTCTGGCTGAAAGGGCCTCTTCCGCCCGCCGTCGGTCTCTCGCGCGGACGGGTTGGTCTCCTCGTAAGTCATGGCTGCCTCTACCACCCTCGAAAACGTCGGCAGCTTCAGGGGTTTGACATACCCCCGGATCGCAGGCCGGAGCCCCTCGGTGAACCTCCAAAGGCGCTCCTCCTCAGTGGCTACCGCTGTCGCTGCAAAGCGGGACAGCTCCAAGAAACGCGTGCGGTACGCGCTCACGGTCATCGTCCCTTGGCGGAGAGTGTGGAACTCCCGCCTCCTCTGGTCCTGCCACGTCTGGGGAAAGTACTGCTCGCAGAAGAGGGTGACGAACTGGTCCCACGTCGGCTCGTCCCTCTCCTGTCCCCGGACCGCCCTCCACCACCGGTGTGCCGCACTCTCCAGCTGGTACGTGGCAAAGGCCACGCGGCACTCCACCGGGGGGCGAAGGGTGTCGAAGATCTTCTCCAGCTGCTCAAGCCAGTCCTCTGCCTCGGTCGGGTCCTCATCCCCCTTGAAGGAGGGGGGCTTCAGCTTCCGGAACTGTCCGAAAAGCTCGAAGTGGTGCTGTAGGGGAGGTGCTGGTGCACCTCCAGGCGAAGGTGCCTCGTGTACAGAAGTGTCGGAGGAAGGTGGGGGCGGCAGGGGCCCATCCCCTCCCTCGTGTCCGGCGCCGCGTCCGTCGCGTGGTCCCACAGAGGACTCCCCCTCTGCAACCCCAGGAGGAGGTGCTCGGGGCGGTGGGTGGAGCTCCTCTCGTACAATATCTCGTATCAGTCTGGCGAGGTCCTGGGCCTGGATGTCAGGGAGTGGTGGCTGGTCCACCGAGACGTCAACGACAACACGTCCACCTCGCCGACCTCGCCCTCGGCCGCGCCCGCGGCCAGTCTCGCCAGTCCCACGACGAGGCATCTCTTGCAAGGAGACGCGAAACAAAACGGAAACGTCAAAACAGACGGTACCTAACAACACTTCTAAGAGCTCATGTCAAGAGATATGTTGTGGTGGCTACTCTAGCTATAAACATGTGAATTGGTTATTTTCCAGTCAGTTGATTCACTTCTCGGGACGACCTTGCTCTGATACCATCATGTAACGACCCGATTCCCGAGTCCCTACGAGACACGAGAACCGGACCGACTCGACTAATCCCAAGACCCAGTCGTCCAACGAGGAAGTAACCAAAAGACAGTAAAATAAACCACATTCAGCATGAATATAACTAACAGTAAGAAAGTACAGCAGTAAGGAAAGAAACTACTACAGTAGGCACCACCACAACAGTAAAACAACAGTTATCATATAACAAAAACTGCAGGTAAAGAAGGTACAGCGGAAACAAAAACTACTCACTAGAACAGAAACAAAAAGGGGTACAAAGCTGGGGTAACTCTACTGGACCCTACTCGGCCCAGCGTCCTCTGCAGCCGCCGACCCTGGCTGCTCAACACCTGGTCCTGAAAAAGGTAACGAGTGTAACACGTCAGCAAAACGCTGAGTAGAGTGGCAAACTAACTAAAGGCAACAGTAGAGTGTACAGTAGCTGTTATGTTCTATTACTTCCTTTATTTACATCTTTCACTTTTTCTCACTATTTCATTTACTTCTCAGATCCTTTACTTGATCTCGGGTGTCCTCGTGGGACGATCTTGATTGCAGTCTTTTCCAAAAGTAGAAGTAGCACGTGGTGCTCTCCTGGCCGGGAGAGTCCCCCGTGGTGATCCTACCCTCAGTCAACCACCCCAAGGTCACTGACAGACGTAACGGTGACTACGGCACGCGCGATAAACGCACAGGTAGCTAGCCCGCACTGGCACGCGGTCAGTCGTTTCCGTTAACGGGTGCGCCCAAAGCACAGCACGGAACCAGGGCAGAGCCCTCTCAGTAACAGGGGTCCAACCCCTCCACAGTAACCAAACCGGGGCCTTGCCCCTCCACAGTCCGCGCACCCTCGCCTGACTACCCTGGTTTGCCCTAGTGGGCCTAACAAGTCGGTGAAGGAGGCTAGCAGAACCCCGGGGCCCGTGGGGTAGCTAGTACTCTCCTAACACTACTAGCTCTCCTCGGTACTAGGTACACGAGGGCCAACAAGTCGGTACAGAGCGGCCAAGCCTAACCCCGGGTCCCTGGGGCGGCTGGCCCCACTCTGGACTAAATAGGTACTTCCCTTGGTACTGCGTACCCAAGAGACAGTACAACTACATCTCAGTTCCATTCCCTTTTCCTTTCCAGGAGTTCCACTCCTAATTCCCCGTAGGGTTCCAGCTCTTTATCTCAGAACATCATATGTTTCACTTTCCAGATTCGCGTTCTCAAATTCCATGATCTCAACATGTTTCTTTGTTCATAACAGGCAGTTGTTAATTAAATTCACAGGCAGCTTTATATATTCCTTTCCATTTTTTTTTCCAAGAATGCAGTAATATACATTCCACTAGTTTTTCCATCCTAGGATTCATGCCATATCCTAGGATCTATCATACAATCTAGTTTTCCGGCCCTAGGATTCATGCAATGCCCTAGGTTCTAGTTATGGTTCCATACTTTAACAGATTTTATTAATACTTAAAGCCACTCTACCAGGTACAACGGGAGTAATGGGGGCGTGATCGGGAATCCCGCGCGCCTCCGCGACTCTCAAGACTGCAACCGAATGAGGTCCTATCACAAGGATCAAACACAAGGAGTGTCTCAAAACAGTGTATAGCTACCGTAGGCGGGTAGAGGAATAAATTCTGAAACGAACGCAACTCGAATCGCGGAAAACGGAGCCCAAACGGGCCCTAAACGGGTCGAGAAAGACAATACTGTGCAAAATCAGACGTCTGGAACTCCTTCCAGACGTCTTAAACGGTGGATCAGAGAATTACCTGTTCGGCTTGGTTCCCCGGACGTCCAGAAGTCTGTGGGGACGTCTCTCCTAGATCCCAGACGTCCGATGGTCACTCCGGACGTTTGGAGGTCACTCCCGCCGTCTGGTACAACTTCCAGACGTCTGATTCGCAAAGGATGACGAATCCGAACACCTGCGCACAGCCAACCCTCCTCCCTCAGTACGGTCAGTCGACAAAAAGAAGAAGAAAGCGGAAACTCACCTTTCAGACGTCTGTATGATCTCACAGACGTCGACCTTGCCGTCTGGATATCAATCCAGACGTCTGATTCTGGATATTTTTCCAGAATCAGAACCTTGCTCGGCCTCCGCTCGCGACGCCGCCCGCGTCGCACCTCGCGCGTCCGCTGCTCTGCCCGCAGCAGGTCCCTCTCCGCGACGCTCTGCGCCCCCCTGCGCCCTCCGCCGGCCGGCCAAGCCGCTCCTGGCGAGCTCGCCCTCACGGCAGAGCCCCGCCCTCGCACGCCGCAGCTCCTCCGCGCTCACTGCTGCTGCCGCTGCCGCTGCGCCCTCGCGTCCGCTCGCTCTCGCGCACAGGCAAGGGAAGAAGGAGGAAGATGGTGGAGACGGGAGGGGAGGCGCGCCCCCCCTTTTAACGCCTCGCGGAGAGGAGAGAGAAGGCGGTCGCAGTCGCCTGCCGCCGCAGAGAAAGAGGCAGGATCGCAGGTCTGCGCGCACAGGCGCGCAGACGAATATCCCGTGCGAGCATAACTGTTCGCCAGACGTTTGTAAACTATCCCAGACGTCTGGTCAGACGTCTGGATGTGATCCCAGACGTGTTTACAGACGTCTGGGCCACCTCCCAGACGTCTTAAAAGACGTCTGGGGCACGCGCTCGTTACAATTTATGTTGCTTTTTAGATTTCTTTATATTATATATCAATTGTACAGAAGAGAGTATGTTCATCACATCCTTACATTACAGAATGCATCACACATTATGTTTTTGTATATTTTGATTTTGATCTTTATTAGCAACAAATACTTTTGTTAGGACATTTTAGAGCGGACCCTTTGGAAACCGAAACCTAAAGAGATTCTTCTGAGTGGAAACTTCAGCATTTGTTATCGAGTGGAGCCCTGGCTGGCTTGGTGTTGGCTAAGGCCCTCACCCTCTCCCTCGAGGCCCTCCCTCGCTCATCCCCTCCACTCCTACAGTGATCTTCCTTTGGTGTGTCTCAGTCATGGAGCAACTTGAGTAGTTTCCTAATTTAGGGGCATCTTGTGGGATCGCTTCAGCTTTGAGGCTTTCGCTGGTGGATGGCAGTGATGGCCGTTGGTAAGCTCTCTTTCCCTGCTTCCTCCTTGGTGGGGTCATTGGATGCATTTGTAATAGCTTTGTGTTCCTGAGGCATCTACGACTCCCTCTAAGCTGCTCTTTTTGATGCTATGATCTTGATGTGGTTGCTATGGTCGATCACTGGATGAGGTGCTTACATCATCATCCCCACATCCTCGGTATCCTCGATGGTTTTTGTTGTTGTGTGTTTTTTGTTCCTTTGTTGTTATTTTTCCTTTCTAGGTGATGGGTTATGCTAGAAATAGTGCTAAATACGATCAGGTCCTGACTAGTGTTGCATACTGGTTCTCCCTATCTCACACGATTCATCGATTTTATTTTGATGGCGTGAATCGTTATCTAAGCGTGGAATTGATTTCTAAAGCAAAATGGGTCAAGCACCTAGATTTATGTGTTAGTCTGTTTTGTTCTTTGCCCTCTTGGCTAGTGTTACTCCCTACTAGGAGGTGAGTTCCTCTCTTTGGAGGACGAGGGTGTTTTGATGTAAGTTGCTTCTTCTCATTGATAAAGTTTATCCTTGCCAAAAAAAAAAAAGATTTGGATATTTACCAAATTTACAGCCAATTAGGTTATCAAGAAGATAAGCATGTAAGGAATCGTTTACACGATTGGAGTTGGAGACTTAGGATAGAGGTATTTGAATCGTATGGTTTCATTTATTTTGCAACTACATTTATATGTATATTTATGCCGTGGAGAAAAGATTAAATAGATAAATAATTGAAAGAAGAAGACACTCAAGAAAGAGAAATGGTCAAGGAAACTATTCGTGACACCCGTAAGGATGTCCACTTGGACCTCCATTTATGATTGCCAAAATGATATGGCAACCAACAACTGCATTGTAGGAGTGAGCTTTTACCAAATAGCCCTACATACTTCGACATCCAAATCACATCCTTATTAATGATGGGTCTATATGGGCTTCAGAGCTTTCTCCTTTTAAGTAAAATCATTTATTAGCTTTTGTTTGGGGGTAAATGACACGATCAATGACTCGTGCAATTTCGACATTTTGTCACCAAGTGTTGGTTCCTATAGTGGTTGCCATTTAGGTATTGGCTTTGTCTCATGTAAGCCAATTTCCCCTTCTACCTCACCTAACAATTTCATTAGTGTTGGGGCCTCTTTCAAGGCTTTGCCTCCAAGTGATTGGCGTATATTTTCGTTGATGGTAACACCATCATTTGTCATAACTAACTTAAATTAACCAGAATCAAGTGATAAATGCTCCTAAATTATTGTCTGAAATCGTAATTCCATCTGAATTGAATGTGAAAAGATAGCAAAACAAGGTTAATTCTGCTATTTTATCATTCCATCATTAATGCAGATTAATCAAGGGGTTAATTCAAGATCAAAAGAACTTAAAAGAGCAAATAGTGGGCTCACACTGACTGAATCAGGATTTCACGCATTTCGAGGATTAAAATATCACTGAAAATCATAATTTTCAACCTCACTTAAATTGAAGGGGTTCTGATCAAGATTAATTCAATCTAAACCTCGTAAAATTCATTGAAAAATATTTTAAGAGGTTTGGTGCCTTCACTTTAACCATTTGAACCAATTTTGACCAACAACAGAGTTTCAGACGGGAATTTATTCTATTTTGAACTCCTATGCAAATTACTTAGTCAAACATGGTTAAAACTCAAATCTAAGTTTACCATTAGATTCCTTAGGTCTAAATTAGGTTAACACCAAAATTTGGGCCAAATTAGAGTCCATCTTGACCTAATTTTCAATTATGCCCTTGAAATCTCTCTTTCTTACATCTAAACTTGTATGTTCTATGTTTTATTACCAAAAGGCCCTGTTAAGACCCGTGCTGTTAGAGCCCTTTAAGACGTTTGGAACTTGGGTCAGACGTCTTGAAATCAAATTTTTCGTGTACGTCCTCATGTTTGCACGTGTGCTGCACGCAGACAGTATGCGACCTCATTTTCTTCTCTTTCTCTCTCTTCTTGCCGACGCAAAACCCTAACCCAGCACCTTATTTAAACCCCCTCCTCTCCCTTGTTCACCCTACCTCTAGCCACCCTTCTCCTTCCTCTAGCGAGAGCAGTGAGCAGCGAGTAGCGAGCAGCGGGCGTGAGCGGCGTGGGAGGAGAGGAGCAGCGAGGGGAAGAGAGGAGAGCAAGCATGCGAGCTCGTGTAGGAGCTCGCCGGAGAGCTCACAACCGGTCGGCGCGTGCGCGAGGCGGAAAGGTGCGTCGGGGAGGTCCTCCCCGACACTGCTGCAGCCGGAGCAGTAGGCGAGTGGGCGCGGCCACGCGCGGCGCGAGAAGGTGAAGGCAGGTTCTGATTCTGGGATTTCCCCAGAATCAGACGTCTGGACCAACGTCCAGGCGACGTAGACGACGTCTGGAGGAGGTTCCAGACGACTGAGAGGTAAGTTTCGCGACGTACCCCTTCTTTGTGGATATGGCCATGCAGGCCGTTCCGTCGAGGCACTGTTTCGTGCCATATTGAGGAGATTTTCATTGACACGTGCAGAATTCGCTTCGGGAAGGTGCGGGACATGCCCTCCTACGAAGTTCAGACGTCTGGGCGAGGCACCAGACGACGGGAAGTGTTTCCAGATGTCCGGAGTGGTGGTCGGACGTCTGGAACTGGGTCCAGACGGTCCGGTGGAGTTCCTGGACGTCTGAAGAGTGGCGCAGGAACTGAGGTACGACTCTGGACTCTTTTAAGATGTGTGGAAGGTGTTCTAGACTTCTGATTTGAGTCAGAATTACTGTTTTTGACTCGTTTAGGGTCCATTTGTGGTCCGATTTTTGCAATTAAGACACCGTTGTTTCCAGCATAAATTCCTCTACTTGTTGGAATACTCCTGTTCTGAGTACTCTCTTGTGATTCATCCTTGTGATAGGACCTCGTTCCGTTGCGGGTTTGGGGTTTGCTGAGGCAGTGGACCTACCGATCAGGCCCCCACTACTCCTGGGTTTACTGGTAGAGTGGTTTCCCCTAGTTTAATTACAAACCTGAATGCATATGTGTAATGAATGTTAGATCCTAGGGTATGGCATGAATCCTAGAACTAGAAACACTAAAATATTTGTATGGAATATATGGATTGCAGTCTTGGATGAGTAGATAGAATAATAACAATTGCCTGTCAATGAATGATAGCTTCCTATGAAATGTAAAGTATTTGTGTTAGCAAACTGTTGCATGTAAATTCCTGTTGTTTACGTTAAATGTCATAATAGGGGCTGCATGTATATGAACTGGAAATGGAAGATTGAATGTTGGAAACACAAGCTACCTGCGAATAAACCTGGAATGTGAACAATAAAGTTACATGTTACATGTGTAGAACCTGAGAAATGGAAATAGAAATGATGAAACCTAGTATGGCTTGGCTTGAGGAACATGAGCACGAACCCTACAGGGAATTAGGAGTACAGCTCCTGAAAATAAATGGGATGGAACTGGAAGTGTGAATGGGGAAGTGAGCTGGCTCTTTAGTATGGAGTACCAAGGAGAGCGACTATCCCCCTATTTAGTACAGAGCAGAGCTAGCCACCCTAGGGTTGGGACCTGAGGTTAGGATTGGCCACTTTGTACCGACTTTTTGGCCCTCGCGTACTCTGTACCAGGGAGAGCTACTAGTGTAGGGAGAGAGCTAGCCACCCCACGGGGTCCGGGGTTCAGCTAGCCGCTTTACACCGACTTGTTAGGCCCATTGAGCAAACTAGGGTAGTCAGGCGAGGGTGCGCAGACTGTGGAGGGGCGAGACCCTTGTTTGGTTCTTAGGGGCTAGACCCCTGTTACTGAGAGGGCTATGCCCTATACCGGTTTCGTGCTGTGCTTTGGGTGCACCCGCTAATGGAAACGACTGACCGCGTGCCAGTGCGGGGTAGCTACCCGTGCGTTTATCGTGCGTGCCGTAGTCATCGTTACGTCTGTCAGTGACCTTGGGGTGGTTGACTGAGTGTAGGACCACCACAGGGGACTCTCTCGGCCAGGAGAGCACCATGTGCTACTTTTACTCTTCGGAAAAGATTGCAATCAAGATCGTTCTCACGGGGAACATTCGAGATCAAGAAAGAGACCTGATAAATAAACCAAGTGATGGAAGAAAGAATAATTAGTTAAGAAAGAAAGAAATTGAAAAACAACAGCTACCTGTCCACCTTTACTATTTTAGTTAGTTGGTTGCCACTCTACTCAGCATTCGCTGACATTTTGTACTCATAACCTTTTTCAGGTCTAGGTGTTAAGCAGCTAGAGCCCACGACTACAGAGGGTGCTGGGCCCAGTAGAGCCCAGTAGTTGTAGCTTTCTGTTGTACTCCGTTTCCTGTTGTAGTGAGTAGTTTATTACACTTCTGTACTCTTTCATTGTGAACTTTATATTCCTGTACTCGTTTACTTTCCTACTGTTGTGGTGGTGTGTACTGTAGTAGTTGATTTCTTTACTACCATACTTTTGTTACTGTTAGTTGCTTGCATGGTGAATGTGGTTTATTTTACTGCTTTTTGGTTACTTTTTTGTTGGACGACTGGGTCTTGGGATCAGTCGAGTCGGTCCGGTCTTGTGTCCTGTAGGGATTCGGGAACTGGGTTGTAATAGGCCCCTATCTTGTCATCTTCCTTGCGAGCAGGTCCCTGCTGCCAATTGATGTCTGAACAGAATCAAAGACCCACCATCGCTGACCTTTGATTGGAGATTTCTTCTCCAATTCGTCACCAAATCCCTCCAAATTTGGAGGGATTGTTCAAGAAGATATTCTCTTCCCATTGAACTTGATCTCAAGGCCTAATTTGGAGCGAGAAGCTCCAGCGAACTCGTTGAAATTGAGGGATCTTTGTTTCCAAAATCGGACTCCAATTTGTGATTTCTTCCAATTTAAGGGCATCCTTAAGCTCTATAAAGGCATTCTTGTGCTCTATAAAAGCTCTCCTACATCCCAACATACTCTTCAGCCAAGTTTAGGTCGAGAATCACCTTCCACCTCCTCCGACCAATCTTTGGCTTAGCTCTGGTGACTCCACTCAACGTCCCTTCTTTAGCCGTCTAACAGCCACAGTAGACGGTCTACTATCTTCCTCTCTCCCTTCAACTCCTCACTGGCCACTGCAGGAGCTTCCTCTGCCTTCGTCGTCGCCGTTCTCCCTCACCGAAGTTCCTTATCTTCCTTACGTCAGGCCGGTCAACGCCGAACGCACCTCACCTCCTCTTCCCTCGACAATACTCCTCACTTCTTCCTCTCCTTCTCTAGCATTGTTCTACACACTTAGTTTCTAGGTTCACTCATCACACATGCCTTCCCATCTCCGTCTTCCCCAACTTCAGCATGAGGTTCGGCGAACTCATGTCGGCTCCACAGTTCACCAAACGCCACTCCACCACCACCTACATCTCCGCCTTGACCCCATGACCAAAAGCCTCAACATATTTTAGGCTATTGGCCTCTTCAAGCTCCCACCGAATAGACCCACCTTTCGTTGTCCCCTCCGACCACGTTTAACCTCCACACACGTCGAAACACCTCACAACAGCCACCGTTGCATTCCATGCACCTCGGCGAAGGTCCTAAACTAGTTAGTTGGAGTGTTAAGCCTGTTTTGGTGCTTTCAGGTGATCGCCAACGAGCTCCTCTTCTTAGGTGTTGTCCAACTAGCTTCGACCGTTTGCCAACCTCGCTTCCACCTCCAACAAGCGTGGAACCATCCCACGACCCCAATTGCAGCCTCAATTGAAAGGAAGACCCAAAGCAGTAGCAGCAATCACATGGAGCTCCATTAGCTACAACACGCAAAGAGAAAGGCATACATAGTGCCACATCGTGGAAAGAGATTTTGAAACTTGATTCATAACATTCTTCGCACACCAGTTGTTTGCCTTCGTAACACTAAGGTTAGGTCCCTATCCCACACCTTCGCACACACTCCCCTTGCTCACACCTCACAGGTTTGGGCCGGTCTTATTTGAACCAGGTCTAAGCCGGTTTGGTTTGATTTGGTTCAATTCTGAAGAGTGAGAGGGATTTTCTGTGGGTGGAAGGGGGTTTTGTTCTCGAGATTTGTGCCTACACTTGGGCATATTTATTGGCTTTGAGCTGGTGACTTAAGCTATCTACGGCTATGGAATTAATTGATTAGGAGCCCCCTTGTCTGACGTGCATTAACTGATTAGTTAAGCTTGTTGTTGGCCTTAAGATAGTGATTTGAGCTTGAGAGATTAGCCTAAGTGTTGAGGGTGATATTGGTGGCTTCAACCACCATTCTTCTTGCTATTTCTTTCTCTATTATTTTTGTCTATTGACTTTGATATACTCTTGGCATATATTGAATATATTTATTGAGTTTTTGATTGAAAATTGTGCTTATTGTTATATCATTTGATTAGTTGATTGAATTGTAATATTTGCTCCCTTCGAACGAACTTGGAAACTCACGCTTTTTTGAGCTTTATAAATTTTAAATGTCGATTCGATTTTTGTCACTATACTACGACGCATTTTTCTGAACTGCGATAAATTTCGCATCAACATTTTGACACCGTTGCCAGGGAGTAATGAGCATTTCAATCACTAATCACACTTTCTGATATGATTCTAACTTGCTACACTGCTTTGTTGTGTTGCTACAGGGGTAAAATTGAAGACTAACCGCTTGAGCAACCACACTAGGAGCAGGTAATCACATTCCTTCTTTATGCCCCTCATCTCTTGGAAAGATTGAAAGAGAAATCAATTAGGATCAACTTGCTTTATTCATTTAGTAATTATCATTCAAGTTTCTTGATTTGATTCTATTTGACTAGAGATCCCCATCCTTATACTTGGACCTACTAGGGATATAAGGTCTCTTGGGCTATTCACCTTCTTGATTGAGCCCAAGGTACCATCTTTGGAAGAATTGGACTTGGAAATAGAGCCAATCTAGGGTTTCCACATTAGGGTTTCCAGGAGTACACACTTTCTTGCTTAAGAAAGAAACATATTCGCTCATTGTGTGTTACCCAAGCCCTTGTTTGAATCTATTTAATCAAGTGAACCCTAAAATCAAGTCTCTAAAATCACTTGGACCATTAAAATTTGGGACCTGATAACCTGTTTGAAAACTAATTTAGGGTGATTTGGGTTCTTGACTCAAACCTCATCCTCAACTTTAGGACATGTCCAATGAAGTTGGTTCACTTTGTGAAGCAACCAACCTCCAAATTAGGTTACAAATCAAGCCAACTTCAAATTCAAGTGAAATTCAAGGCACAAGCAGGATTAAAACTGGTAGACTTAGGATTCAAGCTCACACATTCCGGTCTACTTAGAATCGCAGTGACAAGGAAGGTCGGGTGGGGGAAATCCTATAACCTGTGGGGATGCTCTACCATGTAAGGTTCTTTACGACACTCTCCCTTCCTGATTGGCCAGGTAATTCTTGGGTGCTTGAGCTTCTGATTAAAAGGTCCATTTGCCTTGAACTACCATAGTCACCCAACCTTTTTGGGTGCCTCGATTGGGTCTAATACACATTCTGTCCCTCATCTGATTCCATAGTGCATGTATGGGAGGAGGTCCTTAAGACTAGTCTTAAGGCCTTTATTAGCAATTCACTCTCGTTGGGGTCAAGCCCTGACCCAATTGTTTGGGTTCTCATCTGATCAGATCGAGATCTCTTCCGTGTAGGATCTGATGGAGGGGGGTGGGATTTGTGTGATATGTAAAATGATGCGGAAAAAGAAAAAATAATAAGAATCTCACAAAAGAATGTAATCACAAGTATAGGAAGGATTTTTAGGTGGAAACTCAAACCTGGGTAAAAACCACCACTTAAGCCTCTCAACTTAGGATTTCCCGATCGACCAAGTCGATCAAATTTTCTAACAAGTTACTTAAACAAGGGTGACTTAACCTCTTACAACCACACTATTTATACGAGGGTAGTGTACCTCAAACCCTCGTCTTCACGAGGAGTATTTTGTCCCACGAAGGAGACGGGAATTTGCAAAGCGAATACCTAACTAAGAACAAAGAAAAACAAAAAGCTATAGAGCTGCAAAGTAAATGTAATATTATACTACTATAGGCAAGAATCTCTCCTTAGTAGGAAGTGCGTAGATGATCTCGATAGAGTTTCGATGCTCTCGGATTAGAAGCCTTGAGAGCAAGAACAGTTCTTCTTTGACCTTTCTCTTTTAGGATGCAAAAGGAGTGGAAAGCAGTATTGCTTGGTGTGTGTAACAAAGGAAGGGTCCTCCTCTATTTATAGGTGGCTTAGGAACCCTTAAGAAGGCTATGGAAGCCTTAGGTAGCCGTTGGAAACAAATCCAGGGCTAATCAGGCCGGAATCAGAGCTATTAATGATTTTGACAGTGTTATCAGACATTTGGACTTAAGGTCAAACATCTGGGTCTTTGTTTGATTCTATGATCGGTCGTCTAATCTAGAGGGGTGGATCAACTGGACGGTGTTGGATCAGAACAGACATCTAAAGATTACTTTTAAGATGTCTGGGAAACTAATCAGACGTCTAAATTAAGATAGGTTTCCTTCTTGTTTTGTTCAGACCTAAACAGGGTTCTAAGTCTTGTTGGTTAGACGATAGGTCGGTCGTCTGGGATAAAGTCTAGACGTCTGGAAATAGGATCTGTTGCGGGAATGGATTTCCCTAGGCTTAAACGTCTATAATCACTGACAAAAGTGATTTGGGGATGGATTGAGCCTAATGTCATCTTCTACTTGGATCGCATTGCAGTGGGGCACTTGATTACGAAGAAGGCGTGAAACCTAGATTAATTTGATGGATCTTGCTGTTTCAAGAATTTGATCTCGAAATTCACGACAAGGCAGGAAAGCAGAATGTCGTAGCTGTCTTGCCTTTCTTCTATCATTGACCCGTTCGGACCTATTACCGAGCATGTTCTGGACGAACATCTTTTGGCCATTAATGGACTTCCCTGGTTCACTGATATTGTGATGGTTACGAGAGAAGTTCCTCCTGATTGGGCAACCTCTCGGTGGGACAAGCTGATTTCCGACGCTATGTACTATGTATGGGAAGATTGTTATCTATTTCACATTGGTAATGACCAAGTAATCTAGAGATGCATTCTCGACGATGAGGTCAATGATGTCATCTCTTTCTGTCATGACATGGCCTGCGGTGGCCATTACTCTGGGCATGAAACCGCAAAGAAGTTCCTCCAATGTGGGTTCTTTTGGCCCACTATGTTCAAAGACGCACAATCCTATTATAGGGCATGTGTCCGTTTATGACCCTCAGCAACATGGGGTCGCGTGATATGATGCCCTTTCATCCGATCAATGTGTGAGGGATCTTTGACATATGGGGAATTGATTTTATGGGACCTTTTCCTGGATCTAACGACTTCGAGAACATCTTACTTGCTGTTGACTATGTCTCAAAATGGATCGAAGCCATACCTACAAGAACGAATGATCATAAAGTTGTTCTCTGGTTCATACTGGAGAACATCTTTACCAGATTTGGGGTTCTAAAGCCATCATCAGCGATGGCGGGTCTCATTTTGCGAATGTGCACTTCCAGTCCCTGATGAAAAAGTATGAGGTGTCGCATCGTATCTCGACTCCTTATCACTTGCAGACCAATGGATTGGCTGAGCTCTCCAATTAGGAGATCAAGAACATCCTTCAGGTCATTATTCAACTTAACAGGAAGGATTGGTTCACCTGACTTTCGGAAGCCTTATGGGCCTATAGGACCACCTATAAAACCCAACTAGGGATGTCTCCATTCAGGCTCATGTATGGGAAGGCATGTCACCTCCCTGCCTCCTTGTAGGGATGGAGCATAAGGCACACTGGGCAGTACGAAAATGTAATCTAGATCTCTTGAAGGTTGGAATCCATCGTCGGTTGCAAATAAGCGAGATCGATGAGTTAAGCAATAATGTGTACGAGAACTCGCATATCTACAAAGAGTGGGTCAAAGCCTTCCATGACAAGCACATCTCGTGAAAATTATTCCATCCTGGTCAGAAAGTGCTCCTCTTTGATGCCAAGCTTAAGCTCTTCCAAGGAAAGCTAAGATTAAAATGGATCAGACCTTTTCTCGTCTGAAGAATCGAAATCAGTAGACTCAGCCATGACTCAGAATCATTTGTTTTGAACGGTCCGAGACTGAAACAGTTCCTTGAACTCATCGATTCGAATCTGGCTGTGGTATCTTTTGATCTCCATTCTCTTTGAGTCACATTGTGCTCAGTTGATGGCGTTAAACTTAGCACTTAACGGGAGGCAACTGGTTATTTTTAAAAACCTGAGACCCTTCTGACCTATCTCTGAGCTAAATTCATATTGCACTTTAGGGTTTATCCGTTAGAACTATTGACTCCACCTTCGATATTCATATCAGAGCTTGAAATCGTCTGCAATAGTCTTCCTGACCCGTTCACCACCCAACTGAACCTATTCTAATGTACGGTCTAAGCTGAACTCGAATCCACCTAATTTACAATAAGGATATTGCAAATCTTAGGAATGGGGGGGTATTAAAGCGCAAAACGCTGTGAAATTCGATTCATGGAGGGGTTTCATTGAAAAAAGCATGGAGAAAAGGGGAGGAAAATTTTGTAAACTGAATGAAAAATCTTTCTTGAAGAGGAAAAAGAGGAGGAAAGGAAAAACAGAGAAAAGGAGCAAACAATCGAAAAAAAATGGTGTTAGTCCCTGTAATTAAGTATGGAACTTACCTAAGTTCTATGCTGGATCGGATGATGAATTAAAACCTGACGGGCCAAATCTTAGGAGAAAACTTATGGATATCGACCTTAGGTCTGTTGGGCCTATTCTAGGGTTTAAACACTCACGTATTTGTTAAGATCTGGATTATTCCTCACGAGGTTGAGGAAAGTGCGAGGCTAATGTATTGAGTCTAAAACTTCGGGATTATTTGGCCCCGTTGCCTGCCCTTTGGTTTGTGGGACTTGGTAACTTAGGCACCCAGAAATCACAATCAGTCAGGTTCAATGCGCTTAATGAAGTATAATGCCAAAGTGTTCTATTTTGAAAATGTTTTCCCAAAGATTCGACTTAGGAGTGACTCGAAGACACAAGTTGATTGGACGACTTCCGAGTGTGGAGAGGTGGAATGAAAAATACTCTCCTCAAAGATGCGTTATAACATATCGTCTCCTCGGTGCTTGTCTCCTAGGATATCTAAATATCCTATGGTGGGCACGTAAGTACCTTGTGCTGGTTTAGCTGCCATGGGTAGGATTATCCCAAAATGTCTATTGCTGGGGCCTGAATTTGGCTACAAAATGTCATGGGCGGCACTATCACGAGATGTCGAAAGCCAGGAGTTTTGGGGGTCGCCATGGGTGATTCTATCTCAAAGTATCGAAAGCCTGGGACCCTTCGAGAATTGATGGTGGGGACAATGAATCCGATACAGATTGTGTTTAGGGCCAATCCGATGTTGGATTTAGGGGACTGTAAAAAGTAAAGAGAGAAAATCTCACAATAAATATCCCTCTCTATCTCTCTTATAAACAATGCAATGGCAAACTGAACTTGGACTTGCTACATATATGCACGAGTGCTTTAATCGCTGAGGTCAACGAACCTCTGGGAGGTTTTTGCGGGCCTTAGAAACCAAGGTTGGGGCTGGTCAGGTCTAGATCTTGGCGGGTACTTGAGAACCTTTAGGCCTATTATTGGTATTTTCATTTAATTTTTAGAGATGCAGCTTAGTAAGGCATCCTAATGGTTAAAATCCACCTTAGAGATTTGGTTTGGTCCATAGGATTTTACTAGGGAGTAGAAAAGTTAGGCATGGGAGTATGATGGTAACACCATCATTTGTCATAACTAACTTAAATTAGTCAGAATCAAGTGACAAAGGCTCCACGCCGGCCACAGTAGGAGCTTCCTCCTCCTTCATCATCGCCATTCTCCCTCACTGGTGTTCCTCGTCGTCTGAACTGGGTCTAAGCTAGTTTGGTTTGATTGGGTTCAATCTGAAGAGAGAGAGATAGAGGGATTTTCTAAGGAAGGGGGGTTTTGTTCTCGAGATCTGTGCCTGCACTTAGGGCATATTTGGGACCTTTGAGTTAGCGACTTAAGCCGTCTGTGGCTATGGAATTGATCGATTAGGAGCCCCCTTATCTGGCGTGCATTAATCGATTAATTAAGCTTGCTGTTGGCCTTAAGATAGTGATTTGAGCTTAAGAGGTTAGCCTAGGTGTTGAGGGTGATATTGGTGGGTTCAACCACCACTCTTTTTGCTATTTCTCTCTCTATTTTTTTTGTCTATTGACTTTGATATACTCTTGGCATATATTGAATATATTTATTGAGTTTTTGATTGAATATTGTGCTCATTGTTATATAATTTGATTTGTTGATTGAATTGCAATATTTGCTTCCTACAAACGAGCTTGGAAACTCACGCGCTTTCGAGCTTTCTAAATTTTAAATATCGATTCGATTTTCGTCGCTTTACTACGACACGTTTTTCTGAACTACAATGAATTTCACATCAACAGTCGTCTACACAAGAGTAATGAGTTCCTCGTTACGTGCTCTTTCTAATGCCAACTTTGTTGTATATTGTCAAGTCTCATCATTTGGTCTACTGATGAGGGGCAAAAAGCGCCCTCGGACTTAAAACTTCGCACGAAGCCCAAGGAATGATCCGGCTACTCGGATACTGAACAAACAGGCAGATCCGACTCCCTGCGACCTGCCTATGGTTAGATGGATCCGGACCTACCTTCATCCAGGCAGATCCAGATAGGTCCAACCCACCGAAGAACCCAGGTTTTCCAGAATTGAAGAGGCAGCAACAACACCCACGTTGGCATTAACGATGGCAGTTACCAGCACTATTAATGGCTATGTAATGGATGTGCTGGAGAATCCATGTGGACCGTTACGAGGAATTTAAAGTTGTTGAGATATTTTCAGTATTATAAATAGGGAAGAGAAGCTCTCGAGGGTTCTCTTCACGCAGTCTAAGAGAGAAAACGAGGGACTCTGTACGACCCACCAATTCTAGTAGAAATTTGAGAGCATCGCCCTTCCCCAAGAAGTACACCCCTTCGGGTGGAACTGGGTCACCAATCTCATGTGCCTTTTTTCTGTGATTGCCCGTATTTGGTCTTGATTCAGATCCCCTATTACTAAAGGGGCACGATCAATTGGCATCGTCTGTGGGAAACGATTATCAGTTGATACAATTTCCTTGCTTTAAGTCCTAGCAATGGTCCCCATGACTCGCAATTCCTCTCATGGTAATCCTGAGAAGGCAGCGGTGCAGGTAGAATCAAGCATCTCCGTATCCAAGGGACGCCCCCAGCACGCCAGGCTCAGTAAGGAGACGCTGGCTCAACTTGGCCGGCTACTCGAGGTCCATTAGTGAGATCCCTTCCTTGCGATGCAAGTGAGAAGGAACAGTACAGGGTCAGGATGGCGGCTCTAAATGCTGAGCAACAGTCAATTGCTGACAAACTCCTTGAGATCGAGAAAATCAAGCAGTTTAGCAAGATCCAGTCCGAGGAGCCCCAAAGTTCCAGTCTGGAAGACAAACAAATGAGGTGGCATCACACGGTGGAAGAGGAGAATGCTCGCTTGTGCGGACAACTCAAGTTAAAACACGAGCTTAGTAGTTATAAAGGGGAAGTTCCACCCAGCTCACCTAAAGCTCCCCGCCCACCTTTGTCTGGGGAACAATCTGGAGCTCACCCTATGTGACTAGTAGAGGGGGCTCGATGCCTAAGATCGTTCGCTAAGTCACCCGGGTGATGAGAGGTATACGCTCTCATGCCTAAGTCACCACCTACTCCTTCATAGAGGAGGTAATGACGACCCCCCTACCAAAGAAATTTAAGCAATCCGTCGTGGCCCAGTATGATAGGACGGCGGACCCCAATATCTTCGTGGGGCGTTATCGCTAGATGATGTTGATTCATGGCTGCTCAGACGGAGTACTCTACTGGGTATTCCCATCTTATATATCTGGCATGTCCCATGAGTGGTTCAATGAACTGCCGGTTGGACAGATCACCTATTCCAAGAACTGGAGGATAAGTTTTGCCAGTACTTTGGAGGGCAGCAAAGGGTTAGGGATAACCTAGAGAGGCTATTGGAAGTCCGATAGTGGAAGAATGAGTCCTTCAGGTCATACTTGGATTGGTTCAAGGCTCAATATTTCAAGTGTATGAGGCCCCACAATGCCATAGCCATCTAGTACTTCAGGTCTGGTCTTCTAACCCAAAGGTTGTGGTTTTACAATGACGACTTCCCACCTAGAGATATGGCAGAGTTGTGGGATAGGGCTACGAGGTTTGCGGAGTAGGACGACTCCTTCCGCTTCCGTAGCCGGCTGGCGGATGGGTACGGAGATGATCTTAGTCCCATGGAGGAGAAGAGGATCTCGGGAGAACTTGTTCCCGTGTCCATCCACGAAGGTGGTCGCTTCAACAAGCGGAAGGCCAGCTTCCACGATCAGAGGAGAAACCAGCCCACCAAGGGCCAAAATAACAGACCCTGCTGATGGGAACACCATCATGAGCTCTAACTAGCTCATTTTGACCTAGAAAAGAGAATAAAAGCTCCTACATAACCAAGTGAAGGGCCTAACTCAAGGAATAACTGGTTTGAAAGAAAAGCAAGAAACAAAGGGTAAAACTGCAAATTTACCAATGTAGTACAACGACATGATTTCTCAGGGGTTAAACATGGGTCAATTGGTCTTAACAAGATAAAAAGTGGGTTGGTTCAATCAGAAAAGGGTGAATGTGAGATCTGGGAATTATATGACTTCTTGTAACCCTAAAATAGACTCAATTTAACAAGGTTCTGGTCAGAATAAAATTCAAGTAAACCCTCTAAAATTCATGGAAAAATATCCTCTAGGGTTTAGAACCTTCAATTTGGCCTTTAGAACCTATTTTGACCTAAATAGGGGTCCCAGTTAAACATTTGCCCTAAATTGGGTTTTTATGCAAAATATCTAATCAAATATGATCAAACCTAAAATCCAACGTCACCATTGGATTCCTTAGGTCCAAATTAGGTTTATACCAAAATTTGCACTTAAGGGGAGTTCACCTTAACCTACTTTGCAAAACAGTCCAACCCAATTACTTTTATGCCCCTAGCTTTTAAAAACCTTGCAGACACCCCCCTATCTTCCTCATCATCTTTGCAATTAGGTACCTCCACCATTACAGCGGAGGAATCCTACTCCGGCAAGGATTCAAGAGGGATATCTCCTTGATTCCTCAGAGAATCCCTCTCAAAATTGAAAGGGAGATTCTCTAAGGAATTCCTGACAATGTGAACCCAACTATGCGCTCTGATTCCCACCCAATCTCTCATGCGAATGCATGAGAGATATGGGTATCTCTCGAACTTCCAAGTCCGGCGAGGTTGCCGTGCTTGGAAGCTTGCCTTCCAAGCACATGGCCCTCCGCTTGCGACTATTTAAAGGCCCCCAGATCCTCTCGTCCATCCTAAGCTTGTTTTGACCTGAGAATCCCCTATAAATTCCTCCTCTCCCCTCCGGCCGAAAAGCCTGCAAGCTCCTCCTCCTTCTTCTCATCGCTCTGCCACCATACCAATGGCAGAGTCATCTCCGCCTCATTCTTCCGCATCGCGCCATACCTGTGCCCATGCCTATCTCCTTCTTGTCGTCGTTGCCTCTCCATCTTAGGGTCTTCATCTCTGCCGACGGTAGATACGCGCCGTCTGCCCCTCTGCCTCCCCCTTCGTCCAGCCACTCTCAGATAAGTCTCTTTCCCCTACTCTTCATTTTCCCCCTCTTTATTTCTATTTTCACCCCTCGACAACCATAAACCACCCTCACCTTCTCCACCTCCAGCAGACCATCGGCGAGGTGCATCCACCACTCCACACACCCACATGCCTCACCAACTACCTCAGAAGCTTTGACACCTTCCATTGATCATCTTCCCCGTCTCCATCGACCGCCACACGTTCCATACACTACCCCTGAACAAACCTACCTTCACGGCCATAGAACAACCTAGGCACGCACGCCCAGGCCGTCCCACACCACACTAGCACCTGAGCCACCTTTTTCATGTCACGGTGAAGCTTTTTGAGTGTTTTGACAGGGCCGTGAGGCCGTATTTGTGTTGACAGGGTCTGACCCCTATTCGCCATTGAAGCAGGAGCGAAGCTTGCTTGCAAGCTCACTCCAGGTAGCCTCGCTCCAGGCATCTAGGTCCAGGTGACGCGGAATTGTCACACGCACGCTTCCAGCTAGGAGGGCCTTGAGAACCTCGCAGCTGCAGCAATTAGGAGTGATTCCCTGCGGGCGCGCGCGAAGAAGCGGGTTGTGCGAAATAAATTGTCATTGTGTCAGGGGCTTATCGCCTCCTGACACGGGGTGAGGTCCCACGCCCCTCCCCACGCCTCATCCGCGATACACTCCTTCGTGGACCTAGTAGCCTGACTCGATAACCTGTGCACTCCTTGCGCATCACCCATGCCGGTGCGCCTGGTCCCGGGCACGCTAACCCGACCTGTTTACTCGAGAAAGGCTCTGGGAGAGTGAGCCTAAGAGAGAAAAGAGAGAGAGTTCGTGGGGGAGGGTAGGGGTAGGTTTTGCACTTGCTTGTAGGGAAAGGAAGAAGGAAGAGGACCCTGAAGGAGAAGCTAAGGAAGGAAAAGCTAAAGGCCGAAGAAGCTGCAGAGAAGAAGAAGGCTGAAGAGAGGCAAGGTTGAAGAAGAAGAAGAGTTGAAGGCCAAAGACAGAGAAGAAGGAAGAGAAAGTCAAGGTAGGAAGGAAGAAGAAGAAGACAAAGGCGAAAGAAGCCACTGCCAAAGAAAAGGACCAAAGCCACGGTTGAAGAAGAAGGAAAGAAGAGCTAGAGAAGAAAGAAGAGAAGCCAAGAAGGAGAAGTCAGAGAAGGAAAGAAGAACAGTGAAGAAAGAAGAGAAAGAGAAGAACAAGCCAAAGAGAAGAAGCAAAAGAGAAAGAAAAATCAAACACTTTTGTCCAATTCTTCCCAATTTCTCTTTTATGCTACATTTTATTCATAAATTCATGCTCTACATTTTGAATTATATTTTGAGTAGTTTTAAGTGTTCAAATTACCTCTATTATTGAGATTAGTGTATGAATTCCATTTGCTCCCTGTGTTCGACCTCGGACTTAAACTTCGAGTAATAAAATTTATTTGTTTTCAAAGCAATTTCAACTATACTACGCCACATTACTTTAAACCTGATTTTGCCTTGTTAGTCTAGGCAGTTCTTTGAAGGGTACACTTCCCTTACCGTGAATCAGGCGGACATGTTAGCGGAGGTTTGGTCCACTAACAACGACCTGTTACCTCTGCCAAAGCCTCTCAAGAAGAACGCTGACTTCGAGCCCTACCGAAGCACAATAGGGCTTGGGGGCTCGCAACTAATGACTATCGGGATCTGCGTGACCAAATTGAGTCCCAGATTCGGCATGGAAACTTGGCTCACTTCGTTAAGTGAAATAAGGGCTAAGACAAGGGTAATGGACCTATGGAGGGTCCATCAGACTTCCACAAGGAGAAGCTCCTGTAGCTTCATGGGATTAACACGGTCTTTGTCACAGACGAGGAGCTAGATGGTTCAATAGCTCGACAAATCGAGTAGGTTGTGTTGCCCTGATTCCCCTTGGTAGAATACTACTGCTAAGTCTTTGCGGCAATGGCTGTGTTACCCCAGAACACTCATCTCTCGCCGTTTAAACCCATTGGCGCGGAGGTCGAGGTCATCTTTGGGGTCAACGCCACCCCAAGCCAACAAGCTAATCCCTTTGGGTGGATGCCCCACAGTGCGTTTCCCACTCTTTAGCAGGGTGAGAGAGGTAATCGACTTTTTGCGATAATTTTCAAACAATCACAATAAAGCATTGTTAATGGGTTTTTGTCCCCGGTAACGGCGCCAAAAATATGATCGTTGATGATAAGGCTGCATTAAAAATGTTTAATTAAATGTCGTTGTAGTATAGATGTCACGAATGCAAACCAATGTCGCGTCAATTTTATTTATTTACAAGTTTTACTGATTTGTTTCCGGGTCATTCATTGGGAGGCAATTATTAATATACATCACTATCTAAGTCAAAAAATGTTCTTTTATTCCAAAAAAATTGTTGATTTTATTTACAAAATGAATGATTGAATCAATTAATGAATAAATGTGAATTATTTACAAAAGAAATAATTACAATCCCTGAAAACATATGTACACAAACAAGCATAAAAAATTATATATAATTACTCTATGTTAGTTATATGCAATAGTATAAGTAATACCTAAGTATAGGTACAAAAAAAGCTAATAATATTCTAAATTATATTAACATGCTAATATATATAATAACTTATATTATATTTACAATAGCATATATAAGTGTTTTTAAAACCTTCGTAAAATTGTATATAACATAAGGTAAAATAGTTATCTATACTGACATATAATTAAATATATAATGATGGATTTAATCGTCACTAAAGCTCTATTTATTTATATACACATAAGAGCTTAAATATACTATGCTCAACTTATATTACACATATATTCTATATACATATATATTACAGTATATGTTATTTATTTATATACATATATTTATTTAATTACATTATTAATATACATATGTATTTATACTATATTGTACATATATACATATGTACATAGTGCACACACAGCAACACAACTCTCAGCACTTAGCCTCACAGCTCACTCTCCTCTTTCTCTTAGTTGCTCAACACTTAGTCGAATTTAGGTCCTCTCTCACATAGGCCACACGCACTATTCACTTCAGTAAAAAATTAGGTTTTTGAATGGGCGGGCAACCTTTTTGAGGGATACATAGTACTCTCACGGGTGGGACCAGACCTTTACTAGGTTCACCCTAGTTGATATTTTGGTGCTTTTAATCCGGTGTAATGCTCATAATTGGGCCCATTGCGGCCCTACTATAGTGCATGGCCCCTTGCCCAACACTATACATAAATCTCATGTATATCGCATGCTCAAGGACCGTGAGAGAGGAGAGAATATGCTTTTTGGTGCTCGGCACCATGACGACTGAGGAGGGTATTTCACAAAAACAATTTATACAACGTCGTCACTTCTTTAGCTGACGATGTGGTACTAGAAGATCGGCCAAATTGGCGCTATTGCTAGTGCTCTGCTACGTGCTGATTTGTGATTTTTGGCCCTCGATTTGTGGGCCATAAATTAGTGTAAATTAAAATTAAATTATATCATTGTAAAGCCCTTATATAGGGCTACATAATTATGTAATTAGTTTATGTACATAAGTTATTTACCTATATAATAAAATTAGTTAAAGTTTGCTGGTTGTACATGTTAAATTAGATGTTAATTATTGTATAAATGAGTGAATTAATTACAAAATTGACTTTATATAGAGTTAATATATATAATAAATTATTTATTACACATTTTTATTATATTTTATAAACTTTATTTTTATTTATATACAATTAAATATACGTTTTAGATAGTTTTACACATAAATAATCTATAAATACTATAATACATTATAAATATAGTATAAATAAGTTGAAAATACTTAATATAATATAATACAAATATACAATATAATTTACTTCAGTATTAACTTAAATTACTAATTTATTTTATTTTATTTAATAAATTACCTAATTAACTTAATAACTTAATTATTTATTGTAAATATATAATTAAATTAAATTACAGATATTATATGGTACATAATACATATATAAATACATACGTACAGTATTAGGCTTAATTAAGTACATATAGATAGGTTTATATAAATACTTAGTTTAATATACATTTAGTTTATATAAATCAATATCTAGTAATACAGTTAAGTTATATATACATTAAATTATTCTAAATACTTCATTTAATATGTAGAATACATATATGAGTTATTTATATACATTATATACATATTATACAATATTTACATATAGCTTAGATTTAAATTATATATACATGTATATACAAAGTATATAGGGTATTTTTGGTGGTTTTTGGGATTTTTCTTATTTTTATAGTTTTTATAGGTTTAGGGGAGATAGGGGATGAGAGAGAAAGAATAAGATGAGAGAGAGAGGGGGAGTTATTTTTGTGATTTTTGAGTTTTGGTTCTTTTATTAAGTTCCAAGGTAGATTGAACAGTCGACTGGTATATTCTACCAAGTTGGGGTTTAGATTACTTAAAACTTTGCATACACTTATAAAAATACCTGTTCTTATTCAAGTCAAGTTTATTTTATTTTTTTGTGATTTTTTTAAATATTTTTATTTATATGCAAGTTAACCCAGCTTTGGGCCTTAAAGGATGTTTTAAAATGAACCTAAGGTCTAAATCTGAGATGTAAGTGCTCAACATGCAGTTTAAACATTCAAGATCATCCAACACATCACATGAAAGGTATATGAGTAGTAAAGCATGATGTTCACTTCAAATTTCATTAATTTTCATATTTGGATAGTTAAGCATGATACAAATAGTTGACAATAGATCTTAATAACAAATTACAATAAATTCTAATTAAGATAAGGCTCAATCTTAGTACATGAAAGCTTGTACATGACATTCTACAGTTGTACATAAGGTCAGCTAAGTTCTATCTCTGAAATCATTTAAATCTCCAGCTTAAATCATCCAAATCAGTGGTTGTTGCAAGATTACAGCAGCAGCTGTTGCTATCAAGTGGCAGCAATTGCTGCTGCCATTTCATCCAAAATCAGATGCCACACCTGCTAGATGTCTTAAAACCAGAAGCAGCTATTGCAGCAGCCACATTGGGCAATTAAAGCCTGATCAGAGGATCCATGGTGCCATTTAGGATTTGGAAAATTAACTCAGACTACAGCCTCATCTTAGAAAAACCAACTAATCCACAAAACCCTTGGAATCAAAGGTTCAATCACAAAGAAAAATTCAAGATTAGACCAATCAGAATAGCAATTGTTGCTACTGAATTGGTTTAGATCAAATCATCCAATCCAATGAAATTCACTCTCAGTAAGTTAGAAATCTATTGAAAACATTTGCACATGACATCAAAACCATCATTTTGACTTCCTATACCTCAATCAAACTCTAAATATTAGATTAAAACTCTTGTGGATTAGGAATCAATGTCACCCATCTGGGTGTTTTAATGTGAGCTTGCCAAGATGAGTTGCTCATTTAGAGGTCTTGCACACCATCGATTGGTGTGCAGGAACTCTGGGCAATCATTCAAATGTCATTGGATCATTGCTCAAGCCTCTAATCAGTGCATCTGATTTTCATGGACTTGAGCTACCGAAGTGCCAAAAATCAGAAATCAAAATTCAAATTGGGCAATAACACATTTTGTAACAAGAATCACGTTAAAATAACCCAAGCCCATCACAATCCAACCAATGAAACTCATAAAAATCCAATTCACTAGATATAAATCATTTCTCATCAAATTAACTCCCAATTCGAGAAATTGGGTGTCAAAACCAAATATGAAAGAATTGAGTAAATTAGTTCAATTGAAACGAGATCGAGGGGTCTTTGTGAATTTATGGAGAGAATGGGAGACCTCCTAGGTGGATTTTTGGTGCAAATTTAGATGTAGAAGTCAAGGCTTCAGATCGGAATTTGACCTTAATGGATGGGTGCATGATGAGTAAAATGCAAGGAAATCAGAGAAAATGGTCGTGAGATGATTTGGGAGACATATGAATCGATGTGAGAATGTGAAAAACTCCTCTATGATCTGAATTGATCAGAGAGGTCGGAGCAGATCTAATCTATGTACTCCTACCCTAAACTAATAAACCAGTGAATTCCATCATCTAATCTACTCCTAAGCTAATCTAATTACACTAACTACACTAAAACTAATCTAGAAAGGAAGGAAACTACACTAGGAAAGCAATAGATCTAGCTAACAGACGAAGGTGGTGTCCAAGGTCCACCGGTCGGAGGTTGATGGCGATGAAATGGAGGAGACCCTCAACTGAAGAAGGAGGTGTCCAAGAGCCAATAGTTGGCGGCTACAGGCGATCGATGGAGGGAGAGGGACCTACTTTGTCACTGCGGGTGATGAAAGGGGTTGGAAGCTGAGGGAATGGATCGAAAGGAACAATTGAGGGGGTAGGGAGCTGGTTAGGCATTCGCGCGAGCTTAGTGAGGTCCTTAAGTAGGTGTGCGAGTGATTCCAAACACTGCATTAGTGAGATTAGGCAACTAGGGCTTCAATGGTGAGATGGAAGGAAGAGGGGCACACGAAGTTCCAACTCAAAACGTGGTTGTAGGATCAGATCTGCCATAGGTGGTGATCACACATGCGAAAGCGCACGAAGTTTCGATTAGGATCGACCATTGGATCAAGAGATCATAGGATTGACGACCGATGTTGGCCGTGTTCCTTGGGTGAACAATAAAAGCGCGCCTGCAGGTCTATTGGGCAAATTGCAGGGAGGGCCTTATGGGCTGTCATGACCCGGTCCCAAATCCCTACAGGATATGAGATCGGCTTGCTTTGGTTAATCCCAAGATCCAGTCGTCCAACAAGAAATAACCAAGTAACATTCAATCAAACCACAATCACACAAGTACAGTAACTAAGCAAAAAGAAATTTACAACAGGGGGAAAAGGAACAGTAATATTATAGCCATCACATCAGACGAGTACATGTAACAGCAGGCAAAGCTATAAAAACTCACTATCAAGCAGTAGAACTAAGGCTAGGCTCGGCTAGGCCTAGTGTCCTCAGCAGCCGGTGGCTCGGGCTGCTCAAATCCCTGACCTGTACAGAATTTATTTAACTGGAGTCAGCTAATGTTGAGTAGAGTGGTGGCTAAGAAATAACATGCATTTAACAAATAGTTAACATAAAATTTTTCATTTTTCTAATTATATTATACATGTGGGTGCGTAGAGATCTTTAGTTAGGATTTGTTGATTAATCTTCTTGTTCCCTATAGGAACGATTTTGCTTGCAGCTTCCTGTGATATAGGATGCCCACGTGGCACTTTCCTGGCCAGGGGAGTCCCACCGTGGTAGTCCTATACTCGGTCTACCACCTCGAGGTCACGATCGTGACGTAGCGGTGACTACGACACACGTGATAAGCGTGCGGGTAGCTACCCCGCATTGGCACGTGGTCAGTCGTTTCCGCTAGCGAGTACGCCTCAACGTACAGTGCGGAATAGTATAGGGCCTTGCCCTCTTAGAACAGAACAGGGATCTTGCCCCTCAGTCCGCGTACCCTCATTCGACTACCCCGGTTTACCCAATGGGCTGATGAGAGTCGGTGTAGGGTGGCCATACCTAGCCCCGGGCCCCCTGGGGCGGAGAGCTCCCCTCTATACTAAGTAGCTCACCTCGGTACCACGTACACGAGAGCCAGTAAGAGTCATTGTAGAGTGGCCAAACCCACCTCGGATCCCAACCCAAGGGTGGCAAGCTCCCCTCTACACTACAAGGGATGGTTGCTCTCTTCGGTACCACGTACACGAAGGTCAGCTTGCCTCCCTTAACAGCTGCCCATAGGCAGCAAATTCCCAGAACCATCCGGTTCTCTATAGTACGGTGTTCTTGTTTACATTCCCCGTGGGGTTCGTACAGGAGTTTCTTTTTCAAATCCAGGTTGGAATGTTCGGAACAAACAGTTCAATTTCCATTTTATTATAGTAGGGGTCCATTTTAGATAAAAACATGCAGCTTTTGATTACTCAATTATCTACACGCAGTTTCTTCTAACCCTAGTGTTCATGCCAAGACCTAGGGTTCAAGAATTTATTCTCGAATATACGTTTATTCCTTCCTAGGGTTCATCTCAAGTCCTAGGATTACTTACTCGCATGTATTAAATTAGAGATTTAAGGTTGTAACCACTCTACCTGGGTAATCGGGTGGAACGGGGGCTCGTATAGTGGCTCCCGACGTTTCCACAGGTCTCGCACATCCAATGGACTGGAGACCTAAAACATGGGTTGGTGGGCCAAAAGGTTCAGAAGGATATAAACAAGGTATCATTATACAGAGAAACTTGTACGGAAAACAGAGACGGTTCGTTTGCGGAAAATCGATAATAATAGGGCCTTACACAGCCCAAAACACGCTGTCGGATGGAAATTGGATGTCTGGGAAAGGTCCCAGACGTCTTAAAACAGTTCTCAGGGATACCTCTCTCGGTGTTCCGCTATCAGATGTCTGGAACTCAATGCCGACATCCAAGGACTCTGTCAAACGTCTGGGGGTGCTCCTGGACGTTTGAAACTGCCTTGGCTACACTCTCGCCCTCTGACACATACACGTACGTTGTCAAGACTTGTCAGAGGGAAAAGGTACAGAAAGTAGATCTCTACTAGACGTCTTGCTCTACCTTCGGACGTTTGGTAAGACGTCTGGGTGTCTCTCCGGCCATCTGATTCCGCTGAAAAATGACTTCCGCGGAACCGCTCTGGCTCTCCTTGCCTGCAGGTGCTGCAGTAGAACGGCGCTGCACCCTCCGCTCTCGCGCTTCCTCTCGCTCGGGCTCTCCGCTCTTCACTCGCTCTTGCCCTCGTTCTGCTCTCGCTATGGGGGTGGGCAACGAAGAGGAGGGGGGAGAGGTTTATAAAGGGAGAGGAGGTGAGGGGGGGTGGAAAGGCGAGGCATGGAGCGGAGTGGAGTCGTAGGAGGAGGCGTGGTGAGGCGCGGTGAGGGAGGAAGTATGGTGTACGTACGTTCCGAGCTGAAAAGCATTTTCAGACATCTGGTGAACATCCCAAATGTCTTGACAGACGTTTGGGATGTTCACCAGATGTCTTATATGACCAAAAGGGTGGTGGGTCGTTTCATGGGCAAAATGGGGGGAAGTTTAGGAAAAAACCCATAAGTGATGGAAAGTGTTGCAACACAGTCCTTGGGTGTTACAAAAAGGTCCTTCGCAATTTATAAAGAGGTCCTTAAAGGCTTGAAATGTGAATAAATGTGAAGGATGAAGGACTTGTATGTAATACCCATAATGTGAGGTCCTAATGATGTTCAAATGTCATGAAATTTTTATTGAAACTTAATTGAACATTTAGAAAGTCGATTTTACTTTCAATTTGAACACTTGAACCCAAAAATGTGTTCAATTTGCAATTAGATAATCAATTTACATTAATGAATAGAATGTCTCATTTTATGACATAATTTCACGTTTTTAGCAGAAATTGGATGTTTTAGGTCATTTCTGTTATTTTCCACACTTAACCCTTTTAATGTGTTAATTCAGTAGTGTTTAACCTAGTTTATAACTTAACTTGGGCATTTTAGTTATGATGAATCATACCTTATCAAGAGGTACCATCAAATAGGCAGCCTCTAAGCTGTTCGCCTCTTTGCCTAACCTGGCAGAGCATACTGACCCACTTTTAGTGACTCTCCTAATGGTCGGGCAACTACAACCTAGGCTCCTGGTGGATGGGGGCAGCACGGTAGACGTCCTATTCTTGAAGATGTTGCTCAAGCTGGGGTTCAAAGAAGAACACCTCTCGCCGTTAACTCGCCTGGTAGTAGGGTTTGGCAATCACAAAGTGATGCCAAGAGGGGAGATCTGCTTGCCCTTGTCCGTCTGCGATGGGAATAGGCACCTCAATAGGATGGCCATGTTTATAGTGGCTAAATGGACGGCGACGTTTGAAGGCATCATCAGTTGCCCAACGACCTATGCCTTCCACTTGATCCCTTCCTCTTATTTTCAATTCATGATTTTCCAAACTCCTTGAGGGGTGGGAAGAGTGCATGGGGATCAGACGGCTGGGCGCAAGCTTCTAAGGATCGAGTTGAAACAATCCATGGAGACAAGACCCCCTAAACCATTAAAGTGGGGGAAAGAAAGAAGCCAAGTCCAGGCTATTCGGTAGGAGGTAAATCCAGCCGACCCGCCAGTGACTTTAGAGCTTCAGCTAGGCTCTTCAGTCGTAGCTATTCAACTATATGCTGATAATGCTACTAAGCTTGTTAAGGTCAGGACGGACCTTGATCCTTCAGAAGTTTAGGAGTTGCTACTCCTGCTCAGGGTCGACACGGACGTATTCGCTTGGTCTGCCAACGACTTGCCAGGGGTGGATCCCTCCCTGATTCAGCACCACCTAAACATTTAGTTGGGCACCTAGGTAGTCAAATAGGTGCGTAGGCACAAGTCAGCCGAACAGTGGCAAGCGGTTGAGGCGGAAGCCCAAAAGCTCCTAGAAGTTGGTTTCATTGAAGAATCCTTGTACCCAACATGGCTATTCAACGTGGCCATGGTGAAGAAATCCAACGAAAAGTGGCAGATGTGCATAGCCTTCACTAACCTAAAGGAAGCTTGCCTGAAGGATGAGTTCCCCTTAGCAAGGGTTGATGATCTTGTGGATTCCTACAGTGGTCAATCCCACATGTCCTTCTTGGATGCATACAGCGAGTACCATCAGATAAGCCTTGCTCCGACCTCACACCTCATTCATAACAGATAGGGGGCTGTTTAAATATAGAGTCATGCTCTTAGGCTTGAAAAATGCTGGAGCAATTTAGCTCCTTATAAATATGATTTTTTCCCATTTAATATGAAAATCATTTGAGGTGCATATTGATGATATGTTGGTGAAGGGAGAAAACTTCCCACAACACTTAGAATATTTAGCAGAGGTGTTTCATGTCTTAAGAAACACCTGCCTCTGCCTGAACCTCGAAAAGTGTGTATTTGGGGTTTTAGTCAGGAAATTCCTGGGGTTGTTAGTTTCTAGCAGAGGAATCGAAGCCAAACCCGACAAGATTTAGGAGGTTATGGCCTTAGAACCACCAAGTATTCTAAAAGGGATGCTGTCATTAGTTGGCAAAATTGCCTCTTTAGGTCAATTCTTGTTCTGATCTTTTGATAAATATCTCCCCTTTTTTTGAGTGTATAAAAAAGGGCAGAGGCTATACCGCCGCCCATTAGACTCCTCACTACTAGAAGGCTTTAGAGGAAGTAAAGGAAGCCCTCAAAAGTTCCTCCATCTTGACGGCTCCTACGGCTGGGGAGTCCTTGTTTTTATACCTGGTGGCATCCATGTTTGCCGTCAACGCCGTCTTAGTCAGTAAGCGAGAAGGGGAGCAGGGACTAGTATACTTCATTAGCAAAATCTATCAAGGTGCGGAAGCTAAGTATACAATTATTGAGAAGCTTAGGCTAACTTTGGTGACCGCCGCCGGAAAGCTACGCTTGTACTTCCAAGCTCATATAATGGTGGTTCTGTCTGACTACCCTCTACAGCGAATGCTACATAAACCCACAGGATCGGCACGACAGATAAAGTGGGTTATGGAGTTGGCGGAGTTTGATGTCTGATAGGTCCACTTTAGTGGACTAAATTGGAGCCTAAGAATATTGTTATTTGAATAAGAGATTAATTTAAAGCTTGTATAATATTGACAAAATCATTTGAGCTTTAGATTTATCATTTCATGCATTAATTGCATTAATCTTTATATGAAGGGATTAATTGTTCAATTTAAAGGCAGGGGCATTACATCAAATCTCAATTTGAGATATCATAATAATGTTGGGATTTTGTTCGAGTAAAAATAGCAAGCAAATCAATTTTAGAGTGCATCTTTATATGTCTCTTAATTAATTGCACCCCCTTCCTTTTTATTTTCCCTCAAACCTCTCTCTCTTTCCTCTTTTGGTCACACAAAATCTCAATCATACCTTCCTTATTCTCTCTCTCTCTCTCTCTCTCTCCCCCTCTCCCTGATAAGCTCTCATTGATTGTGTTTTCTCTTTCTATACTTCTCTATATAACAGGCAGAGGATGGGGGAGCGGGAGATGGTCATCTTCCCCCACGGGCACCGACCACCAGAACCACTGGCCAGTGACTGCTGACCATCGTTCGATGTGCCACCACCATCATCAGAAAGCCCTCGTCGTGGCCAACCTAGACCGAGCTCCGCAAGCTCAAGAGGACGAAATCCTCTTTTTCTATTCATATTAAAAATTATGATCCATGCCATTGCTAAAATTCATTTTCCTGATTTTCTTCATTTAATAAGTTGTGGTGAAATTTTGGCCTTGCACTTATTCTTCCGCATATTTATTCAACTCTTATGATTCGTCTCAATGTGCACCACATTTGGATTTAGATTTGCGCTTTAGTATGCATACAATTGAAAATTACATGATACGCCACTGCACATGCCCTATTCACATATTTTGGAGCTTTGATTTCTTACATGAAAATTGCATAAACTACCCTTAACTTCTCTATAAATTTGGGTTCACATTTAGAGTAGCATATCCATTGATTGATTTGACAAATGTTTCTGCAAACATGATTGCTATATACCTATGATCTTATTGGCCTGTTCCTCCCTGTGGATACGACCTAATCTATCATGGTCAGTTTTATTGATAAATATTTTTGTTCGTGATTTTTGCACCACGATTTACATTACTACGATGATGTATTTTTCTGATATATCATCTTCCAAGTGAAAGCTCCTAATCAAATGTGTCGTTGTTGGGGAGGTAACATACGCAATAGATGCACCTGATTTTATTTCTGATTATTTTGAGGTGTGCATTTAGCTGATCGTTCTCTATGTTTTTGTGCGAGGAAATTGAAGAGACGACAGGCGCAGCGGAGTGACGACGTCTACCTTGAGTGATGCCCACACACGCAGAGAGGATGCGAAGAGGAGACTGGGATCCCACTTTCACAGGGGATTCTCCTTCATCATCGAGTTTATTTCATTTTAGTCTTCTCGCCCTTGTAGCATTGGGGCTAATTTTTGGGGGTTTGTCCCCACTTTCTTTAGAGACTAGGGCTATTTCTCTGTGTGTGAGCAATTTAGTTCTGCCTGCTTGCTCTAAAAAGAAGAGACAAAAAAAAAATATCGAGCTGCCTATTTAGGAGTTGCATATTCTGAGGTGCACACATTTAGGGGTGATTGAGCAGCACGTTTGATCTCATTTTGCATTGCGTTCATTATCTGCATGAAGATTGCTAGAGTCAGGTATATTTTTATATCTTTGCATCCAGCTCTTGTTCACGCATTGCATGTGGATTAAATCTCAAGACCACTAAAATTGATTGAATTGACTTAATTCAGTGGTCGCCTAACTGAAATTGGGATTGCTAATAAGATTTGACCTTAAAATCAAAATCACATTTGATCTGATCAAAAGGGACTTGTGTGCGATTCTTCTCAAAATCAAATTGATTTGTAGTGTGATGCACACTTTTGACACTGAGCACGCACATTAGACACGACACTAGGTCTCGATCCCTTAAGGCTATGGCACCAATCTCTTTATCGGTGCAGACCCTCCTATTTCACTTTGTGGTGGTGATACTATCCTGTGACCAAGTGTTTTGATACTTCAAGGAGGGAGACCCCTTAAAGGAATAAAAGGATAGTTAAGAGGCACTGCATTTGCATCGCCTTAAAGGAAGGGTTCGCCCTACTCGCATCCCTTAGTTCTGTCCTTGGAGTAACTTTTCACTAGATCACCTTAGAGTATCATTGAAGCAAGGTATAGGTCATAGGGCATGTGAAGGTTGGATTTGGTTGCGTAACTGCATTGACTAACTTGTTTGGCCATCTAAATCAACCAATTCTACCTCTGCCCCTCAAAATAGAGGAGGTTAGGATCTCAAGTCGCCACTTCCTCTTATACCACTTACATGGGAATGGAGGGAAATCGTTTTGACCCTTTTTGACCGATCTGTTGAGTGGGGGTTTCACTTGCTCAATTGGCAAGAACTTGAATTATGATTGGTATATATTGTATGGTTGGTAGACGCTCTCTTGAAGGTAGTCTAGTGTTTGATCCTAAGCCTGAGAGAATCCTTAGGAGAGCCCACCAAAGAGAAAAGAGAGAAGAAATGACTGATCAAGGAGTAAATCAACAAAGGATCCTGAGGAACTATTTCATTCCAACCAACCAACCCAATCAAGCACTGAGATGACCGGCAGGGGATAATCCATATGAGATCAAGAGCAGTACCATATCCTTGTTGCCCTCCTTTATGGTATTTTTAGGGAGGACCCCTACCGGCATTTAGAGGAATTCACCGAGATCTGCTCCATAGTGAAACTTCAGAACTTTACTGCTGAAGCTCTAATGAGGACCCTCTTTCCCTTCTCCCTTAAGGATAAGGCAAAAGACTGGTATCTCACCTTGGATGCAAGGGTGAATGATTGGAACACCCTTAAGGGAGAATTCTTGAAGAAATACTTCCCGATGAACAAAACCAACCACTTCAGGAGGGAGATTATGGGTTTTACTCAATTAGATGGGGAACAATTCCATAAGACTTGGGAGCACTTCAATGATCTAATTTGATTATGCCCCCATCATCAAGTGCCCAAATGGAAATTAGTAGAGAGGTTTTATACTCGACTATCTGAAAAGCATAGGCAAACAGTGGATGCTGCTTGCACTGGAACCTTTCTTACCAAAATGGGGGATGAAGCCTGGATGCTATTTGGGTCGCTGAGTAACAATTCTATCCACTTGACCTCAACCTATCAGGATAGAAAACCTTCCATCCTCCAAAAGAAAGTGGAAGCTAGTGAAGCTGGGGCTACTCAAAATTTAGCTTTCCAAATCCAATTGTTGAAGCAGAACTTTGAAAGACTCATGACAAACCCCGGCACATTCCCGTAATCAGCTTCCCAAGTCCAGGCTCTTTTTGAATGCTTCATTTGCCAAAGCACTCTTCACGCCACTGTTGAGTGCCATATGGCTAATCGATTCCCCGATTTAATTTAGGCAGACTTGAATGCTACCCGAGGGTTTCGTCCACCTCCCAGGAACAACCCTTTTGGAAACACCTACAATCCTGGGTGGAGGAACCATCCCAATTTCTCATGGAAACAAGCTAATGGTTCCAACTTGGGGAATTCAGGAGCCCAACCCACCCAACCCTTTTAGGCACAACAATTTCAGTTCCTCCTCAGCCCAACAATTTTGAGATGGATGACCTTAAAGCTATGATGAAAGCCATGCAAGAAAATCAGAGTACGATCATTCAATCTTAGAATAAGGCAATCCAAGAAATACAATCTCAAATTGGCCATCTTGTTGAGGTTGTTAAACAATATGATCCCTCGACTTGGCATGCAAGCAATCTACGTTTGTACCATGTATAAAAGGAAAGAGAAAAGACAATAAATATAGAAATTTTTTCTTTCATTTCATTGCATGGTTGTGCTGTCTATTACATTTCCCAGAGACCATTCCCACCAAGTGGCCTGCAAAAGAAAAAAAAAAGATGGAAAAGAGATAACAAGGGGAAAAAGAAACAACAAGGACAACACTCTCAAAAGGGGCACGCAGCTTTACTCCAAGTCGTTGAAGAGATCAACTCGAGGAATCAGAGGGGGCGAAGAGATTGTGCAAGGAGGACTGATGGAACGAGAATGTGGCTCCACAACTCCTGACAGACTTGACTTATGTACCTCCTCTTCAAGAGCTGGGCTTCCTGGCTGGTCGTTAGGTGGCAGTATGGGAGCCTTGTCCACTATAAGACTGTCAGCTTTCTGATGGTTAAACTCGGACAAGAATTGGTTTATAGACCGGTTGCATAACTCCTCCACTGATGTATGTTTGACCTCCAAAAGAGACTACATGGCTGCCAAGGTATATTTACCGATCTCCTTTGAGATTAGGTCTCGGTTCTCCTTCATAGATGGATCGGAGGCGAAGAATGCCATCACCATCTCAGGATCAAGCTTCGACTGTGTAGTACTCTCTAGCTCCAGCACCTTCTTGCCCTTGTCCTCCACGAGCTACTGGGCCTTGGCGAGGTCAGCTCTCAAGCTTTCCACAGTAGCCTCCACCTTCTCGTGACTTGCCTTTAGTTGGGCAAGCTCATCAATAGTCGTGCCCAGGCGAAGGCACTCCTCTTGAAGAGTTGTCTCATACCTCTCCACAGTTGAGGAGTGGGAAACCCTAAGCACTTGCACTTCGTCCTTCAGTGAGAAAATGTTGGTACAGGAGATTTGCAGGCGCTTGGATAAGTCTTGTAAGGCCATAGGGTCCCTCTTGTGGATCTCGATGAGACTCTGCTCCAATTTCCCTCCTATGCACTTGATTCTTCTTAGGCCTTGGCGAGCCTTCTTTAGCTCTTCCTGTAGTTGGGTCACTTGGGCAGCTACCTCTTGTTGCGAGCGAAGCTTCCGAGTAGCCTCCTTAGTGGCCTTCTTTGCCCTTTCACGATTGACTGTGACCTCCGTGAGCAGATGAGTAAAATTCCTCTGCTTTGCCTTAGCAGTCACAACCCATTTGGCAACCATGTTGACCGCCTCGGTGGAGATGCCTGGTTCAGTCATGTTTGACAGAACATCGCCAAGTGGGACAACAAAAGTCCCAAGAGTGTCAACCTGTCAAAGAGCACAGACGGAGGTGTGGGACCCAATTTTTTACCAAAGGAGAAGTAAAAAATAAACAAGGAGAAACTTACCACGCACCAGCAGTAAAAGAACACATGGTTGAAGTTCATTCCTCCCTGATGGGAGGTAGCTCAAAATAGGGCATCTTGCAAGTGCTGGAGAACCTGCCTCTCCAAGCTTGAGGTACTGCTTGAAGCACCCACTTGAGCTGGTGTCGCCTGGTTGGGTACGGGGCCTTTAGGGGCCCCTTCAGTACAGATCCTCTGATGGACTTGACTGTCTGGCCTATCATCCTGGAACTTCTTTGGGTAGTGGGTCAACTAGTACTCTTGCCCTCATTGAGCTTTGCCTAGAGTACGGTTGCTCGAATAAGCTGCCACCCAAAAAACCTCCGGTAGCAGTTGTCTCTTGTGCTAGCTTCACAAAGGCGTCAGTTGAGCTGGTGGGAGAGATGGAAAAACTGGCACTCCCCTTTTGAGCCACCTCTATAGGGGTCTTGAGCGGGGAGTTGCCTAAGACAATTGCCTTGGGAGAGTCAGGAGGACGAAGTGGGTACACTAGGACATCCTCCGCCTCAACTTTTCCCGGGCTCGGAGGAGCGGGTGCTGCCGATCTCTCGTGCGAGGAATCGTTGTGGGCTCCATCCTTAGGTGCTTCAGGGGGACCTCTGCTGCCTCCTCTTCGCCTCCTTGGAGCGGGAAGATTCACTCCCTTCGCCCTGCTCTGAAGGCCTCTCCTCCCCACACTGGGACCCACGGTTGTGGAATTGCTACCTCGACACCTGGTGGCATTCAGGCGAGCAAATCGCCTAAAAGCTAGAATAAAAAAAAGGAGAGTTAAACAAAGGGCGGAGGAAATAAGCTCTCTAAAGCTACCACCCCCCCAACTTACATGTTGTGGGATATGAATCTGTAACCCATGATAACGCCACCAGGACATCTTCCCACCTAAGTTCCGAGTGGGCAATTGGCCCAAATTTCATCATCTTATCTGCGTCTGCCTACGTAGGTGGGTTAAGCTCCTCAGTTCTAGGTGGCAAATCTTTATCAGGTGGGCCTTGCCAAATGTAAGGGACTACTAGGTCATTGATGTTGGAAATTAAAAAGAAATGATGATCTTGCCCCTTCAAGCTATCAGGGAGATCGACTATCCGATATTTGGTATGCCGGCTATACAGGATATAGGTACCAGATGAACGCTTGCCTCTTTTCACTTTAAGGGGCATGAGCCCAAAAATCATGCGGAATACGCCCAGTCGCAAGATGATCTGTCGCGGTAAAAGAGGGTAGGTGGAGCATTAACTATACCCCACCCCCAATTTATAACCCCCCTGAGGGGAGATTCCCCCATGAGGGGCACACATTTCGAAAAATGAAATCCCACGTATTATGGCACGGATTTGAAAACATCTCGCCAAAACTTATATGACCTCGGTCATCATTTCGGTATTAAATGCCCATGCGTGCGTATCTTTTCGTCATAGTTATAACAATCGCATTGCTAACAAGTACGGTATTTGAGGCAATTACGCCTCATCATGACGGTAATTAATGCCAATCTTGTCACACAAGAAAACAAAAAACAATCCTCGCAGTGATTGACCACCACTCGCGGAAGGTGACACATATGTCACATTTTCACTCGGGAGGCTAGCCTTTTAAGGCTGACAGGGACTTAGGCGCGATATGCGTACGTCCCCTGCATCATATGTCGACCGTTTAAGGCCAATTGAAACTCTGGCGGGACATGCCTACATTCCCTACACTATATGTTGACCTCTTAAGGCTGACTTGAACTCAGGTGGGACACACCTACATTCCCTACACTATATGTCGACCTCTTAAGGTTGACTGGAACTCAGGTGGAACATGCCTACATTCCCTACATCTTTTAATCATGCATTGCATGAATACAGGCGTCTTGCCTGCCTGAAGTAAAAAACTTCCGCTTCATGACAAATGCTCTCCCCGCTTGAAAGACAGCTGGCAAATCGTTTGGGGGCATTATTTACTGCAATGTTTTAAGTATCTTGACTACTCTCTTAGTAGCATTCGCTAGTTAGAGAGTGAGGGCATATGATGAGGGGAAAAAAGCGCCATTGGACTTAAAACTTCACACGAAGCTCAAGGAAGGATTCGACCACTCGAATACTGAACAAATAGGTGGATTTGGCTCAACCTGACTCACATGTACTTAGAAGGATTTGGACCCGCCTTCATCTAAGTAGACCCGTATAGGTTCGACCCCTCGAAGAACCTGGGTTGACCAAAGTTGAAGAGGCAGCAACAACACCCACGTTAGCATTAACGATGATAGTTACCGGCACTATTAATAGCTAAGTAATGGACGTGCCGGAGAATCGGCGAGGACCGTTACGAGGGATTTAATATTGTTGAGATATTTTGGTACTATAAATAGGGAAAAGAAGCCCTCGAGGGTCTTCAAGCAATCTAAGAGAGAAAATGAGAGACTCTGTACGACCCATCAATTCTAGTGGAAATTCGGGAGCGTCGCCTTCCCCTCAGACGTACACCCTTTCGGGTGGAACTAGGTTACCAATCTCGTGTGTCTTTCTGTGGTTGCCCGTATTTGTTCTTGATTCGGATCTCCTTTTACTAAAGGGGCACGATCAGCTACGATGAGTTGAAAAGGGCAATAGCTATCATACCCTCTATCCTCCCATCATCCCCAGTGCATCTATTCCCATTTGTTTGGCAGTGACACCTCAAGCACTAATTACCTTGAGAGATTAGGATAATGGTCCCTTATTTGGTGAACTTTATCCAAAACTTATCCCATCCAAAGATAGGGAGAGCAATCTGGAGATTATCCCATCCCATCCCTTGGAATTTGATAATTTTTCCTATTGTGAGAGAACACTACTACCTATCCCTTTAAACATCTTATGATTTAACCCATACTTCCCGCAAATACAAAGACTCTGCAATCTCAGGTTTATCTCACAATTCTATCACTTACAAAATTAATCCTTCAAAACAAACAATATCTTATTGGTACGAGGATGAAAGGTTGCATGAGTTTGAATAAGCATGTTACACACCTATGAGAGGCCTTGTCGGTGCTCTTTAATACACACACACACCTTTTGTTTGTTCGTTTCTCCGCCACTCTAGAAAGGTAGAAAGTATTGTCATATTTCACCTGTCCAAAGTTTGCTACTTTCTCATTAACTTTCTTCCCCATATTCGATCATGACTAAAGAAGTCGACAAGGAAAGCCCTTCTTTTGGCAAAGAGCAAAAAGGAGGACAGGAAAGGCGTTGGGATTCAACTCATCCTTTCAAGGACAAAGTTAGAATATGCTCCGCATGGAATCGAATTAGGCCACATGTTAGTGCCTTTCATACCCACTCTTATCAAAATCAAGAAATTCCTCTTTTACCCTTCTAAAAGGAAAAAAAAAAAAAAATCAGAAGAGAAAACTAATGTTCTGTATATGCAAATGAGGTATAAGAAGAAAAACCGATTTTTTTTTTTTTTTATACATTTCTACACTAGCGTGGAAATTGAAACAACAAATATATACTTTAGAAAAGGGTCCTACATTTGAGTATAAGAAGAGTACCACCCTTCACCCTTCAGTTATATCTACACATAATTAAGTATTATCTTCGAGTGAGATTTTAGAAGTTAAAATCTTGCCACATATCAAGTTTTGCAAGTTAGTCTGACACTCATATCTCTTACATCGAAGCTAATCAATTTTTTAGCAATTTTTAATAATTTAAGTGTTGTCAGATTTTGACCTAGCTAGTTTACGAAGAGGGTAGGAGCTCCTTATTCTGGATGAAATTTGAAATTATTACTAGCAAATGATTTTATCTCACAAAACTTGACTGCAAACTCCCAACTTTCGACGTAATTTAAGCATTACATTTAATGTTATCATGCCAACAATACCTTTTCAAAATAATGGCCTTCTCCTTCATGTGTCCCCCTTTCTTGCTTAAGTAACGAATGAAGAACACCTGTAGCCTTTCTCTAGATGTCAGTAGGACACTACTATTCCTCAACCTTCTCGTTGTTTAATCTACAAAGAGCAAGATGGTCTTCATCGTTTCCCTTTTTTTTATTTTTTGGGTTTTCAACTCTTCCTAGAATTATTCGAATTCAACAGTATCTTCTTTCAAAGTTTGAACGGTCTTAAAAAAGGGCATGGACATCTATATCTTTAAATATTGCTAAATGTTCAGTAGCTTTCCAACTTCAGGAATGTCGGCATCCATTGCCAAACTGGCATGAGATGACGAAGGGAGATTTGCCTTACATGGGGGATTCAATGCTAGTTATTAGGCCCACTCGTGACATCGTGTCTCGTGTGCTCAAAGGTCTCTCTTAGAAATTAATTAAAAAAAAAAGGGAATGCATTAGTTTGTCGTTCGCTTTTTCTAAAGGGTTGCTTTTAGGTTAAAAAAAATTTATCTGGGTTAAGACGAATTGCCCAAAGTTACTTACTTTCCGACGTACCAACGGTGGGTCAAGGAGCGACAAATCAGGCTCATGCCTCTCCAGATCAGAAAGGAGCCCCCTTTCCTCCAATGATCTAATAATCCATTTACTCTAATAAAATTTCCTAATTTCAAACTTAAAAAAGAAGTATATATACATGAGCGGCTTCTATTAATCCTCGTTAAATTTTGGTCTCATCGTATTTCTTACTTAGGAAGAGGGAGAGTTTGAATAATAAATTTGTGATATGGGTATGAAAATATGTGTAATAATATATTTTACAACACACGATTCTATTTGTGCATCTGTTCAAAAAAGAAAGTAAAATACAACAGTTAAAAAGTTAAAATACATTAGTTGAAAGTCAAATGATCAATTGGAAATTAAAACATCAGTTAAAAATTAAAATACACTAGTTGAAAATCAAATGATCGCCTGGAAACCCAAATGTACCAGTGGAAAATAAAGAGACATCGTCTAGAAATGAAAATATATACCATCTCAACTGATACAAGTTCAAAATGATTTATCATTGGTTGAAAATCAAAATACACGAGTTAAAAATGAAGAACACACCAGTAAAACGTGATTTTTTAATTGAAAAGTGATTTTTTGCCTATAAAAAATGATTCTCACTAGTGAAAACTCAAAATACATTAGTTGAAATCATATTCTTTCACTCTACATGTTGTAAAATACATTGCAGTGTATGTTTATTTATTTTTTGATATAAATTTATCATTCAAATACAATTATCAACCGTGAGGAATTTATCATGAGTCGGTGATGCACTACAAGTAATAGGATCAATAAATGAAATAAAATAAGTCATTTCAGTTAATTGAAATTTAAAGTTAGATCCAATCATTTGAAAGCATGCTACAAATATATGATCCATTCATCGATTCACAGGGTAACTAGATCTCTACTTTTTCTAAGCTTGATCATGTGATTTGGGAAGGTTCTTGAAATGGATAATGAACTCAATCATCTCATTAGATGTGGTTGTACTTTATCATCTTTGTAAGGGTATGGTGATCTTGATCCCTTGCCAGTTGACCTATCATCACTTTCTTTCATTGGCTTTTTATTTTATTAATAAAAAAGATTGGGGGTGGAGGGAGGGACCTAACCCACTATACATGAATGTTGAAAAGGATAACCAGGATGAAAAGCACAGGCGTTGCTTTCGGCAGCCTATGTACAAAGGGGACCTATAAAATTGATGTCAACTTTAGGGAATAGAAGGAAGCACAATTGGATCAAGTTGGACTGTAGAGCAACACAAAGATTCTACGAGGGAGGGTATTTACGTTGGTAGATTATAAAGCCTTGAATCCTTTATGCCCATGATCTTCGGTAGTATCACATTTGATTCCTTGCTCGCAAAATAAAAAAAGTAATAAGGTAAAGAAATAACATTACAATGTGGTTTGTAATATATGACCTCACTTAAGGAAATATATTAGTTCTCTACTAATCGAAAATTAAAATACATCGATTGAAAATGAAAACATATTTGTGTGTTTTAGCTTTCTATCGATGGAAAATTGATTTTCACTTGGAAAGTAGAAAGTGATCTTTCATCCATGAGTTTAGGGTTTATGATTTAGGATTAAAGGTTTAGAATTTAGGAAAAGTGGTTTGACTTATGAAAAGTGATTTATCATCTTTAGATTTAGGGTTTAGGTCCTTAAACCCTAAACCTAAAGTCCTAAATCCTAAACTTAAAGATGAAAAATCATTTTCCAAGTGAAAAATTACTTGTCATAAGTGAAGAACTACTTTGTATAGGTGAAAATCAGTTGAAAATATGTTAATTTTTAACTAATGTATCTTAGTTTTATACCAGTTGAAAATCAAAATATACCAGTATATTTTGATTTTCAACTAGTATAAAACTAAGATACATTAGTTAAAAATTAAAATATACTCGTGTATTTTGTTGAGCAGATGCTACACGTTACAAAATATGTTGCATCCTAAAAAAAATTTACAAGTTTAGATGTGGCGACTTGAGTCCCACTAACCAACGAAACTCAAGTCGCTATGTACTAACAATCAGCATAACTCGCCTACAAGATCGCAGTCATCCAGCACATAATCATAAATATAAATATAGCCAACAAACAGTTTATATTGCAAAATTTAAAGGAACATAAATTGAATACTAACCAGAAGATTTATCATAGTATATAAGTTTAAGGACATGTACAACAGAAACCTTCTTGCGTACTGCTAGGTATACCTGAGTAAGGAACCCTAAAACATGTCAGTAAAAACTGAGTAGAGTAGAAACAACAACATAGTGTAACAATAACTGAGCACAAGAGAAAATGGGTACTATAGTTTTGATTTATTTATTTATTAGACATCTCAGTATTCGGTTCCATTTCGTACATTGGAAGCCCAATTTATTATAGTTCACAAAATATCAATCGACGTCTCAGGGCACGAGACAATTTCATGTAACTTCCTATGATGCAAAATCGATATAAGCCAACCTCCTGTCAGAGAGGGCTACTTATATCCATTGAGTCACCACGCTCCGTCACCCTGGGGTCATCGTGGAAAGGGGTGGCGGCTACAATGTATGGTGTGAACACATACACGCGCTATGTACACTGAGCCATAGATAGCCAATGACCCACTCATCGGCCGAAAGAACAGCTCTAAACCTTGAGCCGTGCGAATCCAATATCCCAGTTGGCCGCTAAGCCTAACTAAAGAGTCGTAGGAAGGCCAGCAACTCCTTAAACCAACCCCTGAACCTGGTCTGAAAAGACCTAAAGCTACAGTCGAAAACCCGACAAATAGCAGGGCTGAAAACCAGTTATTTATTCCTTTTATTTTTCCTCAACATATCCGTCGTATTATATATCTCATTTCCAGATAATTGTATCTTTCATTTTCAAATATCTTTAGTAAGTTTACATTATCAATTGTAGAATGAACCAATATTCACATTATCCTCCAACTTATCAATTTTTAGGAAATTTTCATTTTATGATCATGTTTTCAATCAAATTATGAATTAACCATCATGATGATGTCAGTTTTACTAAAAATAGAAGTCCTTTTATACATGCGATGATAAAGCAATATTCAACAAGCTTAAATGCTTTATAATTCATTTACTTCCTCAATTTATCAAATAAATTGATATTAACTCCTTTTAATACAACATTTAACTTATATCACTTTGATTATTCGCATTCCAAGTCAACTACTTGATTTTTATCATTTATATATAAGATTCCAGTACCAGAGCAACAAGAATGCGTAAACAAGTCCGATCTCAGCAAGAGGTAAGAACTCACACTAAACAGTGTAATGCACGAAGGAAATCACTATGCCGGTAAACTGTATGGGAGAGGAGAGAGACTACTCTACTTAACATTGTCAGGGTGTCACGACGACTCCGCGTAAATAGATCGGAGACTCTCAATACCATGTGTGCCTCAAAATCATCTCCTGTGACAATCAAGTCATCCATGTAGACCAAAAGAACAATAACACCACTACCTGTCTTCTAGACAAATAGAGAGTGGTCTACAGACGACCTTTGAAACCTAATAGACTTAACCACCTGGGATAACTTTTGAAGCCAAGCACGAGGGCTCTACTTGAGGGCATAAATGGCCTTTTGAAATCTGCATACACACTCCCCTTGAACCTTGTAACCAGGAGGCTGCTGCATGTAATCCTCCTCCTGTAAATTCCCGTAGAGAAAGGCATTCTTCACATCAAGTTGGTGAAGATGTCAATCTCGCTGAACTACCACTGAAATCAGAATCCTCACTATAGCTAACCAAGCCATTGGTGAGAAAGTGTCAAAGAAGTCCGCCCTATATGTCTGGGTGAACCCTTTGGCAACAAGTTGCGCCTTGTAGCATGCAACTGGCCCATCTGGATTGTACTTGATTATAAACACCCATCTGCAGCAAACTATTGTAGCGTCCACTGGTAAAGACGTAAGCTCCCAAGTACCATATGAAGTAAGAGCGGCCATCTCATCTTTCATGGCCTGGCGCCATTTTAGATCAAGCATGACCTGTTGGTAAGTGGTAGGAATAGATATGATAGAAAGAGCATGACCACCCAACCTCATCAAATACCCCACACCCTTAATAACAGTCCATTTTAATGGACTCATCAAATACTCCCATGCCTCAGATTTGCTAGTCCCTAGCAAAAATAATAGAAATAATCAGAAGATTTCTTCTTTTCTTGTTTCAAAACTTTAGAAATCTAGATAAATGTGAAGTGTTGATAGCCTAGGTAACTGATTCAAGTGAAAGCGCCCATTCGCATTGGGAGTTCATACATTACCCTTGGCAAAAATTTCTATCGAGATAGGCAACTACTTCCCTCGGGGATAAAGCAAATGATAATCTGTAATTTGACCCCGGCGTTTTGCTTAGGTAGGAGATATCAAGTTGGATGGATTTTTATTTGGTGGCACACACTCAACTGGTGCTACATATAGTCTAGTACTGCAGACTCTAGCTCTCTAGACTATTAGACAAGTCCACTCTGAGAGAGGCTGTACAACTGTGCTCTCTTGATGTTCCTGGGCACTCTCTTTTCTTTCTTTCTGAGATCACGAATCTCGCCAGATTTAGAAATTATACTCACTATTTGGTGGCCTCACATGGCATCCACACTTCAATTCAAGTCCTAATAACTCTACAACTAAGTTAGAGTTCTCAACCAGTATTCAGGCGATTAGAAATACTAGAAGGTAGGTATGGGTCATATTTGGTGGAACGGATAGGTGTTTTGCTACCTCGGAAACAGTGCTACATCATACACTTTGACCTTTTTTTATTTTATTTATTTTTTTTCTTCTTTTTGTACTTCTTTTCTCTTTTCTTCTCTTCTATATATATATATATATTTTTTTTTTTCTTATTTTTGTTTCTTTTTCAATCAACACAACATGATACGAACTTTTATTTATGAGGCATTATTAGGGATGATGATGGTCAAAAGGAAGTTGTGTGGCTTATTTGGTGGAAGTGCCTATTCTCGGCATCGGGAAAGAATGGATAGGACAGGCGTATTTCTAACCTTTGACACTCTTACCCTCCTTCAGCTGAGGACTCTTTAAAGGACGGTCGTAACCATTCACCATAGTTATAGCTTTATTAAGACTCAATCTCTGTGTATCTGCCTTATTTGGTGACTCTTAGGAATTCACTCAAAGTACGCACCCAGGAACAGAGAGTGAAAACTACGCCTAACTCTGAAGTATCATCATCTAATTATCCCGAACTTAAGAGTCCTTGCACTAGACTTAGCGCACTAGTAATCTCTCTACTTCTTCTCACAAATATGAGGTGGATTTATTAGAAGATAGTATGCCTGACTCTCTATGAACTGTCCAAGGGTTCAGTTGACTACAAATGCTTATTGGTTTTCCCAAAGGATCCATTACCAAGTCTACGTGCTCGTGAAATAAATGTAATGGATTCTAAACTTAAGAAATAATTCCGAAAGAAAAACCTCCAATAAAGGTATTTTGCTAGGGACTAACCCAATCAGCTCAAGAAAAGATTTTTTTTTTTTAATAAATATGTATGCAAATATTTATAAATGCTATAAACACTATAAACATTCTCAGGTTATATCCCCCCATGCCTAAGACTGACAATGTCCTCATTGGAAAAAAATATAGACATAGAAGAATATCACCTGAGGAGGAGAGTGGGAGGAGCTAAGGCTCCTCAAGCCGTAGTGCGTCCAAAACCTGGTCATCTGAAAGAGTAATATACGGTTTAAGTCGCTGGCCATTTACTTTAAAGTTCGCACCTGAAATAGGGTTCCTGATCTCTACAGCTCCTTGAGGGAAGGTATTAATCACAACGTAAGGCCCATCCCAACGGGACTTGAGCTTTCCAGGAAATAATTTAAGTCTAGAATTGAAATGCCAGACCCATTGGTTGGGCTCAAAAGTCTTTCTAATGATGTGCTTGTCATGGAAGACTTTTGTATGTTGCTTGTAAGCTTGAGAAGTTTCATATGCTTCATTACGAAGCTCTTCAAGCTCACTTAATTCTAACATACGTGCTCTTCCCGCTTTATCCAGATTTAAGTTAACGTTTTTAATTGCCCAATAAGCTTTATGTTGGATTTCAACGGGAAGGTGGCACGTTTTTCCGTAGACAAGACGGAAAGGAGACATACCCAAGGGAGTCTTATATGCAATTCTGTAGGCCCAAAGAGCGTCATTTAGTTTTTTAGACCAATCCTTTCGATCAGGCCTGACAGTTTTTTCTAAAATTCTCTTAATCTCCCTATTAGACACTTCAACTTACCCACTCGTTTGGAGATGATAAGGTGTGGCTATCATGTGATTTACTCCCAAATTTTGGAGTAGTTTAGTGAAGTGTACATTCTTAAAGTGAGGTCCTCCATCACTTATGATCGTCCTTGGGCACCCATACCGAGAAATGATACTAGCCTTAATAAAGCCCAAGACCACAGAATGGTCATTGGTTCGCGTGGGGATGGCTTCTATCCATTTTGATACATAATCAACAGCCACAAGGATGTATTCATATCCGAAGGACACAGGAAAGGGACCCATGAAGTTAATGCCCCAAATATCAAAGATTTCAACAGGGAGGATAGGTTGTTGGGGCACCTGTTCCCTTTTTCCAATGGTTCCCGTCTGCTGGCAACGTAGACATGCGCCCACATACGTATGTGCATCTCGGAATAATGTGGGCCACCAAAAACCAGACTGAAGAACCTTATGAGCAATCTTCTTCCCATTAAAATGTCCCCCACAGTGGAGGTCATGGCAGAAACTTAGAACACTTCTTTGTTCCTCATCAGGAACGCAACGGCGAAATAGCTGGTCAGGGCCTATTCTAAAAAACTCGGGTTCCTCCCAGTGATAAAATTTAGCATTAACGATAAACCTGTCTCGCTTTTGCTCGTCCCAAGTACTAGAGGTGATGCCTGTGACCAGATAGTTCACTATGTCAGCGAACCAAGGAGTTTTAGTTTCCACGGCCATTAGAGACTCATCAGGGAAAGTCTCTTGAATACCGCCAGCGGGGTTTGATGCCTCAATAGGGATCCTAGACAAATGGTCTGCTACCACATTCTCAACTCCTTTCTTGTCTTTAATTTCCAGGTCAAATTCTTGGAGTAGCAAAATCCAACGAATTAGGCGAGGTTTGGTGTCCTTTTTAGCCAGAAGATGCTTAAGGGCCGAATGATCAATGAACACCACAACCTTGGATCCCAAAAGATAAGACCGAAACTTGTCCAAAGCAAATACTATAGCAAGTAATTCCTTTTCCGTGACCGTGTAGTTTTGCTGAGGATCCGTAAGGGTCTTGCTGGCATAATGCAGCACATGAGGTTTGCCATCAACCCTTTAACCTAAGACCGCTCCCACTGCAAAATCAGAAGCATCGCACATAAGCTCAAATGGGAGGGTCCAATCTGGCGCTTGGAGAATCGGCGCGGTAATGAGGGCTTTCTTCAAAGCTTGGAAAACCTTGCCACATCTATCATCAAAATCGAAGGAGACATCCTTCGCTAACAGGTCGCAGAGTGGCTTAGAGATTTTACTGAAGTCTCTAATGAAGCGCCTATAAAATCCAGCATGGCCAAGGAAAGATCTAACCTGACGAACATTGGCAGGTAATGGAAGCTTAGAGATGGAATCGATTTTTGCGGTGTCCACCTCTAATCCTCTCTCGGAAACTACATGCCCTAACACAATGCCTTGCTGGACCATAAAGTGGTTTTTCTCCCAACTAAGCACCAGTTTTGCCTCTTCGCAACGGGTTAAGACTTTATCAAGGTGCGAAAGGCATGGGTCAAACGATGAGCCATAAATGGAGAAGTCATCCATGAAAATTTCAACGAACTTGTCGATCATATCAGAGATGATAGCCATCATACAACGTTGGAAAGTGGCAGGAGCATTACATAACCCGAATGGCATTCGACAGAATGTAAAAGTGCCATAAGGACTCGTGAAGGTGGTATGCTCCTTATCATTAGCAAAAACGGCTATCTGATTGTACCCAGAGTACCCATCAAGAAAACAAAAGTACCTGTTCCCCGCCAATCGTTCCAAAATTTGATCGATAAACGGTAAGGGGAAATGGTCATTCTGGGTAGCCGTGTTTAAACGGCGGTAATCAATGCTGACCCTCCAACCAGTTGAGGGTCTAGTGGTCACCAAGTCTCCTTGGTCATTCTCCTCCACAGTGATTCCTGCCTTTTTCGGAACTACATGAATCGGACTGACCCATTTACTATCTGAAATGGGATAGATAATCCCTGCATCTAACCATTTCGGAATCTCCTTTTTAACAACCTCCCGCATATTTGGATTGAGCCTTCTCTGCATGTCTCGGAAAGGCTTCACGGACTCATCCGTGTAAATATGATGCATGCAAAGAGAGGGATCAACACCCTTAATATCAGCAATTGTCCAGGAAATTGCTTCCTTGTGCCTTTGTAAACACTCAAGTAGAGCTCCCTCCTGCAATTTAGATAATGCAGATGAGATAATAACGGGGAGCGTGTTATTAGGGCCAAGGAAAGCATATTTCAATGTGCTCTGGAGGGGTTTCAACTCCAATTCAGGAGCCTTTTGGATTGAGGGTTTTAGTTGAGATGTCCCCACTTCAGGCAGTGGATCTACCTTCACAGTCCAGGGTGGGGACAAAGACTTAGTGTGTATCTCTAGCAACTCTTCTAGTTCGGGCATTTTCCTTTTAGTTTCTTTGATAATCAAGGGATGGTCCTGAGTTATGACCTTCTGAAGGGGATCTCTACATAAGAGTACTGGAGTAGTCTCTTCAATTATTTCATCAACGACCTCAATTTGAGAACAATCTTCAAATCCGGGTTGCTTGTAAGTATCAAAAACATTCAACCGGATCTTCTTGTTCCCAAAGCCCATTTTAAGTGCCCCGGATCTACAATTTATAGAGGCATTGGCTGTGGCCAAAAAGGGGCATCCTAGAATAATGGATGGCTTTGTGGGCTTATTAGATGGGTCAATATCAAGTACCAGAAAGTCAACGGGGAAGACGAAATCCTCCACTCTCACAAGGACATCTTCCAACAATTCCCGTGGTGTCTTAAGTGATCTGTCTGCAACCTGGAGGATTACTGGACTAGGCTTCAGCTTTCCTCCTCCCAATAGGTCGTAGACAGAGCTTGGTAGAATGTTTACCCCTGCACCCAGATCGAGAAGAGCCTCGTCAATGTGTTGGTTACCTATAACCACTGAAATATACGGGGTCCCTGAGTCTTTCATTTTGGGGGGTGTTCCATGCTGAAGAACCAAGCTAACGTGGTCAGGCAGGATGACCTTGGTTTGGACCTGTTTCCTAGATCGGCGCTTCTGGGTGCATAGGTCCTTCAGAAACTTGGCATAGGACGGAATCTGTTTAATTGCTTCCAACAGAGGCAAGTTAATCTGGACTTGCCTAAAAGTATCCATAATCTCTTCCGTCCTATCCTTGGCTCCAAACAAGCCAACAGAAGATTCCCCAGGAGCAAATAGGCGCTCTGGATAGGGCACCCTCGGCTTCTGAGTAGAGGGGTCGTCATGGCGGGAAAGGGGTGGTGGTAGGACGACATCCTCATTGTGGATGATTTTTTGTCAGGGAGAGTGGCGTGGCTCTTCCTTGGGTCAGATGGAAGTAGGGTCAAGTGTGGAAGGGGAATTCTAAAATGTAACCGTAGGAGTGTTATCAGGCTTGTCAATCTTTTTTCCACTCCTCAACACGGTCACTGCTTGGGTGTGCTCCCTGAATACAACCCCCTTACCCTTAGGGTTCTCCTCAGAAGAGCTAGGCAGCTTCCCCGGATCACGTTGCCTAACTGCCTTAGTAAGATGACCAATTAGGGATTGCATATCAGTAATCATCTTATTCTGAGATTGGATAACCATATTCTGATGCTCTTGCATCGCTTTCATCATGGCCTTCAGTTCATCCATCTCAGAGGGCTTATTCGGAAGAGGGTTTTCATAAGAAGGTTGGTATGTGGGCTGGGGAGGTAAGGGTCTTGTATTCCTTGAGTTAGAAGCATCAGCTTGCTTCCAAGAGAAGTTTGGATGGTTCCGCCACCCTGGATTGTAAGTGTTGGAGTAAGGGTTATTGCGAGGGGGGCGAAAACCTTGGGCCGCATTCAAGTCAGCCTGAATCAACTCAGGGAATTGGGTTGCCTGATGGCACTTCGAAGTGGTGTGCGTTGTGCTTTAGTAGATGGAGCATTCTCTTGAAGCTTGAAAAATAGAGGCTGCTTGTGGGTTCATGCCGGGGTTTGCTAAAAGCTTATCAAAGTTTTTATTCAATAGTTGAATCTGATAAGCTAAATCCTGAGAATCCCCGGCTTCATGGGCCTCTATCTTCCTCTGCAAGATTGATGGTTTTCTTTCTTGATACGCAGAAGACAAATGTATGGAGTTGTCGCTTAAAGTTTCAAATAATGCCCAGGCTTCATCCTTAGTTCTGGTCATGAAGGTTCCTGCACAGGCTGCATCAATGGCTTGCCTATGCCTTTTAGATAATCCGTTATAGAACCTTTCGACCAACTGCCATCTTTGCACTTGATGGTGGGGGCATAACCTAAGAAGGTCATTGCAGCGCTCCCAAGTCTCATGAAATTGCTCCCCTTCTTGTTGAGTAAAACCCATAATCTCTCTTCTGTAATGGTTGGTTTTACTCATAGGAAAATACTTTTTTAAAAATTCTCCCTTAAGGGTAGCCCAATCATTTACCCTTGCATCGAGGGTATGATACCAGTGCTTGGCCTTATCCTTTAGGGAGAAAGGAAATAGAGTCCTCATCAGGGCTTCATCAGTAAAGCCCTGGAGCTTCACCGTGGAACAGACCTCGGTGAATTCCTCCAAATGCCACTAGGGGTCCTCCCTAGTAGTACCATAAAAAGAGGGCAATAAAGATATGGTACTGCTCTTGATCTCATATGGATTATCCCCTGCCGGTCGTCTGAGTGCTTGCATAGGTTGGTTGGTAGGAATAAAATAGTCCCTTAGGGTCCTTTGTTGATTTGCACCTTGCTCAGCCATTTCTTCACTTTCTTCTCCTAGGTGAGCTCTCCAAAGAATTCTCTCGGGCTCAGGATCAAACACTAGACTACCCTCAAGAGAGCGTCTACCAAGCATACAAAAAGTTTTTTATTTTATTTTATTATTGAGTAAGTCAAACCTCCATTCTAAAGATAAGTCAAAAGATCAAGACTTATCCCTCCGTTCCCACGTAAGTGGTATAAGAGGGGTGTGGACTTGAAATCTTAACCTTCTTTATTGTGGATGTTGAATTAGTTAAAATGAATGGCCAAACAAGTTTTTCACTGCAATTACGTGCCTTAATTCAACCTTCGAGTGCCCTATGACTTATACTTTGCTTAGATGATACTCCCAGGTGATCAAGGGAGAAGTTACTCCAAGGACGAACAAAGGGATGCAAGTAGGGTGAACCCTTCCTTTGAGGCGATGCGTATGCGGTGCCCCTTAACTACCCTTTTGTTCCTTTAAGGGGTGTCCCCCTCCGTGGAGTATCAAAACACTTGATCAAAAGATAGTATCACCACTACCACAAAGCACAATAGGAGGGTCTGCACCGATAAAGAGATCGGTGCCTATAGCCTTAAGGGATCGAGCCTTAGTGCGGTGCCTAATGTGCGTGCTCAATGTCAAAAGTGTGTAACACACCGTAAATCTTTGTAATTTCTTTTTGAAAACGCAGACAAGTCCCTTAGAATCAGATCAAAAGTGAATTGCTTTTAGGGTTGAATCTGATTATTAGTTCCGCTTTTAGTTATGTGACCACTTAATTAGTAAATTCAAATAATTTGGTGGTCTTGAATTTAAATTGGAATGCAAATGCGTGAACAGAAGCTGGATGCAAAAGTTAGAAAGATATACCTGTCTCCAGCAATCTTCGTGCTAAGATGCTTGCAATGCAATAATAAGATCTAATATGCTGCTTAATCACCCCTAAATGAGCGCACCTAAGGGCATGCAACTTCTAAATTGGCAGCTCGATATTTTTTTTATTGGTTTTTAAAAGCAAGCAAATAGAAAATATAATCACGCATGCACCAAAAATACTGTAAGCCCTAGTAGCTAAAGAATGCGGGGACAAACTCCCAAAAATTTAACCCCAAATTACAAGGGCGAAAAGACAGAATTAAATTATGATGACGGAGAATCCTCTGCGAAACAGGATCTGGTCTCCTTCGTCTTTTCCTCGTGTGGCTTAACTCGTGGTTGCTGTCGTTGCTCTGTTGCGTCTCGTTGCTTCGGCGGATTCCTTGCACAATAATCAAAATGATTAGATAATTTCGCAACTCAAAAGATTCAAAAATAATAAAGTAATTCTATTGCGTCTGTTGCCTCCCTGGCAACGGCGCCAATTTTGACGGTCGACTTTTCGCTTAGGGTTATAGTATTTAAGTGGTGGAAAAATCGACGAATAAAAAACAATGAAAATAACCACTCGCAGAAGAGCGGGTTGTATCCACAGGGAGTCAATGATGCAATCAATACTTAGTTATTTAATGTTATTTCGGATAGTGTGAAATTCCTTTTCAAATTGGACTTAAAATGTGAAGGAAAGTAGATTTGCAATAACTTAAAAAGTTAAGGGTGTAAGTGCAGTTTTCCCTCACAGAAATCCTAAATAAATTTAGGATGAATTAGTACAATTTTCACGTGATGTGTACTAAAGACAATTAGTACTTAAATCAAGTCCAAAATCAATCTTTAAACTAGCCAATATTAATACCATGCAGTTAGAAAGAACTGTGAGTGCTTGAATGCAATTCTGCCACAATATAATAATAATAATAATAAATGAAATTGGTGGAAATGGCATTGAATGTAATTTCTAATTCCAACAAAAACAGAGCATTTGCTCTCTCTCTTCCTCGCGAGAGAGAGAGGGCGCCGCGAGGGTCGATGCAAGGTTCAAGAGGACGGCGAGGTCGAGAGCCTTCCGACGGTGGCAGCGGCAGCGGCGGAGGTGGCCGGAGGTGAAGAACGCCGGTCTGCTGGAGGGCGGCTGTTGCTGTGGCTGCTCGAGCGGGCGCACGCGCGGTTGTGTGCGGGCAGGGAGCACCTGCAGCTGGCGGTGGGGCTCGCTGGAGAGGCACGGGCTTGGATGCGAGCGCCCGCTGTGGCGTGGGGGTGGTTGCCTGCAGTAGCGAGCGGGCGGAGAGCAACGTAGGGACGCGCCTTCAGTAGGGAGCTAGAGCGGCAGGAGGAAGGCGCGCAGGCAGGGGTGGTGTGATGGCGCTATGCTGCGCCTGCGGGTGCAGGCGCGCAACGTTGAGGCGTGCTGCAAGGACGGCTGGAAGGGAGGATGTGGGCGCGCTTGGCAGGATGAAGATGCAGCGCCTGCGGGTGCTTGAAGGCAGAGCGATAGGCGTTGGAAGGAGGAAGCGTGGGCTTGGGTGCAAGCGCTCGCTGTAGAGTGGGGGCGGTGAAGGCAGGAAGGAGCGCGCACTGGTGTGCGCCTGCAGGTGCTCGAAAGATGCGGGGGCTGGCTCACGGTTGCTTGTAGCGTGCAAGGAGGCTGCACCGGCGGCGGTGTGCGCGCGGAGAGACTTTTTCCCCGCAAGGGGAAATAGGATGCCGTGCGGCACAGTGCACGCTTTTCTTTTTTTTCTCTCGATCTCCTCTTCTCTCCTCGCCTCTTCTTTTTAGGTTCTCCCCTCACCGTGTTAGTTCAGGGATTTTCCCAAATCCCTGGTCATGGCTGTTGAGAAAGGCGGCGCCAGAAGTTTTGCCCAATGTCCGACGGGGGAGGGGGGAAAGAGAGTTGCGGTTGTTTGGGGAATTTTATCCCCCCACCCTTGCTCTTTGTGTATTTTATTACCCGCACATAAAAATAATACAATCATGAAGTTATAAAATGTTATAACTTAAATTATGAGGTGTACAAATCTTCTATAACTTAATTACCATTATTAACACACCTAAATCGTATAATTAAAGATACTTAGTCTTAATAACAGTCCATTTTAATGGACTCATCACTTCTTCTCCTTGGCTTTTTCTTTTTCTCTTCTTTCTCTTCAGCTACTTGGCCTTCCTCTTTGCGGTAGCTTCCTTCTCTTCTTTTCTTCTTTTCCCTTTTGCTCTGTCTCTGCCTTCTTCTTCTTCTGTTGGGTTCCTACTTGGTCTTCTTGGCTTCTTCTTCTTCCTTCTTGAGCTGCGTCTCCTTCTTCTTCAGTTTGCTTCTCCTCTTTCTCTTCTCCTACTTCTACTCCTTGGTGCGGCTAAGTCCTTGGCCTCTCCTTCCTTGCTTCTTTTGCTTCCTCTTCCTTGCACATGTACCTGGTTAAGCAAAACCTAACCCCTACCCTCCCCGCATCTCTCTCTCTTCGTTTCACTCCAGGGTTCGCTCTCCCAGAGCCTGTTCGGGTATATGGGTCGGGTAGCACGCCCGGGACCAGGCCCATCGGCATGCAGTGGTGGGCAAGGTGTGCACAGCTTAGGTAAATGGGTCGGGCCAGGTCCGCGGGGGGTGGTCGCGGACGAGGCCGAGTGAGTGGGTGAGAGGGACCTCACCCCGTGTGATTGAGGCAATAAGCCTTAGTCACTTTTTCAATTTATGCGCCGTGGGGAGCTCCAAAATGCCCGAGGTGGGACTATCTGCGCCCCTCTCTCGCGTGCCTGCAGTAGGAAGTGCCCTTCCAACTGCAGCAAGACACGAGGCTCACGTCTTCAATTGAGGACCTGGGACTGTGCGCGAGGCTCTTCTGTGTAGCTTGGAACTTCAACTTGGGACAAGGGGTACCTGGGGCGAGCCTGCGAGCAAGCTTGAAGCTTGCTTGTTAATGGCAGACGGGGCGTACACCTGAAATCAGTAAAACGGCCTCTCAGCCACGTTAGGACGTTCAGGGAATATCGCTGGAGCACGACGAATGTGATGAGAGTGGTGGCGTGGCGTGACAGTGGCCGTGAGTGCGTGGCTAGGTCAATTTGTGTGCGTGCTGGTGGGTGTGTTCGGGGGATGGTTTCAGTAGGTGGCGTAGTCGATGGATGGGCAAGAGGTGATCGGTGGGAGGTGGTGAAGCTCAGGGACCGGTTGGCGAGGGGTGAAATGGCCTTACCAGAGTTGATGGTCGGAGGTGGAGATGGTGAGGGTGGACAGTGGTGTAGAGGGGTCGAAACAACAAATTGATAGAGGGGAAATAAAGGGGAGAGTAAGAGAAACTTATCTACGAGTCCAGAGTGAAGGGGGAGCTGTGGAGGTGGCAAGCGGCCAGTGTTGCCGTCGCCGAAGACGAAGGTGCCCAGGGGAAGAGACGACGACGAGGAAGAGGGGTTGAGAGCGCCGCTGGTATGGCGTGGTGCGGCGGAAGACGGCAGAGGTGACCCTGCCACTGGTATGGTGGCAAGGCGACGAGAGAGGAGAGGGAGTGTCGCCGGAAGCTCTAGGCGAATGGCCAGAGTTGGGAGGAGAGGAATTGGAGGGGATTTTCGGGCCAAATGGAGCTTAAAGGATGTGGCTGAGCGTGCCGCTCCTTAAATAGGCGTCGGCCGGTCGCGAAGCGCGTGAAAGCGGCAGGAAAAACCCTGCTGAAGTTGTGGCAGACGAAGACCCATACCTCTCGCACGTTTGCACGAGAGGTATGATAGTCGACAGGGCATGGGAGCCGGCATATGCGGTAGGGGGTTTCGCAGGGAGCTCCCCTTTCAAATCTGGAGCCGGCTCCCCATGCATGCGCGGCGCCATCCTCCGCGCAAAGTCGCCGGAGGTATGGCCTACGTAGCGGGTGGCAGAAGGACCTATTTGAAGAAAATAATGGGAAAGATTGGGGGGTATCTGTAAGAGTTTTAAAAAGTTGAGGGTCTGAAAGTAATTTTGAGGATTAAATTGCAATGTGGGTCAAGACGACCTTTCCTTAGGTCCAAATTTTGGTATCAACCTAATTTGGACCTAAGGAATCCAATGGTGAAGTTGGATTTTAGGTTTGACCATGTTTGGCTAGACATTTTGCACAAAAATTCAAATTAGGTCAAAAATTGGGTATGGTCCTCAATCTAGGTCGAAACAGGTTCCAACGGCTAATTTGAAGGTTCTAAACCCTAGAGGATATTTTTCCATGAATTTTAGAGGATTTAGTTGATTTTTATCTTTCCTGAAACTTCATGAATTAAAGTGGGTTTGTTTTAAGGTTACTGAATGTCATTTAATTCCTAGATTTTGTCATAACCCTTTTCTAATCAAACCATCCTACTTTTTCCTTTATTAGGTTCACTTGACCTATGTCTAGACCCTTAGAAATCCTGTTCATGTACTGTAATGGTAAAATTGTAGTTTTACCCCTTGTATAATGTTTTATTCTCTGATTAGCAATTCCCTGATTTAGGCCTTCCCTTAGGTTATGTAGGAGCTTTTGTTCAATTTATTAGGTCACAATGTGATAATTAGGGTTCATGATGAGGTTCTCATTAGTGGCTTCCGTAATCTAGGATTTACCAAAAGGCAGTAGGAAAAGAATGGTCATGTGATTGGGTTCTGGATAACCGGTCGATGAGCTGTTACCACTGACAACTTGCCAGCCATACCACCATAGACGGTTCATTAGCACCCAATTTTTGTAAAAATCATCGGAAAGTGAGTTGATAGAGCAATCTTCACTTTCGTTGAAATTTTAAACATAAAATAACATGTCGTTGTAAAGCTTTTGTGGTGGAAGATCAACTATCAAAAATTTAAGTTATCTCTAACTACAATGATTAGGTCATTTCCACAAGGAGGAATTAGCCCATTAAATTAGTGAGTGGTGCCTCATTTATTCGGGAATCTCAATAGGTTCGTATGCAACTTATTTCCAGCATAAGTTCTTAGTCTAAACAATTAATCAATAATGTAGGTGTTCACATGCAAAATCCCCATAATATAGTACCATGTAAATATGTGAATCGTGATCTTGATATTGGTAAATACCGTCAATATTAATCTCCTGCAAGGAAAAGCCCGCTCCATATAACTAATATCCCATATTAAATATCATTCATAAGAATTCAGCTATAAGTAATTCATCTAAAATAGAGGGATATTCATGCAAATCTACCTTAATATAGTAATTAGATAAATATATCAATATTGCTCCTTACAATGGCATTAGGCGTAAATTCTAATTGCCCTCAAAACAGAGCATTCTACCTCTTTCCTACTTACGCATGGAGAGGGGCTCGCCGACGGGAAGGTTGGTCGGAGGAGGTCAGCCAGGAGGAGGGCTTCAAGATGATGGTGACAGGGCAGCAAGAGGTGGTCTGTAGTGGTTGGACGGAGGAGGAGGACGTCGGCGATGGTAGGTTGGCCGTAGGTGAATCATGGAGGCATCGGTGGGTGCTTGCGATTGGCGAGGAGGCTCATCAGTTATTGAGATCGTCAGAGTTAGCTTGGGGCCAAGTTTGGCAGTTGGATGAGGCTCGGAGGTGGTGCTGTGGGTTTGGGTGTGTTGGGTTCTCTTGGCGGTGGAAGTAGGGGAGAAGAAGAAGAGAAGAAGAGGAAGATGATGGTGGTGGCGGGGGTTTTGGCGGTGAGGGATGGTGGGGGTGTTGGCATTTAAGAGGAAGAGGGTGGCCGGCTGAGGTTGCTATGTGGGTGGAGTTTTGGGTTCATGGTGGAGAAGGTGAAGGTGGTGATGGTCGGGGGTAGGCGATGATGGTGATGAGGGCTATGCGCTGTCACCACGCGGTTAGTCATGGTGGGCTCGCGATGAGGATGAAGGTGAAGGGTGAAGTAGGTTCCACGGTGCATGCTGGAGTTCCACAGTGTACGTTGCTTCCATGATGGCGGCGAGGGGGATGAAGATCCCCACAAGGGGAAAAAGATTATTATGAAGAAGGCCACTCTTCTTCCTTTAAAGACTCCTCCTATTAGTTTTCTTCGGTCGAGAGCCTCTCCAACCACTAGGCGAGGATCGCGAGTGGTTGGAATGGAAAGATAAGTTCTGACGGTTCCCATTAGACGCCTGAACTTATCTCCAGACGTCTCCAAAAGTGTAGAATCAAGGAGCATGTGATGACAGTTCCTAGATGTCCATCCTTATCTCCAGATGTCTTATAGAGCAGAAATGGACGTCTGAACTCTTGCATCTAGCCTGTATCCATCAAATAAATTATGTTACCATATCATAAGTTATTAAATGTAAAATTGATGCATAAAATTATATGCAAACTATGGTGAATTATCATATAACTCCTAATCAATTAACAACTAAGAATAACTAATTAGAGAGTACTTAGGCCAAATAATGATCCACTAAAGTGGACTTATCATGAGTCAGTGCAAATAGTGTATAGATGCTTAGACTTACAATCCCCTTAAATTAGAGGGCAGGTTGGTAAGTCGTGTACTTATCACTCCAATTTATTTACTAAATTAAAATAAAATTACTTGGCGAGGACTCGAGACTAAGTCCACATTCGAGTGGACACCCAGGCTGATTAAGCCCAAGGACTTGAAGAGTCTAAGTATTTAGGTCCTATTGTATCATTTCCTAAAGTTAATAATGCCTAATGCCTAAGTTCTCTTCTCCTAATTCTTCTTATTTTTTTTTAAAGAAAATAAAAGAAATTCCACTGAGCTAACAAAATATTTTCAGGTCTAAGTATCCACCCCCTTATGCCTAAATGATGCAATGTCCTCATTGTAGAAATAATGACATGAAACGAGCGGAATAACAGAATATCACCTGAATTTTTATGACAATCCGGTCAGCTCTGCAGAGAGAAGAGAGTATACACACGCGCTAAGTTTAATGCCTTTAGCTAGGCATAAAATACAAATAAAGAAGAGGTTAAGAATTCACAGGTATGGGTCAGAATCAAAATTAAAAGATTGATCCTTAAACTCGTTAGTAGAAGATGTCCACAGATGTAGACCGGATTATAGTGTAGACCCATGCCCCAGGGTCGAGTAGTTCTAAGGTTTTGGATGAAAATCACCCAAAATTGAAGATTATTGTGCTTGCGGGGCCGGGCCTGCAGTTTTGTAGTATGCAACCTAAGACTAAGTGTCGGACAAAAGGTAGATTTGATTCGCTAGATTCGGATGTCCTTTTGGATTTCAACTCAAAAAGATAATCAATGATTCTAAGCTTGAGTTGCACTTGAAAGATATCATAAGGGTCCTGGTAAAAAGTAAGTAGTTTTAGGTCAACAGGAACCCTTAAATCCAAAATTGTGTTGCCCTCTGAGTTAGCCTTCCAGATTTTCATTGCCAAATTCCTATCCTCTAAAATCAATGTTTCTGGGACCTCCAAATCGTTGTACACCCCATTTAAGGTATCCAAGTCCAACAATTGTGGCTCAATTAGGATTGACTTGAGTTTGGTGATCTCAAGAATATCATAATTCAACTCTTCAGGCTGTGGTTGAGCGATGGGGCTATTGATTGAATCATCAAGATTTGGATCGTCCAAGTTAGCCCCAACATGATCATAATATTCAATAATCAGGCTATCAAAAGGTTCGTCATGCTCCTCGAGCTCGTTCATCTGACTAAAATCTTCTTCCTTGAGCTCAAGTGATACTTCACCTAAAGATTCTTCACCCTCAGAGTCAAAGAATTCTTGATCCTCATTTACATATGTCTCAAAATCGTATGTCATTTCTTGGTTCATAGAAGCATATTTTTCCACGCTCCTTGGCTCGAGGATCTCGGGTAAAGCAATCAATTCATCCTCAATGGGTTGCTCTAGACCGACTTGGTCATCTCGTGTCTTAGAAAATGTATCCCCTCAACAGGCGCCTAAGCGGGTTCAGACATTGGCTCTCCTGAAAGGGGTTCATCTTGAGAATCATCCCAAGATTGGACTAAGGCAACCACGAATTTCATCCTCAATCTTGACAATTTCCCAAGTAGAAACTCACCTGGGCTCCTATCTCTAACATCTTGGAGCAAATCCAATAAAGAGCTATTAAGCTCATCAATCATTTTGATCATAAGCTCCAATGATACAATGCATGGTGTTGGCTGAGCTTCTAAAGATTGTATGGTGTTCCTCAAGTTAGCCAACACCCTATCTTGGACTTGGTTCACTTGAACCGAATGGTTCGGTTCAGAGTTGGGTGGGTTTGGGTTAAATCTAGGGGAGTCAAGATATTGAGGTTCTCGAGGTCCTCCCTGATAGTAGGTCGTTTCGAGTTGTTCAAAAAATGATGGTGACCTATATTCAGTGGAATACTGGGGAGGATAGGTGTTATAATCAATACATCCTTATTGTAGATTAGGTTGGTTTGGTCATCAAAGGGTGGAAATCTATAATCATAGTAGGCATGAGAAGGATAATAATCATAGTCTTGTTGTCTAGGGTTAGGCCTTAGACACTGAGGTCTGGATTCATATCCCCAATCAAAGTTATCTCGACTAGGAGATAGGTAATCATAAGTCGTATCGGGATAGTAATCATCTCGAGGATACGTGTTGGTAGGAGGGTAGGATTGGAAATCTGTGTATGATGTGGAAGCATATATGGTGGAGTAGGAGGGAAAACAGAGGAGAGAAAGGTGCCCTGTAGTATAATCAACCAAACCTGCCTTTAGGTGGCCAGCCTAAAGATCTACAGGCTCTCAGAACTCATCCTAAGATTATAAATGATTTAGTCTACTTTTATCCGGTCAATCCAACCAGTTAGAGGGAGGGGCTTGGGAGAAGGTTCTTCCTTTGGTTTGTGCCTTCGGTTCCTTTGATACCTGGTGGCTGCAAAGCTGTTTCTTGCTCTTGGCGGTGTTATAATGATTAAGTCATTATAGTATATTACAAAAAATAGTCACCAGTTTATAATTTATTACTCGGAATTAAAAGTTTCCCGAAGTCGAACTCAGGGAGCACATGTCATTCTAGCAACATAAAGGTTCACAATTTTGTTACAAAAAGAATAAGAGAGAGAGTGAGGGCAAAAGTTCTCTTTTTCTTGGCTTCTTCTTCTTCTCTCTTCTCTTCTTCTACCTTCTCTTCTTTAGTCGGCTTCTATGCCTTCTTCTTTCTTCTTTTCCTCTGCTGCGACTTTTCTCTTCCTTTTCTCTGCTGCTGCTTCTTTCTTTTCTTTGCTGCGGCTGCCTCTTCTTCTTTCTTCTTCCTTCTGCATCTTCTTCTTTCTTCAGCAACTCCTTCCTTCTTCTTCTTCCTTCTTCTTTTCTTTTTCTTCTCCTCTTCTCTTCTTTTTTTCTTATCTCTTTTCTTCCCTGATCTGGATGTCTGATTCTTCGCGTTGGACGCCTTATCGGCGCTGTTGCTACAGTGCCTCCTTCTTCTCTTCAGTCTGTTGTCTTCTTTTCTTCTTCAGCTTCTTCCTCTTCTTCTCTTTGCTGCGGCTTTTCCTTCACCTTCTTTCTTTTTCTCTACTACGGGAGCTCTGCTGCTAAGTCCTCGTCGCCCGCTCTTCCTCTTCTTCTTCTTCCTCACCTGTTCCCTGTACACATGCAACGCAAAACCTACCCCTACCCTTTCCCGCATCTCTCTCTCTGAATCTCTCTTTGGTATGCTCTCCCAGAGCTGGGTAATCGGGTCGAGTCGTGTGCCCGAGTCCAGGCGCACCGGCGTGGGTGTGGTGCGCGAGGAGTGCTCAGGAGTGGGGGTAATCGGGTTGTGGGTCAGATCCGCGTGGGCAGTGTCGCGGACGAGACTCGGTGGATAGGTGAGGAGGGACCTCACCCAAGTGATTCGAGGTGAAAAGCCTCTGCGACTTTTTCAATTTATGTATGGGTGTGTGCCCACACACTTCCAAGGTGGGACTTTACTAAAGTCCTACCTTAGATCTCGGGCGTATGCGGGAGGAAGAGTCGTCCAATTGGGGTAGCAGTAGAGGCTTGCGACCCCAATTGAAGTCCTGAGTGCATGCGCAAGTAGATTCTGCGTGACCTGGGACCTGCTGCCTGGGACGAGGAGACCTGGGTGAAGCTCCCAAGCAAGCTTCACTTGCTCAACAATGGCAGCGAGCACCTGGGTCCTGAAATCACTGAAACGGCCTCACGGCCATGTTAAAAGGCTCAGGGAGGTTCGCCCAGGTGTGGCTAGTGTGCAGTGATGGTCGACGAGACACGAGAGTGCCTGTGGCCGTGCGCCTAGGGCACACTACGTGCATGAGAGTGGGTGTGTTCGGGGGGTGTTTTGGAGGTGCGGCGTGGTGAATGGAGGGTGGATTTGGTGTAAGCAAGGTGTCGCGGTGCTTAAGGGGTAGTTGGCGAGGCGGATGGAGGCGTGGAGTGGAGATGGAGAAGGTGGTGATGGACAGTGGTGGTCGGTGGGTTGAAATAGCAAATTAAGAGGGGGGAAATAACAGAGAGAGTAAGGGGAAGAGTTTCACCTACTTTATCTGACGAAAAGGGGGACAGAGGAGCTCGGCGCGTGCCTACCGACGCCAGAGACGAAGGTGCCCAGAGGGGGGTAACGGCGACGAGGAGGGGGGTCTAGAAGGTGCTAGCTAGTGCGGCTTGGCGCGGGAGGACGAGGCGGAGTGAACTTTGTTGCAGGTATGGCAGCAAAGCGACGAAAGGAGGAGGAAGGGCCACCAGAGCTTGCGGGCGTTTTGACCGTAGGAGGAGGAGACGAAGTTAAGGGGAATTCCTCGGCCAAATCAGGCTTGCCCTGACCGGAGAGCCCTACCATTCCTTTTATAGCAGTTTGTGGGAGGAGATTCTCGAGGATAGGTCGTGGAGAGCATGCCAGAGTTGGCCGGAGATGGAGACCCATTCCTCTCACACGTTCGCATGAGAGGAGTGGGTAATGGCAGGCCATGGCAGGGGGTTCCTGCGAAAGAGGACGACGTAGGGAACCCCCCTTTCGTTCCTGAGAACGGCCCTCATACCCTGCGCGGCGCCATCCTCCACGCATGGTCGCTGGAGGTATGGGTGCCTGCGTGGGGTAGCAAAGGGGCCGTTCTGTAAAGAACGAAAGAGAAGATGGGGGGTAAAATGCAAGGGTTCAGAAAGATAAGGGTCGAAAAGTAATTCAAGAGGACCAATTTGTAAAGTTGGTCAAGATGGCCTTCTCTTAGGTCCAAGTTTTGGTATAAACTTAATTTGGACATAAGGAATCTAATGGTGAGGTTTGATTTTAGGTTTGACCACGTTTGACCAATCAATTTGCACAAAAACCCAAATTAGGTCAAAAATTGAGTATGATTCTCAATTTAGGTCAAGATAGGTTCCAAAGGCCCAATCGAAGGTTCTAAACCCTAGGAAATATTTTTCCTTGAATTTTAGGGGGTTTATTTGATTTTTATCCTCCTTGGAACCTCACGAATTAAAGCGGGTTGTTTTCAGGGTTACAGAATGTCATTTAATTCCTAGAAGTTGCTATAACCTTTTTCGGATCAGGTTATCCCACTTTCTTTCTTATTAAACCCATTTGACCTGTGTTCAGACCCTTAGACACCCTGTTTGTGTACTGCATTGGTAAAATTACAGTTTTACCCCTTGTGAATTATTTTATTCTTAAATTTGGAATTATCTGAGTTAGACTTTTCCTTAGGTTTTGTAGGAGATTTTGCACACTTATTTAGATTAAATTATGCTAGTTAGGGTTCATGATGAGGCTCTCATCAATACCCCCAATTGCGATCGTTTGACGCTACTCCCTTAGCTAGACATCAGATGGACCAGTAGAAGCAGATTAATCAAAAATAATCTCTATCTGAGCCCCGAAGAGTGAATCAATCCTTAAGGCCAACGTTTACTCAATTTTGATTAGGCTTGGGATGATTGTGCTCTTGAAATGTGATGGGCCCTTTAGATGGGTTGTGCCATTAATGATCAGTTCAAATATGTGTGTGTGCACAACCAATGGTTGTCAAACAAGATTTTGATGCTGTGTCTTTAGGGTTTAACCTTGTTTAGTAGCTTTTAGGATTTAATCTTAGGTGTATTCAATCAAGTTCAAGAGAACACTCCAAGTTTTGCACGCATTGGTGATGATATATTCCTTTAGAAATCAGAAAAAAATGTGGAGTGCCTGGTTTAGCCCTAACAATCAACCTTAAGTGCCAAGCTACTTGATGAATCACTCTTAATTTGAGTGGTGCAGCCTAAACAGTTCAAGCAATTGGCCTATTGCACCACTTGTTAAGGCACACAAGAATGCTTGACCTATTTAGATTTCTACTCACTTATGTGTGTGTTACGTTGAAGTGTACCGGGTCCACAGGTCATGAAATGACCCATCACCCTTTTGTCATTTAAGACGTCTGAGAAGTTCACCAGACGTTTGGAAAGGTCAACGGACGTCTGAAAATACCTTTTCTTTTCAGCGCATACCATACGTACACCATGCCTTCTCCCTCACCTGTGCCTCACCGCACCTTCCCCTGCGACGCCACTCTGCACCATCCCTCGCCATCCCTCGTCACCTCGTCCCCCTCACCTTCTCTCCCTTTTTAACCTCTCCTCCTCCTCCTCTTCATCTCACACTGATGAGAGACTCATCATGATCTCTAATTACCCCTAATTAACTAGTCTTCTTAGTTAATTAGCTAAGGTTATGAATATATAAGGGTTAATTATGAAATAAGGGATATATAGTAAAGGACCTTAAAATAAGTTAAAAATGATATTTTATCATTCAATTAACATTATTAATAATTTAATTAATAATTGGACTCGGAATCTTATTAATCATTTCCTTAATTAATAAGTTAAGTAACTTAAACATAATGTATACCTAACTATATAATAACTTAAGTAATTGTAATTAATCTAATAAATTAACTTAAAAAGGTAAAAAATGTAAATTCAAGGTCTAAACATAATAATCACCTTATTTACTAACATATATAAAAAGTTGAAAAAGATCTAAGTTAAAATAAACCTCTAAAACCTGGGTTTACATTTAGGTCCTTACTATTCATTGCAATCGGGTCCTTAATCTTCATATAGGTCCTTAAGTTTCACTGCACATAGGTCCCTATCCCTTTCTTCTTCTTCTTCTTCTCCAGCTGAGTGAACGGCTGACGACGGAGAGTGACTCCACGTGCTATCACCGCCCTGCCGACATCATCCTTCCTTCTCCAAGCTCTTGGAGCTTGCGCTCACCACTCTATCTTTATCCATCGGTCTGGATTACTCAGAAATCCTAAATTTTGGTGGGAGTTAACCTCACCGTCGTCGGAGACAATGCCGAAGGTTAATCTCTCCAAGCTTCTTCTTCGTCCAGACTCTACCGTCTTCTTTGTCGCCATCCACTATAAATACCCCCTCACCCCTTCGATTTCTCTCAAATTGGCTCCCTTCCCTCTTCTTCACTACAGCCAACTTCGATAGGATATTCTCTCCGCAACTCCAGCAACTCCCCATTTCATTCTCCGACTTCCTCCATCCATCCTGATCATTTGAGGAGCTTCGCTAAGGTCAGCTGCGTCTCTGGACAAAGGCGACAACCAAGGAGATCCTCTGCTCCATCCATTTTCGCCTGCCGGAGATCTTCTTAAACCCTCTGATTTCGTTGTCCGCTATGAGCCATCGGCGGAACCCTGTTGACCCCTTCATCCAAGTAATAGTAGATTAGGAGTAGGAGTAGGAGTAGGGTAGTTTAGGTAGGTAGTTAGTTAGGTAGTTAGTCGTAATGTCAGATTTCAGATGTCATCTTCCTCGACTCCGGCGAGCTCCTTGAGCTTGCCAGAGCCTTAATTTCGTCTTTTAAATTCGTTGATCACCTTCCTTTAACCTTCACAATCATTTCTAATCCATTAAAACACTAAATTGATCACTGTTTCGCCTAATTCACCTTCACCTTCACAGCTACTGTCGCTGTCCATGGCGACAATATCTGAGCTTAGATCCACCTCCATGGGGTTCTCCATCACCTATTCACAACCAAAGGACCCTGTTTTACACTTTAATTTGAATAATTACCACCTATAATCTAAACGCCCAATTTTTAATTAAACTCCTGAGCTCGCTGTCAATGGCGGCTCAGGAGTAGTTAAAACTTTAAATTAATTATATATTTATGATCGCAAACACTCTGTGACTTGTCTTGACCACTCATCTGAGTGGGAGATTAAGTCCTGTGCCTTAACCAATTCAAATCTTATTCAAATTGAATTCACTGCTAATTCTTAGTTCTAATGATCAATTAAGGACTTTAATGAGTTCTTGAGGTTCCTTGTGACCTTAGGAACATTTTCAAATAAAAAATGGTGCAATTCTTCATTCTGAACATGCTTTTTATCTTTTTCTGGACTCACCGGATTTATCAAAAGTGACCTTCTGCCTATTAAACTTAACAAGGAGCTCCAGAATAATGTAATTTGGATCACCGATCACTATGAGGTCATTTATTTGGGATTTTAATATTTGGAGTTGTAGTTAGGAGTTCATCTTCCCCAACTCCGGAGGAGTTGGAGAAGTCTGTTAGAAAGCTTAAAGACGCATTTAATGGATTTAGAAGCTTCAGTGTAATGCACTGAAGTCATTCCTAGCCTTAGATCTCTGTAACAACCTTTGATTCACTCTGACGAACATACCACATTTAGAGTTCAAGCGACAAGCCTAAAACCCTAGAATCCAAGGTCCAAACATCTGTCTAAGGGGTTGAGCAAGTTCCTGAGGATGAAAGGATCCTATTTTAGGCTTTGATTTCTTGAGAAAAGGCATAGAATAGAAAGTCAATTTTTAATGCCTTATAGTCAACCCTAAGGAGGAAACTCTGATTCTGAGCTTAATTCGATAAGTTGATGAGTTAGAATAGATTATGAGATGTTTGTGAATGATTTTAAAGTGATTTGAGTGAGCTCAGATCTGTTTATTTGATGGAATTAACTAATTGCCAGTTTGGGTTGTTTTCGAACCTAAACTGATAGCAGTGCCTTTCTGATGAGATTTGAATGCAAATTCTGCCTAGATGAGCATGTTATATCCCTTAGAGTTTGTTTTAGTCGATTAGAAATGTCCTTAACTGTCTGTTGAACTTTTCTTCATCTAAATTCCTGTCTCTGAAGCTTCCAGAGAAGCTTTGAGCTTCTGTGCTTCACCTGAAGCTCTTGAGAGCTTTAAATCCACACAAGCAGCTGCAGAATAACCTGTAGAAACCATTTAGAGCCTTAGCTAAGAGCTTAAGTCCAGTTTGTGGACTTGTTAGCCTGAATTCCATTTCTAGGCCATTAAATACCGTATAAAACCCATAATTTCTCCCTTAAGATCGAAGAGACAAATTTCCCCTTAGCATTAAATTGACCCTGTAATCTTGTAGAGCTACTCAAGAGCTTTCCAACAAGCTTTTATTCACTTGAATTGGAGCTCTGAGATAGGAGATATTGTCACCTAAAGTTGGCTCTGGAAGGGGAGACTTTAGTCCCACATCGGCAAGTGATGAGCGCCCGCCTTAGTACAAAAAGAATTTGTGCAGTGGGATTCTCAGTCGTCAGTGCTCGGCGCATGGTTACCGAATGAATGAGAATATGCGTGTGTGTGTGCGGGCGTATGTGCCTGCGAGTGTGCGCCAGTGTGGGCGTGCGATGTGTGTGGCCCTAGGAGGGAGAGGTCTTGGAGGTGTTGAGCCGGTTGGCTCGAGAAAATAAATCGGAAATAAACCGAAATTAAATCGAACCAGGTGAGGACTTAGTAGGGTTAGGTCCCACCTTGAAAAGGGTGTTGTGTATCCCCGAAAGGTCTGAGCCACAAACAATAAACCAATTTTTGGTTGAAGAGAAAAACCCAGTTCAGTTCAGCTGAAGGCAAGGTTCAGAAGTGCTGAAGGAAAGAAAGAAGGTTAAGGAAGAAGAAGAAGAAGAGATCGCAAAGGCAAAGAGGACGGTTGAATAGGCGCTAAGGAAACAAGAGAGGTAGAACAGAATAGAAGAAAAAGAAAGGAAGCTCAAGAGAATAAGAGAGCAATAAAAGAAAAAGAGAAAAGATAAAGGATAAATAAAAGGAAAAGAGAGAAAGAAAGAAAGAAAGAAGAAGAAGAAAAGAGTGAGAGAGGCTGAAGAAAAGAAGTTTAATTTCTTTAATTTCTTTTTGTAAGAATTTGTTTTTAATTGTAATAAGGCATGTTGTAATTAGAAAAACTCTTATTTGCCTTACTTCTTTTGAAATAAAATAGAAAACTAACATGTTTACTTGCTAATAAAGTAGATCATTTGAATAAATGTGTTTTCATATGGGATTTTGCATATTCCTTAAGTTTAAATCATTTGGAAAAATTCATGTTATTAAAATTAACTTAATTAAACCTCCTATGAATTGTTTTGAATTGATTGGTGAATTTAGAATGAATTATACCTCCCAACGAACGACCTGGACTCAACCAGTAATAATTTTCTAAAATGTTAGGTTAATTCGACCCTATACTACTAATCAACACAACTTCGAGTTAACCTAAGTGACTTTTGTCTACTCTTAATTAAGTAAAATTAACTTAATTGTTGAGTTGAGGTAAGAAACGTATCACACACCCCGTAGTAGGATGAGAGAGCAGGGAGCCAGAGCGAGAGCGAGTGGAGAGCGGAGAGCTGATCGCGAGTCTGAGCGCGAGAGCGGCGGGTGCTGCGCCGTTTTGCTGCAGCGCCTACAGGCGAGGGAAGCCAAAGTGGTTCCGCGGAAGTCATTTTTCCGTGGAATCAGACGTCTGGAGTGACACCCAGATGTCTTACCGGACATTCGAAGGTAGAGTGAGATGTCTGGTAGAGATCTACTTTCCGTATTTTCTCTCTGCCAAAGTCCTGACAGTGTACGTATATGTGTCAGAAGTTGGAAGGCGGACCGAGGCAATTTCAGACGTCTGGGAGAACCTCCAGACGTCTGACGGAACCCTTGGATGTTGGCACTGAGTTCCAGACATCTGATAGAGGAACACCGAGAGAGGTATCCCTGAGAACTATTTTAAGACGTCTGGGACCTTTCCCAGACATCTGATTTCTGTCTGACCGTGTGTTTTTGGGCCCGTGCAAGGCCCTAATGTTATTAGTTTTCCGCAAACAAAACGTCTCTATTTTCCATACGAGTTTCTCTATGTAATGAGACCCTGTTTGTATCATTCTGAACCTTTTGGCCTATCGATCTATGTTTTAGGTCTCCAGTCCGTCGGGTGCACGGGACCTGCGGAGACGTCAAGAGCTACTGTACGAGCCCCCATTCCACCCGGTTACCTAGGTAGAGTGGTTATAACCATAAATCTCTAAATTAATTCATGCAAGAAATTAATCCTTGGACTTGAGATGAACCCTAGGGAGAAGTAAAACTCTAGAATATATTCTTAAACCCTAGGTTATGGCATGAACACTAGGGTTAGAGGAAAATACACGTGAATGATTGAGTAATCAAAAGCTACTTGTATTATCTAAAATGAACCCATACTGTGATAAAAATGGAATTTAAACTGCTTGTTCCATACATTCCAACCCGGATGTGGAAAAACTCATGTATGAACCCTACGGGGAATGTAGACAAGAATACCATAATATGGAAAACCGGATGGTTTTGGAAATAGCTGCCCATGGGCAGCTGTTAAGGGAAGTGAGCTGACCTTCGTGTACATGGTACCGAAGAGAGTAACTATCCCTTGTAGTGTAGAGGGGAGCTTGCCGCCCTTGGGTTGAGACCCGGGGTGGGTTTGGCTACTTTACGTCGACTCTTGCTATCCCTCGTGTACGTGGTACCGAGGTGAGCTACTTAGTGTATGGGGGAGATAGCCGCCTCAGGGGGTCCGAGGCTAGGTTTGGCCACCCTATACCGACTCTTGTTAGCCCGTTGGGCAAACCGGGATAGTCGGACGAGGGTACGTGGACTGAGGAGGGGCAAGACTTCTGTTCTGTTCTGAGAGGGCAAGACCCTATATTGTTCCGCACTGTACATTGAGGCGTACCCGCTAGCGGAAATGACTGATCGCGTGCCAGTGCGGGGTAGCTACCTGCGCTCTTATCACGTGTACCATAGTCACCGCTACGTCACGACCGTGACATTGGGGTGGTAGACTGAGTGTAGGACTACCACGGAGGGACTCCCCCGGCCAGGAGAGTGCCACGTGGGCATCCTACATTATGGGAAGCTGCAAGCAAAATCGTTCCTATAGGGAACAAGAAGATTAATTAATGTGATGAATCCTGATTAGAGATCTCTACACACCAACATGTACAAGATAGTTGGAAATGGAAAATTTTATGTTAAACTACTTAATTGTATGTTACTTCTTAGCCACCACTCTACTCAGCGTTAGCTGACTCTAGATGTATAATTTTGTACAGGCCAGGGATTTGAGCAGCCCGAGATACCGGCTGTTGAGGACGCTGGGCCTAGTTGAGCCTAGCTTTAGTTCTACTGTTTGGTGTAGTGAGTTTCTATAGCCTTGTTTCTGCTATATGTACTCGTTTTTGTGTGATGGCTGTATTCTGACATGTAATATTACTCTTTCTTTCTTTTTGCTTAGCTATTATACTTGTGTGATATTGGTTGTTGAATGTTATTTGGTTATTTCTTGTTGGACGACTAGGTCTTGGGATTAGTCAAGGCGAGCCGGTCTTGGGTCCTGTAGGGATCTGGTATTGGGTCGTGACAAGATGGTATCAGAGCAAGGTCATCCAGAGAAATGAACCAAGTAATTCAAAAAAAATCACCACACTTGTACATGTAACTGAGATACCATCACAACGTTCTCTCTTGATTATCATTTCCAAGTCTTACATCCTCTCTATAATCAAACAGTCACCGATAATCCCGTTCCTCCTCGACCTCTGTGTAGGGGACGCTTAGCCAGGGAGCTCTTGAGGCAGGCTGCGAACATGGTCGTGGCCGAGGGCGTGGTCGCAGGGGAGGGCGAGCGATGGCTGAGGATGGAGTCGCTCCACCTCTCCTTCCGGGCATTCAGGCCCCGGACCTCACCCAGTTGATCCGGGATCTCATTCGGGAGGAGCTCCATCAGCCTCCTCCTCAGCCTCCCCTTCCTGGGGATGTGGAGGGGGAATCCTCCGTGGGGCAGGCGAGTCGCCATGCGCTGGACGAGTTGGAGGGGGAGGGGGTGATTCTCTACCATCCCCACCTCCTCCAGACACTTTGGCACACGAGTCCTCCTTGCCTGGAGGTGCACCCCTTCCTCCGTTGCGGCTACACCATGAGGTCTTCAGCCAATTCAGGAAGCTGAAGCCCCCCTCTTTAAAGGGGGAGGAAAGCCTATCTGAGGCAGAAGATTGGCTGGAGCAGATGGAGATCTTTGACACCCTCTATCCTCCTTTATAATGCTGCGTGGCTTTCGCCATGTATCAGTTGGAGAGTGTAACTCATAGGTGGTGGAGGGCGATCAGAGGACGGGAGGAGGGAGAGTTGACGTGGGACCGGTTTGTGGCACTCTTCTGTGAGAAGTACTTCCCACAGACTTGGCAGGATCAGAGGAGGCGGAAGTTCTAGACTCTCCACCAGGGGGCAATGACAGTTAACGCATACTGTACGCGTTTTCTAGAGCTGTCACGCTTCGCCCCGACAGCCGCATCCACCGAGGAGGAGAGCCTGTGGAGATTCACCGAGGGTCTCCGACTGCCATCCGAGGGTATGTGAAGTCCCTGAAGCTACCTACCTTCTCCCGTGTAGTCGAGGTTGCCATGACCTATGAGGAGACCAACCCGTCCGTGCGAGACATTGATGGAGGAGGACGGAAGAGGCCCTACCCACAGGAGCACTGTTCTCAACGATTTTGTGCGGATTTAAAGCGTATTACGTTGTAGTATAACCGAAAAAATGTTTAAACAAATATAAAGAATTTTATTACTCGAACAACTAGAGTATCCGAGGTCGAACACGGGGAGCAATCTCAGTACTTTGTAAAACCAAAGAATACAACTGTTAAATGTAAATATAATTGATTCAAAGAGAGAATTTTAAAAAGGATTTGTGAAAAAAAAGTAGAATTGGACGTCTGATTTCTGTATCAGACGTCTTAAATGTGATCTCTCTTTCTCTCTTCTTCTCCTTTCTGCTTCTGTATCTTCCTTCTTCTCCTGCCTTGCCTTTCTTCTTTCTTCTTCTTTTTCTTCTGATCTCTTTGCAGTCTTCACTTGGCCTCTTCTTTGTTCTTCTCTCTCTTCTGCCTTGTCTTCCTTCTTCTTCTCGGCGAAGACGTCTCCTTTCACTGCTACACAGCCTCTTCTTTCTTCTCTTCCTGTTCTTCAGCTGCTAAGTGTTCGCTGCCTCGGTCACTTCTTCCTTCCTGCACACCACACAGTAGCAAAAACCTACCCCCGTCCCTCTACCCAAACGTCTCTCTTTTTCTCAAGCAGTTCACTCAAGCACGCTCTCCCATAGCCACACGGGTAGTCGGGTCGGATTCGCACCCGGGACCAGGCGCACCGGCAAGTGGTGATGCGCGAGGAGTGCGTAGGTTTAGGTCGGGTCGGATCCGCCAGATCCGCGAGATCAAGCCGCGGACGAGGCGTGTGGGGGCAGTGAGGGACCTCACCCCTGTGCTTACGGAGGCAGTAAGAAGAAAACACAAAAGCAATTTATAGGATACCTGAGTTTTACAATCCCACGACGTGGGACTATCTGGTCGGTCTTGCCTTCACGCGCGCCCGCAGAGCTTTCGTCACTCGATTGCCCAAGCTGATGGCTCCTTTGTGCGATTGGCTGGCCTCGTTCGCTTCGCGACCTTCGCGAGAGTCTGCTGCACCTGCAGCCTGGGAAGCCTGATGCCCGAAGCTGCTCCAAGCTCCCTGCTGTTTCGGCTGTTAATGGCGGCCGGAGCGTACACCTGACATCCAACAGAACGGCCTATTGGCCCAATCAGAATAGCTGGAAACCTTCGCCGTAGCACGGAGAAGGCGGTGGGCGATGCTGCAGGTTGCAGGTCGGCCTAGGCGTGCGTGCCTAGGTCAACCTGTGGCCGGAGATGGTGGGTTGGTCGGGGGGTGCTTGTGGAGGTCTGGAGTGGCAGTGATGGGGTGGAATGGGTTCTTGGTGGTGAGGCGAAGCTCACGAGGGGGTTGGCGAGCCGTGTGGAGGGGCGGAGTGGTGTGGGCAGCTCGCCGGAGGGCGGTCGGAGGCGAGAACGATGGAGGTGGTTAGGTACTGTCGAGGGGTAATCAAGTAAAATAGTAGGGGGAAAAGAGAGAGGAGAGGATGGAGAATGTATCTGGGGTTGTCTGGAAGGAAGGGAGGCGGTGGAGAGGACGGCTCGTAACTGCCGTCGTTGGGGAAGAGAGACCCTAAGGGAGGAAGCGGCGACGAAGATGAGATCAGGAGCACGCGCGCGGGGTACAGCGCGACGCGGGAGGAAGAGTCGGAGAGGACTCTGCTGCTGGTATGGCAGCAGAGCGACGAGACGGAGGGGAGGAGGTCGCCGGAGCTTGCGGGTCGTTTGGCCGGAGATGGGAGAGAGGGAATTTGGAGGGGATCTCCGTCAAAATCAAGCTTGGGTCCTGCGGCCGGGTCTGGGGGGTGTTTTATAGGTGCTGGTTGCTCCTATCAGCGCGTGGAGAGCACGCAATTAGGTCTGCCGGCTTGCTGGAGTTGGAAGGAAGGTGGATACCCAAATCTCTCGTGCGTTCGCACGAGAGATTGGGTTCACCCCTGCGATTGTAATTGGCTTTATAAGGAAGGGAATTCCTCAGAGAATCCCCCTTCCATTTCTGGGGGGGAATCTCTGAGGGATTAGAGAGCAATCCCTCTCTGAACCTCGCCGGAGCTCGGTTCTGCCCTAACAATGGCGGCAGGACCGGATTGCAAAGGGGGCGAAGAACTTGGGGGGCTCTTTGCAAGGATATTCAAAAGATAGGGACCTATTTGTGATTTGGGTGTACTAAATTGCAAAGTAGGTCAAGATGACCTCCCCTTAGGTCCGAATTTTGGTATAAACCTAATTTGGACCTAAGGAATCCAATGGAGAAGTTGGATTTCAGGTTTGACCTTGTTTGACTGGACATTTTGCGTAAAAACCCAAATTTGGTTAATTGAGGAGCTAGGACCCTAATCTAGGTCAGACTAGGTTCCAAAGGCCAAATTAAGTGTTCTAAACCCTAGAGGATGTTTTTCCATCATTTTTAGAGGATTTACTCGATTTTTATCCTGACCGAAACCTTGTTAATTTAAGCGGGTCTATTTTTAGGGTTACCAAGTGTCATTTACTTCTTAGATTTTACATAAACCCATTTCTGATTGACTCAGCCTCTTTTTATCTTATTTGGATTATTTGACCTATGTTTTGCTTCTGAGAAATCTCGTTTATATACTGCAATGGTAAAATTACAGTTTTAACCTTTATTTCATGTTTTCTTCTCAGAGCACTTGTTTCTTCAGTTAAGCCTTCTTCTAGGTTATGTAGGAGCTTTTATCTTCTTTATTGGGTCAAAATGAGCTAGTTATGGCTCATGATGAGGCTCTCATCATACCCCCATGCCTAGCTTTTTCTAGTCCCTTAGCAAAATTTCAAGGTTTTAACTTCCGTTCTAGACCCTGAATGTCTGTCAATAATGATAAGTGCTTCTTCTTTTGTGATTAAGTAGGAATGTCGACAATAGGCCTGGAGGTATTCAAGTACCAACCAAAATTCGGACCTGTTCTGCTTTAGCCTCAGTCCTCCGCAAAGGTTTCTACGGCCCACAGAAACTATCCTAGGGTTTGTTGGACTCCGTTGTTAAAGCACCCGTGCTTGAGACATTTTTAGCCTAAGTTCAGTTTGCAGTGCGTTTTTTTTTTGTAAGAGAGAGATAGAAGATTTATTTGTTTGGAGAGCTTTTCTCTCTCTTTTCTTTTTATTTCTAGCTTCGGATTAGCTTCTCAACATGGTCTGTATCGGATTCCTCGTCCCCATCATCAATCCTCAGGGGTCCCTGGCTTTCGAGATTTTGAGATAATCCTGCCCATGGCAACCCCCAGAACCCTGGCTTTCGAGATAATCCCGCCCATGGCGTTCCGTGGCCGAATCCAGACCTTGGCGATCGACATTTCGTGATAATGCCGCCCATGGTATCTGAACCAACAGAGTGCTTACATGCCCCCAGTAGGATATTTAAATATCCTAAGAGACAAGCACCGATGAGACGATATGTTGTTACGCATCTTCGAGGGGAATTTCCCGCCTCTCCACGCTGGGAACTCGTCCAAATCAATTTGTGTTGATTGACCGCTCCTAATCTAGGTGACTTTTTCAGAACATTAAACGCTTTTCGCGTGATTTGGATGTTTATGCGCACTGAACCAGACTGTGTGTGAATTTGAGTGCTTAGGTTACCGAATCCCGCAAACCGGAGGTCAGTTAACGAGGCCAAATACTTCCTAAGCCTTAGACCTAATACTTAAGTTTCGCATTTTCCTCAACCTCTTGAGGATTATCCAGATTTTAACAGATACACGAATTTTTAAGCTAACAAATCTAGCCCAAGAGGCTTAAGACCAGCGTTCCCGCTAATCTCTTGTTATGTCTCCATAGCACTTTTCTTTTCCTTTTTTCTTTTTTTTCTTTTTTGGTCTAGAACTTCAGTTAACCCCTTAACCTTTTACTAATGACTATTTCTTTTCATTTTCATTTTGTGCTCCTTTTTGTCATTTTTCTTTCTTTTCCTCCTCTCATTTGTATGACCTTGAATTGTTCCTCCCCTCTATCAAGTCTCTTTTTTTTTTTGTGAAACCCTTTCTTGATATGAATTTTCTGACATTTTGCACTTTCATATCCCCCCCATGCCTAAGATTTGCAATGTCCCCATTGTAAATTAGGTGGATTCGAATTCAGCTTAGTTCATGTATTAGGACAAGTGTGTGGTGAGTGAATGGGTCGAAGTGACTTGTTGCGAACGATTTCTAATCTTGGGTAGGTATACCTGAGGTGAAGTCGGCTGTTCTAATGGATGAACCCTAAAGTGCAATATGAGTTCCGCCTAGAGATGTCAGAAACGGTTTCGGGTTTTTCAAAGAATGACGGGTTGCCTCCCGTTAAGCGCTGAGTTTTACGCCATCGGCTGGGCGCAATGAGCTCAAGAGGAATGGAGGGTAAAGGATGACTCAGCCAAATCTATATCGGTAATGTCAATGAACGGCTTGAGTCTCTGATCGTTCACGACAAAGGCTTCAGAATCGTGGCTGAGTGGGCTGATTTCAATGGCTCCATTTTCGAAGATTTGCCGGACTAGGTAGGGTCCGACCCACTTGGATCTTAGCTTTCCTGGGAATAATTTGAGTCGGGCATCAAAGAGTAAAACTTTTTGACCAGGATGAAAGACCTTTCTAGAAATGTGTTTGTCGTGAAAAGCTTTAAGCCGTTCTTTGTAAATTCGCGAGTTCTCATACGCGTCGTGGCATAATTCATCTATCTCGCTCATTTGAAGTCTTCTGTGGGTTCCAGCCTTAGAAGGTCGAGATTACAGGTCCGTACTGCCCAATAGGCTTTATGCTCCAATTCGACGGGGAGGTGACATGCCTTCCCGTACACTAGTATGAAGGGAGACATTCCTAATTGGGTCTTGTGGGCGGTCCTATAGGCCCACAATGCTTCCGGAAGCCGAGAAGACCAATCTTTTCTATCAGGTCGAACAGTAACCTGAAGGATCTTCTTGATCTCTCGGTTAGATAGCTCAGCTAAACCATTAGTTTGGGGGTGGTAAAGAGTAGAGATTCGGTGTGACATCCTGTATTTGGTCATCAGTGACCTGAACTGAGCGTTTGTGAAATGGGTCCCTCCGTCGGAAATTATAGCCTGCGGAATCCCGAACCTCGAGAAAATGTTTTGATGAAGGAATTTTATAACGACTTTATGATTGTTGGTTCGGGTCGGAATGGCTTCTATCCACTTGGAAACATAGTCAACTGCGAGTAAGATGTATTTGAAGCCATCCGAGGTCGGAAAGGGTCCCATGAAATCAATCCCCCAAATATAAAAAATTTCGCATACCAAGATTGGCTGTAGAGGCATCATGTCTCTATGGCTCATGTTGCCCAGAGTCTGGCAACGGGAACATGCCTTACAGTGATCGTATGCATCCTTGAAAATTGTGGGCCAGTAAAAGCCACACTGGAGGACTTTCGATGCGGTTTTATGTCCAGAAAAATGTCCACCGCATGCCTGGTCATGGCAGAATGAGAGTATGTCTTTGATTTCCACTTCCGTGACGCATCGTCGGATTATCTGATCAGCACCAATGCGGAATAGATACGGGTCTTCCCATAGGTAATACTTGGCATCGGAGCGCAATTTGTCCTTTTTGGCCTTCGGCCAATCGGGCGGAATCTGATGTGATGCCAGGTAATTAACTATATCGGCGAACCATGGAAGACTTGTACTGATAGTCAGGAGGTGCTCATCAGGGAAATGTTCTGTAATAGGTCCGGAAGGATCAATAATTTCAGAAGGAAGGCGGGACAAGTGATCAGCTACCACATTGTGCTTTCCCGCCTTGTCGCGAATCTCGAGGTCAAATTCTTGCAATAGCAAGATCCATCGGATTAATCGAGGTTTCGCGTCCTTCTTTGCAAGGAGATGCCTCACAGCTGTGTGATCCGAGTATATGATAACACGGGAACCTAGAAGGTATGATCTGAATTTTTCCAGGGCAAATACTACGGCCAGCAGCTCTTTCTCAGTAACCGTATAGTTACGCTGAGCCTCATCCAGTGTTTTGCTGGCGTAGTAAATGACCACAGGTTTCCCGTCAATTTTCTGCCCCAAAATCGCTCCTACAGCGAAGTCAGATGCATCGCACATGATCTCAAAGGGTTGAGACCAATCAGGGGACTGTAGGATTGGGGCTTGGGTGACTCGGTCACGTAGGATCTCAAATGCTTGAGTGCATTCCTTGGAAATCTCGAAAGGCACATCCTTGGAGAGAAGATTGGTCAGGGGGCGCGCGATTTTTGAGAAATCAGGGATGAATCGATGGTAGAAATCGACGTGCCCCAAAAAAGATCGGATGTCCTTAATCGAGCTAGGCATAGGGAGCTTGAAAATCAGGTTAACCTTAGCTCGATCCACTTGGATGCCTTTCTCCGAGATTAAATGTCCCAGGACAATTCCCTCAGGCACCATGAAATGGCTCTTTTCGCAGGAAAGAACCAAATTCACCTCGATGCACCGCCTGAGTATATGGACCAAGTGTTGGAGGCAATCGTCAAATGATTGTCCAAAAACTGAAAAGTCATCCATGAAGACTTCCAGATACTCACCTACCATATCTGAGAATATGGCAAGCATGCACCGCTGAAAAGTTGCAGGTGCATTGCAGAGACCGAATGGCATCCTTCAAAACGCGTACGTCCCAAAGGGGCAGGTGAATGTGGTCTTTTCTTGGTCCTCTGGATGGATTGCCACCTGATTGTAACCGGAGTACCCGTCCAGAAAGCAGAAGAATCTATTTCCCGCTAGTTTCTCGAGGATCTGATCAATAAACGGTAGTGGGAAATGATCCTTCTTCGTGGAGGAATTTAGTCTTCTGTAATCAATGCAGACTCTTCACGAATTAGCTATTCGGGTAGGAATGACTTCTCCGGTTTCAGTCGTGATGATGGTAAGTCCTGCCTTCTTGGGCACCACTTGTATTGGACTCACCCAACGACTATCGGAGATCAGGTAGATGATCCCTGCATCTAACCACTTTATGATCTCCTTTTTCACGACCTCCTGTAGGTTAGGGTTTAGGCGTCTTTGCATTTCTCTTGAAGGTCATGAGCTTTCTTCTGTGTAGATTCGATGTGTGCAGTATGAAGGGCTTATACCAGTCAAATCATCTAGAGTCCATCCAATGGCTCTACGATGTTGCTGGAGAACAGAAATCAAACGGAGTTCCTGATCAGGTGTGAGTCGAGAATTGATAATCACAGGAAACGTCTGATTTGAATCCAAAAAGACGTATTTCAGATGTTCGGGAAGGGGCTTGAGTTCCATGACAGGATTGTCAGCAGCAGCGGGTGGTTCGGGGTTTGTATCGGGAGCAATGGTAGGAGTCATAGGTGTGTCTAGATCATGTTCGCACTCCTCTGTTAGCGGTTTTTGATTCTCTAGTGGTTGATCAGGAATAATCAGGTCGTCCTCTATATGCAGTTCATCAACCACGGCTTCGACATCACAAATTTCCTCTATAACCCCACAATTAATCCCTTGTTGGGCCTTGAAAATGTCAATCTTCAGATTTTGATTCCCAAATTTTAATTCTATCTGGCCCTCTTCGCAATTTATATTGGCCCTAGCAGTGGCCAAAAAGGGTCTCCCTAATATGATTGGTGTGTCCCTTGGGTTCTTAGGTGCATCCATGTCCAGTACTATGAAGTCCACTGGGAAATAAAAATCTCGTACCCTAACAATGACATCCTCGAGTATTCCTTTGGGTGACTTGATGGATTGATCGGCTAACTACAATGTCACCTCAGTGGGTTTAAGTTCAGATTCTTCAAGGTGGTCAAGGAGGGATGTAGGTATTAAATTTATGGAGGCACCTAGGTCTAGTAGGGCTCTATCAAGTTGGGTTTCACCAATTTTACAAGAAATCAAGGGAGTTCCTGGGTCTTTAGCCTTGGGTGGGAGTTTGCTCAAGATGACAGAGCTGGCTTGCTCTGACAGTACGATCGGATTCCCATCCTTGGTTCGCGGCTTACGTTTAGGTGTACATATGTCTTTCAAGAATCTTGCGTAAGCCGGTATGTGGTGAATTGCATCCATAACGGGATGTTTATCTGGACCTGTTCAAAGAGCTTGGCCAGATCCTCCTCAGGAGCCACAGGTTTGGTTGTCCTTTTTCCTTTGGTCAAGGCCTCAGGAAATGGGATCCTAGCTGGTTCCTTTAGGATAGGTCCAGGTTCTTGATCTGGGACAGTAGTATCTTGGATGACTACCCTAGGGTCTTGGTGATTATTAGGCTTGGAGTGGTTCGGATAATGTGGGTCTTGTGTTGTTTTACCACTACGTGTTGTTACAGAGTTTAATCCGGCCTGATTTTGGTTTAGGTTAGGTAGGAGGGGTGGCTGCTGCTGAAATCCTGCATAAGATGTTGAAGCCTCCATCCCGTCTGGTGATGGAGTAGCAGGGGCCTGATAAATCAAATGTGCGTGGCCTGGATTTGGATTCATAACGCGCCTCTGGGTCGGCACGTTATTTGGGTTGGGCAGAGGTTGCGAAGGAAGGGTGCCAGGTTGGCGGGAATTTGCCATCTGGGCCAGTTGGTTGCGAACCTCTGTGATCTCGTCCTTGTGCTGTTTTTACATTGCCGCATTCGTCTTTTGAATGTCAGCCAGTGTTTGAAGGATAAGAGTTAGTTGATCCTGATTTTGCCCGGATTGGTAGGTGGGATTGGGCCGAGGCTGAGGCGGCTGATATGGACGAGGAGCTTGTGGACGGGGTTGATATGGTGGTCTTTGAGAATTTCCCACCCACTGAAAGTTAGGATGATTTCGCCATCCAGGGTTGTAGGTATTGGAGTATGGGTCATTCTGGATGGCGTTGAGGTCCTCGCAGTTCTGAGGAATCTCAGGAAAGTCAGAATACGAGGGTTCAGAGTTCCCCCAACTCGAGTAGAAGGGATCGGAGGTCACTCCGGTCCGAGAGGCAGACGGGGGTGGATATGGGTCCATCCCCTTGGCAGGTTGGTGGTATATGTTTTGCACTGTTTCCCTTGCCAAAGGCGGTCGTGCAAAAGAGTTTTGCGCAGAGGTGGCTTGCTGCAAATGTCGAGTTAGCTTGTCCACCTTCTTTTCTATAATAGAGACCTTGTCCAACCGACCGGCCATCAGTTCCAAGTCGACAGAAGTGGATAGGTCCTGCATCTCATGTGTCCCTCTTAGATTCGTCGATGCGCGGGCATTCGTCCTGTCGAATAAGCCCAAGGAGTCATTATTTATGGAGTTCTCGCACATGTTTTCGAGAATCTCCCACACCGTGTCCTCGTGTTGGCCCATGATGTTTCCTCCGCATGTTGCATTGACGAATAGACGAATATCCTCACGGAGTCCCTGGTAAAAAGACTGGACTTGTTCCCACTTAGGAACTCCGTGATGGGGGCACTTTCGCATGAGATCTAGGAATCGATCCCAAGCTTTGTGAAGAGGTTCTCCCAGTTGTTGAGTGAAATGAGTGATTTGGTGGCGCAAGGCATTCGTCCGGCCAACAGGGAAGAATTTTTTCAAAAATTCGGACTGTAATTCCTCCCATGTGTTGATTGGGCGGGTCTGAGTCTGATACCAGTGTGCGGCCTTGTCCAAGAGGGAGAACGAAAACATTTTCATGAGTAGGATATCCCGATTTTGTACATCTGACCTGAAGGTCTAGGCCAGATGCTTGAGTTGTTTAATGTGTTGGAATGGATCCTCGGAGTTAAGCCCATGGAACTTCGGTATGGCATGAATCATATTGGGCTTCAGTTCAGAGTCAGGTCCTCCAATTGGGATTCGTACTCGGGGTTCGATTGCCACCGCAGCGGGATTGTAGTGATCTCGCATCATAGGTCGCTGCGGTGGGTTTACAAAGTTCTGAAAGAGATCGTTCAAGTGTTGAAGTTGGTGTTCAAGGTTATTCTCCTCTTCAATGGGTTGTGCCATGATGGGAGAAGGAGAATCAGGGTCTGAATCAGATGAAAGATTTATGTGGTGGGGTTGCTGCACAAACAAGGGCGTCGAGACTTGGCCTCGACGAGAATGAATTTCTAAAGGAGGTCTTAAAGGTGGTCTTAAGGACTTCCTACCAAACATGCATCGAAAGATGTGATGAGATTAGAAGGTGCTGGACCTAATCAAGACACCCAAGAATTGTTGGGTGACTATAGAGGTTCGGGGCAGATGGACCCCTGAATCAGAAGATCGTCCACCTGAGAAATACCTGGGCAGCCAGAGAGGGAGAGTCCCGCAAGGACCCCTACACGGTAGAGCGTCCCCACGGGTTACAGGGTTTCCCCCACCCGACCTCTCTTGTCACTGCGGTTTCAGGTAGACCAGAATGGAGACCTTGACCTCTTAAGTCTACCTTTTTTTATTTTAAGATCAAGGTGCTTAATGTTCCACTTGAACTTTTAAGTATTTTGAGTGCAAAAGTGACCTAATATTAAGGTTGGTTGACCCAAGGGATCAACTTCACCTCTTGTTCCTTTGAGAGCTTTTAGGTCCTTCCTTTTATGGTTCAAATGGATTATCAGCCTGATTTGCTTAGGGTTCCTCTTGTATAAATAGTTTCAAACACGGTTTAGGCACACCTCTTTTTGGAAAGTTTGTTTCTTTGTTTTAGAGAAGATGTGTCTCTAAAAACCCTAGCTTTGCAAACCCTAACTTGGCTCTAGTGGGTCCAATTTAGTTGCCTTAGAAATTAGCACCTAGGGCTCAATCAAGAAAGTTTTAGCCCTAGTTGCCTTAGTTGGATGAACAGACAAAAATATGTTGAAATGAAAATCAGGCAACTTGATGAGTTACTAAATATGAAACAGGTAGCCCTAAGTTGATTTTTCTCTTTTTTTCCTTTTTAGATTGCGAGAGGGTTAAGAGAGAGGGCTTATGGAGATTACCTGTTCCTTGGAGAGTCTGTTGTGCAGTTATTGTTCTTTCCTTTTTGTTTTGCTTTCCCTGCTTGAACACAACAAAAGAGAGAAGTTAAGTCAGATATTAGATAGAAAAGTTGTAATCAAAAGCTTTAAAAGTGCCCGTTGCTCCCCGGCAACGGCGCCAAAATGTTCTCAACGATTTTGTGCGGATTTAAAGCGTATTACGTTGTAGTATAACCGACAAAACGTTTAAACAAATATAAAGAATTTTGTTACTCGAACAACTAGAGTATCCGAGGTCGAACACGGGAAGCAATCTCAGTACTTCGTAAAACCAAAGAATACAACTGTTAAATGCAAATATAATTGATTCAAAGAGAGAATTTTAAAAAGGATTTGTGAAAAAAAAGTAGAATTGGACGTTTGATTTCTGTATCAGATGTCTTAAATGTGATCTCTCTTTCTCTCTTCTTCTCCTTTCTGCTTCTGTATCTTCCTTCTTATCCTGCCTTGCCTTTCTTCTTTCTTCTTCATTTTCTTCTGATCTCTTTGCAGTCTTCACTTGGCCTCTTCTTTGTTCTTCTCTCTCTTCTGCCTTGTCTTCCTTCTTCTTCTCGGCGAAGACTTCTCCTTTCACTGCTACATAGCCTCTTCTTTCTTCTCTTCTTGTTCTTCAGCTGCTAAGTGTTCGCTGCCTCGGTCACTTCTTCCTTTCTGCACACCACACAGTAGCAAAAACCTACCCCCGTCCCTCTACCCAATCCTCTCTCTTTTTCTCAAGCAGTTCACTCAAGCACGCTCTCCCAGAGCCACACGGGTAGTCGGGTCAGATTCGCACCCGGGACCAGGTGCACCGGCAAGTGGTGATGTGCGAGGAGTGTGTAGGTTTAGGTCGGGTCGGATCTGCCAGATCCGCGAGATCAAGCCGCGGACGAGGCGTGTGGGGGCAGTGAGGGACCTCACCCCTGTGCTTACGGAGGCAGTAAGAAGAAAACACAAAAACAATTTATAGGATACCTGAGTTTTGCAATCCCACGATGTGGGACTATCTGGTCGGTCTTGCCTTCACGCGCGCCCGCAAAGCTTTCGTCACTCGATTGCCCAAGCTGATGGCTCCTCTGTGCGACTGGCTGGCCTCGTTCGCTTTGCGACCTTCGCGAGAGTCTGCTGCACCTGCAGCTTGGGAAGCCTGATGCCCGAAGCTGCTCCAAGCTCCCTGCTGCTTCGGCTGTTAATGGCGGCCGGAGCGTACACCTGGCATCCAACAGAACGGCCTATTGGCCCAATTAGAATAGCTGGAAACCTTCGCCGTAGCACGACGAAGGCGGTGGGCGATGCTGCAGGTTGTAGGTCGGCCTAGGCGTGCGTGCCTAGGTCAACCTGTGGCCGGAGATGGTGGGTTGGTCGGGGGGTGCTTGTGGAGGTCTGGAGTGGCAGTGATGGGGTGGAATGGGTTCTTGGTGGTGAGGCGAAGCTCACGAGGGGGTTGGCGAGCCGTGTGGAGGGGCGGAGTGGTGTGGGCAGCTCGCCGGAGGGCGGTCGGAGGTGAGAACGATGGAGGTGGTTAGGTACTGTCGAGGGGTAATCAAGTAAAATAGTAGGGGGAAAAGAGAGAGGAGAGGATGGAGAATGTATCTGGGGTTGTCTGGAAGGAAGGGAGGCGGTGGAGAGGACGGCTCGTAACTGCCGTCGTCGGGGAAGAGAGAACCTGAGGGAGGAAGTGACGACGAAGATGAGGTCAGGAGCACGCGCGCGGGGTACAGCGCAACCCGGGAGGAAGAGGCGGAGAGGACTCTGCTGCTGGTATGGCAGCAGAGCGACGAGACGGAGGGGAGGAGGTCGCCGGAGCTTGCGGGTCGTTTGGCCGGAGATGGGAGAGAGGGAATTTGGAGGGGATCTCCGTCAAAATCAAGCTTGGGTCCTGCGGCCGGGTCTGGGGGGTGTTTTATAGGTGCTGGCCGCTCCTATCAGCGCGTGGAGAGCGCGCAATTAGGTCTGCCGGCTTGCCGGAGTTGCAAGGAAGGTGGATACCCAAATCTCTCGTGCGTTCGCACGAGAGATTGGGTTCACACCAGCAATTGTAATTGGCTTTATAAGGAAGGGAATTCCTCAGAGAATCCCCCTTCCATTTCTGGGAGGGAATCTCTGAGGGATTAGAGAGCAATCCCTCTCTGAACCTCGCCGGAGCTCGGTTCTGCCCTAACAATGGCGGCAGGACTGGATTGCAAAGGGGGCGAAGAACTTGGTGGGCTCTTTGCAAGGATATTCAAAAGATAGGGACCTATTTGTGATTTGGGTGTACTAAATTGCAAAGTAGGTCAATATGACCTCCCCTTAGGTCCGAATTTTGGTATAAACCTAATTTGGACGTAAGGAATCCAATGGCAAAGTTGGATTTCAGGTTTGACCTTGTTTGACTGGATATTTTGCGTAAAAACCCAAATTTGGTTAATTGAGGAGCTAGGACCTTAATCTAGGTCAGACTAGGTTCCAAAGGCCAAATTAAGTGTTCTAAACCCTAGAGGATGTTTTTCCATGATTTTTAGAGGGTTTACTCAATTTTTATCCTGACAGGAACCTTGTTAATTTAAGCGGGTCTGTTTTTAGGGTTACCAAGTGTCATTTAATTCTTAGATTGCACATAAACCCATTTCTGATTGACTCAACCCTCTTTTTATCTTATTTGGACCATTTGACCTATGTTTTGCTTCTGAGAAATCCCATTTATGTACTGCAATGGTAAAATTGCAGTTTTAACCTTTATTTCATGTTTTCTTCTCAGAGCACTTGTTCCTTCAGTTAAGCCTTCTTCTAGGTTATGTAGGAGCTTTTATCTTCTTTATTGGGTCAAAATGAGCTAGTTATGGCTCATGATGAGGCTCTCATCAAGCACTCACAGGGCCGTCGGGAGAGGAGGCACCAGGCACCAGCAGGGGAGCTTTCTCATTCTGTGGGTCCAGCAGGGACCTTTGGGGGTCCTCGACAGGGATCAACCGACTGCAGCAGACCCCCACCCAGTCACCAGTAGGGACAGCAGACAGAGGGAGGTCGCATACCCCTCTGCTATCAGTGTGGCCAGCCGGGCCACATACGGAGGAATTGTCCATCTAGGACCGGAGTGTAGTCGATGCTCCTAGCGATGAGCACTGAAGGCCGATCTGGCGGCCGCGGTTACCAGGTTGGAGGAGGAGGATAACAGTCGCGAGGAGGGTACTGGCCCGCTGCCTCCCGCTTGACCCAGAGCACGACTACTTCTTCTGTACCAAGGACTGAGGGGCGTGTTAGCGCCCTGACTCACGGAGATGCTAGAGCTTCAGGTTCCATAGTGGTAGGTATGGTTACTGTTTTCGACCGGCTCGTCTACACGCTTTTTGATTTGGAGCCATGCATTCATTTGTTTCTACTAGCTTTGCTGTCTGCACGGGGATGAGCAGTGTGCTTCTAGAGCAGCCCTTCCTGATTAGGGGCCCAGGTGGACAGGTGTTTGTTGCTAAGGGGGTTTTCACTAACTGTGAGGTCACGATAGGGGGACACTGATAGCGATAATACGCGGTTTGTTAAATACGTCGTTGTAACGCGCAAAATCGATCAACTCTTAAATTTATATTCCTAAATAGGGGAGTATCTAGGGTCATCCAAGGAGGCAATATGGTTGCAAAATTGATTCTCTTGCTTGGAATATATCTCAACTTTCTTTTTGGTAATTTTCAATATACCATTTTTCTTTATTTTTGAACTAAGGCAACATGCGAACTGATGGCGGGAAAAGTGTTTACACTTCCAATTAAGTAAACAACTCTAAACTAGCAAGTAGAGCCTCTCCCTAAGCTCACTCTAGGCAAGTGGAGACCTAGAATAATTAGGGAGAGGAAGTGAAGAATGCTGAAAATAAGCAAAAAGAAATGCAAACAAGATATGCGAAAAAGGCAACTAGATAAGTGATAAAGTGTTTAACAAAAATGCCTAGTAGAGGAATGCTTCTACTACTTGATAATTGAAGTAAAAGAAAACACAAATCCTCTAAATAGATGGTGAAGAAGAGGGCTTCTTGCTCCAAGGTTGGTGGCTCCCAAGCTTGAAAAGAATCCTTCAACTCCTTCCTTGCAGAACTCCGCCAAGGTGATGACTTCCAAGGCAAGCCCTAAGGGGGCGTGCCCTAAGTTTCTCTCCAAGGGTGGACGTCCACCCTAAGTCCTTCTCCCTTTCCTGGCCATCCTCCTTGAAGTGGAAGAGTCCTCCTCCTTGGCGTGGCCCAAGTTGAAGAGAGTGGGGAGAAGAAGGCACCAAAAGGGCTGGTGGTGTGCCCCTTTAATCTCCTTCTCTACTCCTTCTCCTTGGGCGTAGGTATAGGTGGATGTAGGTAGAAAAGGAGGATGCCCCAAAAATGGTGGTAGGTGGTGGCTTTTTATAGAATAGGAGGGGGGCTATGGTGACCTTTGAAATGGATGGCCAAGATGAGTTGATGGAGGTGGTTGGAGATCCCATGGCCAAGGAGAGTTGGCGCCACCTTAAAGGGCACCAAGGGGTAGTTATGGGTGTTGACACCCTTTGGTGTTGGCGCCAAAATGGGCATTCTAGAAGGTCATTAGGTGGCGCCACCTTAAGGTTCTAGAAGGGGGGGTATGTGGATGGCTAGGATGGCTTATGTGGGTAGGTGTAGGGTGGATTTAAGGGGCTGAAAGTGGTGCCAATATAGAGGTGGTTAGGGGTGGTTTTTGGCGCCAACTTGAAGTGTCTTTTGGTGGAGATAATGGGGTGAAGGGATGGCTAGGAGGTGGCGCCAACTTGAGTAGAGTAGCTAGCTTAGGTAGGCTTGAGTTGGTGGAGCTAGCTAGGGTTGATTTTGGAGGTAATGAATGGCCAAGGAGCTGGTTGTTAGCTATGCTAAGCTAAGCTAAGATAAGCTAAGCTAGCTTAGCTAAAGGTGGAGTGGAGGAGAAGGTGTTGGAGCTAGGGTTTGGAGGAAGGAGCTGAGGAGGAGAGTCTGGAGCTGGAGCTGGAGCTGGCTGCTACTGAAGAGGCTGGCATGGGGCTACTCTAGCTGGCTTAGCTTGCTAGTTCTTTGCTAGCTACTAAGCCAAGCTAAAGTGAGCTAGCTTCTACCAAAATGAGCTGAGGTGAGCTAGGTCTGGTGCTCCCGGGGAGAATCAAGCTGGTTGAGGCAGCTAAGGTAGCTTAGCTCAACTGAGTTGAGCTAAGCTGAGTCCCCGGGAGCTGGACTTGAGCTTCCTGAGCTGAGATGAATTCTTCTTCAGCTGAATGTAGCTGGATCTGAGCTGGGGTGAACTCCTGTCAACTCAGCTGAGCTAGCTAGAGCTCCTTGTGAACTAGTGGGAGCTGAGATGAGCTAGACTCAGCTAAGTTGAGCTGGATCTGAGCTGACTTGAGCTAGGGTGAGCTAAGATGAACTCTCTTGAGCTGCCATCCAGCTGAGATTAGCTGAATGGAGCTGGGATGAGCTAACCCTAGTTCAAGTAAGCTAGGTTCCAGCTGCGGTGAGCTGGATCAAGCTGAGGTGAGCTGGATCAAGCTGAGGTGAGCTGGATTAGGTTGAGTTCCAGCTAGTCTGGGCTTCTCCTTCACCATTTGCCTTCTTGAGTGCTAGGGTTTTAGGGATCTGTGTATCTGTACATCCCTAACACTCACAAAAACTCATTAAAACGACAATAAAAAATGCAATGCATGCCTATCCTAATTTATGCGAAATGCAGCCCAAAAACCCATTTGCGGAGTAAAATCCTAAGAGCTAGGTTTGTTTTAATGCATAAGAATGATGATAAACTGGCGTTTATCACACCCCCATGCTTATCTTTTGCTAGTCTCTTAGCAAAACTTAAAACAGAATTTTTGGGAAATCTAATTTTTTTGACTTTGGAGGAGAAAAAGAGATCAATGGACCTTGGCAGATTAAAAACACTGGAGGTACGGGATTTGTTAAAGATAAACATCGGGATTTGTTTTTGGATTCAACCATTAGATAGAACGGGATCAATATATCTTCCAAAAAATTCTCAAATTAACCCCTTGTTAATTCAGATGACTTGAAATGTTTGTTTTTAGGAATTTTTTTTTTGGCTCATGAATCTGATTTTCAACTTGCAAAATCCTTTAAAACCTTGTGGCTGTGCTTGTGAAAAGCCAACATTTATAAGGGCGTGTTAATTTATATATATATATATATTTTTCTCCCCCATGCTTATTTTTAGCTTAGTCTTACAACAGATGTGTTGGGATCATCATTCCCGTTACCATTTCTCGAGGGGGCTCTGGTGCCAGTACTTCGAGATAGCACTGTCCATGACACCACCCAGGAGCTCACAACCCCAGAACACGATGCGGTGAAAAGGGACGCTCCAAACAAACTCAAGCTCTTGCTCCGACACTATAGGTAGAGCACCATCCAAGACACTTGAGCTGCTAAAATGCGCTTTAATGCTCCGTCTAAAGATATGAAATATAGATATGGAGCAACGCCGAGGTGGTAACATGTTGACATCGCGTCCTTAAAGGAGGCATTTTCCTCCTTCTCGGCGGTGGGAACTCAAACCAATGATCTGCTTCAGACTTTCACTAAGTCCAAACAAGGGAGTTTTTCAAATTTTTAGTTATTTTTAAGTGTTGGCTTGTGTGTGAAGAGTGACACAAGAAGTTTCTCAAAACATGCAAGTTTTTGAATCAGAAGCTAAGTCAAATAATTTCCATATTGCAAAATAGGATCAAGTCACCTGAACTATTATGAGTTCAGGTGGAATTTTATAGAAAGATATCTGATCTTGTCTAAAATAGACCCTGGAATTCTAATGATCAGATCCATATCCTCATCCTTAGTTTGTTAAGGATTAAATCCCATTGTACCAAAAGTGAATTTTTCGACCTTAGTCCTGATTTCAAAATTTTTCCTCAAAAAGTTTTGAACATTTTTTTTATTTTTTATTTTTTTTGGGTATGCAAGCAGGAATTAAACAGAAATGCATGTTTTTAGGTTTTGAAAATCCTAAATCGATCGTAAAATTTAAAAACACCCCCCCATGCTTAAGATATGCCATGCCTCATGCATTAGGAGGGAAAAGGGATCACCTTAGTGATGACGGTCGGGTTTAGGATGAACAAAACCTGGAAAAAGAAGAAAAAAGGAAAGCAAGAAAATGATGGGTTACCTCCCATCCAGTGCTATCTTTTACGCCATTCAGCCGGGCGTGAAGGTATGCACGGAAGACGTAAGATCATGTAAATAATTGGACACTTGGATCCCCGCAAAAAAGGTGTCGTCTTCTAGATCCCTAGAAAATTGATTAGAAATAATATTGGGATCAAAGTTGGATGGAAATTGATAAGTGTGGCCCGAGTCTGGCCATGGTTTTAATTCAGGTTGGGTGCCAAACTCGGGCGGGGTTGGTGGCAGGTCCACAAGAAAGGGGTCGGGGAAGGAATGGTGAGGATTGGGTGAAGTTAGTGTGGAAAAGTTAGGTGCGTGAATAGTGGGTGGGTTAGGGGGGGTATCAGGAATAAATTTGGGGTCAAGACAAGTTTCCGGATCACAGATTTCGCCGACCACTGATTCTGAATCAGAGTCCTCAAAAAAATTATGGTCGGTAAGGGTATCTATTAACATTGTCTCCTCCACCATATTGGAAATTTCAGTATCTGAGTCCTCAAAGAAGTTATCATCATGGAATCTCCTGGAGGATTTAAAAATATCTAAAGTGATAGTTTGTCCTGCACAGTTAATATCCATTTTGCCTGTGTGGCAATTGATATTTGCCTTTGCAGTGGCCAAAAAGGGGCGTCCAAGGATTATTGGGGAGTCCAGTAATGATTCAGGTGCCTCAATGTCAAGAACCAGAAAGTCTGCAGGGAAGACACAATTCTGGACCTTGATTAAAACATCCTCGATAATCCCACGAGGTTTGATTGTAGATCGGTCGGCTAATTGCAGGGTAACCTTGACGGGTTTTAATTCACCGATCTGAAATTCTTCGAATAAACTCGTGGGAATAATATTAACTGAGGCACCAAGATCAAGGAGGGCGCGATTAAATGTAGTGTCATCAATAATTACAGAAATTAAAGGCGACCCCGGATCTTTCATCTTAGGAGGCAGCTTACTCTGTATGACAGAGCTTGCTGTCTCTGAAAGACGCACCTGTCCTAGATTTTTAGCCTGCCTTTTAGGAGTACAAATATCCTTCAAAAATTTAGCATAGCCAGGTATATATTTGATGGCATCTAGGAGAGGAATATTGATATGAACTTGCCCAAATAGCTCCATGAGTTCTTCTGTAGTGGGCTCAGATTTCTTTTTTTCGTTGGTGGTGGGGTAGAGAGCTTGTGGGAAAGGGACAGGAATCTTGTCTTGAGATTTTTGTTTTTCTTTTTCTTCCTGATGGGGAGGTGGGGAGTCAATTTGCACAGGTATCTTACCAGGTTCATGTGAAGGCCCGGGGTCAGTGGTGGTTTTCCCACTCCTCAAAGTAACTGCATGTGCAGTCGGATTATTATTTAGAGGAGGTGGGGGGCCTGTGATTGCAGAAACCTGGGCGGCTGCTGAGGTGGTGGATTAGGAGGAGGCTGATGTGGATAATGTGGATTTCTGCCCATATAATGGTTTCCTTGGTGATTAGGGTTGGGTATGGGTTGGGACGGAAGATGTCCTACAGGTCTTTGCGTGGGAGTAACCCCAATCTGATTGTTCAGATTTGTGATGTTGCGGGTTACTTCCGTCATTTTTGTTTGCATATCTTGCAGGGTTCGCAGCATCTGGGCATTGATATCTTGTTGGGATGGCCCAGGATGGAAGTTTGGATTCAACCCATACCCATTAAAATGATATGGTTGGGAGGAAACTTGATTATTCCAGGAGTAGTTCGGGTAATTTTTCCAATTGGAAGAATTTTTAAAGGGCTCCTGGATGGCAGAAATATTTTGAGTGGGGTTAAGATCTGGATAGTTGTAGTTCCCCAGTGAATCATGGGCAACCTCAGAATAATCAGCAGGGGTAGTGTTGAGATTGTGCAAATTTTCTCTTTGTGGAAAGTTAGGTTGGGTTAGATGTGGGTGTGGAGCTTGAGTTGAAGTGGCTAGTCTTTCCTCAATTTTCTTTTGATTGATATGCATCTGGTCGAGTTTTTGAGCAATCAATTGAAGATCGTCTTGGGTGACAGGGATAGATTGAGTGCCTATTTCATGAACACCGAACTGCGGGTTTTGGGTTCTGCAAAATGTGTTCATGGAAGCTTGATTAAATGAGTTTTCACTCATTTCTTCGAACAGGTCATAGGCACTTTCTGCATCTTTATTTAAAAAGTTGCCGCCACACGAGGCGTCGACAAACTGTCGGATTTGATCTTCTAATCCATGATAGAAGATTTGCACGAGCTGCCATAAAGGAATCTCGTGGTGCGGGCAACTTCTTAAAAGGTCTTGAAATCTTTCCCAAGAATCATGGAAAGTTTCACCAGATTTTTGGTGAAAGGTCGTAATAGATCTTCGTAAGGAATTGGTACGACCTATGGGAAAGAATTTCTTGAGGAAGGCACTCTTGAGTTGAGGCCATGTTGTAATGGGTCGGCCAATGGTCCTGAACCAATAAGCGGCCTTATCTTTAAGAGATAATGGAAAAAGCTGCATCAGCCATATGTCTTCTTGCACATTTCGGGAACGGGTTGTCTGTGCAAGAAGAGTTAGTTCTTCAAGGTGGCTGAAAGGGTTTTCCTTAGGAAGGCCATGAAAGTGTTTAATTAGGTTCATGACCGCAGGCTTGATCTCAAAGTCCCCTTCTGGTATGACCACCCCTGGTCGTTCCTCATAATAAGATGGATCATAGAAATCTTTTAGAGGAACAACAGGCTGCTGACGGGGTGGCGGGTTTGGCCTTGGATTGGCTAGGTTTTGGATGTTCCTAGTCAATGTTTGTTGATTGGAATTTAATTTATTAATCTGATCGGCCATTAATTTTAAAAGATCAGGAAGGGGGTCTTGATGTTTTGTGTGGGGCAACTCAAGATTAGGGAGCTCCAAGTGTGGGAAGTTAATGGTGGGTGGGTTTTGGGTGGAAGGGTTAGAAGGGTTAGTGATGGGGTTAGAGGTAAAGTTAGAGGTGGAAGTGGAAGGGTCAGTGGACCTATTTTGTTGTGTTTCCATTTTTTCAGGAGAAGAAGATAGAAAAAGTGGTATTTTTACGTGGGGGGCGAAATCAAATGGTCCTTCCAAGTGCGGATTTTGAGACCGTCGCCCGTGCATAAAATGGAAGAACGGGGAGGGGAGGAGAAGAGAAAGAGATGAGAGAAAGTGTGCAATTCAAACAAACAAAAACTAGACCTAACTTAATTGTGACTCCCTAATAATAACCTAAGACTTGGTCTATATAGGAAATAAGTAGTCAATAGTGAATACCCGTTCTATCAACAAATCTAGCCAAGTTGCTTAAGGGGAGGTTTGGGCCCAAACGTTTCCCAGGGAAAACCCCAGGTGCTTGTACAAACCCGTGCCTGGTCGTTTGACACGGCCCCTCAGCCAGAACACCAGATATAGATGACAGAATTGGTACTAGCTAAAGAAAACTTAAGACCTAAATAGCAAGCCTAAGTTGATAAAGCCTTAGGGGTCAAGTTGCTACAAATTTTAATTAGGTCTAGGATTCTATAGTGCACATGGAATGTGGAAGGCGTTTATTGGGATGTTGCCCTGTTATTTTGATTTTTTTTTTGTGTGTGTGCAGGAATTGGAGAGTGGCTCCAATGAAAATCAAGTTGTCACACAATTTTTTTATATTTTTGTCTTTTAAGATTTGATTTAATCAAATGAGTTTTAGGGTTTTTCTCTTTAAGTTTTCAAACAAGTTTGAAAGTTCACAATCAAAGGAAAGACAAGTTGTATGTGTGATTGTATATTTCCTTTTAATTGCGTCTCTAAAGAGAGAAAGAAACCCTAAGCCAATTATCCCTAAGACAGAAAATTACTACCAGTGAATTGATTTTTGGCTTTCTGAATTAAGTAGTGGTCCAAACAAGTCAAACAACACCACTACTTTGAATAAAATCAAACAAGGATTCCAGAAAAGATTTTTGTAAGATTTTAGGAATTTTTTTGATAATTGTCTTGAATTTTTAATTGTACTGGTGTCAAAGTCCAGAAATGATACCTGTGGGTCTTTTGGACTTTTCAGTATTACCACCGACCTCAGAAAATTTTTATGATTTTATATGATATGTAAAATTTCACAAGGATTCTAGAAAGCTAAATTTCACAAAAATTGGATGAGTATAAAAAATTTAAAAATTCGCGGATAGTAGCAAAATAGGAAGATTAAAGGGTGTGACCCCTCTGCAATCAACGAATTTTCAAAAATTAAATACAAATCTAATTGATTTAAAATTTGGAACAGATGTTCCAAACTTAATTGGGAATCACTATATGAAATTTTATGATTTTAGGAGGCCTGTGATGTTAGGAATCGATTTTTCAAGTCCGGACAGAAATCTGGACCCGAAAAACAGAAGACCAATACTTGCAATGGAGTGGTGTTAAAGAAGCATACAAGCAAACAATGGATTTTAAAATGCACCACTCCACTTAATTTAAGTGTTTAGGGTCCTGAAAGCCAAGTTTAATATATTTTTGGTAGTTTTAATTATTTATGTGACCAGAAAGATGAACCAACCTGAATTTTCGCAGGAAGAAAAGGACCTTTGAGCTCTCTCTTCCAGATTCCCGCCTTCCCGCTGTAGTTCCTACACACACAAAAGAAAGAAAGTGAAGGGGATGAGATCCACTTCAAGCAAGAGAAAATGAGTTAATGCAAAGCCGTGCCTCCCCGGCAACGGCGCCAAAAAGTGATAGCGATAATACGCGGTTTGTTAAATACGTCGTTGTAACGCGCAAAATCGATCAACTCTTAAATTTATATTCCTAGATAGGGGAGTATCTAGGGTCGTCCAAGGAGGCAATATGGTTGCAAAATTGATTCTCTTGCTTGGAATATATCTCAACTTTCTTTTTGGTAATTTTCAATATACCATTTTTCTTTATTTTTGAACTAAGGCAACATGCGAACTGATGGCGGGAAAAGTGTTTACACTTCCAATTAAGTAAACAACTCTAAACTAGCAAGTAGAGCCTCTCCCTAAGCTCACTCTAGGCAAGTGGAGACCTAGAATAATTAGGGAGAGGAAGTGAAGAATGCTGAAAATAAGCAAAAAGAAATGCAAACAAGATATGCGAAAAAGGCAACTAGATAAGTGATAAAGTGTTTAACAAAAATGCCTAGTAGAGGAATGCTTCTACTACTTGATAATTGAAGTAAAAGAAAACACAAATCCTCTAAATAGATGGTGAAGAAGAGGGCTTCTTGCTCCAAGGTTGGTGGCTCCCAAGCTTGAAAAGAATCCTTCAACTCCTTCCTTGCAGAACTCCGCCAAGGTGATGACTTCCAAGGCAAGCCCTAAGGGGGCGTGCCCTAAGTTTCTCTCCAAGGGTGGACGTCCACCCTAAGTCCTTCTCCCTTGCCTGGCCATCCTCCTTGAAGTGGAAGAGTCCTCCTCCTTGGCGTGGCCCAAGTTGAAGAGAGTGGGGAGAAGAAGGCACCAAAAGGGCTGGTGGTGTGCCCCTTTAATCTCCTTCTCTACTCCTCCTTGGGCGTAGGTATAGGTGGATGTAGGTAGAAAAGGAGGATGCCCCAAAAATGGTGGTAGGTGGTGGCTTTTTATAGAATAGGAGGGGGGCTATGGTGACCTTTGAAATGGATGGCCAAGATGAGTTGATGGAGGTGGTTGGAGATCCCATGGCCAAGGAGAGTTGGCGCCACCTTAAAGGGCACCAAGGGGTAGTTATGGGTGTTGACACCCTTTGGTGTTGGCGCCAAAATGGGCATTCTAGAAGGTCATTAGGTGGCGCCACCTTAAGGTTCTAGAAGGGGGGGTATGTGGATGGCTAGGATGGCTTATGTGGGTAGGTGTAGGGTGGATTTAAGGGGCTGAAAGTGGTGCCAATATAGAGGTGGTTAGGGGTGGTTTTTGGCGCCAACTTGAAGTGTCTTTTGGTGGAGATAATGGGGTGAAGGGATGGCTAGGAGGTGGCGCCAACTTGAGTAGAGTAGCTAGCTTAGGTAGGCTTGAGTTGGTGGAGCTAGCTAGGGTTGATTTTGGAGGTAATGAATGGCCAAGGAGCTGGTTGTTAGCTATGCTAAGCTAAGCTAAGATAAGCTAAGCTAGCTTAGCTAAAGGTGGAGTGGAGGAGAAGGTGTTGGAGCTAGGGTTTGGAGGAAGGAGCTGAGGAGGAGAGTCTGGAGCTGGAGCTGGAGCTGGCTGCTACTGAAGAGGCTGGCATGGGGCTACTCTAGCTGGCTTAGCTTGCTAGTTCTTTGCTAGCTACTAAGCCAAGCTAAAGTGAGCTAGCTTCTACCAAAATGAGCTGAGGTGAGCTAGGTCTGGTGCTCCCGGGGAGAATCAAGCTGGTTGAGGCAGCTAAGGTAGCTTAGCTCAACTGAGTTGAGCTAAGCTGAGTCCCCGGGAGCTGGACTTGAGCTTCCTGAGCTGAGATGAATTCTTCTTCAGCTGAATGTAGCTGGATCTGAGCTGGGGTGAACTCCTGTCAACTCAGCTGAGCTAGCTAGAGCTCCCTGTGAACTAGTGGGAGCTGAGATGAGCTAGACTCAGCTAAGTTGAGCTGGATCTGAGCTGACTTGAGCTAGGGTGAGCTAAGATGAACTCTCTTGAGCTGCCATCCAGCTGAGATTAGCTGAATGGAGCTGGGATGAGCTAACCCTAGTTCAAGTAAGCTAGGTTCCAGCTGCGGTGAGCTGGATCAAGCTGAGGTGAGCTGGATTAGGCTGAGTTCCAGCTAGTCTGGGCTTCTCCTTCACCATTTGCCTTCTTGAGTGCTAGGGTTTTAGGGATCTGTGCATCTGTACATCCCTAACACTCACAAAAACTCATTAAAACGACAATAAAAAATGCAATGCATGCCTATCCTAATTTATGCCTAAATGCAGCCCAAAAACCCGTTTGCGGAGTAAAATCCTAAGAGCTAGGTTTGTTTTAATGCATAAGAATGATGATAAACTGGCGTTTATCAGACACCATCGTCTGATAGACCTGATAATGATCCCGATGGAGGACTTTGGTGTGATCTTGGGGATGGACTGGTTGGCCGCGTACCATGCCCTTGTAAACCATTTTGGGAGGAAGATTGTTTTCTCCATACCACGGCTGCCTCCCTTCGAGGTTCATGGCCAGCAAGTAGACGGAGGATTCAGGTGCATCTCCGCACTTCGAGCAGTGAAGCTATTAAGCTAGGGATGCTAGGGCTTCCTTGCCTACGTTCTAGCAGAGCCCGGCCCCGTGGACAGTACACAGAGTATTCCGGTGGTTTGTGAGTACCTCGACGTCTTTCCAGAGGAGCTGCCAGGACTGCCACTTGAGCGTGAGATCGAGTTCGAGATCTCACTGATACTGGGGACCGTCCCCATTTCTACAGCACCGAACCGGATGGCCCTGCTTGAGCTGTGAAAGCTCAAGTCATAGCTACAGAACCTGCTAGAGAAGGGCTTCATAAGGCCCAGTGCCTCCCCGTGGGGAGCCTCTGTCCTGTTTGTGAAAAAGAAGGACGGTACTCTTCGGCTGTGCATCGACTACAAACAGCTGAATCGGGTCACCGTCAAGAACAAGTACCCGTTACCACGCATAGATGACCTTTTCGACCAGCTGAGGGATGCCACGGTATTCTCCAAGATAGATCTGAGGTCAGGCTACCATCAGTCGAGGATTAGGGAGACCGACGTCTCCAAGACAACCTTTCACACGCGGTACGATCACTACAAGTTCTTGGTCATGCCATTTGGGCTGACCAACGCCCCTGCTGCTTCAATGGACCTGATGAACCGCATCTTCCGACTGTATTTGGATCAGTTCGTAGTTGTATTCATTGATGACGTACTCATTTACTCTCGAGACCAAACACAGCATGAGCAACACCTTCACATGGTCTTAGATACTTTGAGGCGGCACAGGTTGTATGCCAAATATAGCAAGTGCGAATTCTGGTTGAGACAGGTCACCTTCTTGGGCTATGTGATCTCAGAAGATAGTTTAGCTATGGATCTGGCCAAGGTAGAGGCAGTACTCAGGTGGGAGAGACCGCGTTCGGTGACAGAGATTCACAGTTTCCTAGGGTTGGCTGGTTACTACAGACGATTTATCTGAGGATTCTCGCAGATTGCACGTCCTCTAACTCAATTGACTCGGAAGGACGTACCCTTCGTCTGGACAGACAGATGTGAGTCTTGCTTTCAGGAGCTGAAGGAGAGGTTGACCTCAGCTCCTATACTCACCATCCTTGACAGCGGTGGTAGATTCATCGTTTACATAGACGCCTCATTGCAGGGATTGGGGGATGTGCTTATGTAGCAGGGTCACGTTGTCGCATATGCTTCGCGGCAAGTGAAGCCCCATGAGCATAACTACCCCACCCACGACCTAGAGCTGGCAGCGGTCGTCCTCTTATTGAAGACCTATAGGCACTATTTGTATGGAGAGACGTTTGAGATTTTCACTGACCATAGGAGCCTCAGATATCTATTTGACCAGAAGGAGCTCAACATGAGGCAGAGACGTTGGTTGGAGCTCCTGTAGGACTACGATTGCAGCATCTCCTACCACCCAGGAAAGGCCAATGTGGTGGCTGATACCTTGAGCCGAAAGGCGATCGCCCACATGGCTTACTTACGAGCACAGATTTAGAAACTCATGGAGGAGTTGAGCAGCTGGCGACCCCAGGAGTCACAGGAGTATTGCGAGACAATGATAGTGGCAAGGTAGACACGACCAGAGTTGATGGATCGCATCATGATTGGATAGATGACGGACCCATATCTACGGGTGCAGCGAGATCGAGTATTGGCAGGGAACCTAGGAGAGTTCTCATTCACTGATGAAGTCCTGCGTATGAGGGGACGCTTGTGCGTTCCTAGAGATGAGGAGCTGTTGAAGGAGCTCTTGACTGAGGCACACGGATATAGATTTACCATACATCCCGGAAACATGAAAATGTATCACGACCTATGACGTGATTTTTGGTGGAGAGGCATGAAGCGGGATGTTGGCCTTTTCGTTCAGTAGTGTCCAATATGCCAGCATGTGAAGGCCGTGCACCAGAGGCCTACAGGGCCATTGCAGCCACTTCCCATTTCAGAATGGAAGTGGGAGAGTGTCACTATGGACTTGGTAGTGGGCTTACCTATGACACATAGAGGACACGATGCGGTCTGGGTGATTGTAGATAGATTAACAAAGACGACACGGTTTCTGTGAATCCAAGTCACTTTTTGACTAACACAGTTGTCAGAGAGACACATCAGAGACGTGGTGGGCCTTCATGGGGTCCCCTGCGGATTATTTCAAACAGGGACACTCGTTTCACTTCCCAGTTCTGGACAGAATTTCAGTAAGGTTTGGGGACTCGTCTAAAGTTCATTACAGCTTATCACCCCCAGACAGACGGACAGTCGGAGCGCACCATTCAGACCCTTGAGGACCTTCTACGCGCTTGCGTATGGGACTGGAGAGGCTCCTGGGAGGAGCATTTGCCCCTGGCAGAGTTCGCATACAACAACAGTTACCACTTGAGCATCGGCATGGCACCATATGAAGCCCTGTACGGGAGGAAGTGTACAGCTCCCTTGAGTTGGGTTGAGGTGGGGACCAAGTAGGAGGTTGGTCCCCGTCTGATATGCCAGAGTCAGGAGGTGATCGAGCAAATCCATCGACGACTGCGTATGTCCGGACTAGGAAAAAGAGCTACGCTGATCTGAAGCGTAGGGAGGTACAATTTGAGGTTGGAGATCACGTTTTCCTTCGTGTTTCTCCGATGAAAGGCTTGCAACGGTTTAGGGTGAGAGGGAAGCTTGCACTGAGATTTATGGGACCCTTCGAGGTCTTAGAAAGGGTAGGACCCGTTGCTTACTGGCTTGCCCTTCCTCCCCAGCTCTCTGGAGTGCACAATGTGTTTCACTTTTCCAACCTTAGGAGATATATCGCCGATCCCAGCCATGTCCTTAGCCACGAGAGCATTGAGGTAGGAGATGACCTGACCTATCCCGAGAAACTGGTACAGATACTCGACAGAGCTGTCTGGAGTCTGAGATGGAAGGAGGTACCCTTGGTGAAAGTCCTGTGGAGAAGCCAGCGGTACGAGGAGGCGACTTGGGAGCCTGAGTCGGCAATGTGAGAGCAATACCTGGAACTTTTTGAAGGTATGTCTCTTCGGACCTACATCGGTCCTCTTTAAGGTTGTTATACGCCGCTACGTTATCTTTCACACCCTAGTTAGCTTAGGTTTCGGGGACGAAACTTCCTTTAAGTTTGTTATATTGAAATGACACATCACCCTTTTGTCATTTAATACGTTTGAGAAGTTCACCAGACGTCTGGAAAGATCAACAGACGTCTGAAAATACTTTTTCTCTTTAGTGTGTACCGTACGTACGCCATGCCTTCTGCCTCACCCGCACCTCACCGCACCTTCCCCTGCGACACCACTCCGCACCATCCCTTGCCATCCCTCGCCACCTCGTCCCCCTCACCTTCTCTCCCTTTATATCCTCTCCTCCTCCTCTTCGTCGCACACCCCGTAGCAGGATGAGAGAGCAGGGAGTCGAGCGAGAGGAAGAGAGAGCAGGGAGCCAAAGTGAGAGCGAGCGGAGAGTTGATCGCGAGTCTGAGCGCGAAAGCGGCGGGTGCTGCGCCATTTTGCTGCAGTGCCTGTAGGCGAGGGAAGCCAGAGCGGTTCCGCGGAAGTCATGTTTCCGTGGAATTAAATGTCCGGAGCGACACCCAGACGTCTTACCGGACGTCCGAAGGTAGAGTGAGACGTCTGGTAGAGATCTACTTTCCGTATTTTCTCTCTGCCAAAGTCCTGACAGTGTACGTATATGTGTTAGAAGTTGAAAGGCGGACCGAGGCAGTTTCAGACGTCTAGGAGAACATCCAGACGTTTGACAGAACCCTTGGATGTTGGCACTGAGTTCCAGACGTTTGATAGAGGAACACCGAGAGAGGTATCCTTGAGAACTATTTTAAGATGTCTGGGACCTTTCCCAGACGTTTGATTTCTGTCTGACCACGTGTTTTTGGGCTCGTGCATGGCCCTAATGTTATCAGTTTTCCTTAAACAAAACATCTCTATTTTCCATATGAGTTTCTCTATGTAATGATACCCTGTTTGTATCATTCTGAACCTTTTGGCCTATCGATCCACATTTTCGGTTTCCAGTTCGTCGGGTGTATGGGACCTGTGGAGACGTCTGGAGCTATTGTACGAGCCCCCATTCCACCCGGTTACCCAGGTAGAGTGGTTATAACCATAAATCTCTAAATTAATACATGTAAGAAATTAATCCTAGGACTTGAGATGAACCCTAGGAAGAAGTGAAACTCTAGAATATATTCTTGAACCCTAGGTTATGGCATGAACACTAGGGCTAGAGGAAAATACAGGTGAATGATTGAGTAATCAAAAGCTACCTGTATTATCTAAAATGGACCCATACTGTGATAAAAATGGAATTTGAACTGCTTGTTCCATACATTCCAACCCGAATGTGGAAAAACTCATGTTCGAATCCTACGGGGAATGTAGACAAGAATACTGTAATACGGAGAATCGAATGGTTTTGGAAATTGCCTCCCATGGGCAGTTGTTAAGGGAAGTTAGTTGACCTTTGTGTACATGGTATCGAAGAGAGCAACTATCCCTTGTAGTGTAGAGGGGAGCTTGTCGCTCTTGGTTTGAGACCCGGGGTGGGTTTGGCCACTCTACGTCGACCCTTATAGGCCCTCGTGTATGTGGTACCGAGGTAAGCTACTTAGTGTAGGGGGAAGCAAGCCACCCTAGGGGGCCCGGGGCTAGGTTTGGCCACCCTACATCGACTCTTGTTAACCCATTGGGCAAACTAAGATAGTCGGACGAGGGTACGCGGACTGAGGAGGGGCGAGACCCCTATTTTGTTTTGAGAGGGCAAGGCCCTATACTGTTCCGCATTGTATGTTGAGGCGTACCCGCTAGTGGAAACGACTGAACGCGTGCCAGTGTGGGGTAGCTACCCGCGTGTTTATCACATGTGCCGTAGTCACCGCTAATGCACAAAATCAATTTATGTGCATACGCCTGCTCGTTCAGTTCCGAGGTGGGACTAAAAGTCCCACCTCCCTTGCGCGTGCCGCAACAGCAGGTAGCGCTTCCAATTTACGAGGCTGTAAGCGCTTTTACTTCCAATTGGGAACGTGAGCATGCTCGTGCCTCAAGTCCACGTTGCCTGGGGCTCATGCCTGGAGCAGCAGTAGCTGGAACACAGGAAGCAGCTTCAAGCTTCTTCGTCCATGGCGGCCGGTGTTGCGCGAACCTGAAATCATGAGCATGGCCTTGCGGCCATGTTAAAACGTCCAAGGAGATTCGCCAAGCCACGACAAATATGTGGCGGTGGTCGGCGTGGCGTGGGAACAACTGTGGTGGCGTGCCTAGGGTTCTCTGTGGCCGTGTGAGTGGGTGTGTTCGGGGGCGCTTTTGGGTGATTGGCGGAGTGATTGGAGTAGTGGGAGATGATCAGTGGGGTGTTGCGAAGGTCGTAGGGTGGTTGGCGAGGCGGGTGGAGGTGCAGAGCGACGAGTATGCCTCGCCGGAGGTATGGCCGGAGGTGGAGAAGGTGATGGTGATCGGTGGCATCGAGGGGTATTTTTGAGAAATAAAGAGGGGGAACTGGAGTAGAAGGGAGAAGGATGCCAACAGACCTATTCTATAGATGAAGGAGACAGGAGAGGCATCTGGGCTGGTACGACTGATGCTGGAGACGAAGATCTCCATAGATGAAGCGGTGGCAAAGATGAGGCAGTGGTGACGTCAGGGCTGGTATGGCCGATGCGGATGAATGAGAGGAAGGCAACCCAACCACTGGTATTGTGGTTGGGTGATGAGAGAGAGGGGAAGGAATCACCAGAGCTTGCGGAGTTGTTGTGGCCAGCGAGGAGAGAAGAATTGAGGGTGGATCGGCCCAATTCCAAGCTGGGGAGATGCGGATGAATCAGGGTTGCTTAAATAGGCTACTGTGGATGGATTTGTGCTTGGAAGCTAAGCTTCCAAGCAAGGTATGCCTGCCAGAGTTGGAAACTTCAAAAAGACCCAAATCTCTCATGCATACGCATGAGAGATTGGGTACAAATTAGGGCTCAGTGTTGGGTTCATACTGGAGGAGATAACTTAGAGAATCTCCCTTCCAATTTTGGGAGGGATTCTCTGAGAAATCAAGGAGGAATCATCTTCTAAAGTACGTCAGAGTAGGATTTCCTCCGCTATAATGGTGGAGGGACCTATTTGCAAAGATGATGAAGAAGCTAGGGGGATTTCTGCAGAGGTTTTCAAAAGATAGGGGTAGAAATGTAATCAGGTTGGACTTATTTGCAAAGTAGGTCAAGATGAGTTTCCCTTAGGTCCAAATTTTGGTAAAAACCTAATTTGGGCCTAAGGAATCCAATGGTGAAGTTGGATTCTGGGTTTGACCACGTTTGACAGGGCAATTTACGTAAAAACCTAAATTAGGGCAAATATATGTCTGAGACCCCATTTTAGGTCAAAATAGGTTCTAATGGCCAAATTGAAGGTTATAAACCCTAGAGAATATTTTTCTATGATTTTTAGAGGGTTTAGGTGAATTTTATCCTGACCAGAACCTTATTTAATCAAGTAGGCCTGTTTTAGGGTTACAAGAAGTCATTTAATTCTCAGAATTCACACAAACCCTTTTCTGTCTGCTTCAACCCACTTATTATCTTGTTAAGATCATTTGACCTATGTTTAGCCCTTGAGAAAACCCGTTATTGTATTGCAATGGTAAAATTACAATTTCACCCCTTATTTCTTACTTTTTTCCCAGAATGATTATTCAGTGAATTAGGACCTCCAGTTGGTTATGTAGGAGATTTTATTCTCTTTTATGGGTCAAAATGAGCTAGTTAGGGCTCATGATGGTTTTCCCATCATGTATTATTCCCTAAGGTTGAAAAATCCTAATGCCCAATTATTCTTTCCTAATTCAATTTTTTTTATTTTCATTTTTTTAATAAAGAATAAAAAAATAAGTAGAATTTACTAGAATTCCACAGAGCTGACAAAATGATTTAGAAATAAATCCATCCCCCCATGACTAGCTGATGCAATGTCATTGAAAATAAAAGGCATGAAAGGAAAGGTAGAATGTAGAAGATATTACCTGAATATGATGCTCGGGTCAGCTCTGAGTCAGACTGTACATGTGTTGAGTTTAATGCCATTAGCTAGGCGAAGTCTAGCCAAAGAAATCATGATGTGATTAGAGTAACCGTGTCTGAGATGGGTTCTGGAACAATATGGTCAACAAAAGGCTTTAGACGTTGACCGTTGACCTTAAAAGAATTACCCGTCTTTGGGTTAGAGATCTGAACAACTCAGTTTGGAAATATCTGATTGATGATGAATGGGCCGTTCCATTTTGACCTAAGTTTGCTGGGAAAGAGCTTAAGTCAAGAATCAAAGAGCCAGACCTTCTGGTTCGGCTCAAAGCTCTTTCGGGATATCAATTGGTCATGAAGAGCTTTGGTCTGAGCCTTATAGATCTTGGCATTCTTGTATGCGTCATTTCTAAGCTCCTCCAACTTAGATAGTTGGAGTTTCCTGGTCTTTCTGGCTAAACTCAAATCCAAATTACATTGCTTGATTCCCCAGAATGCCCTATGTTCAATCTCTACGGGTAAATGACACATCTTTCCATACACCAGAAGAAATGGTGACATGTCGATAGGCATTTTGTATGCCATACGGTAGGCCCAAAGAGTGTCCTCAAGCTTGTGAGTCCAATTTTTACGATCAGGTTTAACTGTTTGTTATAGAATATTCTTGATCTCTTGATTGGAGATCTCGTCCTATCCATTCGTCTGAGGGTGGTAAGTGATGTGCATACATCTGATTAACCTAAAATGTCTATTAATGCATGTTTTTAGTGTCACATTAGCATCATACATTGTAAATAGTGCATAACATGCATACTCATGCATTTAGATCAAAGTGTATAAATTATACAGTAATTGTCTCCTTTTTGTGGTCAGGGACAGGGCGACTTTTTATTGAGGCCTCGGATCGAAGATCCAACTGTATGGCTCTAATCAGGGCGACGATTGGAGTTGAACGACTCCAAGATCGCCCTAATCGGACATTCGTAGCACTAGATAGAGACCAAGAAACCCTAAAGATCATGGGCCAAGATGGTGTTAATCCCCACCTCAGACGACAAGTCCGACTGCACGGATGGATTCGGATCGATGATCGCAACCTAACAACGCAAAAATTGATCCAATCCGACACCCGTGGCACTGTCTACAATACTCAAAAGATGGACGACCAAGATGGCACCACGTGATGTCATCTCGGTCGCCCAACCGACCCCAAGGACCTGCAGCTGCCTTTCCTTCTTCACCCGCCTGCTCGATCTCGACCGTTGGATGCTAATCCAACGGCTGTAGGCCCACGCACTTGAAACCGTCGCGCGACACAAAGCCTCGCATAGCGCAGCGGTCAAGTGCGCTATGCGAGACGCAAGGTGTGCGTTCGAAGTCGTAGGAGCCTCAAATTAGAGAGTGGGCGAGTGGGCGCGCGGGCGAGCGAAGTCGTGCGATGAAGATTGTGCGACGCTACGTGAGCGATAGCACCCACGAGCAATTAGACGCGCGGCGCTGACGCGTGATCACACGTGGGCGCGCGGCGAGGGCGAGGATATTTTAAGCCGTCCGATCTCTTGATCGGATGGTTGTAAGCGCACAGACGTTCGCATGTGTTGTGCGACGTGGAGGCGAGGTGGTGCATGGTGCGCGCACACATAGGCCACGTTCATGCCTTTAGTGACGGATAGTGACAGATTTATCCGTCACTAAAGGTTCCATATTAATGATTTTCAAATTAAAATATCCAAAATGCCCCCACTTCTTGCAACTATAAAAGGAGATCCCCTCCATACGAATTTCTCATCCATTCCTTCTCTTCTCTCCATGTCCAAAGCTCAAGAGAAGCTTGTCCCACACTCGGGATGTTCCTCAAGAGATAAAATCAATTTTTCGCCCCCATTCCGAAAGAGGATCCCATGACGACGATGACGTGCTGCCTCGTTCCCATTCCTCCTACCTCGACCTCCTTCTTCCCGCTCTGTTCCTCGTCTTCTAGGTGTTATCTCATCCGGCTCGTCCTCCAAGCGATCGTCGAGGAAGATAACTTCTCTCTCCCATTCCTTTTCCAGCTTTCTAGAGTAGAATTTTCCTGCTTTCTAGTTGTAATAGTTTTCCTGCTTTCTAGTATAATTTCTCATTTTCTTAGATGTACAAACATTTTGCAACTTTAAGTGGATGTTTTCTCTCTCTCTCTCTCTCTCTCTGATTGTTTATATTGATTCCATTGCATTGTAATTACTCCACTCTTTAAACAAAAATAAAAAAATATAATTGCAAATTTTGATCAATGTAGCCTCCCTAAGTTCAACTCGGGATTTCTATTTCGGTATAAATTTTATTTGTTGAACCCGAGTTCTTCGCTATTCAAAGTACAATGATAGGTTTTTAAAACCAAATCCGATAGCGTAGTCCTCCGACGTTCAACATTTTGGCACTGTTGCTGGGGAGGCAACGATTTTCCGATCTTGTTTTCGCATTTCATGCACTTTACTGTCTTTTAACTTGCTTTCTCTCATGTTTATTGTTTTGCAGAGACCTCTATCAAGGAATCGTCAAGCGGTAGATTGGAGTAAAGTGCAGTTGAAGACAACTGTAAGTGCTCCCCATTCTTCCCCCTCCATAGATTTCATTTCGTCACATTAAATTCAAATTCCAATTAACCTAGGTGTTTGTATAAATCCTAGAAATAGTTTAGTTGTTTGAATTTCCACTCACTCACATTTCACCCTCGTTTATATAAAAAAAATAAAAAGATAATTTTGTGGGGTAATTTTCAACATATACACAATATACACCCACATTCAAGGCACTTAACCTACTGGATTTTCTTCTACTCAACCGGATTCTGATCTGTGGAACTGTTACACACAAATCAACACATAAAAGAGTAGAAATCATTCTAGGTTAACCATTTCCGTGTGCCTAGCCTAATAGTGCAATTGTGGTCAATTGTTTGAGTTGTTTGAGCCGCACCACTCAATCTAAAATCAACTCACCAAGTAGCTTCCTCTTAGGGTTTTCAATCTAGGTTCATACCAGGCAGTCCACTTTATTTCTGATTTTAAAGGAAAGCAATCTCACCCCTGCATGAAAACCAGGTTTGCCTCAAACTTGATTGAAATCAACCTAATTCTAAACCCTAAAAGCTACTTAAGCAAGATTTGAACATTAAAATCTACGCATCACAAATAATCTTGCTTGAAAACCCTGGTTGTGCATGCACTTACACATACTCAATCAATCATTAAGGGCACAACTCATTTTAAGGGACCATCACATTTCATAAGCACTACAATCTCAGGCCTTAATAAAATCGAGTAGATGTTGGCCTTAAGGACTGATTTGCTCTTCGGGGCCTAGTATGAGATTGTTTACGATTAACCTACTTGTACTGATTAATATGATGTCTAGCTAGGGGAGTAGCGTCAAACAATCGCGGCTGGGGGGTATACTAGGAACCGGAGGCGCAAGTCGAAGGAAGAACCTTCTCCCCAGTCTCTCCTTCTAACTGGTTGGATTGAGCAGACACAAGTAGAGTAAATCGTTTATAATCTCAAGGCGGGTTCTGGGAGTCTGTAGATCCTTAAGCTACTCCACTTAAGGACAGGCTTGTTTTGTTGTGCTGCAGAGTTCTTATCCCCAGTCCTTCCGACCTTTTCCTAGTTTATGTTGTGAAGAAGGTCATTGAATCCCCGATTAGAAGGACCACTAGAGTATTCTAGGAGGCGTAGATTGGATTTTGGCCAAATTGATCCCATGGTCGATCAACAGCCTCCTCTGCCCCGGGATCCATAGGAAGAATTTTGAAGGCAGCTGGAACAAATGCAGAGAATGAAAGAATGGTTCTAAAGAATGCAGGGCGCTCAGCCCTTGAAGGATTTTTATGATCCTTCAAATTACGGGGAACGTCCCGGCGTCCAGATTCCTGCCGGAGACGTAGAAATCAAGCCCCAGGTGTTAAGCCTGATTAAACATTACCATGGGCTTGGCTCTGAAGACTCGTTTCAGCACTTGGAGGACTTGACCACTTTGGTCCAGACTACCAAGGCGCGAAACGTGAATGAGGAGCAAATGATCATGAGGCTCTTCCCCCACTCTCTTAGGGATAAAGCCGCTCATTGGTACAGGAATATAGGAAGACCAATTGCAACTTGAAATGAGTTAAAATCGGCCTTTCTGAAGAAATTCTTCGTTGTCGGACATATCAATGCTTTGAGACAGGCAATCACTACCTTTACCCAGCGGCCGGGGGAGCAGTTTCATGTGGCCTAGGAGAGATTCTGGGACCTATTGCGGAGGTGTCCATACCACGAGGTGCCAAAATGGCAACTCGTGCAGATCTTCTACCACGGGTTGATTGAGCAACTCAGAAATCACGTGAACGCTTCTTGTGGAGGCAATTTCCTCAACAAAGACGCAAATAGCGCACACGATTTGTTTGAGGAAATGAGCGATAATTCAATCAATCATGCCTCCATGGATACTTTTAACCGGTCCCAATAGCCCAGATCGAATGTTAATGAAGTCCACGACTCTCACTCATTCGATATGGAATTGATTTGTAATAAACTTGATAATGTGCACTTGGTTACTAAGAGAATGGAGGAGTGGATGGTTGAAAATTCAATGAACAACTCTCGATCCACTCAATCCGAGAATTCAGGATTCCATTCGTCGCGAGCTCCTTCTGGATGGGAGTTCGTGAATCAACTTGATGTGGCTCAACCTGCGAGCCAGCATTATTCGAAACCCCACGGGTTCCAAACTGGGGCCTTTGATCCCAGTTTCTATGATTCTTCCCTTTCTTTCTCTCCATCCTCACCCTATGAGGATGCTTGTGCTGTATAGGAGAATGTTAGATCCAACCCCTATTCTAATGCTTATAATCCAGGTTGGAGAAATCACCCTAACTTCTCCTGGAAAAACCTAGGGCAGCAGACCCAATTCTGACCAAGTAACTATGCTTAGCAATGATCAATGGGTTAGGGTCATGTTTATACTCAGTTGCCCCCGAATCAGGTAATCAGCCAGCTTGGAATGCCCATCAACCCGTAGGGCAGGCTGATTTGAACCGACAAATGGTAGAGATGCAAGGATCCATGTTTCAGCTCATGCAACAAATGAAAACCTTGCTGGACAACTTGCAAACCAGGCTCATAGCTAACTCTCATCAACCTGGATCTCTACCATCTCAACCCGTACCCAACCTGCGAAATATCCTAAATCCGGGCAATCAAGCCCATGGGTACGGAAATCAGAGGGACCCATACGCACATGCTCAGGTGGTTGAGCAGGGTCCTTCCTCTTCTTCTTCTTCTGCAAATCAACAATTCTTGGCTAATGAAGCCCTTCCAATCTTTCGTAACCCTCCCCAAGACCCAAACTCGTATGCATCTGCAAATTCTATTACCTTGAGGAGTGGTAAACAAACTCAGGATCCACAACCACACTGTTCTGATTTACCGAATCCTAAAGAACCTGAGGAGAGAAAGAACTCTGGAGAAGAAATCAAGGCTTAGGAACCTGATTCCAAAGATCCGACTCATGTTCTTTTTCCTGAAGCCTTGATCAGATCAAGGAAGAAGTCTGTTGATAGTAATGAGGAGTTTCTGAATATTTTCAAGAATGTCGAGATCAATATCCCATTCCTCGACGCTATCAAGCATGTATCGACTTACATGAGATTTTTAAAGGATTTATGTACACAAAAGCGTAAGTCGAGAGAATCTGTTCCGAGGAAGGTAGTACTCTCCGAGCAGGCTAGTTTTGTTATCCTGCACCACCTCCCTCAGAAAAAGAGAGATCCAGGTGCTCCGTTGATTTCTTGTGTCATCAGAGATTACACTTTTGATAGAGCATTGCTGGATCTGGGCACATCCATCAACCTAATTCTGACTTCTATTTATGAGAAGTTTGGATTAGGTAAACTTTGGCTGACTTCAGTAACGCTGGAGTTAGCGAACTGTTCGGTCACAAATCCGTGAGGCGTTATTGAAGATGTTATTGTTAAGGTTAAGGATTTCTATTTTCCTGTAAATTTCTTTGTCCTTGACATGGATGTACCTGAAAATCTGAGGAACACGCCCATCATTCTGGGGCGTCCGTTCCTGGCTACTGCTAAGGCCAACATTAACTGTGAAAGCGGTAGCATGGAAATCGCCTTTGGCGATAAACGAATGAAATTGGATATTTTTAAGGTGATTAATAAATTTGAGGATTGTGGATTTATCGAGGCACTTGAAGACGATAATGTGAATATTGAAACTTGTATGATGGTTTATGCAATTGAAATTTGCTCCTTTGATGATGAATTGGACCCACAACCCTCTATGGCAGACCCGCCATCTTCTGAAGAGGTTATTGATTTTGTTCACTCTCAACCTCTTCCTCTTGATGAGTCATCAGCATCTTCCTTACCTTCAATCATCAACCCGCCCCAGCTTGAACAGAAACCATTGCCTGAGAATCTGAAAAATTAGTTTTTAGGACCACACAAGACACTCCCTGTGATTATCAATGCTAAATTAACAAAGGAGAAGGAAATTAAACTGATTAAGGTCCTGAAGGAGCACAAGGAGGCAATTGGTTGGACCATTCATCACCTTAGGGGGATTGAGCCATCTTACCGTAATCATAGATATTTTTGGAAGATGGATCCCGCCCTTCTCGCCAGATGCAGAGGAGATTAAATCCAAATATGCGAGAAGTGGTTAAGAAGGAGATTATTAAGTGGCTCGATGCAGGAATCATTTATCCGATCTCTGATAGTCCCTGGGTAAGTCCTGTGCAGATTGTTCTCAAGAAAGCTGGGATTACCGTTGTGACTAATGAGAAAGGAGAATCTGTCACAACTCGTTTAGCTTCCTCTTGGAGGGTTTGTATAGATTACAGGAAGCTGAACATAGCCACGAAAAATGATCATTTCCCTCTACCTTTCATTGATCAAATCATGGAAAGATTAGCCGGGCAGAAGTACTTCTGTTTTCTTGATGGCTACTCGGGATACAACCAAGTTCCTATCCATCCTGAGGATCAGGAAAAAATTACTTTCACCTGTCCCTACGGAACCTTTGCTTTCTGTAGGAGGCCATTCGGTTTATGCAATGCACCTGCGACATTTCAAAGGTGTATGCTGGCCATATTATCTGACATGGTGGGAGAGTTTATGGAAGTCTTCATGGACGATTTCTCTATTTTTGGAGAATCGTTTGACTCTTGTCTAGCTAATCTTGAAATGATTCTTAAACGATGCATCAAAATAAGATTGGTCCTTAGCTGGGAAAAGAGTCATTTCATGACACAAGAAGGCATTGTCTTGGGTCATGTAATCTCTGAACGGGGAATTGAAGTGGATAAAGCTAAGGTTGATGCTATTGCTAAACTTCCTCCTCTCACATCTGTTAAACAAATTCGATCATTTCTTGGTCATGTGGGATTCTACAGAAGATTCATCAAGGACTTTTCGAAGGTTGCTCGTTCTTTGAGCAATTTTCTCGCCAAAGAAACGCCGTTTGATTTCGACGAATCATGTCATAATGCACTTGATTTTCTTAAAACGACAGTCACTTGTGCTCCGGTGTTGCAACCACCGGTTTGGACAACCCCCTTTGAGATCATGACCGATGCTTCTGATTACGCAGTCGGGGCTGTTTTGGGTCAGAAAGTTGATAGGAAGCCCTCTGTCATCTAGTACGCTAGTAAAACTCTGGACGAAGCCCAGAGGAATTACATTGTTACTGAGAAGGAATTATTAGCCATAGTATTTGCTTTGGAAAAATTCAGGGCTTATCTCCTAGGGTCTCACGTTATTATATATATCGACCACTCGACCTTGAGACATCTCTTGGCTAAAAAGGATTCTAAACCTTAGCTTATTCGTTGGATTCTTCTACTTCAAGAATTTGATCTTGAAATCAAGGATAAATCCGGGGTACAGAATGTGGTGGCGATCATTTATCGAGACTTCTAAGTGATTCTTCTCGTCCAGGCATCCCGATTGTTGATACTTTCTCGGATGAAACCATCCTTACAGTTTCAGGTGTCCAAACCCTGTGGTTTGCTGACATTGTTAATTATTTGGCCGTTAGTCAAATCCCATAGGATTGGACTAAGCAACAACGTGATAGACTCAAATTTGAGGCCAAATACTACTTATGGGAGGACCCTGAACTGTACTGCATCGGCTCTGATCAGATTATTCGCCGATGTGTTCCGAAGAACGAATTCAACAGTATACTCGAGTTCTGCCATGCATTTGCATGTGGTGGACACTTCTCCGGGAAAAAGATGGTTACAAAAATTTTGCAATTTGGATTCTATTGGCCGTCTTTATTCAAGGATGCCCAGGATTTCTCAAGGTCGTGTTCCTGATGCCAGGTACTCGGAAGCATAACTAAGAGAGATATGATGCCCCTAAACCCAATTCTTCCTATCGAAATCTTCGACGTTTGGGGCATCGATTTCATGGGACCCTTCCTTCCTTCATTTGGACATCAGTACATTCTCGTCCTGTTGATTACGTGTCCAAATGGATTGAGGCGATTCCCACCCGAACTAATGAGCACAAGGTGGTCATCGATTTTGTCAAGAAGAACATCTTCAGCAAATTCGGGATTCCAAGGGCCATCATCAGTGATGGTGGCACTCATTTCACTAATGCCCTATTCTGTAATTTGCTGGCTAAATACGGGGTTAATCATCGAATCTCCACACCTTATCATCTCCAGATGAATGGATAGGCTGAGATCTCCAATCAGGAGATCAAGAATATTCTGCAAAAAATGGTTAGGCATGATTGCAAAGACTGGACTCAAAAGCTTGAGGACGCTCTTTGGGCCTACCGAATGGCATATAAAATGCCCATCGGCATGTCTCCATTTTGTCTGGTGTATGGAAAGGCGTGCCATTTACCCGTAGAGATTGAACATAGGGCATTCTGGGCAATTAAGCAGTGCAATCTAGATTTGAGTTTAGCTAGGAAGACCAGGAAACTCCAACTATCTGAGTTGGAGGAGCTTAGAAATGATGCATATGACAATGCTAAGATCTACAAGGCTCGGACCAAAGCTTACATGGACAATTGATTTCCCACAAGAGCTTTGAGCCGAACCAGAAGGTCTGGTTATTCGATTCTCGACTTAAGCTCTTTCCCGGCAAACTTAGGTCGAAATGGAACGACCCGTTCATTATTGACCAGATTTTTCCAAACGAAGCCGTTCAGATCTCTTACCCGAAGATGGGTAATTCATTCAAAGTCAACGATCAAAGTCTGAAGTCTGTTATTGACCCTACTCTTCCAGAACCCATCTCAGACATGGTTGCTCTAGCCATGTTGTGACTTCTTTGGCTGGACTTCGCCTAGCTGACGACATTAAACTCAGCAGTTGTACATATGACTCAGAGCTGACCCAAGCTTTATATTCAGGTGATATCTTCCGTACTCTACCCTTCCTTTATGTCTCTTTTTCTCAATATGGACATTGCATCAGCTAGGCATGGGGGGGTGGATTCATTTTTGAATCATTTTGTCAGCTCTGTGAAATTCTTGTAAATTTTATTTCTCTTATATATACATAAAAAAAATTTCAATTAGGAAGGAATACTTGGACATTAGGACTTTTCAATCTTAGGAAATATTACATTAGGATCTGATCACAAAGACCCTTCAGGTCTTTGGGCTTAATCAGCCGGGTATCCACTAAAATGAGGATTTGTTTTTCGAGTTCTCGCCATCTTGAATTCGATTGTAATGTGATTAAATAAGTTTGGGTGATAAGTACATGACTTATCAACCTGCCCTCTGATTTGAGGGAACTTTAAGTCTAAAGCATCTACACACTATCTTTTCACTGACTTGTTGATCGGTGGTTTTAACGAAAATTGGGTAGCTAATGAACCTTTTAGGGTGATATGGCTGGTAAGTTATCGTGGGTAATAGCCCATAGGTAGGTTGTCTAGAGCTCAGTCACTGGACCATTCTCTTCTTACTGCCTTTAGGTAAATCTTAGACCAGGGAAGCCACCTACTTAAAAAAAAAGAAAAGAAAAAGAAAGTCAAAAAGAAAAGAAAAAGAGAAGGAGAAAAGAAAAAAAAATAAAAGAAATAAGCCACACTTCATCGCACGAGTATGGCTAGCAAGTTGTCAGTGGTAACAACTCATCGACTGGTTGTCCAGAACCCAGCTCAAGAAATGCACTGAAAATTCCCAAAACACTTAGGAAGAAGCAGAGAAGTAAAATAAATCGGGGTGATATACATTTGATTGACCCTTGTGTTGACCCCATAAAAATAAAAGTAGGGAGAAAGATACCGGTCGTAAGGATACACCTTTAGGTAGAACTCTCTTTTTAAGGTCACCTAGAGGCGTAGAAACCCAAAGTTCGTTCTAATTGTCGATCAACGAGTCTATCACATTCACAATAGGATAATTAGAACTTAGGGTTCTTATCAAATCTTGGGTGGGTTGAGTGGCCATAGAAAGTCACTCTTTAACCCTAAACTCAAAAATCCAAAAAAATTAGAAAAGAAGAAAAAGAGAGAAAAGAAAATTTTCTTTGAATAAGGAGAGGGCTTGAGGCGGTCTGCATTTTGGTAGATACCTGGGCGCTGTTGTGTCTTTGAAAGTTCAAATCCTAAGTAAAAAATTTTCTTAATGTTGAAAATAACTTATGCCCAAGTAATCCAACCTAATTCTTTTATAAATAACATGTAGTTTTTGCCAGGGATTAGCAAAAGATAGGCATGGGGGTGTGATGTGCATAAATCTGATTAACCTAAAATGTCTATTAATGCATGTTCTTAGTGTCACATTAGCATCATACATTGTAAATAGTGTATAACATGCATAATCATGCATTTAGATCAAAGTGTATAAATTATATAGTAATTGTCTCCTTTTTATGGTCAGGGATAGGGCGACTTTTATTGGGTCCTCGGATCGAAGATCCAACCGTACAAATCTGATCAAGGTGACGATTGGAGTTCAACGACTCCAAGATCGCCTTAATCGGACATCCATAGCACCAGATAGAGACGGAGGAACCCTAAAGATCATGGGCCAAGATGGTGTTAATCCGCACCTCAGATGACAAATCCAACCGCACAGATGGATTCGGATCGACGATCGCAACCTAACAGTGCGAAAATCGGTCCAATCCGACACCTGTGGCACTGTCTACAATACTCAGAAGATGGACGATGAAGACGACGCCACGTGGTGTCATCTCGGGCACCCAACCGGCCCCAAGGACTTGCAGCTGCCTTTCCTTCTTCACCTGCCCGCTCGATCTCAACCGTTGGATGCTAATACAATGGCTGTAGGCCTGCGCACTCGAAACTGCCACGCGACATAAAGCCTCGCATAGCGCAGCGGTCGAGTGCGCTATGCGAGACGCAAGGCACGCGGGTGAGCGGAGTCGTGTGATGAAGATCGTGTGGCACTGTGCGAGCGATAGCACCCATGCACGATCAGACGCGCGATGTTGATGCGTGATCGCATGTAGGCACGTGGCGCGGGCAGGGATTGTTTAAGCCGTCCGATCTCTTGATTGGATGGCTGTAAGCGTGTAGACGTGCACGTGCGTTGCGTGATGTAGAGGCGAGGAGGCGTGCGGCGTAAGCACATGAAGGCTACGTTCAGGCCTTTAGTGACGGATTTATCCGCCACTAAAGATCCCATGTTAATGATTTTCAAATTAAAATGTCCAAAATGCCCCCACTCCTTACAACTATAAAAGGAGACCCCCTTCATACGAATTTCTCATCCCTTCCTTCTCTTCTCTCCCTCTCCAAAGCTCAAGAGAAGCTTGTCCCACACCCAGGATGCTCCTTAAGAGATAAAATCAATTTTTTGCTCCCATGCCGGAAGTGGATCCCATGACAACGATGATGTGCTGCCTCGTTCCCATTCCTCCTACCTTGACCTCCTTCTTCCCGCTTTGTTCCTCGTCTTCCAGGCATTGTCTTGTCCGGCTCGTCCTCCAAGCGATAGTCAAGGATGATAACTTCTCTCTCCCATTCCTTTTTCCAGCTTTCTAGAGTAGAATTTTTTTGCTTTCTAGTTGTAATAGTTTTCCTGCTTTCTAGTGTAATTTCCCACTTTTTTAGATGTACAAACATTTTGCAACTTTAAGTGGATGTTTTTTCTCTCTCTCTCTCTCTCTCTTTCTTTGATTATTTATATTGATTCCATTGCATTGTAATTACTCTGCTCTTTAAACAAAAATAAAAAAAAATAATTGTGAATTTTGATCGATGTAGCCTCCCTGAGTTCGACCCGGGATTTCTATTCCAGTATAAAGTTTTTTTTTTGAATCCGAGTTCTTCGCTATTCAAACTACAACAGGTTTTTAAAATCAAATCCGATAGCGTAGTCCTCCGATGTTCAACAGTAAGGTGTGGAGATTCTGTGATTTACCCCGTATTTTGCCAGTAAACTACGGAACTAGGCATTAGTGCAATGAGTACCACCATCGCTGATGATGGGCCTCAGAATCCCGAATTGATTGAAGATGTTCTTCTTAACAAAATTGATGACCACCTTGTGGTCATTAGTTTGGGTAGGAATGGTCTCAATCCATTTGGACACGTAATCAATAGCGACGAGAATATACTGGTGTCCAAATGAAGGGTCCCATGAAATCAATGCCCCAAACATCGAAGATTTCGACGGGAAGAATTGGGTTTAAAGGCATCATATCTCTCTTAGTTATGCTCCCAAGTGCCTAGCATTAAGAACATGACTTTGATAATTCCTGGGCATCCTTGAATAAAGACGGCCAATAGAATCTAGATTGAAAAATTTTTGCAGCCACCTTTTTCTCAGAGAAATGTCCACCACATGCAGATGCATGGCAAAACTTGAGTATACTTTGGAATTCATTCTTCGGAACATATCGGTGAATAATCTGATCAGAGCCGATGCGGTACAGTTCAAGGTCCTCCTAGAAGTAATATTTAGCCTCAGATTTGAGTCTATCTTGTTGTTGCTTGGTCCAATCTTGGGGGATTTGACCATTGGCCAAATAATTTACAATGTCTGCAAACCACAAGGTTTGGACACCTGATACTGTAAGAATAGTTTCGTCCGAAAAAGTATTAGCAATCGGAATATCTGGATGAGAAGAATCACTTAGAAGTCTCGAAAGATGATCCGCCACCACATTCTGTGCCTTGAATTTATCTTTGATTTCAAGATCGAATTCTTGCAGCAGAAGAATCCATCGGATAAGCCGGGGTTTAGCATCCTTTTAGGCCAAGAGATGTCTCAAGGCTGAGTGGTCGGTGTAAATTATAACGTGAGACCCTAAGAGATAAGCCTTGAATTTCTCTAAAGCAAATACTACATCTAACAATTCCTTCTTAGTAACAGTGTAATTCCTCTGGGCCTTGTCCAGAGTTTTGTTAGCGTAGTAAATGACAGAGGGCTTCCTATCAATCTTTTGACCCAAAACAGCTCCGATAGCGTAATCAGAAGCGTTGGTCATGATCTCAAATGGGGCTGTCCAAACTGGTGGTTGCAACACCGGAGCACAAGTGACTGCTGTTTTAAGAAAACCAAATGCCTTACGGCATGATTCGTTGAAATCAAATGGTGTATCTTTAGCGAGAAGGTTGCTCAGAGGGTGAGAAACCTTAGAGAAGTCCTTGATGAACCTCCTATAGAATCCCACATGACCAAGAAATGATCGAATTTGTTTGATAGATGTGGGAGGAGCAAGTTTGGAGATAGCATCAACCTTAGCTTTGCCAACTTCAATTTCCCGTTCAGAGATAACATGACCCAAGGCGATGCTTTCTTGTGTCATGAAATGACTCTTTTCCCAGTTAAGAACCAATCTTGTTTTGATGCATCTTTTAAGGATCATTTCAAGATTAGCTAGGCAAGAATCAAACAATTCTCCGAAAATAGTGAAATTGTCCATGAAGACTTTCATAAACTCTCCCACCATGTCAGAGAATATGGCCAGCATACACCTTTGAAAAGTCGCAGGTACATTGCATAAGTCGAATGGCATTCTACGGAAAGCAAAGGTTCCGTAGGGACAGGTGAAAGTCATTTTTTCCTGATCCTCGGGATAGATAGGGACTTGATTGTATCCCGAGTAACCATCTAGGAAACAGAAGTACTTTTACCCAGCTAGTCTTTCAAGGATTTGATTGATGAAGAGCAAAGGGAAATGATCTTTTTTCGTGGCTGTGTTCAGCTTCCTGTAATCGATACAGACCCTCCAAGAGGAAGCTGAACGAGTTGTGACAGATTCTCCTTTCTCATTAGTCACAATGATAATTCTGTCTTTCTTGAGAACAATTTGCACGGGACTTACCCAAGGAGTATCTACGATCGGATAAATGATTCTTGCGTCGAGCCACTTAATTATTTCCTTCTTAGCCACTTCTCGCATATTAGGGTTTAATCTCCTTTGCATCTGGCGAGAAGGGCGGGATCCATCTTCCAAGAATATTTTGTGATTGCAGTAAGATGGCTCGATCCCCCTAAGGTCATGAATGGTCCAACAAATTTCCTCATTGTGTTCCTTTAGAACCTTGATCAGTTTAATCTCTTGCTAAGTTAATCTAGCATTGATAATCACAGGAAGCGTCTTTTGAGGTCCCAAAAATTGAAATTTCAAACTCTCAGGCAATGGTTTCAGTTTGAGCTGGGGCAGGTTTAGGATGGAAGGTAAGGATGATGCTGATGAAGATTCATTAAGAGTAAGAGGTTGAAAGTGAACAAAATCAATAAACTCTTCAGAATGTGGCAAGTTTACCACAGAGGGTTGCGAGTTAGATCCATCACAACAGGAGGAACTTTCAATTGCAGAAACCACCAGACATGTTTCCGTATTCAAGTTATCTTCCTCAAGTTCCTATATAAATCCACAATCCTCGAATTTGTTAATTGCCTTAAAAATATCCAATTTCAATTTTCGATCCCCAAAGGCGATTTCCATGATACCGCTCTTACAATTGATATTGGCCTTAGCGGTAGCTAGGAACGGACACCCCAGAATGATGGGTGTGTTCCTTAAATTTTCAGGTACATCCATGTCAAGGACAAGGAAACCTACAGGAAAATAGAAGTCCTTAACCTTGATAATAACATCCTCAATAATGCCTCTCGGATTTGTGATCGAACGATCCTCTAACTGCAGTGTTACTGAGGTCAGCTGAAGTTCACCTAATTCGAACTTCTCGTAAAGTGAAGTCGAAATTAGGTTAATGGATGCACCTAGATCTAGAAGTGCCCTATCAAAGGTGTAATCTCTGATGACACTAGAAATAAAAGGGGCACCTGAATCTCTCTTTTTCGAAGGGAGGTGATGCAGGATAACAGAACTAGCCTGCTTAGAAAGTATCACATTCCTCGGAATAGATTCCCTCGACTTACGCTTCTGTGTGCATAAATCCTTTAAAAATTTAGCGTAAGCCAGTATGTGTTTGATAGCGTGGAGGAGCAGGATATTGATTTCGACATTCTTGAATATATTCAAGAGCTCCTCGTTACTATCAACAGGCTTCTTCTTCTTAGGTTTAATCAAGGCCTCAGGAAAAGGAACATGAGTCAGATCTTTGAAATCAGGTTCCTGAGCCTTGATTTCTTTTTCAAAGTTCTCCTTTCTCTCCTCAAGTTCTCCAGGATTTGGTAGATCAGAACAAGGTAGTTTTGGGTCTTGGGTTTGCCTTCCACTCCTCAAGGTAACAGAGTTAGCAGTTGCATAAGGGTTTGGGTCTTGGGGAGGGTTAGGAAAGATTGGAGGGGTTCATTAGCCAGAAACCTTGGATTTGATGGAGAAGCAGAAGAGGAAGGACCTTGCTCAACCACCTGAGCATGTGCGTGTGGGTCCCTCTGATTCCCGTACCCTTGGGCTTGATTGCCCGGATTCTGTATATTATGCGGGTTAGGTACGGGTTGAGATGGCAAAGATCCAGGTTGATGGGAATTAGCAATGAACCCAGTTTGCAAGTTGTTTAGCGAGGTTCTCATTTGCTGCATGAGCTGGAGCATAAATCCTTGCATCTCTATCATCTGATGGTTCAAATCAGCTTACTCTACAAGTTGATGGGCATTCTAAGCTGGTTGATTGACTTGATTTGGGGGTAGATGAGTATAAACATGACCCTGACTCATTGGTTTTTGCGAAGCATAGTTGCTGGGTCGGAATTGAGTCTGTTGCCCTCAGTTTTTCTAGGAGAAGTTAGGGTGGTTCCTCCAATTAGGATTATAAGCATTGGAGTAAGGGTTGGACCTAACGTATTCCTGCACAGCATAGACATCCTCATAGGGTGAGGATGGAGAGAGAGAAAGGGAGGGATCAGAGAACTGGGATAAAAACCCCCAGTTGGGAACCCGTGGGGTTACGAACAATGCTGGCTCACAGGTTGAGCCGCATCCAGTTGATTCATGGACTCCCATCCAGAAGGCGCTCGCGAAGAATGGAATCCCAAATTCTGGGATTGAGTGGATCGAGAATTGTTTGTAGAGTTTTCTGCCATCCACTCCTCCATCCTTTTGGTAACCAAGTCTACCTTATCTAGTTTATTACAAATCAGTTCCATATCGAATGAATGAGAGTCGTGGACCTCATTAACATTCGATCTAGGTTATTGGGACCGGTTAAAAGATCCATGGAGGCATGATTGATTGAATTTTCACTCATTTCCTCAAACAAATCGTGCGTGCTATCTGCGCCTTTGTTGAGGAAATTGCCTCCATAAGAAGCGTCCATGTGATTTCTGAGTTTCTCAGTCAACCCGTGGTAAAAGATCTGCATGAGCTGCCATTTCAGCACCTCGTGGTATGGACACTTCTGCAATAAGTCATGGAATCGCTCCCAGGCAACATGAAACTGCTCCCTCAGCTGTTGGGTGAAGGTAGTAATCGCCCATCTCTCTATAAGGCACTCATTGTGCGGGGTGCGCGGGTTCAATCCCCCGTGACTTGCCCAATTGCACATAGTGTCCCCATGGGGGGACGTATCACTGATGTTGTCTCCGCCTTGACTCGACACCGGAGAGTGGCCGTGGCTAAGATCACGGATGTGCTTCGTGGCAAGTGAGAAATTCGGGGGCCCTCTTTTCTTTAAGTAATCGCTCGTCTCAGAGCATTGATACGTTCAACAGGGAAGAATTTCTTTAAGAAAATCGATTTCATATCATTCCATGTTGCGATCAGCCTTCCTATGGTCCTGTACCAATGAGCGGCTTTATCCCTGAGAGAGTGGGGAAAGAGTCTCATGATCATCTGTTCTTCATTCACGTTTCGCGCTTTGGTGGTCTGGACCAAAGTGATCAAGTCCTCCAAATGTTGAAACAGGTCTTCAGAGCCAAGCCCATGGAAATGTTTGATCAGGCTTAACACCTGGGGCTTGATTTCTACGTCTCCGGCAAGAATCTGGACGCTATGACGTCCCTCGTAATTTGAAGGATCATAAAAATCCTTCAAGGGTTGAGAGCCCTACATTCTCTGGAACCATTCTTGCATTCTCTACATTTGTTCTAGCTGCCTTTGAAACATCTCCTGTGGATTTTGAGGTAGAGGAGGTTGTTGATTGGCCATGGGATCAATTTGGCCAAAATTCAATCTATGCCTCCTAGAATGATCTAATGGTCCTTCCAATCGCGGATTCAATGACCTTCCAAGCATAAACTAGAAAGAGGTCGGAAGGATTGGGGATAAGAACCATACAGCACAACAAAACAAGCCTGTCCTTAAGTTGGGTAGCCTTAGAATCTATAGACTCTCAGAATCCGTCTTAAGATTATAGATGATTTACTCTGCTTGTATCTAATCAATCGAACTAGTTAGAAGGAGGGACTGGGGAGAAGGTTCTTTCTTTGACTTGCGCCTTCGGTTCTTAATGTACCCCCCAGCCGTGATCGTTTGATTCTACTCCCCTAGCTAGACATCAGATTAACTAGTACAAGCAGGTTAATCTTAAACAATCTCAGTCTAGGCCCCGAAGAGCGAATCAGTCCTTAAGGCCAACGTCTACTTGATTTTACTTAGGCTTAGGATTGTAGTGCTTATGAAATGTGGTGGGCCCTTAAAATGGGTTGTGCCCTTAATGATCGATTGAATATGTGTGAGTGCGTGCACAACCAGGGCATTCAAGCAAGATTATTTGGATGAATGGATTTTAAGGTTCAAATCTTGCTTAAGTAGCTTTTAGGATTTAGAATTAGGTGAGTTCAATCAAGTTTCAGAGGCAAACTAGATGTTCAAACATGGGTGAAGATCTTTTCCTTTTGAAATAAAAAAGTAAAGTGGAGTGCTTGGTATTGACCTAAATTGTAAACCCTAAGGGGAAGGTACTTGATGAGTTGATTTTAAAATGAAGTGGTGTGTCCCAAACAACTCAAATAATTAGCTGAAATGCACCACTGAGTTAGGCACACAAGATGATTAACTTAGACTGATTTCTACTCTCTTATGTGTTGATTTATATGTACCGGTTCCACAGGTCGGAATCTCGGTTAAGTAGATAAAAATCAAGTTAGGTTATGTGCCTTGAATGTGGGTGTATGTTGATTTATCCCACAAGAAGTATATTTTTATTTTTATTTACGAAGGTGAGATGAGTGGGGGTGGAAATCAAAGCATCCAAACTAATCCTAGGGTTTATGCGAACACCTAGGTTAATTGGGGTTTAAATTAAGATTGTGGAATGAAATGTGTGGAGGGGGGAAGAATGGGGAGCACTTACAGTTGTCTTCAACTGCAGTTTACTCTTTTCTACCGCTTGAAGATTCCCTGTTGAGGTACCTGCAAAACAATATAAGAGAAATAAAAGCAAGTTAGAAAATAATAAAGTGCGCAAAATGCGGAAAGCAAATGGAGAATCATTGCCTCCCTAGCAACGGCGCCAAAATGTTGAACCAGAAAATCTACGCAAAAAGGATTGGATTTTGAAAAATCCGTTGTCGTAGTATGATTTGAGAAGAAATCTGTTAACAGATAAATTTACCAAAAATCGTAAAGAAATTCTAGGTCGAACACAGGGAGGCTACGTCGATCTAAAATCTGTGATTATATTTTTTTTTGTATTTTTGTTTTAGAAGTAGGATAATCATAATGGATTTGATATTAACACTAAGAGAGAGAGAGAATAATCACTTTGCAACTGAATATCATTTTTCAACTAGAAAGCAGGAAATGATTACAACTAGAAAGGGGAAAATTTTATTCTAGAAACTAGTAAAGAAGGAGAAAGATGTTATCCTCCTTGACGATTGCTTGGAGGACGAGCCAGACAGGGAGATGCCTGGAAGATGGAGGACGAAGATGGAAGACAAAGAACGGAGCGGGAAGAACCGGGGGTGAGGCAGGGCGTCGTCGTTGTCGCGGGATCCATTTCCAGAACGGGGGGAGAAAACTTTGATTCTGGCTCTAGAGGAGCATCCCGGGTTTGGGACAAGCTTCTTTAGAGCTTTGGAGAGAGAGAGAGGTGAAGGAAGGGATGATTGAAATGTGGGGGGCGTAGGCCTTTTTATAGGTGTAGAGGTTGGGGGCAAAAGGGTCATTTTATGTTAAAAACATTAATGTAAGGCCTTTAGTGACGGATTTATCCGTCACTAAAGGCCTGAACGTGGGCAACTTGCAAGCCTCCCATGCGCACCTCTTCTTCTTCTCTGCGTAAATGCTTCATCACGTCCAAGCATTCTCGACCGTCCGATTGTGAGATCGGACAACTGAGATCGCTCCTCGCCCACTTTAGCTTTAGTGTAACCGCGTGTAGGTGATCTGCGCACTCTGGTCCTGACACGTCTCTCGCATCTGCACCGCTGCTTGCCATCCAATGGCTCAATTGAGGCCGCACTCGCGTTCTCGGCTGATTTGGGGTGTCGCGTTTCGAACGTGCACCCTACGCCCGCGACTTCGAGTCATGACCAACGTGCCAAGTGCTCTACTTTGATGCGTTTTGAATCCGAGCGCACTCGCTCTCAGCCATTGGATCAAGATCCAACGGCTGAGATCAACCGAGTGGGTGAGGAGAGAGAGGACAGGCGATCCTCACCAATTTGGCTGGGCCGGTTTGGCCGGTGGTTCCATCTTGGCCATCCATCTTCTGTGACTTGTAGGAGTTGCCATGGATGTTGGATTGGGTCAATTTTCGCACCGTTAGGCTACGATCATCAATTTGAACCCATTCGTGCGGTTGGATTTGTCATCTGAAGCGCGAATTGACACCATCTTAGCCCTTGATCTCTGACCTTCCTCAGATTATATCTGATGCTATGGAAGTCCGGGCTATCTTGGAGTTGTTGAACTCCAATCGTCACCCTGATTAGATCTGTACGGTTGGATCTTTGATTCGAGGCCCTGATTAAAAGTCGTCCCACCCTTAGCCACCAAAAAGAAGAAATTACTATACAATTTGTATAATTTGACTTAAATGCATGATGATGCATGTTATGCAATATTTATAATGCATGCTGCTAATATGATACTAAGAACATACATTAATAGACATTTTTGGCTATTCAGATGTATGCACATCAATTGCGCGTGGCTATGGCTATGTTGCTTGTGCATGAATGCGGCTGTGCGCACTGCTTGTGCGTTGTGGTGCGTCCAATTGGTCGCCTCAATTGCAAATTAGGGGGGCTGCGGGGATTCAAACCCGCGCCCCTCCCTTGAGAGTGCACGCCTCCACCAACGGGCCACGCCCATCTTTGTGTCGCAAGGAGTGTCTGAGGAGTGGGGTGGAGGCTTCCTAGCAGTTGGAACAAGATCTAATGGCTGGGAATGGAGGGCATGGATGATGAAGGGTGCAGGCGATTGATGCTGGCTGGAGTTGGGTGGCCAAGATGGTGCCACGTGGTGCCATCTGTGCCGTCCATCTTCTTTCTATTGCAGAGGGTGTTACAGTGCTCGGATCGAGATGATTTCCGTGTTGCTGGACTATGATCGTTACTCCGGATCCATCCGTATGATCAGATTTTTCATCCGAAGCCCGTAAGGATGTCGCATTGCCCCTGGCCATTGATCTTCCTCAGACTGCATAAGGTGATACGGGATTTCGATTAGGACGATCTTGGAGGCGTTGAACTCCGATCATTGTCCTAATCAGATCCGTACAGTTAGATTGTTAAGCTGAGGCCCTGAATTAAATCTCATTCTCTCCTGGCCATAAAAAGGATGCAATTAACCTAAAATATACATAAACTACTCTAAATGCAGAATGATGCATGTTATGGAATGTTTATAATATGGAATGCAAATCTAAGTCTAGGAATATGCATGAATAGTCATTTTAACCTAAATAGATGTGTCTACATCACGCTCTCTTTATACTTAGCGAGATTTGTGAGGCCCTTGAGCCTCTGTTGCTGCTGCTGCTGTGTTCTTGAGTCTCTTAGCCTTGTGCTTCTCTTGAGAAGGGCCCTTAAGCACCATCTGATAAGGCATCTGAAGCCTTTAATCGACGTCTGCTAGTTACGGTTGGATTATTTGAAGTGGATTAATAGTTGTGATTTACTGTTGAGATATTTAAGTGGTTGTGAGCATAACATTGAGGGTTAATTTGGTGATTCAAATCACCATTTTAACCCGATCTTTTTGCATTATTCTTCTGGTTTTATTAAAATATCATTTTGAGTGTTATTGATTTCACTTGCATATATATTTCTTGTGATTGGTGAATTAAAATTGCATGCTTGCTCCTTGCGAACAATCTTGGACTCTACTTTCTAAATTTGAGTTTATAAATTTAAATGATTGAGCGATTTTGTCCTCTACTACAACGCATTTCCAAAAAAATGATGATTTCACCTGAACATTTTGACGCCATTGCCAGGGAGAAACGTGCAGTTTGATTTCACTGATTACAATTTCTGATATGATTCTAACTTATTCTATCTGATTTGTTGTGGTTGTGTGAGGTACATGGAGAAGATTAGTCGCATGACAGCAACTCTAGGGGCAGGTAATCTCGTTTCCTTCTTAAGCCCCTATTCTAGAAAGAATTAGAAAGAGGAATCAATTAGGATCAACTCACATTCCTTATTAGACTTAATCACTTGAGATGATTGATTTGATTTATTTTAGACATTCCCATCCATAATTTTGCACCTATTAAGGATTTAAGGTGCCTAGGGCTATTCACCTTCTTGATTGAGCCCTAGGTGCCACATTTGGAAAAGAAATGGACTTGGACAAGAGCCAAATTAGGGTTTCTATTTTTAGGGTTTGAGGTAAACACACTTGCTTGAATTAAAAGAGAATTGATTTCCTGCATTGTATGTCACCCAAGCCTTGATTGAATTGATCTAATTAAGAAAACCCTAAAAGAAATTAGTGATTGAATATTTTGTGATTGAATATTTCGTGTAATCAAGCGTGTACCAAATATTTTTTTCAAATTTTCACGGGATTCTATGTTACCACAAAAACCAACATAATAAATTTTGGATAAATTGGAGTTGTACAAAAATTCCCGTGATTTTTTGAATATCGAAAAATCAGAAGAGACAACAGACTTGATAGCAGTTTAGTTCGCACATTTTTTAAATATTCCTGTAAATCAGAATGGTACGAAATTTGGATATGTTGTTCCTGACTTCAATATCCACATCCAGTAGAAGTTTTAGAATGTTTGGATGTATACAATTTCAGGAATTGAACTTTGAAAGTAAAGTTTGTTGCAGCCCGAAAAAATATAGAAGGTGGTTTTATTGATTTTCAAAAGATAATACCCTCCATTAAGAGCATTTTTTTTCTTTTGAAAATCAAGCAAATACTAACCTAAGAATCAAGCAAAGCACCATTTTTTTTTTTGGAAAGGAAATCTAACTAATCTATGATACGAGTACTTACCTGAGATTAAAAACTTGTAATTTTTCCGTTGTGTTTCTTCTTGGATTTACGCGCTTCTTGCACACATGAAATCAACAGAAATAAAGAAGTTAGAAATCTCAAATATGCACTAAGAAGAAAAGTTTCAAGAATAACTCCGTTGCCTTCTCGGCAATGACTCCAATTTGTTCATTGCGAAACACGTAAAAAGATTTCTATATCGTTGTAGTTGCAAATCATGTCGAAACAAATAAATTTATAAGTTAGAAACGGTGAGTCTTGAGTCATTTGCAGGGAGGCAAAATGAGATTCTTAAAGCGTTTCGTACTAACTACTCTAATCTAATGAAAGCATGGAAAGAGGGACAAGATATTCATTGAATCACTTCTTTATTGCTACTTGCAAAAAGTTCATAAACTAGGAATCCAAACAAATATGCTAGAGAGTAGAGAGAGGGAAAAATAAATGAAGGATGGATTTGCTTGAGGGATGCTTGTGTGAAGTGCGGCAGCACTTCAGATTTAAGGCACTGGGAAGAAGACTAGAGAGAGATGCTGTAGAGAGAGAGCCAGAGATGTGTTTAGGTGGAATTCCTCTCAAATGGGGCCTCTGAGACTCTTTTTATAGCCGAAATGAAGGGCAAAGCAGGTAATTTGGCCTCGAAAATAGTGCAACACATCAGGTTTGATCAGATTCGCTGATCGGGAGATTAACGGATCAGATCTCACCCTAAAATAACCTTCCTAGTGCCTTCTTTGTGCAGATGCATGTGATTGCGCTACGTGGCAAATGCACATTCTCCCTCAGCCGTTGCCTACACCCTCAGCATGTGTGCTCGTGCTTGTTTGATTTCAGCTGTCCGGTGGGTCGTCCGATCTTTCGATCAGACGACTTAAAATGATCGTAGCACTGCCTCTTTTCGAGCGCGTTCATCGAGGCATCAGTTGCGTGTCCATCCGTGTGAGCATCGGACCATTGCATTTGATGATCCTCCTCGTGCCATACAGCCGCCTCTGCACTGCTCGATCCCATTTGACGGTTTAATTGCCTCTGCGCCCCACCGCCTCTTCAATTTTGCGCTCAGCATGATTTGAACGCGCGTTAGTTGTTTTCGTGCGAAGGTTGAGACAAACGCATTGTGCGTGCCTTTGTGTTGCGGTTTAGGTTTAGCGTGGCGGCATTCTCAGTCGTTAAATGAAGATCCAACGGCTTAAGCATAGAGAGGGGAGATGTGCCGCAACGGTGGCCATTGGATGACGATCCAACAGCTCTGCTTCGCTCTTCAGTGTTTAGGCACGTAGGTGGGCTATTGGGATGGTGCCACCTGGCGCCGTCCTGATCGTACATCTTCCCTCCTTTCTAGTTGGTGCTACAAGGCTCCGATTGAGTTGATTTTTACGCCGTTAGACTGCGATCGTTGATCCAGATCCATTTGTGTGGTCGGATTTGGCATCTGAGGTTTGGATTTGCACTATTTTTCCCCTTGGCCTATGATCTTCCACGAACAGAATGTGATGCTATGGAAGTCTGATTAAGACGATTCGGCTAGCGTCAGACTTCAATCGTTGTCCTGATCAGATCCGTACGGCTTGATTTATCATTCGTGGCTCCGAATCCTCTACAATGAATATCACCTCTCTCTTAGAGCGTAAAATAACATTATTCTCTATAAAGCTAACAAATCAACTATGATGCAAATTATGATGCTCATGCATGCATTGTTCTTAAGTTAAGCTAAAATCTAACTTAATTCAGGTAGATTAGGTCCTATGATTGCTGCATAATCAGTACATAGCTCTAGTGCATTATCAGATCTGACTACCTTAACAACGACTGAATATTGAGTCTTGATCTCTACCATGAAATGCTCAATGATAGAGCCAACATCTGATTTGTTCTTTAGCAAGAATACCCATGATAGACGTGAAAAGTCATCCACAACTACTAAATAATAACGCTGACTCTGTCTATCTGATATCCTACTTGGCCCCCACACATCCATGTGCAATAGCTTAAACAAGGCCATCGACCTAGAACAGGTACTCACTAGGTAGGAGGTACAATGGTGCTTGCCCATCTGGCATGCATCATAGCATATCCGAGTCGCAGGAGATATATGTGGAATGACTTGTTGAGGCTGTCTAGGGGAAGATGTCCAAGTTGGAGGTGACATTGAAATGTGCTCCCAACGGCAAATGATACATCTCCTTGACATGCAGAGGCAAGTGGAATCTAAATTAGATGATAAACTCCTCCCTTTACATGTCCACTACCAATTGTCTTCCCTATCAATTTATCTTGAATGACACATCTTACGTCATCAAAGATAGCACGAAAATTAAGTTCCTTTGTAATTGTACTCACTGAGAGTAAGATCATAGGGAAGCCTGACACATAAGAAACATCAGGTAAGCTCAAGGTAGGAGTCACAGGTACCTCCCCTTGACCTTCTATCCTGGAGTGTCGACCATCTGCAACTTGCACTATCTTGCTTGCGGGTACAAATTTGAAATGGGTAAAATGATCCCGATCTCCACTGAGATGTCATGAAGCTCTTGAATCAACAAGCCACTCCGTACTACCTTGATTCCTGTCGTGTGCAATTGAACCTAACTTGATAGCTCCTTGGAGCCCATTATAATCTCTAGAACCACGGAGTAGTCTCTCATACTCACTCTTGGTAATGGTCACCATAGCCTTTGCCGACCTCTGTGTGGTAGAGGTGCTTGGACCAATATCATAGAGAGCCATACCAATTGGCTTAGATCAAACCTATTGTCGAGTAGCTTAAGTTGAGAGTTAGGGAAAACATTGTATTATAGACGACAAAAGCAAAACAATAGTTAAATTTATAAATCTTGAAATGTGATTTTCAAGGTCATTCGCAGGGAGTAAATGATTTGTGCGAAACCCACTATCTAAATTATTTACAAGATTTCAAAGCTTAGGAACTAGGTGCACGAAATTCTATCTTTAAATGAAAATACTCTAGTTCAAAATGCAAAAAGAAGACTTAGTGTTTTAAAAAAATTGGCTTGAATCCTTTAACACTTATAAGTCAGCAAAAATGGCCCCACACTAATGGGCCCAAGCACGTCCACAATGGGCTCTCATTCTCTAAATCTTTCAATATATATATGCACAATATTGGCTCATATATGCTTATGGGAAGCCTTCGCTATTATGGGTTGGTAAGTTGTAGGACACCATTCCTTATATGGTGCTTCTGAGTACTATAATTCCATGATGTCGGACTATATTTGTGCAATAGAGTTAAATTAAACCCTGAGCTCTCCTTTTTTCCTTCCTTTTCTTTAAGGCTCAAAGGCTCCCTTTTCTTCCTCTTTGATTCTTTTCTAAGTCCCACGCTTCCTTTTCTTCTACTTGATAGGCCAAACTTTAGTGGACTAATTTAGTACCTAAATTCATTATTATTTGGACATGAATTTACTTTAGAAGACACATTATGTTGATCAAATTGATTAACCCTTGGATTTCCTGCATTTCATTTACATTAATTGATTAATTACTTTTGATTCAGGATTAATTTTGGGAGTCCAATTTTATTGGCATCATATCAATTAGATTGCCATCATGACATTTAATTTCTCAAGAAAATCAACATGGATTGTCTGTGGAAGCTTGTTTCCTTTTAGTGATTCTTAACAAATTTATTTAAAAAAGGAAATGAGTAGTCTCATATTGGACAAAATCCAATCAATGCCACGATCACATCTCTAATTTCCTTCTTTATTCTTCACTCTCTCTCTCTCTCTCAAATTTCTCTCTCTGATTATTTCTCTTTCTCTCCTTTTATGTAACAGGGAAGAGGACGGTAGGGAAGAATCACCCTCTCCACGAGAGGAAACTCCCCCCAGCATCTTCTTCCTCCACGGAGGAGGAGAACCTTCTCTCCAAGATACCTCAACTCCATCACCGTGAACTCCACAACCACGGCCACGATCACCACTGTGCCTCCCTCACGACGTTCCCATCACCGCGGTCGGCAGAGATAGCACTGACATCCTGACATCATCACCACGATTGCGACTCCAACATCGTGAGATCATCACCACCGTGCCTCTCCCACGATGTTCCCATCACCGCGGTCGGCGGTGACAGCGCCGACATCATCACCGCGACTGCGACTTTGACATTGCAGGATCATCACCACCTTGCTCCGCCCGATGTTCTCGCCACTGTGATTCTCCATGACGACGATCACCACCATGCTCTGCGTCATCCTTGACTGCGTCCGCCAACCAACAGGGAGCACACACCCCCTCTCCCTTTCATTTAAGATGTCTGGGAAGGTTCTCGGACGTCTAGAGACACATGCCCCCTCAAGCTTGATCGTCTTCTTCTTTGTTCTGCCTTCTCTGCTCCTCCGTCAAGAAGGCACCACCGTCGGTCTCCTTTCCTCTCCCGTGTCGCTGTGCAACCACGTGCAACCACCAACGTTGACCACCTTCCCTTGGTGCCCATAGTCGTAGCACAACCTCGCGTGCACAGCCCGCACAGCCACGCACCACCATCAGCCCTGCGCGCGACGACAGCCCCGTGCACCTATAGTAGCCCGTGCCCCTTAATCTCCTTGTGCGCAGGCCATAGCAGCACACGCACCACCGTTCTCATGCCCTCACATATGCACGCCCACCAGCGTTGACCGCCTGCCCCCTCACTGTGCACAGCCCAACCACCGGCTCTTCATCTTCCTTTTCTCCACCGATAGAGACGAAGGAACCCAACACCAACCAAAACGCAGTAGCCACCACCAGCCACGATTCTCTGCTTCGACGATGCCATCGACCTCACCTTGACATCTCATGCCCGACCACGCCTTTGGTCGCAACCCCATAGTCCGTGCACATTGGTGGGACGCCTCACCACCGACGGCCTTTGTCTCTTCGACCGACGAGCTCGGACCACCGTTTTCCACGCTACCATCACCATCGTGAAGTTCTTGTCACGGCCAACCTCAACCGAGCTTCTGGGCCCTCGCCATCCATCCATCGATGAGTGATGACTCTACAATTATTAGTGTTAATATTATCAATTAGAGTCAATTTCGAGGGCACATGTGCATTATTGTCATATTATAGTGGGTCTGGGGGCATTGCATGCATTCTACATTATTTTATGTTAAGATTGCTTAGAATCAATGTTTAATGACCATGTGTACAAGTGCATATTGAAACAAATCTCATATGAGTAATCAGACCATTTGGATGGATCCGAATCAACAAACGGAGTCCAATGGACTCAAAAGAACTTTAATCCGACCTTCGTAGCTCCATTGAGTCAGAGAAGTTTTGGTTGTTGATCATCATTTGGTTGTTGATCTAATGATCAATAGCCTAAAATCAATCACGTGGCCACCCACCGCACTCCAGGGTCCACTGCCCGTGCCCTTCATCGCGTGCACACTACTGTTCAATCTTCATCGAATGCATGCCAACACTCCACGTCGCGCCATGCCCACCACCACACGATCTCCATCCAACGGTTGACATCTCATGCATCTTCGCAACAATCCGGGAGGGTAGCGTAGCAGGCGAATGCCGCGCTCGCAAGCAAGTGGTGAGTGTTCGAAACTTGCTGCGCTTCCAAATCCTCGCAATCGTGCACTTCAATTGATTAAAGTCGTTCGATCGCAATCAGACGGAGTGGACGTTGGCTATGTGGAGCATCCAAATGCGTGCTATCTGGCACGTGCGGTCATACGCATGGAGATGGGCACGATTCTGAGCATGCAGCGAGATGCAATATTGGCTGTCGATTCTCGATAGAACGGCTGCGAGCGCGCGCACACGAATCATGTGAGATGGCAGCTGTGCATGCGTGGAGGACAGTGGGTGCGTGAGCTGGGACCTTTAGCAACACCTGCGGCGGAGCTTCAGCGACGAATTGAATGTTGCTATTTGTTGGTGCTAGAGCACCATGATCGTTTGTTTTGATGATAACAAAACACGTGTCATTTAACATTTGCACTTGGAGTCTTAGATTTCAGGTCAAATTGCAAATGAAGACGTGATTAGATGGAGTTCGAGCTCACATCCAGGATGGATTGGAGGAGCTTGATGGAGAACAGAGGAGATTCGCGAGGAGTAATAGATTGAAGATGGAAGGACAAGAAGAATAGGATAGAATTCTGTTTATTTCTTTCATGTACTTTTGTCTTTATTTCCTTTCTCTTTTTGTTCCTTAGAACATCATGTTAAAGAGCCTCAAAGTACCCTAATAGTAGTCCTAGGAACACCTGCACAACCCTAGGACACTTAGGTTTTCTGTGGAGAACTTAGAAAACTAATATAGGGTTTAAATAGCTTTTTCAGACGTCTAATTCTAAAATCAGACGTCTGATGATATGTTTTAAGACGTCTGACTGTTGATTCAGACGTCTGATAACATTTAGGCTGGACTTAGCTAGCTCTGTCTAATGAAATCAGACGTCCAGATCTTAGACCAAACGTCTTAGAAGATGTCTGATGTTTTTACCAGATGTCCAATTAGTGGATCGTTGGCTGGCTTAACAAACACTGGAGGATATTGAAGGTTCCCTACTTGGAGGGGTGAGATCAGCGTGACAAAAAAATGCGGAATTGAAAATATAAACAATCTCACAAAAATCAATCGAACAATGTACACAGGTATTTTTAGGTGGAAACCCAAACCGGGTGAAAACCACACCTAACCCTCTCGAGTTAGGATTTTCCGATCAACCAAGTTGATCAAAATCCACTAAACGAATCACTTTAAACGAGGGTGATTCAACCTCAGTACAACCACGCTACAAGTACGAGGGTAGCGTTCCTCAACCCCTTCTCTCCACGAGAAGGATTTTGTCCCACGAAGGAGACGGGAATTCGCAAAGCGAATACCCAACCAAAATACAAAGATAAAATAAAACAACAGTCCTATAGAGCCAACAAAATTAAACCTAGCTTCTATAGGAAATAGGAAACTCCCCTTTGCAAGGAGTGCGTCGACGATGACGCGGTGCGTGTGCCACGCGATGGCGCTACGTCGCTCTCGTGAACAACAGCGGGAGAGCGGGCGCGCAAACTGAATTTAGCTCTCAAGATGATGGAGCTTGAGCTTGGAGAGCAAGAGAGACACAAAAGAGTGGAAAGTATGTTGCTTAGGTGTGTCTTGTGTTTTTCTAAGTGTATATTTGTGTTGCAAGGGTTCCCCTCTATTTATAGAGGCCTTAGGAAGGTTTTGGAAGGCTTGGAAAAGCTTCCATAGCCGTTGGGTGCAAAGCCCAAGAGAATCAGGCCGAAATCAGGACAATGATTGCATTTGACAGGGTTATCAGACGTCTAACTCTGGCATCAGACGTCTGGAAGGCCACTTTAAGACGTCTGATTCCAAGGTCAGACGTCTGATTCTATGCGGGTTTCTCCCTGCCTTGAATCAGACCTAAACAGGGTTTTTGTACAAGTCCATCAGACGACATACAGGACGTCTGGCACTAAGTCTGACATCAGACGTCCAGACATAGTGCCAGACGTCCTGTATGTCGTCTGATTCAAGTCAGGAAGAAACCCGCCTAAAATCAGACTTCTGATCTTATTTTCAGAAGTCTTAAACTGGTCTTCCAGACGTCTGATGCCCGGATTAGACGTCTGATAACCTTGCCAGTGCAATCATTATTCCTGATTTCGGCTTGATTCTCTTGGGCTTTGCACCCAACGGCTATGGAAGCTTTCCAAAGCCTTCCAAAGCTTTCCTAAGGCCTCTATAAATAGAGGGGAACCTCTTGCACACCTAGACACACTAAGACACACACAAGCAACATGCTTTCTACTCTTTTGTGTCCTAGAAAAGCTCTTGCTCTCTAAGCTCAAGTTCTTCATCTTGAGAGCATCAAGCCTCTGCGCACCCGCTCTCCCGCCGTAGTTCACGAGAGCGACGTTGCGCCGTCACGTGGCTCACGCACCCGCGTCATCGATTCGACGCACTTCTTGCAAAGGGGAGTTTCCTAATTCTTATAGAAGCTATGTTTAAATCTTTGTTGGCTCTATAGGACTATATTTGTTATTTTACTTTGTTATTTGGTTGGGTATTCGCTTTGCGAATTCCCGTCTCTTTTGTGGGACAAAATCCTTCTCGTGAAGAGAAGGGGTTGAGGAACGCTACCCTCACACTTGTAGTGTGGTTGTAAATTGAGGTTGAATCACCCTCGTTTAAGTGATTCGTTTAGTGGATTTGATCAACTTGGTTGATCTAAAAATCCTAACTCGAGAGGGTTAGTTGGTGGTTTTCACCTGGTTTGGGTTTCCACCTAAAAATAATTGTGTACCTTGTGTGATTGAATTTTGTGAGATTGCTTTACATTTTATTTCCGCAATTTATTACGTCACCCCCTCCTAGTAGGGAAATCTACACTATTGACCTAAGAACGGATTTTGCTTTCCTTCCCCCACTATACAAGGACCTATACACCCATATCTCTCATGATCTTCTACTAACCTCTACCAAGCAATTCTCACACCTCCATAGAGCTTCAAGGAAGGTCCCGGAGCTGCTGAGCCACCGACGGAAGCCCCTCCATCGCCGTGGTTGCCTCAGTGCTCCATTTGTTGCATTTATTTTCTAGTTTTCCTTAGTTTAATATTTATGTTATTTTTAAGCTTTCCTCTAGTGTTATAGTTGTAAAATGGTTCAGTCTTTTCCAATAGATTATCATCTTGCTTGGTTTCATAGTTAGCAATCAACATATCTTTATCTTGAATCTCTAACCCTACCTCTCTCTCTCTCACTCTCTTTCTTAATGTGAGCAAACAAAACGATGTATTTTGTAACATTCAAGAGATTAACTGATCCGATTGCTTGCCTCCTTGTGTTCGACACTCATACGTACGATTATCCTCTTTAAAATTGAGGTCGTAAGCACATGCTACAACGAACTACTTAACCTAACGTGTTTCGTGATGTCAACGAGCATGACAAGAGGAAAGATATTATTTGTTGTTGGGTTGATTTTAATTTACATTGAGTGCCATTGGTAAGATGTGGGATTTTGATTTTGTGGATTATTTTATTGAGAGGAAATTTTGGCATAACCGTTGCAGAATTACGTTATTGCTCAACTGAAATGACCATTTCCAAGGACTGTTCAGAGTTTCCGAAAAAGTTAGGGGCGTGAACAAAACTTTTGACCCCTTGAGTTTGGATGTGTGGACTTTGTGGGAACAAGAGAGGATAGTGGGGAAGTTTCCGCAATTTTTCCCTCTCTCTCTCTTTCCACTCACACACCCACACACACACACACACACCCCTCCCTCTCCCTCACCAAAACCGTAGCCCACTCCCTCTACTTAAACCCCACGCCACCCCTTTCCACCATCACACCCTCACCACCACTCCACCTCCTTCCCTTATCTGCCGGCGAGCACCAGCAACTTTCTATCTCTGCTTGCGGCTGTGCGTGGAGGAGAGGAGCTCTCGAGAGGAGGAGAAGGAGAGAGGGAGAGAGTGTGAGTGAGGAAGAGGGGGATGTGGAAGGGAGAAGAGAGAGCTCAGGGGAGCTCGAGCGTGCGCAGCCGGAGGAGCTCGCATAGGAGAGCTCGCACGCAGGGGAGCTGCGGTTGCAGTTGTGAGGGGCTCGGAGGTGCGAGGACCTCTGAACAGTTCAGGGGTGCGAGAAAGGGAGGAGGCACGGTCAGAGGAGCTTGTGAAGGGAGGAGATGAGGCCGAAGGAGGAGGTTACGCGACCTCCTACAACTGTTGGAGCCGCTGTTGCTGTGCTGTAGGCGGAGGTTTGCGAGAAGACGAATGTAGCGAGGAGTTCTGCGTATTGGATTTTTCTAGTATTAGATGTCTGGAGCATCTCCCAGACGCTTGGAGTAGTAGCGGACGTCCAGAGCTGAAGCCGGACGTCTGAAATTTTGTGGAGTGCCGAGGTATGAGTCTTTAATGCTTATGCATGCGCGTATGTGAAGTACGTAGCGTTGCACTGTTGTGGTTTTAAACCTGCGAACACATGCGCAGGTACAGGTCATGGAAAGGCACGCAAGCATGTTCTTCGAGGTGCTTTAGGACATCTGGATGTCTCCACAGACATCTGACAGTCATATTGGACGTTCGGATGCACTGACAGACGTCCGGAAAGACCCACGACGATTGTCAAGGGGGTTCTAGATGTTCGCCAGCAACGTAGGAACACAAGGTGAGTTATTAACGTTGTTTAAGACGTCTGGGTCTAGTCCCAGATGTCTGATTTCTATATGATGAGAGCCTCATCATGAGCCATAACTAGCTCATTTTGACCCAATAAAGAAGATAAAAGCTCCTACATAACCTGGAAGAAGGCCTAACTGAAGGAACAAGTGCTCTGAGAAGAAAACATGAAATAAAGGTTAAAACTGCAATTTTACCATTGCAGTACGTAAACGGGATTTCTCAGAGGCAAAACAGAGGTCAAATGGTATAAATGGGATAAAAAGTGGGTTGAGTCAATCAGAAATGGGTTCATGTGCAATCTAAGAACTAAATGACACTTGGTAACCCTAAAACAGACCCGCTTAAATTAACAAGGTTCCGATCAGAACAAAAAGCAAGTAAACCCTCTACAAATCATGGAAAAACATACTCTACGGTTTAGAACACTTAATTTGGCCTTTGGAACCTAGTTTGACCTAGATTAGGGTCCTAGCTCTTCAATTAACCTAATTTGGGTTTTTACGCAAAATATCCAGTCAAACGAGGTCAAACCTAAAATCCAACTTCACTATTGGATTCCTTAGGTCCAAATTAGGTTTGTACCAAAATTTGGACCTAAGGAGAGGTCATCTTGACCTACTTTGCAATTTAGTACACCCAAATCACAAATTGGTCCCTATCTTTTGAATACCATTGCAGAGAACCCCCTAGGTTCTTCGCCTCCTTTGCAAACTGGTCCTGCCGCCATTGCTAGGGCAGAACCGAGCTCCGGCGAGGTTTGGAGAGGGATTGCTCTCTAATCCCTCAGAGATTCCCTCCCAGAAATGGAAGGAGGATTCTCTGAGGAATTCCCTTCCTTATAAAGTCAATTACAATCGCTGGTGTGAACTCAATCTCTCGTGCGAACGCACGAGAGATTTGGGTATCCTAACTCCTTTCCATCTCCGGCGACCAACCTCAGGCAATTACGTGCCCTTCACGCCCTGCACACCCAGTCCAGCGCCTATATAAGAACCCACAACTCCGGCCGAAGAGGCTAAGCTTGATTTTGACGGAGATCCCTTCCAAATTCCTCCCTCTCCCATCTCCGGCCAAACGACCCGCAAGCTCCGGCGACCTCCTTCCCTCCTTCTCGTCGCTTTGCTGCCATACCAGCAGCAGAGTCCTCTCCGCCGCTTCCTCCCGCGTCGCGCTGTACCCCGCGCGCGCGCTTCTGACCTCGTCTTCGTCGCCGCTTCCTCCCTCAGGGTCTTTCTTCCTCGACGACGGCAGTTACGAGCCGTCCTCTCCGCCGCCTCCCTTCCCTCCAGACAACCCCAGATACGTTCTCCACCCTCTCCTCTCTCTTTTCCCCCACCTATTTTACTTGATTACCCCTCGACCGACGCTGACCACCCTCATCTTCCACATCACCGACCGACCTCCGGCGAGCCGCTTCCACCATTCCAGCACTCCACACGGCTCGCCAACCACCTCGGGAGCTCCGCCTCACCACCAGGAACTCGCTCCACCCCACAACTGCCACTCCAGACCTCCATAACCACCGCCCGAACAACCCACCATCTCCAGCCACAGGTTGACTTAGGCGCGCACGCCTAGGCCGACCGGCAACCTGCAGCATCACCCACCGCCTTCGCCGTGCTACGGCGAAGGTTTCGAGCTATTCTGATCGGGCCAATAGGCCGTTCTGTGGAATCTCAGGTGAACGCCCCGGCCGCCATTAACAGCCGAAGCAGCAGGAAGCTTGGAGCAGCAGCAGGCGTCAGGCTTCCCAGGCGGCAGGTGCAGCAGACTCTCGCAAGTGTTGCGAGGTGACTGAGTTCAGCAAGGAGCACCAGCAGGGCCTTCAGCGTGGGCAATTGCACACGAGAGTCTGCGGGCGCGCGCAAAGGAAGGGCGGAACGTTTAGTCCCACATCGTGGAATCTCAAGGCACAGGTATGGTATAAAGAGTTTTTGTGATATAGCTTTACTGCCTCGAAAGCACAAGGGTGAGGTCCCTCACCAACCCCACCCGTCTCGTCCGCGGCTTGACCACGCGGATCTGACGGATCCGACCCGACCTAAGCATACGCACTCCTCGCGCATCACACCACCTGCAGGTGCGCCTGGTCCCGGGTACGATCCGACCCGATTAATGCCTGTGGCTCTGGGAGAGCAGCTCTGAGTGAATTGCTTGAGAGAGAGAGACGCGCGGGTAGAGGGAGAAGGGTTAGGTTTTGCTCCTGTGCAGGGCAGGCTGAACGTAGGAGAAGGACTTGGCTGCCACAGAAGAAGAAGAAGGAAAGGAAAGACGAAGAAGAGAAGAAAGAAGGAGCAAGACAGCGAAGAAGAAGAAAGAAGCCTTCGCAGGAGAAGAAGGAAAGCAGAAAGATTAGAAGTCTTCGCAGAGAAGAAGAAGGACAAGGAAGATTGCAAAGAAATCAGAAAGACAAAGCAGAAGAAGGAAAAATACAGAAGCAGAAAGGAGAAGAAGGAAGAGAGAAAGATCACATTTAAGACGTCTGATACATAAATCAGACGTCTAATTCTATTTTTTTTAAAAACTCCTTGAATCAATTATATTTGCATTTAACAGTTGTATTCTTGGGTTTTCCAAAGTACTGAGATTGCTCCCTGTGTTCGACTTCGGATACTCTGGTTTTCGAGTAATAAAAATCTTTATTTGTTTTGAACGCTTTCGCGGCTATACTACAACGCGATATTATCTTTTAACAAACCGCACAAAAGCGCGACAAACAATCTGCATGCACGTTTTTGGCTCGTTCAGGGCCCAAGCGAAGTCGGATTTACGCAAACGAAATACCAATATTTTTCACTCGAGTTTCTCTACGTGTTAGTGTCAATTATATACTGCTTTGAACTCGTTTGATGTGACTTAGTCACTGGTATAGGTCTTTAGCCTGTAGCATTGTCGGGGCCCGCAGAGACAACAAGACATGCGGTTCTAGCCCCATTCCTCCCGTGTTTCTCGGTAGAGTGGTTTACTTTAATATTAAGATTTAAATAAATGAAGTGCATGTTTAGAATAACTTGATTGAACCCTAGGATATGAAATGAACCCTAAGGCAGAAGCGAATGAACATTGCTTGAGCTACACTATTTACTTTGAGATACTTATTGATGGGAACACCATCATGAGCCATAACTAACTCATTTTGATCCAATTGAGTCAATAAATGCTCCTACATAATCAACTAAAGGTCATAATTTATTGCATAACCATTCTGAGGAGAAAATAAGAAACTAGGGTTAAAACTGTATTTTACCAATGCAGTACAACCACAGGTTTTCTCAATTACTGAATAAAGGTCAAATGATCTTAATAAGATAATAAGTGGGTTAGATCAGACAGAAAAGGGTTTGTGTATGTTCTGGGAATTAAATGACTTTTGAAACCCTAAAAATAGACCCACTTAATTAAACAAGGTTCTAGTTAGGATAAAATTCACTTAAACCCTCTAAAAATCATAGAAAAATATTCTCTAGGGTTTAGTACCTTCAAATTGACCATCAGAACCCATCTTGACCTAAATTGGAGTCTTAGACAGATATTTACCCTAATTTGGGTTTTTGCATAAATTACACGATCAAACGTGGTCAAAACCAAAATCCAACTTCACCATTGGATTCCTTAGGTCCAAATTAGGTTTGTAATAAAATTTGGACCCAAGATGAGCTTGCATTGACCTAGTTTGCAAAAAGGTCTTGTTTTATTACCTTTTTACCCTGAACTTTCAAGAACCCTTGCATTCAGCCCCCTAGCTTCTTCATCGTCTTCACACGTAGGTCCCTCTACCATTATTGCGGAGGAATCCTACTTCGGTGACCTTTGACAGGGACTTTCTCCTTAATTGCTTGGAGAATTTCTTCCAAAATTGGAAGGGAGATCCTCTGAGAATCTCTCCAGTATGAACCTATTGCTGAGCTTTGATTCCCTCCTAATCTCTCATGCGAACGCATGAGAGATTTGGGTATCTTGAAGCTCTCAAATCTGGTGAGCCTTTTTTGCTTGGAAGCTTGGCTTCCAAGAATAAAACCCTCTCTGATGACTTATAAAAGACTCCCCAAGGTCCAAACGTACTCCTCAGCTTGAAATTGGGCCGGAATTCCCCCTATTCCTCTCTCCTCTCCGGCCACAACTCTCCGCAAGCTCCGGTGGTCTCTCCCTAGCATTTTCATCATCCGACCACAACACCGGTGGCGGATTCACCTTCACCACCGTCCTCCGTGTCGCACAATACCAGCCGACGTCATTCCTACCTATCTTTGCCGCCGCCTCTCCTACGGAGGTTCATCTTCCCCACGTCCGGCAACCACATCGGCATGGGATTCCTTTCCCTTTCGTCCCTTAGAAGTAGTTTTTTAGGTTCCCTATCTTCCCTACTTTCTCCCTATCTCTTTATTTCCCAAGACCAACCACCAACGCTACTGACCACCGTCATCTCCTCCATCTCCGGCGACTCCTCTGGTGAGGTGTTCCCATCGCTACGCACCTCCATCCACCTCGCCGACCACCCTACAACCTCCATTGCACCTTCCCGCTCATTTCCCCTCACTCCATTCGCTCCATCATCCACCCAAACACCTCCCTGAACGCACCCACTCATACGCACACAGTCTACCCTAGGCATGCCACCACGACCACTCGTGCTCCACGCCACGACCGCCGTTACATTCGTCGTGCCACGGCGACCCTGCTGAGCATTCTGATGCGACTTTCTTGATTTTAGGTAGCAGGTCAGAGCTGCCATTGCTGTCAAGCTTCGAGCGAGCTTCAAGCTGCTCTAGGTCTTACTTCTGCTTCAGGAGAGACCTCCAAGCTGTGCAGAATTGAGGTGTGCAGGTGTCTAAGTCCTCATGCAATGGCTTCAGCAGCTGCAGCCTCGCCAATTTAGCTAAGCACCCTGCTGCTACGTTGCGCGAAAGAAAGGTGGGACATTTAGTCCCACCTCAGAAACGAAGAGGCGTTTTCAACCGCATAAATTGAATAAGTGCCCTTAGCTATTCGCCTCCAAACACTGAAGGTGAGGTCCTCCTCCCCCTTCACTCGGACTCGTCTGCGACACCTCACCTGTAGACTTGGCCAACCCAACTACCCACCTGACCTACACTCCTCGCGCATCACCACACGCCGGTGAGCCTAGACCCAGGTATGCGCTAGGTCCGATTACCCGACCAACTGTGGCTCTGGGAGAGTGAGACTGAAATAGAAAGAGAGAAAGAGAGGAGAGTTGCACAGGGGAAGGGGGTTTTGCTCTGAGAAGTTTGGCCAACACTTAGTCGGATTTAGAAAGAATAGATGCCAGAGAAGAAGAAAGCCTAAGGAAGAAAAAGGAAGAAGAAGAAGGATTGCTGAGCTGAAGGCCTAAGGAAGAAGAAGAAGAAGTGAAATCAGAGAAAGAAAAGAAGTGAAGAAGAAGAAAAGGCATGCATACAAGAACAAGAAGGGATACTGTAGCAAACATCATTTAAGAAGTCAGATTGCAAAATTAGACATTTGAATTCATATTCCCTTCTTTAGTTAAATTGAGTAACTATTCTATGTATTAGACTTATAATTGGTGATTCAAATCACCATTATTTGGTCTGAAATTCTTTTTACTCTTCATATACTGGTCGGGCGAGTTTCGCTTGTTCGAAATCAGGGTTCGTTGTAGTTGCAAAACACATCGATCGAAAAAAAAAATTTTATACCGAAACTCCAAGGGAGTCCCTGGTTGAACACAGGGAGGCGACGTTTACTTTACGTGAAAACCGTGCTTTGATTTGTTTCTTTTTGGTATTTTAGGGTTTTGTTATTTTTTTGTGTTTTTGAAATAAAAGACAAGCAAATGAATCACAAGATAGAGATGTGGAACAAATCTGATATATATTACTTTTAATGTCAATTACAATAAACTATGAAAGCATAAAAAGAGAGGGGGGTGAGAGGAAATCTCCCGAATCGGCTGTTCAGTGAGACGATGGTGCCTGGCGGAAGCTCGGACGAAGGAGGTGAGGAGTGGGATGACGGAGGTGAGATGTAGGAGGACGTCGGGTTGAGGAAAGCTTCAGCTTGGCTCCGGAATGGAGGTGAGAAGACAGAGATGATCTGCTACCGGAATAGAGGTGGGAAGACGGCTCCAAGGCAAACTATGAATGGGGATGGGAAGATAGACAAATATTTGGTGGGGCAGAGGTTTACTACATCAATAGGAGCCTTGGGAGCTTGAGAACAAGCTTTAATGGAGCGTTGGTAGGCTTGCTAGAGCTTGGGAGTAGGTGGGAGTAGAGTAGGTAGAGATGGCTTAGAAGGGAGGGGGTGTAGGTCCTTTTATAGTGGAGAGGAAGAGGCAAAAATAGGTATGGGACAATTAGTGACATCCAAGCTGTCGCTGGAAGTGTCGCTGTAGGAAATTCATGACCACTCATGCCTGCACACACCCATAGCTGGTTTTGTTGGCGCGTGAAGAATTAGCAACGACTGTAAACGTCGCTATAAGTCCAGCTCATGCGTCGCAGTAGGTCCAGCTCACGCATAGTTGGCGCTGCGCTCCCCCGCCTTTGCTACACGCCCACGCGTTGGCGCTATGCTGTGCGCGCATCGCATGCACGCTTGCGCGCGCATGTGCGATGGTGCGTGCGTGCGCTGGGAGGCCTGGGCTGCGCCACGTGGCGTAGTTTGGGCCTTCCATCTTGTTGTAGGGGCTGCTACAGAGGTCGGATTGAGTCGATTTTTATGCTGTTACGCTGCGATCGTTGACCCGAATCCATTCGTGCCGTTGGATTTGTCATTTGAAGCTTCGACTTATGTCTCCTACTCTCTTGGCTGTTGATCTTCCTCGGACTGCATATGATGCTATGGGACTCCGATCGAGGCGATTTTAGAGGTGTTGGATTCCGATTGTCATCTTGATCAGATACGTACGGTCGGATCGTCAATCTGAGGCTCCGAAATAAATATCATTCTCTCCTAACCACAAAAAGGACGTAATTAACCTAAATTATATACAACTACTCTAAATACAGAATGATGCATGCTATGTAATATTTATAACATGAAATGCAAATCTAAGCCTAGGAACATGCATGAATAGGCATATTTTACCCTCAATAAATTGTTTACATCATACCCCTATGCATATCTTTTGCTAGTCCATAGTAAAATTAAACTATATGCTATGTATAAAAGCAGAATTAGGATTAAATCGCTTAGGCCTAAGTCATTTATTAACAATAGAAAATTTCAACTATGGTCCTAAACTACGAAAACTCAACAGTACCTGGGTGCCTGCCAGAATGTAAACCGCCCAAGTCCTCGCCTTATTTGAAAAGGGAAGATATATTTTTTTTATTGTTTTTCTTCTTTTCTAATTTGTTTTTGTACTTTTGGAGTTTGAGAGTTCCGGGATAACTTTTTACGGTTATCCGACCTGCCCAAGACTCGAAAATGACTCTAAGTACTAAGCATCTTGTGAAAATAGTGAAAGACTCACTAGACGGCCGTTAAAATGGACTTCGGGTTTCTACGACCCTAGGTAACCTTGCCTAGAGGTTTATCTTTTTGAACGGTAGCTTTCTCCCTACTTCTTTTATTTATGGGGTCAACACAAGGGTGAACCCAGTGTATATCTCCTCGATTTTTTCTACTTCCCCGCTTTTTCCCTAAGTGTTTTGGAAATTATTGTGCATTTTTTGTGAGCTAGGTTCTGGATAACCGGCCGATGAGCTGTTACCACCGACAACTTGCCAGCCATACTCGTCCGGTGAAGTGTGGTTTTATTTATTTTTTTTATTCTCCTTTTTCTATTTTTTTCTCTATATTTTCTTTTTTTCTTTTTAAGTATGTGGCTTTCCTGATCTAAGATTTACCTAAAGGCAGTACAACGAAAATGGTCTTGTGGTTGGGCTCTGGACAACCGGTCGATGAGCTGTTACCACCGACAACTTGCCAACCATACCACCCAAGTTAGTCCATTAGCTACCCAATTTTCGTAAAAATTGCCGGAAAGTGAGTCAGTGCAAGTAGTGTATAGATGCTTAGCCTTAAAGTCCCCCCAAATTAAAGGGCGGGTTGATAAGTCATATACTTATCATCCTAATTTATTTACCAAATTAAAATGAATTTGGATTGGTGACGACTCGAGACTAAGTTCACATTCGAGTGGACACTCGGGCTAATTAAGTCCGAAGAGTCTAAGTGTTTAGGTCCTTTTCGTATCATTTCCTAAAGTTAATAACTTCCAAATGCCTAAGTTCTCTTTTCCTAATTTCTTTTTTTTTTTAATCTTTTTTCAAATTTTCAAAATTTTTTAAAATTTTATAAGAAACTAAAAAAATTCTATGGAGTTAACATAATGATTTCAGGAATTGATTATCCACCCTCCCATGCCTAAATGATAAAATGTCCTCATTGGAAAAATAAAGACATAAAAAGGGTGGAGTAAACATAATATCACCTGAGTGTCGCGAAAATCCGGTCAGCTCCGCAGAGAGAAGAGTGTATACACACGTGCTAAATTTAATGCCTTCAGCTAGGCATAACATACATACAAAGAAGAAATTAAGAATTCACAAGTGCGGGTCAGAATCAAAATCAAAAGGTTGATCCTGAAACCTGTCTGCAGAAGATGTCCACAGATGTGGACCAGATTATGGTGCAGACCCATGCCCCAGGGTCGAGTGGTTCTCAGGTTCTGGATGAAAATCACCCACAACCGAAGGTTGTGTTTGCGGGGCGGGGCCTGCTGTTTAGTGGTGTGCAACCAAAGACCAAAGTATCGGACAATGGGTAAAGATGGTTCAATAGGTGTGGTTATCCACTTAACATATAGCTCAGAAGAATAATCAGTTATTTCGAGTTTGGGTTGCATGTGAAAGATATCGTAAGGGTCCTGGTAGAAAGTAGGTGATTTTAAGTCAATAGGTACCCTTAGATCCAAAATCAAACTTCCCTCAGAATTAGCCTCCCAAATTTTTATTTCAACAATTTTATCTTCCAACATCAAGGGCTCAGGCTTCGGGACCTCTAGCATATCATTCACCCCATATGATTCTCCTAAGTCCAGAAATTGTGGTTGAACCAAGATTGACTTGGGCATAAAGATCTCAGAAGTCAGCTCTTCGGGGTGCAGATGAGGAATGGGGTCACTGATCGAATCATCAAGTAAATGAGGATTCGAATCCTCTAAGTTAGCCCCAACCGAATCAAAATCTTCAATGACTGGGCTATCAAATGGTTCGTCATGCTCCTCGAGCCCATTTGTCTCACTAAAATCATCTTCCTTAAGCTCAAGTGAGACTTCACTAAGAGATTCCTCATCCTCAAAATCAAAGAACCCATGATCCTCATTTATACATGTCTCAAAATCATATGTCATGAAAAATATTCTCCCAATCCCGCACTTGATTGGCCGAATATCAGGGAAAAATATTCGTGAATTTATTGTAGTTGTTCCTCCCTATTGATATAACCTAACTCTACATGGTTAGTTTTCACTGATAAATATTTTTGTTCGGGATTTTTCCACCACGATTTACTATGACGACACATCTGATTATCATCATTTCTTGCCGTATTTTTCTGACTTATCATTTTGACAAGCGAAATCCCCCGTTCACTACTCCACACCAAAAAGGGCCGGCGCGGATCAAAGCAACAGTCCGACCCAATTCAGAATTGGCCCAAGTAAGCCTCCCCTATTTCTTGCTCGCCCTAGTGAGCCTCCCACATAATGGGCTTTGTATATATTTATGTATGATATAATGGGCTTGTTGGGCTTATATATGTCCTATAGGGAGTTTGTCCTTGTTAGGCTGAACAACTAAGGGATGGAATCCCTTAAATAGCGCAGCGAACGATCGCTTGCCTATGAGGTGGGACTAAAGAGGAGGGAGATCTATGCGTGAAATCTGGAATCGAATTGGCACGCTTATTGGAGTCTAATCAGGCTTAATTAGGGTTTAATCACTCAACTTGGTTAATTAATCCCTGATTAAGAATGATTTAAGCAATAAAAACTTCTAATCAGTGTATTGCAATAAAACCACTAAGGAAATAATATTTGTAATTATACGCTTAATGGTTCAAGAAAAGAATTATAAAAAGACCCTAAGAATAAATCAAAGCTGTGCTTTGGTCCTTGGGATTAAGCAACACGTTAGATCTCATTTTTGCATTGTATACATATCTACACGAAGATTGCTGGAGTCAAGCATATCGTTCTATCTTTGCATCCAGCTCCTGTTCATGCATGTGGATTAAATCTCAAGACCACCAAATTGATTGAATTGACGTAATTCAGGGGTCACCTAACTAAAAGTGGGGCTACTAATCAGATTCGACCTTAAAATCAAAATCACATTTGATCTCAAGGGACTTGTGTGTAATTCTTCTCAAAATCAAACTGATTTGCAGTGTGATGCACACTTCTGGCACTGAGCATGCACACTAGGCACTGTACTAGGTCTCAGTCCCTTAAGGCTATAGGCACCGATCTTTTCATTGGTGCAAATCCTCCTATTTCACTTTGTGGTGGTGGTACTTTCTTGCACCCAAGTGTTTTGATACTTCAAGGAGGGGGATACCCCTTAAAGGAACAAAAGGGTAGTTAAGAGGCACCGCATTCGCATCGTCTCAAAGGAAGGGTTCGCCCTACTTGCAACTTCTTTGGCCACCAAGAAAGAATGTAATCGGCCTTTGTTCTTCTCCAAAGAGCTTGTCAGGGATCTTAAGTCGCAGCCTCCTCTTATACCACTAAACTAGGAATGGACGGGTGCAAAGTTGACACCATTTGACAACTTTAAGGGGTAGGATGGAGGTTGGCTTAAATCTATTCTAAGAAAAAGGAAGAGTCCCATTGCCTAGCTTTTTGATTGGGGTGTGTTGTTCAAGTCGTATTGCAAATGGATTACAATAGCTACTGGGATCAACAGTTATCCATGATCACTAGTTATCCATCATCTGATGAGCACTGGGATCCTTTCTACTCCTACTATAGGAGAATTGGTTTGATTAATCCCCAACCCACTGATGATGAGCAAAACTTAGGAGAAGGGTATCCCAGCCCTAGCTCTCCCATGACTATACCCAACCCACCTACCCTTAATGATTTTGCTTATCGAGGTTGGCTTAATGATTTTGCTTATCGAGGTTGGACTGATACTCCTAGGCAACTTGAACCTGAGATTGACTATCCTCCGCAATCTGATAGTAGTCTCTCTTCTTTTATTATAGAAATGCAAAAACAACAGAAAGAAATAATGGATTCTATGGGAGAGATTTTAAGGAATAGTCAAAGATTAATTGAAGAGATTTGCCAGCTTAGCGACCCTCCTACAGTTAATTATGATCCCTACCCTATACCCCCAATTACCAAGATAATTTCGAGGAAAACAATGATAATAGGGATCTTATTTTGAGGATTTTGAACCTGAGATTGACTATCCTCTGTAATATGATAGTAGTCTCTCTTCTTTTATGATAGAAATGCAAAAATAATAGAAAGAAATAATGGATTCTATAGGAAAGATTTTGAGGAATACTGAAAGATTAACTGAAGAGATTTGCTAGCTTAACAACTCTCCTACAGTTAATTATGATCCTTACCCCTATACTCCCAATTACCAAGACAATTTCGAGGAAAATAATGACAACATGGATCTTATTTTGAGGAGTATCTATCACTTAGACGTCCCCCATGAGATACGTCCACCAGAAGGCAATTCTGGTGATTATCCACCTAATCTTAATTGCAGTCAGAAAAAGGGGAAGATGGTTCCATTAGATGAACTCGACACGGATGATAGTATCTCTGTTACATTTTATGAAACAGGTCGTAGTCCAACTGTCAACCTAACTCCTTCCCCCGATTTTGAGGTGGATTATGCAGCCCATCCCAAGGATGCTGAACCTATACTTCACACCTCTGAGGACCTTGCACCTCAGTTAGATCTGTTGGTGCTAGATCACCGTGATCGTTTGTTTTGATGATAAAAAAACACGTCATTTAACATTTGCACTTGAAGTATTAGATTTCAGGTCAATAGTAAATGGAGACGTGATTAGACGGAGTTCGAGCTCGCATCCAGGACGGATTGGAGGAGCTTGATGGAGAATAGAGGAGATTCGCGAGGAGCGATAGATTGAAGATGGAAGGACAAGAAGAATATGATAGAATTCTGTTTATTTCTTTCATGTACTTTTATCTTTATTTCCTTACTCTTTTTGTTCCTTGGAACATCAAGTTAAAGAGCCTCAAAGTACCTTAACAGTAGTCTTAAGAACACCTGCACAACCCTAGGGTACTTAGGTTTTCTGTAGAAAACTTAGAAAACCAATATAGGGTTCAAACGGCCTTTTCAGACGTCTAATCCCAAAATCAGACGTCTGATAATGAGTTTTAAGATGTCTGACTGTTGATTCAGACGTCCGATAACATTTAGGCTGGACTTAGTTCTGTCTGATGAAATCAAACGTCCAGACCTTAGTCTAGATGTCTGATGATTTTGCTAGACGTCCAATTAGTGGACCATTGGCTGACTTAACAAACACTGAAGGATATGACCGTTAGAGCCTTATCAGATGTCCTTAAGCCTTTCCAGACGTCTGATAAATGATCGTTTTGCCTAGGCTGACCCAAAATCTCTTTTCAGAGATCTCATAGCCGTTGCAATCTCTTGGAAATCCATTCCTGCAGAAAAAGTAGGTTTCCAGACATCCAGACATAGTGCCAGACGTCCTGTATGTCGTCTGATGGACTTGCACTAGAACCTTGTTTAGATCTGATCCAAGTCAGGAAGAAACCCGCCTAAAATCAGACATCTGACTTTATTCCCAGATGTCTTAAATTGGTTTTCCAGACGTCTGATGCAAGGATCAAACGTCTGATAACCCTGTCAGTGTAATGATTGTTCCTGATTTCAGCCTGATTCTCTTGGGCTTTGCACCCAACGGCTATGGAAGCTTTCCAAAGCCTTCCAAAACCTTCTTAAGGCCTCTATAAATAGAGGAGAACCTCTTGCACACAACACACACACCTAGTAATACACTTTCACACCATTTTGTGTCTCTTGATCTTAAGAAGCAAGCTCTTGCTCTCCAAGCTCTTGCTCTCCAAGCTCCAGTTCTTCATCTAGAGAGCATCAAGCATTTGCGCATCCGCTCTCCCGTCATAGTTCACGAGAGTGACGTTGCGCCGTCGTGTAGTTCACACATCTGCGTCGTCAACGCACTCCTTGCAAAGGGAAGCATCTTAATTCCTATAAAAGCTTAGGTTAAAAATTACTTTGTTGGCTCTATAGGATTGTTGTTATTTATCTTTGTTCTTTGGTTGGGTATTCGCTTTGCGAATTCCTGTCTCCTTCGTGGGACAAAATCCTTCTCGTGAAGAGAAGGGGTTGATGAACGCTACCCTTGCACTTGTAGCGTGGTTGTAAATTGAGGTTGAATCACCCTTGTTTAAGTGATTCGTTTAGTGGATTTGATCAACTTGGTTGATCGGAAAATCCTAACTCGAGAGGGTTAGGTGGTGGTTTTCACCCGGTTTGGGTTTCCACCTAAAAATCTCTGTGTACTTTGTGTGATTGTTTATTTTGTGAGATTGGTATATTTTCAATTCTGCATTTTTTACGTCACGCTGATCTCACCCCCTCCAAGTAGGGATTTACAAGATCTCCCTAAGGATTATGATTCTGAAGTTAACAAATTTCGGGAGTCTTGGATGTGGGATGAAATCATATTGGAAGGAAGTGATAATAACCACAATCCTCTACCTAGGGGACCAACACCCATCATGGATAATTCTAAGGATTCTCAGGTACCCAACACAGGTGACCATGAGAAAATTGATACTGCATTGGAAGACTTGGATCGATATTGGTCTCAGGGATATGAAGAGTTTATTTTTGAGGAAGACAAGGAAACACTTGATCCTGGTATGGAAGATTTTCGTGAGTCTCAGGGGCAAGAGGAACGAAACATAGAAGAGGATGATGATAACTTTGAGGGGCTCGGCCTTAGAGTATGGAGTGACTCTAGGGGAGAATATGTTTTGTTCAAGGACTTACCCCTTGAGGATCAAATTGATTTAGCCAAATCTAGATTCCTGCATACCTTTGACTACAAAGTTCATCCTCTTAAAAATTGGGAAGACAAGGAAGCAATTGATACTCTTGATGAAGAAATCTATACACCCTAGGGGCAAGATCTTAGAATCAAACAAGAACGTGGGGATGTTGTTGTTGAGGACATTCACACTCCTATTGCTTCCAATCCACCTTTACATGATAAGGAAATGGGTGACACCCTTGATCGGTTCAATTTGAAAGATGAACATTTGGGCCCATTCCAGGATGTGCACACCAATGATTTGCAGCATGAAAGACAATCAATAACTATGATTGCTTCTGATGACATTCAGGTACTGGAATGGTTGTCGAGGAAGAATGTTGAACCTCTTAAGCCCTCTTTGACCCTCTTTTCTACCCTGCAACTGAGCAACTTACACTCCTGCAGAACCGACTTCCTAAAGTCTTTGTTCACATTCCTACTTTATAGGGGGATAACTAGACCGATACATCCTGTGGTAGAGTGGCGGGTATGGATCGACACTTCTCCATGTCAGCCCATCATCCTAAGGGTGTCCTTCTTAGCACCCTCTTTTTCCCACACATATCGGCTTGAGGAGCCTTTGCCTCCTCGCCACGCATTCTTGGAGATCACTACTTATGTGTATTATGTGAAACCTCCAACAATAGCTTAGGAGTATCCTATTTTCACCTGCATCTAGCGAGCTTTTGGCATCACACTCCATCACCAGCTTGCCAACATCTTGGGTTACTTAGTTGCGAGGCCAAGTTTGTTATGTATCTTCTTTGGGTCTCCTTCTACCTCCCTTTTAGAGCTCGATTTGCGGGACATCCCAACTCCACCTCAGGTAATATCTTTCCTTACTTTTGCTTTCCAATGAGGACATTGTTAGATATAGGCATGGGGGGTATAACCTAAGGTTGTTCGTAGCATGTATACATATTCTGCATGCAATTAGGGCATCCATCTTGCATAAAAAAAAAGAAGAGAGAGAAAGAAGGAGATGGAATCTTTGTAAACTGAATTGCAAATATGTTGAGAAGGAAAAAGAAAAGAGAGAGACACAGAAAGAAAAGGTGCAAAATTGTGCTGGTCCCAGCATTTGATTATGGAGGAGTTACCTAAGTTTTGGGCTAAAATGAATGATTAAGTCCTGAAGTGTTAGAGAAAAGGAGATAAGAGAGGGATACTGACTTTAGGCCTCCTGGGTCAGTTTTAGGGTTTAAACATTCACGTATTTGTTAAGATTTAGATTATTCCTCAAAAGGTTAAGGGAGTTGTGAAGCTGATGTATTAAGTCTAAGGCTTAGGGAGTATTCGATCGTGTTGCCTGCCCTTTGATTTGCGGGACTCGGTAACTTAGGCACCCAAAAATCACACACCGGTTTGGTTTAGTCTGCATAATGAAGTGTAATGCTAAAAAAAAGTGTGTTATGAAAATGTTTTCCTGAAAATTTGACTTAGGCGCGGCTCGAAGACACAAGTTGATTAGATGAGTTCCCTGCGCGGAGAGGAGGAATGAAAATACTCACCTCAAAGATGCGTTATAACATACTGTCTCCTCGGTGCTTGTCTCCTAGGATATCTAAATATCCTACTGGGGGCACGGAAGCACCTTGTCTTGGTTTAGGTGCCATAGGCGGCATTATCCCGAATTGTCGATTGCCAGGATTTGAATTTAGTTACAGAATGACATGGTCGGCACTATCCTGAAGTGTCGAAAGCTACCGTTCTAGGGATTTCCATGGGCGGTGCTATCTCGAAGCATCGATTGCCAGGGGTCCTGCGAGGATTGATGGTGGGGACAAGGAATCTGATATAAATCATGTTTAGGGCCAATTCGATGTTGGATTTAGGGGAATTTAAAAAGAAAAAGAGGGAAAACCCTCAAAATAAATATATATATCTCTCTCTTATCAAAAAATGCACTGGCAAATTGAATCTAGACTTGCAACACTTACTCACGGGTTCTTTAATCGCTGAGGTCAACGAACCTCTGGGCAGTTTTTGCGGTCCTTAGAAACTTTCGCGGCGGACCCAAGGCTGAGGTTGGTCAGGTCTGTATCTTGGCTGGTACTTGTGTACCTTTAGGTCTATTGTTGGTATTTCAATCTAGTCTCAAGAGGTGCAGCACGATAAGGCAGCCTGACGGTAAAATTTGGCCTAGAGACTTGGTCTATTCCATATGATTTTGCTCGGGATTAGCAAAACTTAGGAATGGGGGTATTTGATAAGTCCAGTTTAGTGGACTAATTTAGTGCCTAAGTGCATTATTATTTAGACATGAATTTAATTTAGAGCACGCATTATGATGATCAAATTGATTAAGCTTTGGTTTTCCTTCATTTCATTTACATTAATTGATTAATTACTTTTAATGCAGGATTAATTTTGGGAGTCCAATTTTATTGTCATCATATCAATTAGATTGCCATCATGACATTTAATTTCCCAAGAAAATCAACATGGATTGTCTATGGAAGCTTGTTTCCTTTTAGTGATTCTTAACAAATTTATTTCAAAAAGGAAATGAGTAGTCTCATATTGGACAAAATCCAATTAATGCCACGATCACATCTCTAATTTCCTTCTTTATTCTTCATTCACTCTCTCTCTCCCTTAAATTTCTCTCTCTGATTCTTTCTCTTTCTCTCCTTATATGTAACAGGGAAGAGGATGGCAGGGAGGAATCACCCTCTCCACGGGAGGAAACTCCCTCTCCAGCATCTTCTTCCTCCACAGAGGAGGAGAACCTTCTCTCTAAGACAACCTCGACTCCATCACCGTGAGCTCCACGACCACGACCATGATCACCATCGCACCTCACCCACGACTTCCCATCACCGCGATCAGCGGAGATATCACCAACATCATCACTCGACTGCGACTCCAACATCGCGAGACCATCACCACCCTTCCTCGCCCACGGCATTCCCATCATTGCAGTAGGTGATGGGAGTGCCGACATCACCACCGCGACTGCGACTCCAACACCGTGAGATCATCACCACCGTGCTCTGCCCGACGTTCCCGCCACAGCAATTCTCCACGACGATGATCACCACTATGCTCAACTCTCTCTCATCATTTTTTTTCACACCCAATTTGGATTTGGATTTGCACAATTCCTCTCTAGGATGTGTGCAAGTGGAAATTACATGAGATGCCACTACTGCTCACATCTTTATTGAATTCTTTTATTGAGGAAAAATTACGCATATAACCTTGCATTCTTGAATTATTGTGTGTCTTCTTCTTTTTGCCTCGTTTCACATTGGATTTGGGCATGGATCCCGCACTTGATTGGGAGAATATTAGGGAAAAATATTTGTGAATTTATTGCAGTTGTTCCTCCCTGTAGATATTACCTAACTCTGCGTGGTTAGTTTTCACTGATAATTATTTTTGTTCGGGATTTTTCCACCACGATTTACTGTGACGACACATCTGATTATCATCATTTCTCCACGTATTTTTCAAACCTATCATTCTGACAAGGGAAATTTCCAGTTCACTACTCCACACCAAAAAGGGCCGGTGTGGATCAAAGCAACAGTTCGACCCAATTTAGAATGGACCCAAGTAAGCCTCCCCTATTTCTTGCTTGGCCTAGCGGGCCTCCCACATAATGGGCTATGTATATATTTATGTATGATATAATGGGCTTGTTGGGCTTATATATGCCCTATGGGGAGCTCGTCCTTATTAGGCTGAACAGCTAAGGGACGGGATCCCTTAAATAGCGTAGCCAACGGCCGCTCGCCCATGAGGAGGGATTAAAGAGGAGGGAGATCTATGTGTGAAATCTGGAATCGAATTGGCATGCTTATTGGAGCCTAATTATGCTTAATTAGGGTCTAATCACTCAATTTGGTTAATTAATTACTGATTAAGAATGATTTAAACAATAAAAACTTCGAATCAGCATATTGCAATAAAAGTGGTAAGGAAATAATATTTGTAATTATACCCTTAATGGTTTAAGAAAAAAATTATAAAAAGACCCTAAGAATAAATCAAAGCTATCCTTTGGTCGCTGCAACTGAGGCCTTTGAAGCCTTGTCTTCTTCGACGTCGAGGATTGCTGAAGGGTGGTCGGACTTGTGATCCGACCATCTGATGAGGATAGTGGAGGGCAGGGAGTGATCGCAGGGTGATCACTGACGTGTGGTCGGTGGTGGATCCACGATCAGAGTGGCGTAGGCGACGGAGGTAGTGGCCGGAGCTGGGGAAGACAGTGAACTCCGACGAGGTCCTGCAACCAAAATACAAGGTGTTTCAACCTCGCATTAGATCCAATAGCTTAAGGGAGTTGCCTTGAAGCAAAACCCTAAATTTGTTGGGTGAATGGGCACATGTGGTGGTGTGGCGAAGAAGCTCCAAGGAGCTGCCAATGGCGGTGGTCGTGGAAGGTGGTAATGGCAATAAAAAACCTAATTAAGCTATCCTACATCTAAAGCTAACTTGGTAAACAAAAACCTTAAACTAATTGGACAAAAAAGAGAGGAGAGACTTGGGTCGGTGGCAGGCCTTCAGGCAAAGAAAGATGTTGAGGGTGGAGCAAGAAGAAGAGGAATTTGATCATCTTCTTTGGTAGGAAGGACAACAACAAAGCAAGGAAGACAAGCCCTGTCCTTATTGTACGTGGGAGTGGCTAACAAGTAGGGTCGAAAGAGCTCCAGGTTCATTGGGGCAGCGCATCTGGGAAGAAGGAGAGGAGGTGTTTGACACACAATTTCTGGACAAACCCAATTGCAGAGGCATCGCAAAGCTTTATAGAACATGGCAACGTGAAATGAGGCAAGGATTTGGCTTCGAAAATGCTAGTTTAGAGGAAAGTTTTTGGCGTGATATTTGATTGAGAAGAACAAGCTCCATAGATGGAATCTCGAGCTGGGGATTGTGCCAAGATGCACGGAATTGGAGATATCAATCCCACCAAATTTTGTGGGATTTGATTGCGAGCGTTGGGAGCAATTGCTCCCTAAATTTCGCACCATGACCTGCTCGTGCTGCAGCTAGAGGTTGAAGACAGCTGATGTTAGCATGATATCAACCATGGACTGAAAAGAAAAGAATTTGGACCAACAGTAAGAGAATTGGGCCAAATTGCAATGAATTCAAAAGTTAAGAACTATTATGTAAAGTAGGTAGAGATGAAGTTCAAATAGTCTCAATTTTTTTTGTAACCTAATTTAGCCCTAAAGAATTTAATGGTGAGTTTAATTTTGGGTTTTGATGACGTTTACTTGGTAAATTTATAATTTAACCCAAAATGTATTAAATATTAACCTTACTTCCTGTTTTAGGTCAAATTGGGTTCTTTCTGTAAAATTGATTAATCCAAACCTTATGAAATAATTTTCAATGATTTTTAGAAGGTCTAGATTACATTTATGTCCATTAGAACCCTATTAATTTAAGTGAGGCTATAATTAGTGTTCTTATTTGAAATTTAGCCTTCAATCTCAATCGAAACCTTGAACCAATCAATGCAAGCCTCCTTAGTGGGAATTTGAGCTCATTTGATCCTCAATTGAGTGTAGGTTTACCCTTTGGTTAATCTGTATTTGTATTAGCCTATTAAAACAGCAGAATTAACTAATTTGAATGCCATTCCTCCTAATTCTACATATCACTAAGTTATACCCTTTTTTTTGTTAATACAGTGAATTTAACCTTAGAACTTAGTCAAATTAAGCTAGATATGAAGGATTATAGTGTTACCATCACCTATGAAATGGAAGAAAATGATATTCAGACAACCATAATAGATTCAGTATGCAAACACTCGATCTGTGATCTAGATCATCAGATCAGAGTAGATCTGTTGGCGATCAGACCAGACTATGGATTTGCTGGTTGTTGCAACCCCCAATCAGGGGTGGAGAGGAGTTGTAAAAGCCTCCTTTGATTTGGCTGCACCCACTGCAGTGCTGTAACCAGCAGATCAAGCAGATCTACAGTGCTGTTGATTTGATCAAAGCCAACAACTTACAGTTGGCGGCGATCACAGGTAGCAAGCTGATCAGGCAGACTTGGCGAAAGGAGGTTTGATTGCAGATCTGGCTGCAGACTTGGTGGCAGGAGACCTGGCTGCAGATCAGATCACCAGCGATCAGATCCGATCCTACCAGTGGCGACGTTACAGGAGGACCGGCTGGAGGATGGCACTGCCTGTGGAGCACCACCAGCAGTGGCTTTGGTGGTGCCCGATCATTTATGGTTGGAGGATGGCATTGCCTGTGGTGCACATCCTACCCATGCTATTTATGTGGTTGGAGGCTATATATATATATATATATATATTGAAATGTAGTTAGTCTATTAATACGAAGGAGATTGTTGATTAGTTAAGATAAGAAAGGGAATAAAAAAAAAACTATGATAACAAGGTGAACATGCTCTCAATTTGTGTATCTTTCTTTTTCATTAAAAAAAGTAATGATATATGATGAGATTTATCATTGTTGAAAGTAAAATAAATTACTTTGGTATAGATATAAATTATTTAAATTATTTTTAGAATCACTTTACATTGGTGTAAAATTACTTTGTACAAGTGCATCTTATTTTACATCAATGTAAAATTACTTTACATGTTCAAAATAATTTTGCATAGGTGTAAAGTAAGATTGCACCAGTGCAATCTTACTGTAAACTAATTTACACCGGTGTAAAATTAAATTCTAAATGTTTCTTCACCTATGACAAGTGATTTTACACTTGAAAGGTGATTTTTTGGCTTAAAGTTTAGGATTTAGGATTTAACTAAATCCTAAACACTAAAGACTAAATCCTAAACCTTAATGTGAAAAATTACATTTCAAGTGAAAAATCATTTCTCATACGTGAAATCACTTTCTGTAACCTTAAGTCCTAAATCCTAAACTCATAGGTGAAAATCACTTTACACGTGTGCAAAATCACTTTAGACAGGTGAAACTATCCTTTAAATAATTTTACCTCGATGTAAAATGAGATTCAACTAATGCAAAGATATCTTAAAATAATTTATCATCGATACAAAATCCTTTTACATCGATATAAAATCACGCAGAATAATTTATCACAAATGTAAAATAAATTATCATTGATGTAAAATTATTTATTACCTTTAAATTTAATTTAAAATATTATGATAATTTTTTTAAATATGATAAAAATTATCACGTAACAAAGTTTATATTATTTTATTTTTTAAATTAAATATTAATTATCAAATAGATCAATATTCTTAACGTTGTATGGATTATAAAATTAACATATATAATTTTTTTGTATCACTTTCTAGGTCAGTAAATCTTTTTAATTTATTTTGTGACGACTAGGTGACGAAAGTTTCCGTTTATGGCCGCAAAAGAAAGACCTTTGACAAGTAGTTTAGGAAAATCTAACGTAGATATGTTACAACTACTATTGTTCTGGACATTAAAGAATTGAAAAATCAATTTAATTAGTAAAGCACTTAATATTAATGTTGTTGAAAATAAATCGAAGTTAAATAGAGAGTTATCAAAATTGAGTGCAAATACATTACAATTTTTATCTTCATTCTTTCGAGTATTGAGTAAGAAGTAATTGCCAGACAAATTCTAGATGAGAATATGAGCAATTCTAATTCAATTTTTTTCAAATAAACACTGTAGTTGAAATCCTTTTTGTTAAGACATTTCAAATTTCATGAAGTTTGTGGGAATGTTATTTAACTATTTGTTTGCTCTTCTTTTAATACGCAACTAAAATACGAACCACGTGAAATATTGGATCGGATTGTAAATAACTTATATCTTTTGCTAAAATGCAAACTTATCATAGTTCTTAAGAATCATGCGTCAGGTATGAAAAAAAGATCTATTCCCTTCAATGCTAATACATGATGCTACCGAATGTCCGAGAGGAATGGAAACAGACCGTTTCTTTTCATTCCTTTTTCACGTTCTATTTTATACTTCATTTCAATAATACGATATTTTTTTCTTCGTCGTTCTCGATTTGCCATTGCGTTAAACATAATTAACTACTAAATTACAATATTTTTGTTTGTTGTTGGTTGCGGATATCCTTATCTATGTATTTTGGACTATAAATGGGCATATTAGTCTGAACAAGAATGTCTAGTTTTTTGATTTTTTCAAGGACACAATTGTCGCTGCACGAGAAATAGAGGGTACTTCAATCCGTCTAAGATACAGTTCAGCTGATGCCAAGTACTAACCATGGTAGAAATGATTTAAGTTGAAACTTTAGTATCGTAAGATCATCAATTTCTTTAATTTACCTACAAAAAATTTTAAGCTTTTTTTTTTGAAAAAAAAAGCTTATACCTGTTGCACTAATAGACATAAAATGGTCGAAAGCGATTACCTTGTGGTTTCCGGATATAAAATGCAAAATGGCGAAGACTTGAAACCAGATTCATGTCTTGACGTAATCTTCTTTAACAACTCATTTATGGATAATTGCATTCTGATGTAACTTAAGTTATTTATACCCGGGTGGTGTTGACTTTTTTTGAGACTAAGGTTCGTTGACTTCTTCCAATAATATTGTGATGAACGGACTTTTAACTGTACGTAAAATATTTGGATTGTGAACTCTGACATTTACGGTCAATGCTTAACCAGTGGCTGCAGATCGGAGAAACATTCAAGAGAAGACGGTGACTTCTGTCCTGCCGACGTGCCTCAATGAAATATGTCTCCGAGTCTCCGAGTTAATATATGATTGACATAGTTATTTTTCACACCAAGTTGCTGTGTGATGCCAAACACTTTGATTTAAATATTATACTTTGAAATGAATGTAGGGAGGAAATAAATAAATAAATAAAATATATTTTTAATATTTTTGTATGGATCAAATTATCAAATCAAGGTAGTTAAATATGATTTGATAAAATTAAAAAATAAAATAAAAAATAAATAACATATAATAATACAAATACATAAAATGAGAAAGATTAGATTTTACTGTGATTGAAGTAACTATTAAAGACTTCGTCTCCCACAATACATGTGCGTTGAAGTTTGACTAACTCCTCCGAAGATACGATGATCTACCTCGAAAATTCAACGCACTCCGATCTTGGACGTCCTCGAAAACCATCTCAGAAGAACGAAGTCAAGGTAATTTGGTTTCCAACTAAATTCTCGATTGATCTACCAACTGAATGGTTTAATCAACAAAAAACTTCTCGTAGATTTTTCAATCTCTTTGTGCAAGATCGACAAAAGTGATTAGATATTTTTCTACTAATCTCATGTCGAATGAACACACCAAGAAAGAGAGATAAGAACAAGAGAGAGAGGGAGAGAGTGGAGAGAGCTTTTCTACTTTTGTTGTGTGTCAAATGAGAACCCCCTCGTGAGCTTTATATAGAGGCCATGACCAGACACTTAAGGAAATTTCTGTTTTATGGAAACACGGTAAGTGATTGACTAATTAAGCTTATTGATTGATCAAAATAATTGGTTGATCAAACTTCACTCATTGGTCAACCAAATCAATCGATCAACCAAACTAAATTCATTGATCGACTAAAACAATTGGTAGACCAATTTTATATTTTGATCGACCAATCCAGGTCAAAATCGTGAGATTAAAAATCTATAGCAAAATGAGTCCAAGTTCCAAATCGATTTTCGCTTTCGAAGATGACGATTAAGATGATTTATCGTTGTATTTTTAAGTGGTGGAAAATCGACTAATAAAGTATTGAATTGAAATTAACCACTCATAAGAGAGCGGGTCGTATCCATTGAAAGGCAATGGTCTATTAAAACTCGCAAAAGTCTTTCACAAAAGTTCACAATTGAAATCGAAGAAAATTGATATCAAAACCACTCTCAAATGAGGCTTATAAGGTTCACATATGCTGATAAAGTAATTAAAGCAAAGAGGAGGGCTCTCTTTATAAAATGGCCAACATTATAATAATAATAACCTAAATCCATGTTTTCCACAATGGCACGACAATGTAAAATTTAATTGAATGTGAAACAGGGAAGATGTTTCTCTTGACCTTGCACGTGGAGGAAGGGATGGCCGGAAGTGAGGCTGCAGCCAAAGGTTGAGTGGGCCAAGCCGCTTCCAATGGTGGTGGTCTCATGGCCAACGGTGGCCGGAGGAGGCAGTTGGAGCAAATGAAGGTGAGCGGCGATGGTGGTTGATTGCTGTTGCTTCTGTGCGTGGCGTGGAGCTGCTGAAGGGCCGCATGTGCGTCGAGGACACGCGGGCACATGCGGGCCGTGCAGGTGCGTGCTGGGTTGCGCTGGAGGAGCATGGTTGTAGGTGCTGCTGCTGCGGGAGTGGCGGAGGTGCAGCGAGGGGCGTGCACGGTGCTGCTGCTATGGGTGGTGTGTGCGGCAGGGGCGTGGTGTGTGTGGTCTGGAGGTGTGCGTGGTCTGCAGTGGGTGGCGTGCGGAGGCTGTGCGCGTGTTGTTGTAGTTGCAGCTGTTGTGTGAGTTGGGTGATGACGCATGGAGGGGAGGAAGACGGTGGAGAGTATGTGTAGAAAGGGGATGAAGGCCTGCACTGCGGGCGAAGGCCGCTGAGTTACTGGTGATGGAGGTGAGGGTGTTGCACGCTGAGGTGCTTACGGTAATGCAAACAAGCTCCAGATGGTGGTGTGACCTGTCATGCCACACTCCCACGGTGGTGGGGCTTGTCTCCACGGTTGAGGCCGGTGGTGGTGGAGTGGATGAGAGTGGTGCACTGTCTGCACAGTGATGAATCAGGGTGGAGGGCTCCTCAGCACCGTCGTCTCCTCCCCCTTCTTGTAGCTGAAACCAATTCATTTGAAATCACAAGAGGCGGGAGCAGATTCTCGTGAATGTTGGCAGCTGTTAAAAATGAATGGGCGTAGGAGGAGGAGGCAGAGGCGGAGCGGTTACCTGCCGAAGAGAATAATAATAATAATAAAAAAATAATTAGGATTATTTATACAAAACTCCTTAACTTCTATGTTAATCAAAACAATGTATGTAGTGTACCTAATTAGTTAACTAATCAAATTCATGCAATTCTAAGTTAATTCTAAATGCATTTAGATATGAATGCCACACATAAATTATGCAATTAAACTAAAAATATGAATTAATTTATTTACATCCTAATGTAAGCTATCTAAATGTTAAAATTAACTTAATATCTAGACACTTAAATACTTAAATAGCTTACGAATATGGGCTAATCAAATACCCCCATGCCTAGTTTTTGCTAGTCCCTAGCAAATTCAAGCATGACCGAACACTCCAAGTTATACAAGCTAACTCAATTGATCTTTTCATAGAAATTAGGTTGAACCATCTAATCTTAGACCATAAGGTACTCAAGTAGTTGTTGAGTTACAGACTAAGTTAGCTAAGGTCGAGTTGCAGGCACAAGTTTCCCTGATTTCTAACTCTACCCTAGGGTTTATTGGTACCGGAGATTAAAGCATTCGTGCATGTGCATTAGTCTGAGTTATATGAGGTTGGTATGATTTCCAACCTAGAGAGTAAGAAGGATTTCTTTTTTAAATATATATATTTTTGTTTGATTCCTCTAAGTCTAACTTTGGATCAGCTATAAACATGATCTATGTCGGATTCATTGTCCCCATCACCGAACCTCGAAAGGTGCCTGGCTTTCGATGCTTTGAGATAGCACCGCCCATAGCGACCCTAAGAACTCCTGGCAATCGACACTTCGAGATAGTATCACCCATTGATTTCTTAAGTGAATTCAGGCCTGTGGCAATTGGCACTTCGAGATAGGGCCGTCCATGGTACCTGAACCACACAATGCGCTTATATACCCCTAGCAGGATGGTCATTTTAGGAGACAAGCGCTAAGGAGGTGACATGTTATCATCGCATCCACAAGGTGAGTATACACTCCACCTCTTCTGCGGCAGGAACTCTTCTAATCAAATTGTGTTTTTCAAGCTTCTCCTAAGTCAAAACTAAGAGCCAAATTTTCTTCAAGAAATGAATTACGGTGATCACTATTTGCACAAGACTAAGTGTGTGTGAAATGTGGATGCTTAGGTTACGAAGACCCGTAAACTAAAAGGTAGAAAAAGACACTAGGTACTACTCAACCTTTTACTCAATCCCTAGCTTTCCTTCCTCAACCTCTTGAGGAATGGTCCGCAACTTAACTCCTACTTAAGTTTTTAAGTCCACAAAGGACCCTAAGGGTCTAAAGTTAGTAGTTCAACCCTAACTCCTATAATTAGATACCTCGAGTCAGCTTAGGTAAACCTAAAGTCTTGGTCTTATGCTTAAAGATGCAAAACTCAGCCGGTTAAGAATAATAACCTTTTCTTCTTCTTTTCTTCTTCTTCTTTTTAATATGCATGCATGAATGCAAAATGTAGACATGCTATAAACAAATGCCTCAGGTCCTATCCCCCAATGCTTGGTTCAAACAATGTCATCATTGGAAACAAAATAGTTAAAGGAAGATATTACCTGAGGTAGAGAATGACATGAGCTAAGGCTTCTCAAGAGTGACCTTGTCAACCAGATGGCCATACAAAGTAATGTATTGTTTTAATCGTTGGCCGTTGATGGTAAAGGGCATTGCTGAAGAGGAAGGGCTCTTGATCTCCACAGCCCCATGCGGAAACACTTTAGTGATTATGTATGGCCCATCCCAACGTGATTTCAATTTTCCTTGGAAAAGCTTAAGTCTAGAAGTGAAAAGCCAGACTTGTTGGTTGGTCTCAAAGGTCTTTCTAAGGATATACTTATCATGCAAGACCTTAGTTCTCTCTTTATAAGCTTGAGAGGTGTCATAAACACCATTCCTCAATTCCTCAAGCTCACTTAATTCCAGAAGTTGTGCCTTACCCACCTTTTCAAAATCCATGTTGACACTTCGGATAGCCCAAAGTGCCTTATGTTCTAGCTCAATGGGTAAATGGAATGCTTTCCTGTACACAATCCGGAAAGGAGATGTACCCAAAGGGGTTTTGTCGGCTGTTTGATAAGCCCATAAAGCATCATCGAGCTTTTGGGACTAGTCCTTTCTATTAGGTCTTACGGTCTTTTCTAAAATGTTCTTTATCTCCCTATTCGACACTTCAACCTAGCCACTCGTCTTGGGGTGGAATGGGGTAGCAATCTTGTGAGTGACCCCTAAACTTTTGAGTAATCGGTTGAAGTGATGATTCCAGAAGTGAGGTCCCCCATCACTAATAATGGTCTTAGGGCAGTCGAATCGGGATATGATATTGGCTTTCACAAATTTCAATACCACTGAGTGGTCATTTGTGCGTGTAGGAATGACCTCTATTCATTTAGAGACATAGTCAACTGCCACTAAGATATATTCATAACCTTAAGACGAAAGGAAGGGGCCCATAAAGTCAATTCCCCAAACATCAAAAATTTCAATAGGTTGAATGGTGTGTTGAGGCATCTCATTCCTCTTCCCAATCATTCTAGTCCATTGACATCTAATACAGGCCTTAACAAAATTATGAGAATCCTTAAATAATGAAGGCCACCAAAAATCGGACAGGAAAACCTTAAAAGCAGTTTTCTTAACACCAAAGTATCCTCCACAATGAAGTTCATGGCAAAAACTCAGCACACTGGTTGCTCCTCTTTAGGCACGCATTGTCTCAATACTTGATCTTGTCCAATTCTAAATAATTCAGGCTCTTCCCAATGAAAGTATCTAGCTTGGGAAATGAATCTTTTTCTTTTCTACTCATCCTAAGAGCTAGGAGTCTCTTCAGTGACCAAGTAATTGATGGTATCAGCATACCAAGGTGAGGTCGGTGTTACCACCATAAGGGTTTTATCGGGAAATGTCTCGCGGATGTCTTCAGATGGAGAGTCATCAAGTGGAAGGCGAGACAGGTGGTCAGCCACAACATTTTCTACTCCTTTCTTTTCTCGTATCTCGAAGTCAAATTCTTGAAGGAGTAGGATCTACCTAATCAGACGTGGCTTAGAATCCTTCTTAGTAATGAGATGTTTCACTGTCGCATGATCAGTGAAAATAACCACCTTAAACCCAAGAAGATAAAACCTAAACTTCTCTAGAGCAAAAACTACAGCAAATAATTCCTTTTCAGTGACAGTGTAGTTTTGCTGTGGTTTGGTTAAAGTCTTGCTAGCATAGTGCAACACATGAGGTCTTCCCTCAACCCTTTGTCCAAGGACTGCTCCCACTACATAATCCGAAGCATCACACATCAGCTCAAATGGGAGTGTCCAATCAGGAGCTCGAAGAATAGGCGCAGAGATCAAGGCCTCCTTCAGAGTTTGAAAGGCCTCGAAACACTTTGAATCAAAATTGATGGAAGATTCCTTCGCCAATAGGTCACAAAGTGGCCTAGAAGTTTTACTGAAATTTTTAATAAAGCACCTATAAAAGCTGGAATGGCCTAGAAAGGATCTAATTTGTTTGACATTCGTGGGTAATGGAAGTTTGGAAATATAATCATCCTTGGCTTTATCTACTTCCAAGCCTAGCTCAGACACAACATGCCCAAGTACAATTCCTTTCTATACCATGAAGTGGCTTTTCTCATAGCTGAGGACTAAACCAGTCTCCTTACATCGCTTCATCACATTCTTTAGGTGTAGGAGACACTAGTCGAAAGATGAGCCGTAAATGGAGAAGTCATCTATAAACACTTCAACACACTTGTCAATCATGTCCAAGAAAATGAACATCATACACCGCTGGAAGGTTGCAGGTGCATTACATAGTCCAAATGGTATATGCCTGAATGCAAAGGTACCGTAAGGACTTGTGAAAGTCGTCTTCTCCTGGTCATTAGGGAAGATTGCAACCTGGTTGTACCCAGAATATCCATCGAGAAAGCAATAGTATTTATTCCCCACCAATTTTTTGAGAATTTGATCAATAAAAGGCAAGGGGAAGTGATCCTTCTGGGTAGCGATATTCAGCTTACGGTAATCAATACAGACCCTCCATCCAATTGAGGGTTTAGTCACAACTTGTTCACCTTGGTCATTAAATTCCACATTAAAGCCTGCCTTCTTTGGCACCACATGAATAGGACTTACCCAGTTACTATCTGCATTAGGATATATGATCCCAATGTCCAACCACTTCAGGATTTCCTTTTTAACCACCTCCCTCATATTAGGGTTAAGACGTCTCTACATGTCCCTAAATGGTTTGATGGAATCATCAGTATAAATGTGGTGCATGCAGAGTGTAGAGTCTATACCCTTAATGTCAGCAATGCTCCAAGCAATAGCTTCCTTGTGCCTAGACAAACATTCAATCAGGGCTCCCTCCTATGGTTCAGATAGCATAGCTAAAATGATAACGGGGAGTGTATCATTGTTACCTAGGAAGATGTACTTGAGAGTGTCTGGGAGGGGTTTCAACTCAAGGTCGGGGGCTTGTATGGTTGAGGGTATCATAATAGATGTCCCCATCTCAGGTAGCAGATCTACCTTGGTAGAGATGTTAGGGAAAGAGACTCAGCAAAAACACCCAGCAACTCCTCAGGTTCTAGTATATCCCCTTCACATTCCTCCAAGATATGGGAATGCTCATTTAGCATGACATGCTGAAGGGAGTCATCACATAACATTACAGGGGTTGTCTCTTTAATCAGGTCATCTATCACTTCAATTTGGGAATAATCCTCAAGCCCGGCTTGTTTATATGCATCAAACACATTAAGCTTGATTGTCCTATTCCCAAAGCCCATTTTTAATACCCTAGTATTGCAATTGATTGAAGCATGTGAAGTTGCAAGGAAGGGTGATGATGGTTGATGGTGTAATGGTGTTGATGGTTGGTGTAATGTGTGAATGACAATGATAACAATGACACCGATGATCTACAATGTGTATATAACACAATGGTTGTATGATGATGAATAATTATTGTTATGATCATGTCGTTGTAGTATAGGGTGTATAATATAACATTAAGGATGTCGTATAGTGGTGAGTATGGGTGAGTACCAGTCATTACAACCATTATTATCATTTGCTTATTTATCTAATTTTTACTGGTTTTGTTCGAGGTCGTTCTCTGGGAGGCAATTTATTAAACTTAATTCGGTCACTCTTTGATTATCTCCAAAATTGTCTTCTTATTCAAAAAGAAACTTTACACTTAAAGAATGAATGAATATTTTATTTACCTAGTTACTAAGAAGTGCTTGCAAAAATACTAACTATGAACAAGCATCAAACAATCTATTATTATACTCTAAACTATGTATTTACAAGTTATACTATTAACACTAATATGTTAGTTCATACTACATTAGGATACCATAGTGTAAAAACTTAACTTACTAGTCATTTATTTATAGTGACATATATATAAGTTTTAGTGACAGATATAAACGTCGCTAAATCTCAGAAAACACTATATACAACCTAAAGAAGCAAACTGAGGTCTTTAGCGACGTTTATAGTGTCGTTTTATTCTGTTAGTAATTATGTGGGTTTACTTATACGTATGTATATTACTTATTCTACTGCTGTATGTACAGTAAGTCTTTCTGTTCTTGTTATCTCTTGTGTTCCTTCTCTTAAGTCGTCTGTCCTTTCATTTTCTTCTGTGTTTAACTCTTGTCTCTTGAGGTATTTCAGAGGCTGCGGTGGAGACGGGGTTAGGCTAACGTCATTAGTTTAAACATGCTTAGTTTGCGGGTGCGCTTTTCGAGGGATACGCTGCACCCAGAGGGCGGGACCAGACCTCTACTAAGCGCGCCCTAATCTAAAGATTTGGTGGCTTAGTTCCGTTCACAATCTCAGCGTCAGGCCTCAGCCCAACGCCTTCAAGCTCGCACACGCTGGGGCCGCCGGCCCCACACACATATCAAAGTTCAGCACACATGGGGTAATCAGACCGGAAGTAATAGGCAGTGTTTCGGGCGCCCTGCGCCTTGACGACTGCTTAAGGTATAGCATAAATTATATTTATATGGCTGCGTTTAGTTTGCAGCACACGATGTGGCGCTATTCTAGCGCCACATCGTGCGCTGGAAATCAGACGCAGCTGCGTCTGTGCGCGTTTTTAGCCCTCGATTTGGGGGCCATAAATTATTAAAAAAAATAAAATAAAATATGGTAAATAAAATATTTACGTAATACTACATAATTGATTAATTAATTTCGAATTTTAAATATTTTTACTATACAAATAAATTCGCTAAACTAGGCTGATTATACAGGTTGATTTAGGTGATTAAATAGTTAATTACTTATAAAATAATTAGTAAATGGTCTAATTGACCTTAAACAGTTTTAACTTACATACTTAAGTATTTAATACATATTTTTATTGTATTTTTACGAATTTATTTATGTTTTATTTAGGCTAAAATAGCAGTTCTGGGTGTTTAAAATTAAAACTAAGTTACAGTAAGTTATACTAGGTATAATTATACTTTGACTAACTTAAATTACTTAATATATATATATATATATTCCCAAGTTTATAGATTTATTTACTTGATTATTGCTCTAACTTATTAACTTAGCTACTAAATAAGTAAATATAAATCTGTACATACATATATACATAAATCAGTAAATACATGCATAATAGATTAGTATATATACATATTTTTACATAGATTAGATATGTATATGAATTTCTGTACAGGTTTTATACATATTTACAGTATAACTATGTATCTAACTGATATGCTATAGTTATAATACTATGAATAGGTATATTTACAGTTTTAAAATAAGTCTATGTCATTAGGCTTTTGTATAAAGTTAGGGAATTAGAGTTGATTGAGTGTTAGTGTTCAATTAAGACAGCAGCCACAGCTACTGTCAGAAGAGATGGAGAGAAGAAGAATGTATTTAGTATGTGTAGTTTACAGTGGCAGTGGCTTAAGCCACTGTCAAGTGGCTAACTGCTGCTGCAGTTAGTCCACTTAGAGAAAGGGGAACAAAAAATTCATAGATGAAAGGGGAATTTGGAGGAGAAGAGAATTTGGAGATGGAGGGAAATGTAGCTGCAAGTTGTAGCATGTTGCTGTATAACTGGGAATAAGATTAAATTCAAAACAAACTAAACATTGAAGAGATGAAATCCAAATCTGAAAGGGGTTTAAATCTCACGAAAATCTCATGTAAATTTAGCTCAAATACTCATTAGGAAAAACCTTATCAGAAGCATCCTTTCAGATCAACATTCAAATGGCATTGAGTTAGTCTTCCTAATGCCATAGACAGCATGAAGGAAGACTTAGCTCGATCAATTAAAACCAAAGAAACACAATCCCAGTTTCTTGTAACCTTAAGGAGTATGGAAAACTCCTTAGGTTAGAGAATCACCATACAGAAATGATCATCAACACAAATAGTGTATGGCAGTTCTGAAATAGCAAAAAGAGACTAAGAATGCATTAAGGAAATTTAATGGAAGCTGGCGAATGCATTCAAAACAAAGTATAAACAGAATCATGAAAGGCTCCTCTGATTGGTTCTCTGTCACCAGAGAACTTCTCAGAGTCCTTGCCCACAATGAAAACCAAAAATCCCTTCAATTTGTCAGATCTGTCAAAACATTTCAGAGAGTAAAAATCCTTTAAAATCCAAATCAAAAGTGCTCTGACAAACTGAGGCAATCCATTTAAAACAGAGGGGCTTTTGTGAAACAAATGGAGTGAGTGAGAAGCCCCAAATGGTGCTTGTGACGCCACTTTCAGATCTGAGGTAGTGCGCCATCAGATCTGAAATTGGGTCAGGATGTGTGGGTGATTGATGAAAAATTCGTCGTTAAAAAGGAAAAAACAAGAATCAGAATTTGGATGATGGAAAAACAAAACATGAAGAGGGAGATAAATTGAACAATGAACAGATGATTCTTCCCCTCTGATCTGGACTGATCAGAGGAGGTGAGGGAGGGGATCTAATACTAATTCTACTCCTAAGACTAATCTAACTACAACTAACATTAAACACTAACAATTAAAACTAAATCTATTCTAAACTACTGCAAACTAAATCTAACACTACTTGTGCAGAATTAAAAACCTAAACTAAAAGGAAGAATGGGACCTATGGGTCCTTAGCCGGCGGCTAAGGAGGAAGAAAGGAGGAGGGTGACTCCAGCGGAGGGAAGAGTCTGCTAGTGAGACTCCAGGGTCGTCCTCAGGTGCTACGAGGTCCTTAGCGACGAGGAGGGTCGAGAGCAGGCGATGATTCCACAGCCGGTGGCTGTGAAATCAGGGTCTAGATGAGGAGGAGAGACTGGAGTGGACGAACTGATCGCTAAGAGATGTAGGAGGGAGCGATCCTTTGCGCGCGACACCACTGAGGTGTTTAAATAGCAGCTCAGTGACTGGAATCACCGCAAGGGTGAGGTTAATCAAAATTAGGCCGGCGGTGAAGATGAGATGAGTAGAGCGCGGGGCGAGTCGAGAGGGAAATCTGACCGTCAGATGTGATCTGGGAAGAGAGGTGAACGCACGCACCGAATCGCGCGAAGGTTCCATTTGATTCCAGCCGCAGATCGAGATCAAAAGTGCGATGGACGGTCGAGAATGGCTGTGTTCTTCGCGTGCTACAGTGCGCGTGAAGAACACAGGCTTCTCTCTGAAATGAGGGAAAACTTGCAGGAAGACCCTTGAACGAAGGGGTAGAAGAATAGCGTGCAGGTCCAAAAGTGAAAAGAACTATAACTGGAAGGGCCTTGCAGTCATACAGAAGGGTCCCTGCGGCTTGCAAAAAGGTCCAAGAAGGAGTTTTGAAGGGTAGAAATGTAATGCATGAAGGACCTACTTGTAATCTATTTATTTCTAAGCCTAAATGATGTCCAATTGCTTTCAAATTTTTACATGTGCTTAATTGAACATTTAAGACATTGATTTTACTTCTGATTTATCTTTTCAAACTTGTTTATGTGTTCAATTGATGCATGGATCATCATTTGTTCTTTAGTTTTCAGAATATCTCATTTTTGTGACCTAATTAGGAGGTTTTAACACACATTAAAAGTTTTAGGTCTTTTCTTTAATTCCCACACTTAACCCTTTTTATGTGTTAATTTGATATTGTTTTTCTTAGTTTCTAGCTTAATTTCATCCTTTTAGCTATGATGAGTAGCCACTCATCAAAGGGGCGACCTAAAATGATGGAGGGCTTGGTTGGCTTGTTGGTAGGGTCAATGTCCAAAACTCAGAAGTCAACGGGGAAGAAGAAATCTTCTACTCTCACAAGGACATCTTCCAAAATTCCCTGCGGTGTCTTGAGTGATCGATTAGCAACTTGGAGGATTACTGGGCTAGGCTTTAGATTACTTCCCCTAAGTTGTTCATACACGTAGCTCGGAAGGATGTTCAACCCCTCACCCAGATCAAGTAGAGCCTCATCTATCTGTAAGTCACCAATGACCACCGAGATGTACGAGGCTCCTAGGTCCTTAAGTTTCGGGGCTGTGCCATGTTGGACAATTGAGCTAACAGAATCAGGCAGGACAACTTTTGATTGGACCTATTTTCTAGATTGCTGCTTTTTCGTGCACAGGTCCTTTAAGAAGCAGGCATAAGATGGAATCTGCTTGATAGACTCAAGCAAAGGCAAGTTAATCTGCACTTGCTTGAAAGTTTCCCTGATCTCATCTGTCTTAACTTTGGCTCCAAATGAGCCAGCAAAAGTCTGCCCAGAGGTGGATAAGTGCTTTGGAAAGGGCACTCTCGGTCTCTGGGTGGAAGGGTTGTCATGTCGGGTAAGGGGTGTGAAATGACCTGACACCTTATTACAACTTAAAACGTCTGTCCAGACGTCTGGAGAGAACGTCAGATGTCTGTCCAGACTTCTAGTAAAGGGCACCAGACATCTAAAAGCACCTTTTCTTTTCGCACACGCCGTACATACGCCACATCGTTTCCCTCACTGCCCCTTCCCTGTGATAGCCATCCCTCACCACTCCGCGCCATCCCTCGCCATTCCTCGCCACCTCGTCCCCCTCACCTCCTTTCCCTTTATAACCTCTCCTCCTCCTCCTCTTCGTCGCACACCCCACAGCAGGACGAGAGAGAGGAGAGCAGAGCGAGGGTGAGAGTGAGTCACAGCAGAGAGCGGAGGGCACTGTGCTACTCTGATCAGTGGCGAGCGAAGCCTAGGGTGGTTCCGCAGAAGTCATTTTTTTTCGCGGAATCAGACGTCTCGAGTGACCTCCAGACGTCTGGCTGGACGTTCGAAGGTAGTATGAGACGTTTGGTCTAGATTTATTTTTCCGTTTCTTTTCCTGCACGTTCTGACAATGCACGCACATGTGTCATAGGTTGGGAAGCATGCTGGAGCGAGGATCGAGATAGTTTCAGACGTCCGGAAGCATCTCCAAACGTCTAAAGGAACCCTTGGACGTTGGCACCGAGTTCTAGACGTCTGATAGAGGAACATTGAGAGAGGTATCCCTGAGAACTGTTTTAAGACGTCTGGGACCTTTCCCAGACATCTGATTTCTGTCTGATCGCGTGTATTTGGGCCCGTACAAGGCCCTAATGTTGTCGATTTTTCGCAAACAAAACGTCTCTGTTTTCCATACAAGTTTCTCTATGTAATGATACCTTGTCTGTATCATTTTGAACCTTTTTGGCCTATTGATTCATGTTTTAGGTCTCCAGTCCGTCGGGTGTACGGGACCTGCGGAGACGACAGGAGCTACTGTACGAGCCCCCATTCCACCTGGTTACCCTGGTAGAGTGGTTATAACCATAAATCTCTAAATTAATACATGCAAGTAGTTAATCCTAGGACTTGAGATGAACCCTAGGAAGGAATAACGCATACTCTAGAGTATATTCTTGAACCCTAGGTCATGGCATGAACACTAGGGCTAGAGGAAAATACATGTGAATGTTTGAGTAATCAAAAGCTGCTTGTATTATTTAGAATGGACCCATACTGTGAAAAAAAAAATGGAAATTAAACTGCTTGTTCCGTACATTCCAACCTAGATGTAGAAAAAGCTCCTGTACAAACCCTATGGGGAATGTAGACAAGAATACCATGGTACGGAGAACCGGATGGTTCTGGAATATGCCGCCCATGGGCAGCTGTTAAGGGAAGTGAGCTGACCTTCGTGTACGTGGCACCGAAGAGAGCAACTATCCCTTGTAGTAGAAGGGAGCTTGCTGCCCTTGGGTTGAGACCCGGGGTGGGTTTGGCCACTCTACGTCGACTCTGGTTGGCCCTCGCGTACATGGTACCGAGGTGAGCTACTTAGTGTAGGAGGAGAGCTAGCCATCCCAGGGGGTCCAGGGCTAGGACTAGCCACCCTACACCGACTCCTGTTAGGCCTACTGGGAAAATCGGGATAGTTGGACAAGGGTATGCGGACTTTGGAGGGGAGAGACCCCTGTTTAGTTTTGAGAGGGCAAAGCCCTGTGTTGTTCTGCGCTGTACGTTTGGGCGTACCCGTTAGCGGAAATGACTGATCGCGTGCTAGTGCGGGGTAGCTACCCGCACGTTTATCACGTATGCTGTAGTCACCGCTACGTCGCGATCGTGACCTCGGGGTGGTAGACCGAGTGTAGGACTATTACGGGTGGGGACTCTCTCGGCTAAGAGGGTGCCACGTGTACGTCCTACATCACGGGAAAACTACAAGCGAGATCGTTCTTGTAGGGAACAAGAAGATTAAATAATGTAATGAATCCTGATTAGAGATCTCTACGCACCAATATGTATAAAGTAGTTGGAAATGGAAAGTTATATGTTAAACTACTTATTAAATGCATGTTACTTCTTAGCCACCACTCTACTCAGTGTTAGTTGACTCCAGATATATATCTTTGTACAGGTCAGGGATTTGAGCAGCCCGAGCCACCGGCTGCTGAGGATGCTGGGCCTAGTCGAGCCTAGCTTTAGTTCTACTGTTTGATGTAGTGAGTTTCTATAGCCTGGTTTCCATTATATGTACTCATTTTTTTTGTAATGGCTGTATTATGACATGTAATATTGTAATATTACTGTTCCTTTTCCCGTTTGTTGTCAATTTCTTCTTGCTTAGCTACATGTAAAATTTTCGTACAGGAGTCATCCCATCCGGCTCGTCCTCCAAGCGACCGTCGAGGAGGATATCTCTCTCCCGATTCTTTTTACTGCTTTCTAGAATAAATTTACTGCTTTCTAGAATAGATTTACTGCTTTCTAGTGTAATGAACAATCGTTCTGATGATGAAATTCCATGTTTATTCTACATCTCGTTTTGGTTTTTGTTTGTAATATTCTCTCTCTCTTATTCTCTCTCTCTCTTCGATTTATTGTAAATAGTTAGATAGTTCTAATCAATTGAATTACTTTGTGACAAATAAAATCAAATGCGAATTTTTTAAATCAAACGTCCGCCTCCCTGTGTTTGACTCGGAATTTCCATTTCGGTATAAATTTTATTTGTTGAACACAAGTTCTTCGCTTTCATACTACTGCGACAGGTTTTCAAAACCAAACGCGTTAGCGTAGCAACTCGTAGCATTCAACATTTTGGCGTCGTTGCAAGGGAGGCGACAATCTTTGATTTTTTTTTCTTCGCATTTTTTATAACTTACAAATCATTTACCTCACTTTTCTCCTTTCTTATTGTAATTGCAGATACTCTTTTGAGACAAGCAAAAGCGGTAGATCGGAGAAAAGTGCTGTGGAAGGTTCTGTGAGTTATCCCCCACCTCCCACCCATTAGATCTCATTCCACAACATAATAACTCAAACAACAATCAACCTAGGTGTTCTTATAAACTCTAAGGTTAGATTGTTTGTTGTTTGACACCCACACCCGCCCCAACCCCCACATTAAAAAAAAGAAGAAAAAAAAATCTCACAGAGGTACACAACCTCATATGATTTTCAAACTCAACCGATAAACCGATCTTTGGAGCCGGTACACACATCCAAACACATAATTGAGTAGAAATCATATTAGGTAATCACTTGTGTGCCTAATTAAGTGGTGCAATAGGCCAATGGTTTGAGTTGATTGGACCGCACCACTTCAATTAAAATCAACTCATCATGTAGCTGCCACTTAGGTTCAACTCTTAGGGAATTACCAGGCACTCCACATTCTTTTAAGTTTTAAAGGAAAACATTTCCACCTGTGCTTTCAAAACCTGGTGTGCCAACAAAACTTGCTTGAAAACACCTAAAGTTGAATCCTAAAAGCTACTAAGCAAGATTTGAACTCTAAAATTCACCACATCAAAAAAAAAAGTAATCTTGCTTGAAAACCACTGGTTGTGCACGCACACACAAATCAATCAATCATTAAGGACACAACCCATTAAAGGGCCCATCAAATTTCTAAGCACATTCAAACCTAGCCCTAAATAAAACAGAGTAGACGTTGGCCTTAAGGATTCGACTTGCTCTTCAGAGCCCAGAATGAGATTATTTTCGATTAGTCTGTTTCTACTGTTCAATCTGATGTCTAGCTGGGGGAGCAGAATCAAACTATCGTGGCTGGGGGGTACACTAGGAACCGGAGGCACAAGCCGAAGGAAGAACCTTCTCCCCAGTCCCTCCTTCTAACTGGTTGGATTGAATAGACAGAAGTAGATCAAATCGTTCCTTTATCTCAAGAAGGGTTTTGGGAGTCTGTAGGTCTTTAGGCTAGCCCACTTAAGGACAGGTTTGATTGTTTGTATTGCAGGGCGCCTTTCTTCCTCCCATTTATCATGAATCCTTCCACATATTACACGCATTCCCGCTCTTTCCCTCCTGTTTAGAATTATCCTCAACATGACGATTATTCCAACTTGTACTGTAATCAACCATCAGTTAGTTGGGATAACTCGGATTGGGGATACAGTTCCGGACCTCCGTGTTTAGGGTCTAACCCTGAACACCTTGATTGTGATTTCTATCCTTCTCAGAGCCACATCAATTATAGATCGTCAACCTTTCATGAACAACCTAATACGATCTACAATCAAGAAGGATACACTGATGCTTACCCATCCTCTGATTACACTACCTTTAGGTCATCACCACCTTTTGAACAATCTGAAATGACCTATTATCAGGAAAGATATAACGAATCTCAATTCATTAATTCCCCTACTTTGACCCCAAACTCGCCCAACCCTGAACCAACTCATTTGGTTAAGGGTAACCAGGTTCAAGATAAAGTTCTGGCTAACTTGAGGAATATCATACAATCTTTAGAAGTTCATCCAATACCTTGCATTGAGAGATTGGAGCCCCTGATTGAAATGATTGATGATTTGAACAAGTCTTTGTTGGATTGGCTCTAGGATGTTAAGGATAAGAACCCGGTGAGTTTCTACTTGGGAAATTAGCGAAATTGAGGATGAGATTGGTGATCGCTTTGATTCAATCATGGGATGATTCCCAGGATGAACTCCCTTTAAGAAAGCCAATGTTAGAACCCGCTTAGGCACCTGTTGGGGGGGACACGTGTTACGAGGTTGACCAGATTGAATTAGAGCAACCAATTAAAGATGATCTGATTTTTTCACCTGAGATCCTTGAGCCAGGGTACAAGGAAATGTATGTCTCCTTGGAACAGAAAGTGACAGATGATTTTGAGACATACATTAATACGGATTTCGATTCTGATGGTGAAGATTCGATTTGCGAAGTCTCACGCGAGTTTATAGAACATAATTTTTGTGAGATGATTGGGCCTGAGGAATATGATAGATCATTTAATAGCCCAATAATTGAGGAAACTGATCTTATTGTGGCTCACATTACGGATCCAGAATCGCATTTTCTGGAGGATTCAATTCAATGCCCTGATTGTCAATTACACCCCATTGAGCTTATCGATGATTCTATTTCTGAGATAATTAGACCCAAGTCAATTCTGATTCAGCCACATATTTTAGACTTGGAGATTTCAGATGGGGTGATTAATATGCAAGAGGTCCTGGAATTTGACATGCTGAATGAGGAGGATAGGAGCCGGGAAATTTTGATTTGGGAGGTAAGTTCTGGAGGAAGTATAAGACTGAGTCGAAGGGTGCCTATTAAGTTGAAACCATCAAACTAGGACCCTTACGACATTTGTTTTGAGGATGTCGAACCCAAGCACACATTCAATGATCATCGTTTTGAGCTTGAATTCCCTGTAGCCTGACTTTTTGGTCTTGGGTTGCATCCTCATAAATTGCAGGCCCAACCCCGCTTGCATACTCATTTTAGGTTTTGGGTAATTTGTATTCAGAACCTGAGATATTCTCGATTATGGGGTATGCGTCTCCACCATAATTTGGTCCACATCTGTGGACCTCTATTGACAGGTCAGAGGATTCTTATGTTTATTCAGATTCTGACCTGCACCTGTGAATTCTTCATTTCTCTTCTTTGTATAGTGTTCCTAGCTGAAGGCACTAAATTCAGCACATATACAATTCTTTTTAGTTTCTATCTTGGAGCGGACCTAACATTTATGCAATTCAAGTGCTTTCTACGCTATTCCACTCTGTTTTATGTCTTTTTAATACAATGAGGACATTGCATTAGATAGGCATGGGGGGTGGATATTCATCTCTGAATTTATTCATCAGCTCCGTAGATTTATTTTATTTTATTAAAAAAAAATTGTGGAATTAGGAAGGAGAACTTGGGTTTAAGAAAATTTTCAATCTTAGGAAATACTACATTATGATTTGAACACAAAGACCCTTTAGGTCTCTGGACTTAATCGGCCCGTGTATCCACTAAAATGTGGATTTGTTTTTCAAGTCCTCGCCAACCTAAATTCTATTTTAATTGGAGTAAATAAGTTTGGGTGATAAGTACACGATTTATCAACCCGCCTACTGATTTGAGGGAACTTTGAGTTTTTAGCATCTACACACTTTCTTTGCACTAACTCGTTGTTCGACGATTTTAACGGAAATTAGGTAGCTAATGAACCTTCTACGGTGATATGGCTGGCAAGTTATCATGGGTAACATCCCATAGGTAGGTTGTCCAGAGCCCAGTCACTGGACCTTTCTCTTTTTGCTGCTTTTAGGTAAATCTTAAACTAGGGAAGCCACCTACTTAAAAAAAAAAAAATCAAAAAGAAAAGGAGAAAAGAAAAAAAGAAATAAGCCACACTTCGCTGCGTGAGTATGGCTGGTAAGTTGTCGGTGGTAACAGTTCATCGACCAGTTGTCTAGAACCCAGCTCAATAAATGCACTGAAAATTCCCAAAACACTTATGAAGAAGCGAAGAAGTAGAATAAACTAGGGAGATATACACTGGATTCACCCTTTTGTTGACCCCGTAAAAAAATAAAACTAGGGAGAAAGCTATCAATTGTAAAGATACACCTTTAGGCAGAATTCTTTTTTAGGTCACCTAGAGGCGTAGAAATCCGAAGTCCGTTTTAACTGTCGGTCAATGAGTCTATCACATTCACAATAAGATGCTTAGAACTTAGGGTTCTCATCAAATCTTGGGTTAGTTGAATGGCCATAGAAAGCCACTCTTAAACCCTAAAACTTGAAAAAGAAAAAATTAGAAAGGAGGAAAAAGAGAAGAAGAAATTTTTCTTTGAATAAGGCAAGGGCTTGAGGCAGTCTACATTTTGGCAGATACTCGAGCACTGTTGTGTCTTTGAAAGTTCAGATTCTAAGTAGACATTTTCTTAATGACTGAAAATAAACTCAAGCCCAAATAATCTAACCTAATTCTTTTATAAATAGCATATAGTTTTTGCTAGGGACTAGAAAAAGATAGGGTTGGGGGTATGATGTAAACACGTTTACACTACTTAAGATGTCTATTTATGCATGTTCTTAAGCATAGGATTGCATTGCATGCTATAAATATTGCATAACATGCATCATCTTGCATTTAGAGTAGTTTGAATAAAATGGAGGTTAATTATCTCCTTTTATGTTCATGGATAGGGCAAACCTTTTATCGGGGCATTGGATCGAAGATCCAACCGTACAGATGTGATCAGGGCGACGATTGGAGTTCAACGACTCGAAGATCGCCCTAATTAAGCATCTATAGCATTAGATAGAGATCGGGGAATCCTAGAAGATCAAGGGCCAAGATGGTGTGAATCCACACTTCAAATGAAAAATCTGATTGCACGGATGGATTCAGATTGACGATTGCAGCGTAATAGCGTGAAAATTAACTCAATCCGACAACCGTAGCACCATCTACATCATCCAGAAGATGGACAGCTAAGATGGCGCCACGTGGTGCCATCTCAGCCGTCCAACCGGCCCTCAAGACCACCGCTGCCTCTCCAAAGGACATTCAGCACACGATCTAGGTCGTTGGATCTCCATCCAACGACTGTGGATGCGTGCGCCTTAAATCGTCTGTGCGACTATTTGGACGGCGTAACGTAGCGATAAGGCGCTGACGTGGGATCGATTCCTCGCGAGCGGGCACGGGCGAGCGTCAGATTGTGATTGAACGGCTGAGCGCGCCCGATAGCGCCTACGCGCTATTGCACGTGCGGCGGAGACGTGGCATCATACGCGTGCAGGCGCGCGTTGAGGAGGCGGGCGTAGCGCGATCTAAGTCGTCCGATCTCGTGATCGGACGGCTGAGAATGGCTGAACGTGCGCATGCATTGAGCACGCGGGCAAGTGAGCGGGCGCACACGTGCCGCCCACTACGCCCACGTTTAGACCTTTAGAGACGGTTTTATCCGTCACTAAAGGTCTTGAATTAATGTTTTAGGAGTTGTAATGACCAAATTGCCCTCACTCCTTGCAACTATAAAAGGAGACCCCCTCCACACGAAATTCTCATCCTTTCGTTCTCTTCTCTCCCTCTCCAAAGCTTAAAAGAAGCTTGTCCCACACCCGGGATGCTTCTTGCGAGATAAAGTCCAATTTTCGTCCCCTTTCGGAAGAGGATCCCGCGACGACGATGACGTGTTGCCCCGTTCTCATTCTTCCCGCTTCGTCCTCCTTTGTCCTGCTTCGTCCTCCTTCATCCAGGCGTCGTCCTATCCGGCTCATCCTCCAAGCGACCATCGAGGACGATATCTCTCTCCTCATTCTTTTTATTACTTTCTAGAATAGATTTACTGCTTTCTAGTATAATCATTTTCTCGCTTTCTAGTGTAATGAACAATTGTTTGATGATGAAATTCCATATTTATTGTACATCTCGCTTTGATTTTTGTTTGTAATATTCTCTCTCTCTTATTCTCTCTCTCTCTTTGATTTATTGTAAATAGTTAGATAGTTCCAATCAATTGAATTACTTCGTGACAAATAAAATCAAACGTCCACCTCCCTGTGTTCGACCCGGAATTTCCATTTCGGTATAAATTTTATTTGTTGAACACGAGTTCTTCGCTTTCATACTACGACGACAGGTTTTTCAAAACCAAACACGTTAGCGTAGCAACTCGATGTTTAACATGTACGAACCCTACGGGGAATGTAGATAAGAAAACCATAATACAGAGAACCAGATGGTTCTGGAATATGCTGCCCACGGGCAATTGTTAAGGGAAGTGAGCTGACCTTGTTGTACGTGGTACCGAAGAGAGAAACTATCCTTTGTAGTAGAGGGGAGCTTGCTACCCTTGGGTTGAGACCTGGGGTGGGTTTGGCCACTCTATGTCGACTCTGGTTGACCCTCGTGTATGTGGTACTGAGGTGAGCTACTTAGTGTAGGGGGAGTGCTAGTCGCCCCAGAGGGCCCGGGGCTAGGATTAGCCACCCTACACTGACTCTTGTTAGGCCCACTAGGCAAACCGGGATAGTCGGACGAGGGTATGCGGACTTTGGAGGGGAGAGACTCCTGTTCGATTTTGAGAGGGCAAAGCCTTGTGCTGTTCCGCGTTATACGTTTGGGCGTACCCGTTAGTGGAAACGACTGATCGCGTGCTAGTGTGGGGTAGCTACCCGTACATTTATCACGTGTGCTGTAGTCACCGCTACGTTGCGACAATGACCTCGGGCTGGTAGACCGGGTGTAGGACTATTACGGGTGGGGACTCTCTCGGTCAAGAGGGTGCCACGTGTACGTCCTGCATCACGGGAAAACTACAAGTGAGATCGTTCCTGTAGGGAACAAGAAGATTAAATAATGTAATGAATCCTGATTAGAGATCTCTTCACACCAACATGTATAAAATAGTTGGAAACGGAAAGTTATATGTTAAACTACTTGTTAAATGCATGTTACTTCTTAGCCACCACTCTACTCAGCGTTAGCTGACTCCAGATATATATCTTTGTACAGGTCAAGGATTTGAGCAGCCTGAGCTACCGGCTGCTGAGGACGTTAGGCTAAGTCGAGCCTAGCTTTGGTTCTACTGTTTGATGTAGTGAGTTTCTATAGCCTAGTTTCCTTTATATATACTCATTTTTTTTGTGATGGCTGTATTATGACATGTAATATTATAATATTACTGTTCCTTTCCCCATTTGTTGTCAATTTCTTCTTGCTTAGCTACTGTACTTCTGTGATTGTGGTTTGATGAATGTTATTTGGTTATTTCTTGTTGGATGACTGGGTCTTGGGATTAGTCGAGGCGAGCTGATCTCAGGTCCTGTAGGGATTTGGGATCGAGTCGTCACAGGGTGGAACGGGGGCAACCTCTTCTGGTGAGGTGATTTCAAGTGGAGGAGATTTTCGTAATTCTTCTCCGGTGGGGGCGAAAGTCGGGGTGGATGGTTTTTTAGAAGGTGAGACTATAGGAGCATTGAGTTTGGAAATTTCTTTCCTACTGCTTAGAATAGTCACTGCTTGGGAATTCTCCCTAAAGACAATCCCTTTTCCTTTAGGATTCTCCTTAGCAGCACTGGGAAGCTTCCCAGTTTCCCTCTGTCTAACAGCCTCAACAAGGTGTCCTATCTGCGATTTCATTTCATGTATAGCCTTGTCATGAGATTGGATGATGTCACTTTGACTTTCTTGCATAGTTCTTAACATTACCTTCAATTCATCCATCTCAGAGGTCTTAGGTCGGGCAAAGGTCTGAGGTTGGTTCATTTGTTGATTTTGAAAGGGTTGTGGTTTATAATTCCCTGAAGTTGAGACATTCCCTTGTCTCCAGGAAAAGTTTGGGTGATTCCTCCATCCCCCATTATAAGTGTTGGAAAAAAGGTCATTACGAGGTTTAGGACGAAACCCTTGAGCGGCATTCAGGTCTTCTTGTACATGCTCAGGGAATTAGGAGGCCAAGTGGCAATCCACAGTGGCGTGTGTATTGCCTTAGTAAATGGAGCATTTGAAGCTTGGGATGTGGAGGTGCTAGATGTGAATTGGACTAGGCTCGACATAAGCCTTTCCATATTTTGATTCAACAATTGAATCTGATAGGCAAAATTCTAGGTGTCCCTTGCCTCATTTGCCTCCAACTTTCTTTGCATGAGAGTGGGTTTTCTATCCAAGTAGGCAGAATTCAAGTGAATAGAATTCTCACTCAAAGTATCAAAAAGGTTCCAAGCTTCATCCTCAGTCTTAGATAGAAAGGTTCCTGCACAAACATCATCCACAGTATGCTTGTGGGAATCATTAAGTCCGGTGTAGAACCTTTCAACCAGTTGCCACTTGGGCACCTGGTGATGCAAGCAAAGTCTCAACAGGTCATTAAAGTGCTCCTACACATCAAGGAAAGCTTCCCCATCCTTTTGAACAAAACTCATAATTTCCCTCCTAAAGTGATTAGTTTTGCTCATGGGGAAGTACTTTTTCAGAAACTCCTTCTTTAAGGCATCCCAAGAGTTAACATCATTTAGGGTATGATACCAATACTTGGCCTTGTCCTTGAGGGAGAAAGAAATGAGGGTCCGCATTTGAGGGTCATCAGTAACGCCCTGCAGCTTCACCGTGGAATAGACCTCGGTGAATTCCTCTATATGCCTGTAAGGGTCTTCCCTAGCAGTACCATAAAAGGAGGGCAGCAAGGATATGGTACTACTTTTGATCTCATAAGGATTGTCCCCTCTAGGTCCACGTAGTGTAGGGCCAGTTTGATTGGTCGGAATGAAATATTCCTTAAGGCTCCTTTGACCAGCCATTTCTTCCCTTGGGTGGTCCCTTCTTAGGATTCTTTCAGGTTTAGGATCAAACACAAGCTGTCTCCTAGGAGATCGCCTACAAAGCATGCACTACAAACACAATTCAAAAGGACTTGTTAGGTCTTTACAAATTTAGGCTTTTGACTTTAATTCAAATTGTAGGTGACAAAGTAAGTTGCCCAATCAATTACGCATCTATTGTCGACCTACGAAATGCCTAAAAAGACCTAGTTGGAACTTAAATACTCTTCCCTAAATCTAAAATGGCAGAGTAACTCCAAAGAAGGTAGATCGAGGGATGCAAATAGGCTTAAGCCTTCGTTTGAAGGTGTGCTTTTGCGGTGCTTCTTAACTACCCCCAAAAATTTGTGACAAGGTATCCTCCTCTTTGGAATTACAAAACCTTTGATCTCAAGTTCTAAACACTTCAGAATCCAACGGTAGGAGGGCTCTTGTCCTAGTCGTTCCAAGACCTAGGAGTGTCTAAATGCGTGCTTCAGTGCAAAGAGAAAACAAGTGTGCATACACCATAAAAGATTTGAGTTTGAATTTTGAAACGCACGACAAGTTTTCAGCTCAAGTTCTTGGTTTTTTTTAGTGTTCCTCCTTAACTTAAAGTCTTTTTTTTAAGAAAATATGTGACTACTTGTTAGATCTTTTCAATTCAATTAGGTGATCTTGCAATTAAATTCAGATGTAAATGTGTGAATAATATAGAATGCAAGGAAAAGAAAATGTATCTTGCCTCCAGCAATCTTTAATGAAATGCACACAAATGCAAAATAAAATCTAGAGGTTGCTCATTCACACTTAAATGGTCATCGTAAGGCAGGCAGCTTTTAGCAGGCAGCTTGTGTTTTTTTTTTATTTTTATTTTTTTTAGCTACTTATGCACAATCAAGAAAAATAAAATCAATCAACAAAAGAAAGTAAAAACATAAGTCTAAATAAATGAGAACAGACTCTCACAAAAATTACCCAACATGGGCCTAAAAGAAAGTCAGGGAATAAACCCCTAAAATGTACCCCAGAACAAGAGTCCCAAATAATGAATGCAAGAAATCCTAAAGTCTAAGTTTATCTAAATGCAAAAGTAGAGAATAAAGATGATCTTTTTTCTTTTTTTTTAAACTCTTCTCCTTGGGTTGGTGGCGTCAAGGTCTACCAAGATGCGAAACTTAGTCTCTCCTCCAAGCGGTGGAAACAAGGTCCACCACGGCGTTGTTGAGGCCAGTGCGACGTACCTTGCACCAAATCGGATAAACAGGTTAAATATGTCTTAATTTAAATCAGCATGAACAAATGAATGAATGCAATTTTATTAAGCCTGTTGCCTCTCCGGCAAGGGCGCCATTTGACTAGTCGATTTTTGCTTTCGAAGATGATGATTAAGATGATTTATCGTTGTATTTTTCAGCGGTGGAAAATTGACTAATCAAAGTATTGAATTAAAATTAACCACTCACAAGAGAGTGGATTATATCTATAGAGAGACAATGGTCTATTAAAACTCGCAAGAGTCTTTCACAAAAGTTCACAATTGAAATCACAGAAAATTGATATCAAAACCACTCTCAAATGAGGCTTATAAGGTTCACATATGCTGACAAAGTAATTAAAGTAAAGAGGAGGGCTCTCTTTATAAAATGGCCAACATTATAATAATAATAACCTAAATCCATGTTTTCCACAATGGCACGGCAATGTAAAATTTAATTGAATGCGAAACAGGGGAAGATGTTTCTCTCGACCTTGCGCGTGGAGGAAGGGATGGTCGGAAGCGAGGCTGCAGCCGGAGGTTGAGTGGGCCGAGTTGCTTCTAATGGTGGTGATCTCGTGGCCAACGGTGGCCAAAGGTGGCAGCTGGAGCAAATGAATGTGAGCGGCGCGATGGCTGATTGTTGCTACTTTTGTGTGCGGTGTGGAGCTGCTGAAGGGTTGCATGTGCGTGGAGGACACGCGGGCATGGGCGGGACGTGCGGGTGCACGCTGGGTTGCGCTGGAGGAGCGTAGTCGCAGGTGCTGTTGTTGCGAGCGTGGCGAAGGTGCAGCGGGGGGCACTCACGGTGCTGCTGCTACGGGCGGTGTGTGCGGTAGGGGCACGGTGCGCGTGGTCTGGAGGCACGCGTGGTGTGCAGTGGGTGGCGTGTGGAGGCTGTGCATGTGATGTTGCAGTTGCAGCTGCTGCGTGAGCTGGGCGACGATGCGTGGAGGGGAGGAAGACGGTGGAGAGTATGCGTAGAGAGGGGATGAAGGCTTGTGCTGTTGGCGAAGGTTGCTGAGTTACTGGTGATGGCGGTGAGGGTGTTGCACGCTGAGGTGCTCACGGTAATGCAAACAAGCTCTAGATGGCTGTGTCACCTGTTACGCCACACGCCCATGGTGGTGGAGGCTTGTCTCCACGGTTGAGGCTGGTGGTGGTGGAGTGGATGAGAGTGGTGCACTCTCTGCACAGTGATGAATCGGTGTGGAGGCCTCCTCAGCACCGTCGTCTCCTCCCCTCGATTGTAGCTGCAACCCATTCATTTGAAATCACAAGAGGTGGGAGCAGATCCTCGTGAATGCTGGCAGTTGTTAAAAATGAATGGGCGTAGGAGGAGGAGGCGGAGGCAGAGCGATTACCTGCCGAAGAGAATAATAATAATAATAAAATAATTATGATTATTTATGCATAACTCCTTAACTTCTATGTTAATTAAAACAATGCATGTACTGCACTTAATTAGTTAACTAATCAAATGCATGCAATTCTAAGTTAATTTTAAACGCATTTAGATATGAATGCCACGCATGAATTATGCAATTAAGCTAAAAATATGAATTAATTTATTTACATCCTAATGTATGTTATCTAAATGTTAAAATGAACCTAATGTCTAGGCACTTAAATACTTAAATAGCCCACAAATATGGGCTAATTACGCGCGTCCGTGTGTGGTTCCCAGCTCCACCTCTTACTCTTTGCTACATAAGTCATCGGACGCAAAAGCCTTTTACACCCACCACGAGGTTTGTCTGCTTTCAGTATGGGACTAAAAATCTCTCCTAAATCTCACCGATTGACTATCACTCTGTCCTTTCAGTAAAGATACCTTTCAGTTTGAACCCTTACCTGAGTTATTCACCTTCACCACCACAGGAAGAAAGTGAAACTAGTCTCGAACTATAGACTTTTGATGTGGGGTGTATAGTGGTGACAACAAAATGAAGTTCTTGGTGATAGTCTTCAAGGTTGGTACTCTTAAAGGCCATGCACCATTTCTTGTTTCATGAATGTAATCGGGAAAGATCCTATTCCCTTACCTGTGACCCACAGAAACACTCACATAGGTGGCGTTCTCCAATGATGCACTGCTCACATCCTGCCATAAAAGCTTGAACCCATTCAGAGCCTTTACTCTTCTTAAATTTGCAGCTTAAGGCACTAAGGCTTTCAAGGATTGGACTCAGATGTAAAAGCATCTGATAATGCGTGCCAACCAGGTCCCCATATAGCTTGTTACCACATTGAACCTATTTTGTGGGATCTCTACTCAGTTAGGTTGCTGCTACGAGTGAACTCCCAATAGGTCTCAGTCCCATCCCAAGCCTAGATTTAAGGACTAAATATCTATCAAGTTCTTTAGTAAACAGATCTGCTGTGCTATTCTTGGATCCTATAAATTCCACAGCAATCACTCCTTGAGACACTAAATCCCTTACAGACTTGAGTTTGATTTTGATATGTCTCTGATGAGAACCTCATCATAAACCCTAACTAGCACATTTTTACCTAATTAATTGTACAAAAGCTCCTACAAAATCTAAGGGAAAGCTTAAATCAGGGAATTGCAAATCTGAGAATAAAATAATACACAAGGGGTAAAACTGTAATTTTATCATTGTAATGCATGAACGGGATTTCTTAGGGTCTAGACACAGGTCAAATGAGCTTAATAAGAGAAAAAGTGGGATGATTCGATCAGGAAAGGGTTATGACAAAAATCTGGGAATTAAATGACATTCTGTAACCTTAAAACAAAATCACTTTAATTCACGAAGTTCCAGGCAAGATAAAAATCAATTAAACCCTTTAAAATTCATGAAAAAATATCCCCTAGGGTTTAGAACATTTAATTTGGCCATTGGAACCTATCTTGACCTAGATTGAGAACCATACCCAATTTTTGACCTAATTTGGATTTTTGTGCAAAATTAATATGGTTTGGTTTGTATTGTGGAATGATGGGTTTATGTGGTGTAATTGATTGTTGAAAACACCATTAGTGTCATTGTAGTGAGTTGTATGGGATACCAGTCATTACAACCATTATTATTTACTTATCTAATTTTTACTGATTTTATTCCAGTTCGTTCACTGGGAGGCAATTATTGAATTACATCGCTCTTTGATCTCAAAATTATCCTCTAATTCCAAAAAGAAGCTTTACATCTAATAAAGAATGAATGAATGTAGACATGGTTTGCCTACTCACAAAGAATTAATCGCAATGCTTGCAAAAACTAACTATAACAAGCACCAAACAATTCATCATTATACTTTAAACTATCTCTTTACAAGTTATAGTATTAATACTTACATGAAAGTACATTATCAACTAAGATTACATAGTATACTAACTTAACTTACTAATCTGATACCTACAGTAACACATACAATAGTTATAGTGACAGATGTAAGCTTCGCTAGATCCCAGAAAATACTATATACAAACTTAAGGAGGGAAAGTGGGGTCTGTAGCGACGACTATGGCGACGTTTTATTCTGTTAGTAAATGTATGAGTTTATTTATATAGAAGTAATTGGCTATACTACGTATACATATATATATTTATATTTCTCTTGTATTTGTATTTACCTTCGTATGTACATCTTCTCTCTCTCTCTCTTACTCCACACTAATCTTCTTCAGTTATTCTTCTTCTTCTTTGTTTTAATTTTGCCTTAATAGGTTTCACACACTGTGGCGGAGAGGCAATTAACTATCATCATTAGCTCTCTTTAATTAATTAAAAATGTATTTAATTTGCGGGCATGCTTTTCGAGGGATACACAACACCTAGAGGGTGGGACCAAACCTCTACTAAGTGCGTCCTAATTCTCATTAGGCCGCTTAATTACGTGTTACCAAACTCAGCTCAGGGCCTTCTTAGGTCCCGCACACAGCACACCTCACCGAGCCCCCGGCCCCACATTCAAATGTTCAGAATATATGCTCAGTATAGTATGCAGCGTATGTTGTTTCGGGCGCCCGGCGCCTGTGACGATTACACTGCCTGTTACGAACATGGGCTTCAGACGCAGTTAAGACATCTGGGAAGTGGCCCAGACGTCTGGTATTAAATTTTTTCGACGTACGGGTTCGCATCTGCGAGCGTGCGTGCGTAGACTGAACTCGCCGCCTTCGTTCTGCTCTCTCTCTCCCTCCCTGCAGACACGCCGCTTCTCTTCTCTCTCTCCCTGCGCTGCCTTTATATAGCATTGCCCTCTCCCTCACCCTCACTTCACCGCCTTCCTCTTCTCCTTCTCCCGGCCAACGAGAGCCGAGCGAGTGAGTGAGCGAGTGCGGCTGCAGCGGGCATGGGGTGTCGCGGAGGAGCTGCTGCAGCTCTGACAGCAGGCGGACGCGACGCGGTGCGGCTGTGCATCGCGAGCGGAGAGTGAACAGGGTCCTGATTCTGGGAAAATTTCCTTGAATCAGACGTTTGGACTTTCGTCCAGATGGCACAAAAGACGTCTGGAGGAAGATCCAGACGTCTGACAGGTACAATATTTTCCTTCCTTCTTTTACGCATGTACGGCCATGCAGCTGTCCGCCGCATTCTTTTGCGCCTTTTCGTGATGAGAGCGGATGCGTGTGTGCGCAGGTGTTGTTCGGGAGGGTGCGAGGGCTCGCCATCCCACACGGATCAGGTGTCTGACCACAGTACCAGACGACGGAAAGGACCTCCAGACGTCCGAGTGACAATCGGACGTCTAGAAACTGATTTCAGACGATCCAACGGGCTTCTGGACGTCTGAAGGACTGTGCAACCAAGGTACGACATGATCAACCTTTTAAGACATCTGGAAGAGGTTCTAGACGTCTGATTTTGGACAGATTCTTCGTTTTTGACCCGTTTAGGGCCCGTTCGGAGTCCGTTTTCCGCGCTTCGAGTTGCATTCTTTCCAGATTTATTTTCTCTACCTGTTTACAGTAATTGTATACCGTTCTGAGAAACTCCTTGTGTTGATCCTTGTGTTAGGATCCCGTTCCGTTGCGGCTCTGGGGGTTGCGGAGGCGCGCGGGTTTGCCGACCACGCCCCCAGTACTGTCGGTTTCGTGGGTAGAGTGGCCCTTTAAATTATTTAACAAAATTTGTACAATTATGAAACAATTGATAGAGTCTAGGGCATTGCATGAACCTTAGGACTGAGGAATTAGATTGAATGGTAGATCCTAGGACTAGAAAACTAGATTGAATGATAGATCCTAGGGTATGGCATAAATCTTAGGATTGGAAAACTAGTTGAATATATACATTGCAGTCTTGGAAAAGTGGAAAGGAAATGATAAATTCCTGTAAATTGGTTAACAGCTGCCTGTTATGAATGAATAAATACGGTTGAGAACATGAATTGTATGGACATAAACCTGAAACGGTGAAACCTAAATTGGTTGAGTTAAAAGAGCCTGAACCCTACGGGGAATTAGGAGTAGAACTCTTGGAAAGTGAATGAAATAGAATTGGGGAAGTGAGCTGGCCCTTGAGTACGGAGTACCAAGGAGAGCGACTGTCCCCCTGTTTAGTGCAATGCGGAGCTAGCCGCCCCAGGGACCCAGGGTTAGGACTGGCCACTTTGTACTGACTTTTGGCCCTCGTGTACACAGTACCAAGGAGAGCTACTAGTGTAGGGAGAGCACTAGCTACCCCATGGGCCTCGGGGTTCTGTTAGCTCTCCTACACCGACTTATTAGGCCCACTGGGCAAACCAGGGTCGTCAGGCGAGAATGCGCGTACTGTGGGGGGGCAAGACCCCTGTTTGGTTACTGTGGAGGGGCTGGACCCCTGTTACTGAAAGGGCTCTGCCCTATACTGGTTCCGTGCTGTGTTTTGGGCGCACTCGTTAACGGAAATGACTAACCGCGTGCCAGTGCGGGATATCTACCCGTGCGTTATCGCACGTGCCGTAGTCACCGTTACGTCTGTCAGCGACCTTGGGGTGTTGACTGAGGGTGGGACCACCACGGGGGACTCTCCCGACCAGGAGAGCACCACGTGTTACTTCTACTTTTCATGAAAGACTGCAATCAAGATCGTTCCCACGAGGAACATTCAAGATCAAGAGAAAGATCTGAGAAATAAATCAATAGTGAATAAATGGAAAGGTATCAATGAAGAAAGTAAAAATATAACAGCTACTATCCACTCTACTGCTTCTTCTAGCTTTTAGTTGCCACTCTACTCAACTTTTCGCTGACGTGTCACCCTTGTTACCTTTTCAGGACCAGGTGTTGAGCAGCTAGAGTCAGCGGCTGCGGAGGGCGCTGGGCCTAGTAGAGCCCAGTAGAGTTATCTGTAGTACCTTTTGTACTTTTCTTTCCGCTATAGTGAGTACTCCCTGTACTCTTTTTATTGTAAGCTTCATGTTATGTACATGTTTATTTCTCTACTGTTGTGGTGGTGTATACTGTAGTATTTCTTTTCTCTACTGCTGTATTTTGTTACTGCTTGTTATATACATGTTGAATGTGGTTTATTTTACTGCTCTTTTGGTTACTTTCTTGTTGGACGACTGGGTCTTGGGATTAGTCGAGTCGGTCCGATTCTCGTGTCTCGTAGGGATTCGGGAATCGGGTCGTTACAAGATGGTATCAGAGCAAGGTCGTCCCGAGAAGTGATTCAACTGACTGGAAAATAACCAATTCACGTGTCTGTAACTAGAGTAGCCACCACAACGTTTCTTTTGGAATTAGCTCTTAGACTCCTTTGTTAGATATCGTTCCATATTGACGTGTTTCCGTTCTGTTTCGCGTCTCCTTGCAGGAGATGTCTCGACGAGGGACTAGCGAGGCGGGCCGCGGGCGCAGCCGAGGACGAGGTCGGCAAGGTGGGCGTGTTGTGGTCGACGCCTCAGTGGACCAACCACTTCTCCCGGGCATTCAGGCCTAGGACCTCGCCCAGCTGATACGGGATATAGTGTGAGAGGAGCTCCACCCACCGCCCCGAGCGCCTCTCCCTGGAGCTGTGGAGGAGTCCTCTGTGGGACCACGTGACGGACGCGGCACTGGATGCGGGGGAGGGGATGGGCCGCCACCGGCCTCACCTTCCTCCGACACTTCTGTGCACGAGGCTCCTTTACCCGGAGGTGCACCAGCATCTCCACTGCACTGCCACTTCGAGCTTTTCGAGCAGTTTCGGAAGCTGAAGCCCCCCTCCTTCAAGGGGGATGAGGATCCGACCGAGGCATAGGACTGGCTCGAGCAGATCGAGAAGGTGTTCGACACCCTTTGCCCCTTGGTGGAGTGCCGCATGGCCTTTGCCACGTACCAGCTGGAGAGTGCGGCACACAGGTGGTGGAGGGCGGTCAAGGGACAAGAGAGGGACGAGCTGACCTGGGACCGGTTCGTCACCCTCTTCTGCGAGAAGTACTTTCCCCAGACGTGGCAGGACTAGAGGAGGCAGGAGTTCCACACTCTCCGCCAGGGGACGATGACCGTGAGTGCGTACCGCACGCATTTTCTGGAGTTGTCCCGCTTTGCAGCAACTGCAGTAGCCACTGAGGAGGAGCGCCTTTGGAGGTTCACCGAGGGGCTCCGGCCTGCGATTCGGAGGTATGTCAAACCCCTGAAGCTACCTACGTTCTCGAGGGTGGTGGAGGCAGCTATGACCTATGAGGAGACCAACCCGTCCGCGTGAGATATTGACAGCGGGCGGAAGAGGCCCTACCGGCCAGAATTTTCACAAGGCCGGCGAGAGAGGAGACATGTGGCACCCGCAGGAGAGCCGTCACATTTTGCAGGGCCATCAGTGGCCTTTGGGGGCCCTCGACAGGGGCCAGTTGCCAGCACCGGGCCCCCGCCCAGCCGACAACAGGGACCCACTGAGGGCGGGAGTCGGGTTCCCCTCTGCTACTAGTGTGGCCAGCCGGGCCACATCAGGAGGGACTGCCCGTCTAGGGCAGGAGGTCAGCAGATACTTCCCACGCCGGGCACGAGAGGGCGAGCAGGAGGCCGCGGTTGCCAGGCACGAGGAGGAGGACAGCAGTCACGAGGAGGGTAACGGCCAGCAGCTACCCGTCTGACGCAGAGTGTGGCTGCTTCGTCCGCGCCTAGGGCTAAGGTGCGTATCAACGCCCTGACACACAAGGAGGCCAGAGCTTCGGGATGGGTGGTGGCAGGTATGGTTTCAGTTTCCGGCAGGCTCATTTACACACTTTTCGATTCCGGCGCTACGCACTCGTTTGTCGCAGCCAGTTTTGCAGTTAGTTTGGGCCAGGATTACATGCTGTTAGAGGATCCGTTCGTAGTCAGAGGTCCGAGTGGTCAGCTGTTTGTAGCTGAGGAGGTGTACACGGGTTGCGAGGTCAGTATTGAGGGACATACCCTTCCCACTGACCTGATTATGATACAGATGGAGGACTTTGACGTGATTCTGGGGATGGACTGGCTGTCCGCTTACCACGCTTTGGTGGACTGTTTTGAGAGGAAGTTCATCTTCTCCATACCAGAGTTGCCTTCTTTCGAGTTCCACGATCAGCCAGTGGATGGAGGCTTCAGGTGCATTTCTGCACTTCGGGCGGCGAGACTTTTGAGCCAGGTGTGTGAGGGCTTCCTAGCTTGTGTGGTGGCAGAGCCCAGCCCTGTGGCAGACTTCCAGAGCATCCCGGTGGTCAGAGAGTACCCCAACGTGTTCCCAGACGAGTTGCCAGGACTACCGCCCGAGCGTGAGATCGAGTTTGAGATCTCACTAGTACCAGGGACCAACCCCATCTCCACCGCACCATACAGGATGGCACCACTTGAACTGCGAGAGCTCAAGTCTTAGTTGCAGGATCTTTTGGAGAAGGGCTTTGTGAGGCCCAGTGCGTCTCCCTGGGGAGCCTCGGTACTGTTTGTGAAGAAGAAGGATGGTACCCTACGCCTTTGTGTGGACTACCGACAGCTGAATAAGGTCACCATCAAGAACAGATATCCGCTGCCGAGGATTGACGACTTGTTTGACCAGTTGCGAGGTGCCACGATGTTCTCCAAGATCGACTTGAGGTTTGGATACCACCAGTTGAGGATCAGGGGGGCAGACATCTCCAAGACAGCTTTCCGCACCTGGTATGGGTACTACGAGTTTTTGGTCATGCCGTTTGGGCTGTCCAATGCCCCGCTGCCTTCATGGACCTGATGAACCGGGTGTTTAGGCCGTACTTGGACCAGTTCGTGGTGGTATTCATTGATGATATACTCATCTACTCTCGAGATCAGAGGCAGCACGGACAGCACTTGCAGATGGTTCTGGACACACTGAGACGACGTAGGCTGTACGCCAAATACAGCAAGTGCGAGTTCTGGTTGAGGGAGGTGACCTTCTTAGGTCATGTGATCTCTGGGGACGGCTTGGCGGTGGACCCAGCCAAGGTCGAGGCAGTGCTCAGGTGGGAGAGGCCGCGTACAGTTACTGAGATTCGCAGTTTCCTGGGACTAGCAGGCTACTACAGACGGTTCATCAGGGGTTTTTCACAGATTGCGCGTCCTATGACGTTCCGTTCACTTGGACAGATGCCTGTGAGGCGTGTTTTCAGGAGCTGAAGGAGAGGCTGACTTCGGCTCCCGTGCTCACCATCCCTGACAGTAGTGGCGGGTTCATTGTGTACACGGATGCCTCCTTGCAAGGGTTAGGGGGTGTGATCATGCAGAGGGGTCACGTTGTCGCTTACGCTTCGCGGAAACTGAAGCCCCATGAGCATAGATACCCTACCCACGACCTGGAGCTGGCAGCTGTTGTCTTCGCGTTGAAGACCTGGAGGCACTACTTGTACGGTGAGACCTTCGAGATTTTCATAGATCACAAGAGCCTCAGATACCTGTTTGATCAGAAGGAGCTCAACATGAGACAGAGACGTCGGTTGGAGCTCCTGAAGGACTACGACTGCAGCATTTCCTACCACCCGGGAAAGGCCAACGTGGTGGCGGATGCCTTGAGCCAGAAGGCGCCCGCACACTTGGCCAGTTTATAGGTGCAGAGTTGGAGCCTTTTGGAGGAGATGGGTAGTTGGCGACCCCTAGAGCTACGGGGGCACTGTGGGGCAGTGACTGTGACGCAACAGACGAGGCCAGAGCTGATAGATCGCATCATCGCAGGACAGATTGCAGACCCGTACTTGCAGTCTTTGCGCGACAGAGTACTGTCAGGAGACCCAAGGGACTTCTCTTTCACAGACCAGGTGTTGCGCCTGAGGGGACGTCTGTGCGTTCCTAGAGACGAGGAGTTGTTGAGAGAGCTCCTGACCGAGGCACACGGTTCCAGATTCACCATACATCCCGGAAACACGAAGATGTACCATGACTTGAGACGCGAGTTTTGATGGAGGGGAATGAAGCGGGATGTGGGTGAATTCATGCAACAGTGTTTAGTGTGCCAGCAGGTGAAAGCCGAGCATCAGAGGCCTGCAGGGCTGTTACAGCCACTTCCAGTGCCAGAGTGGAAGTGGGAGAGCATCACCATGGACTTAGTGGTGGGTTTACCTGTTACTCAGCGAGGACACGATGCAGTCTGGGTAATTGTTGATAGATTGACGAAGACGGCGTGATTCTTGCCGATCCGAGTCACTTTCGGACCAGCATAGTTGGTAGAGAGGTACATCCGTGACGTGGTATGTCTACATGGAGTTCCGCGGGAGATCGTATCCGATCGGGATACCCGCTTTACGTCCCAATTTTGGGCTGAGTTTCAGCAGGCCCTTGGGACGTGGTTGAGATTCAGTACAGCTTACCACCCCCAGACGGATGGACAGTCTGAGCGCACGATACAGACACTTGAGGACCTTTTGCGTGCCTGTGTACTGGACTGGAGGGGCTCTTGGGAGGGGCACTTGCCCCTGGCGGAGTTTGCATACAACAACAGTTATCACTTGAGCATCGGCATGGCTCCCTACGAGGCTCAGTACGGATGGAGATGTACGGCACCCTTGAGTTGGGTTGAGGTGGGAACCAAGTGGGAGGCTGGCCCCAGGCTGATCCAGTAGAGTCAGGAGGTAGTCGAGTAGATTCACAGGTGACTCCGCACTGTCAGGAGCAGGCAGAAGAGCTACACAGATTGGAGATGCAGAGAGGTGCAGTTTGAGGTTGGGGACCACGTCTTCCTTCGTGTTTTGCCCATGAAGGACCTGCAGCGGTTTGGGGTGAGAGGGAAGCTCGCACCGAGATTCGTGGGGCCCTTTGAGGTCCTGGAACGGGTTGGACCCATTGCTTACAGACTTGCCCTCCCTCCTCAGCTTTTTGGTGTGCATGACGTGTTCCATGTGTCCAACCTCAGGAAGTACGTTGCCGATCCTGGTCACGTCCTGAGCCACGAGAGCATCGAGGTGGGCGACGACCTGACCTACCCCGAGTGGCCAGTGCAGATTCTTGACAGAGCCGTCCGCAGTCTGAGACGAAAGCAAGTACCCCTGGTGAAGGTTATGTGGAGGAGCCAGGGGTATGAGGAGGCTACCTGGGAGCCTGAAGCGGCGATGCGGAAGCGGTACCTGGAGCTTTTCGCGGGTATGTCTTTTCAGACTGGCTTCGGTCCTCTTGGAGTTTGCTATGTACATATATATTGTTCTTTCCCGCACCCTAGTTAGCGCAAGTTTCGGGGACGAAACTTCCTTTGAGTTTGTTATATTGTTACGAACATGGGCATCAGACGTAGTTAAGACGTCTGGGAAGTGGCCCAGACGTCTGGCCAGACGTCTAGGACCCTTCCCAGATGTTTGGTATTAAATTTTTTCGGCGTACGGGTTCGCGTCAGCGCGCTTGCGCGCGCAGACTGAACCCGCCGCCTTCGTTCTGCTCTCTCTCTCCCTCCCTGCAGACACACCGCTTCTCTTCTCTCTCTCCCCATGCTGCCTTTATATAGCATCGCCCTCTCCCTTACCCTCACTTCACCGCCTTCCTCTTCTCCTTCTCCCTGCCAGCGAGAGCGTGAGCGAGCGAGTGAGTGAGCGAGTGCGGCTGTAGCGGGTGTGGGGTGTCGCGGAGGAGCTGCTGCAGCTCGGGCAGCAGGCAGACGTGGCGCGGTGCCGCCGTGCGTTGCGGGTGGAGAGCGAACATGGTCCTGATTTTGGGGAAATTTCCTAGAATCAGACGTCTGGACTTTCGTCCAGACGACGCAGAAGTCGTCTGGAGGAAGATCCAGACGTTTGACAGGTACAATATTTTCCTTCCTTCTTCTTTTACGCATGTACGGCCATGCAGCCGTCCGCCGCGTTCTTCTGCGCCTTTTCGTGATGAGAGCGAATGCGTGTGTGCGCAGGTGTTGTTCGGGAGGGCACGAGGGCTCGCCATCCCACACGGATCAGACGTCTGGCCACAGTACCAGACGACGGAAAGGACCCCCAGACGTCCGAGTGACAATCGGACGTCTGGAAACTGACTTCAGACGATCCAGCGGGCTTCTGGATGTCTGAAGGACTGCGCAATCGAGGTACGACATGATCAACCTTTTAAGACGTCTGATTTTGGACAAATTCTTCGTTTTTGATACGTTTAGGGCCTGTTCGGAGTCTGTTTTCCGCATTTCGAGTTGCGTTCTCTCCAGATTTATTTTCTCTACCTGCTTACAGTAATTGTATACTTTTCTAAGAAACTCCTTGTGTTGATCCTTGTGTTAGAACCTCGTTCCATTGCGGCTCTGGGGGTTGCGGAGGCGCGCGGTTTGCCAACCACGCCCCCAGTACTCCCGGTTTCGCGGGTAGAGTGGCCCTTTAAATTATTTAACAAAATTTGTACAATTATGAAACAATTGATAGAGTCTAGGGCATTGCATGAACCCTAGGACTGAGGAATTAGATTGAATGGTAGATCCTAGGGTATTGCATGAATCGTAGGACTAGAAAACTAGATTGAATGATAGATCCTAGGGTATGGCATGAATCCTAGGACTGGAAAACTAGTTGAATATATACATTGCAGTCTTGGAAAAGTGGAAAGGAAATGATAACTGCCTGTAAATTGGTTAACAGCTGCCTGTTATGAATGAATAAATACGGTTGAGAACATGAATTGTATGGACATAAACCTGGAACAGTGAAACCTAAATTGGCCCAGTTAAAAGAGCCTGAACCCTACGGGGAATTAGGAGTAGAACTCCTGGAAAGTGAATGAAATAGAATTGGGGAAGTGAGCTGGCCCTTGAGTACGGAGTACCAAGGAAAGCGAATGTCCCCCTTTTTAGTGCAAAGCGGAGCTAGCCGCCCCAGGGACCCGGGGTTAGGACTGGCTGCTTTGTACCGACTTTTGGCCCTCGTGTACACAGTACCGAGGAGAGCTACTAGTTTAGGGAGAGCACTAGCTACCCCACGGGCCCCGGGGTTCTGCTAGCTCTCCTACACCGACTTGTTAGGCCCACTGGGCAAACCAAGGTATTTAGGCAAGGGTGCGCGGATTGTGGAGGGGCAAGACCCCTGTTTGGTTACTGTGGAGGGGCTGGACCCCTGTTACTGAGAGGGCTCTGCCCTATACTGGTTCCGTGCTGTGCTTTGGGCTCACCCGTGAACGGAAAAGACTGACCACGTGCTAGTGCGGGGTAGCTACCCGTGCGTTATTGCGCGTGCCGTAGTCACCGTTACATCTGTCAGCGACCTTGGGGTGGTTGACTGAGGGTAGGACCACCACGGGGGACTCTTCCGGCCGGGAGAGCACCACGTGTTACTTCTACTTTTCCGGAAAGATTGCAATCGAGATCGTTCCCACGAGGAACATTCAAGATCAAGAGAAGGATTTGAGAAATAAATCAATAGTGAATAAATGGAAAAGTATCATGGGAGAGAGTAAAAATATAACAGCTACTGTCCACTCTACTGCTTCTTTTAGCTTTTAGTTGCCACTCTACTCAGCGTTTCGCTGACGTGTCACCCTTGTTACCTGTTCAGGACCAGGTGTTGAGCAGCCAGAGTCAGCGGCTGCAGAGGGCGCTGGGCCTAGTAGAGCCCAATAGAGTTACCTGTAGTACCTTCTGTACTTTTCTTTCCGCTATTGTGAGTACTCCCTGTACTCTTTTTATTGTAAGCTTCATGTTATGTACTTGTTTATTTCTCTACTATTGTGGTGGTGTATACTGTAGTATTTCTTTTCTATACTGCTGTATTTTGTTACTGCTTGTTATATACATGTTGAATGTGGTTTATTTTACTACTCTTTTGGTTGCTTTCTTGTTGGACGACTGGGTCTTGGGATTAGTCGAGTCGGTTAGATTCTCGTGTCTCGTAGGGATTCGGGAATCGGGTCGTTACACTGCCTATTCACAAATTCAATAAAAATCACCGTGCACATTTTGCAGTGCATGATGTGGCGCTATTCGAGCGTCACATCTGCGCTGAAAAACGTGCACAGCTGTAGGCTGAAGGAGATTTTGGCCCTCAATTCGAGGGCCATAATTTATTTAAAATTAAAACTAAATTAAGGGAAAATGAAGTATTTACATAATACTATACAATTGTACAATTAATTTGAGATTTTAATTAGATTTACTATATAAATAAATTAACTAAAGTATACTATTTTTATACACTGATTTTGGTGTTTTATTGTTTAATTACTTATAAATTAACTACTAAATGGTCTAATTGGCCTCATACAGAATTAGAATACGTGTATAAGTATTTTATAGACATTTTTATTATATTTTTCCAAATTATTTTCTGTGTTATTTCCATTTAAATAGCAATTTTGACTATTTTGCTTATAAATTAAGTTAAAATATTATAATCAGGTATAAATATACTTTAATTAGCTTAAATTACTTAAGGTATATTAGTCTTAGTATACAGATTCAATTAACTTAATTATAACTCTAAATTACTAATTTATCTAATTTAATTTAACAACTTAGCTATAAACTTAATAAATTCATTATTTATTATGTATAAAGGATTAAATTAAGGTAAATGATTTATTTACTTATAATCTACATATGCATAGATGTATACAGTTTTATAGTTTAATTTCCTTATTTATACTATCTATTGATTTAGTTGGTTTAATAATACATATAAATTAGTTTAATTTATAGATAGTTATATAATTATTGTATATACTGTCTAAACTAAATCAGAAACCTAATTTACAGTAAATAATATATGTACATAGTTAGTTATACAGTATATAGATATATATACTACCTATTTACATATATAGCTTAGTATATAGTTTATGTCTATAGGAGTATACCTAATAAAAAAAGTAATATATATGTATATATATATATTTATTTATTTTTGGTTCTTTTGGGTGTTTTATTTTACTTTTTACTATTTTTACAAATCTTACAGAATTAGGAGATAAGAAGGGAAGAGTTGGCTGAGGAGAGAAAGAGGCATGTTTTACTGTCTTTTTAAGTTTAACCCTTTTTATCGTCTTTCATGAATGCCTTCTTTTTATACAGCATGAAATTTCGGATGTGTTTACCAATTTTAAAACATTCCTCAGTTAAGTTTCCCATTTTAAATCATGTTTGGATGGTTAGCTTTAGTTAAACTAGCTAACAGCACTTGAAAGAATTAAAAACAAGCATTCACAGAAATGAAGGAGGAATTATCTAACAAGAAAGCTTGTGTTTATAATGGAATCAAAATTTATGTGTGTTAGCTACAATTCAAAGCACATTGTACAGGGTGTTACATTAGATTCTATCTGCTACAACTTAGAACAATCAGACAGCAGCAGCAACATGGACTTTACAGATCAACCCTGCAGCAGCTCAGATCAGATTCCAGATGGTCTAACTGCTGCTGCAGTTAGTCCATTTGGGATGAAATCTGAGTTAGGAGAGAAAGAAAATGTAGCTGCAAAGTGCAGCACTTTGCTGTGACAACTGGGATTAAAATCATAAATCCAAACTGAAAAAGAAAAACTCTCTCAATCCTCATCTGACAAGGGTTTCATTTCTCAGTAAAATCACTAAATACCCTAATTCAAATGCAAAAACCCTTATCAAACTTCACTTCAGATTAAATCAACAAACGTCACTGATTTAACTCTTCATAATGCTATAGACAGCATGAAGAAAGAGTTAATTCAGTCAATTAAAGTCCTTAGTTCAAATCCTAGTTTTTGAAACCTTAATGAGTATTGAGAACTCCTTAGGTTAGGAAATCACCAAAACATCCATTCAAAACAAACTCATGGATGCAAGATCAAACTTCAAATCACTACAGTGATTCTCCTTAGTTCTGACTTGCATTCAATGCATTAAAAACTTTATCAAATCAGATCTATATATGGCTCTTCTGAGATGACTTCTGTCACCAGAAAACCTCTCAGATTCCTTGCCAACAATGAACTCAAATCAGACTTTATTCAATTTGTTAGATCAAATAGTTAAAACCAAATTGAAGGAAAAATCCTTGAAATCCAAATTATGGAGAAATCTGACAAACTGATAATTTCAATTCAATCCAGGGGCTTTTGTGACCAAGAGTGAGGTGAATGGGAAGCCCCTTAAGTGCTTCTTGATGCCAATTTCAGATCTGAGGTTAAAAACCAATTAGATCTGAAATTGGGTCAGAGTGTATGGGTGGAAAGCGAGAAACAGGTCGTGGAAAATCAGAACTGGATATGAAAGTATGGAGAGGGAGAGAATTTGAAAACATGGCTATATGAAACCTTCCCCTCTGATCTGGAATGATCAGAGGAGGTGAAGGGGGGAATTTAAAGCCTAATTCTACTACTACAGCTACTTTATCCTATAGCAAAATTAAACAATACCAGTTACATTAATTCTACTCTAAACCTACTTAACTACAGCTACAACTAATCTGCAGAATTATAAATCTATTCTAATAGGAAGAATGGGACCTATGGGTCCTTAGCCGGTGGCTAAGGAGGAAGAAGGGAGGAAGATGACTCCAGCGGAGGGAAGAGTTTGCTAGTGAGGCTCCAGGGTCGTCCTCAGGTGCTACGAAGTCCTTAGCGACGAGGAGGTCGAGAGAAGGTGATAATTTCATAGCCGGTGGCTGTGAAATCAGAGGCTTGATGGGGAGGAGGAATTGGAGGGGATGAACGATCGCTAAGAGGTGTAGGAGGGAGCGATCCCTTGCGCGCGACACCACTGAGATGCTTAAGTAGCATACTCAGTGGCTGAGATCACCGCGTAGGTGAGGATAATCAAAAGGTAACCGGCGACGAGGATGAGAGGAGCGGAGCGCGTGGCGAGCTATCTCAAAATCTGACCGTCAGATGAGACCTGGGGAAAGGGGTGATCGCACGCGCCAAATCGCGCGAAGCTTCCATTCAAATCTAACCGCAGATCATAATTATGAAAAGCAACGGATGGCTGAGATTGGCCGTATTCTTCGTTCGCTACAGTGCGTGCGAAGAGCAGTAGGCCGTTCTCTGAAATAATGGGAAAATTGTAGACTGACCCTTGCGCGAAGGGGTAGAAGATTTGCGTGCAGGCCCATAAGTGAAAAGAATTACAACAGGAAGGACCCTGTAGCCTTTCAAAAGGGTCCCTACGGCTTACAAGTAGGTCCAAAGAAGAATTTTTAAGGGCAAGAGTGTAATGTATGAAGGACTTAAGTGTAAACTACCTATTTCATAGCCTAAATGATGTCCAAATGCCTTCAAATTTTTATATGTGCTTAATTGAACATTTAAGACATTAATTATACTTCTGATTTGGCCTTTCAAACTTATTTATGTGTTCAATTGACGTATGGATCATCATTTGTGCTTTGCTTTCAGAATATTCATTTTGTGACCGAATTATGAAGTTTTAATATGGAGTAAAGGTTTTAGGTCTTTTTCATTAATTCCCACACTTAACCCTTTTTATCTGTTAATTTGATGTTGTTTTATTCAGTGTCTAGCTTAACTTCAGCTTTTTAGCCATGATGAGTAGCCACTCATCAAAAATATCTAGTCAAACTTGGTTAAACCGAAAATCTAACCTCACCATTGGATTCCTTAGGTCTAAATTAGGTTTATCCCAAAATTTGGACCTAAGTAAAGGTTGCCTTGACCAATTTTACAAAATGGTCCTCAACAATTACTTTTTGACCCTTAACTTTTTGGACTCTTGCAGATGCCCCCTAGCTTTCCCGTCATTTTCTTCAAATAGGTCCCTCTGCCACCCGCCTGCGCAGGCCATACCTCCCTCGACTTTACATGGAGGATGGCACCGCACAGACCTGGGGAGCCGGCCCCAGATTTGAAAGGAGGACTCCTTGCGTTGTCCCTTGCCGGCCACCATGCCTCTCGTGCGAACGCTCGAGAGGTATAGGTCTTTTTCCAGCCATGCCTCCGACGAGGAACCCACGTCTCCTCCTCGCGTTTCCCTCTTGGCCAGCACCTATTTATGGAACGGCAACCCCTGCTGTTGGACGTTTACGAATCGCTACGCTAATGTGTCCGGTTTTGGAAAACCTGTCATTGTAGTTCGAAAGCGAAGAATTCATGTTCAACAAATAAAATTTATACCGAAATGAATTCCGGGTCGAACACAGGGAGGCTACATTGATTTATATTCGCAATTATATATTTTTTTAGGATTTTTGATAAGCAAGGCGATATAATTACAATGGAGCTATCAGACTAAAAGAAAGAGAGAGAGAGAGAGAGAAAGAGAACATGCATTCAATATTTCAACTGTTTATATAATCAAACTAAATAAAAGTTACACTAGAAAGCGAAAAATCAATTATACTATAAAGCAGGAAAATTCTACACTAGAAAAGTTGTAAATAAGAATGGGAGAGAGAAGTTATCCTCCTCGACGATTGCTTGGAGGACGAGCCAGACGGGACGACGTCTGGACGAAAAAAAATGAAGCAGGACGAAGGACGACGAAGCAGAAGAACGGGAACGAAGCAGCACGTCGTCGTCGTCGTGGGATCCACTTCCGAAGGGGAACGAAAATTTAGACTTTATCTCGCGAGGAGCATCCCAGGTGTGGGACAAGCTTCTCTTGAGCTTTGGAGGGGTAGAGAAGAGAAAAAAGGGATGAAAATTTCGTATGGAGGGGGTCTCCTTTTATAGTTGCAAGGAGTGGGGGCAAAATGGACATTACAACTTCAAAACAATAAATGAGGGGTCTTTAGTGATGGATAAAACCGTCGCTAAAGCTCCCAACGTGGGCGTGGCTTCCGCGCCCACGCGTGTCCGCTCAGCTGCCCGCGCGCGCAACGCTTGCGCATGTTCGTCGATTCTCAGCCGTCCGATCTCGTCGATTCTCAGCCGTCCGATCGCGAGATCGGACGGCTTAAGATGCGTCTCCGCCCGCTCGTTGTGCGCCCGCCTGGTGCGTGCGATCGCGCGTTCACGCCGCGCGTTCAATCGCGCGTGAACGCTATCGGGCGCGCGCTACCATCCGATCTCCATCTGATGCTCCACGCGCCTCAATTGCCCGCGCCTTCCAGCCCCTGGCCGCGGCTCGAACCCGCTCCCGCCGCTCGTGAAAGCGCGCTCGACCGCTGCGCTATGGGGTGCGGGTGGTCGAGCGGACACTTTTAGGCACGGTCGACCACAGCCGTTGGATCAAGATCCAACGGCGGAGAGCGAGCGGGTGCGAGGCCTTTGGGGAATGCGTGCGGCCGTTTGGGCGGTCGAGATGGCGCCACGTGGCGCCATCTTGGCCGTCCATCTTATGGAAGTTGTAGATGGTGCCACGGATGTCTGATTGACTTGATTTTTGCGTCGTTGGGCTGCGATCGTCGATCCGAATTCATCCGTGCGGTCGGATTTGCCATCTGAAGTGTGGATTTTCACCATCCTGGCCCTTGATCTTCTAGGGTTCCCCGGTCACTATCTGATGTTACGGATGTCTGATTAGGGCGATCTTGGAGTCGTTGAACTCCAATCGTCGCCCTGATCACATCTATACGGTTGGATTTTTTATTCGAGGCCCCGATAAAATGTTTGCCCTGTCCACGCACATAAAAGGAAACAGTTAACCTCCATTTTATTCAAACTACTCTAAATGCAAGATGATGCATGTTATGCAATATTTATATCATGAAATGCAATCCTATGCTTAAGAACATGCATAAATAGACATTTTAAGTAGTGTAAATGTGTTTACATCATACCCCCATGCCTATCGTTTGCTAGTCACTTGCAAAAACTATATGCTATTTATAAAAGAATTAGGTTGGATTTTTTGGACCTAAGTATTTTCAATCATTAAGAAATTGTCTACTTAGGAACTGAACTTTCAAAGACACAATAGTGCCCGGGTATCAGCCAAAATGCAGATCGCCTCAAGCCCTCGCCTTATTCAAAGAAAAATTTCTTTTTCTCTTTTTACTCTTTTCTAATTTTTTTTGGATTTTCAAATTTTAGGGTTTAAGAGTGGCTTTCTACGGCCATTCAACTCTCCCAAGATTTGATGAGAACCCTAAGTTTTAAGCATCTTATTGTGATTGTGATAGACTCGTTGACCGGCAATTAAAATGGATTTTGGATTTCTACGCCTCTAGGTGACCTCAAAAAGAATTCTGCCTAAAGGTGTATCTTTACAACCGGTAGTTTTCTCCCTACTTTTATTTTTTTACGGGGTCAACACAAGGGTGAATCCAGTGTATATCTCCCCTGTTTATTCTACTTCTCCGCTACTTCCTAAGTGTTTTGGGAATTTTTAGTGCATTTACTGAGCTAGGTTTTGGATAACTAGTCTATGAGCTGTTACGACCGACAACTTGCCAGCCATACTTGTGCGGGGAAGTGTGGCTTATTTCTTTTTATTCTTTTCTCCTTTTCTTTTTGATTTTTTTATTTTTAAGTAGGTGGCTTCCCTGGTCTAAGATTTACCTAAAGGCAGCAAAAAGAGAAAGGTCCAGTGACTGGGCTCTGGACAACCTACCTTTGGGCTGTTACCCAAGATAACTTGCAAGCCATATCACCCTAGAAGGTTCATTAACTACACAAATTCCGTTAGAATCGTCGAACAACGAGTCAGTGCAAAGAAAGTGTGTAGATGCTTAAAACTCAGAAATTCCCTCAAATCAGAGGGTGGGTTGATAAGTCGTGTACTTATCACCCAAACTTTTTTATTCCAATTATAATAGAATTAAGATGGCGAGGACTCAAAGACAAATCCATATTTTAGTGGATACACAGGCTAACTAAGTCCAAAGACCTGAAGAGTCTTTGTGTTCAGATCCTAATGTAAAATTTCTTAGGACTGAAAAGTCCTAACGTCCAACTAATCCTTCCTAATAATTTTTTTTTAAAATAAGAAGAGAAAAACAATTTGTATATATTTCACAAAGTTGACCAAATAATTCAAAAATGAATCCACCCCCCCATGCCTAGCTGAGCAATGTCCTCATTGAAAAAGAGACATGAAAGAAAGGGTAGAATATGAAAGATATCACCTGGATATGAAGCTCGTATCAGCCTTTTGTCATATGTATAACTGCTGAGTTTAATGCCGTCAGCTAGGCGAAGTCTAGCCAAAGAAGTCACAGAATGGCTAGAGCAACAGAGTCTGAGATGGGTTTTGGAAGATTACGGTCAACAACAGGCTTTAAACGTTGACCGTTGACTTTAAAGGTGTTACCCGTCTTTGGGTCAGAAATCTGAACGGCACCATTTGAAAAAATCTGATCAATTATGAATGGGCCATTCCATTTAGATCTAAGTTTACCAGGAAAGAGCTTAAGTTTAGAATCGAATAACCAGACCTTTTGGTTTGGCTCAAAGCTCTTGCGGGAAATCAATTGATCATGTAGAGCTTTGGTCCGAGCCTTGTAGATCTTGGCATTCTCATAAGCATCATTTCTAAGCTCCTCCAACTCAGATAGTTGGAGTTTCCTGGTCTTCCCAGCTAGATTCAGATCTAAATTGCATTGTTTAATTGCCTAGAATGCCCTGTGTTCAATCTCTATGGGTAGATGGCATGCCTTTCCATACACCAAACGGAATGGAGACATGCCGATGGGCATTTTATACGTCGTACGGTAGGCCCAAAGAGCGTCCTCAAGCTTTTGAGTCCAATCCTTGCGATCAGGCCTAACCGTTTTTTCAGAATGTTCTTGATCTCTCGATTGGAGATCTCGGCTTGTCCATTCGTCTGGGGATGGTAAGGTGTGGAAATACGATAATTAACCCCGTATTTGGCCAATAAATTTTGGAATTGGGCATTAGTAAAATGAGTGCCACCATCACTGATGATAGCCCTTGGAATCCCGAACCTACTGAAGATATTGTTCTTGACAAAATTAATGACCACCTTGTGGTCATTGGTTCGGGTGGGAATCGCCTCAATTCATTTGGACACATAATCAACAGCAATAAGAATATACTGATGTCCAAATGAAGAGATAAAGGGTCCCATGAAATCGATGCCCCAAATGAAGAATAGGGTTTAGGGGCATCATGTCTCTCTTAGTTATGTTCCCGAGTGACTGACATCGAGAACATGACCTTGAGAAGTCCTGGGCATCCTTGAATAAAGACGACCAATAGAAGCCAGATTGCAAGATTTTTGCAGCCGTCTTTCTCCCGGAGAAATGTCCACCACACCCAGATGCATGGCAGAACTCGAGTATACTGTTGAATTCATTCTCCGGTATGCATCGGCAAATAATCTGATCAAAGCCAATGCGATACAGTTCAGGGGCCTCCTAAAAGTAGTATTTGGCCTCAGATTTGAGTCTATCCCATTGTTGCTTGGTCCAATCCTGGGGGATTTGACCAACGGCCAAATAGTTAACAATGTCAGCAAACCATGGGGTGTGGACACCTAAAACTGTAAGAATGGTTTCGTTCGGAAAAGTGTCAGCAATCGGAATGTCCGGACAAGAAGAATCACCTAGGAGTCTCGACAAATGATCCGCTACCACATTTTGTACCCTGGCTTTATCCTTAATTTCAAGATCAAATTCTTGAAGAAGAATCCAACGAATAAGCCAGGGTTTAGCATCCTTTTTAGCCAAGAGATGTCTCAAGGTCGAGTGGTCGGTATAAACGATAACATGAGACCCTAAGAGATAAGCCCTGAATTTTTCCAAAGCAAATACTACAGCTAGTAATTCCTTCTCAGTAACAGTGTAATTCCTCTGGGCTTCATCCAGAGTTTTACTAGCGTAGTAAATGACAGAGGGCTTTCGATCAATTTTCTGACCCAGGACAGCCCCGACTGCGTAATCAGAAGCGTCGGTCATGATCTCAAATGGGGCTGTCCAAATTGGTGGTTGCAAAATTGGAGCACAGGTGACTACCGTTTTTAGGAAATCAAATGCCTTTCGGCATGATTCGTCAAAAACAAACGACGTTTCTTTGGCAAGAAGATTGCTCAAAGGACGGGCAACCTTCGAGAAATCCTTGATGAATCTTCGATAAAATCCCACATGGCCAAGAAATTATCTGATTTGTTTAACAAATGTGGGAGGAGGAAGTTTAGCGATAGCATCAACCTTAGCTTTGTCTACTTCAATTCCCCATTCAGAGATTACATGACCCAAAACGATGCCCTCTTGGGTCATGAAATGGCTATTTTCCCAGCTAAGGACCAGTCGTGTCTTGATACATCGCTTAATAATCATTTCCAAATTAGCCAAACAAGAGTCAAATGATTCCCCGAAAATAAAGAAATCATCCATGAAGACTTCCATAAACTCTCCCACCATGTCGGAAAATATGGCTAGCATACACCTTTGAAAAGTCGCAGGTGCATTGCATAGCCCGAAAGGCATCCTACGAAAAGCAAAGGTTCCGTAGGGACAGGTGAAAGTAGTTTTTTCCTGATCCTCGGGATGGATAGGAACTTGGTTGTATCCCGAGTAGCCATCAAGAAAATAGAAGTACTTCTGCCCAGCTAATTTTTCCAAGATTTGATCAATGAAGGGCAAGGGAAAATGATCCTTTTTAGTGGCTGTGTTCAACTTCCTGTAATCAATACAAACTCTCCAAGAGGAAGCTGAATGAGTTGTGACAGATTCTCCTCTCTCATTAGTCACAACAGTAATCCCAGCTTTCTTTGGAATAATCTGAACGGGACTTCCCTAGGGACTGTCAGAGATTGGATAAATAATTCCTACATCGAGCCACTTGATGATTTCCTTTTTGACCACTTCTCGCATATTTGGATTCAATCTCCTCTGCATCTGGCGAGAAGGGCGGGATCCATCTTCCAAAAATATTCTATGATTACAGTAAGATGGCTCGATCCCCTGAGGTCATGAATGGTCCAACCAATTGCCTCCTTATGTTCCTTTAGGACCTTAATCAATTTAATCTCTTGCTCCTTTGTCAATTTAGCACTAATAATCACAGGGAGCGTATTCTACGGTCCTAAAAATTGATATTTTAAATTCTCGGGCAATGGTTTCAATTCAAGCTGGAGTGGGGTAATGATTGATGGTAGGGTAGATGCTGAAGATTCAACAAGAGGAAGAGGTTTTGAGTGAACAAAATCAGTAACCTCTTCCGAAGATGTCAAGTCAGAGGGTTGCGAGTCAAATTCATCAACCAAAGAGGAACTTTCAATTAAAGAAACTGTCAAACAAGTTTCAATATTAACATTATCCTCATCAAGTTCCTCAATAAATCCACAATTCTCAAATTTATTGATCGCCTTAAAAATATCCAATTTCATTCGTTGGTCCCCAAAGGCGATTTCCATGCTATCGCTTTCACAATTAATGTTGGCCTTTGCGGTAGTCAGGAACGGACGCCCCAGAATGATGGGCGTGTTCCTCAGATTATCTGGTACATCCATGTCAAGGACAAGGAAATCTACAGGAAAATAGAAATCCTTGACCTTAACTATAACATCTTCAATAACGCCTCGCGGGTTTGTGAACGAACGGTCTGCTAACTGTAGCGTTACTGAAGTTGGACGAAGTTCACCTAACCCAAACTTCTCATAAAGAGAAGTCAGAATTAGGTTGATGGATGCACCGAGATCCAAAAGTGCTTTATCAAATGTGTAATCTCCGATAACATAAGAAATCAAAGGAGTACCAGGATCTCTCTTTTTCTGAGAGAGGTAGTGCAGGATAACAGAACTAGCCTGCTCGACTTACGCTTTTGTGCACATAATTCTTTTAAAAATCTTACGTAAGCCGGTATGTGCTTGATAGCATCAAGGAGCGGGATATTGATCTCAACATTCTTAAATAAATTTAGAAGCTCCTCATTACTATCAACATACTTCTTCTTTGCTTTGGTTAAGGCTTCAGGAAAAGGAACATGAGTCAGATCTTTGGAATCAGGTTCCTGAGCCTTGATTTCTCCTCTAGAATTCTCCTCTCTCTCCTCAGATTCTTTAGGATTCAAAAGATCAGAATAGTGTGGTTGTGGATCCTGAGTCTTCTTACCACTCCTTAAAGTTACAGAATTTGTAGAAACGTAAGAATTTGGGTCTTGGGGAGGATTAGGAAAGATTGGAGGGGCTTGATTGACCATGAATTGTTGATTTGCAGAAGAAGAAGACGAGCAACCCTGCTCAACCACCTGAGCATGTGCGTGCGGGTCCCTTTGATTTTTGTACCCTTGGGCTTGATTGCCCGAATTCATAATGTTTCGCGGGTTGGGTACGGGTTGGGATGGTAGAGATCCGGGTTGACGAGAGTTAGCAATGAGCCTGGATTGCAAGTTCTCCAGCGAGTTTTTCATTTGCTGCATGAGCTGGAGCATAGATCCTTGCATCTCTACCATTTGATGGTTCAAATCAGCCTGCCCTGCGGGTTGACGGGCATTCCAAGCTGGCTGATTGACCTGATTTGGAGGCAACTGAGTATATACTTGACCCTGACCCATTGGTCGTTGCGAAGCATAGTTGCCGGGTCAGAATTGGGTCTGTTGCCCCAGATTTTTCCAAGAGAAGTTAGGGTGGTTTCTCCAACTTGGATTATAGGCATTCGAGTAGGGGTTGGATCTAACATTCTCTTGTACAGCACAGACATCCTCATAGGGTGAGGATGGAGAGAAAGAAAGGGAAGGATCAGAAAAACTGGGATCAAAGGCCCCAGTTGGGAACCCATGGGGTTCCGAAAAATGCTGACTCATAGGTTGAGTCGCATCGAGTTGATTCACGAACTCCTGTCCAGAAGGAGCTCGTGAGGAATGGAATCCCAAATTTTGGGATTGAGTGGATTGAGGGTTGTTAACAGAATTGCCAGCCATCCATTCTTCCATTCTTTTAGCAACCAAGTCCACCTTATCAAGTTTATTACAAATCAATTCCATATCAAATGAATAAGAGTCATGGACTTCATTGACATTTGATCTGGGTTGCTGGGACCGGTTAAAAGTATCCATGGAGGCATGATTAATTGAATTCTCACTCATTTCCTCAAATAAATCATGTGCACTATCTACATCTTTATTGAGGAATTGCCTCCACAAGAAGCATCCACATGGTTTTTGAGTTGCTCATTCAACCCATGGTAGAAGATCTGCACGAGTTGCCATTTCGACACCTCATGGTGTGGACACCTCCGCAATAAGTTCTGGAATCTCTCCCAGGCCACATGAAACTGCTCCCTCGGCTGCTGGGTAAAGGTAGTGATTGCCCATCTCAAAGCATTGGTACGACCGACTAGGAAGAATTTCTTCAGAAAGGCCAATTTCAACTCATTCCAAGTTGTAATTGGTCTTCCTATTGTCCTATACCAATGTGCGGCTTTATCCCTAAGAGAGTGGGGGAAGAGCCTCATGATCATTTGCTCCTCGTTAACGTTTCGAGCCTTGGTGGTCTGGACCAAAGTGGTCAAATCTTCCAAGTGCTGAAACAGATCTTCGGAGCCAAGCCCATGATAAAGTTTAATCAGGCTTAACACCTGGGGCTTGATTTCTACGTCACCGGCTGGAATCTGGACGCCGGGACGTTCCCTGTAATTTGAAGGATCATAAAAATCCTTTAAGGGCTGAGCGCCTTGCATTCTCTGGAACCATTCCTGCATTCTCTGCATTTGTTCCAGCTGCCTTCTAAATTCTTCCAGTGGATTTCGAAGCATAGGAGGCTATTGTTCGGCCATGGGATCAAATTGACCAAAATCTAACTTGCGCCTCCTAGAATGTTCTAACGGTCCTTCCAATCGAGGATTCAATGACCGTCTTCCCAGCATAAACTTGGAGAAGGTCGGAAGGACTGGGGATAGGGACCCTGCAGCACAAGAAAACAAGGCTGTCCTTAAGTGGGGTAGCCTAAGGATCTACTAACTCCCAAAACCAGCCTTAAGACTGTAAGTGATTTACTCTACTTGCGTCTGTTTAATCCAACCAGTTAGAAGGAGGGACTAGGGAGAAGGTTCTTCCCTTGGCTTTCGCCGCCGGTTCCTAGTGTACCCCCCAGCCGTGGTCGTTTGACGCTACCCCCTAACTAGACATCAGATTAATCAGTACAAGTAAGTTAATCAAAAACAATCTCAGACTAGGCCCTAAAGAGCGAATCAAACCTTAAGGCCAACGTCTACTCAATTTTATTAAGGCCTGGGATTGTGGTGCTTATGGAATGTGATGGGCCCTTACAATGGGTTGTGCCCTTAATGATTGATTGAGATTTGTGTAAGTGCGCGTACAACTAGGGTTTTCAAGCAAGATTATTGATAATGCGTGAATTTTAATGTTCAAATCTTGCTTAAGTAGCTCTTAGGGTTTCAAATTAGGTGAATTGCAATCAAGTTTCTAGGCAAACAAAGTTGTAAAACACGGGTGAAAATTATTTTCCTTTAAAATCAGAAAGAAAGTGGAGTGCCTGGAATATACCTAGATTGAAAACCCTAAGGAGGAGCTACTTGATGAGTTGATTTTAAATAAAGTGGTGCGGCCCAAACAACTCAAACAATTGGCCACAAATGCACCACTAAGTTAGGCACTCAAAAGTGGTTAACCTAGAATGATTTCTACTCTGTTATGTGTTGCTTTGTGTGTACCGATTCCACAGATCAGAATCCGGTTGAGTAGAATACAAATCAAGTTGATCAAGTGCCTTGAATGTGGGTGTGTGTTGTGTGTTTGTTGGAAATTATCCCACAAGATAATCTTTTTGTTATTTTTTTATGAATGAGGGTGGAATGAATGTGAGTGAAAATCCAAACAACCAATCTATTCCTAGGATTTATGCAAACACCTAGGTTAATTGGGATTTGGATTTAATGTGGCGAATGAAATCTATGGAGGGGGTAAGAATGGGGGAGCACTTACAGTTGATTTCAACTGCACTTTACTCCAGTCTACCTCTTGTTGATTCCTTGATGGAGGTCTCCGCAAAACAATAGACACAAGAGAAAGCTAGTTAGAAAACAACATAAAGTGCAAGAAATGCGAAGAAAAGATCGGAAATCGTTGCCTCCCCGGCAACGGCGCCAAAATGTTGGACGTTTACGAATCGCTACGCTAACGTGTCCGATTTTGGAAAACCTATCGTTGTAGTTCGAAAGCGAAGAATTCGTGTTCAACAAATAAAATTTATACCAAAATGAATTCCGGGTCTAACACAGGGAGGCTACGTTGATCTATATTCTCAATTATATATTTTTTTTGGATTTTTGATAAGCAAGGAGATATAATTACAATGAAGCTATCACTCTAAAAGAAAGAGAGAGAGAGAGAGAGAAAGAGAACATGCATTCAATATTTCAATTGTTTATATAATCAAATTAAATAAAAGTTACACTAGAAAGCGGAAAATCAATTACACTATAAAGCAGGAAAATTCTACACTAGAAAAGCTGTAAATAAGAATGGGAGAGAGAAGTTATTCTCCTCGACGATTGCTTGGAGGACGAGCTGGACAGGACGACGTCTGGACGAAGGAGAACGAAGCAGGATGAAGGAGGATGAAGCAGAAGAACGGGAACGAAGTAGCACGCCGTCGTCGTCGCAGGATCCACTTCCGAAGGGGAACGAAAATTTAGACTTTATCTCGCGAGGAGCATCCCGGGTGTGGGACAAGCTTCTCTTGAGCTTTAGAGGGGTAGAGAAGAGAAGGAAGGGATGAAAATTTCGTATGGAGGGGGTCTCCTTTTATAGTTGCAAGGAGTGGGGGCAAAATGGACATTACAACTTCAAAACAATAAATGAGTGGTCTTTTGTGATGGATAAAACCGTCGCTAAAGCCCCCAACGTGGGAGAAGCTTCTGCGCCCACGCGCGCCCGCTCAGCTGCCCGCGCGTGCAACGCATGCGCACGTTCGTCGATTCTCAGCCGTCCGATCGCGAGATCGGACGGCTTAAGATGCGTCTCCGCCCGCTCGTTGTGCGCCCGCCTGGTGCGTGCGATCGCGTGTTCACGCCGCGCGTTCAATCGCGTGTGAACGCTATTGGGCGCGCGCGACCATCCGATCTCCATCTGACGCTCCACGCGCCTCAATTGCCCGCGCCTTCCAGCCCCTCGCTGCGGCTCGAACCCGCGCCCGCCGCTCGCGAAAGCGCGCTCGATCGCTGTGCTATGGGGCGCGGATGGTCGAGCGGACACTTTTAGGCGCAGTCGACCACAACCATTTGATCAAGATCCAATGGCGGAGAGCGAGCGGGTGCGGGGCCTTTGTGGAATGCGTGCGGCCGTTTCGACGGTCGAGATGGCGCCACGTGGCACCATCTTGGCCATCCATCTTATGGAAGTTGTAGATGGTGCCACGGATGTCGGATTGACTTGATTTTTGCGTCGTTGGGCTGCGATCGTCGATCCGAATTCATCCGTGTGGTCAGATTTGTCATCTGAAGTGCGGATTTTCACCATCCTGGCCCTTGATCTTCTAGGGTTCCCCGGTCACTATCTGATGCTATGGATGTCTGATTGGAGCGATCTTAGAGTCGTTGAACTCCAATCGTTGCCCTGATCACATCCATACGGTTGGATTTTTGATCCGAGGCCCCAATAAAATGTTTGCCCTATCCACGCACATAAAAAGAGACAATTAACCTCCATTTTATTCAAACTACTCTAAATGCAAGATGATGCATGTTATGCAATATTTATATCATGAAATGCAATCCTATGCTTAAGAACATGCATAAATAGATATTTTAAGTAGTGTAAATGTGTTTACATCACCTGCCGCTTCCTTCAAGCCTATTTTGGCCAAGGAAATCCCTCAATTTTCGTCTCCTCCTCCTCCGGCCATTCGCCCGCAGGCTCCGACGACCCTCCTCCTCCTCTCTCGTCGCCCTGCCACCATACCAGTGGCAGGGTTACCTCTGCAGTCGTTCGCCACACCTTGCTATACCAGCAGGCGCCCTCTTGCCCCTCTTCCTCGTCGCCGTCTTCTCCCCTAGGCACTGTCTTCTCCGGTGACAGCGGGTACAACCAGCTGCCAACTCTTCCCCTTTTGTCCACTTAGCTAGGTCAGACTTACTCCTCTCTTTCCCCTTTTCATTTTCCCCCTTTCAATTTTTACTATCACGCATCGACCATCACACGCCACCGCCACCTTCTCCACCTCTGGCAGACCACCAACGAGGCGCAGCCACCACATCACAACTCCGCACGCCTCGCCAGACACCCCATGAGCTCCGCCGCAACTCACTGATCACAACCCCCCTTCCCATTCACCGCCACACATTCCCAACACGCCCCCCAAACAAACCCACCTGCACAGCCACAGGGTGACCTAGGCACGCACGCCCAGGCCACCCTGCGCCACTCTGAGCACCGGGCCATCTTTGCCGTGCTCCGGCGAACCTCCCTGAACGATTTGACATGGCCAAAAGACCGTGCTATTGATTTTAGGGTCAGGTCGCCCTCCGCCATTATCGTTGAGCTTGAAGCAAGCTTCAAGCCGCTCCAGGTTGCGCTCGACTCCATGAGAGACCCTCAGGTGGTGCGGGTTTGAGGCACGCATGCACCCAGACTTCAAGTGGAATCGAGAGACTCCACACCTGCTGCAATTGCGAAGCTCACTCTGCGGGTGCGTGCGAGAAGCAGGTGGGACATTTAGTCCCACCTCAGAAGCTGATGAGCGGGCGCATACACATAAATTGAAATTGTGTTTCAGGCTTATCGCCTCGGAACACATAGGGGTGAGGTCCCTCGCCCTCACTCACCCGGCCTCATCCGCGACTATCCCCCGTGGACCTGGCACCCGGATTCGACTAACCTTGCTTGTGCACACCTCGCACACCTGGTCTCGGGGGCGTCACCCGACCCGCATACCTGATTAAGGCTCTGAGAGAGCGAACCCTGGAGTGAATTTGAGAGAGAGAGACGTGGGGAGGCAGCTGCGGCCAGAGAGAAAGAAGAGAAGGCGAGTAGCAGAGTAAGCAAATGAGGGGGAAGAAGATGGCACTGTAGCTGCAGAGAAGCTGAGGCAGAAGGAGAAAGAAGGAAGAAGAAGAAGGCCAGAGAAGAAAGAAGTTAGGAGAGAAGGCGTGCAGCAGAGATAGCAAAGAAGAAGAAGAAGAACCAGTAGCAGAAGCATTGTAGCAAGAAGCATTTAAGGCATCTGACCCTTGGAGTCAGACATCTGAAAAGAGAGAGAGAAAGGAAGACGAAAGGAGAAAGAGAGAGAAGAAAAGAAGAGACAAATTTTTCCTTTCTTTAATCTTTTTTGTAAAACAGTATATATTGTAAATTGTGATTTTTTTTTATGCTTCTAGTATCAAGTGTTGCTCCTTGAGTTCGACCTCGGAGATTTTCTATTTTCGAGTAATAAAATACAAATACAAACCGGTCCACGACCAGTTTCCTTGTTTTCTGATTAAACTTTGAACTCTTAATCTTTGCTATAGCAGTCATACTATCACAATGCAAAGATATCGCAGGAATTGTCTTATTCACCATAAGGATTTCTGTAAGAAGTCCCTTTAGCCATTTAGCCTCAATTCTAGTGGTGTACAAAGCACATAGTTCAGCCTCAAAGGAAGACAGGGCTAAAATGGTCTGTTTTGCAGATCGTCAGGAGATTGCACCACCTCCAAGGGTAAAGGCATATCTTGTAACACCATTACTCCTGAAATCCTCCATTTGACCGATCCAACTTGCATCACTATATCCTTCCAAAACTGAAGGATATTTACCATAATGCAAATTAAGGGACATGGTTCCCTTTAAGTACGTAAGTACTTGGTCTAAGGCATCCAAATGAGTATGATCAGGATAACTTGTGTATCTACTCAACTTAGACACGGAAAAAGAAATATTCAGTCTAGTACAGTTAGCCAAATACATCAAGCTTCCCATAATATGTGAATATCTTAGTTGTGAAATAGGCATTTCACTTTTGTTCTTATAGAGAGTTTTTGATGAATCAAAAGGAGTGCTTACAGCCTTGAAATCTTCATAGCCAAGCTTCTCCAGAACCTTCTCAACATAATGAAATTGAGAAATAGCTATCCCCTTTGCTGACCGAATCAGTTTGAGGCCTAAGATCACATTTGCAACACCCATATCTTTCACCTCAAACTTACTACTCAAGAACAACTTAGTTTCATTCACAATTCTAATGTCTGATCCAAACAATAATATATTATCTACATAAAGGCATAGTACAATATACATATCACCTTTAATCATAGAGTAGACACACCTGTCAAATTTGTGACCTACAAAGTCAAAAGATAGTATAGTCTTATCAAACTTTTCATGTCATTGCTTGGGTGCTTGTTTCAAACCATAAAGAGATTTAACAAGCTTACAAACCTTTTTCTCATTCGCAGGAGCTACAAATCCCTCAGGCTGATCCGTATAGATCTCCTCCTCAAGATTGCCATGAAGAAAGGCAGTCTTTGCATCCATTTGGTGGATAGTGAGATCATAAATAGAAGCCAATGCAGTAAGCATCTGGATAGTAATTATCCTAGTTACTGGAGAATATGTATCGAAATAATCAATTCCATCCATTTGCTTGAATCCCTTAGCAATAAGTCTAGCTTTGTATTTTTCAATAGATTCGTCAGGCCTGAGTTTTCTCTTAAACACCCACTTGTACCTACTAGTAGAACACCCTGGAGGTAAATCAACCAATTCCCAAGTGCCATTAGAGATGATTGAGTGCATCTCATTCTTAATGACATCTTTCCAATGCTTAGCTTCAGAAGAAGCTATAGCATCACAATAAGTGGGGGGATCGTTCTCGATTTGGTAAGTAATAAAATCACTTCCCAAATCCTTGGCAATTCTTGGTCTTTTACTTCTCCTAGGTTCAGACTCTTCTACTTGATTAGGTTCAGAATGTGAGGAGCTAGCCCCTACATTAGACATCCTTTCCACTTGATCAGGAATATAACCAGATGTGGTGGCTAGATCATTTGAAGTCACATTTTGAGGTAATCTAGTCTTCATAGGGAAGACATCTTCAAAAAATGTAGCATTGCGAAGCTCAACAATAGTGTTGACATCTATGCCTGAAATATCAGATTTTATAATAAAAAATCTATAGGCATAACTATTATCAACGTAACTCAAAAAGACCGCATCAACTATCTTAGGTTCAAGCTTCTTTCTTTTGTGTTTTAGGACAACCAATTTTGCAAGGCAACCCCACACTTTAAGGTATTTTAAACTTGGTTTCCTGCTACTCCAAATCTCAAATGGACTACTTTCCTTATGCTTGAGGGGAACTCTATTCAGAATATGGCATGCCGTATTCAAAGCTTCCCCCCACATGTAAGTAGGTAATCCTGAACTTTGTAAGAGAGCATTGACCATGTCAGTTAGGGTACTATTCTTTCACTCTACTATCTCATTAGATTGAAGGGAATATGGGGCTGCCACTTCATAAACTATATTAAAAGCTTGGCACTGTTTATCAAATAAATTGGACGTATATTTCCCTCCTCTATCTGACTTCAATCTCTTAAGAGTTTTCTCAATTTGAATTTTTGCTTCTTTCTTAAAGATGAGGAATTTACTTAATATCTCATCCTTAGACTTAAGCAAATACACATAGCAGTATCTGCTACTGTCAGCTATAAAGGTGATCAAATACTTTTTCTTGTCCTTAGTCAACACACCGTTAAAGTCACAGATATCCGTGTGTATCAAATCTAGAACCTCAGTATCTCCAGTAATAGAGTGAAAAAGGCTTCTTAGTTTGTTTAGCCTGCACACATATCTCGTATTTCTTAGTTTTATTTATGGTGTGTTCAAGAATCATATTTAATTTCATCATTCTTTTTAAAAAATTGAAATTTACATGATCTAACCTACCATGCTATATATCACAAGATTCAATATTATTGCAAATAGATTGAATTGAATAAAAACTAACATTATTTAGAGCATTTCTAGATGAAACATCCACATCATATCTCACTCTAAATAATATATCAAATTTTGTTAAATACCCCTTTCCATAAAATATTCCATGTCTCAAAATAACTTTATTACATTTAAAGTTTAACTCAAAACCTTTTCTAACTAACAAGGAATCAGAAAGAATATTCTTTTTCATAGTCTCGCCATTGCAGGTCTGATAAGAAGAAAGAAATGATCTATCAATACAAATATGTACATTGACTCTAGTATCCACGAGTCATTCAGTAAGATCGTGAATAACATAAAGTTCAGGTTTTATTAAGACATACCCATCGCTAGCCCCGGCTTTCTCGGTGATCACATTCACCTGAAGATTCCTGTCTGTGGTCTTCTGTTGAGCTTTATTAGAAGGACAATCCTTCCTCTAATGCTCAGCCTACCCACAGTGCCAGTATGGTTTGTTCTTGGATTTCTTCTGGATCTTGGATTTGGTCTTTGTTTTGTTTTCATTGTTCTTATCTTTATTCTCCTTACCCTTAGATGTCATGACATTCACCTTAGACTCCACAGGCATTATAGGTTTCTGTTTTCTACGCTCTTCCTTAATAGCAATGGCCATCATCAAGTCATCAAGAGAAATCTTTCCCTTCCAATGCTTGAGAGTCATCCCGAAGTCCTCCCAAGATTTAGGAAATTTCACAATGATAGACATAACTTGAAACTTCTCAGGAAGCTTCATTTCAGCCTCTGTCATGGAGCAATAACAGAAATTCGTGTGCCTGCTCCGATATCGATTTATCCTCAGCCATTTGGAATTTAAGGAGTTTTGTGACAGAGTATTTTTCAATGCCAAAGTCCCCGGTATTATACTTCTTGTTGAACTCCTCCTATAGCCCCTTCGCAGTGGATGTGGATGTGTTGTACACATCGAACAGCACATTGGACAATGCCAATAAGATGCAACCATGACAAATATGATTGTACTCATTCCACACATCTACCACCTTTTGGCCTTTAGTAGTGGGTTTTTCCTTGTCCAAAATCGGGCAATCGATTTCCAACATCGAGATCAAATCAATGGTAGTCAACAAAATTCTTATGCGTTGTTGCCAATGCTTGAAATTTTGCCCACCAAATTTCTCGGGCATACCAGATAAGTTTACACGTGATTTAAAAGTCATTTCCGACATTCCAAATATTTTAGATCTGTGTGATACCTTCTCTAAGATTGTCAAAATGAACGCATATAGGAAATAAATAAATAAAAACATATGCATTTCCAACGTTTTCGCATAGATAAAAAATATTAAATCAAGTAAGTCAAACATGATTTGGCAAGATCTAGAATAAAATAAAGAAAAAATAACATGCAATAATATAAATAAAAAAAATGAGAAGAGATTAGATTTTACTTTAATCGAAGCGCCCATTAAGGACTTCCCTTATAGAAGGTATCGCCCCCCATAATACCAATGCGTTGGGGTCTGATGAACTCCTCTCAGGATACTATGATCCACCTCCAAGATTCAACGCACTCCGATCTGGAACGTCTTAGAAAACAACCTCAAGAGAACGAAGCCAAGGCAATTTGGTTTCCAACCAAATTCCTTATTAATCCACCAACTGAATGTTTGATCAACTAAAAATTTCTCGTGGATCTCTCAATCTCCTTGTGTAAGATCGACAAAAGTGCTTGGAGATTTTTGTACTAATTTTACGTCGAAAATGCACCAATAAAGAAAGATAAGAATGAGAGGAAGAGGGAGAGAGTGGAGAGAGTTTTTCTTCTCTTGTTGTGTATCAAATGAGAGCCCAAACCAATTGATCGATCAAGCTAAATTCATTGATCAACCAAAATAATTGGTCGACTAATTTTATATTTTGGTCGACCAATACAGGTCAAAATCGTGAGATTAAAAATCCGTAGTAAAAGGAGTCCAAGTTCCAAATTGATTCTTACTCGAGTCCGAGCCCGAGCCAGAGGCGGGGCGGGGCGGGCGTGCATGTGTGTGTGGTCCCCAACCCAACCTCTTACTCTTTGCTACATAAGGCATAGGAGGCAAAAACCTTTTACACATATCAAGAGATTTGTCTACTTTCAGTGTGAGACTAAAAGTCTCTCCAAAATCTTACTGATTTCAATATGAATTTTCACATCATCATTTAACAATTCCAACATAATTAATATAATTACATTCTCAAATCCAATATTATATAATTGAGACTTACATTTACAATCTCAGACATCAAGGTTGCAATTTATGGCTCGAAAATATTACATATGATTTGGTTGCGTGGATTTTAAATTGCCTCCCATATCTATCGGACATTATGATTAATTGCTATTGTTAAAAGTCCCATGGTATTCAATATTTTGACATCCTCTAACCACATACAGCCTTTATGTAACGTCCAAAAGGAGATTTCAAGAAATTAGAACTGAGAAGTAACTCGTCTGGAGATGCACATGTACCTGTAAATGCTACGATCTACGCTGACGTCGGACCAATGTAAACATTAATTTAATAGAGCCAATCTTGCCACTTGCTGAAGAGAAGAAATAAAAATAAAAGAAGAAGAGAAAGGGGAAAAACGTTAGAACTCTACTTCAGCATGATGTTAATTATAACATCATTTTAACGATCTAAAATTTCATTTGAATAAATTAATAAAAAATCAGTCATCTTTTATATATCAATTCTTTGGATGATGTAAGAATAACAACTTGAATTTGAATTTCTCATGTTGGAGTCAGGAATCTCAACTGTTTGATGAACATTGGTGTAACATCCTTATTGTAGCACTTGTCTTTCAGAACAAGTGTGATGTTATATATAGCATCAATGTTGTGATATTATAGCAAATGTGCTATGACATTATTGTATATGGTACTTAACTCATACCTGGCACTTCTTACGGATTAAAAGTAAGAATTTGGAAGTAACAAACTAATAATTATAATATGGAACGAATAAGGAAGAAAAAGGTAATCGATATCATTACAGTTATTTAGAAAAATAACAATGTAACTAAATGTCTTCATCAAACCCTAAAACAAATAATAAGAGATAAGAGATGCCTCTAACTAAGGGGGCAATGGCAAAGATTTAAACTATTACGTGTTAGGGCAACGATGTATGGCTGGTCAACCTTAGGTCCACTACTTGGTTGGCAGATCAGTTCGTTAACAGGCGGTTTAACGTGTGTTAGATATATGACACTACCGAATGGTTAAGAAGAATTAGACCTCGCTTTTTTTGTATTTTTCTAAGAGAAGATAACCTACCAAAGGGAACGAAAAAGTTACAAAGAATGCAGTCTCGCAAGAAAAAGGAAAAAAATCAGATAAATTATATGTCTCACAAATTAAGAGTGGGAGTAGGAATGTTCTCTCAAAGTGGGAAGAACATAACAAAATACAAATAAAAAAAAAAAGAAGCATTCGAGCAGCAAATTCGTAACAAACTCAAGAATATGCTCCACACAACTAAAAACGACTGTTGCATGAACAAAGATCTAGACGATCCACATAAATGAGTGATAATGACCAAGAAGCAAGTAAACAGATTCGATCGTATGAAATTTGGCTTCAAGCATTGTCCTGAAGAGAATAACTTAGCAACAAGAAGAAGAAAACACAACCAACATGAGGTCGATGCTGTCAAAAGCGGAGGCGAGGTGAAGGCGAGAGTGACATCGCTGGTAGAGTACTCAACAGTCTGCGACTAAGGAGGTATCAACAGACCCAAACAACGCTGGAAACATTACCAAGTAAGATATATTGCCATCAACCATCCTAGTAGGAAGGAGTCACCAGCAAAGGCTAGCTGATGCAATGAAAATGGAGCCCGAAGGGAGGGAGAAAGGGAGGCGAGATTGGCAGACAAGAGAGCGACCCTAACTAGCATGAAGGTCGATTGAGGTGTCGCTCGACAGCAAGGAACTTGAGGTTTCCGACTTAAGAAAAGAAAAATGAAGGGGAGGGGGAGCAATTCGACAACGTTGAGAGAAGTTGCAACACTCAAAAATTGGACAGCACTTTTAGTATTCCAAAGGAAGGGGAATGATAATTTTCTTCTAATATTTTATTCATTTGATTCTATGCTGGATTTTTTTTATTTTAATTAAATTTCTGGAAAATATACGTAGATGATCATACGTAATATATTTGAATTATGCTTAATGGTTGTAGAGGAGAAACATTCAAGAGAAGACTATACAGACTTTTGTCCTGTCGACCTCAATTAAATATGCCTCCGACTTAATATATGATGGTCTAGTTTTTCTTTACTGCGGAGTCGTTTTATGTGTCAACATTTGATTTAAGTATTAGGATTTATATTTACAAGCTCATAAAGGTTACAATTTATGGCATGGAAATTTCACGGTTTGGTTGCAAGGATTTTAAATATTGCATTCCATATTGCATTAAACACTATGATCGATTGCTTGTTATCAGTAGTCCCATGGGATATAAGTTTTTGACATCTTGTAACCAAATGTAGCTTTCAAGTATTAGGATTTATATTTACAAGCTCATAAAGGTTACAATTTATGGCATGGAAATTTCACGGTTTGGTTGCAAGGATTTTAAATATTGCATTCCATATTGCATTAAACACTATGATCGATTGCTTGTTATCAGTAGTCCCATGGGATATAAGTTTTTGACATCTTGTAACCAAATGTAGCTTTCATGTCACCAGTAAAATTCCTTCTAACACGACTAAGGAACTGGTTCTAGTATAGAGCACATGTTTGAGATTGAAGGACTTGATCAAGTTGGTTATCTTGAGATGAGTATGGAAGAAAGTGAAAAACGTACAAATATGTAGGGATTGATGAATTAGTTCCACCATAAATGGTGTACGTTGGAGAGGGGCTTTAACCTTAGAAATTTACATCATCTTAATATTTTGTAGGAGTTTATTGAGTACAATGTGGGTAGATTAAGTGAGCTCCTTTACGGTACAAGGCTTCCTTTTATACGACATGAGGCATGTGCCCCTTTGGAGAACCCTCTTGGGCAACCACCTTGAGGGGGTACATGTGACATGCGTAAAGATTGAGGGAATCACCTGCCATCGACCGTAAGTTCTTTTGTAGACTTGCTCTAAAATTGAAGGCGCAACCTTCACAAAGGTGGTGCAAGGCTAGTCGTGCAACATGCTTGGGAGTTAAACCACAACAAATAAGACAACAAGGATAAAAGGCTCATGATTTGGTAGAGTCCTACGCTGTTATTGTGGTTCTTCAGTCACCGCTTCGCTTTGCAGCTCCTACTAGTCTCGTTGCCTGGTTGCTTGGTGGACCAGGCAGGTGGGCCAGCTGAGTGAACTGGGTAGTTTGATCAGGGGTGCCACTAGGAGGCTTGACTCTAGCTTGACAGATTCAAGTGAGATAGCTTGGGGACTCTTGCTAAGACGATAGGTCCTGGCAGGGAGCCACCTGGTGCCAGTCTAGCATTCATGCCGACTACTCGCACCTGGCTCGTACGATTGGGGCTCCTTCACGAGGTTTTGGGCTCTAGGCTTGTCTCTGCTTGGACTAAAGCTTCGTGGGCTTTTTCTTGGTAGGCTAGACTTATTCTCTCTCATTGGTTTCCCCCACTCTCGAAATATGCTACAGGGGCTGCAAGAGTAAAATACAGTGCATGTTTTTTTTTTTCTGAGTATCCTCCCTTTCCCTCCAGTAGCTATTGACTAGCATAGCGAGGTGTAGGTGCTCTAATACCTCGTCTCTCACTCCTCTAACGAGGGGGGAGATGTTTTTTTGCCCATCTCTCACTCCTTAAACGGGGGGAGGTTGCGGAGGTTTATCCACTTGGATATTTGGGTGCTGCCTTAAGGGTACTTGTTTTGTATCTCTTCATCCCTTCAGGCAAATTGATAAACTCCAACAAATTGGTCTAGGCAGATTGCTGGCCAATTAGGATCGGTTAGAATTTAGGCATATAGGCTACATAAGGTGGCTTGGAATTTAAATAGACTAGTTTGTTCTGGTAGATTTGGCTACTTACTTGACACTCATGGGGTTGGTACACTTGGGAGCCCCATGGAGTTATGTTTGTTGTGGTGATCATGTTGCCCCCACTTTCGCAGTTTGACGGTGTTGACTACGCAAGTAAAATTTTTTTGGGGTTTCTTTAATACTCCTTTGCCTCAAGTGGTTAGCTTTTGACTAGTTGGTTAGGTGGGTGCTTTGCCGAGGGGGTTTCCTCCTGCATCAACGTCAAGGTTGCCGCCCTTGCCCCCTGGCAGTTGTCATGCAGCATTGCTAGGGGTGAGGTGATTCCTTAGCCCTTCACTCGCTCCTCGTACGTGGGGGAAGGTGTTTCTTGGGAGTAACTTTTTTGCCTCCCCTCTCTCTCCTCTAGTGATGTAAAAATTGGTCGAGTAGTTAGCCAACTACTCAGCTAGGTGCTCCCCCAACCGATTGAATAACCCACACTCGGGCACATAGTCAACAAGATCGACTACTCGACCAACTATGTGACTAATTTCTCCATAATGTGATAATTGGGTTGTCTTCTTTCCTTCAAACCCTAATAATTAAACAAATAATAAGAGGTAAGAGATGGTTCTAACTAAAGGAGCATTAGCAAACATTTTGAACCATTATGTATTGGGCAAAGAAAGAACGAGTGGATGGCTAACCTAGGGCTAATGGTTGATTAGTGGATTAGTTGATTAACATGAGCTTGGGTGGTAGATCTATTAAAAGACCCCTAAGTAGGTTACATGACTCAATCCCTGCACGGGGAGGTAATGACAATAGCAAGAATTGTCAAGTTGCTTCCGATTTGTTTGTACAAATGAAGATGGCCTGTATTTAGAGTTTCCCTGGGGTTGGTAAAGTGAAAGCCACTTGAGACCATTGAGTGCTCTACCTTGGGCCATCAACTACATCATATGCTTTATTGAAATAGCTTTTGTGAAAAACCACCGTGGCTTATTGTATCCTTGATTAACAACTTAAAAGGGTCTTATGGTATAAATTCATTTCCTAATAGAAAAAAGAGTTGTTAAAGTGAGGAGAAAGAAAGATAAAAGCAAAATCACAATTGATTCTTGTTGGATTAGCCTTAGGAGGATGATTGCAATACGGAATTTCAAAAGATTGATTGAGGATGCATTATTATTGATCCATGCTCAAGAGAGTCATGCCAAGTATGAGAAAGGTTCAGGCTTTGCATGAAATCAATAAGGCTTCATTTGGATAGGGGGTAAGTAGGTAGGGTAGCTAACGTGTCACTACTAGAAAATGAGGTATTCGTGACACTTGTAATACAATGGTTTATATTAAAACCGTCGTGTAAAATGAGTACCCACAACCTCTCAAACTGGATGAACATATATGGCGATTTTTATGAAAACTATTGTATTATATACGATGATTTTATCTTGAAACCATCATTTAAAATTCTTAGTTGAATATATATGACGGTTTTACAAAAATCATCGCATATATTGATTCCAAATTTGTGTTGGGCACCATTTCTTTGCACCCTACCCGACTTTACATGACGGTTTTAACAAAACCGTCGTGTAAGGTACGTGTGCCCTAAACCCAACGCTCGACCCCTTGTGCCCTATACAATCATCTTCCTCCCCCGCATTCGTGCCTCTCCTACTCCGTCAACCTCTCCTCCTCCTCGTAAGGCTCTCCTCCTCGAACTCCTCGCAGCAGGCTCCTCCTCCTCATCCCTATCCGCACCCCTCCTCTTTCCATCCGCAGCCCCAGCCCCCCCTCCTCCTCCCCATCTGGAGCCCCTCCTCCTCCTCCCATCTGCCGTCGCCCCTCCTCCTCCTCATCCCCATCCTCAGCCTCCCCTCCTCCTCCTCCCATCTGCAGCCCCCCATCCCCCCATTAGCCACCCCCTCCTCCTCCCATTGCTATCTCCCCAATCTGTAATTTTTTTTGTCAATTGTCAAAATTTTTAATATTTTTAATTTCTTATAATTTTTTACTTATAAATATTTGTAATTTGATTTAGGTATCTCACGTAGTCGAACACCTTCTCTACAATTCACATGCTTTGTTGAGATATGAAATTAAGTTATCTTAATTCATTTATGAATAAATGTAGGGTGTGCCCACTTAATTATGTTTAAAATGTGGGGTGTGCCTACTTAGGTTTAGAATGTGAATTGTTTTTATGATTGTGAGGTGTACCCACTTGATTTAGTAAATTGAATGTGTTTGATTGATTGTGGGGTATACTCACTTTCTTTTAAATGTTTATTTGATTCTATTATGTATGTTGGATTGATTTAGCAAAATGAATTTGACTCTATTATGTACTCACTTTATATTTGTTTGGTTATATTATTTTAATAAAATTATAGATACACATACTTGCACAAATTTAGATGCACTTGAGGCCAAACAATAGGTATTCTAACCCCAAGGTTATAGGTTTTGGGAGGGGATAATCGTGTCAAAATACTTGTCCGTCGACACTTATGATCATGTTATACGGACAATGCAAAGTGTTTGTATACCTCGCTTACATTCATGAAGCTTTGTCTTTATAGCATGCCATAAGAGTTGTCATCCTTTGTTCAAGAAGTTCTGAACAAAGGAGGGTCCTTGAAGATTTGATCACAATTTAAGGTTGTTACATGGAACCGATGTTTGAAGGAATTTCGGTGGTATCTTTACGCTCTTCTCCGGCATACCAACTGATCTTATCTACGTTCCTAATGCACCATTAAATGGGAGTTATTGGGAATGTAATTAAGATTAATCTTGGGGGGTATACTAGAGAAATGCGAGAAGATGCTGTCGAAATTTCTTTAGACACCAGTTATATGTAACAAGTGACGTTATGATTAAATCATCAAGGATGGGCTATTAAATGAAAACACTAATCAAAATACAAACAATGTTATAAAATCAGATTATAATTATTGGGTGGTTTTATTCTATTTTTGTAGATTATCATGGATAAGTCTTGGATTAGTTTGAGGAACTCAGATTACTCTCGATACAAGAATGAAGTAAGACAGTTCCTTGATTGGGCATTTAATGACGATAGGAAATCATTCAGATGAGAAGACAAGTTCGACAGGATTTTTTGCCCATGTAGGAGGTGCTTGAATGGATATTCACATGATAGGAATATTGTATACGAGCACACGATTTGCAATAGTTAGTGGCAGCATTATACTAAGTGGATTGCTCATGAAGAGGATCTTACAGAGGAAGTCAGACGATCTCCGATAGATTTTGATGAGATAGCTATGGATGTTGAATCTGATGACATCGATGATATACTTGATGAAATGAGAGCAGGAGCTGAAGATCCGGCTAGTGAGGAAACTTTTAATCAGTTTTATGATGCTATTAGGGCAGCGGATGAACTTATTACTCCTGGTATCACGTTTATTTCTAAGTTGTCATTTCTTTTAAAGTTATTTTGGATGAAGATTATGATTAGAGCGACCTCTAAATTGATGTCCGAGGTGCTTAAATTCATTGAAGAGCTTTTAAATGTTCTTAAAGGTTATCCAAAGACATGGTATGAAGTAAAGAAACAGATTCGTGGACTTGGTCCAAATGATTGTGTGTTATACAGAAATGAATATGTAGAATTGACTAGTTGTCCATAGTGTGGTGTTGAGAGATTTAAATTGAGAAATTCATTAAATACAAGGGCCAAAAAATAACTGGAGAAGATTCTACGTTACTTTCCATTGATTCCTAGGCTTCAACGCCTTTTTATTTCATGTAGAACAATAAATTTGATGACGTGGCATAAAGATAACATGTCACAAGATGGTTGCATTAGTCATCCCATAGATTTAGAATAGTGGAAAATGTTTGACAACACTCATTTGGCATTGCAGAGGATGAAAGAAATGTCAGATTATGTCTTGCAAGAGATGGGTTTAATCCTTTCAAGAACATGTACCCATCCTATTCAATTTGGCCAGTCGTGATGATGACTTACAACTTACCTGCGTGGCTTTATATGTGATCGTCGTTTATGATGTTGACCCTCCTCATGTCAGGTCCAAAGCAGCCAAGAAATGCAATTGACGTTTATCTTCAACCATTGATAGATGAACTGAAACTGTTGTGGAGTAACGACATTCGTACATATGATGCACATAAAGAAGAATTCTTTAATATGCATACTGCATTATTGTGAACCATTAATGACTTATCCGCATATACAAATTGTCGGGATAGAGTATAAAGGGAAAGTTTGCCTGTCCAGTATGTTTGGATGACACTCATCATCTTTGACTACCTGAAAGCAACAAGTTATGTTATTTGGGACATATCAATGAAGTTGGAGAAGATCCACATCATCCTCCTTTCACTAGCAAACTATTTAGGATGGTAAAGAAGCTCACCCCCCTTTGTTGTTTTAACTAGAGGAGGGTCTCCAAGGAGATCAAAAGGCAGCTTATTCGTAATATGGAGGTAAATAATTATATATTAATATATATATATAAGTTTAGTTTAATAATATTTAATTCATTTATACGATTTTGTAATATTACATGCGATTTTTGATTGGGGTGATAATCCAAATATTACCAAGTACATCCTCAATCATGGCGCGAGATGACATCGTGATTGGACGATGACAACGAAGCGAAAGGTGAAATTTATAATATTTCTCATTTTTGATTATTTACTTAATTAATTTCTTTTGACAATTTATTTGTATAATTTTATTTTATAATACAATGTCGTCTAATGAGGAGGCATTGAGGAACGTGCCTCCTACAATAGTAGCAAATGTGTGAAAAAAATGCTGTGAGTATTGGAATAAGCTTAAGACGGAGGTAATTACAAATACTTTTAAGGGCATTGTAGATAAATGATTTAATTGTTTTCCATTACAATATGTTATAGGTACAGGATCAGGCGAAGAGGAATAAGGCTAATAGGGCTAAAGCTCTACCACAGACCTACTGTTTGGGTTGAACTAGTATAGATAGTGTTAAGGTAAAATATGTAAATATTCCTTATAATTATGTCACTTCTATATTTTTAATTAAAGTTTCAATTATAACTATTACCTGCAATTTGAAATATATTTACAGGCACATTCATAGGATGGTGTCACGCTCGATTAGATTGGTGTGTATGAGGTTACTCATAGCAAGGCCACCACCGACAGTGGGCAAACATGGATACATGAGACATACCAGACAAAGTATGTAAGTAATATTTATTTATCAACTACTTTAAATTTTATACTTACTTTAATATGACATTAAATTATTTTAATTTGTAGGGAGAAATGATGAATGTAATCAATCCTCCTCTAGTCGTCGCTTCTGGCATTCAGTAGCGCCCTCTTATGACACCTGAGGAGGCTTTTACAAGCGTCATGCCTCCAGAGCACGAAGGTTTCGTTCGTAGTGGGGGGAGGAGTCAGACGATCTCCAGTTGGTACCGGTGGAAGGGATTAGCATCAGCAACCGTCGTCAAGCAGATGCAGACACAACTCCATGATGTCACCTCACAGTTCCAGCAGCAAACTCAAGCTTGGCAAGATGCCAAGAAATTCGTGGAGGAGCAAAGGAAGGAGATGGAGTAGTAGAGAGTGGAGATGAGAGAGATGATGGCATTATAATGGGGCAACAGTCGGGATCACACTTCCTATCACCACTCGCCTTGCTGAGACGATGACGACTTCAGTGGTGGTGGAGCAGGATAGGGGGTAGGAGCTGAGGCATAGGTTTATGTTACTTATCTTTTCGTTCGTTAGGTTTTGTATTTGCTTAGTTATATATATATTTTGACATTATGACATACTCTTTTTATTAGGTTTATATATATATTTGTTGTATGTTGGATGTTTTACGTTTTATATTGTATGTTGTGCATGTTGTTTGTTGTGTATGTTGTATGTTTTGTATGTTGTATTTATATGTTTAAGGTGTAATAAGATTTTATAATACTAACATTATATATATCAGAAAAAAAATACACATATATATATGACGGTTATGTTACAAACTATCGTTTACTACCAGTATACTACAGTTTAATAACTGTCGTTTATGGTTCGCATGTACATCTCACCTCCAGAATAATGTCATATACGACAGTCAACAAAATCGTCGTGTAATGGTATTACATGACGGTTTGTAATGTAACTGTCTTTCGTAACAATGCACAACGGTTATAGAAATCGTCATTTATTCATTGCGCGGCATATAAACCAACAAATGAAGAATGTTAGAGAAACCGTGTTAATTATTATAAAATGACGGTTCAAATAAAAAATCGTTGTGTATACATTAACGTGACACACACTTTCGCGATGACAAAATATAACGGTTTTCCCAGATTAGGCAACGGTTTTCAACTATCGCAAAAAGTATTCATTCCTGTAGTGTGTCATGAATAAGATGAATAATACAATGCATAGTGATGAGGCCTTGCTTCTAGTGAGTTACGGCATATATAAGGATAGTGCAAGTGACAGTTGCATGGAGGTGGGTGTAATGAATGTTGCCAACATTAGCGATCAAATCAAATTACATAGAGATCTATGTGTGTGGCATAAATCTCTCATATCCCATAAGTTATCCCATCCACGTGGTGTAAAATCTACCCTACATCCAAACGAAGCCTAAGTGTAACAACATTGGTCAAAAGCCTTTCTTGATTTGATTATGCTAGCCAAATCATCTTAGAGATGATTTCTACAACTTGTGAGACTATAGGTTACAAAATGCTCTTAGGGAACCTTTATAAGAGTAGATTGTAGATGGAATTGTAGATTTAGATATTGAAGAGAGAAATCTAGGGATTCACCTAATTTGATTCTTAATGAAATAAATACCTAAAAGCCTAAATCATGCTCTAATCTAAGTAATTTTCCACTTTGTAGAAGGGCTAGGACTTTTGTGGATAGTCTAGGATAGGTTTTATAAATGATAAAAAAGGAAATCAAGGAGCAGGTCTCTGCTTGATCATTCTTGTTGAAGTTGGAAATGTAAGTCTTATTTCACCCTTGGTTATGGGATTTTTTGACTAATTGAATACCAAACAAAGATTATGAAACCTATATGAAAGTTCAAATAAATCATATGAAGTGCAAAAAAGATGAAAGAGGGAATGGCTTTGAATCATGATTTAGAATTTAACTTGCAAATATGGTAGAATTTCGAGAGTTGATAGATTCATGTGATTTCATGAAATATAACCAATGCATCACCTAAATTCTACTCTACCATGGTCCTGAATATGTATCTTAGGCATTAAAGTAAATAATCAAGCAATTTGAGTAAAGGATCCCATTCGCACCCACAACATGGGAGGTCAATCCAACCTAGACCTAACTTGTTAGTTATTTGCTGAGGTTGATCAAGTGACAACTATGTTAACAACATCAATAAAGATATATTATAATGATGTCAAGCATCTTTAATGGCTAATTGTAGATGAATTAGGCAATCAATGGAGCCTAAGTTAACCTAGCTATAAACCTATAGGTATTAGTTGGCTTAGAGTTTTAAAGATGAAATGCACTTCAAGTAGATCACACACCCTAGAAGAATGAAGGAACTCTCTACTAACCATACCTTTGACAACTAGAAGATGTACGGAAAGCTAGTTGTCTAGGAGCCCTACCATAGTCAATTGGGTGTTTCATGATTTACTCAAAAACCTAGATCAAGGTACTTGAGAATAGCAAATGTGAATCAATCAAATAAAATGACACCAATCTCAATGATCTTGATTTCTTGGGCCCTCTGCCAAATGTGCGTCAATGAACCAACCTTAAGTACATGGATCCATTCCCAGAAAGAGTGACAACATTTCAATGAGGAATTGTAGTATGGGAATGACACGTGGTAGTGGATTGATTAACAATTAAGCTTGTGCCATTTATTTACACTATGTCAAATGACACGATTGATAGGGTTTGGGATGTGTCACTATTTGAGTTGATTATTAGGATAGTGGTAGAGAAACTTGTGTGCTTAAAAACACATTCACATGCACACCCATTATGTTGAGGTGGGGACTAAAAAGAGAAAGTATACCGGTCAAGGAGGAATAAAGGAGGATGGATAGTAACTTCTTAAGAGGGGGTTGTTACCATATGGAGAGGGGATGTGGAGGCAATGATGAGGATGGACATTGGGTTCTTTAGTCTCTTTTATAGGTCAGGAATTGAGAAAAAAAGGTAAAAGGAATATTGCGAACTTACTACAAAGCTATAGCTTGATGCTAATTTAGGAGCTTCTTTTATACATTGATGATGAAACATTGGTAATATCATACAAGTTGCATGACATTGTTGTTCTAGCACCAGTATTAATAGAAATATTACTATAGATTTAGTGCATAAAGCCTATCATTAATGATATTGACATCAAGATATGTGAAAAGTGAACATACATGTAGAGGTGTATACTAGTATGAACTTTTCTTTTTCCTTTTCGAACTTAAGAAGCTTTTCTTTCTTTTAGAGAGGTAATTATGGTAATTATATTTTTGGACGACCACAGTAAACATCTACTAGGACATGATCCAATGATGCAAACTTAAAATTTTGATAGGAGAGACTCACATTCAAATCTTTGTTACTACATTATTTAAAGGATTTGTGTGTGCGTAATAATTGATTTTTTCTTAATTTATCCAAATGAATTCTAAGTCATTAAAAGAATATGATAATCATAGGATCTAATCTCATAATCTCGGGATGTTGGTGGACAAGGTTTACAATTCTATCAAACCCTTGTTGCAAAACCAATGACCTATTTCACTTCTTAAAGAAAGGTATTAATATTTCCTTTAGATATATATATATGTGAAGTCATTTTACCGGATAACGAATTCTCGCAACCATGGGGCTATCAATATTAAGGAAACGAAGGGAAACACAGTGGTTGATAAAATATGGAAAGTAATATTTAAATTTCATCCAACGAAATCGAAATGTCTGTGGATAATGCAGAAGTGAAGATAATGTCACACATCTTCTCATATATGTCCTAATATACTTGAGAGAATGTCATCGGTTAAATACATCGGTGTATTTAAATATTATCAATTATTTTCATTTATAATAAAAAATTACATGTAGTATTTAATTTAAATGATGATATTTTAAAAATTATTGATAATATTTCATTCAAATATAAAAAAATCAATAGTAATATTTAATTTAAAAGTAAAAATCATCGATAATATTTTAAAAATTATTAATAATATTTTACTTTGAAAAAAAGTAAATACAGGCGTCAGATCCACCAAACATGTGACGTAAGAAGAATAAGTAGCTACGTATACTTTTTACGACATACATTACCAAACGCGTTACAAGATGCATCTGGTTCCGTTTTTCCTAAAAGAAATTCGCACAGGCAGAGTTGATTATATCATCTCATAGACTCACCTGACGAGAATGTTTAATTGCTTGATGTCGGCACGACAAGAGTCTGTTTTTTTTCTTGAATATTTCTACTTGGGAAACATTGGGCATTGCCGCAAACATCGAGTTCATGATTCAGCTATTTAACATATTCGCAGAAATAAATTATTTTATCATCTCATATGGTGTAACCCAAAGACATTTAGTTGCTGGACGTCGGCGGGACAAAACAACGAATCGACTATACGGACGTTGAACTTCCGAGGGAAAGAGAGAGAGATAATCGAAATCTTTTTTCTTTAACGATAGAGGGCATTACGTCTTGCCTCACGAGTAGAGCATCGGATCGGGCTACTTTGACGTTGACCTGAAAGTAGCACGAAATGATTTTAACGTGCAACGTATAAACGTCATACTTCCTCCCTCACCGCACCTTCCCCTGCAACACCACTCCGCGCCCATGCTCGCCTCTCCGTTCCCCTCACCTCCTCTCCCTTTATATACCTCTTCCCCCCTCCTCTTCGTTGTCACCCCATAACCGAGAGCAAGTGAGAGCGGAGCACTCGAGCGAGAGGAAGTGCGGGAGCGGCGGGCACAGCGCCGCTCTGCTGCAGCACCTGCAGACAAGGGGAGCCAAGAGCGGATCCGCGGAATCCTTTTTCTGCGGAATCAGACGACTGGGGAGACACCCAAACATCTTATCGGATGTTCGAAGGTAGGGCAAGACGTCTGGTAGAGATCTACTTTCCGAACTTTTCCTCTCTGACAAGTCCTGACAGTGTACGTATGTGTCAGAGGGTGGGAGTGTAGCCGAGGTAATTTCAGACATCTGGGAGCACCCCCAGACGTCTGACAAAGTCCTTGGACATCGGCATTGAGTTCCAGACGTCTGATAGCGGAACACCAAGAGAGGTATCCCTGAGAACTGTTTTAAGACGTCTGGGACCTTTCTCAAACGTCTGATTTCCGTCTGATAGCATGTTTTGGGGTCGTGTAAGGCCATATTATTATCGCTTTTTCACAAACGAACCGTCTCCGTTTTCCATACGAGTTTCTCTGTATAATGATACCTTGTTTACATCCTTCTGAACATTTTGGCCCATCAATTCAAGTTTAGGTCTCCAGTCCGTCGGGTGTATGGGACCTGCGGAGACGTCAGGAGCCACTGTACGAGCCCCCATTCCACCCGGTTACCCAGGTAGAGTGGTTACTGAAGGTTCCCTACCAGGAGGGGGTGACGTAATAATTGCGGAAATAAATTAAACAATCTTCACAAAATAAAAAAACACACAAAGTACACAAAGTATTTTTAGGTGGAAACCCAAACCGGGTGAAAACCACCACCTAACCCTCTCGAGTTAGGATTTTCCGATCAACCTAGTTGATCAAATCCACTAACCGAATCACTTTAAAACGAGGGTGATTCAACCTCAGTACAACCACGCTACAAGTACGAGGGTAGCGTTCCTCAACCCCTTCTCTTCACGAGAAGGATTTTGTCTCGCGAAGGAGACGGGAATTCGCAAAGCGAATACCCAACAAAGATAGAATAAACAACAAACCTATAAAGCCAACAAAGTAATAAACCTAAGCTTCTATAGGAATTAGGAAACTCTCCTTTGCAAGGAGTGCGTCGACGATGATGCGGGTGCGTGAGCCACGCAACGGCGCAACTTCGCTCTCGTGGACTACGGCGGGAGAGCGGGTGCGCGAAGGCTTGATGCTCTCAAGGGAATGGAGCTTAAGCTTGGAGAGCAAGATCTTTTATGGACACAAAAGAGTGTGAAAGTGTGTAGCTAAGTGTATCCAAGTGTGTCTTAGTGTATTGCAAAGGTTTCCCTCTATTTATAGAGGCCTTAGGAAGGCTTTGGAAGGCTTAGGAAAGATTCTATAGCCGTTGGGAACAAAGCCCAAGAGAATCAGCCCGAAATCAGGAACAATCATTGTTCTGACAGGCTTATCAGACGTCTAATTCTGGCATCAGACGTCTGGAACTTCACTTTAAGACATCTGATTTCAAGGTCAGACGTCTGATTTTGGGCGGGTCTCTTCCTGACTTGGATCAGATCTAAACAGGGTTCTAGTGCAAGTCCATCAGACGACATATAGGACGTCTGACACTATGTCTGGACGTCTGGAAACCTACTTTTACTGTGGGAATGGATTTTCCAAACGTTGCAACGGCTAGAAAATCTCTGAGAAGAGGTTTTGGGTCAGCCGAGGCAAAACGGTCAATTATCAGACGTCTGGACAGTCCTATGGACGTCTGATAAGGCTCTAACGGTCATATTCTTGAGTGTTTGTTAAGCCAGCCAACGGTCCACTAATTGGACGTCTGGCAAATCCATCAGACGTCTCCTAAGACGTCTGGTCTAAGGTCTGCACGTCTGATTTCATCAGACAGAACTAACTATATCCAGCCTAATAGTTATCAGACGTCTGAAACAACAGTCAGACGTCTTAAAATACATTATCAGACGTCTGATTTGGGAATTAGATGTCTGGAAGTGCTATTTAAGCCCTATGTTGGTTTTCTAAGTTCTCTACAGAAAACCTAAGTATCCTAGGGTTGTGCAGGTGTTCCTAGGACTACTGTTAGGGTACTTTGAGGCTCTTTAACATAATTATCTAAGGAAATAAAGAGCAACAAGAGAAACGAAAAATACAACAAGTACAAGAGAAGAAAATCTATCCTATTCTTCATTTCCTTCCATCTTTAATCTATCGCTCCTCGCGAATCTCTTCTGTTCTCCATCAAGCTCGTCTAATCCGTCCTGGATGCGAGCTCGAACTACGTCTAATCACGTATCCATTTGCGATTGACCTGAAATCTAGGACTTAAAGCGCAAATATTAAATGACACGTGTTTTGTTATCATCAAAACAAATGATCGTGGTGCTCTAGTACCAAAGTTACAACCTTAAATCTCTAATTTAATACATGCGAGTAAGTAAATCCTAGGACTTGAGATGAACCCTAGGAAGGAATAAACGTATATTCGAGAATAGATTCTTGAACCCTAGGTCTTGGTAGGAACACTAGGGTTAGAAGAAACTGCATATGAATAATTGAGTAATCAAGAGCTGCCTGTTTTTAGCTAAAATGGACCCCTACTGTAATAAAATGGAAATTGAACTGTTGTTCTGAACTTTCCAACCCGGATGTGATAAAGAAATTCCTGTACGAACCCCACGGGGAATGTAAACAAGAACATCGTACCTCGAAGAACCAGATGGTTCTGGGATTTTGCTACCTATGGACAGCTGTTAAGAGAGGTAAGCTGACCTTCGTGTACGTGGTACCGAAGAGAGCAACTATCCCTTGTAGTGTAGAGGGGAGCTTGCCGCCCTTGGGTTGGGACCTGGGGTGGGTTTGGCTACTCTACGACGACTCTTACTGGCCCTCGTGTACGTAGTACCGAGGTGAGCTACTTAGTGTAGGGAGGAGCTATCCACCCCAGGGGGCCTAGGGCTAGGTACGGCCACCCTACACAGATTCTCGTCAGCCCGTTGGGCAAACCGGGGTAGTTGGACGAGGGTACGCGGACTGAGGAGGGGCAAGACCCCTGAGGGGTATGACCCTATTCTGTTCTGAGAGGGCAAGGCCCTACACTGTTCCGCACTGTACATTGAGACGTACCCGCTAGCGGAAACGACTTGCTGCGTGCCAGTGTGGGGTAGCTACCCGCGCGCTTATCACTTATGACGTAGTCACCACTACATCACGGCCGTGACCTCGAGGTAGTTGGTAACGCTGCTAGGTCTCGTCTTTACAATCAGTCGTTATAGTATGTGACAAAATAGCTACCAGATTACTACAAGATTTTTTACTCGGAACAAGGTTTTCCCGAGGTCGAACTCAAGGAGCAACTACGTTTCTAGAAGCATACATAAGTTCTCAATTATGTTACAAAGATAAGAGAGAGGGAGAGAAAGAGAGAGTTTTGTTGGCTTCTTCTTCTCTTCTTTTCTCTTTTCTTCGTCTTGGCCGTTTCTCTTCTTCCTTTTCTTCTTCTTTCTTTCTTTCTTCTTTCTTCTGTAGCTGTAGAGTCTTCTTTTCTTCTTAGTTGCTCTGCTTGCTTCTTCTCTTTTCTTCTTTTCCTTCCTTGTGGCTGTATCTTTCCTCTTCTTTCTCTTCTTTTCTTCCTGCCTTCTTCTTCTGCAGCTGTGATGATTCCGACATCTGATGCAGTGCTCGGACGACTTATCTGTGCCTTTTCTACAGTGCCTTCCTCCTTCTTTCTTCAGCTGCCTAGTGTGGCTTCTTCTTCTTCTCTTCTTTTCTTCTTGCATGCACACACAGAGGTCAGAGCAAAACCTACCCCTACCCCTTCCCCTTATCTCTCTCTTTCTCAGAATCTCTCTTAGGACAACTCTCCCAGAGTCGGGTATTCGGGTTCAGGTAGCGTGCTCGGGACCAGGCCCACCCGCGTGCAGTGGTGGGCGAGGAGTGCGGGGTCGGGTAGTCGGATCTGACCCAAACCCGCGGGGTCTGAGCGTGGGTGAGGGCGAGAGAGCACGTGGCGCGCTGCGTGCGGGTGAGAGGGACCTGACCCTTGTGTTCGAAGGCAGTAAGCCCTATGCACTTTTGCAATTTAAGTGTGGGCGCTCGGCGGCACACTTACGAGGTGGGACTAAAGTCCCACCTCCCGATTTTGTGCCCGCAGGAGAGGAGTCCGCAGCCAATTGAAGCAGCTGCGAGGCTTGCGAACCAAATCGCAAGCCTGGATGCCTTCATGGAGACTGCCCGCTGATGGTGATAATTGTTGACACCGATGCTCCCCGGCAACGGCGCCAAAATAATGATGTTGGTTGATGGTGTAATGGTGTTGATGGTTGGTGTAATGTGTGAATGACAATGATAACAATGACACCGATGATCTACAATGTGTATATAACACAATGGTTGTATGATGATGAATGATTATTGTTATGATCATGTCGTTGTAGTATAGGGTGTATAATATAACCTTAAGGATGTTGTATAGTGGTGAGTATGGGTGAGTACCAGTCATTACAACCATTATTATCATTTGCTTATTTATCTAATTTTTACTGGTTTTGTTCCAGGTCGTTCTCTGGGAGGCAATTTATTGAATTTAATTCGGTCACTCTTTGATTATCTCCAAAATTGTCTTCTTATTCAAAAAGAAACTTTACACTTAAAGAATGAATGAATGTTTTATTTACCTAGTTACTAAGAAGTGCTTGCAAAAATACTAACTATGAACAAGCATCAAACAATCTATATTATACTCTAAACTATGTATTTACAAGTTATACTATTAACACTAATATGTTAGTTCATACTACATTAGGATACCATAGTGTAAAAACTTAACTTACTAGTCTTTTATTTATAGTGACATATATATCAGTTTTAGTGACAGATATAAACGTCGCTAAATCTCAGAAAACACTATATACAACCTAAAGAAGCAAACTGAGGTCTTTAGCGACGTTTATAGTGTCATTTTATTCTGTTAGTAATTATGTGGGTTTACTTATACGTATGTATATTACTTATTCTACTGCTGTATGTACAGTAAGTCTTTCTGTTCTTGTTATCTCTTGTGTTCCTTCTCTTAAGTCGTCTGTCCTTTCAATTTCTTCTGTGTGGTATTTCAGAGGCTGTGGTGGAGACGGGGTTAGGCTAACGTCCTTAGTGTAAAATGTGTTTAATTAGCGGGCGCGCTTTTCGAGGGATACACAGCACCCTACGGGTGGGACCAGACCTCTACTAAGCGCGCCCTAATCTCAGATTAGGTGGCTTAGTAACGTTTTCAATCTCAGCATCAGGCCTCAGCCCAACGACCTCAAAGCTCGCACACGCTCGGGCCCCTGGCCCCACACACATATCAAAGTTCAGCACACATCGGGTAATTGGACCAGACATAATAGGCACTGTTTCGGGCGCCCTGCGCCCGTGACGACTGCTTACGGTATAACATAAATTATATTTATATGACTGCGTTTAGTTTGCAGCACACGATGTGGCGCTATTCCAGCGCCACATCGTGCGCTGGAAATCAGACGCAGCTGCGTCTGTGCGCGTTTTTGGCCCTCGATTTGGGGGCCATAAATTATTAAAAAAAATAAAATAAAATATGGTAAATAAAATATTTACGTAATACTACATAATTGATTAATTAATTTTGAATTTTAAATATTTTTACTATACAAATAAATTTACTAAACTAGGCTGATTATACAGGTTGATTTAGGTGATTAAATAGTTAATTACTTATAAAATAATTAGTAAATGGTCTAATTGTCCTTAAACAGTTTTAATTTACATACTTAAGTATTTAATACATATTTTTATTATATTTTTACGAATTTATTTATGTTTTATTTAGGTTAAAATAGCAGTTCTGGGTGTTTAAAATTAAAACTAAGTTACAGTAAGTTATACTAGGTATAATTATACTTTGACTAACTTAAATTACTTAATATAAATATTATCCTAAGTTTATAGATTTATTTCATTTAATTATTGCTCTAACTTATTAACTTAGCTACTAAATAAGTAAATATAAATCTGTACATACATATATACATAAATCAGTAAATACATACATAATAGATTAGTATATATACATATTTTTACATAGATTAAATATGTATATGAATTTCTGTACAGGTTTTATACATATTTACAGTATAACTATGTATCTAACTGATATGCTATAGTTATAATACTATGAATAGGTATATTTACAGTTTTGAAATAAGTCTATGTCATTAGGCTTTTGTATAAAGTTAGGGAATTAGAGTTGATTGAGTGTTAGTGTTCAATTAAGCCAGCAGCCACAGCTACTGTCAGAAGAGATGGAGAGAAGAAGAATGTATTTAGTATGTGTTGTTTACAGTGGCAGTGGCTTAAGCCACTGTCAAGTGGCTAACTGCTGCTGCAGTTAGTCCACTTAGAGAAAGGGGAACAAAAAATTCACAGATGAAAGGGGAATTTGGAGGAGAAGAGAATTTGGAGATGGAGGGAAATGTAGCTGCAAGTTGTAGCATATTGCTGTGTAACTGGGAGTAAGATAAAATTCAAAACAAACTACAATTTACAGAGTTGAAATCCAAATCTGAAAGGAGTTTAAATCTCACGAAAATCTCATGTAAATTCAGCTCAAACACTCATTAGGAAAAACCCTATCAGAAGCATCCTTTTAGATCAAAACAGCAAATGGCATTGAGTTAGTCTTCCTAATGCCATAGACAGCATGAAGGAAGACTTAGCTCGATCAATTAAAACCAACAACATACAATCCCAGTTTCTTGCAACCTTAAGGAGTATGGAAAACTCCTTAGGTTAGATAATCACCATACAGAAATGATCATCAACACAAATAGTGTATGGCAGTTCTGAAATAGCAAAAAGAGACTAAGAATGCATTAAGGAAATTTAATGGAAGCTGGCGAATGCATTCAAAACAAAGTATAAACAGAATCATGAAAGGCTCTTCTGATTGGTTCTCTGTCACCAGAGAACTTCTCAGAGTCCTTGCCCACAATGAAAACCAAAAATCCCTTCAATTTGTCAGATCTGTCAAAACATTTCAGAGAGTAAAAATCCTTTAAAATCCAAATCAAAAGTGCTCTGACAAACTGAGGCAATCCATTTAAAATAGAGGGGCTTTTGTGAAACAAATGGAGTGAGTGAGAAGCCCCAAATGGTGCTTGTGACGCCACTTTCATGTCTGAGGCAGTGCGCCATCAGATCTGAAATTGGGTCAGGATGTGTGGGTGATTGATGAAAAATTCGTCGTTAAAAAGGAAAAAACAAGAATCAGAATTTGGATGATGGAAAAACAAAACATGAAGAGGGAGATAAATTGAACAATGAACAGATGATTCTTCCCCTCTGATCTGGACTGATCAGAGGAGGTGAGGGAGGGGATCTAATACTAATTCTACTCCTAAGACTAATCTAACTACAGCTAACATTAAACACTAACAATTAAAACTAAATCTATTCTAAACTACTGCAAACTAAATCTAACACTACTTGTGCAGAATTAAAAACCTAAACTAAAAGGAAGAATGGGACCTATGGGTCCTTAGCCGGCGGCTAAGGAGGAAGAAAGGAGGAGGGTGACTCCAGCGGAGGGAAGAGTCTGCTAGTGAGACTCCAGGGTCGTCCTCAGGTGCTACGAGGTCCTTAGCGACGAGGAGGGTCGAGAGCAGGCGATGATTCCACAGCCGGTAGCTGTGAAATCAGGGTCTAGATGAGGAGGAGAGACTGGAGTGGACGAACTGATCGCTAAGAGATGTAGGAGGGAGCGATCCTTTGCGCACGATACCACTGAGGTGCTTAAATAGCAGCTCAGTGATTGGAATCACCGCAAGGGTGAGGTTAATCAAAATTAAGTCGGTGGTGAGGATGAAATGGGTAGAGCGCGCGGCGAGTCAAGAGAGAGATCTGACCGTCAGATGAGATCTGGGAAGAGAGGTGAACGCACGCACCGAATCGCGCGAAGGTTCCATTTGATTCCAGCCGCAGATCGAGATCAAAAGTGCGATGGACGGTCGAGAATGGCTGTGTTCTTCACGTGCTACAGTGCGCGTGAAGAACACAGGCTTCTCTCTGAAATGAGGGAAAACTTGCAGGAAGACCCTTGAATGAAGGGGTAGAAGAATAGCGTGCAGGTCCAAAAGTGAAAAGAACTATAACTGGAAGGGCCTTGCAGTCATACAGAAGGGTCCCTGCGGCTTGCAAAAAGGTCCAAGAAGGAGTTTTGAAGGGTAGAAATGTAATGCATGAAGGACCTAATTGTAATCTATTTATTTCTAAGCCTAAATGATGTCCAATTGCTTTCAAATTTTTACATGTGCTTAATTGAACATTTAAGACATTGATTTTACTTCTGATTTGGCTTTTCAAACTTGTTTATGTGTTCAATTGATGCATGGATCATCATTTATTCTTTTGTTTTCAAAGTATCTCACTTTTGTGACCTAATTATGAAGTTTTAACACACATTAAAAGTTTTAGGTCTTTTCTTTAATTCCCACACTTAACCCTTTTTATATGTTAATTTGATATTGTTTTGCTTAGTGTCTAGCTTAATTTTGGCCTTTTAGCCATGATGAGTAGCCACTCATCACCCGCACAACCTGGGACGTGCGCCTGGGCTGGGGAAGACCTGGAGTTGCCGGTCGAGCTGCTGTAGCAGATCAACAATGGCGGCGAGAGGGTGCGAACCTGAAATCACAGTGACGGCTTCTCGGCCAAGTCAGAACACGTGGAAAGCTTCACCGGAGTGTGGCAAAGCCTATGCGATGGTCGGCGAGGCGTGGGAGTGCGAGTGGAGGTCGACCTAGGTCAGACTGTAGACGGAAAGATGGGTTTATTCAGGGGATGGTTGGGTGGTGCTTGGCAGTGATTTAAGAGGGGGGATCGGTGGAGTGGAGTGTGGGGGAGCTTCTGGGATGGTTGGCGAGGGGTGAAGAGGTCTGTGGACGTGGGATGGACTCGCCGGAGAGGGTGATCGGAGGTGGGGAAGATGGGTCTGGACAGTGGCAGTCGGGTGGTCGAAATGAAAAATTGGAAGAGAGAAAATACAAGGGAGAGAGAGTAGAGACTATTTACCTATTTACTCGATGAAGGGGGAGGGAGGAGCATCCGGCTCGTGCCTGCCGGAGCTGGAGACGAAGATGCCCTGGAGGAGGGTTTCGACGACGAGGAAGTAGTTGGAGGGCACCAGCGGGTACAGCCTAGCGCGGACGACAGGGTAGAGTAAACCCTGCTACAGGTAGGGCAGCAGAGCGACGAGGAGGAGGAGGAGAAGATCGCCGGAAGCTTCGGGCTCTTTGACCGGAGGGGGAAGGGATGAAGAGGAGGTGTTTCTTCGCCAAAGAAAGCTTGAAAGAGTCGGCAAGGTCTGCCATTCCTTATAAAGGGCTTGGCGCGGAGAGAGGAACGAGGTGGCGTCGTGCTAGCCACGCTGGAGTATGGCCGGAAGGGATACCCATGCCTTCCGCACGTTCGCACGGACGGCATGGTTGATGGCAGAGGTTGTGGGCAGGTCCCTGCAATAGAGGACGTCGTAGGGAATCCCCTTCTATTCTAGAGGACGGCAGCCTTGCCTTGCACGGTGCCATCCTCCGCGCAAGGTCGCTGGAGGCATGGCGCTGCGTACAAGTGGCAAGGAGGACCAAGGATTTCAAAAGATAAGGGTCAAAAAGTAAATAAAGAGGACCAAATTGTAAAGTCGATAAAGGGGGTCTTTTCTTAGGCTCAAGTTTTTATACCAGACTAATTTGAACCTAAGGATTTTAATGGTGAATTTTAATTCTAGGTTAGACCATGTTTGACCGGCCAATTTACGTAAAAACCCAAATTAAGTCATTAATTAGGCATGGTTCTCATTTAGGTCAAAATAGGTTTCAAAAGGCCAAATTGAAGGTTCTAAACCCTAGAGAATATTTTTATATGATTTTTAGAGGGTTTAATTGATTTTTATCTTGCCTCGAACCTCGTGAATTGAATTAGGTTTATTTTTAGGGTTATAGAATGTCATTTAATTTCTAGAAGTTACTATAACCCTTTTCAGATCAGATCATCCTACTTCCCTCATTGTTAAGCTTGTTTGACCTGTGTTTGAACCCTTAATTACGTTGTTCGCATACTGCATTGGTGAAATTGCAGTTTTACCCCTTATGATTTGTTTTATTCTTTAACTCAGAATTCTTTGAGTTAAGCCTCTCTTTGGGTTTTGTAGGAGCTTTTTCACACATATTTGGATTAGATTGTGCTATTTAGGGTTTATGATGAGGTTCTCATCATACCCCCATGCTTAGCTTTTGCTAGTCCCGTAGTAAAATTTTAAGGTTTCAACCCTTGTTCTAGACCATGGAGTTCTAATGATTTTAGATAAGTGTTTTCTCTTTTGGAACCTAGATTAGGTCAAAATGCCAACCGTAGGCCTAAAAGGCACTTTAGTACCAACCAAGATCCAGATCTGTCTAGCCTCAGCCTCAATCCTTAACAAAGGTTTTTAAGGCCTACAAGAACTAACCTAAGGCTTATTGAACCTTGTGGTTAAAGCACCCGTGCTTGAGATAATTTTAGCCCTGGCTCATTTCGCAGTGCGTTTTGTAAGAAAGAGAGGTAGAAGATTTATCTGTTTTGAGAGTTTTCTCTCTCTTTTTCCTTTTAATTCTAGCTTAGGATTGACTTTTCAACACAGTCTGTATCAGATTCCTTGTCCCCATCATCAATCCTTAAAGGTTCCTGGCAGTCGATGCTTCGAGATAGCACAGCCCATGGTAACCCTGGCTGTTGAGATTTCGGGATAATCCCATCCATGGTGTTCCGTGGCCGAATTCAGACCCTGGCAATTGACATTTCGTGATAATGCCATCAATGGAATCTGAACCAGCAGAGTGCTTACATGCCTCCAGTAGGATATGTAAATATCCTAAGAGACAAGCACCGAGGAGATGATATTTTGTTACGCTTCTTCGAGGGGAATTTCCCACCTCTCTGCGCTGGGAACTCGTCCAAATCAACTTGTGTTGATCGGCCGCTCCTACTCTAGGTGTCTTTCAGAATTTTTGTAACGCTTCTGCGTGATTTTGATTTTTATGCTTATTGAACTAGGCTGTGTGTGGAGTTAGGGTGCTTAGGTTACTGAGTCCCGTAAACCAAAAGTTAGTTAATGAGGCCAAATACTCCCTAAGCCTTGGACCTAATACTTAAGCTTTTCATTTTCCTCAACCTCTTGAGGAATGTCTAGATCTTAATGGGTACTAAGAGTCTATACAGGAATGCCTAAGATTCGCATTCTTACTAATCTCACTATGCACTTTCCATTTATTTTCCTGAATAAGGTCTAGAACTTAGGTTAACTCCTTAATTTCTTATTAATGACTATCTCTTTTCTTTCATTTTGTGCTCCTTCTTTTCATTTTATTCCTTTTTCTTTTCCTCCTTTGTAGAGTCCTCAAAATTTTCTTTCCTTCTCTCATTTTATTATTCTTTTTCAAAAATTTTTTTTTAAAATTTTTATGGTGTTTTTGGCATATGTGAATTTTTTGTTTAAAGCCTTTTCTTACAAGTTTTGCACTTTCATACCCCTCCCATGCCTAAGATTTGCAATGTCCTCATTGTAACTTAGGGGATTTTTATTCAACTTTGTTCATACATTAAGACAAATGTTTTGATCAGTGAATGGGTTGGGGTGACTGTTGCGGACAATTTCTAATCTCAGATGCAAGCACCTGAGGTGGAGTCGGTTGTCCTAAAGGGTGAACCTTAAGTGCACAAAGGTGTCAGAAAAGGTTTCAGGTTTTCAAAAAAAATGACGGGCTGCCTCCCGTTGAGCGTTGAGTTTTATGCCATCGGTTGGGCGGAATATGCTTAGGGAAAATGGAGGATAGATGATGATTCAGCCAAATCAGTAGAGGTTACATCAATGAACGGTTTGAGTCTCTGACCGTTCACGATGAAAGGTTCGGAATCATGGCTGAGCGGACTGATTTCGATGGCTCCATTTCCAAAAACCTGTTGGACAAGGTGTGGTCCGACCCACTTGGATTGCAGCTTCCCAGGGAAAAGTTTGAGTCGGGCATCGAAGAGTAGGACCTTCTGACCAGGATGAAAGATCTTTCTAGAGATGTGCTTGTCATGGAAGGCTTTAACCTACTCCTTGTAGATTCGCGAGTTTTTATATGCATCAAGGTGTAATTCATCGATCTCGCTGATTTGAAGCTTTCTGTGGGTTCCAGCCTTAGAAAGATCTAGATTACAGCTCCGTACTACCCAATAGGCTTTATGCTCCAGTTCGACGGGAAGGTGACACGCCTTCCTGTACACCAGTCTAAAGGGAGACATGCCTAATTGGGTTTTATGGGCGATCCTATAGGCCCACAAGGCTTCCAGAAGTCGGGACGACCAGTCCTTCCTGTCAGGCCGAACAGTGCCCTGCAGGATTTTCTTAATCTCTCGATTTGATAGCTCAGCTAGACCATTAGTATGGGGGTGATAAGGAGTGGAGATTCGGTGAGACACCCCGTATTTGGTCATTAGTGACCTGAACTAAGCATTCGTGAAATGGGTCCCCCAGTCAGAGATGATAGCACGAGGAATCCCGAACCGTGAGAAGATATTGTGATGAATGAATTTGAGAACGATTCTATGATCACAGGTTTGGGTCGGTATGGCTTCGATCCATTTGGACCCGTAGTCCACAGCCAGCAAAATGTACTCGAAGCCATCCGAAACAGGAAAGAGGCCCATAAAATCAATCCCCCAAACATCAAAGATTTCTCACACGAGAATCGGCTGCAAAGGCATCATGTTGCCTAAAGTTTGGCAACAATTGCATGCCTTACAGTGATTGTATGCATCCTTGAACAGTGTGGGCCAATAAAAGCCACATTGGAGGATTTTCGATGCGGTTTTATGTCCAGAGAAATGGCCACCGCATGCCTGGTCATGGCAGAAGGAGAGAATATCATTGACTTCACCTTCCGGGACACATCTCCAGATGATTTGGTTGGCACCTATGTGGAAGAGGTACGGATCTTCCCAAATGTAATACTTGGCATCAGAGCGCAATTTATTTTTCTTGGCCATCGGCCAATCAGACGGGATCTGATGAGATGCCAAGTAGTTTACTATATTAGCAAACCATGGAAGTCTAGTACCAATAGTCAGTAGGTGCTCATCAGGGAAATGCTCTGTGATGGATCCGGAAGGGTTGATGATCTCAGAAGGAAGGCGAGACAAATGGTCAGCTACCACATTTTGTCTTCCCACCTTGTCGCGAATCTCGAGGTTGAATTCTTGCAATAGCAAGATCCATCGAATTAGTCGGGGCTTCGCGTCCTTCTTAGCAAGGAGATGCCTCACTGCCGTGTGATTCGAGTAGATGATGACGTGGGAACCCAGGAGATAAGATTGAAATTTTTCAAGGGCAAATACTACGACTAGCAGCTCTTTCTCAGTAACTGTATAGTTACGCTGAGCCTTGTCAAGTGTCTTGCTAGCGTAGTAGATGACCACGGGTTTCCCGTCAACTTTCTGCCCCAGAACCGCTCCGACAGTGCAATCAGATGCATCGCACATGATCTCAAAGGGTTGAGACCAATAAGGGGATTGTAGGATCGGGGCTTGGGTGACTCGGTCACGAAGGTTCTCAAAGGCTTGAGTGCATTCCTTGGAGATCTCAAAGGGTACATCCTTAGAGAAAAGAGTAGTCATAGAGAAAAGAGTAGTCAGGGGGCACGCGATTTTCGAAAAATCAGGAATGAAACGACGGTAAAAATCGATGTGCCCCAGAAAAGAAAGGATGTCCCTGATCGAGCTAGGCATAGGAAGACGAGAAATTAGATCAACCTTGGCTCGATCCACTTGGATGCCTTTCTCAGAAATCAGATGTCCTAGGACGATCCCCTCAGGCACCATAAAATGGCTCTTTTCCCAGGAAAGAACCAAATTAACATCGATGTAGCGCCTGAGTATATGAACCAAGTGCTGGAGGCAATCATCAAATGATGCCCCGAAGACTGAGAAGTCATCCATGAAGACTTCCAGATAATCACCTACCATATCAGAGAAATTAGCAAGCATGCATTGCTGAAAAGTCGCAGGTGCATTGCAGAGACCGAAAGGCATCCTTCGAAATGCATACGTTCCAAAGGGGCAGGTGAACGTGGTCTTCTCTTGGTCCTCAGGATGAATAGCTACTTGGTTATAACCAGAGTACCCGTCAAGAAAGCAGAAGAATCGATTTCCCGCTAATTTCTCGAGAATCTGATCAATGAATGGTAGTGGGAAATGATCCTTCTTCGTGGAGGAATTGAGTCGTCGGTGATCTATACAGACTCTCCACGAGTTGGCTAATCGGGTAGGTATGACTTCTCCGATTTCAGTCATAATGGTGGTGAGCCCTGCCTTTTTAGGCACAGCCTGAATTGGGCTCACCCAACGACTGTCGGAGATCGGGTAGATGATCCCTGCATCTAACCACTTGATGATCTCCTTTTTCACGACTTCCTGCAGATTGGGGTTTAAACGTCTCTGCATTTCATGGGAAGGTCGTGCACCCTCTTCTAAGTAAATATGGTGTGTGCAGTAAGAGGGACTTATTCCAGTCAAGTCATCGAGAGTCCATCCAGTGGCTCTGCGATGTTGCTGGAGAATAGCAATCAAACGGGATTCCTGATCAGGAGAGAGCTTGGAATTTATAATCACAGGAAGGGTCTGATTAGAACCTAGAAAGATGTATTCAAATGATCGGGAAGGGGTTTAAGTTCAAGGATGGGGTTATCAGCAGCAGCAGGTGGTTCAGGGTAAGTGTGAGGTTCAAGGATAGGAGTTATGGGTCTGCCTGTATTAGGATCTGACTCCTCTAATTGCGGTTCAAGATCTTTCTGTGGTTGATGAGGTGTAATCAGGTTATTCTCAAAATGCGTTTCATCAACCAAAGCCCTAATATCATAGATTTGTTCGATGACACCACAATTGATTCCTTGTTGGGCCTTAAATATATCGATTTTTAGGGTTTGATTTCCAACTTTCAGCTCTATTTGGCCCTCCTCACAACTGATGTTGGCTCTAGCAGTAGCCAAGAAAGGTCTCCCTAGAATGATCGGTGTATCCCTAGGGTTCTCAGGTGCATCCATATCTAAGATTATAAAGTCTACAGGGAAATAGAAATCCCTCACTCTTACAATAACATTCTCAATAATCCCTTTAGGTGACTTTATAGATCAATCTGCTAATTGTAGTGTCACCTCAGTCGGTTTTAGCTCAGATTCTTCTAGGTGGTTATGTAAGGATGTGGGTATCAGATTTATGGAAGCACCCAAGTCTAGCAATACTCTGTCAAATTGGGTTTCACCTATTTTGCAGGAAATCAGGGGAGTACCAGGATCTTTTGCCTTGGGTGGGAGTCTGCTTAGGACTGCAGAGCTGGCTTGCTCTGACAGTACAATTGGACTCCCACTCTTGGTTCACGGCTTACGCTGAGGTGTACACACATTCTTTAAGAATCGTGCATAAGTCGGTACATGGCAAATCGCATCCATCAAGGGGATGTTTATTTGGACCTGCTCAAAGAGCTTGACCAGGTCCTCCTCTGGTGCCACGGGCTTGGTTGTCTTCTTTCCCTTGGTCAAGGCCTCGGGAAATGGAACATTGGTTGGTTCTTCTAGGATAGGTCCAGGTCTTTGATTTAGGATAGGGATAGGAACGTCCTGGATTACTGTCCTAGGGTTGGGATCACTACCAGGCTTGGAGTGGTCTGGATAAGGTGGATCTTGGGTTTCCTTACCACTACGGGTTGTTACAGAATTTAGTCCTGCCTAGTTTTGGTTAGGGTTTGATAGAATGGGTTGTTTCTGATAGCCCGCATAAGTGGAAGCCTCCATCCCGTCAGGTTATGGAACAGAGGGGGCCTGATAAATCATATGTGCTTGGCTCGGGTTTGGGTTCATAATGCGTCGCTGGGTCGGCACGTTATTAGGGTTAGGAAGAGGTTGGGAAGGAAGTGTGCCTGGTTGGCGGGAATTTGCCAACTGAGCCAATTGATTTCGAACCTCTATAAGTTCGTCCTTGTGTTGTTTCTGAATAGCCGCATTCGTTCTTTGAATGTCAGCCAAAGTCTGAAGGATGAGGGACATTGGGTCTTGGTTTGGCCCTGATGAATAGGTAGGGTTGGGCCGAGGCTGAGGTGGCTGGTAAGGACGAGGTGGTTGTGGACGGGGCTGAAAGGGTGGTCTCTGAGTTTGGGAATTTCCCGCCCACTGGAAGTTGGGATGGTTCCGCCATCCAGGATTGTAGGTGTTGGAGAATGGATCATTCTGGATGGCGTTGAGGTCCTCGCAGGTCTGAGGAACCTCCAAAGAATCAAAGAATGGGGGAATGGAATTCCCCTGGCTAGTAAAGAAAGGATCGGAGGATCCTCCGATCCGAGAATCAGATGGAGGTGGATACGGATCCATCCCCAAAGAAGGTCGGTGGATAATGTTTTGCACAGTCTCCTGTGTGGAAGGAGGCTGTGCAAAGGAACTATGCGTAGAGGTGGCTCGCTGCAAGTGCTGAGTCATCTCATCCACCTTCTTCTCGATGATAGAGACCTTGTCCAATCGACTGGTCATCAATTCCAGGTCGACTGATGCGGATAGGCCCTGCGTCTCGTGTGCTCCCCTAAGGTTCATCGATGCGCGGATATTCGTCCTGTCGAATAATCCCATGGAGTCATTACTGATGGAGTTCTCGCACATATTTTCGAGAATCTCCCACACGGTGTCCTCATGCTGACCCATGATATTCCCTCCGCAAGTTGCATTGACGAAAAGCCTAATATCCTCACGGAGTCTCTGGTAAAAAGACTGGACTTGTTCCCATTTTGGAACTCCGTGATGGGGGCACTTTCTCATGAGATCCTAAAAGCGATCCCATGCCTCATGGAGAGGTTCTCCCATTTTCTGAGTGAAGTGGGTAATCTGATGGCGCAAGGCATTAGTCCAACCAACGGGAAAGAACTTCTTCAAGAACTCGGACTGAGGTTCTTCCCAATTGTTGATCGGCCGGGTCTGCGTTTGGTACCAATGAGCGGCCTTGTCCATAAGGGAGAAGGAGAACATCTTCATGAGGAGAATGTCCCGATTTTGTGCATCTGACCCAAAAGTTTGGGCCAGATGCTTTAGCTGTTTGATGTGCTGGAAGGGGTCTTCAGAATTAAGCCCATGGAATTTCGGTATGGCATGAATCATATTGGTCTTTAATTCAGAATCAGGTCCTCCAGTCGGGATTCTGACTCAAGGCTCAATGGCCACCACAGTAGGATTATAGTGGTCCTGCATCATAGGACGCTGTGGTGGGTGCACAAAGTTCTGGAAGAGGTCATTGAGTTGGTGGAGCTAGTGCTCCAGATTGTTCTCTTCCTCAACTGGCTGACCCATTGTGGAAGAAGAAGGTGAGTTGGGTTCGGAGTCGGAGGAGAGGTCGATGTGAAGTGTTGTTTTCTCAAACAAGGGCACTGCGGCTCGGTCTCGAGGAGAGTGAAGTTCTAAAGGAGGTTTCAAGGACCTCCTACCAAACATACATTGATGGAGAAGATGAGTTTAGCAGGTGTTGGACCCAATCAAGACACCCAGAATGTTGGGTGACTATAGAGGTTCGGGACAGATGGACCCCTTAATCAAAAGATCGACCACCTAAGAATTACCTGGGCAGCCAGAGAGGGTGAGTCCCGCGAAGACCCCTACACGGTAGAGCGTCCCCACGGGTTACAGGGTTTCCCCCACCCGACCTCTCTTGTCACTAAGATTCCTGGTAAACCAGAATGGGGATCTTGACCTCTTAAGTCTATCACTTTTAATTTAAGATCAAGGTGCTTAGATTTTCACTTGAACTTTAGGTTTTTTGAGTGCAAAGAGTGACCTAAGTTGAAGGTTGGTTAACCCTAGGGGTCAACTTCACCTGATAGTTCTTTTGAGAGCTTATTAGGTCTTATCTTTTAGGGTTCAAGTGTTTTTAGAGAGCCAATTTTCTTAGGGTTTCTCTGAATTGGTATTTTCAATCAATGGCTTAGGCACACTTCTTTTGGGATTTTTCAATTCTTGCTTAAGAAGTGTGTCTCTAAAACCCTAATGTTGAATCTTATGTTGGCTCTACTTGGTCCAGTTAGCTCTTTGTTGGGTAATTAGGGCTCAAGCAAGAAGGTGTTAGCCCTTAAATACCCTTAATAGTGTGTGCAGGAATAGTGGGCTGAAATTGAAAACATGCAGCTTTCGATGATTTATTAAGTATAGAAGAGAGGTTAGACCTATATTGCTTGTTCTTTCTTTTTCTTCCTCTTTAGAATTTAGGGGTTAATAGTGAGAGGATAGAAAATTACCTATCCTCGGAGTGGTTGTTGTGCGGCTGCTTGTCTTCGTGATTTCCTGTGCCTGCACACAAAAAGAGAAGAGATTAATAGAAACTCAATAGAGAATTTATGGCTTCTAGAATAGCCGTTGCTCCCCGGCAACGACGCCAAAAACTGGTAACGCTTCTAGGTCTCGTCTTTACAATCAGTCATTATAGTATGTGACAAAACATCTACCAGATTACTACAAGATTTTTTACTCGGAACAAGGTTTTCCCGAGGTCGAACTCAGAGAGCAACTATGTTTCTAGAAGCATACATAAGTTCTCAATTATGTTACAAAGATAAGAGAGAGGGAGAGAGAGAGAGTTTTGTTGGCTTCTTCTTCTCTTCTTCTTTTCTCTCTTTTCTTCTTCTTGGCCGTTCTCTTCTTCCTTTTCTTCTTCTTTCTTTCTTTCTTCTTTCTTCTCTAGCTGCAGAGTCTTCTTTTCTTCTTAGCTGCTCTGCTTGCTTCTTCTCTTTTCTTCTTTTCCTTCCTTGCGGCTGTATCTTTCTTCTTCTTTCTCTTCTTCTTTTCTTCCTGCCTTCTTCTTCTGCGGCTGTGATGATTCTGACGTCTGATGCAGTGCTCGGATGACTTATCTGTGCATTTTCTACAGTGCCTTCCTCCTTCTTTCTTCAGCTGCCCAGTGTGGCTTCTTCTTCTCTTCTTCTTTTCTTCCTGGATGCACACACAGAGGTCAAAGCAAAACCTACCCCTTCCCCTCGTCTCTCTCTTTCTCAAAATCTCTCTTAGGACAGCTCTCCCAGAGCCAGGTATTCGGGTTCAGGTAGCGTGCCCGGGACCAGGCCCTCCTGCGTGCGGTGGTGGGCGAGGAGTGCGAGGTCAGGTAGTCGGATCTGGCCTAGACCCGTGGGGCGTGAGCGCAGGCGAGGGTGAGCGAGCGCGTGGCGTGCTGCATGCGGGTGAGAGGGACCTGACCTCTATGTTCGAAGGCAGTAAGCCCTATGCACTTTTGCAATTTAAGTGTGGGCGCTTGGCCGCACACTTACGAGGAGGGACTAAAGTCCTACCTCCCGATTTTGTGCCTGCAGGTGAGGAGTCCGTGGCCAATTGAAGCACTCCGAAGCCTGTGTGATGGCCGACAAGGTGCGGGAGTGCGAGTGGAGGTCAACCTAGGTCAGACTGTGGGCGGAAAGATGTGTTTGTTCGGGGGATGGTTGGGCGGTGCTTGGCAGTGAATGGAGAGGGGGGATCGGTGGAGTGGAGTGTGGGGGAGCTTCTGGGTTGGTCGGCGGGCGGTGAAGAGGTCTGTGGACATAGGATGGACTCGTCGGAGAGGGTGATCGGAGGTGGGGAAGATGTGTTTGGACAGTGGCAGTCGGGTGGTCGAAATGACAAATTGGAAGAGGGAAAATACAAGGGAGAGAGAGCAGAGACTATTTACCTATTTACTCGATGAAGGGGGAGGGAGGAACATCCGGCTCGTGCCTGCTGGAGCTGGAGATGAAGATGCCCTGGAGGAGGGTTTCGGCGACGAGGAAGCAGTCGGAGGGTGCCAACGGGTACGGCCTAGTGCGGACGACAGGCAGAGTAAACCCTGTTGCAGGTAGGGCAGCAGAACGATGAGGAGGAGGAGAAGATCCCCAGAAGCTTCGGGCTCTCTGACTGGAGGGGGAAGGGATGAAGAGGAGGTGTTTCTCCACCAAAGAAAGCTTGAAGGAGTCGGCAAGGTCTGTCGTTCCTTACAATGGGCTTGGCGCGGAGAGAGGGACGAGGTGGCGTCGTGCCAGCCTCGCCGGAGTATGGCCGGAAGGGATGCCCATGCCTTCCGTGCATTCTCACGGACGGCATGGTTGATGGCAGAGGTCGTGGGCGGGTCCCTGCGACAGAGGACGTCGTAGGGAACCCCCTTCTGCTCTAAAGGACGACAGCTTTGCCATGCACGGCGCCATCCTCCGTGCAAGTTCACCGAAGGCATGGTGCTGCACAGAAGTGACAAGGAGGACCGTTTTGCAAAGAGCGATGAGAAGTTGGGGGCCTAAATGCAAGGGTTTCAAAAGATAAAGGTCAAAAAGTAAATAAAAAGGACCAAATTGTAAAGTCGGTCAAGGGGGTCTTTTCTTAGGCTCAAGTTTTTATACCAGACTAATTTGAACCTAATAATTTTAATGGTGAATTTTAATTCTAGGTTGGACAATGTTTGACTGGCCAATTTGCGTAAAAACCCAAATTAAGTCATTAATTGGGCATGGTTCTCATTTTAGGTCAAAATAGGTTTCAAAGGCCAAATTGAAGGTTATAAACCCTAGGGAATATTTTTCTATGATTTTTAGAGGATTTATTTGATTTTTATCCTGCCTCTAACCTTGTGAATTGAAGTGGGTTTATTTTTAGGATTTTAGAATGTCATTTAATTTCTAGAAGTTGCTATAACCCTTTTCAGATCAGATCATCGTACTTCCCTCATTGTTAAGCTTGTTTGACCTATGTTTGAACCCTTAATTACCCTGTTCTCATACTACATTAGTGAAATTACAGTTTTACCCCTTATGATTTTTTTTATTCTTTAACTTAGAATTCTCTGAGTTAAGCCTCTCTTTGGGTTTGTAGGAGCTTTTTCACACATATTTGGATTAGATTGTGCTAGTTAGGGTTTATGATGAGGTTCTCATCAGTAGTAGACTGAGTATAGGACTACCGCAGTGGGACTCGCTCGGCCACGAGAGTGCCATGTGGGCATCCTATATCATAGGAAGCTGCAAGTAAAATCGTTCCTATAGGGAACCAGAAGATTAATTAACAAATCCTAATTAGATCTCTACACACCCATATGTATAATATAATTTAAAAATGGAAAATTCTATGTTAAATGCATGTTACTTCTTAGCCACCACTCTACTCAGCGTTAGCTGACTCCAGTCAAATATATTCTGTACAGGTTAGGGATTTGAGTAGCCCAAGCCACCGGCTGCTGAGGACGCTGGGCCTGGTCGAGCCTAACTTTAGTTCTACTGCGTGATAGTGAGGTTTTATAGTTTGTATTCTGTTATATGTACTCTTTGATGTGATGGTTGTAATATCACTGTTCTATTTCCCCCTGTTGAAACTTTCTTTTTGTTTAGTTACTGTACTTGCGTGATTGTGGTTTGTTGAATGTTACTTGGTTATTTCTTGTTGGATGACGAGATCTTGGGACAAATCGAAGCGAGCCAGTCTCAGATCTTGTAGGGATTTGGGACCGGGTCGTGATAGATGGTATCAGAGCAAGGTCGTCCTGAGAAATGAACCAAGTAATCTGGGAAACACCACACTTGTACATGTAACTAAGATAGCCATCACAACTTTTTTCTCTTGGTTATTGTAACCGAGTCTCATGTCTCCTCTTTGGTCAAACAGACACTAATAATCTTGTTCCTCCTCGATCATTGAGTAGGAAATGCCTCGCCAGGGAGCTATTGAGGCAGGCCGTGAACGTGGTCGTGGCCGAGGACGTGGTCGCAGGGGAGGACGAGCGATGGCCGAAGATAGAGCCGCTCCACCTTTCCTCCCGGGCATCCAGGCCCCGGACCTCGCCCAATTGATCCGGACTCTTATCCGTGAGGAGCTCCATCAGCCTCCTCCTCAGCCTTCCCTTCCTGGGGATGCAGAGGGGGAATCCTCCATGGGGCAGGCAAGCAGCCACGGTGCTGGACGTGCTGTAGGGGGAGGGGGTGATCCTCTACCGCCCCCTTCAGACGCTTCGAGACACAAGTCTTCCTTGCCTGGAGGTGCATTCCTTCCTCCGCTATGGCTACACCATGAGGTCTTCAGCCAATTCAGGAAGCTGAAGCCTCCCTCTTTCAAGGGGGTGGAAAGCCCATCTGAGGCAGAAGATTGGCTGGAACAAATGGAGAAAGATTTTCGACACCCTCTATCCCCATGCAGAATGCCACGTGGCCTTCACCACATATCAGCTGGAGAGTGTAGCCCACAGGTGGTGGAAGGCGGTCAGAGGACAGGAGGAGGGAGAACTGACGTGGGATCGGTTTGTGGTGCTCTTCTATGAGCAGTACTTCCTACAAACTTGGCAGGATCAGAGGAGGCAGGAGTTCCACACTCTCCGCTAAGGGGCAATGACAGTTAGCGCATACCGTACGCGTTTTCTAGAACTGTCACGCTTCGCCCCGACAGCCACATCCCCCGAGGAGGAGCGCCTGTGGAGATTCACCGAGGGTCTTCGACCCGCCATCCGAGGGTACGTAAAGCCCCTAAAGCTGCCTACCTTCTCCCGCATAGTCGAGGCTGCCATGACCTACGAGGAAACAAACCGGTCCGCACAAGATGTTGATGGAAGAGGACGGAAGAGGCCCTACCTGCAGGAGCACTCACAGGGTCGTCGGGAGAGGAGGCACCAGACACAGGCAGGGGAACCGTCCCGTTCTGTGGGTCAATGATGAGAACCTCATCATGAGCCATAACTAGCTCATTTTGACCCAATACAAAGGATAAAAGCTCCTACATAACTCAAGGAAAGGCTTAACTCAGAGAATTCTGAGTTTAAGGAGAAAACAAGTCATAAGGGGTAAAAATGCAATTTTACCAGTATAATCTGCATACAGGGTAATTCAGGGTCCAAACATAGGTCAAAGCAACTTAGTAAGAATAAAAGTGGGATGAGATGATCTAGCAAGGGCTACAGCAATTCCAAGGAACTAAATGATAATCTGTAACCCTAAAATAAACCCACTTCAATTCACGAGGTTCAAGGCAAAGAAAAAATGGAATAAACCCTCTAAAATTCATAGAAAAATAATCTCTAGGGTTTAGAACCTTCAATTTGACCTTAGGAACCCATCTTGACCTACATTGAGAACCATACCCAATTAATAACTTAATTTGGGTTTTTGCGTAAATTGACCAGTCAAACAAGGTTTAATCTAGAAATAAAATTCACCATCAGATTCCTTAGGTCCTAATTAGTTATGTATAAAAACTTGAGCCTAAGAAGAAACCTTCTTGACCAACTTTACACTTTGGTCCTCATATATTTACTTTTTGGCCCTCAACTTTTGAACCCTCGCATTTTGGCCCCTAATTCTCCTTCGTTCTTTGCGTTCAGGTCCCCCCTGCAAAACCTGCCAGCACCATGCTTCGGCGACCTTGTGCGGAGCATGGCGCCGCGCAGGGTGAGGGGGAGAGTCTGGCAAGTAAACCGGGGGTGCCCTACGTCGTCAGCCGTCGCAGGGACACCCCCTGGTCGCTGTAACCCACCATACCGGCCGTGCGAACGCACGGACGGTATGGGTTTCCATCTCCGGCATCCTCCGGCGAGGGAGACACGTCGTCTCCCTCCGCCTTCCTCCCTGATTCGGTCCCTATAAATACCCCCGTCGCTCCACCGTTCTTCCCAGCTCGGATCTGACGGAGAAAACCCCCAACTTTCCTCTCTTCTCACTCCGGCAGACGCCCACCAGCTCCGGCGGTTCTTCCTCCTCCTCCTCTTCGCTCTGCCGCAATACCAGCAGCAGAGACTTCTTCCCCTGCTCTTCCCGCGCCACGTCGCACCCAGCTGGCGCCTCTCCGGCCCTCTGCTCGCCGCCGCCCCTTCCCCCGGGCATTTTCTTCTCCGGCGATAGTCGATACGACTGTCGCCCACTCCGGCCCCTCCTCGTCCTGCTAAGTAGGTAGAACTCCTCCTCTTCCTCCCCTCTTCCTTTTCCTCACTTTAAACATCTACTGTCGCCCTCGATCCCGACAAATCACCCTCACCTTCTCCGCCTCCGGCCATCCTCCGGCGAGCCGCTTCCATCACTCCAGCATCCCACACGGCTCGCCGACCTGCACATAATCTCCGCCTCCTCACCCTGATCCATTTCCGCCCCTCCACTTCCCCCAAATCACCCTCTGCAACTCCACCGAACAAACCCATCTCCCGACCCACAGTCCGACCTAGGGCAGCCCTTGCACGCCGCCCCACGCCTCGCCACCACCCACACGAGCTTCGCCGCACTCTGGCGAAGCTCCCGGCACCTTCTGATTAGGCCGGGAGGCCGTTTTGCTGTGAACAGGTCACCCGTCCTCCGCCGCCATTGCCCTGCAGAAGGAGCTGCTTCCGCCTGCAGCTGCAGGCGCGCCACGCCCAGATTCGACTCCGAGGCCGTGCGAGGCATTTCGACAAAGCGTCAGGCTGCAGCTGAAGCGAAGCCCTCGCGCGAAGGCCTCGCGTAACACCGCGATTACCAGTTGTTTCCTCCACGCAAGCGCCAACTCGGGGTGGGACATTTAGTCCCACCTCGGAAAACTCTGAAGAGGCGCAGCGGTATAAAGTGAAAAAGTGCTGGAGGCTTATTGCCTCAGCACACGGGGTGAGGTCCCCTTCACCCGCCCGGTTACCCGGTCTCGTCCGCGCTCACGCCCCGCGGAACTGGCCCGACCCGACTTAGACTGAGCTGCACTCCTCGCCCACCACGCACGCCGGTGGGCCTCGACCCAGGCGCGACCCGTACCCGGCTACCCGGCAGCTCTGGGAGAGCTATCCTATGAGCGGATTCTGTGAGAGAGAGACGCGGGGGAGGGTAGAGATAGGTTTTGCCCCTCTCTGATCAAGCTGTGTAAGTGTGCAGGCACAGGTGAAGAAGAACCGTGGAAGAAGACGAAGGCTGAAGGAAGGAGGATCACCGAGCGGCACTGTAGCAGCGGCGGTTTAAGTCGTCTGATTGGAAAATCAGACGACGTCCTGAAGGCAAAGAAGGAGAAGGAAGGCGAGGCAGAGGAGAACACAGAGAGACAAGCAGAAAGAGCTGAGAGAAGAAGGAGAAAGCAGAGAGGCCATGACAAGAACTGAAAGAAGAAGAGCACGAGAAGAAGATGGTCTGAAGAAAGGAAAAGAAGAAAGAAAGAAGAAGAAGAAGAACAGGACCACAAGGGAGAAGAAAAAGAAAGAGACGAGCAGAAACAAGAACTGAAAGAAGAAGAAAAGCATCACTACTGCTGCAGATAAAGCAGAAGAGCCAAGCAGAAGAAGATAGGCAAAAAGAAGCCAACAAATTCTCTCTCTCTCTCTTTATTTTTTTGTACAAGAAACTTGTATCTCTAGAATACAAATTGCTCCCTGAGTTCGACCTCGGGAACTCTTTTATTTTCCGAGTAAAAAAAAATTATTATATATTTGAAATGATGGCAATAACTGGCTATATTACAACGACATAACAATAAAACCCGGTTATCTCTCTAAGCCATCGACATCAATTGGCGCCGTTGCCGGGGAGCAACGGCTATTCTAGAGGTAAACATTCCTGTTTCTTTTTTTTTATTTCTGATAATCTCCCCTCTTTTGTGCAGCTACAGGAAATCAAGAAGACAAGCAACCGCACGACAACCACTCCGAGGACAGGTAAATTTTTCCTCTCGCTATTAACCCCTAAACTCTAAAGAGGAAGAAAAGAAAAGAACAAGCAATATAGGGCTAACCTGTCTTCCATACTTAGTAACCATAAAGAGTTGCATGTTTTCAACTCATTAGTCCTGCACACTATTAAGGGTATTTAAGGGCTAACACATTCTTGCTTGAGCCCTAATTACCCAACAAAGAACTAACTGGACCAAGTAGAGCCAACCTAAGATTCAACATTAGGGTTTTAGAGACACACTACTTAAATCAAGAATGGAGAAAATCCAAAAGAAGTGTGCCTAAACCATTGATTGAACATACTTATTCAGAGAAACCCTAAACAATTGGCTCTCTAAACACTTGAACCCAAAAAGAAAGGACCCAAAAGCTCTCAAAGGAACAAGAGGTAAAGTTGACTCCTTGGGTCAACCAACCTTAAAATTAGGTCACTTTCTCACTCAAAATACCTAAGAGTTCAAGTGAAACCTTAAGCACCCTGATCTTAAAATAAAAATTGGTAGACTTAAGAGGTCAAGATCCCCATTCTGGTCTACCTGGAATCTCAGTGACAAGAGAGGTCGGGTGGGGGAAACCCTGTAACCCGTGGGGACGCTCTACCGTGTAGGGGTCTTCGCGGGACTCTCCCTCTCTGGCTGCCCAGGTAATTCTCAGGTGGACGATCTTTCTGATCAAGGGGTCCATCTGCCCCGCACCTCTATAGTCACCCAACACATTTGTGGGTGTCTTGATTGGGTCCAGCACCTTCTAAACTTACCTCTTCCAACAGTGCATGTACGGAAGGAGGTCCTTAAGACCACCCTTAAGACCTCCTTTAGAAATTCGCTCTCGTCAAGACCAAGCCTCGACGCCCGTGTTTGTGCAGCAACACCCTCACATTATTCTCTCTTCTGATTCAGAACCAAGTTCTTCTTCTTCCCCCATCATGGCTCAGCCAGTTGAGGAAGAAAATAATCTGGAACACCAGCTCCAGCGACTCAATGACCTCTTCCAAAACTTCGTGCACCCACCACAGCGTCCTATGATGCGGGACCACTACAATCCTGCTGCGGTGGCCATTGAGCCTCGAGTCAGAATCCCGACTGGAGGACCTGATTCCGAATTAAAGCCCAACATGATTCATGCTATACCTAAATTCCATGGGCTTAATTCTGAAGATCCCTTCCAGCACATCAAACAGCTAAAGCATCTGGCCCACACTTTTGGATCAGATGCGCAAAATCGGGATATTCTTCTCATGAAGATGTTCTCCTTTTCTCTTATGGACAAGGCCGCCCATTGGTATCAAACTCAGACCCGGCCGATCAACACTTGGGAAGAACTTCAATCCGAGTTTTTGAAAAAGTTTTTTCCCGTTGGTCGGACCAACGCCTTGCGCCATCAGATTACACACTTCACTCAACAATCAGGAGAACCTCTCCATGAGGCATGGGATCGTTTTTAGGATCTCATGAGAAAGTGCCCCCATCACGGAGTTCCTAAATGGGAACAAGTCCAATCTTTTTACCAGGGACTCCGTAAGGACATCCGCCTTTTCGTCAATGCAACTTGCGGAGGAAACATCATGGGTCAACATGAAGACACCGTATGGGAGATTCTCGAAAACATGTGCGAGAACTCCATCAACAAAGACTCCATGGGATTATTCGACAGGACGAATACCCGCGCAGCGACGAATCTTAAGGGAGCACATGAGGCGCAGGGCCTGTCCGCATCAGTCGACCTGGAATTAATGGCCAGTCGATTGGACAAGGTCTCAATCATTGAGAAGAAGGTGGATGAGCTGACTCAGCACTTGCAGCGAGCCACCTCCGCGCGTAACTCCTTTGCACAACCTCCTTCCACACAGGAGACTGTGCAAAACATCCTTCACCGATCTTCCCCTAGGATGGATCCATATCCATCCCCATCTGATTCTCGGATCGGAGGATCATCCGATCCTTTCTACACCAGCCCGGGGAACTCCATTCCTCCTTTCCCTGATTCTCAAGAGGTTCCTCAGACCTGCGAGGACCTCAACGCCGTCCAGAACGACCCATTCTCCAACACTTACAACCCTGGATGGCGAAACCATCCCAATTTTCAGTGGGCGGGAAATTCCCAAACCCAAAGACCACCTTTTCAGTCCCGCCCACAGCCCTCTCGTCATTACCAGCCGCCTCAGCCTCGGCCCAACCCTACTTATCCATCAGGGCCAAATCAGGATCAAATGTCCCTAATCCTTCAGACTCTGGCTGACATTCAAAGAACGAATGCGGCTATTCAAAAACAGCACAAGGACGAACTTACAGAGGTTAAAACACAACTGGCCCAGTTGGCAAATTCTCGCCAGCCAGGCACACTCCCTTCCCAACCTCTTCCTAACCCAAATAACGTGCCAACCCAGAAGCGCGTTATGAATCCAAATTTAGGCCACGCACAATGGATTTATCAGGCCCCTACTGCTCCATCTCCAGACGAGATGGAAGCTTCAACTTCTTATGCGGGATTTCAGCAGCAGCCACCCCTCTTACCAAACCCAAACCAAAATCAGGCCGGATTAAATTCTGTAACAACACGTAGTGGTAAAACAACTCAAGACCCGCATTATCCAAACCACTCCAAGCCTGATAACCATGACCCTAGGATAGTTATCCAAGATACCACTGTCCCGGATCCACAACCTGGACCTATCCTAGAAGAACCAACCAAGATCCCGTTTCCCGAGGCCTTGACCAAGGGAAAGAAGACCACCAAACCCGTGGCCCCTGAGGAGGACCTGGTCAAGCTCTTTGAGCAGGTCCACATAAACATCCCCTTGATGGATGCAATCCGCCACGTACCAGCTTACGCACGATTTCTAAAGAATATATGTACACCCCAGCGTAAGCCGCGAACCAAGGGAGGGAGCCCAATTGTTCTGTCAGAGCAAGCCAGCTCTGTAATCCTCAGTAGACTCCCACCCAAGGCAAAAGATCCTGGTACTCCCCTGATTTCCTGCAAGATAGGTGGTACCCAATTTGATAGAGCATTGTTAGACTTGGGTGCATCCATAAACCTGATACCCACATCCTTACTTGACCATCTAGAAGAATCTGAGCTAAAACCAACCGAGGTGACATTGCAATTAGCAGATCGATCTATAAAGTCACCAAAATGGATTCTCGAGGATGTTATCGTAAGAGTGCAGGATTTCTATTTTCCAGTGGACTTTATAGTCCTAGATATGGACGCACCTGAGAACCCTAGGGATACACCAATCATTCTAGGGAGACCTTTCTTGGCTACTGCTAGAGCCAACATCAGCTGTGAGGAGGGCCAAATAGAGCTTAAGTTTGGAGATCAAACACTGAAAATTGATATATTTAAGGCCCAACAAGGAATTAATTGCGGCGTCATCGAACAAATTTGTGACATCAGGACTTTGGTTGATGAATCACACTTCCAGAATGACTCGATTATGCCTCATCAACCACAGAAGGATCTTGACCCGCAAACAGAGGAGTCGAATCCAGATATGAATAACCCAGTAACTCCCACCCTTGAACCTCACATCTATACTGAATCACCCGCTGCTGCTGATAACCCCATCCTCGAACTGAAACCCCTTCCTGCTCACTTGAAATACATCTTTTTGGGTTCTAATCAGACCCTTCCTGTGATTATCAATTCCAACCTCAGTCTTGAACAGGAATCCCATCTGATTGTTGTCCTCCAGCAACATCGCAGAGCCATCGGGTGGACTCTCGATGATTTGACTGGAATAAGTCCCTCTTATTGTACTCATCATATCTATTCAGAAGAGGGCACACGACCTTCTCGTGAAATGCAGAGACGCATAAACCCCAATCTGCAGGAAGTCGTGAAAAAGGAGATCATCAAGTGGTTAGATGCTGGAATCATCTACCCGATCTCCGATAGTCGTTGGGTGAGCCCAATTCAGGTCGTGCCCAAGAAGGCAGGACTCACCACTATAACGACTGAGACCGGAGAAATCATTCCTACCCGATTAGCCAACTCGTGGAGAGTCTGTATAGATTACCGCCGACTCAATTCCTCCACAAAGAAGGATCATTTCCCACTACCCTTCATTGATCAAATTCTCGAAAAACTTGCGGGAAATAGGTTCTTCTGCTTTCTTGACAGGTACTCCGGTTATAACCAGGTGGCAATCCATCCTGAGGACCAAGAAAAGACCACGTTCACCTGCCCCTTCGGAACATACACTTTCCGAAGGATGCCTTTCGGTCTTTACAATGCACCCGCTACTTTTCAGCGATGCATGCTTGCCATATTCTCAGATATGGTAGGTGATTATCTGGAAGTCTTCATGGATGACTTTTCAGTTTTCGGAGCATCATTCGACAATTGCCTCCAACACTTGGTCCAGATACTCAGGCGGTGCATCGATGTGAATTTGGTTCTTTCCTGGGAAAAGAGCCATTTCATGGTGCCTGAGGGAATTATCCTGGGACACTCAATTTCGGAAAAAGGTATCCAAGTGGATCGAGCTAAGGTTGATCTGATTTCTCACCTTCCTATGCCTAGCTCGATCAGGGACATCCGTTCCTTTTTAGGGCATGTCAGTTTTTATCGACGATTTATCCCTGATTTTTCAAAACTCGCGCGCCCCCTGACCACTCTTCTCTCCAAGGATGTTCCTTTCGAAATTTCCAAGGAATGCACTCAAGCATTTGAAATCCTGCGTGACCGAGTCACCCAAGCCCCGATCCTACAGTCCCCTGATTGGTCTCAACCCTTTGAGATCATATGCGATGCATCCGACTTCGCTGTAGGAGAGGTTCTGGGGCAGAAAATTGACGGGAAACCTGTGGTCATTTACTACGCCAGCAAAACACTCGATGAGGCTCAGCGTAACTATACGGTTACTGAGAAAGAGCTGCTAGCTGTAGTATTTGCCCTAGAAAAATTCAGATCGTACCTTCTGGGTTCCCGTGTCATCATATACTCGGATCACACAGTTGTGAGGCATCTCCTTGTAAAGAAGGACGCGAAACCTCGATTAATCCGATGGATCTTGCTGTTGCAAGAATTTGACCTTGAGATTCGCGACAAAGCGGGAAAGCAAAATGTGGTAGCTGATCACTTGTCCCGTCTTCCTTCTGAAATAATTGACCCTTCCGGACCCATCACTGAGCATTTTCCCGATGAGCACCTACTGACTATTGGTACTAGCCTTCCATGGTTTGCTAATGTAGTAAATTACTTGGCATCTCATCAGATCCCGTCCGATTGGCCGAAGGCCAAAAAGGACAAATTACGCTCCGATGCCAAGTATTACATTTGGGAAGACCCGTACCTCTTCCGCATTGGTGCCGATCAGATCATTCGGAGATGTGTCCCGGAAGAGGAATTCAACAATATCCTCTCTCTCTGCCATGACCAGGCATGCGGTGGCCATTTCGCCGGGCATAAAACCGCATCAAAAGTCCTCCAGTGCGGCTTTTACTGGCCCACACTGTTCAAAGACGCATACAATCACTGCAAGGCATGCAGTCGTTGCCAGACTTTGGGCAACATGAGCCATCGCGACATGATGCCTATGCAACCGATTCTAGTATGCGAAATCTTTGATGTTTGGGGGATTGATTTTATGGGTCCCTTTCCTGTTTCGGATGGTTTCGAATACATTCTGTTGGCTGTGGACTACGTGTCCAAATGGATCGAAGCCATACCGACCCGAACCTGTGATCACAAAATCGTTCTCAAATTCATTCATCAAAACATTTTCTCAAGGTTCGGGATTCCTCGTGCAATAATCTCTGATGGGGGGACCCATTTCACAAATGCTCAGTTTAAGTCACTGATGACCAAATACGGGGTGTCTCACCGAATCTCTACTCCTTACCACCCCCAAACTAATGGTCTAGCTGAGCTGTCTAATCGGGAGATCAAGAAAATCCTGCAAGTCACTGTTCGACCTGACAGGAAGGACTGGTCGTCCCGACTTTCGGAAGCATTGTGGGCCTATAGGACCGCCCACAAGACCCAATTGGGCATGTCTCCCTTTAGACTGGTGTACGGAAAGGCATGCCACCTTCCCGTAGAACTGGAGCATAAAGCCTATTGGGCAGTACGAAACTGTAATCTAGATCTTTCCAAGGCTGGGACCCACAGAAAACTCCAAATCAGCGAGATCGATGAATTACGCCTAGACGCGTACGAGAACTCGCAAATCTACAAGGAGTGGGCTAAAGCCTTCCACGACAAACACATCTCGAGAAAGATCTTTCATCCTGGTCAAGAAGTCCTACTCTTTGATGCCCGACTAAAACTCTTCCCAGGAAAACTGAGATCCAAGTGGGTCGGACCATATTTGGTCCGACAGGTTTTTGGAAATGGAGCAATCGAAATCAGTCCACTCAGCCACGATTCTGAACCTTTCATCGTGAACGGTCAGAGACTCAAGCCGTTCATTGATGTAACTTCTACTGATTTGGCTGAAACATCTTATGTCCTCCATTCCCCTTGAGCTTATTGCGCCCAGCCGATGGCGTAAAACTCAGCGCTTAACGGGAGGCAACCCGTCATTTTCCTAAAAATCCAAAACTTTTTCTGACACCTTTTTGCACTTAAGGTTCACCCTTATAGACAGCCGACCCCACCTCAGATGCTTGCATCTGGGATTAAAAATCGTCCGCAAAAATTCAACCCGACCCATTCACTCATCCAAATTTCTGTCTTAAGGAATGAACTAAGTTAAATAAAAACCCCTAGGTTACAATGAGGACATTGCAAATCTTAGGCATGGGGGTTGTGTGAAAGTGCAAAACTTGTAAGAAAAGGTTTCAAACAAAAAAATTCACATATGCCAAAAACACCATAAAAATTAAAAATTTTTCAAAAAAAAAATAAAAAAAAAAAATAATAATAATAAAAGGAAAAGAGGAGAAGGAAATTTTCTGAGCGAGAAGGAGAAAAGAAACAAAATGAAAAAGGAGCACAAAATTATGAGAAAAGGTGATAGTCATTAGTAAGGAACTAAGGAATTAACCTAAGTTCTAGACCTCATTCAAGAAAATAACTGAAAAGTGCACAATGAGATTAGTAAGAATGCAAACCTTAGGCATTCTTGAATAGACTCTTAGTACCTATTAAGATCTGGACACTCCTCAAGAGGTTGAGGAAAATGAAAAGCTGAAGTATTAGGTCTAAGGCTTAGGAAGTATTTGGCCTCGTTAACTAATTTTTGGTTTACGGGACTCAGTAACCTAAGCACCCTAACCTCACACACAGCCTGGTTCAGTAAGCGTAAAAATCAGAATCACGCAGAAGCGTCGAAAATTCTGAAAAGAACACCTAGAATAGGAGAGGCCGATCAACACAAGTTGATTTGGACGAGTTCCCAGCGCGGAGAGGCGGGAAATCCCCTCGAAGATGCGTAACAAAATATCATCTCCTCGGTGCTTGTCTCTTAGGATATTTACATATCCTACTGGGGGCATGTAAGCACTCTGCTGGTTCAGATTCCATGGATGGCATTATCTCGAAGTGTCAATTGCCAGGGTCTGGATTCGGCCACGGAACACCATGGATGGGATTATCTCGAAATCTCAATAGCCAGGGTTCCGGGGGTTGCCATGGGCGGTGCTATCTCGAAGCATCGATCGCCAGGAACCCTTGAGGATTGATGATGGGAGCAAGGAATCTGATACAGACCGTGTTGAAAAGCCAATCCTAGGCTAGAACTAAAAAGAAAAAGAGAGAGAAAACTCTCCAAACAAAATAACTTTCTATCTCTCTCTTACAAAACGCACTGCGAACTGAGCCAGGGCTAAAATCATTTCAAGCACGGGTGCTTTAACCACAAAGTCCAATAAACCTTAGGTTAGTTCTTGTGGGCCTTAAAAACCTTTGCTAAAGACTGAGGCTAAGGCTAGACAGATTTGGATCTTGATTGGTACTAGAGTACCTTTTAGGCCTATGGTCAGCATTCTAACCTAATCTATGCTCAAATAAAAAAGCACTTATCTAAAGCTATTAAAAACTTCATGGTCTAGAACAAAGGTTGAAACCTTAAGTTTTTGCTAAGGGACTAGCAAAAGCTAGGCATGGGGGTATGATGAGAACCTCATCATGAGCCATAACTAGCTCATTTTGACCCAATACAAAGGATAAAAGCTCCTACATAACTCAAGGAAAGGCTTAACTCAGAGAATTCTGAGTTTAAGGAGAAAACAAGTCATAAGGGGTAAAAATGCAATTTTACCAGTATAATCTGCATACAGGGTAATTCAGGGTCCAAACATAGGTCAAAGCAACTTAGTAAGAATAAAAGTGGGCTGAGATGATCTAGCAAGGGCTACAGCAATTCCAAGGAACTAAATGATAATCTGTAACCCTAAAACAAACCCACTTCAATTCACGAGGTTCAAGGGAAAGCAAAAATGGAATAAACCCTCTAAAATTCATAGAAAAATAATATCTAGGGTTTATAACCTTCAATTTGACCTTAGGAACCCATCTTGACCTACATTGAGAACCATACCCAATTAATAACTTAATTTGGGTTTTTGCGTAAATTGACTAGTCAAACAAGGTTTAATCTAGAAATAAAATTCACCATCAGATTCCTTAGGTCCTAATTAGTCATGTATAAAAACTTGAGCCTAAGAAGAAACCTTCTTGACCAACTTTACACTTTGGTCCTCATATATTTACCTTTTGGCCCTCAACTTTTGAACCCTCGCATTTTGGCCCCTAATTCTCCTTCGTTCTTTGCGTTCAGGTCCCCCCTGCAAAACCTGCCAGCACCATGCTCCGGCGACCTTGCGCGGAGCATGGCGCCGCGCAGGGTGAGGGGGAGAGTCTGGCAAGTAAACCGGGGGTGCCCTGCGTCGTCAGCCGTCGCAGGGACACCCCCTGGTCGTTGTAACCCACCATACCGGCCGTGCGAATGCACGGACGGTATGGGTTTCCATCTCCGGCATCCTCCGGCGAGGGAGACACGTCGTCTCCCTCCGCCTTCCTCCCTGATTCGGTCCCTATAAATACCCCCGTCGCTCCACCGTTCTTCCCAGCTCGGATCTGACGGAGAAAACCCCCAACTTTCCTCTCTTCTCACTCCGGCAGACGCCCACCAGCTCCGGCGGTTCTTCCTCCTCCTCCTCTTCGCTCTGCCGCAATACCAGCAGCAGAGACTTCTTCCCCTGCTCTTCCCGCGCCACGCCGCACCCAGCTGGCGCCTCTCCGGCCCTCTGCTCGCCGCCGCCCCTTCCCCCAGGCATTTTCTTCTCCGGCGACAGTCGATACGACTGTCGCCCTCTCCGGCCCCTCCTCGTCCTGCTAAGTAGGTAGAACTCCTCCTCTTCCTCCCCTCTTCCTTTTCCTCACTTTAAACATCTACTGTCGCCCTCGATCCCGACAAATCACCCTCACCTTCTCCGCCTCCGGCCATCCTCCGGCGAGCCGCTTCCATCACTCCAGCATCCCACACGGCTCGCCGACCTGCACATAATCTCCGCCTCCTCACCCTGATCCATTTCCGCCCCTCCACTTCCCCCAAATCACCCTCTGCAACTCCACCGAACAAACCCATCTCCCGACCCACAGTCCGACCTAGGGCAGCCCTTGCACGCCGCCCCACGCCTCGCCACCACCCACACGAGCTTCGCCGCACTCTGGCGAAGCTCCCGGCACCTTCTGATTAGGCTGGGAGGCCGTTTTGCTGTGAACAGGTCACCCGTCCTCCGCCGCCATTGCCCTGCAGAAGGAGCTGCTTCCGCCTGCAGCTGCAGGCGCGCCACTCCCAGATTCGACTCCGAGGCCGTGCGAGGCATTTCGACAAAGCGTCAGGCTGCAGCTGAAGCGAAGCCCTCGCGCGAAGGCCTCGCGTAACGCCGCGATTACCAGCTGTTTCCTCCGCGCAGGCGCCAACTCGGGGTGGGACATTTAGTCCCACCTCGGAAAACTCTGAAGAGGCGCAGTGGTATAAAGTGAAAAAGTGCTGGAGGCTTATTGCCTCAGCACACGGGGTGAGGTCCCCTTCACCCGCCCGGTTACCCGGTCTCGTCCGCGCTCACGCCCCGCGGAACTGGCCCGACCCGACTTAGACTGACCTGCACTCCTCGCCCACCACGCACGCCGGTGGGCCTGGACTCGGGCGCGACCCGTACCCGGCTACCCGGCAGCTCTGGGAGAGCTATCCTATGAGCGGATTCTGTGAGAGAGAGACGCGGGGGAGGGTAGAGATAGGTTTTGCCCCTCTCTGATCAAGCTGTGTAAGTGTGCAGGCACAGGTGAAGAAGAACCGTGGAAGAAGACGAAGGCTGAAGGAAGGAGGATCACCGAGCGGCACTGTAGCAGCGGCGGTTTAAGTCGTCTGATTGGAAAATCAGACGACGTCTTGTAGGCAAAGAAGGAGAAGGAAGGCGAGGCAGAGGAGAACACAGAGAGACAAGCAGAAAGAGCTGAAAGAAGAAGGAGAAAGCAGAGAGGCCAAGACAAGAACTGAAAGAAGAAGAGCACGAGAAGAAGAAGGTCTGAAGAAAGGAAAAGAAGAAAGAAAGAAGAAGAAGAAGAACAGGACCACAAGGGAGAAGAAAAAGAAAGAGACGAGCAGAAACAAGAACTGAAAGAAGAAGAAAAGCATCACTACTGCTGCAGATAAAGCAGAAGAGCCAAGCAGAAGAAGATAGGCAAAAAGAAGCCAACAAATTCTCTCTCTCTCTCTTTATTTTTTTGTACAAGAAACTTGTATCTCTAGAATACAAATTGCTCCCTGAGTTCGACCTCGGGAACTCTTTTATTTTCCGAGTAAAAAAAAATTATTATATATTTGAAATGATGGCAATAACTGGCTATATTACAACGACATAACAATAAAACCCGGTTATCTCTCTAAGCCATCGACATCAGTCAACCAGGGACCTATGGGGGTCCCCGATAGGGATCAGCCGACTGAGTAGACCCCACCCAGTCACCAGCAGGGACAACGGACAGAGGGAAGTCGCGTACCCCTCTGCTATCAGTGTGGCCAATCGGGTCACATACGGAGGAATTGTTCATCTAGGACTGGAGCACAGCCGACACTCTCAACACCAAGCACTGGAGGCCGATCAGGCGGCCGTAGATACCAGCCCCGAGGAGGAGGACAACAGTCACGAGAAGGGCACCGGCCCGCTTCCTCCGGCCTGACCCAGAGCATGGCTATTTCTTCTGCACCAAGGACTGAAGGGTGTGTTAACGCCCTAACTCACGGAGATGCCAGAGCTTCGGGCTCTGTAGTGGAAGGTATGGTTACTATTTCCGACAAACTCGTCTACACTCTTTTCAACTCCGGAGCCACGCATTCATTTGCTTCTACGAGTTTCGCTGTCTGCACGGGAGTGAGCAGTGTACTTTTAGAGGAACCCTTCCTGATTAGAGGACTAGGTGGGCAGGTATTTGCTGCCGAAGGGGTTCTCGTTGACTGTGAGGTCATGATAGGGGGAGACAGTCTCCCGATAGACCTGATCATAATCCCGATGGATGACTTCGGTGTAATCTTAGGGATGAACTGGTTAGCCACATACCACGCCCTTGTATACTGTTTTGGGAGGAAGATAGTTTTATCCATACCACGACTACCTCCCTTCGAGTTCCACGGCCAGCCCGTAGATGGAGGATTCAGATGCATCTCCGCACTTCGAGCAGCGAAGCTATTGAGTTAAGGATGCGAGGGCTTCCTTGCTTGCGATCTAGCAGAGTCCGACCCCATGGACAGTATACAGAGTATTCCAGTGGTCTGTGAGTACCTCGACGTCTTCCCAGAGGAGCTGCTAGGATTGCCACTTGAGCGCGAGATCGAGTTCAAGATCTCACTGATACCAAGGACAGGCCACATTTCTTCAGCACCGTACCGAATGGCCCCTCTTAAGCTGCGAGAGCTCAAGACACAGCTACAGGACCTGCTAGAGAAAGGCTTAATAAGGCCCAGTGCCTCTCCGTGGGGAGCCCCTGACCTGTTCGTGAGAAAGAAGGATGGTACTCTTCGGTTGTGCATTGACTACAGACAGCTGAACCGGGTCACCAACAAGAACAAGTACCCATTACCATGCATAAATGACCTCTTTAACCAGCTGAGGGATGCCACGGTATTTTCAAAGATAGATCTGAGGTCAGGATACCATCAGCTGAGGAGTATGGAGACCGATGTCTCCAAGACAGCCTTTCGTACACGGTACGGCCACTACGAGTTCTTGGTCATGCCGTTTGAATTAACCAATGCCCCTGTCGCCTTCATGGACTTGATGAACCGCATTTTTCGGCCGTACCTGGATCAGTTCGTGGTTGTTTTCATCGATGACGTGCTCATTTATTCACGGGACCAAACGCAGCATAAGCAACACCTTCACATGGTCTTAGACACCTTGAGGCGGCATAGATTGTATGCCAATTACAGCAAATGCGAATTCTGGTTGAGACAAATCACCTTCCTGGGCCATGTGATCTCAGAGGATGGTTTAGCTGTGGATCCAGCCAAAGTAGAGGCAGTACTCAGGTGGGAGAGACAGCGTTCGGTGACTAAGATACACAGTTTCCTGGTGCTGGCTGGTTATTACAAATGATTTATCCAAGGGTTCTCGCAGATTGCTCGTCCTCTGACTCATTTGACTCGGAATGTCGTACCCTTCGCCTAGACAGACGAGTGTGAGTCTTGCTTTCAGAAGCTGAAAGAGAGGTTGACTTCAGCTCCTGTACTCACCATCCCTGACAGCAGCGGCGGATTCATTGTCTACACAGACGCCTCGTTGCAAGGATTAGGGGGTGTACTTATGCAGCGAGGTCATGTTGTCGCATATGCTTCGCGACAACTGAAGCCCCACGAGCATAACTAGCCCACCCACGACCTAGAACTGGTCGCAGTCGTCCTAGCGTTGAAGACTTGGAGGCACTATTTGTATGGAGAAACATTCGAGATTTTCACTGACTACAAGAGCCTCAGATATCTGTTTGACCAGAAGGAGCTCAACATGAGGCATAGACGCTGGTTGGAACTCCTGAAATACTACGATTGCAGCATCTCCTACCACCCAGGAAAAGCCAATGTGGTGGCTAACGCCCTAAGCCGAAAGGCGCCCGCCCACTTGGCTTGCTTACAAGCACGAAGTTGGAGGCTCATGGAGGAGTTGAGTAGCTGGCGACTCCAAGAGACACAGAGGTTTTGCAGGGCAATGACAATCGCGAGGCAGACACGACCAGAGTTGGCGAATCGCATCATGGTTAAACAAATGACGGACTCATATCTACGGGCACAGCGGGACCGAGTATTGGCAGGGAACCCAGGAGATTTCTCTTTCACTAACGGAGTTCTGCGTATGAGGGGACGCTTGTGCGTTCCTAGAGATGAGGAGCTGTTGAGGGAGCTCTTGACTGAGGCTCATGGATCCAGATTTACCATACATCCCGAGAACACGAAAATGTATCACGACCTACGACGTGATTTCTGGTGGAGAGGCATGAAGCGGGATGTTGGCCTTTTCGTCCGACACTGTCTGACATTCTAGCAGGTGAAGGCCGAGCATCAGAGGCCCGCAGGGCCATTGCAGTCACTTCCCATTCCAGAATGGAAGTGGGAAAGTGTCACTATGGATCTGGTAGTGGGCTTACCTGTGACATAGAGAGGGCACGTTGCAGTCTGGGTGGTTGTGCATAGATTAACGAAGACGGCACGGTTTCTGCCAATCTGAGTCACTTATGGACCAGCACAGTTGGCAGAGAGATACATTAGAGACATAATACGCTTTCATGAGGTTCCCCACGAAATCATTTCAGATAGGGACACTCGTTTCACTTCCCTGTTCTGGCCAGAATTTCAGCGAGCCTTGGGGACTTATCTAAAATTCAGTATAGCCTATCACCCCCAGACAGACGGACAGTCAGAGCGCACCATTCAGACCCTTGAAGACCTTCTGCACACTTGCGCATTGGACTAGAGAGGCTCCTAGGAGGAGCATTTGCTACTGGCAGAATTCGCATACAACAACAGTTATCACTTGTGCATCAGCATGGCACCATATGAAGCTCTATACGGGAGAAAGTGCACGACCCCCTTGAGTTGGGTAGAGGTGGGGACCAAATGGGAGGTCGGCCCCCGTCTGATACGCCAGAGTCAGGAGGTGATCAAGCAGATCCATCGACGACTATGTACTGTCCGGAGCAGGCAAAAGAGTTACGCCGATCTGAAGCGTAGGGAGGTACAATTTGAGGTTGGAGATCACGCTTTTCTCCGTGTTTCACCGATGAAAGGCTTACAGCGGTTTCGGATGAGAGGGAAGCTTGCACCGAGGTATGTGGGACCCTTTGAGGTCTTAGAGCGGGTAGACACGTTGCCTACTGGCATGCCCTTCCGCCCCAGCTTTCTGGAGTGCACAACGTATTTCACATGTCCAACCTCAGAAAATACATCGCCAACCCCAGCCATGTCCTTAGCCACGAGAGCATCGAAGTGGGAAATGACCTAACCTACCCCGAGAGACCAATACAGATACTAGACCGAGCCATTCGAAGGTTGAGGCAGAAGGAAGTACCCCTGGTGAAAGTTCTATGGAAAAGCCAGCAGTACGAGGAGGCAACTTGGGAACCTAAGTCAGTGATGCGAGAGTAGTACCCGGAACTCTTCGAAGGTATGACTCTTCTGACCTGCTTCAGTCCTCTTTAAGTTTGTTATACACTACTACGTTATATTTTTCGCACCCTAGTTAGTTCAAGTTTCGGGGACGAAACTTCCTTTAAGTTTGTTATATTGAGACGACCCACCACCCCTTTGGCCATTTAAGACATCTGGGATGTTAACCAGATGTCTGGAAATGCTTTTAGCGCGCAACGTACGAGCGTCATACTTCCTCCCTCACCGCACCTCACCGTGCCTTCCCCTGCGACGCCACTCCTCACCCATGCTCGCCTCTCCGTTCCCCTCACCTCCTCTCCCTTTATATACCTCTTCCCCCTCCTCTTTGTTGCCACCCCATAACCGAGAGCGAGTGAGAGCAGATCACCCGAACGAGAGGACGCGCGGGAGCGGAGGGCACAACGCCGCACTGCTGCAGCACCTACAGGCAAGGAGAGCCAAGAGCGGATCCGCGGAATCCTTTTTCCACGAAATCAGACAACCGGGCAGACACCCAGACGTCTTACCGAACGTCCAAAGGTTGGGCAAGACGTCTGGTAGAGATCTACTTTCCGTACTTTTCCTCTCTGACAAGTCCTGACAGTGTACGTATGTGTCAGAGGGTGGGAGCGTAGCCGAGGCAATTTTAGACGTCCGGGAGCACCCATAGACATCTGACAAAGTCCTTGGACGTCGGCATTGAGTTCTAGACGTCTGATAGCGGAACACCAAGAGAGGTATCCCTGAGAACTATTTTAAGACGTCTGGGACCTTTCCCAGACGTCTGATTTCCATCTGATAGCGTGTTTTGGGGCCGTGTAAGGCCCTATTATTATTGCTTTTTCGCAAACGAACCGTCTCCATTTTCCATACGAGTTTCTCTCTATAATGATACTTTGTTTACATCCTTCTGAACCTTTGGCCCATCAATTCATGTTTAGGTCTCCAGTTCGTCGGGTGTACGGGACCTGTGGAGACGTCGGGAGCCACTGTACGAGCCCCCATTCCGCCCGGTTACCCAGGTAGAGTGGTTACAACCTTAAATCTCTAATTTAATACATGCGAGTAAGTAAATCGTAGGACTTGAGATGAACCCTAGGAAGGAATAAACGTATATCCGAGAATAGATTCTTGAACCCTAGGTCTTGGCATGAACACTAGGGTTAGAAGAAACTGCATATGAATAATTGAGTAATCAAGAGCTGCTTGTTTTTAGCTAAAATGGACCCCTACTGTAATAAAATGGAAATTGAACTGTTATTCCGAACTTTCCAACCCGGATTTGATAAAGAAATTCCTGTACAAACCCCATGGGGAATGTAAACAAGAACACCGTACCTCGAAGAACCAGATGGTTCTGGGATTTTGCTGCCTATGAACAGCTATTGAGGGAGGTAAGTTGACCTTCGTGTACGTGATATCGAAGAGAGCAACTATCCCTTATAGTGTAGAGGGGAGCTTGCCGCCCTTGGGTTAGGACCCGGGGTGGGTTTGGCCACTCTACGACAACTCTTACTGTTCCTCGTGTACGTAGTACCGAGGTGAGCTACTTAGTGTAGGGGGGAACTATCCACCCCAGGGGGCCTGGGGCTAGGTATGGCCACCCTACATCGACTCTTGTTAGCCCGTTGAGCAAACCAAGGTAGTCGGACGAGGGTATGCGGACTGAGGAGGGGCAAGACCCCTATTTTGTTTTGAGAGGGCAAGGCCCTACACTGTTCCGCACTGTACGTTGAGGCGTACCCGCTAGCGGAAACGACTGACTGCGTGCCAGTGCGGGATAGCTACCCGCACGCTTATCACGTATGCCGTAGTCACCGCTACGTCACGACCGTAACCTCAGGGTAGTAGACCGAGTATAGGACTACCGCGGTGGGACTCCCCCTGCAAGGAGAGTGCCACGTGGGCATCCTATAACACGGGAAGCTGCAAGTAAAATCGTTCCTATAGGAAACCAGATTAATTAACAAATCCTAATTAGAGATCTCTACGCACCCACATGTATAATATAATTGAAAAATGGAAAGTTCTATGTTAAATGCATGTTACTTCTTAGCCACCACTCTTCTCAGCGTTAGCTGACTCCAGTCAAATATATTCTATACAGGTCAGGGATTTGAGCAGCCCGAGCCACCGACTGCTGAGGATGCTGGGCCTAGTTGAGCCTAGCTTTAGTTCTACTGCTTGATAGTGAATTTTTATAGCTTATATTCTGTTATATGTACTCTTTGATGTGATGGTTGTAATATCACTGTTCTCTTTCCCCTTGTTGAAACTTTCTTTTTACTTAGTTACTGTACTTGTGTGATTGTGGTTTGTTGAATGTTACTTGATTATTTCTTATTCGACGATTAGATCTTGGGACAAACCGAAACGAGCCAGTCTCAATCCTGTAAGAATTTAAGATCGGATCGTGACATGACCTATACCCAATCGGTCGAAAAAGTTCGAATCCAAAGATTATATAAGTCAGATTCAAGTTTTAATTTTTACAAAAATTTAGGGTTATGTCCTATCCGACTCTAACATGAAAAAATCCAATATGTTCGTTAGGTTCATTTTTATATAATTTTGTAATGTTATTTTGTGATCTACGTAAGTTTTAAAGTATGATTAGGAATGGTAAATAATTAAGATGCGGTAATTATTTAGATATGATATAATTTTAGTTAAAAATTTGATATGTTTATTTATTTTAAATTTTTATTAAGTTTATTTAATGTGAAACAATTATCTTAAGTTAAAAAAGAAAGTTACATTATAGGATAAATTTTCTCCTCCAAAATTTCATTTTTGTAAGATAACGTGGTTAGCTGAGTCATATTTTATTTATAGAAATATAGTTTATTTGTAGTTGATGAGAGTTAAAAAATACTTTCAGATTTAAAATTTTGCACAAAGGTTAAAGAAGAATTTGGCTACCTGAATACCAAGTAAATAGGTAGATTCGACTCCGCTCGACTCGCCTACACTTAGATGGATTCAGATCCACCTTCATCCAGGCTAATCTAGATAGGATCAATCTGCCGAAGGACATGGGTTGACCAAAGTTGAATAGGTGGCAACAACACTAACAACGCCCACGTTGGCATTAACGGTGGTGTTACCAGTGTTATTAATAGCCAAATAATGGACGTGCCAGAGAATACGTGATGACTGTTGTGGAAGATTTTATGTTGTTAGGATATTTCCTGTATTATAAATAGAGAACAGGAGCCTTCGAGGGTTCTCCTCATGCAATCTGAAAGAGAGAAAAAAACTAGAGATTTTATATTACTGCTAATTCTAATGGAAGTTTGGAAGCATTGCCTCCTCCCAGTCATACACCCATGCGATGGAATTAAGTCACCAATTCTTATGTTTCTTTTCTGTGATGGAAGCTTGTATTTGATTGTTGAGTCAGATCTTTCTTTCGCTAAGGAGATTGATCAGTAGTAGCATTCATGAAGTTCTAAGATTACTACAGAAGTATTGCTATATTTTAAAATTATTATGATTATATCTATCCAATTTAAACTTTGAATTGGATCTTAATAGACTTAATTGGATCTTATGTAGGTAACCATAAAAAATTAACTTTATACTTAGGTGTGTCTCATCTAAAAATTTAGAAAAATAAATCGTAATAATTTTTTTAGATTTTAACATACTACCAGGAATCCAATTTAAAAATCTAACCTAAACAACAAAATTAAATCAACTTAACCTGATCCTGTGCCCACAAATATGGGTCTTAAGTCAGATCCAAACTTTCATTTAATAAAAGTTTAGACCTTAGATCCAGGACCTAACACGCGATGCTCCATCAACCATCAACCCTACCCACGAGGTATAAGGAAATTCACTCCAAACAAAGAGACAAAATAAGAAAAAAAGAAAATTTCTGGAGGATGAGAGCAATTAGGGATCAACCGCATACATCGACTTCGCGATCGAGCCTTTTTTTTAAGCAGTCAATTTAAAACAATATCCAGAAAAGTCAACCTAGTTTTGTTTATAAAAAGATGCCAGGAATATCCAGAAATTAGAACTCCTCGATTGAAGTACTTCCAAAACTCAATCACGCATTAATTAGTTGTCAAACGATATTACGTGAGTGTAAGAAATTGGGACGTGGATTTAAGTCCGGATCTCTTGAATCAAAATTATAAATTTATACCATCCGATCATATTCCGATGGACTGTTTTTGACTTTTTCACTGATGGGTTTTATATCATTATAAAGCAATTGCGTTTTAACCATTCCGAAGAGGGGTAGAGCTGTGGTCCAAAGAATTTATGTATATTAATGGGAATTTGAAGACTCTTGGGGGTTGAGTTGGTGAGCAGTTAACCGATGAGATATTTAATCAAAGCTACAGGGCGTAGTATATAAGTTTTGAATTTTTATATAAATGTCACCGTAAATTTATGAAAGTACATAATTACTATCATGATGTCTTCATAAATACCTCAAAAAATTGACCATCTTTACAAAATTTTTACTTGCATTAAATTCCATGCAGATGAACTATCATTTTCAATTAAAACTGTTAACAAATGACTATTTCATTTCTCCTTTCCATTATGGTTGATCTCTTCATCTCTTTATCTTTGTTACTTACTTCGAGGGTTGCTATTTTCAACTTGCAATATGAATTTGAAAAATTTTGCTAAATCTGTGGATCATCCTCAAAGAAGATATGATAGCTTTTTTACCATTTTGGCTACTTGACTATTGCTAATTGTAACTTCACATCAATTTAAGAGAATTATTGCTGAAGGAAGGGATGTTTTGTAATGATATGTGTGTAAATTGAAGTTCATAGTAACATTTACGTAGTATTAAAAGTTATTTATGATATTTACCTAAAATAATCCATAATTTTCAAAGAAATTAAATAGTAACGAGAGATGATTGCCCTTGGCTACCCCTAGCTCTATCCTCGTTCAAAAGACACCGTTTAAGTCGTGGAGAAGGTAGATGTGATCTCTATTGTAGTGTATCTTTCTCATGCCTCGGCAATTATGTGGTAGAAGAATGGTAATTTCAATATTTAATTGAGATTAGAATGTTACTTTTTAGTAGAAAATACATGTATGTAATTGTCTTAGACAACAATAAACAGAATGATGCAATTAAGTGGCATGGCTCGCTACTTGATCCAATCAAATTGGATTGAGTTGGTTGAGGTTAGAGTTTAAATTAGGTTGAATTAGAGTTTAAATTATGTTAGATTATCATCAACTTGGCCTGAATTTTAAATACCTCAATGCATAATACATCTAAAGTGTCCTGCGCCTAATCAACTAAAATCCCATCTCTCATTTTGTACAAGAGCTAAGGTTCCTTTTGTACGTATTAACTTTCTATATCTTGTAGACTGTTTCTATCTTTTACTTGTTTTACTCTAATTCAAATAGGTGTGTGTGCCTTATTTCTTAAGTTAGAGATAGGAAGTAAGATAATAAACAGGGAAGGATCTAGTTAAGTTATAACAAAGAAAATAAATAGGTAAGGAGCTAGTTAATTTAAGTACTCAATAATATGAACCAAATCAAATCATTGTTATGGCTTCATATTTGGGTTACATCATAAGATGGATAATATCGAAAAACTAGATCTTAACCTACATTCAAATAAAGTTTGTTCTAGTTGATTAGCTTCCTAACCAATCTAACTCGGCTCGCAGGCAATCACTATGAATGGAGGACTAGCAAGTGAAAAAAAAAAGTATCAAAAAGGATATTTAAGTAATCTAATGCCTCTTTCACATAAACGATCATTTTGTGGTAAAATTTGGTCATTGCATGTTGTTAGATAGAACTTTATTCAGTCTACAACTTTGATTTGGTTTGCAAGCTACTCAAATTAAAATTTGAAAACGGTATCAAATCAAACGCCACTACGCACACAGAAAAAAAAAAACTAACGGTGAAGCCTACTTTTGATAAACGTCGACTCTATGTCAATGTTTATAGTCACAATAAGTGCAAGTTGGCGACGTAAACTAGCGTCACTTATTAAGGTACCTTCATCAACTTAAAAAAACTAATGTTGACTAGTTATCGAGGTTACTTCGTTAAACATATCATCAGTGATTAGACTAACTCCACTTTGAAGAACCTATATATCGACATTTTGAAATTAAATGTTGTTATTGATAGATATTGCGACGTTAGTTTTAACGTCAGCCAGAATTTTCTTTGATCTCATTTTTGCTGTTTGTTAACGTCGCAACAGAAGCTACAAAAAGTAAAAAATTTTAACCCACATGTGAAGTGTTAATTTCCCCATTCACACTCACATGGAAGGTTTAAAAACTTAACCCCTCATTCCTTGCCGTCCTCAATCCCGATTGATCCTTATTCTCCCTAGCCGTCTCTACTCACTCTGGCATCTTTGATTGTTGCCCAATCATGATCCCTACGTCTCCGTTACGATCACACAACACCTTTGTTCAGGCTACATTATACCTCTAATTTATCTATATGTATCTTATCCCCTTTATTCGATCTTACTTGATTTTCTATTCCTTTGTTGCCCTTCTCTGCCCACCCCCCATCATTGCCTTGCTACTTTGCCCCAATGCTGCCCATTGCCTCATCACTCGCTCCATCACCACCTTATTGAGATGCCTAGTGTCCCCCTGTCGTTCAATTCTCCTCAACATGCATAGGGTGCTATAGTGTGCTACTCTTAAGGTTTGATGATTTAATACCATGCATGGTGTGTTCCATTCGTGGTCATCTTTGATCGTCACCTTGCAAATAGGAAGGCCTCAAGTGAGATGAATGAATGTTTGTATGTGCAGAAAAGAATCATTCATAAAGATAAAGGTCCGTGTTTGAGTAGTTATGAAATATAAGGGAGTATGAGACCTTGGTTGATGATGAGGCACATGTGTGTGCATGCATGCATAATTGGTAATGACATCGAGAAATTATCGTTGTCAAAATACCTCCGTGATGCAACTTTTTGCGATGAAGTTCGGCGACGGTTATTTGGGTTTTGACGATGATTTTGAATTATGAGAAAATACAATTTTTTCTATAGTGGAAAGAAACTAATTTTTCCAATGTAGTTTCAATTAAGCTGTTTAATTCATTTCTTTTTGATTTCTTGAGCATCAAATGGGATTCGGTAGAAGTTTTAAGGGACCGTTTTGTCACACTTTCATGATGCCACAGCAAATTGATCATTTATCAACAGCAATTCGTATCGATGGCCTACCTCCATGTTAGCATTGTCTAGCACAACCAGTTATTTTATTTTAGAGATGAGACTAAGGAACCATAACTATGAACACCATTACAAGTTTAGCAAGCGATCTTATGGGCAGTGAAGCTGGTTTTTTTTCAAAGCAAAAAAAGAAAGAAAGCTAGCACCAAAGGCTGGGACCAAGTGAGAATTTATTTCCTTTTTATGAGTAATGGTTTTATGAATGACTGAACTATTCTACTGATGGGTTATTGTTTGGACAATAATTTTGTTCTAGATAGATAAAGCTCATGCATGTTATTTCGTTTCATGAGTGGCACCATACACTGGTTTTATATATAGAGGGATGTTCTTGTTCATTTCAAAATTTGAGAGTTATGCTCTTGCAAATCATGAAATTTAGTGTTAATATAAACCACTGGATATTAATTAGTATGGTTACGTAACTTATCATCCTGGTTAAATTTAATGTCATATTTTGCACGCAGGTTTTTTGGGATATTTAGTCAGCATTAGTCTGTTTAAAAGCCTGTGTGAAAAGGGCAAGAGAAAGAGGAGCACGATGGTGAGGTCATGTGGCATCGTTAGAAGGGGTTTAGTTGACATTTGGATTGGAAGGACATTGGTGGTATTCTTGGAAATCGCATGAGGGTCAAACGATAAGGGGAAATGAATTTCATTTCCATGTTGACATTAATTTTTTAAATTCTTAGGAGCTTAACATAAATTAACCCATCTTTAACTTAAGATGGACCTGTATCTGATCTCAATTAGACTTCATACTGACTGGGTACTGATACTGATGGACCAATACCGATACTCATGACTTACTGTCATGGGTTCCATATTCAATGTGCACCGATACTGATGCGAAGTACCAATACTCATGTATTACTGTTTGGAACACAAGTCCAAATGTGTATTCATCCAGTACTCATCATGTACGGGTACTCATGTTGAGTACCGATACTCCATGAGTACTGATAACACTCCAGGAACCAACTAGTCTCAATGAGTATCGATACTCATGAATGGTACCGGTACTTGTTGAGTATTGGCAATTTACCTGTAGCTAACGAGTACAGGTACTGGTGACCAGTACCGATACTTGTAAGCTACAGGTCCAGATGATGTGAAGCCCAGAACATGGTCTGGTACTCACTTGTACCGGTATTCATGGTGAGTACCAGTACATGTGGGTTCCAGTGTTGGACTTAGGATGTCCTAGAATCAATCTGGAGCTAGCAGTACCAGTACAAGCTAGTTACAGTTCACTTCTCTGTATATAAACAGTATGCCAACAGTACCGGTACTAATATTGAGTCCCCGTACTTACGACGGTTACAGGTTAATTTCATGCATTTTCTGAGAATATCGAAATCCAAAACTAATCATGTATGAGATCCGTTGAATCTACAACTAGATAACTGATCAACACATACATGTACAAGCATAATTGATATGAACAAATATTAAACATGCATCTCTATTCTTGTTTGAACCCGTTCATATATATATTGAGCATATAGACATACCTGGGTTCATTTTTTAATACAGAATAACAACCCACAAGTTAGGCTCTTCCAAGGGTGTCCTCACCTTCGTTTGCACAAGAGTAATCAGGAAAAGATCTTCTCCTGAACCAGCAACTATCCAACCACCCTTTTCTCTACTTTCTCTCAATTCACACGATGGGGATGTGAAAGGATGAAGGTAGAAACCCTTGGGGGCCTAAATTATCTCATTTAGTAATTAGGTAAAACTAATTACTAATAGCAAATTACAAATCCTCCCATCAAGGAGTTATAATTGAAAAATCGATCTCTACACAAATGAAAACTTAACCACACTATTCTCTTTGCATTTTATGCCCATGCCCTCAATAAAACTTGAATTGATCACTTTAGTTATGGACATTACATGAAACTTACTGTTATTTGATTATATCTATATGTATGTTTACGCATACATGTCCATACGTTGGATTTTAACCCAATAATCTCCCACTTGGACTGTATGTGTAACCTGTTAATCAAACAACATATGGAACTGAATTTGAGCTCAACTTTGCTATCATATCTGGAAATGCATATCTAAAGACAATCCAATCTACCAATTACACTAGTAATAGAGGCAAGGCGGCTTTCACTACATCCTAGTAACTAAACTAACAATGACCACATACATTAACGCAAAAGGTAACCAAAAACGTGTGGATGTGCAGCATAGAAATTACATGCTAATGTGATCAAAGCATGCCTATTCCCATCTGGTTCTCTGAATAGAGATCACTTCCAAAATCAAAACCATATTACTTCTCAAAATAGACAATCACAATGAACTGAAAACTTTAGGTTTTGTTTATTTTATAACAGAAATGAAGCTTTACAAAACTTTAAACATAACAAAAGAACTGAATCACTGAATTACAAAATTGTCTATTACAAAATGAGCACTATACAAATTACGAACTCCCACTAAAGCAGAAATTTCTATAAGGACATAAGACCTATAGAAGTTGTGTGTTCATGGAACATCTTGGGTGTTATTTCTTTAGTAAGCGGATCCGCAACCATGGAGTCTGTACCAATGTGTTCTATAGACAGTTGTCCATTCTGTATCCTTTATTTAACAACCAGGAACTTGATCTCAATGTGGTTCGATTTGAAGAAGCTCTTCTTGTTATTGGAGTAGAGGACTACGAACTGATTATCACAAAACATTTGTAGTGGCCTGTCAATGCCATCTACTATGCGCAACCTTGATATAAAATTCCGTAGTCATACTCCATGATTGGATGCCTCATAGCATGCTATGAATTTTGCTGCCATAGTGGAAGATGCAATAAGAGACTGTTTTGCACTCTTCCAAGAGATAGCACCATGGCAAGCAGAAATACATATCCTGAAGTAGACTTTCTACTATCTTGACACCCAGCAAAATCTGAGTCAGTATAATCAGAAACCTGAAGCTTTTCTGACCTCCTGAAGGTGAGCATAAAATCCCGTGTCTTCTGCAAATATCTCAATACTCTCTTGGCTACTCTCCAATGGTCTTTTCTTGGGTTTGCCAGGTATCTACCCAACATGCCTGTAATGTACGCCAAGTCTGGTCTAGTACGGACTTAGGCATACATTATATTGCCAATGGCAGATGCATAAGAAACTGTTTGCATCTCTCGTTTGTCCAAATCACTTAAAGGACACTGGTTGAGACTAAACTTGTCTCCCTTAGTCACAGGAGTGTCCAGTGGCTTGCAATCTTGCATGTCATACCTCTTGAGTACCTTATCTATATAGCTTCTTTAGGATAAACCAAGAATATGGCAAGAACGATCTCGACATATTTCAATCCCTACTATAAATGAAGCATCTCTAAGATCTTTCGTGTCAAAGTGTTTGGCAAGAAATTTCTTGGTGTCTAAAAGGATACTCATATCATTTGTAGCAAGCAGAATGTCATCAACATAGAGGACCAAGAAGATATACCTGCTCCTACTGAACTTATGGTATATGCATTCATAAACTAGATTCGCCTAATGAAACTTAAAATACCATTGTCTGGATGCCGTCTTGAGCCCATAGATGGATTTCCTTAAATTGCAAACCATACTTGATGTAAACATGTTTACACTACATAAGATATCTATTTATACATGTTTTTAAGCATAGAATTGCATTGCATACTATAAATATTGCATAGCATGCATCATCTTGAATTTAGATTAGTTTGAATAAAATAGGGTTAATTATCTCCTTTTATCTTCAGGGACAGGAAAAAATTTTTATCGGGGCCTCAGATCAAAGATCCAACCGTATAGATGTGATCAGGGCGACGATTGAAGTTCAACGACTCCAAGATCGCCCTAATCAGACATCTGTAGCATCAGATAGAGATCGAGGAACCCTAGAAGATCAAGGGCTAAGATGGTGTGAATCCACACTTCAGATGACAAATATGATTGCATGGATGGATTTGGATCAACGATTCCAGCCTAATGGCGTGAAAATTGACTCAATCCGATAACCGTGGCACCATCTACATCATCCAGAAGATGGACGGCCAAGATGGTGCCACGTGGTGCCATCTCAGCTGCCCAACCGGCCACTGCACCAGCCGCACCCTCTCTTCTTCATTGCTTCTTGATAAGTCCATTTTAATGGACTAATATTATGCCTAAGTAACTTTAATTATATCTTTTAGGTTTGTTAATAACTATATTAAGTTATAGAAGGTTTGCATGTATCATGATTTAGGTTTACATTTATTCTATAACTTAATATATTCTTTTTATGTGTAGGAAAAACAATTGACAAAAGAATGAGGGGAAAAGGATAAATTACCCTTTTTCAAATCACCGGCGGCTGTTCTTTTCCCCATTCTCCGGGGAACCCTCAACAGCCGCCGGCTAGAGATAGTTAAGGGATTTGAAAATCCCTTAACTCTCGTAGGCGCAACGGAGGAGAAGTTAAAAAGAAGAATCATCCAGGGAGGGAAAGAAGAATCATCGGAGGAAGAGAAGAACGGGCACCATCTTCTCCAGCGTGCGCTGTGGACCATCTTCCCCCTTGCAGGGAAAAACCTCATCTTCAGCACCAAGTGCGCCCTCTCTCCCAGCAGGTGTGCTCCTTCCTCCAGCCTCACCAGTCAGCCTGCAAGTGCACATCCCATCAGTGCATCCTCCTTGCGCGCCCCCTCCTTCCTACAAGCACAGCGCTCTCCTCCTCTTTCCTGCTCCTGCACTGCACCGCATCAACATCTGCAGGCGCCCGCACGCCTCACCGTAGCCGCTCCAACCTCTGCAAGCACTTGCAGCCATACCTTCGCGCGCCCATCTCCCTTCCAGTGCGCCCCCTCCTTCCTACAGGCGCCTGCACGCCCCACCGCTCACCCGCGCCATCTGCAGGCGCGCCTACCTCCCTTCAGCCTGCACCGCACCCACACGCCTCCCCACAGCCAACCTCTCCAGCTCTCCCTGCAGAGCGCCCTCTCACCTGCACGCATCCACTCGTGCCTTCTCCAGTGTTCCCTGCAATCCACGCCACCAACCACAGGCGCTACGTGCAGAGCGCACCGCACCAAGCCTGCAGCCGTACTGCATCCCTACAGACCGCCTCACCCTCCAGCGGCACACCCACAAGCCCCCTCATAGCGCCTCTCCACTCTAGGCCTGCACCCGCTTACCCCTTCCAATCAGACATGCAGATGTGCACGGGAGCGCACCAGCTCGCGACAACCCGCCACAAGCTGCCCTGCAGCAGCCGCTCTGCCTTCTTCTCCAACAGGCCGGCGCTCCTCCGCCCGCCGGCCACCTCCAACCACCTCCGTCGACGCCGCAGCCACCATCGGAGAGCCCTCGTCCTCGCCATCCTCCTTAGCCTCTCCAAAGCCCTGCCGATGCTCCCTTTCTCTCGCGAGGAGGAGAGAGCAAAAATGCTCTGTTTTTATGCCAATTAGTATTTACATTCATTGCCATTGCCACATAATTTGATTTTTATTTATTATTATATTGTGGCAGAATTGCACAGAACACTCATATTTCATTATAATTGCATGTTATTGATATTCACTAGTTTGAAGATTGATTTTTGGGCTTAACTTAAGTACTAATTTTCTCTAGTACACGTCATGTGAAAATTGCATAAATTCATCATAAATTTATTGAGGATTTCTGTGAGGGAAAACTGCACATATACCCTTATCTTTTTAAGTTATTGCGAATCTACTTTCCTTCGCATTTTATGTCAGATTTGAATAGGGATTTCGCACTATCCGAAATAATATTAAATAATTAAAATTTTATTGCATAATTTCCTCCCTGTCGACATGACCCGCTCTTCTGCGAGTGGTTATTTTCATTATTTTTTATTAGTCGATTTTTCCACTACTGAAATACTATAACGCAAAGCAAAAAGTCATCTTACAAATTGGTGCCGTTGCCGGGGAGGCAATAGACGCAATAGATTTACTTTATTGTTTTTAAATCTTCTGAGTTGCGAAATTATCTAATCATTTTTATTATTGTGCGAGGAATCTGAAGAGGCGACGAGGCACAACAGAGAGGCAACAGCAACCACGAGTTAAGCTACACAAGGAAAAGATGAAGGAGACCAAGATCCTATTTTCGCAGAGGATTCTACGTCGTCACAAATTTAATTCTGTCTTTTCTCCCTTGCAGTAATTGGGGCTGAATTTTTGGGGGTTTGTCCCTGCATTCTTTAGCTACTAGGGCTTACAATATTTTTGGTGCATGCGTGATTATATTTTCTGCTTGCTTGCTTCTAAAAACCAATAAAATAAAATATTGAGCTGCCTATTTAGAAGTTGCATGCCCTTAGGTGCGTGCATTTAGGGGTGATTGAGTAGCACATTAGATCTTATTATTGCATTGCAAGCATATTAGCACGAAGATTGCTGGAGACAGGTATATCTTTCTAACGTTTGCATCCAACTCCTATTCACGCATTTGCATTCAAATTTAAATTCAAGACCACCAAGTTGTTTGAATTTACTAATTCTGTGGTCACATAACTAAAAGTGGAACTAATAATCAGATTCAACCCTAAAAGCAATTCACATTTGATCTGATTCTAAGGGACTTGTCTGCGATTTCAAAAGAAATTACAAAGATTTGCGGTGTGTTGCACACTTCTGACACTGAGCACGCACACTAGGCACTGCACTAAGGCTCGATCCCTTAAGGCTATAGGCACCGATCTCTTTATCGGTGCAGACCCTCCTATTGTGCTTTGTGGTGGTGGTGATACTATCTTTTGATCAAGTGTTTTGATACTCCACGGAGGGGGACACCCCTTAAAAGAACAAAAGGGTAGTTAAGGGGCACTGCATACGCATCGCCTCAAAGGAAGGGTTCGCCCTACTTGTATCCCTTTGTTCATCCTTGGAGTAACTTCTCACTTGATCACCTGGGAGTGTCATCCAAGCAAAGTATATGTCCTAGGGCATTCGAAGGTTGAATTAAGGCACGTAATTGTAGTGAAAAACTTGTTTGGCCATTTATATTAACTAATTCGACATCCACAATAAAGAAGGTTAAGATTTCAAGTCCACACCCCTCTTATACCACTTACGTGGGAACGGAGGGATAACTCTTGATCTTTTGACTTATCTTTGGAGTGGAGGTTTGACTTAATAAAAAAAATCTGAATTGTGTTTTGTATGCTTGGTAGACGCTCTCTTGAGGGTAGTCTAGTGTTTGATCCTGAGCTTAAGAGAATTCTTAGGAGAGCTCACCTAGGAGAAGAAAAAGAAAGAATGGCTGAGCAAGGTGCAAATCAACAAAGGACCCTAAGGGACTATTGTATTCCTACTAACCAACCTGCACAAGCACTAAGATGACTGGCAGGGGATAATCTGTATGGGATCAAGAGTAGTACCATATCTTTATTGCCCTCTTTTTATGGTACTACTAGGGAGGACCCCTACCGGCATTTAGAGGAATTCACTGAGGTTTGTTCCACGGTGAAGCTCCAGGTCTTTACTGATGAGGACTCTATTTCCTTTCTCTCTAAAGGATAAGTCCAAGCACTGGTATCATACCCTCGATGCAAGGGTAAATGATTGGGCCACCCTTAGGGGAGAATTTTTAAAAAAGTATTTTCCTATGAGTAAAACCAACCATTACAGAAGAGAGATTATGGGTTTTACTCAATAGGAAGGGGAGCAATTTCATGAGACTTGGGAGTGCTTTAATGACCTTCTTAGGTTATGCCCCCACCATCAAGTGCCAAGATGGCAGTTGGTCAAAAGGTTCTATAACGGATTATCTGAAAGGCATAGGCAAACCATTGATGCAGCCTGTGTAGGAACCTTCATGACCAGAACTGAGGATGAAGCCTGGGCATTATTTGAAACTTTAAGCGACAACTCCATACATCTGTCCTCTGTGTATCAAGAAAGAAAACCATCAATCTTGCAGAGGAAGATAGAGGCCCATGAAGCTGGGGCTTCTCAGGATTTGGCTTATCAGATTTAACTATTGAATAAAAACTTTGATAGGCTTTTAGCAAACCCCGACATGAACCCGCAAGCAGCCTCTATTTTTCAGGCTTCAAGAGAATGCTCCATTTTCCAAAGCACAACGCACGCCACTGCGGAGTGCCATCAGGCAAACCAATTCCCTGATTTGATTCAGGCCGACTTGAACGTGGCCCAAGGTTTCCGCCCCCCTCGCAATAACCCTTACTCCAACACTTATAATCCAGGATGGCGGAACCATCCAAACTTCTCTTGGAAGCAAGCTGATGCTTCTAACTCAGGGAATACAAGACCCTTACCTCCCCAGCCCACATACCAACCTTCTTATGAAAACCCTCCTCCGAATAAGCCCTCTGAGATGGATGAACTGAAGGCCATGATGAAAGCAATACAAGAGCATCAGAATATGGTTATCCAATCTCAGAATAAGATGATTACTGATATGCAATCCCAAATTGGTCATCTTACTGAGGCAGTTAGGCAACATGATCCAGGGAAGCTGCCTAGCTCTTCTGAGGAGAACCCTAAGGGCAAGGGGGTTGTATTCAGGGAGCACGCCCAAGCAGTGACCGTGTTGAGGAGTGGAAAAAAGATTGACAAGCCTGATAACACTCCTACGGATACATCTCATAATTCCCCTTCCACACCTAACCCGACTTCCATCTCACCCGAGGAAGAGCCACACCACTCTCCCTCACAAAAAATCACCCACAATGAGGATGTCGTCCTTCCACCACCCCTTTCCCGCCATGACGACCCCTCTACCCAGAAGCCGAGGGTGCCCTATCCAGAGCGCCTATCTGCTCCTGGGGAATCTTTTGTTGGCTCGTCTGGAGCCAAGGATAGGATGGAAGAGATTATGGATACTTTTAGGCAAGTCCAGATTAACTTGCCTCTGTTGGAAGCGATTAAATAGATTCCGTCCTATGCCAAGTTTCTGAAGGACCTGTGCGCCCAGAAGCGTCGATCTAGGAAACAGGTCCAAACCAAGGTCATCCTGCCTGACCATGTTAGCTCCGTTCTTCAGCATGGAACACCCCCCAAAATGAAAGACCCAGGGGCCCCGTATATTTCAATGGTTATAGGTAACCAACACATTGACGAGGCTCTGCTCGATCTGGGTGCGGGGGTAAACATTCTACTGAGCTCTGTCTATGACCTTTTGGGAGGAGGAAAGCTGAAGCCTAGTCCAAAAATCCTCCAGGTTGTAGACAGATCACTTAAGACACCGCGGGGATTGTTGGAAGATGTCCTTGTGAGAGTGGAGGATTTCTTCTTCCCCGTTGACTTTCTGGTACTTGATACTGACCCATCTAATAAGCCCACTAAGCCATCCATTATTCTGGGATGCCCCTTCTTAGCCACAGCCAATGCCTCTATAAATTGTAGATCTGGGGCACTTAAAATGGGCTTTGGGAACAAGAAGATCCGGTTGAATGTTTTTGATACTTACAAGCAACCCGGACTTGAAGATTGTTCTTAGATTGAGGTTGTTGATGAAATAATTGAAGAGACTACTCCAGCACTCTTATGTAGAGATCCCCTTCAGAAGGTCATATCTCAGGACCATCCCTCGATTATTAAAAAAATCGAAAGGAAAATGCCTGAACTAGAAGAGTTGCTGGGGGTACACACTGAGTCTCTATCCCCACCCTGGACTGTGAAGGTAGATCCGCTGCCTGAGGCGGGGACATCTCAACTAAAACCCTCAATCCAAAAGGCTCCTGAATTGGAGTTGAAACCCCTCCCGAGCACATTGAAAAATGCTTTCCTTGGCCCTAATAACACGCTTCCCATTATTATCTCATCTGCATTATCTGAATTGTAGGAGGGAGCTCTGCTTGAGTGTTTACAAAGGCACAAGGAAGTAATTTCCTGGACAATAGCTGATATTAAGGGTGTTGATCCCTCTCTTTGCATGCATCATATATACAAGGACAAGTCCGTGAAGCCTTTCCGAGATATGCAGAGAAGGCTCAATCCAAATATGTGGGAGGTTGTTAAAAAGAAGATTCTGAAATGGCTGGATGTAGGGATTATCTATCCCATTTCAGATAGTAAATGGGTCAGTCCTATTCACGTAGTTCAGAAAAAGGCAAGAATCACTGTGGAGGAGAATGACCAAGGAGAACTAGTGACCACTAGACCCTCAACTGGTTGGAGGGTCTGCATTGATTATCGTCGTTTAAACACGGCTAACCAGAAAGACCATTTCCCCTTACCATTTATCGATCAAATTTTGAAATGATTGGCGGGGAACAAGTACTTTTGTTTTCTTGACGGGTACTCTGGGTATAATCAGATAGCCATTTTTCCTGATGATCAGGAGCGTACCACCTTCACGAGTCCGTATGGCAGTTTTGCATTCCGCCGAATGCCATTCGGGTTATGTAATGCTCTTGCCACTTTCCAACGTTGTATGATGGCTATCTTTTCTGATATGATCGACGAGTTCGTTGAAATTTTCATGGATGACTTCTCCATTTATGGCTCGTTGTTTGACCTATGCCTTTCGCACCTTGATAAAGTCTTAACCAATTGCGAAGAGGCAAAGCTGGTGCTTAGATGGGAGAAAAGCCACTTTATGGTCCAGTAAGGCATTGTGTTAGGGCATATAGTTTCCGAGAAAGGATTAGAGGTGGACATCGCAAAAATCGATTCCATCTCTAAGCTTCCATTGCCCGCTAATGTTCGTCAGGTTAGATCTTTCCTTGGCCATGCTGGATTTTATAGGCGCTTCATTAGAGATTTCAGTAAAATCTCTAAGCCACTCTGCGACCTGTTAGTGAAGGATGTCTCCTTCGATTTTGATGATAGATGTGGCGAGGCTTTCCAAGCTTTGAAGAAAGCCCTCATTACCGCGCTGATTCTCCAAGCACCAGATTGGACCCTCCCGTTTGAGCTTATGTGCGATGCTTCTGATTTTGCAATGGGAGCGGTCTTAGGTCAAAGGGTTGATGGCAAACCTCATGTGCTGCATTATGCCAGCAAGACCCTTACGAATCCTCAGCAAAACTACACAGCCACTGAAAAGGAATTACTTGCTGTAGTATTTGCTTTGGAAATATTTCAGTCTTATCTTTTGGGATCCAAGGTTGTGGTGTTCACTGATCATTCAACCCTTAAGCATCTTCTGGCTAAAAAGGACACCGAACCTCGCCTAATTCATTGGATTCTACTACTCCAAGAATTTGACCTGGAAATTAAAGACAAGAAAGGAGTTGAGAATGTGGTACCAGACCATTTGTCTAGGATCCTTATTGAGGCATCAAACCCTGCTGGCGGTATTCAAGAGACTTTCCCTGATGAGTCTCTATTGGCCGTGGAAGCTAAAACTCCTTGGTTCACTGACATAGTGAACTATCTGGTCACGGGCATCACCCCCAGTACTTGGGACAAGTAGAAGCGAGATAGGTTTATCGCCAATGCTAAATTTTATCACTAGGAGGAACCCGAGCTTTTTAGAATAGGCCCTGACCAACTGTTTTGCCATTGCGTCCCTGATGAGGAATAAAGAAGTGTTCTAAGTTTCTACTATGACCTCCACTGTGGGAGACATTTTAGTGGGAAGAAGACTGCCCATAAGGTTCTTCAGTCTGGTTTTTGGTGGCCCACATTATTCCGAGATGCACATATGTATGTGGGCGCATGTCTACGTTGCCAATAGACGGGAACCATTGGAAAAAGGGATGAGATGCCCCAACAACCTATCCTCACTGTTGAAATCTTTTATATTTGGGGCATTGACTTCATAGGTCCCTTTCTTGTGTCCTTCGGATATGAACACATCCTTGTGGCTGTTGACTAAGTATCAAAATGGATAGAAGCCATCCCCACGCGAACCAATGACCATTCCGTGGTCTTGGGCTATGTTAAGGCTAATATCATTTCTTGGTATGGGTGCCCAAGGACGATCATAAGTGATGGAGGACCTCACTTTAAGAATGTACACTTCACAAGACTACTCCAAAATTTGAGAGTCAACCACATGATAGCCACACCTTATCATCCCCAAACGAGTGGACAAGTTGAAGTGTCTAATAGGGAGATTAAGTGAATTTTAGAAAAAACTGTCAGGCCTGATCGGAAGGATTGGTCTAAAAAACTAAATGATGCTCTTTGGGCCTATAGAACTGCGTATAAGACTCCCTTGGGCATGTCTCCTTTCTGTCTTGTCTACGGAAAAGTGTGCCACCTTCCCATTGAAATCCAACATAAAGCTTATTGGGCTATTAAAAAAGTTAACTTGAATCTGGATAAAGCGGGAAAAGCACGTATGTTGGAATTAAGTGAGCTTGAGGAGCTTCGTAATGAAGCTTATGAAACTTCTCAAGCTTACAAGCAACGTAGAAAAGTCTTCCATGACAAGCACATCATTAGAAAAACTTTTGAGCTCAACCAATGGGTCTAGCTTTTCAATTCTAGACTTAAATTATTTCCTAGAAAGCTCAAGTCCTGCTGGGATGGGCCATACGTTATTATCAATACCTTCCCTCATGGAGCTGTAGAGATTAGGAACCCTATTTCAGGTGCGAGCTTTAAAGTAAACGGCCAGCGACTTAAGCTGTATATTACTCTTTCAGATGGCCAGGTTTTGAACGCACTATGGCTTGAGGAGCCTTAGCTCCTCCCACTCTCCTCAGGTGATATTCTTCCATGTCTATATTTTTCCAATAAGGACATTGTTAGTTTTAGGCATGGGGGGGGTATAACCTGAGAATGTTTATAGTGTTTATAGCATTTATAAATATTTGCATACATATTCATATATATATATATAAATTCTCTTTTCTTGAGCTGAATGGGTTAGTTCCTAGCAAAATACATTTGTTATTGGAGGTTTTTTTTCCAGAATTATTTCTTAAAGTTTAGAATCTAGTACATTTATTTCACGTGCACATAGACTTGGTAATGGATCCTTGAGGAAAACTAATAAGCATTTGTAGTCCACTGAACCTTTGGACAGTTCATAGGGAGTCAGGCATACTATCTTCTAGTAGATCCACCTCATATTTGTGAGAAGTAGAGAGATTACTGGTGCGCTAAGTCTAGTGCAAGGACTCTTAAGTTTTGGATAATTAGATGATGATACTTCAGAGTTAGGCGTAGTTTTCACTCTCTGTTCCTGTGTACGTATTTTGTGTGAATTCCTGAGAGTCACCAAAAAAGGCGAATACACAGAGATTGAGTCTTTATAAAGCTATAACTATGGTGGATGGTTACGACCGTCCTTCATAGAGTCCTCGACTGAAGGAGGGTAATAATGTCAAAGGTCAGAAATACGCCTGTCCTATCCATTTCTTCCCGATGCCGAGAATAGGCATTTCCACCAAATAAGCCACACAACTTCCTTTTGACCATCATCATCCCTAATAATGCATCGTAAATAAAAGTCCGTGTCGTGTTGTGTTGATTGAAAAAGAAATAAAAACAAGAAGAAATTAAAAAAAAAGAAAGAAAGAAAGAGAGAAAAAGAAAAAATAGTTATATTACAAAAAAAAAAGAGTCTAAGTTTCTAATGTAATATTGTTTCTGAGGCAACAGAGCACTTTTCGCATTCCACCAAATATGACCTATACCTACCTTTTAGTATTTCTGATCGCCCGAATACTGGTTGAGGACTCTAACTTAGTTGTAGAGTTATTAGGACTTTAATTGATGGATGCCATGTGAGGCCACCAAATAGTGAGTACAATTTCTAATTCTGGCGAGATTCGTGATCTCAGAAAGAAAGAAAAGAGAGAGTGCTCAAGAACATCAAGAGAGCACAATTGTGTAACCTCTCTCAGAGTTGACTTGTTTAATAGTCTAGAGATCTAGAGTTTGCAGTACTAGACTATATGTAGCACCAGATGAGTGTGTGCCACCAAATACAAAATCATTCAACTCGATATCTCCTACCTAAGCCAAACACCGGGGTCAAATTACAGATTATCGTCTGCTTTATCCCCAAGGGAAGTAGTTGCCTATCTCGACAGAAATTTTTGCCAAGGGTGATGTATGAACTCCCAATGCGAATTGGCTCTTTCACTTGGATCTGTTACCTAAGCTATCAGCACTTCACATTTGTCTGGATTTCTAAAGTTTTGAAATAAGAAAAGAAGAAATTTTCTGATTACTTTTATTTTTCATTTTTGCTAGGGACTAGCAAATCTTAGGCATGGGGGTATTTGATAAGTCCATTTTAATGGACTAATATTACGCCTAAGTAACTTTAATTATATCTTTTAGGTTTGTTAATAACTATATTAAGTTATAGAAGGTTTGCATACATCATGATTTAGGTTTACATTTATTCTATAACTTAATATGTTCTTTTTATGTGCAGGAAAAATAATTGGCAAAAGAATGAAGGGAAAAGGATAAATTACCCTTTTCCAAATCACCGGCGGCTGTTCTTTTCCCCATTCTCCAGGGAACCTTCAACAGTCGCCAGCCAGGGATAGTTAGGGGATTTGAAAATCCCTTAACTCTCGCAAGCGCAACAGAGGAGAATTTAAAAAGAAGAATCATCCAGGAAGGGAAAGAAGAATCATTGGAGGAAGAGAAGAACAGGCACCATCTTCTCCAGCATGCACTGTGGACCATTTTCCCCTTGCGGGGAAAAACCTCATCTTCAGCACCAAGTGCGCCCCCTCTCCCAGCAAGTGTGTGCCTTCCTGTAGCCTCTCCAGCCAACCTGCAAGCGCACCTCCCTTCAGCGCATCCTCCTTGCGTGCCCCCCCCTTCCTGCAAGCACAGCGCTCTCCTCTTTCCTACTCCTGCACCACACCACATCAACATCTGCAGGCGCCCGCACGCCTCACCGCAGCCGCTCCAACCTCTGCAAGCGCCTGCAGCCATACCTCCGCGCTCCCATCTCCCTTCCAGCGCGCCCCCTCCTTCTTGCAGGCGCCCGCACGCCCCACAGCTCACCCGCGCCATCTGCAGGCGCGCCTACCTCCCTTCAACATGTACCGCGCCCGCACGCCTCCCAGCAGCCAACCTCTCCAACGCTCCCTACAGAGTGCCCTCTCACTAGCACGCATCCGCTCGCGCCTTCTCCAGCGTTCCCTGCAGTCCGCGCCACCAACCGCAAGCTGATATATCGACTTTTCACTTAGCGTTATAGTATTTAAGTGGTGGAAAAATCGACGAATCGAAAACAATAAAAATAACCACTCGTAGAAGAGCGGGTCGTGTCTACAGGGAGGTAATGATGCAAACAATACTTAATTATTTAATGTTATTTTGGATAGTGCGAAATTGCTTTTCAAATTGGACTTAAAACGTGAAGGAAAGTAGATTTGCAATAACCTAGAAAGTTAAGGGTGTAAGTGCAGTTTTACCTCACAGATATCCTCAATAAATTTAGGATGAATTAGTGCAATTTTCACGTAATGTGTACTAAAGACAATTAGTACTTAAATCAAGTCCAAAATCAATCTTTAAACTAGCCAATATTAATACCATGCAATTAGAAAGAATTGTGAGTGCTTGAATGCAATTCTGCCAGAATATAATATTAATAAAAAAAATGAAATTGCTGGCAATGGCATTGAATGTAATTTCTAATTCCAAAAAAAACATAGCTTTTCCTCTCTCTTCCTCGCGAGAGAGAGGGATCTGCGGGGGTCGATGCAAGGCTTCAGAGGACGGCGAGGTCGAGATCTTTCTGACGGTGGCAGCGGCTACGGCGGAGGTGGTCGGAGGCGGTGGCCGGAGCTCCGGCCTGTGGAGCAAGATAGCGGCTGCTGCTACAGCTGTTCGAGCGGCTGTGGCGTGCAGGCTTGCGCGCGCGTGCCTGTGGTGCTTGGAGGCGCGTTGGAGGAGAGGCAGCGCCTACTGTGGCGCTTGGAGGCGCGCAGGGTGGAGATGCAGCGCCTGTTGTGGCGGTGGGGCGCGGTGGAGGAGAGGCAGCGCCTACTGTGTCGTGGGGGCGGTGGAGGCAGGAAAGCGCGCACACTGGTGTGCAGACTGCAGGGACGTAGAGAGGGTGCTGGGGCGCGCGGTTGCCTTCAGTAGCAAGCGGGCTGCAGGGATGTAGCAAGGAGGCCGTGCGGGCGTTGTGGGCGGCGTGGCTTTGCAGATCTGCAGGCGATGGAGAGGGTGTTGGTGCTGGCACGCGGTTGCCTGCAGCGCGCAAGGAGGATGCGCCGGCAGCGGTGTGCGGGCGGAGTGACTTTTTCCCCGCAAGGGGAAAGAGGACGCAGTGCGGCACAGTGCATGCTTTTCTTCTTTCTCTCGATAGCCTTCTTCTCTCCCCGCCTCTTCTTTTTAAGTTCTCCCCTCACCTCGTGAGTTCAGGGATTTTCCAAAATCCCCGGTCATGGCTGTTGAGAAAGGCGGCGCCAGAAGTTTTGCCCAATGTCCGGCGGGGGAGGGGGAAAAGAGAGTTGCGATTGTTTTGGGAATTTTATCCCCCCACCCTTGCACTTTGTGTATTTTAGTACCAGCACATAAAAACCATAGAATTATGAAGTTATAGAATGTTATAACTTAAATTATGAGGTGTATAAATCTTCTATAACTTAATTACCATTATTAACACACTTAAATTGTATAATTAAAGATACTTAGGCTTAATAATAGTCCAATTTAATGGACTCATCATAGGCGCTACGTGCAGAGCGCACCGCACCAAGCCTGCAGCCGCATTGCATCCCTGCATATCGCCTCACCCTCCAGCGCCGCACCCACAAGCCCCGTCACAGCGCCTCTCCACGCCAGGCCTTCACCCGCTCACCCCTTCCAGCCGAACCTGCAGACGCGCACGGGAGCGCACCAGCGCGCGGCCACCCGCCACAGGCTTCCCTGCAGCAGCCGCTTTGCCTTCTTCTCCAATAGGCCGGCACTCCTCCGCCCACCGGCCACCTCCGTCGACACTGCAGCCACCATCGGAGAGCCCTCGTCCTCGCTGTCCTCCTTAGCCTCTCCAAAGCCCTGCCGGTTCTCCCTTTCTCTCGTGAGGAGAGAGCAAAAATGCTCTGTTTTTACGTCAATTAGTATTTACATTCATTACCATTGCCACATAATTTGATTTCTATTTATTATTATTATGTTGTGGTAGAATTGCACATGAACACTCATATTTCATTATAATTGCATGTTATTGATATTCACTAATTTGAAGATTGATTTTTGGGCTTAAGTGCTAATTTTCTCTAGTACATGTCACGTGAAAATTGCATAAATTCATCATAAATTTATTGAGGATTTCTGTGAGGGAAAACTGCACATATACCCTTATCTTTTTAAGTTATTGCAAATCTACTTTCCTTCGCATTTTATGTCAGATTTGAATAAGGATTTCACACTATCCGAAATAATATTAAATAATTAAGAATTTATTGCATAATTACCTCCCTGTGGACACGACTCGCCCTTCTGTGAGTGGTTATTTTCATTGTTTTTGATTAGTCGATTTTTCCACCACTTAAATACTATAACGCAAAGCAAAAAGTCGTCTTTCACTTCTCTGCCGTTGGATGTGCATCCAACGGCTGTGGATGCACGCGCACGAAATCTTCCCGGGACACAAAAGCCTCCATAGCACAGCGGGTGAGAGCGCTTGCGAGTTCAAGGGGCACACATTTGATTCTTCGCGAGCGGCTGCTGAGGCGCGGTGAGCGGGCACGATTGACCGCTCGATCACGATCTAGTAGTCGCGCGTGCTCGATAGCGCTCACGTCGCATCAGACGCCCGTGCATAACGCGGGATCAAACGTGGGCGAGCGCGCGGTTGATGCGCGGCGAGGACACATCTCAGCCGTTCGATCTCGCGATCGAACGGCTGAGATTTCAAGAACGTGAACGCGTGCTTCACGTGTGGGAGGCGAGCGGGCACGCGAACACTACCCACATCGACCACGTTTGGACCTTTAGCGATGATTTTATTCGTTACTAAAGGTCTAGAATTAATGTTTTTCAAATTGAAAAGACCAAATTGCCCTCACTCCTTGTAACTATAAAAGGAGACCCCCTCCATACGAAATTTTCTTCCATTCTTTCTCTTCTCTCCCTCTCCAAAGCTCAAGAGAAGCTTGTCCCACACCCGGGATGCTTCTTAAGAGATAAAGTCCAATTTTCATCCCCCTTTCTGAAGTGGATCCTGTGACGACGACGATGTGCTGCCCCATTCCTGTTCTTCCCGCTTCGTCCTCCTTCGTTCTACTCCATTCCCCATCTTCAAGCGTCGTCTCGTCTGGCTTATCCTCCAAGTGACCGTCGAGGAGGATATTTTTCTCTCCATTCTTTTTAATGCTTTCTAAAGTAGATTTACTACTTTTTAGTGTAATCATTTTCTACTTTCTAGTCGTAATGAGTAGTGTAGTGAACAATCTCTTTGATAATGAATTCCATGTTCATTCTACATCTCTTTTTGTTGTTAGTTTGTAATATTCTCTCTCTCTCTCTTCTATTTATTGTAAATAGATAGATAGTTTCTAATCAATTATTCTACTTCGTGACAAATAAATTAAACGCGTATTTTTAAATCAAACATCCGCCTCCCTAAGTTCGACATGGGATTTCTATTCCAGTATAAATTTTATTTTTTCAACACAAGTTCTTCGCTTTCAAACTACAACGACAGGTTTTCAAAACCAAATACGTTAATGTAGCAACTCGTAGCTTCAACATTTTGGCGTCGTTGTCGAGGAGGCAACGATTTCCGATCCTTTCGCATTTCACGCACTTTATTATTTTCTAACTTGCTTTCTCTTGTGTCTATTGTTTTGCAGAGACCTCCATCAGGGAATCATCAAGCAGTAGACCGGAGTAAAGTGCAATTGAAGACAACTATAAGTGCTCCCCGTTCTTCCCCCTTCATAGATTTCATTTGTCACATTAAATCCAAATTCCAATTAACCTAGGTATTTGCATAAATCCTAGGAATAGTTTGGTTGTTTGGATTCTCACTCACATTCATTCCACCCTCGTTTATTAAAAAAAATAAAAAGATAATCTTATGGGAAATTTTCAACAGACACACAATGTACACCTACATTCAAGGCACTTAACCTAATTGATTTGTTTCTACTCAACAGGGTTCTGATCTGTGGAATTGGTACACACAAAGAAACACATAAAAAAGTAGAAATCATTCTAGGTTAACTATCTTTGTGTGCCTAATTTAGTGGTACATTTGTGGCCAGTTGTTTAAGTTGTTTGGGCCACACCACTCTACTTAAAATCAACTCATCAAGTAGCTCCTCCTTAGGGTTTTCAATCTAGGTCTATTCCAGGCACTCCACTTTATTTTTGGTTTTAAAGGAAAGAAATCTTCACCCGTGTTTGATAACTTGGTTTGCCTCGAAACTTGATTGCAATCAACCTAATTTTAAACCCTAAAAGCTACTTAAGCAAGATTAGAACATTAAAATCCACACATCACAAATAATCTTGCTTGAAAACCCTGGTTGTGCATGCACTTACACAATTCTCAATCAATCATTAAGGGCACAACTCATTTTAATGGCCCATCACATTCCATAAGCATCACAATCCCAGGCCTTAATAAAATTGAGTAAACGTTGGCCTTAAGGTCTAATCCGTTCTTCAGGGCCTAGTCTGAGATTGTCTTTGATTAACCTACTTGTACTGATTAATCTGATGTCTAGATAGGGGAGTAGCGTCAAATGACCACGGTTGGGGGGTACACTAGGAACTGGAGGCGAAAGCCGAAGGAAGAACCTTCTCCCTAGTCCCTCCTTCTAACTGGTTGGATTGAGCAGATGCAAGTAGAGTAAATCATTTACAATCTTAAGGCAGGTTTTGGGAGTCAGTAGATCCTTAGGCTACCCCACTTAAGGACAACCTTACTTTGTTGTGTTGTAGGGTCCCTATCCCCAGTCCTTCCGACCTTCTCCTAGTTTATGCTAGGAAGACGGTCATTAAATCCCCGATTAGAAGGACCACTAGAGTATTCTAGGAGGCGCAAATTGAATTTTGGTCAAATTGATCCCATGGTCGACCAACAACTTCCTCTGCCTAGAGATCCACAGGAGGAATTCCGAAGGCAGTTGGAACAAATGCAAAGGATGCAGGAATGGTTCCAGAGAATGCAGGGCGCTCAGTGCTTGAAGGATTTTTATGATCCTTCAAATTACGGGGAACATTCTAGCATCCAGATTCCAGCCGGTGACGTAGAAATTAAGCCCCAGGTATTAAGCCTGATCAAACATTATCATGGGCTTGGCTCCGAAGATCCATTTCAGCACTTGGAGGACTTGACCACTTTGGTCCAGACCACCAAGGCACGAAATGTGAACGAGGAGCAAATGATCATGAGGCTCTTCCCCCATTCTCTTAGGGATAAGGCTACGCATTGGTATAATACAATAGGAAGACCAATTGAAACTTGGAATGAGTTTAAATCGCCCTTTTTGAAGAAATTCTTCCTAGTCAGACGTACCAATGCCTTGAGACGGGCAATCACTACCTTTACCCAGCGATCGGGGGAGCAGTTTCATGTGGCCTGAGAGCGATTCCAGGACCTACTGCGGAGATGTCCACACCACAAGGTGCCGAAATGACAACTCGTGCAGATCTTCTATCATGGGTTGACTGAGCAACTCAAAAATCATGTGGATACTTCTTGCGGAGGCAATTTCCTCAATAAAGACGCAAATAGTGCACACGATTTATTTGTGGAAATGAGCGAGAATTCAATCAATCATGCCTCCATGGATACATTTAACCGGTCCCAGTAGCCCAGATCAAATGTCAATGAAGTCCATGACTCTCATTCATTTGATATGGAATTGATTTGTAACAAACTTGATAAGGTGGACTTGGTTGCTAAGAGAATGGAAGAGTGGATGGCTAGAAATTCTATGAACAACTCTAGATCCACTCAATCCCAAAATTCGGGATTCCATTCTTCACGAGCTCCTTCTAGATGGGAGTTCGTGAATCAGCTCGATGCAGCTCAACCTGTGAGTCAGCATTTTTCGGAACCCCACGGGTTCCAAACTGGGGCCTTTGATCCCAGTTTTTCTGATCCTTCCCTTTCTTTCTCTCCATCCTCACCCTATGAGGATGTCTGTGTTGTACAAGAGAATGTTAAATCCAACCCCTACTCTAATGCTTATAATCCAGGTTGGAGAAACCACCTTAACTTCTCTTGGAAAAACCCAGGGCAACAGACCCAATTCCGACCCGGCAACTATGCTTCGCAACGACCAATGGGTCAGGGTCATGTATATACTCAGTTGCCTCTAAATTAGGTTAATCAGCCAACTTGGAATGCCCATCAACCCGTAGGGCAGGCTGATTTAAACCAGCAAATGGTAGAGATGCAAGGATCCATGCTCCAGCTCATGCAGCAAATGAAAACCTTGCTGGACAATTTGCAGACCGGGCTCATTGCTAACTCTCGTCAACCTGGATCTCTACCATCCCAACCTGTACCCAACCCACGAAATATTCTGAATCCGGGCAACCAAACCCATGGGTACGGAAATCAGAGGGACCCACATGCACATGCTCAGGTGGTTGAGCAGGGTCCCTCCTCTTCTTCTTCTTCTCCTGTAAATCAACAATTCTTGGCTAATCAAGCCCCTTCAATCTTTCCTAACCCTCCCCAAGACCCAAACTCTTATGCATCTGCAAATTCTGTCACCTTGAGGAGTGGTAAGCAGACTCAAGATCCACATCCACATAGTTTGATTTACTGAATCCTAAAGAACCTGAGGAGAGAGAGGAGAATTCTGAAGAAGAAATCAAGGCTTAGGAACCTGATTCCAAAGATCTGACTCATGTTCCTTTTCCTGAAGCCTTGATCAAATCAAAGAAGAAGAAGTCTGTTGATAGCAATAAGGAGCTTCTGAATCTATTTAAGAATGTTTTGATCAATATCCCACTCCTCAATGCTATCAAGCATATACCGGCTTACGCAAGATTTTTGAAGGATTGATGTACACAAAAGCATAAGTCGAGAGAATCTGTTCCGAAGATGGTGGTACTCTTCGAGCAAGCTAGTTCTGTTATCCTGCACCACCTCCCTCACAAAAAGAGAGATCCAGGTGCTCCGTTGAATTCTTGTGTCATCGGAGATTACACATTTAATAGAGTACTTTTGGATCTAGGTGCATCCATCAACCTAATTCCAACTTCTCTTTACAAGAAGTTTGGATTAGGTGAACTTCGGCCAACTTCAGTAACGCTACAGTTAGCGGACCGCTCGGTCAGAAATCTGCAAGGCATTATTGAAGATGTTATAGTTAAGGTCAAGGATTTCTATTTTTCTGTAGATTTCCTTGTCCTTGACATGGATGTACCTAAAAATCTGAGGAACATGCCCCTCATTCTAGGGCATCAGTTCTTGGCTACCGCTAAGGCTAACATTAATTGTGAAAGCGGTAGCATGGAAATCGCCTTTGAGGATCAACGAATGAAATTGGATATTTTTAAGGCGATCAATAAATTTGAGGATTGTGGATTTTTTGAGGAACTTGAGGAGGATAATGAAAACATTGAAACTTGTTTGATGGTTTCTTCAATTGAAAGTTCCTCCTTTGATGACAAATTCGACCCGCAACCCTCTATGGTAGACCTGCCATCTTCTAAAGAGGTTATTGATTTTGTTTACTCACAACCTCTTCCTCTTGTTGAGTGATGAGAACCTCATCATGAGCCCTAAACTAGCACCATTTAACCCTGATTTGCAAGAAAAAGCTCCTACATAACCTTAGAAAGGCTTGGCTCAGAGAGATTCTGAGTTTGCAAAGAAAACAGAAACTGAGGGGTAAAAATGCAATTTCACCAATCCAATCTGAAAATAGGGTAACTCAGGGTCCAAACATAGGTCAAAACAACCTAATAAGAAGAAAAGTGGGATGAAATGACTCAACAAGGGCTACAGCAACTCTGAAGAATTAAATGACATCCTATAACCCTAAAAACAAACCCACTTAAATACACGAGGTTCGAGGTAGAGAAAAAAATCAACTAAACCTCCTAAAATTAATAGAAAAATAATATCTAGGGTTTAGAACCTTCAATTTGGCCTTAGAAACCTATTTTGACCTACATTGAAAACCATGCCCAATTAACAACTTAATTTGGGTTTTTGCGTAATTTGATCGGTCAAACAAGGTTTAATCTAGAAATAAAATTCTCCATCCAAATCCTTAGGTCCTAATTAGTCATGTATAAAAACTTGAGCCTAAGAAGAAACCTTCTTGACCAACTTTACACTTTGGTCCTCATATATTTACTTTCTGGCCCTCAACTTTTGAACCCTCACATTTTGACCCCTAACTCTCCTTCGTTCTTTGCATTTAGGTCCCTCCTGCAAAACCTGAGCAGCACCATGCTCCGGCGACCTTGCGCGGAGCATGGCGCCGCGCAGGGTAAGGGAGGGAGCCTGCCAAGTCAAATTGGGGTGCCCTACGTCGTCAGCCGTCGCAGGAACACCCCCCTGATGGCTGCAACCACCCATACCGGTCGTGCGAATGCACGGATGGTATGGGTATCCTTCCTCCGGTGTCCTTCGGCGAGGGAGACACGTCGTCTCCCTCAGCCCTCCTCTCTGGTTCTGCCCCTATAAATACCTCCGTCGCTCCGCCGTTCTTCCCAGCTCGGATTTGACGGAGAAAACCCCCACAACTTTCCTCTCTTCCCACTCCGGCAGAAGCCCTCCAGCTCCGGCGGTTCCTCCTCCTCCTCCTCTTCGCTCTGCCGCAATACCAGCAGCAGAGACTTCTTCCTGATTCTCCTCCGCGTTGCGCAATACCGGTGCGCGCTGCCTCTGCCCCGTCCTCGCCGTCGCCCCTTCCTCTGGGCAGTTTCTTCTCCGGCGACAGTCGATACGGCTGTCGCCTGCTCCAGTCCCTCCTCGTCCTGCTAAGTAGGTATAACTTCTCCTCTTCCTCCCCTCTTCCTTTTCCTCACTTTAAACCTTTACTGTCGCCCTCGATTCCTACCAATCACCCTCACCTTCTACACCTCCGGCCACACTCCGGCGACCCGCTCCCATCACTCCAGCAACCCACACGGCTCGCCGACCACCACAGAACCTTCGCCTCCTCACCCTGATCAACCTCCGCCCTTCCACTTCCCACTAATCACCCTCTGCAGACCCACCGATCAAACCCATCTCCCAACCCGCAGTTTGACCTAGGGTGGGCCTTAGGCTCCGCCCCGCCACCTGCAGACCCTCCGACCACCTTCGCTGTGCTACGGCGAAGGTCCCCCGCACATTTGATTAGGCCGAGAGGCCATTTCTCTGTGGGCAGGTACTTCGCTCGCCGCCACCATTAACGAGTGAAGAAGCTCCTTCGACCTGCTGCTCCAGGCGCGCCCCGCCCAGATCAGGCTCCCAGGCTGTGCGGGGTATCTTCACGAAGTGCCAGGCTGCAGTTGGGGCGAAGCCCTCGCGCGAAGCCTCGACTGCCGCTGCCTCCTCCGCGCGGGCGTCCAATTGAGGTGGGACATTTAATCCCACCTCGGAAACCCACTGAGGCGAACGGGCGCTTAAAGGCAAAAAGTGCCTTAAGCTGTTCGCCTCAGATCACGGGGTGAGGTCCCCTTCACCAGCCCGATTACCCGGCCTCGTCTGCGCTCACGCCCCGCGGACCTGGCCCGACCCGACTAAGCCCGACCTGCACTCCTCGCCCACTACCGCACGCCGGTGGGCCTGGACCCAGGCACGACCCGCATACCCGATTACCCGGTTGCTCTGGGAGAGCTTTCCTAAGAGCGAATTCTGAGAGAGAGAGACGCGGGGGGGGGAGGGTAGAGTAGGTTTTGCCCTCTGACGAAAACCTTGAAGTGTGCAGGCACAGGTGAAGAAGAAGAAGGACTGCGGAAGAAGAAGAAGAAGAAGACGGAAGCTAAGGGAGACACTGTAGTAGCAGCGGTTTAAGTCGTCTGATTGCAAAATCAGACGACGTCTTGAAGGCAAGGAAAAAGAAGAAAAGAAGAAGCAGGACCGCGGCAAAGAAGAGGAAAGACAAGAAAGAAGAAAAAGAAGAAGAAGAAGATCTGAAGAAAAAGAAAGAAGAGAAAACAAGGAAGAACAGAAGACAGAAGAAGAAGAGCACGAGAGGAAGATCTGAAGAACAGAAGAGAGAAGACAAGAAGAACAGGAAGAGAAGAAAGAAGAGACAAAGAGGAAGAAAGAAGAGAAGAAGAAGCCACCAAATTTTTCATCTCTCTCTCTCTCTCTTTTTGTAATAAGAAACACTGTACTTCTAGAATACGACTTTCTCCCTGAGTTCGACCTCGGGAGGACCTTATTTTCCGAGTAACAAATATTTGTAAATGTTGGCAATAACTATTGTACTACAACGCTATAACAAAACCTAGTTGTCGCCATCGTTTGCCATTGAGTCATCAGCATCTTCCTTACTATCAATCATCAACCCACCCCAGCTTGAACTAAAACCATTGCCTGAGAATTTGAAATATCAATTTTTAGGACCTCAGAAGATGCTCCCTGTGATTATCAGTGCTAAATTAACAAAGGATCAAGAGATTAAATTGGTCAAGGTCCTGAAGGAACACAAGGAGGTAATTGGTTGAACCATTCATGACCTTAGGGGGATTGAGCCATCTTACTGCAATCATAGAATATTCTTGGAAGATGGATCCCACCCTTCTCGCCAGATGCAGAGAAGATTAAATCCAAATATGCGAGAAGTGGTCAAAAAGGAAATCATTAAGTGGCTCGATGCAGGAATTATTTATCCAAACTCTGATAGTCCCTGGGTAAGTCTCGTGCAGATTGTTCCGAAGAAAGGTGGCATTACTTTTGTGACTAACGAGAGAGGAGAATCTGTCACAACTCGTTCAGCTTCCTCTTGGAGGGTTTGTATTGATTACAGGAAGCTTAACATAGCCACTAAAAAGGATCATTTTCCCTTGCCTTTCATCGATCAAATCTTGGAAAGACTAGCCGGGCAGAAGTACTTCTGTTTTCTTGATGGATACTCGGGATACAACCAAGTTCCTATCCATCCCGAGGATCAAGAAAAAACTACTTTCACCCGTCCCTACGAAACCTTTGCTTTCCGTAGGATGCCTTTCGATTTATGCAACACACCTGCGACTTTTCAAAGGTGTATGTTAGCCACATTCTCTGATATGGTGGGAGAGTTTATGGAAGTCTTCATGGTCGATTTCTCTATTTTTAGATAATCATTTGACTCTTGTTTGGCTAATCTGGAAATGATTCTTAAGCGATGTATCAAAACACGATTGGTCCTTAGATGGGAAAAGAGTCATTTCATGACCCAAGAAGGCATCGTTTTGGGTCATGTGATCTCTGAATGAGGAATCGAAGTGGATAAAGCTAAGGTTGATGCTATTGCTAAACTTCCTCCTCCCACATCTTTTAAACAAATCCAATCATTTCTTAGTCATGTGGGATTCTATCGAAGATTCATCAAGGATTTCTCGAAGGTTGCTCATCCCCTTAGCAATCTTCTTGCCAAACAAACACCATTTGTTTTCGACGAATCATGCCGAAAGGCATTTGATTTCCTGAAAATGGCAGTCACCTGTGCTCCAATATTGCAACCACCAATTTGGACAGCCCCTTTGGAGATCATGACCGACGCTTCTGATTACGCGGTCGGGGCTGTCTTGGGTCAGAAAATTGATAAAAAGTCCTCTGTCATTTACTACTCTAGTAAAACTCTGGATGAAGCCCAGAGGAATCACACTGTTACTGAAAAGGAATTACTAGCTGTAATGTTCGCTTTGGAAAAATTCAGGGCTTATCTCTTAGGGTCACATGTTATCATCTATACTGACCACTCGGCCTTGAGACATCTCTTGGTTAAAAAGGATGCTAAACCCCGTCTTATTTGTTGGATTCTTCTGCTTCAAGAATTTGACCTTGAAATCAAGGATAAAACCGAGGTACAAAATGTGGTGGTGGATCATTTGTCGAGACTCCTAGGTGATTCTTCTCGTCCAGACATCCCGATTGTTGACACTTTTTCGGACGAAGCTATCCTTACAGTTTCAGGTGTTCAAACCAATGGTTTGCTGACATTGTTAACTATTCGGCCATTGGTCAAATCCCCTAGGATTGGATCGAGAAACAACAGGATAGACACAAATCTGAGGCCAAATACTATTTCTGGGAAAACCATGAACTGTACCGCATCGGCTCTGATCAGATTATTCGCCGATGTGTACCGGAGAATGAATTCAACAATATACTCGAGTTCTGCCATACATCTACGTGTGCTGGACATTTCTCTGGGAAAAAGACGGCTGCAAAAATCTTGCAATCTGGCTTCTATTGGCCATCTTTATTTAAGGATGCCCAGGATTTCTCAAGGTCATGTTCTCGATGTCAGGCACTTGGGAGCATAACTAAGAGAGATATGATGCCCCTAAACCCAATTCTTCCTGTTGAAATTTTTGATGTTTGGGGCATCGATTTCATGGGACCCTTTCTCTCTTCATTTGGACATCAGTGCATTCTGGTTGCTGTTGATTATGTGTCCAAATGGATTGAGGCGATTCCCACCCAAACCAATGACCACAAGGTGGTCATCGATTTTGTCAAGAAAAATATCTTCAGTAGGTTCGGATTCCGAGGGCCATCATCAGTGACGGTGGCACTCATTTTACTAATGCCCAATTTCGGAATTTATTGGCCAAGTATGGGGTTAATCACCGAATTTCCACACCTTACCATCCCCAAATGAATGGACAAGCCAAAATCTCCAATCGAGAGATCAAGAACATTCTGCAGAAAAAGGTTAGGCCTGATCGCAAGGACTGGACTCAAAAGGTTGAGGATGCTCTTTGGGCCTACCGTACGGCGTATAAAATGCCCATCGGCATGTCTCCATTTCGTTTGGTGTATGTAAAGGTGTGCCATCTACCTATAGAGATTAAATACAGGGCATTCTGGGCGATCAAACAATGAAATTTAGATCTAAATTTAGTTGGGAAGACCAGGAAACTCCAACTATCTGAGTTGGAAGAGCTTAGAAATGATGCATACAAGAATGCCAAGATCTACAAGGCTTAGACCAAAGCTCTACATGATCAATTGATTTCCCACAAGAGCTTTGAGCCGAACCAGAAGGTCTAGTTATTCGATTCTAGACTTAAGCTTTTTCCTGGCAAATTTAGATCTAAATGGAATGGCCCATTCATTATTGACCAGATTTTTCCAAATGGAGTCATTCAAATTTCTGACCCAAAGATAGGTAACACATTTAAAGTCAACGGTCAGCGTGTGAAGCTTGTTATTGACCGTACTCTTCTAGAACCCGTCTTAGACACGGTTGCTCTAGCCATTCTGTGACTTCTTTGGCTGGACTTCGCCTAGCTGACGGCATTAAACTCAGCAGTTGTACATATGACACAAGGCTAACACGAGCTTCATATTCAGGTGACATCTTTCATACTCTACCCTTTCTTTCATGTCTCTTCCTCAATGTGGACATTGCATCAGCTAGGCATGGGGGGTGGATTCATTTTTTAATCATTTGATCAGCTTTGTGAAATTCATGTAAATTGTTTTTCTCTTCTTATTTATACATAAAAAAAAATTGAATTAAGAAGGAATAGTTGGACATTAGGACTTTTCAATCATAGGAAATATTACATTAGGATCTGAACACAAAGACCCTTTAGGTCTTCGGACTTAATCGGCCCGTGTATCCACTAAAATGTGGATTTATTTTTTGATTCCACGCCAATCTTAATTCTATTGTAATTTGAGTAAATAAGTTTGGGTGATAAGTACACAACTTATCAACCCGCCCTCTGATTTGAGGGAACTTTGAGTTTTAAGCATCTACACACTTTCTTTGCACTGACTCATTGTTCAGCGATTTTAACGGAAATTGGGTAGCTAATGAACCTTCTAGGGTGATATGGCTAGCAAGTTATCGTGGGTAATAGCCCATAGGTAGGTTGTCTAGAGCCCAGTATTCGCTTGTTACGACGAGATCGTGTTTTTAAAACAATATTCGTTGCAGTATAGTTTGAAAGCGTCGTACAAACAATTATCAATTTTTATTACTCAAAAGCAAAAACTTCTGAGGTCGAACTCAGGGAGAAATTGGTATTTCAGAAGCAAAATCACAATCTAAAATTTTACTTGAAAGATAATGTTCGAATATATAAAAGCTAGAGAGTAAAAAGAAATAGATTTTTTTTTCTCTTTTCTTCCTTCTTCTCTTCTCTCTTTCTTTTTCTTTGCTCTCTCTCTTCTTTCTCTTCTTTCTCTATCTTTCCTTTCTCAGACATCTGATTCTGTGAATCAAACGTCTTAACTGGTGATTGCTATAGTGCTTTTTGGCCTTTTCTCTCTCTCTTCTTTCTTCTTCACTTGGCTTTCCTTTGTCTTCAGCTACTTCTCTCTTGCAGCTTCCTCCTTGGCTTCTTCTTCTTCTTCTCTTCTTCTTAGTCTCTCTCTACTGCGCCTCTGCTTCTTCTTTTTCTTCTCTTCCTCTGCCTTTTCTTCTTCGCAGCTGCCTCCTCCTCCTCCTTCTTCCCTGCACAACACAGAGAGCAAAACCTAGCCCCTACCCTCCCCCGCATCTCTCTCTCACTTTTTCGCTCTTAGGCTCACTCTCCCAGAGCCATCTTGGGTAAACGGGTCGGGTCAGCGTGCCCGGGACCAGGTGCACCGACGTGAGTGGTGCGCGAGGAGTCCACAGGTAGTCGGGTCGGGCAGCCAGGTCCGCGAAGGTGTGGGTCGCGGACGAGGCGTGGTGGGCAAGGGGACCTCACCCCGTGTCAGGAGACGCTAAGCCCCTGGCACTTTTTCAATTTATGTTGCGCCACCCACTCGAAAACACCCGAGGTGGGACTAAAGTCCCACCCGCTTCTTCGCGCATCCGCAGAGAGAATGCCTGCCCAATTGCTACTGTTGCGGTCGATGAAGCCTTCGATTGCTAGGTGTGAAAGAGTTGTGGGATGCTTCCGCGCACCTGGGACTCGATCTCCTGGAGCGAGGTGACCTGGAGTGAGCTTACGAGCAAACTTTGCTCCTGCTCCAATGGCGGCAAGGGGTCGAACCTGCACTTCACAAATACGGCCTCGCGGCCCTATCAAACCACTTGGGTAGCTTCGCTGTGTCGAGGCGAAGGTGGTGCGGTGGGTGGCGTGGTGCAGAATGACCTAGGCATGTGTGCCTAGGTCGAACTGTGACCGTGAAAGTGCGTGTGTTCGGTGGGAGTGTAGGGTGCGTGTGGCGCTCAGTGAAGGGGTGGATGATGATCAATGGGTGATGGCGGAGGTTCTGAGTTAGGTGGTGAAGCGTGTGGAGCTGCGGAGCGGCGGGGGTGCCTCGCTGGAGGTCTAGCTGGAGAAGAAGAAGGTGATGGTGGTCTGTGGTGATCGGTGCGCGATTTGTGAAATTAAAAAGGGGAAAATGAAGAGGGGTGAAAGAGGACTTAACTGAAGGACTTAGAGAGAAGGGGGGAGGCGGAAGGCGAGTGGCGCGTGTCTGCCGTCGCCGGAGATGAAGGCCCTGAGATGGAGAAGCGACGACAACGAGGAGGTCAGAGAGCCTCGCATGGGTACAGCGTGATGCGGAGGAGTGAGGTGGAGATGGCTCTACCACTGTGGTAACCGCTTTGGCCGTTTTTGCGTCTTTATGTTTATTATAGTACAGTCGTTATAGTATAAGACAAAACAGCTACAGTTATCATTACAAAAGATTTTTTTACTCGGAAGTTGTATTCTCGAGGTCGAACTCAGGGAGCAACTAGAATTCTAGAAGTATAAAAGTTCTCAATTATGTTACAAAAATAAGAAGAGAGAGAGAGAGAGTTTTGTTGGCTTCTTCTTCTTTTCTCTTCTTTCTTCTCTCTTTTCCTCTTCTTGGCCGTCCCTCTTCTTCTTCTTCTTTTCTTCCTGCCTTCTTCTTTCTCTTTTCTTCCTTTCTTTCAACTGCAGAGTCTTCTTCTTTTCTTCTTCTTTGCTGCTTCCTTCTTCTGTTCTTCTTTTTCTTTCTTTCCTTGCTTGTGGCTGCGTCTTCCTACTTCTTTTTCTTCTTCTTCTCGGCTCCTTTTCTTTCTTTTTTTTTCTTTCTTCTCTGGCCGCTGCCCTTCCGTCGTCTGACTTGATGCTCAGACGACTTAACTATGGGTTGCTATAGTGCGGCTTCTTCTCTTTCTTCTTCAGCTCCTCTCCTTCCTTTCTTCTTCTTCTACTCCGACACGCTCACACAATGGGTCAGAGCAAAACCTACCCCTACCCTTCCCCGCATCTCTCCCTCTCAGATTTCTCTCATAGGATCGCTCTCCCAGAGCTGGGTAATCGGGTGCGGGTATCACGCTTGGGACCAAGCCCACCGACGTGCGGTGGTGGGCGAGGAGTGCGTGGGTTAGGGTAATCGGATCCGGCCCAGACCCACGGGACGTAAGCGCGGGCGAGGGCGAGCGAGCGGGTGGCATGCTGCATGTGGGTGAGAGGGACCTGACCCCTGTGTTCGAAGGCAGTAAGCCCTAAACACTTTTTCAATATAAGTGTGGGCGCGCGGCCACACACTTACGAGGTGGGACTGAAGTCCCACCTCCAAATCTCGCGTCCGCAGGCGAGGAGTCCGCGACCAATTGGGGCAGCCTGTGAGGCTTTCGACCCAGCGGCAGGCTTGGATTCCTTCGCGACGTTGGCCCGCACAACCTGGGACTAGCGCCTGGGAGAGAGCGCACCTGCAGCTGCAGGTGAAGGAGCTTCACCTGCTCAGTAATGGCGGTGAAGGGGGCGTGACCTGAAATCAAGAATACGGCCTTTCGGCCCAATCAGACGATGCAGGGAGCTTCGCCAGAGTGTGGCGAAGGCAGGGCGGGTGGTGGCGAGGCGTGAAGTGACGTATGGTGGTAGCCCTAGGTCGGACTGTGGTCGGAGAGATGGGTTTGTTCGGGGGGTCATTGGGTGGCGTGTGGCAGGGAATGGAAAGGGGGGATCTGTTGAGTGGAGTGAGGGGAAGCTTCTGAGGTAGTCGGTGAGGGGTGAGAAGGTTTGTGGAGGTGGGATGAGCTCGTCGGAGAGGGAGGTCGGAGACGGAGCAGGCGGAGGTGGAAGTTGTATGTGGTGGGGCGAAAAGATAAATTGAGTGAGGGAAAATGTAAGGGAGGAGGAGGAGAAGCTATTTACCTGGGTTATGGACGAAGGGGGGGGCGGAGCCACCGACTCGTACCTGCCAGAGCTGGGGAAGAAAAAGGCCCTGGAGGGGGGATCGGCGATGAGGAGGCAGGCGGAGGGTGCCGGCAGGTGCAGCATGACACAGACGAGAGGGCTAAGAGAACCCTGCTGCAGGTAAGGCGGCAGAGCGACGAGGAGGAAGAGGAGGGAGTCGCCGGAAGTTGCGGGCCATCTGACAGAGGAGGAGGGGATGAAATGGGGGGTTATTCTCCGTCAGAGAGAGCTTGCCAGAACCGGTAGGGGGTGCTGGTTCTTATAAAGGGGATGGCAGAGAGGGAGGCACGAGATGGCGACATGCCAGCCTCGCCGGAGCGTGGTCGGAGACGAGACCCATACCTTCCGTGCGTTTGCACGGAAGGTATGGTGGTCGACAGGCAGCATGGCCGGGTCCCTACGACAGAGGACGTCGCAGGGAACCCCGCGTCTGTTTTGCAGGACGGTCACCACACTCTGCGCGGCGCCATGCTCCGCCCAAAGTCGCCGGAGCATGGTGCTGCGTAGAGTTTTGCAGGAGGGACCGTTCTGCAAAGAACGACGAGAAAGTTGGGGGCCAAAATGTAAGGATTTCGAAAGATAAGAGTCAAAAAGTAAATGAAGAGGACCAAATTGCAAAGTCGGTCAAGGAGGTCTCTTCTTAGGCTCAAGTTTTTATACATCACTAATTTGAACCTAAGGATTTTAATGGTGAATTTTATTTCTAGGATGGACCATGTTTGACCAGCCAATTTACGTAAAAACCCAGATTAAGTCATTAATTGGGCATGGTTCTCTTTGTAGGTCAAAATGGGTTTCTAAGGCCAAATTGAAGGTTCTAAACCCTAGAGATTATCTTTTCATGAATTTTAGAGGGTTTAGTTGATTTTTATCCTACCTCAAACCTCGTGAATTGAAGTGGGTTTGTTTTAGGGTTACAGAATGTCATTTAATTTCTTAAAGTTGCTATAACCCTTTTTAGATCAGATCATCCCACTTTCCTTCATATTAGGCTTATTTGACCCGTGTTTGGACCCTTAATTACCCTGCTTGCAAGCTACGTTGGTAAAATTACAGTTTTACCCCTTATGATTTATTTTCTTCTTAAACTCAGAATTCTCTGAGTTAAGCTTTTCTTTGGGATTATGTAGGAGCTTTCTCTTACATATCTGGGTTAAATTGTGCTAGTTAGGGTTCATGATGAGGTTCTCATCACACTGGTACGGTGGCAGAGTGACGAGAAGAGGGAGGGAGAGTCGCTGGAGCCTGCGGGCAGATGGCCGGAGGAGGAGGAGATGAATTTGGGGGGCTATCCCTGGCCAAAATAGGCTTTCCAGAAGCGGAGGGCTCTGGACTTGCTTAAATAGGCACGGGCAAAGGGAGAATCGCAAGGAAGCGGCCAAAAGTCGTCGCCAGAGGTATGGCCGGAGTGAGACCCATACCTCTCAAACGTTCGCACGAGTGGTATGGGGCGATTCAGGGCATGGGGAGCTGCTCATGTGGTAAGGGGCTTCGTAGAGAGCTCCCCTTTCAAATCTAGGAGCAGCTCCCCATGGAAATGAGGAGAAAACCACCTCGCAAAGTCCCCGGCGGTATGGGTCCCTGCTGCAATGGCAGAGGGACCAAATGAAGAAAGTGACGAAAAGTTGAGGGGGTATTTGCAAGGATTTCCAAAAGTTAAGGGTCAGAATGTAATTGGGTGGACCATTTTGCAAAGTAGGCCAAGATGACCTTCCCTTAGGTCCAAATTTTGGTACAAACCTAATTTGGACCTAAGGAATCCAATGGTGAAGTTGGATTTTAGGTTTGACCTCGATTGACTAGACATATTGCACAAAAACCCAAATTAGGTCAAATATTGGGCTTGGTCCCCAATCTAGGTCAAAATAGGTTCCAAAAATAAAATTAAAGATTCTAAACCCTAGGGGATATTTTTCCATGAATCTTAGAAGATTTAATTGATTTTTATCCTGCCTAGAACCTTATGAATTAAAGTGGATTTGTTTTAGGGTTACAGAATATCATTTAATTCTTAAATTTCACAATAACCCTCTTCTAACCAAACCATCCCCCTTTTTCTCTTATTAAGACCAATTAACCTATGTCTAGACCCTCTAAAATCCCGTCGATGCACTGTAATGGTAAAATTGTAGTTTTACCCTATTCTTCAGGTATTCTTTTCAAATCAGTAATTCCCTAAATTAGGCTTTCCTTTAGCTTATGTAAGAGCTTTTATTTTTTTTCTTAAGTCAAAGTAAGCTAGTTAGGCTTCATGATGAGGTTCTCATCACCTAGTCACTGGACCATTCTCTTCTTGCGGCCTTTAGGTAAATCTTAGACTAGGGAAGCCACCTACTTAAAAAAAAAAAAAAAAGAGAAAAAGAAAGTCAAAAAGAGAAGAAAAAGAAAAGGAGAAAAGAAAAAAAAAGAATAAGCCACACTTCACCGGACGAATATGGCTGGCAAGTTGTCGGTAATAATAGCTCATCGACCAGTTGTCCAAAACCTAGCTCAAGAAATACACTAAAAATTTCCAAAACACTTAGGAAGAAGCGGAGAAGTAGAATAAACCAGAAAGATATACACTGGATTCACCCTTGTGTTGACTACATAAAAATAAAAGTAGAGAGAAAGCTACCGGTTGTAAAGATACACTTTTTGGCAGAATTCTCTTTTTAAGGTCACCTAGAGGCGTAGAAATCTGAAGTCTGTTTTAACTGCCGATCAACGAGTCTATCACATTCACAATAAAGACGCTTAGAACTTAGGGTTCTCATCAAATCTTGGGTGAGTTGAATAGCCGTAGAAAGCCACTCCTAAACCCTAAAACTCAAAAATCCAAAAAAATTAGAAAAGAAGAAAAAGAGAAAGAGAAATTTTTCTTTGAATAAGGCGAGGGCTTGAGGTGGTCTGCATTTTGGCAGATACCTGGGCACTGTTGTGTCTTTGAAAGTTCAGATTTTAAGTAAACATTTTCTTAATGATTGAAAATAACTCGTGCCCAAATAATCCAACATAATTCTTTTATAAATAGCATATAGTTTTTGCTAGGGACTAGCAAAAGATAGGCATAGGGGTATGATGTAAACTTATTGACACTACATAAGATGTCTATTTATGCATGTTCTTAAGCATAGAATTGCATTGCATACTATAAATATTGCATAGCATGCATCATCTTGCATTTAGATTAGTTTGAATAAAATAGAGGTTAATTGTCTCCTTTTATGTTCAAGGATAGGGTAAAATTTTTATCGGGGCCTCGGATCAAAGATCCAACCGTATAGATGTGATCAGGGCGGCGATTTGAGTTCAACGACTCCAAGATCTCCCTAATCAGACACTGTAGCATTAGACAGAGACCGAGGAACTTTAGAAGATCAATGGCCAAGATGGTGTGAATCCACACCTCATATGACAAATCCGACTGCACGGATGGATTTGAATCGACGATTGCAGCCTAACAACACGAAAATCAACACAATCCAACAACCGTGGCACCATCTACATCATTCAGAAGATGGACAGCCAAGATGGCGCCATGTGGCGCCATCTCAGCCACCCAGCCAGCCGCTACACCAGCCGCACCCTCTCTTCTTTGTCGCTTCTCCGCCATTGGATGTGCATCCAACAGCTGAGGATGCACGCGCATGAAATCTTCCCACGACACAAAAGCCTCCGTAGCGCAGCGGGTGAGTGGGCTCGCAAGTTCAAGGGGCGCGCGTTCGATTCTTCGTGAGCGGCTGCTGAGGTGTGGTGAGCGGGCACGATTGAGCGCTCGATCGCGATCGAGTGGTTGCACGGGCTCGATAGCGCTCATGTCGCATCAGACGCCTGCATGTAACGCATGATCAAACGCGAGCAAGCACACGGTTAAGGTGCGGCGAGGACGCATCTCAGCCGTTCGATCTCGCGATCAAACGATCGAGATTTCAAGAACGTGAATGAGCATTTCACTTGTGGGAGGTGAGTGGGCGTGCGAGCGCCGCCCACGTTTGGACCTTTAGCGACGGTTTTATCCGTCACTAAAGGTCCAGAATTAATGTTTTTCAAATTAAAAAAACCAAATTGCCCTCACTCCTTGAAACTATAAAAGGAGACCCCCTCCATATAAAATTTTCATCCCTTCTTTCTCTTCTCTCCCTCTCCAAAGCTCAAGAGAAGCTTGTCCCACACCCGGGATGCTTCTCAAGAGATAAAGTCCAATTTTCGTCCCCCTTTCGGAAGTGGATCCCGTGACGATGACGACGTGCTACCCCGTTCCCATTCTTCCCACTTCGTCCTCCTTCGTCCTGCTCCATTCCCCGTCTTCCAGGCGTCGTCTCATCCGACTCGTCCTCCAAGTGACCGTCGAGGAGGATATTTCCCTCTCCATTCTTTTTAATGCTTTCTAGAGTAGATTTACTGCTTTCTAGTATAATCATTTTCTGCTTTTTAGTCGTAATGAGTAGTGTAATGAACAATCTCTTTGATAATGAATTCCATGTTCATTCTACATCTCTTTTTATTTTTAGTTTGTAATATTCTCTTTCCCTTTCTTCTATTTATTGTAAATAGATAGATAGTTTCTAATCAATTATTCTACTTCGTGATAAATAAATTAAATGCATATTTTTAAATCAAATGTCCACCTCCCTGAGTTCGACCTGGGATTTCTATTCCAGTATAAATTTTATTTGTTGAACATGAGTTCTTCGCTTTCAAACTACAATGACAGGTTTTCAAAACCAAATGCATTAGCGTAGTAACTCGTAGCTTCAACAATACTCTTTGGATCACCCCTAACAAAATGTTCAGGCTGAACCATATAAATGGGTTCCTCAATCTCACCATTAAGGAATGCAGTCTTTACATCCATCTGATGCAACTCAAGATCAAAGTGGGCCACAAGTGTCATTATAATCCTTAGAGAATCCTTAGAAGAAATAGGAGAGAATGTCTCCATATAGTCAATGCCCTCCTTTTGACTAAAACCCTTAGCAATAAGATGCACTTTGTATCGCTCCACTTTTCCTTTCGAATCCCGTTGGGTTTTAAAAATCCATTTGCATCCAACGAGTTTCGCACCTTCTGGAAGTGGAACAACATCCTAAACGTCATTATCTTTCATTGACCTCATTTCTTCTTTCATAGCCTCAATCCACTTTTTATGATTCGGACTTTCCATTGCCTGACGGAAGTTGACAGGATCATCTTCCATCACCCCAATGTCTGTCTCATGTTCCTGAAGGAATACCGCATAATCATCCGAAATGGCACGTCTTCTTTCTCTAGTGGATCTCCTTAATGGCACATTTTCTGTATGTGTCTAAGGCTACTTTACAAGGGCTAAAACTGCATCAATGTCTTCATTGGAGTTATCTTGAAGTATGTTAAAGACATGTTCCTCATCAACCTGAGTAACTCCAGGAGGAATAACTATGTTTTCCTCTTCAAAGTAAAGTCTTTAACCCTGTCAGCTTAGGCAGACTCAACACATTCAAAGAACTTGGCATTACCAGATTCAAAAATTGCCTTAGTTGTGGGATCATAAAATTTATACCCTCTTGACCTTTCAAAATACCCAATAATATATCAACTAACAGTCTTTGTGTCCAGTTTCCTTTCATTTGGCCTATAAGGCCTAGCCTCAGCTAGACATCCCCACACATGAAAATGCTTAAGACTGGGCTTTCACCCAATCCATATCTCATATGGTGTTTTGTTAGATTCCTTTGTTGGGACTCTATTCAGAATATAAGTTGCAATTTTTAAGGCCTCTCTCCAGAGTGAATCTGGTAAGGAAGAATGAGCAATCATACTCCTTACCATGTCTTTAAGCATCCTATTTTGTCTCTCAGCAACACCATTCATAGTGGATGAGCCCGGCATGGTGTACTGAGGAACGATACCGCATTCGTCTAGGAACTTGGCAAACGGTCCTGGACGTTGTTCACCAGATCCGTTATATTTACCGTAGTATTCGCCACCATGATCAGATCTGACGAATCTAATCCTTCTGTCGAGTTGATTCTCAACTTTGACTTTAAAATTTTTGAACGTGTCCAAGGACTGTGCCTTTTCATGAATTAGGTAAATGAAGTTATATCTCGAGTGGTCGTCTGTGAATGTGATAAAATACTGTTGGTCATTCCACGCAAGCATAGGAAATGATACACAGATGTCCGTATGAATCACATCCAAGACACCATTTGACTTGTTGGCTTCAAACTTCCTATTATTTGTTTGCTTCCCCTTAATACATTCTATACACTGATCAAAATCAGAAAAGTTTAAGGGGTCTAAAATTTCATTTGACACAAGTCTCTCCATTCTCCTTCTGGAGATATGATCTAATTCTTGCACCATAAAAAAGCGCAGTTCTCATCTACATATTTTCTTTTCACACCACGTGTACAGGAAAGTGAAGTTTCTAGAAATGAAGCAACAGTATCAAACAATACAGATTATCAATAGCTGAAAGAAACCCAGAACCAACCAATCTTGAATCAAAGAAAATATTCACTTTTCCATCTCCAAAATTACAAAAATAGTTTAGTCTATCAAGAACATAAACTGAAACTAAATTGTGCCTAAAAGATGGTACAACAAAAGTATTTTCTAAGTCCAAGTACATTCCAATTTTCATTAATAATCTAAAAGTTCCTATTGCTTCTACTGTAATTGGTTTCCCGTCTCCTACATAGATGAATTGCTCAGCCTCATTTGGTTTTCTGTAGTTCATGCAGCCCTGTAAAGACACACTAATGTGAGTAGTTTCCCCTGAATCTATCCACCATGTATGACTTGGTATTGAAACCAAATTACTCTCTGTACAAACCAAACTCAGAGCCGTACCTTTCTTAGCACGCCAAGCATGGTAGTGGCAATGTGAATCTATCCACCAAGTATGACTCTACAGTCTTCCCCTTTTGCTTCTTCTATGAAGCTGTATCTACAACTTCTGTAGACCTGTTCTTTCCCTTGCCTTTGTTATTAGAGGAAGTAGGAATGTGAGCACTCTCTGTCCCATCATGCTTCATTCTCTCTTTCTCTTACATAGTGAGAGATGAGCTCATTCAGAGACCAAGTCTCTTTCTAACAGTTGTAGCTCACCTTGAACTGGTTGAAAGAAGGTGGAAGAGAGATCAAAACCAGATGCACTAACAAGTCCTCTGAGAGGTCAAGTTTGAGTGCTTTCAACTTAGAAGCTATATGGGACATCTCCATAATATACTCACGTATATTACCCTTCCCCTTATACTTCTTTGAGATGAGGCTTGCTAAGAGTGTACCAATTTCAGCCTTCTCATTCTTAGCAAACCGCTTCTCAATATCAGCAAGAACATCTTTAGCCATACTAATGTCATCTGACATTGTGCCCCTGAAAGCCTCGAGTATGGCCTTCTTCATTATCATCATTAATATCCAATTAGACCTCTCCCATTTTTCCCTCTCCTTTTGTTCAGAAGTACTCGTGTCTATAAGAATGGGAGAGGGTTCCCTAATTGCCAAATCTAAGTCCATAACCCCAAGGATCATCAATAAATTCTCCTTCCAGGACTTAAAGTTTGAGCCACATAGCATGGGTATGGAATTTAAGGTGGCAGTAATATTTGCAGAAGACATTTCTGAAAAATAAATGTAGATAAATAGGAAATTAGCTCCTTTAAAACATAAGGGGTCTAATTAATTCGTTAATCCCATCACATGTCTGCATTGTTTCCTATCTTCATGGAAGGCCTAATCCAGGAATGAGATCACTCCACTCTCATACTTAGGGTAATCCAAATTCCTCAAACCAATCCAAGACATGTCTATGATAACTTAAAATTTTATTGCAAACAACTCACAAGTTAGGAACGAATATTCGGAAGGTATTTGTATTTTAAAGAAGATTTCCGCTTGATAGCCCATCCCCAAATATTTCATCACAATGTTATTTGTTACATGCAACTAGTATGTGAAGAAATTCCGGCAGCACCTCCCCGTACTTCTCCAGTATACCCCCAAGACTAACCTTAACTACGTTCCCAATAGCTCCCATTAAAGGGCATTTTAGGAACGAAGGTAAGATTAGTTGGTATACCAGAGAAGAGTGAGAAAATGCATCCAAAATTTCTCCACACACTAGTTACATGTAACAAGTAACCCTAAGTTGTGATGAAATCTTCAATGATACCCCTTAGCTCAGAACTTCTTTGAACTAAGAACAACGACTCTTATGACATTTTATAAAGACAACGCATCGTGCCTGTAAGTGAGATATACACACACTCTTCATTTTCCGTATAACATGATCATAAGTATCGATAGGGTAATATTTTGACACAATTATATCCCTCCTACAGCCTGTTACCTAGGGGTTAGAATTCCTACTAGTTGTCATAAAGTGCTTCTAAATTTATGCAAGTGTGTGAAACTAGATGATATAATACAAAAAATTGATAATCATAAATTTTATTTTAATTTATTTACTTTATTACAAACTTCATCCCTAACCCCTAAGCACCAAACCCTACCCTAAACAATAAACATTAAACAAGTTCCTTAAAGTATAAATCCTACACCATAAATCAAACACTTTTATACCGAAACTCAAAATCCTAAAACCTAAACCATGAAATCAAACACCCTAAATCCTAAATCCAAGACCCTAAACTCTAAACTCAAAATGCTAAAATCTAAACCCAGAACCCAACACCCAACCCTAAACTCTAAACTCAAAACCCCAAAACCTAAACACAAAATCCAACACGCAACCTTAAACTTTAAACTCAAAAGCATAAAACCTAAATCCAAAATCAAACACCTTAAATCCATAACCCTATACTTTAAATTGATTACCCTAAAACCTAAGCCCAAAAGCCAAAACCTAACACCCAAAATCCTAAACCGAAAACCCTAAACTCTAAACTCAAAGCGCTTAAATTGAAACCCAAAATGCAATATGCTAAATCCTAAAATCTATACTCAAAACCCTAAACCCAACATTTTAAACCCTAAAATCAAAACCCACAACTCAATACTTAAAACTTAAAATTCAATTCCATCGTCAATTGAAAACCTAAACACAACATCCTAAACCCTCAAGCTAGAAGATAAGCTCAAAGCCGAATAAAATACGACAGAGTTTCCCCTATAACATTATATATTCACATTTCCTACAAAAATATAATAAATCATACACAACATGTGGTTACACCCCACATGTAGATAATAAATTAAACATTAACAATTTTAAATTGTGGACACAACCCACTTTCAAACTAAAGAACAGAAATAACCTAATCTATCAAGAAAATTTAATTACATGATTACGTAATGTAAATTTATTTAATTACATGAAATAATTTGTAACAAGTAACAAAATTTACTTAATTACATGCAAATTTCATAAAAAAATTATATTAGTTGCAAAATTGAATAAATTGCATGTCAACAAAATTTAATAAATTGAAAAATTTACATGCAAATTCTAATAATAAATAAATCCAATTTAAGAAAAAAAAAGAAAGAAAAGCGTAGGGACGGGTGGAGGAGAGTGGGCTTGTGGGAAGGGGGGAGGGGGTAGTGGCAGCGAGGGGGATTTAGGTGGGCTTGCGTAGGGGGGGAGATGGGAATACTATCATGAGCCCTAACTAGCTCATTTTAGCATAGAAAAGAGAACAAAAGCTCTTACGTAACCAAGTGAAGGCTCAACTCAAGGAATAACTAGTTTGAAAGAAAAGTAAGAAACAAAGGGTAAAACTGTAATTTTACCATTGCAGTACAACAACGGGATTTCTCAGGAACTAAACATAGTTCAATTGGTCTTAACAAGATAAAAAGTGGGTTGGTTCAATCAGAAAAGGGTTAATGTGAAATCTAGGAATTAAATGACTTCTTGTAACCTTAAAACAGACCCACTTAATTTAACAAGGTTCTGGTCAGGATAAAATTCAACTAAACCCTCTAAAAATCATGGGAAAATATCCTCTAGGGTTTAGAACCTTCAATTTGGCCTTTAGAACCTATTTTGACCTAAATAGGGGTCCTAGTCAAATATCTACCCTAAATTGGGTTTTTAAGCAAAATACCCCATCAAACGTGATCAAACCTAAAATCCAACTTCACCATTGGATTTCTTGGGTCCAAATTAAGTTTATGCCAAAATTTGGACCTAAGGGGAGTTCACCTTGACCTACTTTGCAAAACAATCCAGCCTAATTACATTTATGCCCCTAGCTTTTGAAAACCCTTGCACACACCCCCTATCTTCCTCATCATTCTTTGCAATTAGGTCCCTCTACCATTACAGCGGAGGAATCCTACTCCGGCGAGGATTCAAGAGGGATATCTCCTTAATTCCTCAGAAAATCCCTCTCAAATTTGAAAGGGAGATTCTCTGAGGAATTCCCGATCGTGTGAACCAAATCTTAAGCTCCGATTGCCACCCAATCGCTCATGCGAATGCATGAGAGATTTCCGTATCTCTCAACCTTCCAAGTCTAGCGAGGTTGCCATGCTTGGAAGCTTGCCTTCCAAGCACAAGTCCCTCTACCTGTGACTATAAAAGAGGCCCCAGATCCCTCCGGTCATTTCAAGCTTGTTTTGGCCTGAAATTCCCTCAAAATTCCTCCCTTCCCCCTCCGGCCAAAAAGCCCGACAAGCTCTGGTGACTCCTCCTCCTTATTCTCGTCGCACTGCCACCATACCAGTGGTAGAGTTTCCCCCACCTCCTTCTTCCTCGTCGCGCCATACCTGCGCCCGCGCTTATATCCCTCTCATCGTTGCTGCCTCTCTCTCTCTAGGTCTTCGTCTCCAGCGATGGCTTATACGGACCGTCTACCCCTCTGTTCCCCCTTCTTTCAACCACTCATAGATAAGTCCCCTCCCTCTACTCTTTCTTTTCCCCTTATCTATTTCTACTTTCATGCCTCGACGACCATAGACCACCACCACCTTCTCCACCTCCGACAGACCACCAGCGAGGTGCATCCACCACTCCACGCACCCACACACCTCGCCAACCACCTCAGAAGCATCGCCTCATCCCCCTGATCATTTTCCCCCTCCCCATTAACCGCCACAACCTCCACTCACCCCCCCCCCGAACACACCCAACTTCACGACCACAGAACGACCTAGGCACCATGCCCAGGTCGTCCCGCACCACACCAGCACCCGAGTCACCTTCGCCGTGTCACGACAAAGCCATGACAAGGCCGTGAGGTCGTATTTGTGTCAACAGGTACAAGTGGCCTGCCCGCCATTAACGCGAGCTTGAAAAAACTTGCTGTAACGACCCGGTTCCCGAGTCCCTACGAGACAGGAGAACCGGACCGACTCGACTAATCCCAAGACCTAGTCTTCCAACGAGAAAGTAACCAAAAGAGCAGTAAAATAAACCACATTCAGCATGAATATAACTAACAGTAAGGAAGTACAGCAGTAAGGAAAGAAACTACTATAGTAGATACCACGACAACAGTAGAACAACATTTATCATATAACAAGAACTGCAGGTAAAGAAAGTACAGCGGAAACAAGAACTACTCACTATAACAGAAACAAAAGGGGTACAAAAGACTGTGGTAAACTCTACTGGACCCTACTCGGCCCAGCGTCCTCTGCAGCCGCTGACCCTGGCTGCTCAACACCTGATCCTGAAAAAGGTAACGAGTGTAACACGTCAGCAAAACGCTGAGTAGAGTGGAAAACTAACTAAAGATAACAGTAGAGTGTACAGTAGCTGTTATGTTCTGTTACTGACAGATGTAACGGTGACTACGGCACGCGCGATAAACGCACAGGTAGCTAGCCCGCACTGGCACGCGGTCAGTCGTTTCCGTTAACGGGTGCGCCCAAAGCACAGCACGGAACCAGGGCAGAGCCCTCTCAGTAACAGGGGTCCAACCCCTCCACAGTAACCAAACCGGGGCCTTGCCCCTCCACAGTCCGCGCACCCTCGCCTGACTACCCTGGTTTGCCCTAGTGGGCCTAACAAGTCGGTGAAGGAGGCTAGCAGAACCCCGGGGCCCGTGGGGTAGCTAGTACTTTCCTAACACTACTAGCTCTCCTCGGTACTACGTACACGAGGGCCAACAAGTCGGTACAGAGCAGCCAATCCTAACCCCGGGTCCCTGGGGCGGCTGGCCCCACTCTGCACTAAACAGGTACAGGTACTTCCCTTGGTACTGCGTACCCAAGAGACAGTACAAACTACATCTCAGTTCCATTCCTTTTTCTTTCCAGGAGTTCCACTCCTAATTCCCCGTAGGGTTCCAACTCTTTATCTCAGAACATCATATGTTTCACTTTCCAGTTTCACGTTCTCACAATCCATGATCTCAATCATGTTTCTTTATTCATAACAGGCAGCTGTTAATTCAATTTACAGGCAGCTTTATATTCCTTTTCATTTTTCCAAGACTGCAGTATTATACATTTCACTAGTTTTTCCATCCTAAGATTCATGCCACATCCTAGGATCTAGCATACAACTAGTTTTCCAGCCCTAGGATTCATGCATCACCTAGGAGCTATCATTCCATACATTTCTCATTCCTAGGATTCATGCAATGTCCTAGATTCTAGTTATGGTTCCATACTTTAACAGATTTTAAAAATAAACTTAAGCCACTCTACCAGGTACAACGGGAGTAATGGGGGCGTAATCGGGAATCCCGCGTGCCTCCGCGACTCCCAAGACTGCAACTGAACGAGATCCTATCACAAGGATCAAACACAAGGAGTGTCTCAAAACAGTGTATAGCTACTGTAGACGGGTAGAGGAATTAATTCTGAAAAGAACGCAACTCAAATCGCGGAAAACGGAGCCCGAACGGGCCCTAAACGGGTCGAAAAAGACAATACTATGCAAAATCAGACGTCTGGAACTTCTTCCGGACGTCTTAAAAAGTGGATCAGAGAATTACCTGTTTAGCGTGGTTTTCCAGACGTCCAGAAGTCTGCGGGAACGTCTGGCCTAGCTCCCAGACGTCCGATGGTCACCCCGGACGTCTGGAGGTCACTCAAGCCGTCTGATACAACTTCCAGACGTCTAATTCGCAAAGGATAGCGAATCAGCGAGCCTGCGCACAGCCAACTCCCTCCCTCAGTACGGTCAGTCGACAGGAAGGAAGAAGAAAGCGGAATACTAACCTTTCAGACATCTGTATGATCTACCAGACGTCGTCCTCGCCGTCTGCCTATCAACCCAGACGTCCGATTCTGGAAATTTTTCCAGAACAGGGCTCCACCCGGCTTCCGCTCGCGACGCCGCCCGCGTCGCACCTCGTGCTCCTGCTGCTCAGACTGCAGCAAGTCCCTCTCTGCGTCGTTCCGCGCCCCCTGCGCCCTCCGCCGGTCGGCCAAGCCGCTCCGGCGAGCTCGCCCTCCCGGCAGAGCTCCGCCCTCGCACGCCGCACCTCCTCCGCGCTCACTGCGGCCGCCGCTGCAGCCCTCGCGCTCACTCGCTCTCGCGCACAGGAAGGAGAAGAGGAAGGGGACGTTGGAGACGACAGGAGGGAGGCGTGCCCTTTTTAAGGCCGCGCGAGGAGGAGGGAGAGAGAGAGCGCGGCAGGTCTGCAGCCGCAGAGAGAGAGGGAAAAAGAGAGAGAGAGAGGGGAATCGCGGGTCTGCGCGCACAGGCGCGCAGACTAATCTCCCGTGCGAAAATAACTGTTCTCCAGACTTCTGGAAACGATCCCAGACGTCTTGTCAGACGTCTTGATGTGATCCCAGACGTCTGGTCCGACGTCTGGGCCACCTCCCACACGTCTTAAAAGACGTCTGGGGCACGCATTCGTTACACTTGCTAGCTTCAGCTTCACCTCCAGGTGCCAGGAGCCCAGGTCCCAGACGTGTGGTTTCCCCTTGCGAATGACTTGCGCCCAGCAATTGGAGGCCAAAGCACCTGCAGCCCCTACGATTGAGCGAAGACCTACTGCGGGCACGTGCGAGAAGCGGGTGGGACATTTAGTCCCACCTCAGAAGTCCATGAGCAGAAGACGCGGGATAAATTGAAAAACTGCCAGGGGCTTATCGCCACCTGACACGGGACGAGGTCCAACTCGCCCTTTCATTCCTCGTCCGCGACCCCACGCTCCATGGACCTGGTATCTGACCCGACTCCCCGTGCACTCCTCGCCCACCACACACGTCACGGGCGTGTCGACCAGACCCGTATACCCGAGCAAGCTCTGGGAGAGTGAGCCTAAGAGAGAAGAAAGAAAGGAGAGTTCGTGGGGAGGGTAGGGGTTAGGTTTTGCTCTCCAGGAGGGCGAAGCCAAGGAAGAAGAGAAGAAAGAAGCCTCAGCAGCGGCTAAGGGTGAAGAAGCAAGGGAAGAAGAAGAAGGAAGAAGGAAAAAGAAGGAAGCTTCAGCAGAAAAGGTAGAAGTCTGAAGAAGGCTCGAGACAGAAGCAGAGAAAAGAGAAAGAGAAGCCAAAGCCAGCAATCAGAAGAAAGGAAGAAGAAGAATTGAGAAAGAAGAAGCCAAAATCAAGGATCAGAGAAAGGAGGAAGAAGAAGAACAGAGAAAGCTCAAGCCAGAAGCAAAGAAGAGAGATTGAATTATCTGATTTTTACATCCATCTTTTTGAGCTTCTATATACATTGAAACCATTTTTATTGCTTCATAATTTGATTGATCATTGCATTTTATCAATTTGAAAGTTGTGTTCTTAGTTTTTAAATCCCAATTTGCTCCCCGTGTTTGACCTCGGATTCATACTTTTCAAGTAATAAACTTTCATTTGTTTTCGAAGTGATTTCAACTATACTGTGACGTAATTATTATAAACCCAATTTTTCCTTGAAAACAGGGGGTCACCGATTGGGGGAGTGGGGTATGAGGGTGGGCGACACGGGTAAGGGGGGGCTGTGGGCCGACTCGACGGGGTGGCAGTGGCGCGGGGCTACAGTCGGCGGTGCAGGTGAGGGGGGGCTGTGGAGCAACGTGGGGGTGGGGCGGCACGACAAGGTGGCGGCGGCATGGGGAGGGGGGTCAAGGTAAAGAAGGAGAACATCAAGGAGCTACCGTGTGTGGAGGTGACGGTGAGGATGATGACGACAATGCAGTCGACGGCATGGTGAGGTTGTAGAGGTCTTTAACATTAGCGGCTAAGAGGCATGTGCGGAGAAGCTTGGAGCAGAAGAAGGACGATTGGTCTCGCCAAAATATCTCGAGATTCGACAACGATTTTCGTAAAAATCGTTGCCAAATGACATGATAGGGCGCGTATTTCGCGACGCTTTTATCCATAACCATCTCTAATTAACTTTAAATTATCTTTTTCGCGAACATCGAAATTTGGAGGGGCACGTCTTTTCATGGACATTTTGTGACAATTTCAAACTAACCATCACCCATCCCTAAATAATTCACCAATTGCGCCTAAAAGCTCATGCTCCCAGTAATCATTATCGACAGTTATATCTACAACCATCCCTAAATCTTACCCAGAGTTAAGTATGGTTGGGGCGAGGAGGGAGGCAGCTTTAGGCAACGGTTAGTTAGATAACCGTCCTTAAAGGTATCCATTAGCAACGGTTATAAAACGATCGCTAATGGACCATTGCAAATTGCACATTCTGTAGTAGTATGAAATAGAACCAGATAACGAGATGTCTAATAAGTGGATTAATTAAAGCTGTAGTACTTAATTTTCTCTTGTTCTCGGTTACTGTTGCACTCTGCTATTGCTGTTTCTACTCTACTCAATTTTTTCTGACGTGTTTTTGGGTTCCGTACACGAGTATACTTAGCAGTTCACAAGGTGATTTCCGCTGTACATCTCCTTGGGCTTATGTACTTATGTTCTATGGTAAATCTTATGGTTAATATTCAATTTATGTTTCTTTAATTTATATAATATAAATTGTTTGTTGGCTTTGTTTATATTTTATAATTATGTGTTGAATGACTGTGATCTTGTGGACGAGTTGTGCTGGTTGTTAGCACACGATGACTCGAGTTTCGTCCCTTGGCAGGACTCGAGTCGTCACAATTATTGTGCTATATAGATAATCTAAGTTGTCACATATTAACTATTTGGATCTATCAACCCCATCTTCGGCATGGGTTAACCAAATGATCTATCAACCCCATATTCTATTAAAAGATCCAAATGATTAACAAAAGGTTCAATGCATGTATTAACCCCTTACTCCTTTTGGTTACGATTTCACCCAAAATCATGACTATGGATTACTTTTGGTCATGGTTTCAGGAACCGTGACCAAATACCTATGACCAAAAATAGTTTTTCTTGTAGTGTAGATAATTTTATTCATTAGTGGAATGATGATTTAATGTGATCACTATTTGGTGAGTATAAAGCTTCGATGACCAAATCGATTGTCATCCCTCTGGAGGAAGGATGAAATGTTGTGGGAACCCAATAGAAATGGAGGATAGGCATGTGATCTACTTTTCACTCTTTTAGGGAGAAGATCAGAGAATTAAGTCTAACTGCGGAAGTTAGAGTGTGGTGAGGGAAGAGGTTAGTGAATTCCAGTATCAATCCAAGATTTAAACTTTTCATGTGGAAGGTTATTCACTAGTCAATGCTAATGGGAAGTTTCCTTTCTAAGTTCATCGATAAAGATGATTATCTCTACGTATTATGTAAATGAGAGATTGAAGATGAGAAACACCTCTATAACAGTAGTTTTTCAAAGGTGATATGGTTCTAGCTAGGCAGATGCATGGTGCATGGATGACTATGTCACCCCACTAGAAGAGGCATCAGTCGAGGCAAATGAGGACATAGGTCGATGAATAATATTGACATTACGGGTGATTTAGGAAGATAAGTGCAAGGTCATCTTTGAACACACAAAACCCAACCCGATCATGGTAGCTAACAAAGTATAGACTCTAGAGAAGTTTTATTTTAACCAACCTGGTATGGAAATTACTCAACTTTAGGAGGTGGTGGAGGATAGTCATAGTTATAAGGGGATTAGGGTGAACCTGATGTCTTTGATGATGTATATGATTTCTATGTTTTTGTCGATGCAACTATTGGGAAGGATAGAGTGTAGGGTGCAATTATTTGTATCAAGAAGAATGGCCATGAGGATTTGATCTTCAAGGCCAAGTTCTTAGTGGTTGCGAGGTAAGGGTTGTCTACTGGATCGTGAAGGGATTCGTGGGATGCGAATAGTAGCTGGGGAAGACATGCAAGGTGAAGACTACATATGTGACAATGGTGACTGGTTTTGTTTTATGGAAAGCGATGGATTAAATGGATATGCTTGTGGGGTAGTGTGTTGTTAATGGTACCGCTACCATCTTTTTGATAGACTCCCTTAATTCTGCTAGGTTCACTTTAGATTTGGAGGGGGAATGCCTTTGGATTATGTGTAATCTAATTGTGAACATTAAGGCTTGACTTCAAGCCCATATGGATCGGGATTGTAAATATATAGCTTGAAACAAAAATATAGTTGTACCCAAATAAAGAGGTGGGGATGGGGGAATTGGCTGAAGTTGTTGGAAAGGATGAAATAGTGGATGAATTGTTCTATTATAAAAATTGGTGTTGTAACAACATCAAATTCGTTTTCTGTCATTTCCTTATTGCCATTTATAAGCCCTTTTGTCATTGAGCATCTTTCATCTTAGGGTTTATGATGGGTCAAAATGTGGCCTTTGCCATCATTTCAACATTTGGCCAAAGGTTCCAACCTAGATCGTGATTGAGATAGACCTTCCTTTTGCTTCTCCCTTAATGATTTATTCTTAACTACCTCTTTCTTTTATGTAAAAAGACGCTTCACAGAGGTTAGTCAAAATGAGTTGAACTTATATTCAACATAAAACACCACCTCTAATTGAAGGTGAACGGGGAGGTGCTTGGAAAGATGTGGGAAGGAAAATGGGGGGCGATACCTCTTTGCATACCAACCCACCTCCACTTGTTGTCGCACAGTTGGGGTTTTTGTGTATACTTTATCTTTCGCATCCTATGAGGTAACACGAAGGAGTTAGACTTCTGCCCAGGTCTAAACAACTTCTTTTATTAAAAGTACATGCGTGGAGTGGTTTTGTTTGGTGGGGGGAGGGGGCCGTGTTGCTGCTGGGGATAGAATTGGAATGAGATAAATTGTGATAGATATTTTGTTAGTGTATTTATAATAATTAAAAATTAATAATAATTAATATGATAATGTGATATTAGTGGATAATAAGGATGAGCATTGAGTTAAATTCTTGTAAATTGAATTCGATTCAACCTATGTCTATCTAATAAATAGATTGAAAAGACAATCTAAGGTCCAATTCAAGATAAGCTTTTTTACTCAAATCTATTTAGATGTAACCAAAAAAAAAATCCTGAGATAGACTGATCTATTTATTTATTTTATTAATGCATGTAAAATAATATGTGGACGAGAGATTCTCTAAATATATGATATAAATAAAAGAAATTTATAAAAGTAATTATTATTTTTCAATTACGGAAACGGCAAGATTATTATATTTATATTTTATATAAATTAAAAGATCTTTAAATTTCAGTGAGTACACGTGCGATTAAAATAGGGGGCTCCGATTTTGGAAGGGAAGGGGGTGCAGATATTTTGGTTAAAACCTCTTGAATGTCAAAAGTTTTTCTTTCTTGGGGCCGCCTATGACCAACTGTACGAATTACCCTTTTAACTTCCGCCGATTTGACCATTAAACAGTGGCGGCGTTCTTTCTCTTTCTCCCGGGAATGCTTCCGGGATTTATATCTGACCAAAAAGGTTATTCCAACAGGACACGAAGGTTATTTCCAACGTAATAACGCGCGCTCGAGCGTTCTCAGTTTGATTTCTACGATTTATGCTTTGGACGTGGGATGGTCAGAAACACCCTCTTTCCCGCTTGAACGAATTTTGACATCGAGTATTTTGGAATATTTAGAAGATCTCCTTTATGGCAAACGAAAATCTCGCAAATATTCTTCCATGTAATTCTCAAGCCAAGGTTGGAAATATTACGAAACCTCCTTTGTATATGCCAACGAAAATCCCACGAATGTTGCCAATTTTGACATCAAAGTTGGGAATAATATTGGAAGAGCTCCCTCTTTGTGCCAAACGAAAATCTTGTGGGAGATTAGGATTGTCGAACGGGTCAGGTCGGGTTGAGTTGGATCCGATTCATATAGATTAAATTTATTTATAAATGGGTCTAGTTGAGTTGAACTCATTTATTAAATATATTTATATACTCAAATTCGAACTTGACCTATTTACACTCGGCAAATCAGAATTCGACCCGTTGAATCCATTTAATCGTGGGTTAAATGGAATAAATGGGAAAATATGGGAGTTTAACGGGTTAAATGAATTAAGTGTAGGGATTTCTTTCTCATTAATCATGTTTATCGGGTTTAGCAGGTTCGTGAGGGTAAAATCTAACCTAACCCACTTAATAAATGAGTTAAATGGGTTTGAACCCGTTTAATGTAAGTAGGTTTAAGTTGAGTTCGAGTCCATTAATCATGCCAGGTTCAAATCGAATTAGGTAGGTTTAATTTTTTTTTGATAACCCTACAAGCAATGCGTAGTGTCAATTGGATATGTGGATGATCATTCTGTAATCACTTTATCTATGGGGGTAGCAAACCTAGGTTTGCAACTTGGAAAGAAAGATTAATGTTGCAATTGTGTTTACTTGGGAAAGGAGATTAATCGATGTTAATGTTTACTTGTCGACGGGCTTAACCCCTGTTAGAAAGTCATGTTATCTCTTACAAAGTTTAGTTGAGGTATTTAATGTAAGGTGTTAGAAGTTTTGTAACGTAAGGTGATGTGAACTTGGTTATCATTTGACAATTGATATTTAATATAAATGAACAAAAGAATGTAAGATCTATTACGTGGTAGGTTCTATCACACTGAAAGAAACCATTACCATTTTGAACTAAAATGCATGGTGGTGCAAAATGATTTAGGGTGATTTTACATATGTGAAAATAATTTTATATTAGTGATAAATTCTTTTTGGTGATTTTGCACATGTGAAAGATTATTTTGAGGTGATTTTACATCGGTATAATCTCATTTTACACCTATGAAAAATTTATTCTAAATATGCAAAATAATTCTAAAGATGATCTAATAATTTTACACGAATGTAAAGTATTTACACAGATATAAAATGATTTCGAAAATAATTTAATTATTTTATACAAGTATAAAATAATGAAATTATTTTCGAAATCAATAAAATAATTTTATATATATCCATGCAAATTGATCTCTGTCTCTTCGTTTTTTCGGTAAATATGAAAATCATGATTTTCTCGCAGACATTTCATGTTGACCTTCTTAATCTTCTTTTATGTGCATCTCTATATGCAAATAGCGAACGAGCCGATCCCTTGACGTTCACTTTTGGTCTCGTTGTTACGAGAACATTGTTATCGTCGGGCTTATTTTTCCCCACTTGCACCGGAAGGTCCTCGGAAGGCAGGAGGGATTAAGATTGATTTATTTTAAAATGTTCTTAAATAATAAATTGCATGTTAGGCATGATTAACCCTGTGAATCTACGGTCACCATATCCTGCAGATGTTGTTTGTACGTAGTTATCCTCCTTTACAAATTTTCAGCCATATCGACTATGAATTCCAAGAATTTTAGATAATTATTTATCATATGTTAAGATTTGTCTCGTAGCCAACCAATAAGCGTCCGAGGGCATATTTTCTTTTGTCCGTTAGGTAGTTGCTTAAGAATAACGTATCGAATATATGAATATACATATATGTTGATGGATTCTTTTTAGTTGGACCTTCTCATAATTAAATAAGGAAAAAGGTTCATGATTAAATAATAAAATAATTTATCATGGAACATGGGAAGTTGGTCACTTAATTTCACTTAGGAAGTATATGTCCCAAAGAGAGTACAATGACTCTCAAAGTTTCTATTATATTGAAGATATATCACAAGAGAACTCTTCGGGAAAGAAAAATATATAAGGCACTTAACCTTCTCCATACAAGTTAAAGCCCTTGTTATAATGGTTTTATGGTTATTTACTATTTTGTCGTTGTTTTATCACCTTAACTAGAGATATCTAAAAGTCATTTATTAGTAATTTTTATAATAAATTAAAAAGAGTACATCTTTTTTAAGAATATTTTCTAAAAGTTATTAATCAAAATTTGTATTGAACTCATATTCATTAAATTCAAAAAATGGATGTCACGTGTAAATGATTACTAAAAATTAACATATTTTTATGATGATGAAAATAAAAATAAAATGAATCAATTATTAACTAAAAATTTAATTAATAAAATATTACCTATCAAGTTATACATAATAATAATAACTCATTTTAATTAATATGATTTTAATTATAATTAAAATCAATAAAAATCCTTACATCAAATAAAATATTTATTAAAAATAATAAATTATAATTATATGACTAATTCTCAAAAGAATAACTATATGAATAAAAATACAATTCTGTACTTTATCTCACCAATAAATTTATAAATAACAAACTTCTATGTATAGGATAACTCTCCAAGTTATCCCTTTATATTTTAAATAACTACACATTAACTCACCAAGATAATACATATAACTTTTAAATAAAATATAAGATAATCTATAAAAAAAAATTATCTCACAAAATCCATCCCAACATCCAAACTAAGTCACAATTCCCGAATCTTGTCTTAGACTCTAGAGGGAAAAAAGGTACTTGGTAGCACCTTCATGGAAATGAGAGAAAAAACACAACAAACAAATGGAAAAAAATAAAAAAATCCCTTCAGGATCAACGCCCCGTCGGTGTGTGGTCCCGAGGCAGATGAAAGTGGAGCACAGGTTTTAGTGGATCTGGTGAGAGAACAAAAAAACCATGAGTAACTTAAGTTTCATGGGGATTTTAGTTACTGAGATTCTCAATGCGTGTATCTCGAGTTGAATATTAGGATGTTGTTTGGTTGGAAGAATAATCAGAATAGAAAAGAAAAAATGTAAAAGAATGGGAAAAGTTAAAGATTTTTATTTAATATAAGTGTTTAGTTGACTTTGTTATTTTATTAAAAAATTAGAAATATTTATTTTATCTAAGATGTTTAGTAATAGAAATAAATAAATTTTATATAATGAAATTAAGATGGAAAGATGAAAAAAGTGGAATAAATCAATAAAATACACATATTCCATCTTTTCAACAAAATTCATTTATTTTAACATCTATCCCTCAATTTTAAAATCCACAGACATCAAAACAAATACTTTCAAACATAACATTCACCTATAATTCATCGTTCATTCCACCAACCAAACAGGTTGCAACACCTTCATGGAAACAAGAAAGAAACTGCAAAGAAAAAAAAAAAATCTCATAAAGATCTAGGTGTCGTCAGTCCGTGGTCTTGGGATAGATGAAAGTGAAGAGCAAAGTTTGAGTAGTGTACTTGTCGAGAGAAATACTCAATATGGCATGTAATTTGATCCCTTTTTGCGTAGATATGTTGTCTTTAGTCAAAATAGCACCCTAATGGTTTTGGAACAATGTAGAGAAGCTTTCGGAGGTTTCTCCAATGGCCAACTTAAAAAAAGAAGGTAAACTAATGTCTAGAAAATTGAAGAATAAGGGTTAGCATTTGTTTTTTGGATAGTGATATATGAATATTAAAGTGTACATAATTTTATATATAATATCCTATGTGGAACATGACATGACATGTTTCATGTCATATCAATGCAATGCTTATATAGCAATGACGTGTTGTGGTTGGTGTAACCTGTTTCTATAGAGAGAAGGATATGATATATGACATGAAACTGACATGACATGTACAAAGTTATGTACACTAAACATTTTCCATTTTTGTAGGTTCTATTATGCAAACTTTTGTATTCATCAATATCAAGAACTTTGCAAAAATCATATGGAAAAACCCAGTTGATTATGATCTTTCATTATTAAGAAAGTACTATTATATGATTTTTAATTTCATAAACAATTCATTATAGAGTTACCATCATACCATATGACCAATATGATTATCATGCACCTCAACATGAAGAATTAGGATTTAGTTGTTCACCTCTCTCCATGACGCTTGGAGAGGTATACCATGCAAGATGATGAAATGGTAACAATTCAAAGCATGCTACCGAATAAGAATCACCTTCTTTGTGCCACCAAACAAGAATCACCTTCTCCTTTGTGAGTTCTCCTTTAATTCCCTTCTCCCCTTAACGTGACAGATCTCTTTTAATGGAGAGGAGAGGCTCTTAAACTCTACTAGGATTTTCTCTTTAATGATAGATCACCAAGTTAATTGGCACTTTATTCTTTTAGACCTAGTTTACGGTAAGGGATAGCTAACACAGGTTAGCCTCCTTGCAATAGGGGATAACTCCTATTTCTATTTACTTGAGAATGGGGGTTATCCACTACTTATATTTACTAAACGATTGTTAAGAATGAGGGTTAACCTGTGATGCGATGGGAGGTACAGGTTAATTCAGAGGGATAAGTAAGGGGTTAACTTACGACAGGATAATGTTCCAATGAGATAAGTTATCCTATAAAGTAAATAGGGGTTATGCTCCAAAAAGAGGCGATAACCCCTATTGTAAACTAGGCCTTATAGGGGTAGGGTTGGAGGGTCATAATCTCAGCTACAATCAACCCAATCATGACTGTTTACTATCAACATGAGCCTTTTCATTTGGTTTAGCTAACCCATTGACTAAATTAGGTTCAATTTATATTATTTAATTCGAGTCACATGGACTACATTAAGGGATAACTCCAACATCAAGCACATCAAATGACCTTGTATAAGGGATAAGATGTAATGTCCCAAAATCTGGGTTCTGTGACATTTCTGGGTGGTCTGGGTCAATTTGAACCTAGAAATCCGATTGCAGTTCTGTGCTAATATCAATACCTCCTTAAATTGATAAAAAATACATATTTTGAGTCAACCTATCGTCGTAAGCTTGTTGGCAATACTTGTTTCACATGAATTCAAGATGTATAGCTCAAGTTACGGTCAAAACAAGTCGAAAAGGATCTAACTGTAAGGTGAACTCAACCCAAGAGGTATTTTCGATATTTCACCTCACTAATCCTATCACAACCGAATTTTGGGTCCATAAAAGACTCCCTTGGGTCTTGGGATCGTCATTAATTTTTAAAGTCCCCAAATCCCAAGAGAAAAGGGAGAAAAAGGATTAGGATTTCAATTAAAAATCCTAATTGAAGTTCGTAGGGACCTGTTCGTAATTTCGAGTTCTACAGGCTTCCCATTGCAAATTTTGCAAACTTAGCAGCAACGGTAAGTGTGCAGCATGCGATCTAGCAACACACAATGGATGAGCGACACTTGTTGCAAAGGGGTGAGTGCAGCGTGTGCGCCTTCGCACGAAGAGGAGTTCATACATGAGAGTTCAATGCGGCAAGCGGTTGCGATGAGCGATTAGCGTGCGCGATCGTAGGCTTCTCTGCACTTGATGCATGTCACGCAGAGGAGAGACGCAGTCGATTCACTTGCACCGATTGGTCTAGTTTGACCTAGAACCCCCCCGTGCTATTTCATCCTGTTCGATGCTTTTCCGACCTCAGATTTTGACAAATAAGATACCATTAGAATCATATTAATGTGTACTATGCGTTGGTATAGTTTATTTTACATTTTTCAGTACTGGTTACTTCGTGAAAAATCAGAAACACGATTAGGTGTTTCCAACCCTATTTTTGGTCCGTCTGAATTAGATCTTGCCCTAGTGCGTGCATGGGTTTCGAGGTAGGCATGTAGACGGCCCCTAGGTTCTATGTGCACGGTTCAGAGTCACCGTGATCCTCCGAAGATGTTAGGTAGAGTAGTACACCCTTCTCTCAATTCTGTCTGATTTTCGAGTATCTGTGGACCTGGTTTATGTAATTTTTCGTGTGTACTACCTTGGGTGGTGTGTAATTCTCCCTTTTGTTGAGTTTGGAATCCTTTGGTATTTTTCCCTGATTTATGGGCACGTTAATGAAAATATTGTGAAAAGAATTAAAGATTAATAATTAAGTGTACCTTGTAATCTCATGCATGAAATAAGATCTGGTTTCCGTAAAATAAGTTCAGTGGTGTTCTTTATTAGGCAAATAATATGGGACCACTATCATGAACTGAAAATTACTTGTAAACGGATAGGTTAGAGGATAATGAGGATGATTGTTAATCCAGGAATTAGTAATATAAAATACTAAGGATATTCTAATTTGATGAAAATGAGAGATACAGTTATCTGGAATTAGTTATATAATCAATACAACGGATATGTCAGGAATTAAAAGAATTAGATAACTGGTTTTAGCCCTGCTACTTGCTGGATTTTGATTGTAGCTTTGGTCTTTTAGACCAGTTTCAAGGGCGGGTTTATGGAGTTGCTAGCTTCCCTACAACTCTTTTGTTAGGCTTAATGGCCAACTGAGATAGCAGGATGTAGGGCTCGAGGTTTTGAGGGGTTCTTCTCTGCCGGTGGGTGGGTCATTGGCTGTCTCTGGTTCAACGTACACAGCACTTGTACGTGTTCACGCTACACGACGTAGCTGCCACCCCTTTCTGCAATGACCCCAGGCTGATGGAGTGTGGTGACTCGATGGGAATAAGTAGTTCTCCTGACGAGGAGGGTGGCTTATACCGGTCTCGCACTGCAAGAAGTTACACGAGATTGTCTCGTAACGGAGACGACGATTAACGGATTGAGGACTGTAATAATATGGTAAAATTACATAAATAGAACTGGATAGGAAATAAATTGTAACGGATGAACTTTTGGCATGGTGCCCCTCTTAATATATTTTTGATACTGTTGTTACCTATCTAGTTGTTCCACTCTACTCAATTTTTATTGACATGTTTTTGAGTTTCATACTTAGGTATATAGTGGTAGTTCATAAGGTAATTTCTGTTGTATATCTCTTTGACCTATATACTGTGGTAATCCCCTTGTCAATATTAAAATTTTGTTCAATTAATTGATGCAATATGATTAGTTTGTTTAGCTATGTTTATATTTTATGATGATGCGTTGGGTGGCTGCGATCTTGTTGGTGATTTGTGCTAGTTGTGAGCACATGGTGACCCGGGTTTCGTCGCTTAAAGGGACTCGGATCTTCACAGATGATATCAAAGCAAAGTCACCTCACTAATCATAAAATAACTCGGAAGGGCCATACAAACGTTCATATTATATCGTGGATGGGATACTCATCCGCATAGTGATGTAGTGTCCTTAGTCCTAATTTTCCACAGTATTCTGACTTGATTCTTTTCTTGATTTCCAATCCTTCCTCCATCCCGTTTAGTCTTCCTTGCTTCCCCGTGAACTCTTGTAATGAAGGTCTTTCTTCAGCCTTCAGGCTAAGGAACCTAGGGTTCTCATTAGGGCATCGCTTAATTTGAATGCGATCTCAAGAAGTAATTGAGTAACTCCTTAGTTTGTCCACCGCTTCTGTGATCGTGTAGTTTTCTAGGGTCTTACTTGTGGTTTTAATAAATTTAATTACAAGGATGACAAACATGTTAATTTGTTGCAAAACTTGGTACTAAATATGTTGGTTGTGCATGTTTGTGATGCTTAAAGTATGTATCCATGCATTACTTATCTCTTTTGCAATACCACCCCGTCCTTTGGTTTTATAAATATACATATAGATCACATATATTTTCATGGTACAGATAAATGTGTATGGGAAGATATGTGGTAGTGTATTTATGTTGATAGTGGAGTAATTATAATTAACATCAATCATGAGAAAAAGGGTAGATTATTATCTACTAAGGACAATCTTTTTCACACTCTACACCCCTTTTTCTGTACTTATAATTTTTTTTACGGTAACTAGGCAATATTTTTGCAACTTGGAAAGCGATTAGTCATTGTGAATAGCAATAGCCTCAACTATTTGTTTAGAATAAAATTGGTAAAAACAAAATTCATACCTCTGGCCAATTAATTTTGTTTGTGATCTCGTTGGGGTAAATGCCAATATTCAGTGAGTATTTTTCTGCTATCCAATAAATCACATGATTACTTGTCTTGGTACTTAGCTAATTTTTGCATGACATGTTTTCTATCTTTGCAAGGGTAAAATATATATATAACATTTTTTGCAACAACTTTCACTCGTAATATACCTTGACATATTAATTTGTATATTGAAAGCATGCGAGGGATTGAGTCGGGGATATATAATTCATTACCCTATTCGATGGAATTGAAATTAAGTTATTATTATCTGGATTAGAAGGAAATTAGCCAATTACTTATTTGGATTAGCATGAAATTAATCGATTATTATTCCTGCATTGTAATCTAATTATTAATTTAATAAGGATGAATGAACATGACTATTTTGATTCATGGCTCATTATACTGTTTATAAATTAGTATAATAGTATAAATAATACATTCATCCCTTCGATATGTTATAATGAAAAGAATATTTATTATACTGTCACACATGGTTATATACATAGTTCATAAGGATAGGATAAATATATTTTCACAGTATATATTACTCAAATTCCTAATCTTGATGCATTCCTCTTATGTTATTTAGGATAGAGTTGCATATGATAAATGAGGAAAATATTGTTATGTATTGGTTTATTGTTGCTAAGAATGCAAAACCAAAGATATTCTTTAGACAACATACAATAGGGTCAGTATTGGGATGATTAAAGTTATTTGGTCATCAAAGAAGAATAACTCATCCAATAGATTCTATAAGTTTGATAGAGAGGATTTCTATGTTGTTTTAAACCTAGGTTTGGAACCTAATGTGAGTGGTAGGAATACCTTGTGGATTGCAACTAAATACTAGAGGGGAGAGGAGAATAGTATTGCTTAAAAATATATGCATAGATCAAAAAATAAAGCACCAAGGATTCAAGCACAGAGTACACTTAATTTATAGTGGAAACCCAATCTAGGTGAAAACCACTACTTAAACCTCCTAGCTTAGGATTTTATTGACTAGGCAACGTTAGCCAATCTACTAAACCGTACCACTTGAACTAGGGTGGCACAACCTCTTACAATCTACTTCCCTCTTTATCCTGAAGAGAAGTAAAAATAACAACCACGGATCTTCCAAACAAACTTGGAATTTGCAAATGAAAACAACAAAATAGTATAACAAGAATGAATTCTATGGAACCTCAATAAATGATCAAACAAATTTTTCCACAAAGGTTCGAGGCATCATGCTTTTGAAGAACATGAATAATGGGGCGTGAAAGCCTTTGGAAATAAGCACGAGAAGCTCTGCTTTTTAATGGTATTTCTATTTGAAAGTTCTATGAGAATGGGCTGCGTACGACGTTTATTTATACAAAAAGTTTTGCCTGAATAAGAAACTAAATTGATCGATCAATTAAGGTTAATTGGTCGATCAAAAGGTGATTTGATCGATCAATTAAGAAGGTTGGTCAATCACTGATTGATCAATCAATTAGTTTGGTTGGTTGATCAAGATGATTTTTCTCAACTTTCTAAAATGGGCTGATTTGATTGGTCAATGAAGTTGATTGGTCGATCAAGGTGATTTGGTCGATCAATTATCTAGTTTGGTTGATCAATAACCTTAAAAGTTTGGTTTCGAAAAGATGCACGAAAAATCCATATTTCAGTTTTATTTGATATTCCTTACAATAATGTCCTAGACTCAAATAAATATAAAATGACACACATCAGCATCTATTTTCTCTTGACTTGAAAGACGCTTTGATGCTTTAATCCAAGATAGTCCTGAAATGTTAGTCTAGCAATAAACATAATTTTGGTGTATCAAAACAGAGGTGCTTACATTCTCCCCCTTTTTGATGGCAACAAAATTATAATTATGAAATTTAAAAAAAAATAGTTTCGCATAATATCTCTCTCGTTTTGTTTTAGCAAAAAGTAAAACATGCTGCTTGTGATTTTACATTTAACTCCCCCTTAAACATGTAATTTAAGCATCATAAATATCATGCAATATAAGAGAGCTAAAGAAAAACAAAATTGAGAGAGATAATCTTCATGCATAAAGAGTCGAGATAAGTAGTGCATAGAATATAAATGTTCTGAGAAAAAATAAAGTTATACATGCTAAGATAGATATAAAAACAAATATAACATCTAATCATCTAATGATGCCATGAAGGCATCCATAGTGCTCTGAAGATCAGTGTCCAACTCAAGGTCCAATGAATCTGATCTCTCAGAAGATGCAGGCTGACCAAGGCACAGGCGTCGCTGATCTGATGAACGTGGTGTCGACTACCTGGATGTCCTGCAAGAAGGAGTAATCTACTGGTCACATGGTCTTGCTGATGCTGATGGTGGTGCTGGTGATGCTGATGATGTAGGAGGAGGAGGTGCTGAAGGCATGGTAGTCGAACAACAAGGTTGAGGAGGTCAGGGAAGCTGCTGCTGAATGCTATGAACAGACTCTCCAAGTCTGTCCAAAAACAGACTCTGAGCATTCAGGTAGTCTAATACATGATGCCCGTGCCTCATCTTAACCATGTCAGTCTCTCGTTGCCTATGCATCATCAAAGAAATGCCACTAGTCACACTCTGAATAGTGACAAAGTCCTTGCCTGAGATCTGTCTGTCCAAGAGACACCAGTTCTGGTCATAGAAGGAAGGCGATGGTCGCACTGAAGGTGGACATGTCACAGTGAAGTGCTCATAAGGTGGGAACAGAGGAGGTACTATTGTCTGCTCCTACTGCTGCTGCTAATTTGGGCCCAGTCAAACTTGGTCAAAACTCAAATCCAACTTCACCACTAGATTCCTTGGATCCAAATTAGGTTTGTACAAAATTTGGGCCCAATCAGAGTCCATCTTGATCAAGTTTGCATTTCAGTTCATTTAAACTCTATTTCTTACATTTAGACCCTTAGGTTTCGAAATCTTTGCGTTTAGCCCCCTAACTTCTGTCATTTTCTTCAAAACGATCCATGATGCCATTAACAATGTGAACCCAAAGCTTGCAGCCTTCAATCTGGGATTTCTCCCTGATTTCTCGACCAAATCCTTCCAAACTTGAAGGGATTGATCCTGAGAACTTTCCCGATCAATTGAACCACATCTTGGACCTTGATTTAGATCGGAGAGCTCACGCGAACTCCACAAATTCAGGGATCTTCTTCCTCGAAGCTTTGAGCTCTTCGAGCTTCTTCCCTTATTTGGAGCTTGCCCCAAGGCCTTTAAAAGGTACCCCCTCGCAAGGCCTTGCTCCATAGTGAGTTTTTGGCCTAGAAAACACCTTCTTCCTCTACCTTCGGCCAACTCCGAACTCATCTCCGGTGACCTTCTTCCTCTGGTTTCCTTGCCCGCTGCCACATACAATAGGAAGCAGGAAACACTTCCTCTCTTCATTCCACGCCTCGCCATACCCGCGAGTAGATCTCCGCCCCTTCCTCGTCGTCGTCCTCATCTCTAAAGCATCTTCGTCTCTGGTGCCGGCCAATCATAGCCGGCGTCGCCTCTGCCCTCTCTTTGTCCACCACTACCCCCTTCGACTCCTCTCCTTCCCCGAACTCTCTTTACTTCTTTAGACTTTTGGTTCGCTCACATATATGCACACCCCACCGTCGCCTTCCCCAGCTCTGGTCGCACTCCGGCAAGCACACATGCCCTCCACAAACCACTAACCGCTCCACCAACACTCCCAAAACCTCCACCTCACCACCCTCACCAAAACCCCTCAAGAAATTGAGGGTTCCACGCTCCTAAAACCTCTGCAGAACACCTTCAACTTCACACACCTTCTCCGCCATCGCCACGCACGCACACACACTCGCACCGCACACAACCACCACCAGCACATTCGCCAAGTGATCCTTCAAAGTTGTTTTGATGAGGCTGAGAGTCTGTCTTTCTCATTTTAGATGTCCGTCAAAGCTCCATCACCACCACCTCCTTCTTTGGCTCTGTCTGCAGCTATCCAGCCGTGTTCTTCAGTGCTACCATCCCTAGACACTGCAAACCAGTTCCAGGAATCTCCCCAGGTCATCAATTGCTGCTACCAGGGCCTTCATCGACCTCAATTAGAAGCAACACAGGCTGCAGCTCGCGTGAAGAGAAGTGGGACATTAGTCCCACATGGTGGATTGAGGGCGCTTCAGCTACGCATATAAGTGATTTGTGCCTTCTGCTGTTCGCCCAAGATCACGAGGGCTCGGGTCCCTCACACACACAGCCGTGCACCCTCACTCACCCGCACACCCGGTGAGCTTGGACCCAATACTGCTGACCCAATTACCCGAATTCTGACCCGATTAAGCCCGGTTCTGAGAAAAGAAGAGAAAGAAAATCAGAGAGAGAGGGGGTGGGTTTTGCATTACCTTGGGATTCGTGCCCTCTCCCTCTCTCAACACTTAGCCTCTGAGGGCTTTGTGTGAGGCCCTTGTGCCTCTATTGGGTGCTGTTGTTGTGCCTCTTCTATGAGGCTTGAAGCAAAGGCCCTTGTACCTTGTGAGCTATTGCTTGTTAAGGCGTTTAAGGCCTTCTGTTGTCATCTAATCTAGCATTTGAGTGGTTCTAACTCTGATATGTGGTTGAGAGTATTTTTCATTTATTTGAATTAATTGTGAGCTGAAACTTAAGGGTTAATTTGGTGATTCAAATCACCATTTTAACCCAATTTTTTTGCACTCTCATAGTTGGTCTCATTGATATGTTATTCTGATTTATTTTGAGCAAAGTTTTGATCATATTTACAGATCTCTCTAGAGTAAATTGTGATTAGTGAATTGAATTGCCATAATTGCTTCATGCGAATGACCTTGGACTCCAATTTGATTCTGAGCCTTATAAATTTAAATATTTTGTGTGATTTTGTCAACTATACTACGACGCATTTCCTAAACAACGACGATTTCACCCAAACATTTTGGCACCGTTGTTAGGGAGCAACGCATAGTTTCATTTCACTGATTACAATTCTGATCTGATTCTAACTTGCTCTATCTGATTTGTTGTGATTGTGCGAGGTACACGAGAGAAGATCAGTCGCACAACAGCCACTCCAGGGGCAGGTAATCTCATTTCCTTTTTCTTAAGCCCCTCTTTCTAAAAGGAATTAAAAAAGGAATCAATTAGGATCAACTCGTATTCTTTCTTAGACTTAATCACTTGAGTTGCCTGATTTGATTTATTTAGACATCCCCATCCAGATATCTGCCCCTACTAGGGATTTAAGGTGCCTAGGGCTATTCACCTTCTTGATTGAGCCCTAAGTGCCAAACTTGGAACAAATTGGACCTGGAAAAGAGCTAAATTAGGTTTCTATTTTAGGGTTTGAGGAAAACACACTTGCCTAATATTAAAAGAGAATTGATTTCCCGCATTGTGTGCCACCCAAGCCTTAATTGAATTAATATAATAAGAAGACCCTAAAAAGAAGGCTCTAACATTCATTTGAATCACTAAAATTTGAGACTTAATAACCTGTTTGCAAACTACTCAGGGTGATTTTGGGTTCATTACCCAATTCATCCTAAGCTTTAAGGTAGGTTAGGTGAAGTTGACCCACCTTGTGGGTTAACCAACCTTCAAATTAGGTCACAAATTACAATCAATTCTAAAATTCAAGTAAAATTCAAAGCACCATAATTCAGGACTAAAATTGGAAGACTTAAGGGGTCAAGTTGCTCATTCCAGTCTACTTGGATTCTCAGTGACAGGGAAGGTCGGGAGGGGGAAGCCCTATAACCCGCGAGGATGCTCTACCGTGTAGGGATCTTTGCGGGGCTCTCCCTTCTTGCCTGCCCAAATATTTCTTGAGTGAGTGACTTTCTGATCAAGAGGTATCATCTGCCTTGAACCTCCTTAGTCATCCAAAGATTTTTAGGTGCCTCGATTGGGTCCATTACGCATTATGTCCCTCATCTGGCTCATTAGTGCATGTTCAGGAGGAGGTCCTTAAGACCACTCTTGAGACCTCCATTAGCAGTTCATTCTTGTCGAGGCCAAGCCTCGACTCACTTGTTTGTGCTACGATCCGACCAAATTGATATCTCTTCCAACTCTTCTGCTTCTGAGCCCAGATCTCCCTCATCTACATCCATGGAGAATCAAGAAGAAGAACACAATCTCAAAAATCAGCTACAACACCTCCATGATCTATTTCAGGCATTCATGAACCCACCGCAGTGTCCTCAAATGCTAGATCATTACAATCCCGCTGCGGTAGCAATTGAACCCAGGGTGCAAATCCCAACTGGAGGACCTGATACTTAACACAAGCCCAATATGCTCCATACTATCCCCAAATTCCATGGGCTAAACTCCAAGATCCTTTCCAGCACATCCAGCAGTTGAAACATCTGGCCTAGACCTTCAGGCCACCTGTTCAGAATCGAGGTATCTTACTCATGAAGATGTTCTTCTCCCTCATGGATAAGGTAGCCCATTGGTACCAAACTCTAACCCGTCCGATCAACACTTGGGTAGAACTCCAATCTGTATTCCTAAAGAAATTTGTCCCAGTTGGTCGGACAAATGCTTTGAGGCACCAGATCATGCACTTAACGCAAAATGCAGGAAGACCACTTCATGAAGCATGGGACCGCTTTTTGGATCTCATGCGGAAATGCCCCCATCACGGAGTTCCTAAATGGGAACACGTCCAGTCCTTTTACCAGGGACTCCATGAGAATATCAGGCTCTTTGTTAATGCAACCTGTGGTGGCAACATCATGGGTCACCATGAAGATATCATTTGGGAGATTCTCGAGAAAATGTACGAGAACTCCATAAACAATAAATCTACGGGTGTGTTTGACTGGACGACCACCCGTGCTTTGAAAAACACGCGGGGGGCACATGAGACTCAAGGCATGTCCACATCTATCGATCTGGAATTAGTAGCAAGTCGCCTGGACAAGGTCTCAATTATTGAGAAGAAGGTTGCCGACTTGACTCGACATCTGCAAGGAGCCACCGCAACACAATAGAACACATATGCACAACCGCCCTCCAGTAAGGAGGTTGTGCATAACATTTATCACCACTCTCATCAGGGGATGGACCCATATCCACCCTCGTCTGATCTTGGTTTCGAAAGAAACTCCGGACCCATCTACTCTAGTTAGGGGAACTCTAAACTGTTGTACTCTGACTTTTCTGGAGTTCCTCAGACTTGTGAGGTCTCCACGCCATCCAGAATGATCCATTCTCCAATACCTACAACCCTGGATAGCGTAATCATCCTAACTTCGCGTGGTTAGGGAATAATCAAAATCCAAGATCTCAATTTCAACCCCGACCAGCTCTGGATGGCCCGCTCAGCCCAGGCCCAATCCAAATTACCAATCCAGGCCTTCAAAAGAAGATCAAATGACTCTGATTCTACAAACCCTGGTTGACATCCAAAAGACCAATGCAGCTATGCAAAAACAGCATAAAGACGAGATCACAGAGGTTCGAAATCAGCTTGTACAGATGGCGAGATCTCGCCAACCTGGTGCACTTCCATTTCAACCTCTACCGAATCCGAATAACATGTCGAACCAGAGATGCATTATGAACCCAAATCATGGCCAAGCTCATTATGTTTATCAAGACCCTTCTACTCCATCACCCGACGGGATGGAGGCTTCGACATCATACTTGGGATATCAGCAACAACCACCTATTTTGCCAACTCCAAACCAAAACTAGGTGGGTCATAATTCTGTTACCACCTGTGGTGGCAAATTGACCCAGGATCCACCTTATCCTATCCACTCGACGCCTAGTAGTTCAGTTTCTATCCCTAGGATAGTTATCCAAGACACTCCTATCCCAGATCCTGAGCCTGAATCAATTCTAGAGGAACCTACAGAGGTTCCATTTCCTAAGGCCTTAACCAAAGGAAAGAGGAAATGCAAACCCGTGGCACATGAGGAAGATCTGGTCAAGCTCTTTGAGGAAGTCTAGATAAACATCCCCTTGATGGATGCAATCTGCCACATACCGGCTTACGCGAAATTTCTCAAGGATTTATGTACACCGAAGCGTAAGTAGTGAAATAAAGATGGGAGTCCAATCATATTATCAGAGCAAGTCAGCACAATCATTTTGAGCAAACTCCAGCAAAAAGCAAAAGATCTTGGCACCCCTTTGATCTCCTGTAGGATCGGTGATTTAGAATTTGATCGAGCATTGTTAGATTTAGGAGCCTCCATAAACTTGATCCCTACATCCCTACTAGACCACTTCGAGGAAACAGAGCTCAAACCAACTGAGGTGACCTTGCAACTAGCAGACAGATCGATTGAGTCACCTAGTGGAATTCTTGAGGATGTTCTAGTACGGATCCGAGATTTCTATTTCCCGGTGGACTTCATTGTGTTAGATATACTCCTGAAAATTTAAGGAACACACCGATCATCTTAGGGAAACGATTCTTAGCCACAGCTAGGGCAAAAATCAACTGTGAAGAGGGCCAGATCGAATTGAAATTCGGGAATAAGACATTACGGATTGATATCTTTAAGGCCCAAAAAGGAATAAACTATATGGTAATAGAAGAAGTATGCAACATCAATTCTGTGGTTGAGGACCCAATTACAGAAGAAAACCCGATTATCACCGATCCTTAACCTCAAGAAGATCTTGACCCACAGATAGAGGAGCCCAGAGTTGATCTTGATTCACCCATAGCTCCCACTTTATCTCCTGAGGCCCGTACTAAACCCCCACTTGCTGTTGATAACCTGGTTATGGAACTAAAGACCCTTCCAGATCATTTGAAGTACGTCTTCTTGGGTTCCAATCAAACATTTCCTGTAATCATCAACTCCCGACTCACACCTGATAAAGAAACAAAGCTAATTTCTATTCTCCAGCAGCATCAAAGAGCCATCGGATGGACTCTCGATGATCTGACTGGTATAAGCTTCTCGTATTGCACACACCGTATCTACACTGAAGAGGGCTCACAACCATCTCAAGAGATGCAGGGAAGACTCTGTTGGTGCAAGGGCACTACGATCATTAACTTTGATGATAACAAAACACTTGTAATTTAACATTTGCTTTGAGTTTAAAGTTTCAGGAAAATGCAAATGGTTACAAGTATAAAGGAGCTCAAGCTCACATCCATGGTGGTTTGGAGGAGCTTGGTGGAGGAGAAAGAGCTTAGCTTGGAGAAAAAGCTTGAAGAAGAAAGGAGATGAAGAATAAGATAGGTACTTTTATTCATGTATTCATTTGTTGTTTCTTTTGCTTTTTATTTTTGTCTAGATGATTGTTAAAGAGCCTTAAAGTTACCTAACAGTAGTCTTAAGAACACTTACTCAAACCTAGGATACTTAGGTTTTTCATAGAGAACTTAGAAAGCCAAAATGGGCATCAGATAGCCTGATCAGACGTCCAATCTAAAAATCAGACGTCTGATCTTAAACTTTAAGACGTCTGACGGTTTGATCTGACATCTAAAATACTTAAGCTGGCAACCCACTCTCTGTCTGCTAGTTTCAGACATCCGTGCCTTTAGTTAAGACATCTTAGAAGACGTCTGTTGACCTTGTCAGACATCTAACTAGAGGACCATTGGCTTTATCAGACTAATCTTAGAGGATTAACCTTTAATCTAACCTACATACACTTTCAGACATCCGTAGTGATCCCTAGACATGATAAATAGATGTTAGGCTCAATCTATCCCCAAATCACATTTATCAGTGATTATAGATGTTTGAGCCTCGGTAAATCAATTCCCTCAGTAAACCTATTTCCAGATGTCCAGATTTTGTGCTAGACGTCCGACCTGTCGTCTGACCAACAATACCTAGAACCCTATTTAGGTATGGACAAAAGCAGGAAGGAAACCCATCTTAAATTAAATGTCAGACCTTAAGTCCAGACGTCTTATAAATGATCTTTAGACGTCTGTCTTGATCCAACGTTAATCAGATCTTCCACCCTTCTAGATCAGACGACTAATTCCTAAATCAGACGATGCCCCAGACATCTGATAATAGATCCAGATGTCTGATAACCTTGTTAGAATCATTAATTGATTCCAGCCTGATTTACCTTGGATTTGGTTCCAATGGCTACCTAAGGCTTCTATAGCCTTCCTAAGGGTTCCTAAGATAGATATAAATGGAGTAGGACCCTTCCTTTGTTAGATACACTAAGTAACACTACTTCCACACTCTTTTGTGTCATAGATAAGCAATTATCAATAACTGAAGTGATCTTGCTCTCCAAGCCTCATTCAACAAATTCGAGAGCATCGTTACTCTGCCGAGATCATGCTTACACACTTCCATCTGAGGGAAGTCTCTTTTTCCTATAGGAGCTAGATTAACATTAATACCTTGCAGCTCTATAGGTCTATTGTTATTTTTCTTTGTTCTTGGTTGGGTATTCACTTTGCGAATTCTCATCTCCTTCGTGGGGCAAAATACTCCTAGTGAAGAGGAGGGGTTTGGGGTACACTACCCTCATATAAAGTAGTGTTGTTGTAGATGTTGTACTACCCTCATTTAAGTAGTATGTTAGTGGATTTGATCGACTTGGTCGATCAGAAAATCCTAAATTGAGAGAGGTTTAGGTGGTAGTTTTTACTCGAATTTAGGTTCCCACCTAAAAATTCTTGTGCACTTTTGTGATTGCAAATTGTTGTGAGATTTTTATTATATTTTCACTTCTTTTTAGATATCACACAAATCTCACCCCCCTCCGTTAGAACCTTCAGACTCAATCCGAATCTGCAGGAGGTCGTGAAGAAAGAGATCATTGTCAAGAAAGAGATATGGCCCTAAGAGGGGACGTTGATCCTGTGAATGGTGGGCCTGCAAATCAATCATTTTGCTTTAATTTATAGTTAAGTGTTGGTATCAAAAGTTGTCTATGTGTGCATAAGTTAGGTGTTTAATTGTTAAGTTAAAGTGTTGTGTGTATACGTGGTTAGGTGTAGAGTTAAGTGTATCTATATATTCTAAATGTTAGCATAAGTGTTTAGAGTTGTAGTAAACACATATGTATATGTGTTTACTAAGTGTTAAGTATGTTGTATGTATATTAATCAAATAATGTACGACAATCGTCAAACAATCACAATAAAGCGCTATTATCAGGTTTTTATCTATGGCAACGGCACCAAAAATATGATCATCAATGATCGATTTGCAATAAAAAGGGTTTTAAATGTCATTATTGCAGTATATGTGTCACAAATGCATACCGATGTCGCATCAATTTTATTTATTTACAAATTTTCCTAATTTGTTTCCAGGTCGTTCACTGGGAGACAGTTATTAATATACATCATTCTCTAAGTCCAAAAATGTTATTTTATTCCAAAAATGTTGATTTTATTTATAAAACATATCAATGAATAAATAAATGAAAGAATTGGTTCATTATATACAAAAGAATCAATTATCTCTAACAACAATGCCTGAAACATATGTACAGCAAACAAGTATCAAAAACTAACTACTACTATACTATGTTAGTTAGATACAATAGTATAAGTAATACCTAATTATAGGTACAAAAATAGGTAATAATATCTACTATACTAAATTATATTAACATACTAATATCTATAGTAACATATATGACATATACAGTATCATATGCATACGTCACTAAAACCTTGGTAATATATATACATAACCTAAGGCAAAACGAGTTACTTTTACTAACATATATATATGTATACAGTGATAGATCTATCTGTCACTAAAGCTCTTAGTTATTTATATACATATAGAACTCAAACAAGTACCTACTCTACTATATATATATATATATATTATACTACTTATACATGTATACTGTAAACATATCTTATTTACATACATATATATATTAATTACTATTACACATATACATATGTTACATGTACACACACATGTATACACATACACACAGCTGCACACACACTTAGTGAAATTCTCACAACTAACTCATTCTCTTCTCTTCTTTTCTCCTTCTCACACCTAGCCGAATATAGGTCGTCCTCTCTTTCTCTTAGACGTTTACAATTCAACCCAAAAATTAGGTTTTCAAGTGGGCAGGCCAACTACTTTCGAGGGATACATAACACCCAAGAGGGTGGGACCAGACCTCTAATAGCAGCCAACGCTAGTTCGTTATTAGGTTAATTTAAATCCAATTCTAGACCCATTATTAGGCCCATACAGGCCAAGCTACAGTGCATGGCCCCTAGCCCAACACTGTCCAAACATCATGCTCATTCAAATGTCCGATAATATGCACATGGGTAATGGGATGGTAATGGGTGCGCCGTGCAATGACGATTGAGCAGCCTCGGTGCGCTATTCAATTTTTACCGCTGTGGTCGTCCTCCGATCCACGATGTGGCACTATCTTCCTGCACCAAATTGGTGCGATGCTGAGCTCAAATCTGCATGGAATCAAGGATTTTGGCCCTCGATTTGAGGGCCCAATTTAAGTTTGATTTTAAAATAAATTATATTTTTGTAAAGCCCTTATATAGGGCTATATAATGGCATAGTTAATTTATGGAAATGAATTATTTAGATATATAATTAAATTGGTTAAAGTTAGGGGCTTATACACATTAAATTAGGGTTTAATTTGTTAATTAAAGTACAAATTGGTTAATTAATCATGAAATTGACTTTGTACAAAGTTAATTTACATAATAAATTATTTATTATACATTTTTATTACATTTTATAAACTTTCTTTTAATTTATATACATTTAAATACATGTTTAAGTTAGTTATATACATAGATAATTTATAAATGTTATAATACACTATAAATACAGTGTAAATAGGTTGAAAATAATTAATATGATATTATACAAGTATACATTGTAACTTACTTCAGTATTATATTAAATTACTAATTTATTTTATTTTAAGTTAATAAATTACTTAATTAACATAATAACTTAAGTTATTTAAGGTAAATATATAATTAAATTAAATTACAGGTACTGTATAGTTCATAATATATAATTAAATACATATATAGAGTATTAGATACAATTATGTACATATAGAGATGTTTATATAATTACTTAGATTTATATACATTTAGTTTATGTAAATTAATATCTAATAATAGAATAAAGTTATATATACATTAAATCATTCTAAATACTTAATTTAATATATGTAATACATATATAAGTTATTTACATACATTAAGTACATATTATACAAGATACACATACTTAGCTTAGCTTTAATTTATATATATAAGTATATAAATAGTATATAGGCTACTTTTGGGTATTTTTGGGGTTTTTCTAATTTTTATGGTATTTTTATGTATAATAGACACAGGGGATGAGAGAGCAATGATGAGAAGAGAGAGATGAAGTTCTTTTGTGGTTTTTAATATTTGGTTATGTTATTAAGTTCCAAGGTATATTGAATCGTCAGTTATTATGTTCTACCAAGTCGGGGGTTCAAATTACCTCAAAACTTGGCGAACACCTAGAAAATGTACTAATCCTACTCAAGACATTTTCATTTTATTTTTTTATGATTTTTATTTATTTACAAAACAACCCATTTTAGGACTTGAATGAATGTTGGAGAGTGGGACACGAGGCACTAAATAGAGTTCGAGGGGTTGGACATATAGTTTAAACACTTCACTATGCTCAGCACATCACATGGAAAGTATGTGAACATTTAAACATGATTTTCACATTGAATTTCATTAAAAATGCCATGTTGGACAGTTTAAGCTTTAAACATGCAACTGACAGCAACTTTTAAATCCAATGTACAAGCAATTCTCATCCAATTTAAGTCTAATTCAAGTACATGAATGCTTGTACATGAAACTCTATCATACTACATAGATCAGTGTTAAGACCCGTTCTGTCTTGAGCCTTTTAAGACGTCTGGATTGTAGGTCAGACGTCTAGACTATCGGTCAGACGCCTAGTCAAATGTCTGGACACTTTCCCAGATGTCTGGAAATCAAAATTTTTGCGTACGAGCTTCACGTCTATGTGCAGACAGTACCCTCTTTTTCCTTCTTTTCTTCTCTCCCCTCCTCATACGAACCCTAACGCCCTCTTTATCACCCCCTTCCTCCTCTCTCATTCTCCCTACTCCACAGCCACCAGCCCCTTCTTCTCTTCCTCTCCACCCCAGTGAGAGGAGCAAGCGTGGAAGAGAGAGAGCACGAGAGCGGTGACAAGGGGAGGTGGCGTGAGGAGTAGAGGAGGAGTTGAGCTCGTGAGCTCGTGCGGGAGCTCACCGGAGAGCACACGGCCGAAGCGGCACGTGCGAAAGGAGGAGTGCGTCGGGGGAGTCATCCCTGACATTTCTGCAGCTGGAGCTGCAGGTGAGGAGGCGAGCCACGGCTGCGTGCGGCAAGAGCGAGCGGGAGCAGGTTCTGGTTCTGGGTTTTTCCCAGAATCAGACGTCTGGAGTGAAGTCCAGACAACAGAGCGGACGTCTGGAAGCGATTCCAGACGTCTGAAGAGAGATCTTCGCGAAGGTACATTCCCTTTGCAAATACGGCCATGTAGGCCACTCCGCAGCTAAGCTTCACATGGCTATATTGAGAAGATTTGGTTGTCGCGTGCAGGATTTGCTTCAGGAAGGCGCGGGACACGCCCTCCCATGCATTTCAGACATCTGGGCAGCTTACCAGATGGTTGGAAGCACTTCCAGATGTCCGTAGAGGAGGTCGGATGTCTGGAGCTAGGTTCAGACGGTCCAGAAGAGGTCATGGATGTCTGGGGTCAACGCAGAGCCTGAGGTGCATTTCTGAATACTTTTAAGACATTTAGAAGTTGTTTCAGACGTCTGATTTGAGTCAGTAACCCTACTTTTGACCCGTTTAGGATCTGTTTGAGGTCCGTTTTACACAAATAAGATATCGATGTTTTCCTTGTGAGTTCCCCTACTTGTTAGAAGGATTTCTATGCTGTTCTAAATGTTCCTTTGTGATTGTTCCTTGTTATAGGACTTTGCTCCACTACGGGTTCGGGGCTTGCTGAGGCACGTAAGCCTACCATTAGAGCCCCCAATACTCCTGGGTTGTCTGGTAGAGTGGCTTCCCCTAATTTAATTATAAACCTGAATGCATGTGTGGAATGAATGAGTAGAACCTAGGATGTGGCTTGAATCCTAGGACGAGAAACACTTGAAATGTTTGTATGCGTGATTGAATTGCAGTCTCGAATGAGTAGATAGAAAACAACTTCCTGTTAATAAACAAGAGCTGCCTGTGAAATATGAATTACCTGTGCTAGTTAAACAGTTACATGCGACATTATCTATTAAATGATAGAAACATGAGCTGCATGTGTACAACCTGAGATTAGAAATGTGAATGATAGAAATACGAGCTGCATGTGAATAACCTGAACACGGAAATGGGAATGATGAAACCTGGTATTGGAATGGCATGAGAAACATGATCATGAACCCTACGGGGAGTTAGGAGTAGAGCGCCTGAGAATAAATGGAATGGATCTGGAAATGTGAGTGGGGAAGTGTGCTGGCCCTTGAGTACATAGTACCAAGGAGAGCAACTGTCCCCTGTTTAGTGTAGAGCAGAGCTAGTCGCCCTTGGGTTGGGACCCGGGGTTAGGATTGGCCACTTTGCACCGACTTCTTGGCCCTCGTGTACACTATACTGAGGAGAGCTACTAGTGTAGGGAGAGAGCTAGCCACCCTACGAGGCCCGGGGTTCAACTAGCCACCTTACACCGACTTGTTAGGCCCACTGGGCAAACCAGGGTAGTCAGGCGAGGGTGCACAAACTGTGGAGGGGCGAGACCCCTATTTGGTTCTTAGGGGCTAGACCCCTATTATTGAGAGGGCTAGGTCCTATACTGTTCCGTGCTGTACTTGGGCGCACCCGTTAGTGGAAATGACTGACCACGTGCCAATGCGAGGTAGGACCACCACGGGGGCCTCTCCCAGATAGGAAAGCACCACGTGTGACTTCTACTCTTCGGAAAGCACCACGGGGACCACGTTTCTTGATAATCCGAGCCACTTTGGGACCAGCACAATTGTCAGAGAGGTATATTCGTGACGTGGTACGTCTACATAGAGTTTCGCGTGAGATTGTGTCCGACTGGGATACCCGTTTTATGTGCCAGTTTTGGGCTGAGTTTTAGCAGGCCTTGGGGACACGATTGAGGTTCAGTACGGCATACCACCCCCAGACGGACGGACAGTTAGAGCGTCCGATACAGACACTTGAGGATCTTTTACGTGCCTGTGTACTGGACTGGAGGGCTCTTAGGAGGAGCACTTGCCCCTGGCAAAGCTTGCATATAATAACAGTTATCACTCGAGCATCGGCATGGCACCCTACGAGGCTTTATACGGACGGAGGTGTACTACGCCCTTGAGTTGGGTTGAGGTAAGGACCAAGTGGGAGGTTGGCCCCAGGCTGATTCGGCAGAGTTAGGAGGTGATTGAGCAGATTCATAGACAACTTCGCACTATCAGGAGCAGACAAAAGAGTTATGCCGATCGGAAGCGTAGAGAGGTGCAGTTCGAGATTGGGGATCACATCTTTCTTCGTGTTTCGCCCATGAAGGGGAAACTTCCTTTAAGTTTGTTACAATGTTAAGACCCGTTCTGTCTTGAGCCTTTTAAGATGTCTGGATTGTAGGTCAGACATCTGGACACCTTCCCAGACGTCTGGAAATCAAAATTTTTGCGTACGAGCTTCGCGTCTACACGCAAATAGTGCCCTCTTTTTCCTTCCCTTCTTCTCTCCCCTCCTCATACGAACCCTAACGCCCTCTTTATAACCCCCTTCCTCCTCTCTCTTTCTCCCCACTCCACAGCCACCAGCCCCTTCTTCTCTTCCTCTCCACCTCAGCGAGAGGAGCTAGCATGGAAGAGAGAGAGTGCAAGAGCGGCGACAAGGGGAGGAGACGTAAGGAGAAGAGGAGGAGTTGAGCTCGTGAGCTCATGCGGGAGCTCGCCAGAGAGCGCACGGCTAGAGCGGCACGTGCAGGAGGAGTGCGTCGGGGGAGTCATCCCCAACACTACTGCAACTGGTGCTGCAGGTGAGGAGGCGAGCCACAGTTGCACACATTGAGAGCGAGTGGGAGCAGGTTCTGGTTTTGGGTTTTTCCCAGAATCAAACGTCTGGAGTGAAGTCCAGACGACGGAGCGGACATCTGGAGGCGATTCCAGACGTCTGAAGAGAGATCTTCACGAAGGTATGTTCCCTTTGCGGATACGGCCATGCAAGCCGCTTCGTAGCTACACTTCGCATGGCTATATTGAAAAGATTTGGTTGTCGTGTGCAGGATTTGCTTTGGGAAGGCACGAGACACATCCTCCCACGCATTTCAGACATCTGGGCAGCTTACCAGATGGTTGGAAGCACTTCCAGATGTTCGTGGAGGAGGTCGAACGTCTAGAGCTGGGTTCAGACGATTCAGAAGAGGTCCTAGACGTATGGGGTCAATGCAGAGCCTAAGGTGCATTTCTAAACACTTTTAAGATGTCTGGAAGTTGTTCCAGACATCTGATTTGAGTCAGTATCCCTGTTTTTGACCCGTTTAGGGTTCGTTTGAGGTCCGTTTTACACAAATAAGATATCGGTGCTTTCCTTGTAAGTTCCCCTACTTGTTAGAAGGCTTTCTATACTATTCTGAATGTTCCTTTGTGATTGTTCCTTGTTATAGGACTTCGTTCCGTTATGGGTTCAGGGCTTGCTGAGGCACGTGAGCCTACCGTTCGAGCCCCCAATACTCCTGGGTTGTCTGGTAGAGTGGCTTCCCCTAGTTTAATTATAAACCTGAATGCATGTGTGGAATGAATGAGTAGAACCTAGGATGTGGCATGAATTCTAGGACGAGAAACACTTGAAATGTCTGTATACGTGATTGAATTGCAGCCTCGAATGAGTAGATAGAAAACAACTGCCTGTTAATAAACAAGAGCTGCCTGTGAAATATGAATTATCTGTGCTAGTTAAACAGTTACATGCAACATTATCTGTTAAATGATAGAAACACGAGCTGCATGTGTACAACCTGAGATTAGAAATGTGAGTGATAGAAATACTAGCTGCATGTGAATAACCTGAACACGAAAATGGGAATGATGAAACCTGGTATTGGAATGGCATGAGAAACATGAGTATGAACCCTACAAGGAGTTAGAAGTAGAGCTCCTAAGAATAAATGGAATGGATCTGGAAATGTGAGTGGGGAAGTGTGCTGGCCCTTGAGTACGTAGTACCAAGGAGAGCGAGTGTCCCCTATTTAGTGTAGAGAGGAGCTAACCACCCTTGGGTCGGTACCTGGGGTTAGGATTGGCCACTCTGCACCAACTTCTTGGCCCTCGTGTACACTGTACCGGGAAGAGCTACTAGTGTAAGGAGAGAGCTAGCCACCCCACGGGACCCAGGGTTCAGCTAGCCACCCTACACCGACTTGTTAGCCCCACTGGGCAAACCAGAGTAGTCAGGCAACGATGCGCGGACTGTGGAGGGGCGAGACCCCTGTTTGCTTCTTAGGGGCTAGACCTCTGTTACTGAGAGGGCTAGGCCCTATACTATTCCGTGCTGTACTTGGGCGCACCCGTTAGCGGAAATGACTGACCGCATGCCAGTGTGGGGTAACTACCCGTACACTTATCGCAAGTGTCGTAGTCACCGTTACGTCTGTCCGTGACCTTAGGGTGGTTAACTAGGTGTAGGACCACCACGGGGGACTCTCCCAACCAGGAGAGCACCACGGGCGACTTCTACTCTTCGGAAAAGACTGCAATCAAGATCGTTCCCATGAGGAACATTCAAGATCAAGAAAGAGATCTGATAAATAAACCAATGGGTGAAAAGGAATAATTTATGAAATAAAGTAATTGAAATAAACAACTACCTGTTCACTTTTACTGCTTTAGTTAGTTGGTTGGCACTCTACTCCACGTTCGCTGACTTTGTGCACTCATAACCCTTTTCAGGTCTAGGTGTTGAGCAACCCGAGTCTCCGACTGTAGAGGGTGTTGGGCCCAGTAGAGCCCAGTAACAGTAGACTTCTGTTGTAGTACCTTTTTGTTGTAGTGAGTACAGAATCATGTGCCTTTATTTTTCTGTACCTTTACATTCCTGTACCTTGCTACTGTTTACTGTTGTGGTGGTGATATGTACTGTAGTAGCTTTTACTTTCTTTGCTGCTGTACTCTTTTACTGTTAGTTGCTTAGAATAGTGAATGTCGTTTACTTTCCTACTTTTTGGTTATTTCTTGTTGGACGACTGGGTGTTACAACCCGATTCCCAAATCCCTACAGGACAAGGGAATCAGACTGACTCGACTGATCCCAAGATCCAGTCGTCCAACGAGAAAGTAATCAAAAAGCAGTAAAATAAACCACATTCACCATGCCAGTAACTAACAATAACAAAAGTACAGCAGTAAAGAAGTAACTACTACAGTACACACCACCACAATAGTAGAGAATTTTAAATAGGTACAGGAATATGAAGTTACAAAACAAGAGTACAAAAGTGTAACAAAATACTCACTACTACAGAAAATGAGGTACAACAAAAGTACAACTACTGGGCTCTACTGGGCCCAGCACCCTCTGCAGCCGTGGGCTATGGCTGCTTAATACCTGGATCGGAAAAAGGTTGTAAGTACAACACGTCAGCGAAACGCTGAGTAGAGTGGCAATCAGCTAACTAAGAGAAACAGTAAAGGTGGATAGGTAGCTATTGTTTTCAATCACTTTCTTTATTCAACTAATTATTCTTTCTTCATTACTTGGTTTATTTATTAGGTCTTTTTCTTGATCTCGAATGCTCCTCGTGAGAACGATCTTGATTGAAATCTTTTCCGAAGAGTAGAAGTAGCACGTGGTGCTCTCCTGGTCGAGAGAGTCCCCCGTGGTGGTCCTACACTCAGTCAACCACCCCAAGGTCGCTGACAGACATAACTGTGACTACAGTACGTGCGATAAACGCACGGGTAGCTACCTCGCACTGGCATACGGTCAGTTGTTTCCGTTAACGGGTGCGCCCAAAGCAAAGCACGGAACCAGTATAAGGCATAGCCCTCTCAGTAATAGAGGTCGAGCCCCTCCATAGTAACCAAACAGGGGTCTTGCCCCTTCACAGTCCGCACACTCTCGCCTGACTACCTTGGTTTGCCTAATGGGCCTAACAAGTCGGTGTAGGACGGCTAGCTGAACCCCGGGCCCCGTGGGGTGGCTAGCTCTCTCCCTACACTAGTAACTCTCCCCAGTACTGTATACGCGGGGGCCAATCCTAACCCCAAGTCCCAACCCTAGGGCGGCTAGCTTCGCTCTGCACTAAACAGGTAATATGTGCTTCCCTTGGTACCACGTACCCAAGAGACAACACACTTCCCCATTCACATTTCCAGTTCCATTCTATTTATTTCCAGGAGCTCTATTCATAATTCCCCATAGGGTTCATGCTCATATTTCTCAGGCCAAGCCATACTAGGTTTCATCATTTCAGGTTTATTCGCATATAGCATGTGTTTCCAACATTCAATCTTTCTTTTCCAATTTATATACAAGCAGCTCAAATTTAATTTTCAAACAATAGGAATTACATGTCGCAGTTACTAACAAAAGTACTCTACATTTCATAGGCAGCTATTATCTAATTACAAGCAATTATTATTATTCTATCTACTCATCCAAGACTGCAATTCAGGCATTCAATATAATTGTTCCAGTGTTTCTAGTCCAAGGATTGATGCCATACCCTAGGATCTATCATTCAATCTAGTGTTTCTGATCCTAGGATTCATGCCATACCCTAGGATCTATCATTCAATCTAGTGTTTCTGATCCTAGGAATCATGCCATACCCTAGGATCTATTATTTATTCCAGATATGCATTTATGTTTGTAATTAATTAAGGGAAGCCACTCTACCCGCAAAATCGGGAGTAATGGGGGCTCGATCGACAGGTCCGCGTGCCTCCGCAACCCCCAAATCCACAACAGAACAAGGTCCTAACACAAGGATCAACCACAAGGAACCACTCAGAATAGGATAAAAGTATTTCAATCAAGTAGAGGAACCTTTACGGAGAAGAACGGAATCTTAAACGCGAAAATCGAACCTCAAACGGACCCTAAACAGGTCAAAAACAACAATCCAGATTTACATCAGACGTCTGGAACACCTTCCAGACGTCTTAAAAGGGGTCCAGATCCATACCTTACTCTGTGCTACTCCTCAAACGTCCAGGGATCCTGCTGAACCGTCTGGACCTAGTTCCAGACATCCGACTATCCCTCTAGACGTCTGGAGACACTCTCCGCCATCTGGTGCCTCTCCCAGACGTCTGAACTGCATGGGAGGGCGTGTCCTACGCCTTCCCGAAGTGAATCCTGCACGCGCACGCAAAATCTCTCAACACGGCATGCAACAGAGCTTCGACGAAACGGCCTGCATAGCCGTATCCACAAAAGGAAGCATAGGACGCAGTACGTACCTCTCAGTCATCTGGAGCTCCCTCCAGACGTCGTCCACGTCGTCTGGATGTAGGTCCAGACGTCTGATTCTGGGAAAAATCCCAGAATCACAAGCTCCATCTTCTTCCTGCTGTGCGTGGCCGCGCCACGCAGCTGCTCATCTGCAGCTCTAGCTGTAGTAGCGTCGGGGGAAACCTCCCCCACACAACGCTCCACCTCGCACACGCCCGACCGACCTCGAGCCTCTCCGGCGAGCTCCCTCATGGCTAGTGCACTCTCCTCTCTCCCCTTCTCTCGCTGCCCCTCTCCTCTTCGCCGCTACACTTGGCAGCAACTCGCTGCTCTCGCTCTCACCCTTGTTGAATGAAGAAGGGGGATGGATGGATGTGGGGTGACGTGAGGGAGAGGATGGGATATTTGTAGGCATGGGGGGGAAGGCTCTGTGACGAGCAGACTTTTCGCTTTGCGTTATAGTATTTAAGTGGTGGAAAAATTGACTAATCAAAAATAATAATAACCACTCATATAAGAGCGGGTCGTGTCCACAGGGAGGCAATTATGCAATAAATTCTTAATTATTTTATATTATTTCGGATAAGTGCGAAATCCCTATTCAAATCTGACATAAAATGAGAAGGAAAGTATATTCGCAATAACTTAAAAAGATAGGTATGTGCAGTTTTTCCTCACTGAAACCTTCAACAAATTTATGATAAATTTATGTAATTTTCACGTGAAGTGTACTAGAAAAAATTAATGCTCAGGTTAAGTCCAAAATCAATCTTGAAATAGATGAATATCATGAATGTGCAATTATCAGAGAATATTAGTGTGCATGAGCAATTTTGGCATAATATAATAATAATAAATAAAAAATCAAATTATGTGGCAATGGCAGTGAATGTAAATATTAATGGATTTCAAAATAGAGCTTTTGCTCTCTCTCCTCGCGAGAGAGAGAGAGCACCGGCATGGCTTTGGAGAAGCTAGGGAGGTCGGCGAGGACGAGGGCTATCCGATGGTGGCTGCGATGTTGATGGAGGTGGTCGGCCGGTGGAGGAGAAGACGCCGGCGGAGGCTACTGCTGCTTGGTACGGTGCGCGGAAGTGTGGCTGCAGGCGGTGGTGAAGGCGCACAGCGCCTTTAGGCACTGCTGGAGGGAGGTGTTGTGAGGGAGAGGCGCGCCTGTGGCCGTGCGGTGGGAAGGTGCAGAGGCGCAGGCATCTGGTTGAGAGGTTGGAGCGTGCAAGGCGGATGCCTGCAGGCACTACAGATGGCGTTGGTGCTGCGGTAGGCGCGCGATACGGAGAAGGTGCGCCTGCGGGGAGCGTTGGAGAGGTTGGGGCAGCTGCGGGCTTGGTGCGCTAGAGGAAGGCGGGCATGCTGAGGCAAGATGGCGCTCTGCAGGGAGGAGGGGGCACTAGAGAAGGGAGTGCCTGCGGGCACTTGCAGGCAGTGCGGACGCCAGGTGGTGCTGGGGAGAGAAGCGCACGGAGGTGTGCGCGTGTGGGCTGGCTGGAGATGAGCGTGCGCCTGTGGGCGCGCAAGGTGGAGAAGGAGGATGCGCAGTGCAGGCTTAGAGGCGGTGGTGAAGGAGCAGTGCGGGGGCACAGTGCATGCGGTGGAGTTTTTCCCTGCAAGGGGGAAGATGCCCTTATGTTCTTCTCTCAACCTCCTCTCTTTAACTCCTCTCTCTCCCCGCGTGTGCCAATCATGGGATTTTCAAATCCCTTTTCTAATTTTGGCAGGGGAGACATTCTTCAGCCCGGCGGCTGTTGAGGGTGACCGATAGAAAGGGAAAAGAGCAGCCGCCGGTGATTTGAAAGGGTAATTTACCCTTTCCTCCTTATTCTTTTGCCACTTATTTTTCCTGCACATAAAAAGCACATATTAAGTTATAGAATAGATGTAAACCTAAATCAAGATGCATGCAAACATTCTATAACTTAATATAATTATTAACAAACCTAAAAGATATAATTAAAGTTACTTAGGCGTAATATTAGTCCAATAAAATGGACTCATCACTCTGCAAGTCTGCGAAAGAAGAAGAAAGAGAAGAGGGTGGCTGGGGCTCAGTCTGCGCACGGCACGCGCGTAGACTTGCGGTCGTACTCACGTAAAAATTGATTTCCAGACGTCTGGGAGTGTGTCCAGATGTCTGGCCCGAGTCCCAGATGTCTTAAAAGAGCTTTGATGGCATGGGTCTTAACACTGGATCTTGGGATCAGTCGAGTCGGGCCGGTCTCGTATCTTGTAGGGATTCAGGAACCGGGTCATAACAATCAGCTTCAGAAAATTCCACTTTCCCAGCTTAGGTCACCTTCAAACCAGCCAAACCAGTGGTTGCTGCTGTTTGAACAGCAACTACTACAACTACTACTGTTCTAATTCTGATCAAATGATGCTACCGATGCATCAACTCAGACGATGTCTTCACCAATCAGACGACTTAAACCCATGCTGCAGCTACTGCTACAACCATTTCAGCAACCAATAGCTGCTTCTATTGCTGACCTTGCTCTTATCAGATCAATTAAGACTGATCTGATTTTAAATTCAGTAGGTTAGCTATTACTATATAGACTCAATCAAGTTACTGCCATAAAAATCCAAATCTAATTCAAATCTCAATCCACATCAGATTTACAAGTCACCAAGGAAAATCTAACCTAAACTTTCTCTCATGCTATGGACAACATGAAGAGAAGGTTTCAAATCAAAGCTTGAAATCCACTAAAAACATTCTCCAATCTTCAAATGCTTGAAATCAGGAGTTACTCCCAAGAATGTAGTTGCTTTGCAACTCGTTCATGTACTGGTCTGGGAGAGTTTGACACTAAAATCATAGATTCAAGCAATCATTTAAAAACATGATCAATATGAAAATCCATTCAAACTCAATTCCAAGAATTAAAATCCTCATCAAATACCCCATCAATATCATGAAACCGATCTAAAAACTTTCCAATGCTTGAAAACCAAAAGGAATTCAAATCAATCTCCCTAAAAAGTCCTTGAAATCCTAATATGCTCCTCACCTTACATTATAGACAATGTAATATGAAGATGCAAATTAGGATTTCAAAACCATTTAAACTCGATCCAAGAGTGTTTCAAAAGTTGTTTGATAAGTCTAGGAATCATTCAAAAGTAGATTGAAGCTCAAAGATAAAGTATACTACAATCTAATCCCTATCTTACACCATGGACAACATGAATAAAAGAAATTAGATCAGTCACTAAAATCCATTAAAAGCGAATCTCAAACCTTCAAATCTCTCTAAACCATGGCATTTGCTCGTTCAAAACCATTAAAGGGTTATTGTGAACAAGTGAGGTGAGTGGCATGACCCTCAAATGAAATTGGGCATTCAAATCAGATCTGAATGCTCAAGAGCATCAGATCTCATTTCATGCCTTGATGAGTGGGTGATTGGCAAAAAACATGCGAGGAAATCAGTGAACGTGGACAGTGTGATGTAGAGGGAGATCAGGGGGTCGAAGTAAGAGTGGGAAATTATCTCTCTGATCTGAATTGATCAAAGAGGGCGAAAGTGCTTTAAACTAATCTAATCTTCTCCATCACTAATTTTGATTTCTAATCTACTCCTAGCTGATCTAATTACACTAATCACTACTCTAAACTACTCTAAAAAGAAGGGAAATCTATCTACGAAAGCAGTAAATCTAGCTAATGGATGAAGCAGGTGTCCAAGGTCCACCGGCCAGAGGTCGATGGCGACGAAATGGAGGAGACCAACTAAAGAAGGAGGTGTCCAGGAGCCAACAGCCAGTAGCTAAAGGATATCAAAGGAGGGAGGAGAGCATGCCCTGTCACCGCAGGTGAGGAATTGAGGTAGGGGAGCTGAGGGGATGGATGAAGGGAACCACTTAGGGGGGAGGGTGCGATTAGCCATGCGCACGAGCTTAGGGAGGTGTTTAAGTAGCCTCAAGAGTGGATCAGGGCACCGCGAGGGTGAGATTAAGCGGGTAGGATTTGGGCGGAGGGATTGCTTGCAAAGGATGTGGGAAGCTTTAATCCAAATCACAACCGTTGGATGAGATCTAGAGTAAGGGGTGAAGCTATGCGCAGAAGCGCACGAAGCTTCGATTTGGATCATCCCTAGGATCAATGAGAAAGAGAATTAAAGGTTGCGATGGGCTGAGTTTTTGCGGTGCTACAGTGGTCTAGCGCCTGCAGGTCTTTTGGAGATTTTGTGAAGCTGCCCTTAAGGGAGAAGGGGTAGGAAATTTGTACTCAGGCCCATAAGTGAAAAGAATGGGTACAGGGCGGTCCTTGTAGTCTACAAGAAGGTCCCTGGAGGCTTACAAACAGGTCCTTGGGTGATTTTTATGTGAAGAAAATGTTAAAACCTAAGGACCTAGATGTAATGTAATTATTGCAAGGTCCTAATGATATCCAAATGTAACCAAGTTTTTATTGAAACATAATTGAACATTTAGGAAGTCAATTACACCTTTGATTTGAACTTTTGAATTCAAATGTGTGTTCAATTTGTAATTTGATCATCAATTTGTCATCTTTGAATAGAATCTCTCATTTTGTTGACCCAATTATGCATTTTTAACATAAATTTGATATTTTAGGTCATTCCTGTTATTTCCCACACTTAACACATTTCATGTGTTAATTATGTAGTGTGTAGCTTAGTTTCTAACTTAACTTGGACATTTCAACTATGATAAGCCACACCTCATCATATATGTATGTGTTATGTGTTTAGTGTATGTGTTATGTATATGTATATATAGTATACGAAGGCATTGTTTTTGCCTTGTTTAGTTTTGTGTCTATGTTTTCAAGGCCTCTTTAGTGACATTTAGGTGTGTTAGTATAAGTAGATATATATGTTAGTGTATATATATATATATATTATTTTTGTGCCTTAACTTAGGCATTGTTAATAATTTGTGTAAATAAGTAACATAGGCTAGTTTAATTAGTTTTTCATGCCTTTATAATTGTATATATATTTAAGGCAATGTAATTAACATTAATTGATTCCTTTTGTACATAATTAACCTGATTAATTCATTCATTTATTCTTTGATTCATTCTTTCTTTTGTAAATAAACTTGATATTTTTGGAATAAAAGATCATTTTTGGATAATAAAGAGTGATGTATATTAATAACTACCTCCTAATGAATGACCTGGAATAAAATCATTAAAAATTATATATAAATAAAATGGCATCTATCTAAATTGCGACTATACTACAACATGATTAATTAACCCTAATTAACTAGCTCTCCAAAAGGTATATCACCTAAGCAATGATTTAAGCTACCTTAGAGCATCATTTAAACTTTCTGAACACCAATCAATGGTGTGCAGAAAGTTAAGGCGAGCTCATATCAAGGGTCCAAGTGCACAATAGTTGATTTTGATCCAAAAGAGTTTTAATCCATTTAATAAGATTTGAGTGATATTTGAGAGATTGGAATGAAGGTTTACAACTAGTTTCAAGTGATTCTAAGGTCTAATTTAAGTTTTCCTTCTTTATTGTCAATAGCGAAGAAAGAAGAATTAAATTAGGGTTTTAGAGTTCATTAAACTTTGAATTGGTTTTGATACGATTTTAGATGTATCAAAGGATATTTGCAATAACTATAAATGAGAGATAAGTGTTTTGAGTTGGATCTAGATATTTGAGTGTACTTTCCTTCTTTACTGTCTATAGTGAAAGGAGTCACTTAGGGTTTTCTTAGGTCCAATGAGCTTAGACTTCTTTTTCAAAGAGTTTCAGATCTCTTCTAGATGTCTATGATACATGAGAATGAGTTCTTATTAGTTTAAACTCAAATCTGGGATGCATTTCTAATTTCCCAGGTCTAAGAGGAGATTTGGATTTTAATGTATTCGTCGAAGATTTTAATGACCTGATCTGATCTGAAGATTTTTTTCAATGATTTTATAACATAAATGAATGTTTTGAATGAGGCTTTATCTTCAACTTGACTCTGAGATGTCTTTGGTCATAATTGAACAGCTACAACAGCAACAAAATCAGTAGAGTTTGACATAGAATCTTTATGCATGAAATGTAGTTTTTGAGTTGTTCTGAGTGGTGAAGAATTTGTTTTGGATCAGTAAAGTATACTCATACATATCATAGGGTTGTAAGAGCAAGGAATTACGCTAATGAGGTCTCAAATAACTTATTCTAAGTTGATAGTAGTAGCAGATCAGAAATAATTAAATTCGAAAGAAGGAAGAAATAAGTGATTTATGAGGGAAATGGAGTTAATATGAACTTCCTAAAAGATATACTTCCATAGCAAGCATTCATGTATATGTCCAAATTTTACTTGGCTTTGAAACAAATTGAAATGAATGCTAAAATCTTGTTAGAATTCTTTGTCAGCTAATACAATTGCTGAAATCTATACAAATGAGTTTTGATGCTAATTTTAAGGCTTAATTCATGTTTTTGAGTTCAAATCTAATTTCAAATGTTGTCTGGATGTGTTTAGAGTGCAATCCATTTCTTCCAACAATCCATTTTAAGGCTTTGAGTTCATTGTCAAACATCCATTAAGCGTAGTTTTGCCCAAATTGTAAATACATAAAAAATCAAAAAATAATTTTAAATAAATAAAATAAATGTTTCTTGAGTGAGAATAGGTTTAATTTTAGGAGTATGTTTAGTTAGATTTAGGATTTAAGTGCGTGAGTGAGGTGAACATATCGGTAGAAGTTTGGGTCTTCTCAAGTTAGAAATAAAAGAAAAACACATAAAAACTCCAAAAAGAGTTCTCGTCTCATCTTTCCCTCTTCTTCCCTTATCTTTATAAAACACAAAAATAAAATAGAAATCAGAAAAACTCCAAAAATTCTATAAAAATACCTTTGTACATAGTATTGATAGTTGTATATAATCTTAAATTAATTGTATATAGTATCTTATATGTATATAAAGTATATAAATAACTTATGTATCTATTTTATTTATCTAGGTAGGTATTTATATTGAGTTATACAATATATATTATAATAATATAATTATGTATATATTTATCTATATCACATGTACATAATCCATATGTAAATAGAAGTAGTTATGTATATACTTATAAACATAATTATAACTATAGATATAAATTAAACTAATTATAATGTACAGCAATATACCCTTATATTTATTTAATTATCTATATATTATACATATTCATGTTTATAAGGTAATTAGGTATATTATTTGGTTAATGTAATTTAAATTAGTAAATTAATAAATTATTGAAAGAAATTATGTTGTATAATTGTATATTATAGTTTAAAGTATTTTCAGTATATTTATAGCTCATTTATACTATATTATAGTATTTATACTATGTATATATGTATATAAATATGTATAATCGTGTAGTTAAATACGTATAAATAGCAATAAATCAATAAAAATAAATTAAATATATTTAATAATTAATTAATAATGTCAATCAACTAATTTATAAGTCAATTGTATTATAGTATTTATAAATCTATATTAATTTATACTTTAATTAAGGAATTAAACATAAAATCAACATGTTATTATTCCTAACTTTAACAAATTTTTAAATATATTTATATACTTAATTATTGTAAATAAACTATACCAATAAGAAGTCCTATGTATAGACTACATGCACATATAATTTAATTAATTATAAATTAATTATTAATTAACACCTAAATTAACCTCTAAATCTAGCTTCAATCAACGTTGTGCACTGCAATTTTGGGCACCAATATTGTGCCACATCAGAAGATGCATATTTAAGTAAACACGTGGAAGGATTCCATTCAGTAAAGGGGTCAGATCTCTATTACCATTAATTGACCATGCCTTTGACTTAGCCATGAGAGAGAGCGAGAGAGTGAAACGACCCACCACCCCTTTGGTCATTTAAGACGTCTGGGATGTTCACCAGACGTCTGTCCGGACATCTGAGATGTTCACCAAACGTCTGAAAATACTTTTCAGTGCGGAACGTACGTACGCTATACTTCCTCCCTCACCGCGCCTCACCGCACCACCTCCTACGACGCCACTCTGCGCCATGCTTCGCCCTTCCGCCCCCCTTACCTCCTCTCCCTTTACAAACCTCTCCCCCTCCTCTTCGTTAACCACCCAGTAGCCGAGAGCAGAGCGAAGGCAAGAGCGAGTGAAGAGTGGAGAGCCCGAGCGAGAGGAAGCACGAGAGCGAAGGGAGCAGCGTCGTTCTACTGTAGCACCTACAGGCAAGGGAGCCAGAGCGATTCCGCAGAAGTCATTTTTCCTCGGAATCAGACAGCCGGAGAGACACCCAGACGTCTTACCGGATGTCCGAAGGTAGAACAAGACGTCTGGTAGAGATCTACTTTCCGTACTTTCTCCCTCTGACAAGTCCTGACAGCGTACGTGTATGTGTCAGAAGGTGAGAGCGTAGCCGAGGCAGTTTCAGACATCCGTGAGCACCCCCAGACGTCTGACGGGGTCCTGGGACGTCGACATTGAGTTCCAAACGTCTGATAGCGGAACACCGAGAGAGGTATCCCTGAGAACTGTTTTAAGACATCTGGGACCTTTCCCAGACATCTAATTTCCGTCTGATAGTGTGTTTTGGGCCATGTAAGGCCCTATTATTATCGCTTTTCCCAAACGAACCATCTCTATTTTCCGTACGAGCTTCTCTGTATAATGATACCTTGTTTATATCTTTCTGAACCTTTTTGGCCCATCAATCCATATTTTAGATCTCCAGTCCATCCGGTGTACGGGACCTGTGGAGACGTCAGGAGCCACTGTACGAGCCGCCATTCCACCCAGTTACCCAGGTAGAGTGGTTACAACCTTAAATCTCTAATTGAATACATGCAAGTAAGTAATCCTAGGACTTGAGATGAACCCTAGGAAAGAATAAACGTATACTCGAAAATAAATTCTTAAACCCTAGGTCTTGGCATGAACACTAGGGTCAGAAGAAACTGCATGTGAATGATTGAGTAATCAAAAGCTGCCTATTTTTATGGACCCCTACTGTAATAAGATGGAAATTGAACTATTTGTTCCGAACATTCCAACCCGGATGTGAAAAAGAAACTCCTGTACGAACTCCACGGGGAATGTAAACAAGAACACCGTACTACGGAGAACCGGATGGTTCTGGGAATTCGCTGCCTATGGGTAGCTATTAAGGGAGGTAAGCTGACCTTCGTGGACGTGGTATCGAAGAGGGAAACTATCCCTTGTAATGTAGAGGGAAGTTTGCCGCCCTTGGGTTGGGACCCAGGGTGGGTTTGGCCACTCTGCGACGACTCTTACTGGCCCTCGTGTACGTGGTACCGAGGTGAGCTACTTAGTGTAGAGGGAGCTATCCGCCCCAGGGGGCCCGGGGCTAGGTATGGCCACCCTACACCGACTCTCGTCAGCCCATTAGGCAAACCAGGGTAGTCGGACGAGGGTACGCGGACTAAGGAGGGGCGAGACCCCTGAGGGGCAAGACCCTATACTATTCTGCACTGTACGTTGAGGTGTACCCGCTAGCGGAAACGACTGACCGCGTGCCAGTGCGAGGTAGCTACCCGCGTGCTTATCACGTGTGCCGTAGTCACCGCTACGTCACGACCGTGACCTCGAGGTGGTAGACCGAGTATAGGACTACCACGGTGGGACTCCCCAGCCAGGAGAGTGCCACGTGGGCATCCTATATCACGGGAAGCTGCAAGCAAAATCGTTCCTATAGGGAACAAGAAGATTAAGTAAGAAATCCTAATTAGAGATCTCTACGCACCCACATGTATAATATAATTGGAAAATGGAAAATTTTATACTTGTTAAATGTATGTTAATTCTTAGCCACCACTCTACTTAGCATTAGCTGACTCCAATTAAATAAATTCTGTACAGGTCAAGGATTTGAGCAACCCGAGCCACCGACTGCTGAGGACACTGGGCCTAGTTGAGTCTAGCTTTAGTTCTACTGCTTGATAGTGAGTTTTTATAGCTTAGTCTTCTATTACATGTACTCGTTTGATGTGATGGCTGTAATATTACTGTTCTTTTTCCCCCTGTTGTAAATTTCTTTTTGCTTAGTTACTGTACTTGTGTGATTGTGGTTTGTTGAATGTTACTTGGTTATTTCTTGTTGAACGACTAGATCTTGGGATAAACCGAAGCGAGCCGGTCTCAGATCCTGTAGGGATTTGGGACCTGGTCGTGACAGAGAGTGAGTGCCCCGTGTGGGCGTGGGCCTGCGAGCACGGTTTGTGGGCCTCAATGGGCCAAAATCTATACAAAAATTAACTAATAATCAAACTAGGGCCTGACTTAGTAGTGGTACAGATCCGACCCCATTAGGGGATGTTGATCCTGCGAAGGGTTGGGCTCACCAACCCTTGGGTTAAAGTTAAGGGCTAATTTAGCTAAGTGTTGTAGTTGTGTGAGTACTTTGTGTATTTATGTGTGAGTTAAGTGTTAGTAAATTAAATGTTGTAAATTAAGTGTTAGCTATGTGTGTATGCGTATGTTGTGTGTAGGCATTAGAGTATAAATGTATGATAGTATAGACGTATATAGTAAGTATATATACGTATGATTAGTATTGTATATACCTGTATATATGTATAGAGTATATATATTAGGTACTAAATATACATAATTTTTGCTTTATTTTGTATATAATTGTTTTTAAGACTTTTTAGTGACATATACATATGCTAGTATAGTAATATTATTGTATATATATATATATATTCTTTTTGTGCCTATATTAAGGCATTCCTTAGATATTAGTGTACATAATTAACCTAAATTAGTTTAGATTAGTTTTTGATGCCTTTATTCCTGTATATATTATTGAGGCATTGTCATTGACTTTAATTAATTCATTAATTGTTGTATATAATTGGCTTAGATTTGTTCATTCTTTGATTCTTTCATTCATGATTCATTTTGATGTAAACGAACTTAACATTTTTGGAGTAAAAGATGATTTTTAGATAATAAAGAGTAATGTATATCAATAGCTACCTCCCAGTGAACGACCTAGAATAAAACTAATAAAACTTGTATATAAATAATGGCATCCGTCTGTATTGCGATACTATACTACGACATGATTAATTAACACTAATTAATCTGCTCTCCAGATCATCGATCAATTAGGCGTTTGATGTGAAGCTAATATGACTGGAAAAGAAGTGGAATATGGTCATGGGGAGTTGGAGAAGGTGAAGGAAGTGTGGATTAGCCGAATTGGAGTCTGGCGATGCCTGAAGAAGCTTGCTAGAGTTGAAGAAGGAGTTTAATTACGCCTAAACTAACTAATTACTTGCCCAAAACCTATCCTAAGAACTACACCTAGCTAATCTACGATTACATGGATCTAAGAGATAAGAGAATCCACCGTTGGTAGGGCAGATATGGGAAGAAATCAGAGGGGGAGAACAGCAGACCTCCAATGAGAAAGGAAAGCAAAGAAGAAGAAGAATTGAGCACTCCTTTGCTCTATCACATCGTCAGAGAGGAAGAGGAAGTGAGGGAGGCGAGTAGCTCCACTAGAGTTGCTCCAAGGGAGAGATGAGAGGTCACTGAAGCTCTGGAAGAATAGCCTATCATAAGTCACGGTTGGGGAAGAGGGATAGGGGATTGACTATGGAAATCGGAGGTAAGGCGAGGTATTTATCGACTCCAGTGGAGCCTAGGGGGATGAATCTAGCTAGAAAAGCCTCTAGAATCAAGGAAATGGTCATCGTCATTTCTAATGACGGTGAGGTTACTCACCTCAGAAAATAGGACTTCAAGCTCATTTGAGCCATTGGATGGAGAGATGTCGTTGAGATGAAACTGCACGGCTAAAGAGAAGCTATTTTAGAGTTGGATAGGCGGTCATCAAAAGGTCTTGTCACAGACCGTCATCAGCCATTAATGAGAAAAAAGGGGAAAAGAGGAAGAAGACTACATAGGCACCTAAAAGTAATAAATAGAGGACCTAAAAGTAATAAAAGGACCTAACTGGAATGGAAACTAAGGACCAAAATGTAAACAGTGTATTTTAATGCTTAAATTAAATTATTTCTTTTTAAACTCTTTCTGAATTATTATAAATACGGTAAATAATATATTTATACCATGAGATTATTATTTTGTCCCTTTTAGCTATACTTTTTTAAGTGATTAATATTATTAAGTTAATTAACAATTAACTTAGGTGTTATAAATATTATAAGTTATATATAATACTTATATATGGTTAAATACTTGGATTTAAGTCCTATATATTAATTAAACATGAATAAATGTTTATTAACCAATAATTTAGATAATTTAACATATAAATAAGCTCCTCGCTATTATAAGCTTATTATATAGTTAACCCTAATATATTATTATTTACTAGTGATTTAACTAGGTAAACTAGCTAATTTGTGTGAATTAAAAGTCATGATGAATCCCTCACCAATCACCAGATCTTCCCCAGCTACCAGATCTCCGTAGGATAGCGGGTAGTCGAATCGTCGGGATGCCGAGTAGTTGGATCCACCCGGACATCAAGCAATTGAATCCGTGAGATGATTTTTCTCCCATCATCACTCTCTATTTAATAGTTGCAAATGAGCTTTGTTGCAGAGAATAGATGATGAGCAAAATAACAAATGATGAGTACAAGGATGATGAGCAAATCAAGCAAATGCAAAGATAAATCAAGAAATGCTTTTTTATTATTACTCTAGTAGATTGTGAGCCCTATAACAAACAATTTATAATTAGATTAGATAAAAATAATCTAAAGATATTCTAGGATAAACTTGACTCGATGTTTCATCTCAATCATTGTAAAATTGATCTTCAAAGTCAAATGGCTTCTGAAATAAAATTGTGGCTCAACAATATGATTCAACTGAGAAAATTTGATTTTTCAAATCGAAACATTATCAATAGAATCATATTTCAACACTTAGAAAATACTTTATCTAAAGGTACTTCTAAATAACTTACAAGTATCAGTACTAAATCTTAATACTAGTACAAGTAAATTACATGTGTTTGAAATTTGCGAAGACTTAATTGAGTTTCCATACCCAACAAGTACCAGTATAAGAACTAGTATCAGTACATATGGGTTGCAAGTTAAGTATTTTTCGTTCAATGGCAAACCTATGAGTGATAAGTGTCAATACTAAATATATGTTAGCTACAGGTGTTGCTCTTTACGTAGCTCAAAAAATTATTCTTCATATTCTTAAACTTGCAAGTAATAAGTACCAGTATCTTGTTTCGATATTACTTATTTTGTACCAATATTAACTATCCATTGAGTCAAATCTACCTTGATAAAAATGTGGATCTAAGACATTAATCAACCATTATTTGTGACTAACGGCTTGTACTCGAATTCATGGGCTCTTACCTCTATAAAGAAGTGTCCCAAATCTAATTTACATACAACAAAAAAATTAGAATCACTTCGGGTGCTCAAAAAGGCTTTTTACACTCTTTTTCACTATTAAGAAGCTCGTTGTTGTGTTCCAAGTCTACCTTTCAAATTCTCTTCATGGCGAGATCATGTGCGTGCTTGGATTCACTTCCTACTTACTGCTCTGCATGCCTAGTTTCATAGGCCCTCGAATTGGTATCTTCACTTAACTTCTGTTGGGAGGTTTAGGATTGTTGTTGTAAGAATTCTATTCTATCTTACTCATGTACCTCATTGTATTCAATTTTCATATCTTATAATTGGTTTAAGGGTAACCCGTTAATTACTTCTTGATTAATAAAATTGATTTCCTTAGGGTGAGGGATTCATGGATAAAACTTCTAAGTTGGGAGGTAGTAGAGTATCCAAGGAGAGAAATCACTATATATCTTGTACTTATTTCATGATTTGAATTTCTATCTATTATGCAATTTCTTTTATCACACACTATTCAACTCCCTTGCTAGTGTGTGTTCGTAGATTTCCAATCTTATGTAACTTTATTCATAATTTTTACACCAAAAATGGTGAAAATAATATAACTAAGCATACTACTATGACGTTTTCTTAATGTAGACAACGCATAAATTACAACCTTGGATCACGCCACGTAGCTTCCATCTTTGTCGTACGCGCGTGCATCAACAGTTGAATTTTAATTGCACATGCGGATGCGGCTGGTGAGGTTCGATCTTGCGTCTAAGGCACGCGAGGAGAGGCGCTGATCGCAGTGATGCCTCTGCGCTTTGTCGAGGCTTTGCGTGGGTGCTCAGTCGTCCGATGGGAGATCAGATGGCCGAGAATGCTCCTTGCATGCGCAATGAAGAAGAGCAGGGTGCGTGCGTGCGTTGGATGGTGCCACGTGGCCAAAACTTCTTGGGCTTGTTGGGGAAGCTCCGGATGTCAGATTTAAGTGATTTCAAGTCCGTTGGACTCCATTCGTCGATCTAAATCCATTCGTGTAGTCCGATTGCTCATCTGAGGCTTGTTTCAACATGCACTTTTACACATAGCCATTAAACATTGATTATAAGAAATCTTAATTCGTCATACATGCAATGCTCTCAAGCCCATTATGGTATGTCATTAACGTACATATATCTTCAAAACTAACTCTAGTTGATGGAATTATCACCATTGGATGTAGAGTTATCATACCCCCATGCTCATCCCTTGCTAATCCCTAGCAAGGTTTATCCTAGCCGTTATTTTCAGTCGGAATTAGGAATTGATTACTTAGACATATGTTACTTGTCAACGGGAGGAAATATATACTAAGAGCTTAATCCACAGAGACTAAACAGTGCTCGTGTGTCTTCCAAAATACAAACCGCCCAAGTCCTTGCTTTAAAGCATATATACAAATATATATATATTTTTTCTTTTTCATCTTTTCTAAGTTTTTTGGATTTTTGGAGTTGAGTGTGTAGGTAACTTTTTACGACTACCCAACCCACTCATAACTCGAAAAAGACTCTACGTGCTAAGCATCTTAGTGTGAAGATTGTGATAGACTCAGTCAACGGTAATAAAATAGACTTTGGGTTTCTACGCCCCTAGGTGACCGCAAAAGAAAATGCTTATCTAAAGGTGTATCTGTCCGATCGGTATCTTTCTCCCTACTTTCACATTTTATGGGGTCAACACAAGGGTGCTTTTAGTATATATCTCCCCGGATTGCTCTACTTCCCCACTTCTTCCTTAAGTGTTTTGGGCTTTTTCATGCATTTAGTGAGCTGGGTTCTGGACAACCGGCCAATGGGCTATTACCCACGACCACTTGCCAATCATACTCGTGCGGTGAAGTGTGACTTAGTTATCTTTTTTTTTTCTTTTTCTTTTCTTTTTCTTTTATTATTTTAGTAGGTGGCTTCCCTGATCTAAGATTTACCTAGAGGCAATAATAAAAAAGAATGGTCCTGTGGCTAGGCTCTGGACAACCGGCCAATGGGTTGTTACCCACGATAACTTTCCAGCCATACCACCCTAGAAGGTTCATTAGCTACCCAATTTCTGTTAGAATCTCCGAGTGAGTCAGTGCAAAAATGTGTGCAGATGGTTAGACTAAAAGTCCCTCTGAGTCAGAGAGCAGGTTGATAAGTCGTATACTTATCACCCTACTTTATTGATCATATTAGTATAAATTAAGGTTGCGAGGATTCGGGGCTAAATCCACATTTTAGTAGACACCTGGGCTGATTAAGCCTGAAGGCCTAAAAAATATAAGTGTTCAGGTTCTTCTTATATTATTTCCTACAGTTGACAAGCTCCTCATGCCTAAGTTTTCTTTCCTAATTCTTTTTTTTATTTTTTTTTATATATATAATTCAAGCTGATAATATGAACTCAAAGAATGTGAATTACCAGCAGGTTGGTCCTCTTTTCAGTGGCAAGGAGGGTAGGCGCTCCTGGATGGCCATGCTAGGATGGTTCCCCGCATTCTAGTGTGACCTCCATTGGTTCCAGGGGTTCCTTTTAGGCCTTTGATCTAATTTCCAAGCGATGTATGCTTGGATCTCGTGATCAAGGGGTTCATCTTCTATATTGCAGACCTTCTTCATGATCTGAAATCAGTGATTCAGATCTATTTTCTGGGTTTATCCTTCCTCTTAAGGCATAATGGCAATATTAAGGTTGTTAGAAATGTCATTGGATACTACTACAGAGGTTGGGAAGTGTAACGACCCGATTCCCGAATCCCTACGAGACATGAGAATCGGACCGACTCGACTAACCCCAAGACCCAGTCGTCCAACGAGAAAGTAACCAAAAGAGCAGTAAAATAAACCACATTCACCATGTATATAACTAGCAGTAACAAAATACAGCAGTAAAGGAAAGAAACACTACAGTATACACCACCACAACAGTAGAGAAATAAACATGTACCTAACAGGAAGCTTACAATAAATAGAGTACAGTGAGTAACAGAAAACTACTCACTACAGCGGAAAGAAAAGTATAGAAGGTACTACAGGTAACTCTACTGGGCTCTACTAGACCCAGAAAACTCCGCAGCCGCTGACTCTGGCTGCTCAACACATGGTCCTGAAAAGGTAACAAGGGTGACACGTCAACGAAACACAGAATAGAGTGGCAGCTAAAAGCTAGAAGAAGCAATAGAGTGGACAATAGCTGTTATGTTTTACTTTCTTTATTTATATCTTTCCATTTATTTACTGTTGATTTATTTCTCAGATCCTTCTCTTGATCTTGAATGTTCCTCGTGGGAACGATCTTGATTGCAGTCTTTTCCGAAAAGTAGAAGTGACACGTGGTGCTCTCCTGGCCAGGAGAGTCCCCCGTGGTGGTCCTACCCTCAGTCAACCACCTTAAGGTCGCTGACAGACGTAACGGTGACTACAGCACGCACGATAGACACACGGGTAGCTACCCTGCACTGGCACGCGGTCAGTCGTTTCCATTAACGGGTGCGCCCAAAGCACAGCACGGAACTAGTATAGGGCAGAGCCCTCTCAGTAACAGGGGTCCAGCCCCTCCACAGTAACCAAACAGGGGTCTTGCCCCTCCACAGTCCGCGCACCCTCGCCTGACTACCCTGGTTTGCCTAATGGGCCTAACAAAGTCAGTGTAGGAGAGCTAGCAGAACCCCGGGGCCCGTGGGGTAGCTAGTGCTCTCCCTACACTAGTAGCTCTCCTCGGTACTGTGTACACGAGGGCCAAAAGTCGGTACAAAGTGGCCAGTCCTAACCCCAGGTCCCTGGGGCGGCTAGCTCCGCTCTGCACTAAACAGGGGGGACAGTTGCTCTCCTTGGTACTCCGTACTCAAGGGCCAGCACACTTCCCCAATTCTATTCCATTTCCTTTCCAAGAGTTCTACTCCTAATTCCCCGTAGGGTTCATGAGTCTTAAACTCAGCCAATTTAGGTTTCACCGTTCCGGCTTTATGTTCATATAACTCATGTCCTCAACCGTATTTGTTCATTCATGACAGGCAGCTGTTAACCAATTTATAGGTAGTTATCATTTCCTTTCCACTTTTCCAAGACTGCAATGTATATATTCAACTAGTTTTCCAGTCCTAGGATTCATGCCATACCCTAGGATCTATCATTCAATCTAGTTTTCCAGTCCTAGGATCCATGCAATACCCTAGGATCTATCATTCAATCTAATTCTTCAGCCCTAGGGTTCATGGAATGCCCTAGACTCTATTAATTGTTTCATAATTGTACAATTTTTTTTTGTTAAATAAATTAAAGGGCCACTCTACCGGCAAAACCGGGAGTACTGGGGGCGTGGTCGGCAATCCCACGCGCCTCCGCAACCCCCAAAGCCGCAACAGAACGGGGACCTAACACAAGGATCAACACAAGTAGTTTCTCAGAACAGTATACAATTACTGTAAACAGGTAGAGAAAATAAATCTGGAAAGAACACAACTCGAAACGCGGAAAACAGACTCCGAATGGGCCCTAAACGGGTCAAAAAAGACGAATCTGTCCAAAATCAGACGTCTGGAACCTATTCCAGACATCCTAAAAGGTCGATCATGCCATACCTTGTTCTGCGCAGTCCTTCAGACATCTAGAAGCTCGCCGGATCGTCTGAAGTCAATTTCCAGACGTCCAATTGTCACCCCGGACGTCTGGATGTCCTCTCCATCGTCTGGTACCGTGTCCAGACGTCTGATTCATATGGGATGGCGAGCCCTCGTGCCCTCCCGAACAACACCTGCGCACACACGCAACTGCTCTCATCACGAAGAGGCGCAGAGAACGCGACGGACAGCTACATGGCCGTACACGCGTAAATAGAAGAAGGTAGAAAAAAAGTACCTGTCAGACGTCTGGACCTTCCTCTAGACGACCTACGCGTCGTCTGGACGTAAGTCCAAACGTCTGATTCTGGGAAATTTTCCCAGAATCAGGACCCGGTTTGTCCTCCGCCCGCGCCGTACGGCAGTGCCGTGCTACGTCCGCCTGCTGCCCGAGCTGCAGCAGCTCCTCCGCGACACCCCACACCCGCTGCTCCCCCGCCGGCCGGCTCTAGCTGCCCCAGCAAGCTCGTACCTCCGCTGTCGAGCTTTCTTCTTCCTCTCGCAACACACCTCCCTCCCACACGCCCGCTGCAACCGCTACTGCGCACTCGCTCGCTCACAGGGAGAAGGAGAAGATGAAGGCGGTGGAGTGAGGGTGAGGGAGAGGGGAGCGTTTTATAAGGCAGCCGTGGGGAGAGAGAGAGGGAAATGCGATGCCTGCAGGGAGAGAAAGCGAAGACGAAGGCGGCGGGTTCAGTCTGCGCGCGCTGGCGCGCAGACGCGAACTCGTATGCCGAAAAAATTTATTACCAGACGTCTGGAAAGGGTTCCAAACGTCTAGCCAGACGTCTGGGCCACTTCCCAGACGTCTTAAACTACGTCTGCTGCTCAGTTCGTAACAGGAAGTATAAAAACTCGTTTCTTCAGCCTATTCATAGTGGTATTTCTACCACTCAGGAGTTGAGAGATGACACTGTGATCATTGCCCGGAGTGAGTATGAGAGACTACTCCAAGGCCATAGTCATCAAAATAGACTTGAGGGACCAAGCAAATTGAGTTCTATTGCATGTAGCAGGAACCAGAATTGCTTAGAATGGCTTGCGGATTCAGGAGCCTCACAACACCTCAGTGGAGATCAAGATTACTTTACCAATCTTCATTCACTACCTACTAGCAGGACTGTTTAGGTTGCAGATGGCCAACACTCCAAGGAGGTAGGTCAAGGCGAGATACCGGTAACTTCTATGTTGAGATTGCCTGATGTTTTGTATATTCCAAACTTTCCTATGAGTCTTCTCTTAGTCAACCAAATTACTAAGGAACTTAATTGCTATGCAATATTTGATGCTGTGGGATGCACCATTCAAGACAAATTGACAAGGAAGGTAATTGATAGTGGACATATAGAGCATGGGGTTTATCGATTTGCTCAAACTCCACTTGCATCTGCATGTCGAGGAGAGGTATCCTCTAGACCTAGGAGTAGATTTCAATGGCATCTCCCCATTGGACACCTTCATTTGGATAGCCTTCGTCAAGTTATTCCACATGTATCTCTTGCAACCTGGATTTGCTGTGATGCTTGTCAGTTGGGCAAGCATCGTTATTCCTCCTACCTGGTGAGTACTCGTCCTGGATCGACAGGCCTATTTGAGTTATTACACATGATTGTGTGGGGTTCGAGCAGAATACCAGACAGGCAGGGTCACCGTTACTACTTAGTAGTGGTTGATGATTTTTCACGTCTATCTTGGGTGTTTTTATTGAAGAATAAATCAGATGTTGGATCTATCATTGAGGGTTTCATGTTGGAGGTTAAGAATCAGTATTCAACCACTATTAAAGTAGTGAGATCTGATAATGCACTTGAGCTATGCACCACTAGGTTGTCTGCTTTCTACAGGTCCCATGGGCTAGTGCACCAGACCATGTGTGCTCATACTTCTCAGCAGAATGGGGTGGCTAAGAGGAAGCATAGACACCTTCTAGATGTGGCTCGCACTTGTTGATCCACCACAGTGTGCCTCCGGTATATTGGGGAGATGCAGTTCTTATAGCTAGCTTTTTGATCAATAAGATACCCAGTTCAGTATTTCATGAGTAGATACCTTGGCATATATTGCACCCTTAGCAGGAGCTTTTTCATGTACCGCCACGTGTGTTTAGTTGTGTTGCATTTGTTCACCTTCTTTCTCCAAGTCGAGACAAGTTGACACCACAAGCAGTTAAGTGCGTGTTCTTGGGATATTCACGGACTCGGAAAGGATATAGATGTTTCGTTCCTCTTACTGGTAGGCACTATGTGAGTGCCGATGTTATGTTTCATGAGTCTATTCCATATTTTTCTACTGCTGCTCAGAGTTTATCCCCTAAGGCTACAGAGTCTCCCATGCCTATACCTCCTATTCCCTTGGAAGCAATAGCTATTTCTGCTCCCCCACCTACTACGATCGGTCCTGTGAAGTTCCATGAACCCATTGTTACATATCAGCAACCTCACAGCACTTTTCAAATGCCACCTCATGCAGAAGCCACACAGACTCCACCATCTCCATCTTAGGAGACCACAAATAGGTTGCAGAATGATGATAAGGCACCCTCTGATAACAGACGCTTGGATGAGAATCTTTCTACTTCACAGCCAGTACAGGAGGATCAGATAGCTGATCTTGACCTTCCTATTACCATTAGGAGGGCACCTCGCACCTGTGAGTCCAGATACCGTGTTGCAGGTAGTCTGGCTACTGATGGCCTTGGGTCAGCTTTCGGGAGCTTCTATCGTGCTCTTTCTGCCATATCAATCCTTGCTACCTACCAGCAAGCTATGCTTGATCCAAAGTGGTGCCAACCTATGGAGGATGACATGACTGCTCGTACGTCACGTGGTACTTGGGATCTTACACCTTTACCAGAGGGTGCTACAGTAGTTGGCTGCAGATGGGTGTTTACAGTCAAGGACAATCCAGATGGATCCGTTGCACGCTACAAGGCCTGACTTGTTGCCAAAGGGTTTACTCAGACATATGGGGTGGACTTTTTCGGCACTTTCTCACTGGTGGCTTGGTTATTTACAGTAAGGATTTTGATTTCAGTGGCAGTTCAGCGAGATTGGCATCTTTACCAACTTGATGTGAATAATGCTTTTCTCTATGGAGATTTACAGGAGGAGGTCTATATGCAGCAGCCCCCCGGTTACGAGGTCTAGGAGGAGTGTGTATGCAGGTTGCAGAAAGCCATTTATGGCCTCAAGCAGAGCTTGAGAGCTTAGTTTCAGAAGCTCTCCCAGGTGGTAGAGTCTATGGGGTTCATCAAATCGTCTGCAGATCATTCTTTGTTTGTTAGGAAGACCGGGAAAGGTATTGTGGCTCTTTTGGTCTATGTTGATGACTTGATTATCACTGGTGATGATACAGTAGGTGTGGCTAAGATCAAACAGACTTTGACAGATCAGTTTGTGATGAAGGATTTAGGGCCATCGAGATATTTTCTTGGGATAGAAGTAGCCCGTAATAGGCGTGGTATTGTTCTATCTCAACGAAAATATGTCCTAGATGTTCTAAAGGAGACAGGTATGCTAAGAGCCAAGCCAGCAAATATTCCCATGGACCCTAAGACACAACTATATGACCATGATGCAGAGCTAGTGGATAGTAGACAGTATTTGTAACGAGCGCGTGCCCCAGACGTCTTTTAAGACGTCTGGGAGGTGGGCCAGACGTCTTACCAGACGTCTGGGATCGTTTCCAGACGTCTGGAAATCAGTTATTCTGGCACGAGTCTTCGTCTGCGCGCCTCAGCGTGCAGGCCCGCGAATATCCGATATTCTCTGCGGCTGCAGACGCTCTGCCGCGTCTCTCCCTCCTCCTCGCGTGGCCTTAAAAGGGCACGCCTCCCCTCACTCTGTCACCACCGTCTCCTTTCCCTTCTCCTTCAGCCAGAGCGTGTGCGCGAGCGCGAGGACGGCAGCGGCGGCCGCAGTGAGCGCGGAGGAGGTGCGGCGTGCGAGAGCGGAGCTCTGCCGTGAGGGCGAGCTCGCCGGAGCAGCTTGGCCGGCCGGCGGAGGGCGCATGGGGCACGGAACGACGCAGAGAGGGACCTGCTGCAGTCTGAGCAGCAGGCGCGTAAGGTGCGACGCGGGCGGCGTCGCGAGCGGAGGCCGAGTAGCGCCCTGATTCTGAAAAAATTTCCAGAATCAGACATCCGGGTTGATAGGCAGACGGCGAGGACGACGTCTGGTAGCTCATACAGACGTCTGAAAGGTGTGTATTCCGCTTTCTTCTCCCTTCCTGTCGACCAACCGTACTGAGGGAGGCAGTTGGCTGTGCGCAGGTTCGCTGATTCACCATCCTTTGCGAATCAGACGTCTAGAAGTTGTACCAGACGGCGGGAGTGACCTCCAGACGTCTGGGGTGACCATCGGACGCCTGGGAGATAGGACAGACGTCCCCGCATACTTCTGGACGTCTGGGAAACCACGCTGGACAGGTAATTCTCTGATCCACTGTTTAAGACGTCTGGAATAAGTTCCAGACGTCTGATTTTGCACAGTATCATCTTTTTCAACCCGTTTAGGGCCCGTTCGGGCTCCGTTTTCCGCGATTCGAGTTGCGTTCTTTTCAAAATTAATTCCTCTACCCGTCTACAGTAGCTATACACTGTTTTGAGACACTCCATGTGTTTGATCCTTGTGATAGGACCTCGTTCAGTTACAGTCTTGAGAGTCGCGGAGGCATGCGGGATTCCCGATCACGCCCCCATTACTCCCGTTGTACCTGGTAGAGTGGCTTAAGTTTATTTTTAAAATCTGTTAAAGTATGGAACCATAACTAGAATCTAGGACATTGCATGAATCCTAGGAATGAGAAATGTATGGAATGATAGCTCCTAGGTGATGCATGAATCCTAGGGTTGGAAAACTAGTTGTATGCTAGATCCTAGGATGTGGCATGAATCTTAGGATGGAAAAATTAGTGGAATGTATAATACTGCAGTCTTGGAAAAATGGAAAGGAATATAAAGCTGCCTGTAAATTGAATTAACAGCTGCCTGTTAGGAATAAAGAAACATGATTGAGATCATGGATTGTGAGAACGTGAAACTGGAAAGTGAAACATATGATGTTCTGAGATAAAGAGCTGGAACCCTACAGGGAATTAGGAGTGGAACTCCTGGAAAGAAAAAGGAATGGAACTGAGATGTAGTTTGTACTGTCTCTTGGGTACGCAGTACCAAGGGAAGTACCTGTACCTGTTTAGTGCAGAGTGGGGCCAGCCGCCCTAGGGACCCGGGGTTACGATTGGCCGCTCTGTACCGACTTGTTGGCCCTCGTGTACGTAGTACCGAGGAGAGCTACTAGTGTTAGGAGAGTACTAGCTACCCCACGGGCCCCGGGGTTCTGCTAGCCTCCTTCACCGACTTGTTAGGCCCACTAGGGCAAACCAGGGTAGTCAGGCGAGGGTGCGCGGACTGTGGAGGGGCAAGGCCCCGGTTTGGTTACTGTGGAGGGGTTGGACCCCTGTTACTGAGAGGGCTCTGCCCTGGTTCCGTGCTGTGCTTTGGGCGCACCCGTTAACGGAAACGACTGACCGCGTGCCAGTGCGGGCTAGCTACCTGTGCGTTTATCTCGCGTGCCGTAGTCACCGTTACGTCTGTCAGTGACCTTGGGGTGGTTGACTGAGGGTAGGATCACCACGGGGGACTCTCCCGGCCAGGAGAGCACCACGTGCTACTTCTACTTTTGGGAAAGACTGCAATCAAGATCGTTCCCACGAGGACATTCGAGATCAAGTAAAGGATCTGAGAAATAAATGAAATAGTGAAAAAAATTGAAAGATGTGAATAAAGGAAGTAACAGAACATAACAGCTACTGTACACTCTACTGTTGTCTTTAGTTAGTTTGCCACTCTACTCAGCGTTTTGCTGACGTGTTACACTCGTTACCTTTTTCAGGACCAGGTGTTGAGCAGCCAGGGTCGGCGGCTGCAGAGGACGCTGGGCCGAGTAGGGTCCAGTAGAGTTTACCACAGTCTTTTGTACCTCTTTTGTTTCTATTCTAGTGAGTAGTTTTTGTTTCCGCTGTACTTTCTTTACCTGCAGTTCTTGTTATATGATAAATGTTGTTCTACTGTTGTGGCGGTATCTACTGTAGTAGTTTCTTTCCTTACTGCTGTACTTCCTTACTGTTAGTTATATTCATGCTGAATGTGGTTTATTTTACTGCTCTTTTGGTTACTTCCTCGTTGGATGACTAGGTCTTGGGATTAGTCGAGTCGGTCCGCTTCTCGTGTCTCGTAGGGACTCGGGAACCGGGTCGTTACAGTATTGCCAGCTGGTGGGGAAGCTACTTTACTTAACTATTACTAGGCCAGATATTTGCTTTGCAATAGGGAAGTTGAGTCAATTTATGAAGAGGCCTACTAGACAGCACTGAGATGCAGCCATGATGGTGCTCAGGCACTTGAAGTGAGCACCAGGACAGGGTCTTCTCTTCACTAGGGGGACATCTATGACCTTAGTTGGATACTCTGACGTAGACTATGTAGGCAGTCATGATGACAGAAAGTCTACCACAGGGTTCTGTACATATGTTGCAGGGAATCCAGTTACTTGGAAGAGCAAGAAACAGACTGCAGTGTCCGGATCCAGTGCGGAGTCTGAGTATCGTGCTATGGCTTAGACATCGGCAGAGTTGATGTGGATAAGATCCTTGCTGAGTGATCTACATGTACAGATTGATGGGCTTATGGAGCTACGATGTGATAATAGGGCTGCCACTTATATTGCTAACAATCCCATATTTCATTAACACACCAAACATGTGGAGGTAGATTGCCATTACACCAGAGATTTGATTCAGAAGGAGCTTATCTTCACCTTCCCGGTTACTTCAGAGGCTCAGATTGCTGATATCTTTACCAAACCTCTGGCTATATCTGTCTTTGATACATGTGTGTCCAAGCTAAGCATGATTGATATCTATGCTCCAGCTTGAGGGGAAGTGTTACAGAGTTTAACTATTTATTTGTTCTATTGGTGTTATGTGGTGCTATGTATTTTTTGTTTTCTCCATAGAGTTTTATGGTACTTTGCACCCACCTCTCTCTATATATAAAGAGAGGTAGGGTTAGAGAATAAAGTGAGTTGTTCATTTGTGCCAACTTAAATCTTTCCCTTTTTATGCATGGACTTTTGACATGCTTACTCATACATTATTAGAATGACCATTCTGACTACAAGGATCACGATCAGCTTAGCAATGTTAATTTTGATCATCTTTAAAGCTAAAAGGAGTAATCAAGCATTATATGATGGTTGTGTAGATTTTCCCTACCAGGAGGGGGTGACGTAATAAAATGCGGAATAGAATATAAACAATCTCACAAAAAATTCAATCACATAATGTGCACAATTATTTTTAGGTGGAAACCCAAACCGAGTGAAAACCACCACCTAACCCTCTCGAGTTAGGATTTTCCGATCAACCAAGTTAATCAAATCCACTAAACGAATCACTTAAACGAGGGTGATTCAACCTCAATTACAACCACGCTACAAGTGCGAGGGTAGCGTTCTTCAACCCCTTCTCTTCACGCGAAGGATTTTATCCCACAAAGGAGACGGGAATTTGCAAAGAAAATACCCAACCAAATAACAAAGTAAAATAACAAATATAGTCCTATAGAGCCAACAAAGATTTAAACCTAGCTTCTATAGGAATTAGGAAACTCCCCTTTGCAAGGAGTGCGTCGAGTCGATGACGCGGGTGCGTGAGCCACGCGACGGCGCAACGTCACTCTCGTGAACTACGGCAGGAGAGCGGGTGCGCAAAGGCTTGATGCTCTTAAGATGTAGAACTTGAGCTTGGAGAGCAAGAGCCTCTCTAAGACACAAAAGAGTAGAAAGTATGTTGCTTGGGTGTGTCTTATGTATCTAGGTGTGTGTTTATGTGCAAGAGGTTCCTCTCTATTTATAGAGGCCTTAGGAAAGCTTTGGAAGGCTTTGGAAATCTTCCATAGCCGTTGGGTGCAAAGTCCAAGAGAATCAAGCCAAAATCAAGAACAATGATTGCACTGACAGGGTTATCAGACGTCTGATCCTGGCATCAGACGTCTGGAAGATCACTTTAAGACGTCTGGGAACAAAGTCAGACGTCTAATTTTAGGCGAGTTTCTTCCTGACTTTAATCAAATCTAAACAGGGTTCTAGTGCAAGTCCATCAGACGACATACAGGACGTCTGGTGATGGTCGTTGTGTTGACAACCGGGTTTTATTGTTATAGCATCGTAGTATAGCCAGTTGTTGCCATCATTTCAAATATATAAATTTTTTACTCGGAAAAGAGTTCCCGAGGTCGAACTCAGGGAGCAAGTTGTATTCTAGAGATATACATGTTTCTTTTACAAAAATAAAGAAAGAGAGAGAAAGAATTTGTTGTCTTCTTTTCTCTTTGTTTCTCCTCGTCTCAGATCTTCTTCTTCTTTGTCTGCAGAGGTGATGTTCTTCTTCTGCAGTGGTGATGCTCTTCTTCTTCTTCCAGCTGTTCCTGCTCTTCCTTTTTCTTCTGTCTTTCTTCAGATCTTCTTCTTTCTTCTTTGTTCTTCTTCTTTCAGTTCTTCCCTTGTTCTTTTGTGTTCTCCTCTGCCTCGCCTTCTTCTGTTGTTCTTCAGATCTCCTTCTTTCTTCTTTTCTTTTTCCAGTCAGGACGTCGCCCCTCCTTCTTTCTTCTTTTCCCTTCAGGACGTCGTCTGATTTCCAAATCAGACGACTTAAACTGCTTGTTGCTACAGTGTCTCCCTCAGCTTCCTTCTTCTTCCGCGGTCCTTCTTCTTCACCTGTGCCTGCACACTTCAGAGCTTACGTCAGAGGACAAAACCTACTCTACCCTCTCCCCCCCCACGTCTCTCTCTCTCTGAAACCACTCTTGGGAAAGCTCTCCCAGAGCTGCCGGGTACGGGTCAGGTCCGGGTCCAGGCCCACCGGCGTGCGTGGTGGGCGAGGAGTGCAGGTCAGTCTAAGTCGGGTCGGGTCAGGTCCGCGGGGCGTGAGCGCGGACGAGACCGGGTAACCGGGCGGGTGAAGGGGACCTCACCCCGTGTGCTGAGGCAGTAAGGCTTATTCACAAAATCAATTTAAACGGTGAAAAGGTTGCGAGGCTTACCGATGTGGGACTAAACGGAGGCCTCTCCTCGCATGCGCCTGCTGGAAGACCGCGGCCTTGCTTCTGCAGCTGCGGCTTCGATTTGCATCGGTTGCTGGCTGGCTGCCTTCGCAGGACTCCCCGTAATCCGCAGCAGCTGGAGACCTGGAGTCCTCAAGCCTGGAGCGCGGGAGAAGCTGCTTCAATGTGCGTTAATGGCGGTCGAGCCTCAGAACCTGTCGGACACGAATATGGCCTCTCGGCCTGATCAAACTACTGGGGAACCTTCGCCGTGGCACGGCGAAGGTGTGGAGCTGTGCGGCAAGCCGCAAGGTGGTGTCTGGCGGCAGCCCTAGGTTGGACTGCAACCGGAGAAATGGGTTTGTTTGGGGGAGCGTTACGGAGGTGTGGAGTGGCAGTGGAGGGGTGGGGGGTGCTCAGTGTGATGAGGCGGAGGTTCGGTGAGGGTCGGCGAGGCGTGTGAGGCTGTGGAGCGATGGGGGCATCTCGCCGGAGGGTGGCCGAAGACGAAGGGGGTGACGATGGTCAGGGTCAGTCGAGGGCTTAATTGAACAAATTGAAACCGGGGAAAGAAAGAGGAGAGGAAGGGAAGTAGTTCTAGCTTACTTGCAGGGACGAAGGGGGAGCAGCAGGGCGACAGTCGTATCGACTGTCGCCGGAGAAGAAGATGCTCAGGGAAAGGGGCGGCGGCGAGCAGAGAGCCGTAGAGGCGCCAGCTGGGTGCGGCGTGGCGCGGGAAGAGCAGGGGAGGAAGTCTCTGCTGCTGGTATTGCGGCAGAGCGAAGAGGAGGAGGGGGAGGAACCGCCGGAGCTGGTGAGTGTCTGCCGGAGTGAGAAGAGAGGAAAGTTGGGGGTTTTCTCCGTCAGATCCGAGCTGCCCAGGTCGGTGGAGCGACGGGGGGTATTTATAGGGATCAAACAAGGAGGAAGGCGGAGGGAGACGACGTGTCTCCCTCGCCGGAGGATGGCCGGAGACGAAAACCCATACCGTCCGTGCGTTCGCACGGCCGGTATGGTGGGCTACAGTGACCAGGGGGTGTCCCTGCGACGGTTGACGACGCAGGGCACCCCCGGTTTACTTGCCAGGCTTTCCCCCTCACCCTGCGCGACGCCATGCTCCGCGCAAGGTCGCCGGAGCATGGTGCTGGCAGGTTTTGCAGGGGGGACCTGAATGCAAAGAACGAAGGAGAGTTAGGGGCCAAAATGCGACGGTTCAAAAGTTGAGGGCCAAAAAGTAAATATATGAGGACCAAAGTGTAAAGTCGGTCAAGGAGGTTTCTTCTTAGGCTCAAGTTTTTATACATGATTAATTAGGACCTAAGGAATCTGATGGTGAATTTCATTTCTATATTAAACCTTGTTTGACCAGTCAATTTATGCAAAAACCCAAATTAAGTTATTAATTGGGCATGGTTCTCAATGTAGGTCAAAATGAGTTCTGAAGGCCAAATTGAAGGTTCTAAACCCTAGAGATTATTTTTCTATGAATTTTAGAGGGTTTATTCTATTTTTACTTTGCCTCGAACCTCGTGAATTGAAGTGGGTTGTTTTAGAGTTACAGATTATCATTTAGTTTCTTGGAATTGCTGTAGCCCTTGCTAGATCATCTCATCCCACTTTTATTCTTATTAAGTTGCTTTGACCTATGTTTGGGCCCTGAATTACCCTGTATGCAGATTATACTGGTAAAATTGCATTTTTACCCCTTATGACTTATTTTCTTCTTAAACTCAGAATTCTCTGAGTTAAGCCTTTCCTTGAGATATGTAGGAGCTTTTATCCTTTGTATTAGGTCAAAATGAGCTAGTTATGGCTCATGATGAGATTCTCATCATCTGGCACTATGTCTGGACGTCTGGAAACCTACTTTTTCTACGAGAATGGATTTCCAAGAGTTGCAACTGCTAGAAAATCTCTGAGAAGAGATTTTGGGTCAGCCGAGGCAAAACGGTCATTTATCAGACGTCTGGAAAGGCTTAAGGACGTCTGATAAGGCTCTAACGGTTATATCCTTCAGTGTTTACTAAGCGAGCCAACGGTCCACTAATTGGACGTCTTGCAAAGTCATCAGACGTCTTCTAAAACATCTAGACAGAGGTCTGGACGTCTGATTTCATCAGACAGGGCTAACAAGTCCGGCCTAAATGTTATCAGACGTCTAAATCAACAGTCAGACATCTTAGGACACATTATCAGACATCTGATTTTGGAATTAGACATCTGAAAAGGTTGTTTGAACCCTATATTGGTTTTCTAAGTTTTCTACAGAAAACCTAAGTATCCTAAGGTTGTGCTGGTGTTCCTAGGACTACTGTTAGGGTACTTTGAGGCTCTTTAACATGATGTTCTAAGGAGCAAAAAGAGCAAGGAAATAAAGACAAAAGTACATAAAAGAAATAAATAAAATTCTATCATATTCTTCTTGTCCTTCCATCTTCAATCTATCGCTCCTCGTGAATCTCCTCTGTTCTCCATCAAGTTCCGCCAATCCATCCTGGATGCGAGCTCGAACTCTGTCTAATCACGTCTCCATTTGCAATTTGCCTGAAATCTAAGACTCCAAGTGCAAATGTTAAATGACACATGTTTTGTTATCATCAAAACAAACGATCGTGGTGCTCTAGCACCAACAATCTCCCCTTTTTTGATGATGACAAAATCATAAATAATAATGCAAAAAAAATCCGTATGTCTATTTTAGGATGAAATTAGCATCCGTATGTCTATAGAAGTTGCATGGGAGTTATCCTCTGAGCTTCCCGTCTCTAGCCGTTCCCAATTCCTCTTTTCCCTCTTCTTTTGCAAAACCTTCGCATGCTACAATAGGCGCTCTGATCGGCCATCGAGGCTGATTGGAGCCCCCCCACTCCCATCGGACCTCCCCCTTCCCATCGGACCCCTCCTACAACTTCAACCACAACATGCAAAGATCCTTGCAACCTATAGCGGCTAAACACAGTGGACGAGGCGGTGGTGGCTGTGGAGCTCGTCGTGGTGGTTGTGCTCCTCCGATCGTCGCATGCGGTGGCTGGAGGGTTCTCCACTTGGTGGTGCTAATCAACGGCGGCGGCTCCAGCTACATTCGGCCCTTGCGCAGACGGCGGCCTAAGCGGCAACGGTGATTGGCGTTGTCGCATTTGGCGTGTTGAAATTTTTTGCGTGTTTTTGGCATGTTAAATGTTGATTTGGTCCATTCTTTTTCTTTGTGTTGTTTTGTTTCTTAGGGACCACATGTGACCTCGAGCCTTTACGATCGAGTTTCCAATCATTTTCGACCTTTTAGTCAATTTATACGATTAACTTGTTGGCACGATCTTCGAGATTTATCTCGTTGTCATCTTGCCATACTTACAAGCGTAGGGTCACTCTCCTTCGGGAGGTCCGATTCCCATTTTGGTGGTACATTTTTTTTTCGTTTTCCTTTATTTCTTATCTTATTTTTTATATTTTGTGTTCCTCATTTCTATAAGACATATTTTCCCTTTCGTGAGTGAGGGTATTATATCTTCCTTTCCATCCGCTTGTAACGAATTCTTCCCCTTTAATGGAAACATCGAAGGAAAAAAAAAAAAGAGTTACCATAGATGTGGTGTTTATTTTTTTTTCTTTTTCTTTTTCATTTTTTCTCCCATATTCTTTCTCTTGATGTTCCCCGCTCTTTCCTTTATCTTCTTTTTTTTTATTTTACTTTTCTTGCATACTATTTAACACATACGTCTGTTTCGAATTTTATTTTTGTCATCGACCTCCTTGTCTATATTCTTTCATTAAATATCAATATTGAGTTTGTTTTTATAATAAATAAAATAATATATATGTAAAATTCGGTAATATAAATTCAATCTAAGACATCAATTCAAAATCGAAATACATCGAGCAATATATTTTTTACAACATACGATGTAGTTTTATTTTCGATCGATTTTTTTTTTCTACTAATCAAAAATTAAAATATATCGAATAATATATTTTGTAAGATATGATACGTTCATGTTCTATTAATAAAAAAATTAAGATGCATCCATTTAAATTTATATCAAATTTTTATATAATTAAATTTTTTATCTTTATAGTAATTGTCTTTTGTATGTTTGACGTGAACGTGCGTGAAGATGGATCTTGTCACCAAAATCGGCGGCTATAATACGAAGGGGATATGTAGGTTTGGCTTGCATATCCGTACAGGCACCACTCTTCCGTGGTTGGAGGTTTGCTCTCCCGTTCCCGTAGCTTTCAAGTTCTGGGGAAAGCAGCCCTTCCTGGTCCCATTTCCCCTTCAACTGCGAACTGGAGTACAATGTTGGGAGTTTTTTATTAATTTAATTTGAGGCAAGAGTACGGTATTGGGCTTTGAACTATATTCACGGAGTAGGAGATAGGACGTGAACATCTTAATGACAGAAACTTTCAATTGATGGCAAATAGACCGATACCCAACTTGGAGTGGTAGTTAAGGCATCTTCCAGGGACACCGAACTTGTTCATAGTTATATAGTTTTTAAATGTATACCGAAAAATAAGACCTATACCCAACTTTAAGGATATACTGGAAAATTGGGATATTATTATCGATGTCAAATGTAAAAAATATATATAATATAAATTATTAAATTATCTAATATGCACGGTTTTTCTATTTTAATAATTAGAATAGTAGCCTATCTTAAATAATTTATTCTTATAAATTAAAAGAAGGTCTCTCCTTCGAATTGATTTAATATTACGATGTTGAGCATATCTCTTTTTCGGGTTTGGATCGTAATAAATTACATTTGAACTATGAATCAATTGAAAATTTGAAAATTGAATATTATTCAGTGGTAATTACTGAACAATAAATGTATTCATGTATATCCCTTCTAGGTCTCGTTAGGTCGTGGGAAAAAACCTTAGGTAACGTCACCAAAGGGATTTATCCCTTACGGGATGGGGGGAAGGGGAGGCTGACACGTGTACTGAGGGAATCCCAAATCTAATGGCAACGAATGGGACATACAATATAAAGAGGGACCATCGTAATGCAAATAATGGCTTGTCTCTACGTTTCCTAAAACATAGATTTGTAATAAAAATGTCTGGACTTACACACACCATCAAACATCCTAATTTGTTCAAATTTACAAGAAAAAGTATAAAAAATGCACATTTTTATAACACCATTAGGTTTAGTTTGAGGTGGGATTAACCTCTTTTTTTAAAGGTTAACCCTTGTTTATTAAAGAGGATAATCCAATCCTTCTTTACATTGTTAACACGTGTTATTCCAACTTGGATTTGAAGGGTAGTTGGCTTAACCTTCGTTTCAACCCTTGTTCTCTCTCTCCTTGAAGCATTACCTCTCGTCCGACATATTTCCCGAGTTGTCCTTTTCGCCCTCTTTACTCCCGCGATGGCACGGCACTTCTCGACCTATAATATTTGTATGCTTGCATTTCATATCTAATTTCATATTTCATTCTCTTGTTAATTTAGGTTGCTATTTATTTTTTGCAAGTTGCATCAAATACAATTCCAAATTTCAACTATCATTCAAAACGAGATCATTGTATTTTAGGCCTTCATAAAAGCATATGATGGAACCATTTCCAAGTAGTTTTTTGAATTTGAACATTTTAAAAATCAAGTTGACACATGAAATTGTCACTTGGTACTTTATTTTATTTTCTTCATACATTTTCTACTCTCTTCATATTCGTAACACAAATTTTTTTGCCTTTTCTTTGTCATGTGGAGGTGTTCTCCTCTCATGATTTTTAGGTGAGGAAGAAATTTGTGTTTCAACTGAATTGTACTTGGATGAACAGACTTATCGTCGTTGTTGCCCATGTTATTCCGTTGATAAGGATTAAGGTGTATACATTTCATTCTCCTCCAATTCTTAGCCCCAAATGTAGTATAAGATTTCAATTAGCTTTTAAACTTGTATGCATCTACTTTGTAAGAATACGTGAGTGTTTTCTTGCTGCATTGCATCAGTAATGCAATTTTTTAACATAAAAAAGATGGAATGAAAGTCCCCTATGGAATTCATAATATAATGAAGAGTTTGGTTATGTTATTTTCTTTAGGAAATCTAATAAAGAAGGGATTTTGCTCAAAATTTCAATTGGATAATCTATGTGAATTTTGTGACATTTACATGTTGCTTGTCCATTACTGTGTTTGTTAATTGATGTAAGGAGTTTGAGAATGTGCTAAATAACACGTTGGCCTTGTGTAGAAGTTGGATAACGATGTTAGTAAAATCTAACTTCTATAACATAGTTGGTCAATGTTAAACGGATAAGAGGCATGTTGAAAAATGATAAAACATAGTTGCAGGTTACTATCATTCTAACAACTGCATCTCTTTATTCCTATTGCAACTTTATTTAATAGGATTCTTACAGATATTTCTTCAAAATATCTCTAACATAAAATAATATAAATTAAAAAAAAAACAACCCTAACTAACTTTCATATCTTATAAGGGTAAAAAAATTTATTATCAACTTATCCCTATCTCAACCCTGACCCACAAATAAATACTCTCACTTTTACATCAAAGGCTAACCCATGTTCCTAATTCTCATTCAATAAAAACAAGTAAGAATTAACTCCTATTATAATTTTATTAACCCAAATTAACTAACCCAGATCGCAAACTTAACCCTTAGAGCCTTCTGCCAACCAACAACCTGGATATGCCGACGACCACCATTCTTATCAAATTGTTTTTCCACGTTTAAGGATGAGGCTTGGTGGGGGAAAGTGGGGAGAGGGGGCTGACGCGCGTATAACCCTACTTTCGTTATAGGTATAGATGGAAGAAATAAGATATATATGTAGCCATATAAATAAGTAGCTTGTGATGATGAGATCCTTGATAGGGTTGCATATGTGAAATTTCCAACTTGTATTTAATCAACATACGAATGTTGGTACTGAAGACACAGGTATAAGCCAATGTCTTTTTTTTGTTGGACCAAATCCAAAAGATACTAATTTCATTCATAGAGACAGCCATAGACCACAGTTGCATGTAAAGAACATCACGTAAGTTTCAACGAAAATCAGACTAGAAAGAAAATATCCTATCCCTATCAAGAGTTTCATATCGAGAAACAAACCTCAAAATGTTAAGGTGTGTAGTGTAGTGTTAAATCTGTAGAATGTAATATCATTACAAGGGTGTTTTGGGAAGTATTTGTAACAAATTGTAACAAAATCTGTTACATTAGAGGCTATAAATATCAGTAAGAGATATTAACTAGAGAGCTAACACAACTTCTCTTTTCACTCATGTGTTTTCTGTCATTGTCAAATACAACAGACATCTAACAAAAAACAAGAAGAAAAAAATTGCTTAGTAGCATACAAAAGTAGAAGAAGTACTCCAAAAGCTAGTCCATAGAAGGAGGGAGTAGCAGCTACATTAGACAAGTCTTCAACAAGGTCCTCACTCCTTTCAGAGGAAGAGACTTGCCACCATATGAGAAAGGCTTGCAAAAGGGATATTCAAAGAGGCAAAGCATAGTAAGTATATTTTACATAGAAGATAGGATTCCACATGTATGATATTGTTACCATGAATGAAGTCTAAATAGTAGAGTATTGCCTTTTTAGCTATCTTAAGGGGACTACTTGCAAGTCTCCTAAAAATATGATTACAGCACTTTTTCTATGCAAAGAGGGCATTTTCAACAAAGTTTTCGTTATTTGTTGCAAAGGAACGAGTTGGAAAGATAAAATGATTAGGACCACGCAAATGTAAATTCTAATCTTAGTTGAACCAAAAAAGATTTAATGTGGCCAAAGTGAAGGAGCATTCATTTGTTAGATGCTAACAAAGTTCATATCTATTAGAAATGGATATGCCTCTTTTGTAGAATTTCTTGAATGGGTAATTTATTGTGAGCAATCAACCACAAGAAAAAAGATAGCTCCAATGGGAAATATTTAGGCCAAATTAAGGGGTTCAAGGAATCCTCAAAGCACCATCAATCAAAAGGAGATAAGTGTCTTGAACCCAACCTTTTTCGAAATTAAGAAAACTAAGGCTAACTCAATGTTCTTCATTAGAAGTGTGAATTGAATTTTAGAAATGGTTTAGCAATACTTCTCATTATCAAGCAAGGCACCTGCTCTATTTGAAAGGGCCTTTTTCCAATTGAATTTTTGAAGTACCATGGACTTCTTGTTGCTCAAATGCTAAAAAAGCCTTAGACATAGAGAAGCAAGAGTTGGGTTCCCATTTATGCAATCTTTCCAAAGGTAAGTATTCTTACCATTCCCAACCTTATTGACCCTAGTTTTCCCTAAAGAGGTTGGTGTTATTTGTTATACTTGCCAACAATGGGAAGGTCACCAAGAAGGAAGAGAGATAGAGAGGAATTGGTTCGCCTTCAAAATATCTTCCCTTCTGATTTTTGCAAGGAGTGGTTTATTGTTTACGATCCTAAGTAAGGTTTTAATAAGAAGTGATTTGTTGAAGCTTTCCATGTTAATGATACCTCTATCCTCTTTTTTTTTTGGATGACAAGTTTGCCTCCAATTAACCAAATGAATCCTCTTCTAATCAATATTACCTCATCACAAGAAAGTTTTCTTATGGTCAGGGAACATGGCAATATTTATCGGGACATCGGATTGAAGATCCAACCGTACGGGTCTAATCAAGGCGACGATCGAAGTTCAACGACTCCAAGATCGCCTCGATCGGATATTTGTAATATCAGATGCAGGCCGATAAAGATCAGAAGATAAGGGCCAAGGTGGTGTTAAATCCGTACATCAGATGACAAATCCAACTGCACGGATAGATTTGGATCGACGACCACAGCCTAACAGCGCAAAAATCGCTCCAATCTAACAACCATGGCATCTCCTACAAGCAATAGAAGATGGACAGCCAGGATGGCACCACATGGTGCCATCCAAGCCACCCACGGTCACTGCAACCTCCTCCTTCATCAACATCAACTCAATCTCCACCGTTGGACCATCATCCAATGGTGGAGATCGTCTACGGATAAAATCAAGAGCTCGAGTATCTGCGCTCACAGCGCGGTGGTTAAATGCCTTATCTCAACGTCGAGGTTGCGTGTTCAAAGCGCGATGCGCCTCAAATCGAAGCGACGAGTGGGTGCAGGTGAAATTCACATATTGGATCATAATTAAGTTGCTTCGGCAGTGGCTACGTGCGACATGGATGAGCGTAGATGTGCACGCGCGATCTGATGCAACTTCTCATGCGCAATCTGACGCAGGCACTAAGGACACGGTAAGATGAAGAGGCTTGAGCGCTTCTCAGTCGTCTGATCTCTCGATCAAACAGTTGAGATCGTGTGCATGATGAAGAAGAGTTCAGCGGCTGAAGGTAGAGAGGTGGGGGTGCGTGCATGCTTCAATGACGTGGGTCTTTAGTGATATTTATATCCATTACTAAAGACTCCAACAATTAATGTGTAAAGCCTTACAAGGCCTTTTTGCCCCAACTTTTACACCTATAAAAGGGCACCCTACCACTAATTTTCTTCATCCCTTTCTCTCTTCTCTCATCCCTTCAAAGCTTTACGAGCTTGTCTCAAACCTAGGATGCTCTATTAGAGTTAAAAAGATAATTTTTTCATCTTCTCACCCCCGTTCATGGAGCATCCTGCGGTTGTCCTCTCACCGCCATTCGGGAAACGGATCCTGCTGCGACATCGCTCTATTCCGTCCTCCGTCTTCGTTCTCCCTCTTCCAGCGTCTCACCACCTTCGTCCGGGTGCTTCGTCAACGCGGCTCGTCCCCCAAGCAGCCGTTGAGGAGGATAATTTCTCTCCCTCTTCTCTTTATCGCTTTCTAAATTAGATTTCCTGCTTTCTAGTATATCAGGTAGTTGTAATGAACATGAATTTGTGGCTATGAAATATTTGTTCATTCTCTCCCTATTTTCTCTTTATTTGTATTATTCTTTTTCTATTTTCTATTAATTATTCTTTGAGTAGATAACTAACGTAGATTTAATCAACCAGCTAATCTACTTTGTGACAACAAATGTAAACGCAGTTTTTGATCAAACGTATAACTCCCCATTTTCAACCCGGGACTCACCTTGAGTTTCGGTTAAATTATCTGTTTGACTGATTTGTACACGACTACAATGACAGGGTTGTCAAAACTCAAATTCTTAGTGTAAAAATCACGTTCAACATTTTGGCGTCGTTGTCAGGGAGGCAACGCTCTTTGATTTCCCACGTTTTCTACCTTACCTAACTTTTATCTCACTTTCTCTTCAATCTTGTTGTGATTGCAGGTACTTTTCCAAGGCGGGCCAAAGCAGTTAGATTGGATAAAAGTGTGGATGAAGGTTCTGTAAGTATCCCTACCTCCCACCCACTAGTTTTCATTCATCACCTAATAACACAAACTCTAATTGACCTAGGAGCTCTCATAAACCCTAGGCTTAGTTTGGCTATTTGGTTGTCACTTACACCCACCTTACCCTCCACTTATAAAAAAAATAATCTAAAAAATTCCACAGAGGTACACAATCTCTTCTGATTTTTCATACTCAACCGGTAACCCAATCTTTGGAACTAGTACACCCATCAACACATAATTGAGTCGAAATCAAATTAGGTAATCACTTGTGTGCCTAATTCAGTGGTACATCAGGCCAATTGTTTAAGTTGTTTGGGCTGCACCACTTCATCTAAAAAAAACTCATTAAGTAGTTGCCTTTTAGGGTTCAACTTTTAGGAATTAACTAGGCACTCCACATTCTTTTAAGTTTTAAAGGAAGACATCTTCACCTGTGCTTTTAAAACCTGGTGTGCCAACTGAACTTCATTGAATACACCTAAAGTTAAATCCTAAAAGCTACTAAGCAAGATTTAAACCCTAAAATTCACCTCATCCAAAAATAATCTTGCTTGAAAATCATTAGTTATGCAAACACACACATTGAAACTGATCTTTAAGGGCACAATCCAGATAAAGAACCCATCACATTCCCAAGCACATTCAAACCTAAGCTAATTAAAATAGAGTAAATGTTGGCCTTAAGGATTAAACTAGCTCTTCGAAGGCCAGATTAAGATTATCTTCGATTAATCTGCTTCTATCATTCAATCTGATGTCGAGCTAAAGGAGCAGAGTCAAACGACCGCAGTTAGGGGGTATCAAAAGAACCTGAGGCAAAAGCCAAGGGAAGAACCTTCTCCCAAACCCCTCCCTCTAACTGGTTGGATTGACCAGAAAAAAGTAGATCAAATCATTCTTTTCATCTCAAGACAAGTTCTGGGAGTCTGTAGATCTTTAGGCTACCCTACCTAAGGATAAGTTTGATTGTTTGTACTGCAGGGCACCTTCCTTCCTCCCACTTTTCCATGGATCCTTCCATATCCTACTTGCATTTCCACTTTTACCCTCCTGACACATCTTATTCCCAAGATAATTATTATCCCAACCAGACTTATTCTCACACATTTACTAGTTGGGATAATCCTAATTGAGGATATAGTTCCGGACCTCTGTGTTTAGGGTCTAACCCTGAACACCCTGATATTGATTTTCATCCTTCTCCGAGCTACATCGATTATAGATCACTGCCCTCCTATGGATAACCTAATACGATCTATAATCAAGAAGGATATGCTAATCCTTACCCTCCCCCAGATTACACTGCATATGAGTCACCACCCATTTATGAACAATTAGAAATAACCTATTATCAGGTAGGGTACCAAGAACCTCAATTCCTTGACTCCCCTGGATTGAACCCAAACCCACCCAACCCTGAACCAAACCATTTGGTTCAGGTGAACCAAGTCCAAGATAGGGTGTTGGCTAACTTAAGGAATACCATACAATATTTAGAAGCTTAGCCAACAAAATTGGAGCCTCTGATTCAAATGATTGACGATCTTAACAAGTATGTGTCTGATTGGCTCCAAGATGTTAAGGATAAGGACTCGGGTGAGTTTTTATTTGGGAAGTTGTCGAAATTGAGGATGAAATTTGTGGTTGCTTTAGTTCAATCTTGGGATGATTCCCAGGATGAACCCCCTTCAGGAGAGCCAATGTCAGAATCCACTCAAGCACCTGTAGGGGGGACACATTTTACAAGACTAGGGTTGACCAGGTTGGTCTAGAGCAATCAATTGAGGATTAATTGATTTCTTCACCCGAGATCCCTAAGCTGGGGTATAAGGAAAAGTATGTCTCCATAGACCAGTCAATGATAGATGATTGTGAGAGATATGTAAATGTTAATCCAAAATTCTTTGATTCTGAGGGTGAAGAATCATTATGTGAAGTCTCACCTGAGTTTGAGAGAATGATTTCAGTGAGATGACTGAGCCTGAGGAATTCGATGAATCATTTGATGGCCTTATAATTGATGAATTTGACCCTATTGGGGCTAGCATGATGGATTCAGATCCTGATTTCATAAAGGATTCAATTCAAAGCCTCATTCCTCAATCACACCCCATTGAGTATATTGATGATTTTGATTTTGAGATCACTAGATCCAAGTCAATTCTAATTCAACCACAAATCTTATACTTGGAAATTTTAGATGGGATAATTAACATGCAGGAGGTCCCGAAAATTATGATTATGGAGGATAGGAGCTAGGAAATAAAGATTTGGAAAGTCAATTCCAGGGGAAGTAGAAATTTGAGTCTAAGGGTTCCCATAGACCTGAAACCACCAACCTTCTACCAGGACCCTTATGACATTTTTTATTCTAAGGATGTGCAACCCAAGCACAAATTCATTGATTATCTTTTTAATCTCGATTTTCCTATTGTCCGACTTTTTGGACTTGGGTTGCATCCTCACAAACCGCAGGCCCGACCCTACTTGCATACCGATCTCCAATTTTGGGTAATTTTCATCCAAAAGCTTAGATACACTCGACCTTGGGACATGGGTCTACACCACAATCTCGTCCACATCTGTGGACATCTCTTTACGAGTCAAATAATCGATCTTATTCTGATTCTGACCTACATCTGTGAATTCTTTATTCCTCTTTGTTTGTATAGTGTGCCTAGCTGAAGACACTAAATTCAGCACTTATATAGTCTCTTTTCATCTAGGAGTTGACTAGGTAATCACGAAATTCAGGTGCTTTCTACTCTACTCCACTTTGTTTCATTTTTTTTAAGACAATCAGGACATTGCATTAGATAGGCATGGGGGGGTGGATATCATTCTCTGAATCATTTTGTTAGCTCTGTAGATTCTTTTTATTTTCTGGAAAAAAATTGAATTAGGAAAAGAGAGCTTGGGCATCAGAATTTTTCAACTTTAGGAAATAATATGATAGGACCTGAACACTTAGACCCTCCAGATCTTCGGGCTCAATCAGTTCGAGTGTTTACTAAAATGTGGACTAGCTCTCGAGTCCTCGCCATTCGTAAATTTATTTCTAATTGGTTAAATAAGTTGGGGTGATAACTACATGACTAATCAACCCAACCCCTTACTTGGGGGGACTCTAAGTCTAAGCATCTACGCACTCTTTACACTGACTCACTGTTTAGAGGTTTTAACAAAAATTGGGTAGCTAATGAACCTTCTAGGGTGGTATGGCTGGCAAGTTGTCAGTGGTAACAGCTCATCAGTCGGTTGTCTAGAGCCTAGCCACATGATCATTCTCTTCCTACTGCCTTTAAGTAAATCTTAGATCAGCGAAGCCACCTACTTAGAAAAAAAAGAAAAAAAAAAGAAAAATATTCAAAAAAAGAAAAGAAAAAGAAATAGAAAAGAATAAATAAGCCACACTTCACCGCACGAGTATGGCTAGCAAGTTGTCGATGGTAACATTTTGAACGCGATTTCTATGGTAAGAATTTCAGTTTTGAAAACCTTGTCGTTATAGGCGCGTAAAAATCCGTCAAACAGATAATTTAACCAAAACTCAAGGTGAGTCTCGAGTCGAACACAGAGAGGCGTACGTTTGATCAAAAATCGTGTTTATATTTGTTGTCATGAAGTAGATTAGCAGGTTTAATTAAATATACGCTAGCTATCTACTTAAAGAACAATTAATAGAAAAGAGAAAAAGAATAATACAAATAAAGAGAAAATAAGGAGAGAATCAACAAATATTTCATAGCCACAGATTCATGTTCATCACAACTACTTGCTATACTAGAAAGTGAGAAACCTAATCTAGAAAGAGTTAAGGAGAAGAGGGAGAGAAATTATCTTCCTCGACGGCTGCTAGGAGGATGAGCCGCGTTAACGGAGCACCCAAATGAAGGTGGTGAGATGCTGGACCAGGAAGAACGAAGATGGAGGACAGAGGATGAAATAGAGTAACGTCGCAGCAGGATCTGCTTCCCGAATGGAGGTGAGAGGACAACCGCGGGATGCACCACGAACGGGGGTGAGAAGATGGAAAAACTATCCTTTTAACTTTAATGGAGCATTCCAGGTTTGGGACAAGCTCATAGAGCTTTGGGGGGGTGAGAGAAGAGAGAAAGGGATGAAGAAAAAGAGTGGTAGGGGAGCCCTTTTATAGGTGCAAAAGTTGGGGGCAAAAATGTCTTTTAAGCCTTTACACATTAATTATTGGAGTCTTTAGTGACAGATATAAACATCACTAAAGACCCACATCGTTGAAGCACACACGCACCCCCGCCTCTCTACCTTCAGCCGCTGAATGCTTCTTCATCGCGCACACGATCTCAGCCGTGCGATCGAGAGATCGGACGACTGAGAAGCGCTCAAGCCTCTTCATCTTACCACACCCTCAGCACTCGCGTCAAATCGCACATGAGAATCTGCGTCAGATCGCACGTGCACATCCGCACTCATCTGTGTCGCCACGTAGCCACTGCCAATGTCTCTTGATCGCGATCCAACGGACAAATTTTACCCGTGCCCACTTGTCACTTCAATTTGAGGCACGCCGCGGCTCGAACGCGCAACCTCGGCATTGAGATAGGGTGCTCAAGCACCGCGCTCCGAGCACGAATGGTCAAGCTCTTGATTTTATTCGCAGACGATCTCCACCGTTGGATGATGATCTAATGGTGGAGATTGAGCTAATGTTGATGAAGGAGGAGGCTGCGGTTCCAACGGTGGAGATTGAGTTGATGTTGATGAAGGAGGAGGCTGCGGTGACCATGGGTGGCTTGGATGGTGCCACGTGGCTCCATCTTGGCTGTCCATCTTCTATTGCTTGTAGGAGGTGCCATGGTTGTTGGATTTGAGTGATTTTCGCGGGATTGGGTTGCGATCGTCAATCTGAACCCATCCATGTGGTTGGATTTTTCATCTGAGGTACGAATTTAACACCACCTTGGCCTTTGTCCTCTGATCTTTCTTGGACTGTATCTGATGCTACGGAAATCCGATCAGGGCGATCTTGGAGTCATTGAACTTCAATTGTCTCCCTGATCAAATCCGTACGGTTGGATCTTCAATCTAAGGCGCCGATAATTATTGCCATGTTCCCTTACCACAAAAAGGAAGAATTACCCAAAAATTTATACAGTCTAACCTAAATTCATAATGATGCATGTTATGCAATATTTATAATGCATAATGCAATTATATGCCTAACACGCATAAATAAACAGTTTATATGACATAGATGTGTCTACATCAGCGACATAAAGAATCATTAATTTTCATATACAGTGCAGAAGATTAAAGGATGGCTATAATGTAATTGATGAATTTTTGTGGGGCTCCAACTTTTTGAAGCAAAAGGATGATAAAGCTCCAATCTACGAAATCAAAGGCTTTTGCAAAATCAATTCTCATAGCAATCGTCTTAGTATGAGAGGTGGACCAATGGTTAAGGATATCAAGAGTTATTCCAAAAGCATTGAAGGTTGGTCTATGTGGCAAAAGGCACTCTAGTTTGTTTGGAGGGAGGATTTTATTTAACTCTTTTGACAATTGGGAGCCACAGATTTCAGTTATCATCTTAAGAGAAGTGCTGATCAAGCTAATAGGTTGGAAATTCTGAATTTTATTGGTAGTGATAAGGGAAGAAAAATCCTTGATAAACTTAGCAAGCCAAAATTACGAAGGCACCTTAAATGGGCCCAACGAGCAACCCATAAAAGCCCTAGGACAAGTACAAGACTAGATAGGTAAATCCACCTAACAGACCTTAACCCATTTAACTCATGAAAGCAGGTGGGAAAAATGGACAAGCCCCCCGTAATTACTCGCCAATTTATAGCAAACCATATCCACCACCGACTTTGAGTCAATTTAGTCAAATGCTCAAACAGCTACCTTACACAATTGAGCACACAGCTAGCCCTCTAAACGATGCCCGTTATGAATTCCAACCAACGTGGCTAACTGACCTATGTGGCTCGCAATGGTCAATGACCAACAATCAAACTTCGACCCACAACATTTATGTAATACCCCCAAAAGTAGTCCTATATCGTAAACTCATGAAAGTGAGTGGCAGGATATAAGGATTGAAAATTACTACTTAACAAATTGGATTTAAATATTTTGGGTGGTTGGTTGTCTCCATTAGACCTGTACCCAATAAGTTGTCAAGGTTAATCTTTCATGATCATTACAAATAGTATCAAAGCTAAACTCCCATTAGCTAGCAAGTGAAAAGGGCTACCCTTGGGATAGCCAAAGAGTACACCATGAGGTGGAGCCACTACTACTAGTTCAATTACACAGATTTATGAAATCCTAACAAGGATGTCAGGATTTCAAGTGGGGGAGGTTCTAACACCCGTAAAAATAGTCTTATATCGTAAACTCATGAAAGTGACTGAGTTGTGGGATATAAGAACTGAGAATTACTGTTGAAATAAATGCATATAGGAAATAAATAAATTAAAACATATGCATTTCCAACATTTTCACATAGATCAAAAATATTAAATCAAGCAAGTTAAACATGATTTGGCATGATCCAAAATAAAATAAAGAATAGATAACATGTAATAACACAAATAAACAAAACGAAAAAAGGTTAGAGATTACTCCGATCGAAGCACCTACTAAGAACTTCCCTTAGAGAAAGTATCACCCTCCACAATACCAGTACATCGGGGTCTAACAAAATCCTCTTAGGATATGACCATCCACCTCCAAGATTCGACGCACTTCGATCTTAGACGTCCTCGAAAACCAACTTAGGGGAACAAAGTCGAGGTAATTTGGTTTCCAACTAAATTCCTAACTAATTTACCAATTTAATTGTTTGATCAACTAAAAACTTCTCGTTGATCTCTCAATCTTCTTATGCAAGATCGACAAAAGTGATTGAAGATTTTTTTACCAATCTCACATCGAACGAATGCACCAAGAAAGAGAGACAATGTAACGACCGGATTCCCTATTCCCTACGAGACACGAGAATCGAACCGAATCGACTAATCCTAAGACCCAGTCGTCCAACGAGAAAGTAACCAAAAGAGCAGTAAAATAAATCACATTCACCATGTATAACTAGCAATAACAAAATATAACAGTAAAGAAAAGAAATACTACAGTATACACTACCACAACAGTAGGGAATTAAACATGTACATAAACATGAAGCTTACAATGAAAAGAGTACAGGGGTAACAGAAACTACTCACAACAACAGCAATAAAAGTACAGCGGGTACTACAAGTAACACTACGGGGCTCTACTAGGCCCAGTGCCCTCTGCAGCCGCCGACTCTGGTTGCTCAACACCTGGTCCTGAAAAGGTAATAAAGGTGACACGTCAGCGAAACGCTGAGTAGAGTGGCAACTAAAAGCTAAGAAGCAGTAAGGTGGACGGTAGCTATTATATTTTTAATTTCTTTCTTTATATTTTTCCCATTTATTCACTATTGAATTATTTCTCAGATCTTTCTCTTGATCTTGAATGTTCCTCATGGGAATGATCTTGATTGCAGTCTTTTCCGAAAGTAGAAGTAACACGCGGTGCTCTCCTGGCCGGGAGAGTCCCCCGTGATGGTCCTACCCTCAGTCAACCACCCCAAGGTCGCTGACAGACGTAACGGTGACTACGGCACGTGCGATAAACGCATGGGTAGCTACCCCGTACTAGCACGCAGTCAGCCGTTTCCGTTAACGGGTGCGCCCAAAGCACAGCACAGAATCAGTATAGGGAAGAGCCCTCTTAGTAACTGGGGCCCAACCCCTCCACAGTAACTAAACAAGGGTCTTGCCCCTCCACAGTCCGCGCACCCTCGCCTGACTACACTGGTTTGCCTAGTGGGCCTAACAAGTCGGTGTAGGAGGGTTAGCAGAACCCCGGGGCCCGTGGGGTAGCTAGTGCCCTCCCCACACTAGTAGCTCTCTTCGGTACTATGCACACGAGGGCCAAAAGTCGGTACAAAGTGGCCAGACCTAACCCCGGGTCCCTGGGGCGGCTAGCTCCGCTCTGCACTAAATAGGGGGACAGTTGCTCTCCTTGGTACTCCGTACTCAAGGGTCAGCTCACTTCCCCATTTCTATTCCATTCACTTTCCAGGAGTTCTACTCCTAATTCCCCGTAGGGTTCATGCTCTTTTAACTCAGCCAATTTAGGTTTCACCATTCCAGCTTTATATCCATATAATCCATGTTCGAAACCGTAATTATTCATTCATAAACAGGCAGCTGTTAACCAATTTACAGGCAGTTATCGTTTCCTTCTACTTTTCCAACTGCAATGTTTATATATTCAACTAGTTTTCCAGTCTTAGGATTCATGCCATGCCCTAGGATCTATCATTCAATCTAGTTTTCCAGTCCTATGATTCATGCAATATCCTAAGATCTATCATTCAATCTAATTTTTCAGCCCTAGGGTTCATGCAATGCCCTAGACTCTATTAATTATTTCACAATTGCATAATTTTTTGATAAATAATTGAAAAGGCCACTCTACCCGCAAGATCGGGAGTATTGGGGGCGTGATCGGCAATCCCGCATGCCTCCGCAACCCCCAGAGCTGCAACGGAATGGGGTCCTAACACAAGGATCAACACAAGGGTTTACTCAGAACAATATACAATTATTGTAAACAGGTAAAGGAAATAAATCTAGGAAGAACGAAACTTGAAACGCGGAACACGGACCCTAAACGGGTCAAAAACGATGAGTCTGCCTAAAATCAGACGTCTAGAACTTCTTTCAGACGTCTTACAAGGAAGCTCAGGCCATACCTTGGTCTGCGCAGTCCTTCAGACGTCCAGGAGCCCGCTGGACCGTCTGGACCTAGTTTCCAGACGTCCGATTGTCACCCCGGACGTCTGGAGGCCCTCTCCGTCGTCTGATGCTCTACCCAAACGTCTGATCTGTGTGGGATGGCGAGCCCTCGCACCCTCCCGAACCAATCCTGCACACACACACGCCCGCTCTCATCACGAAGAGGTGCAGAAGAACTCGGCGGAACGGCTGCATGGCCGTACACGCGAAAGGAGAATATAATAAATATTGTACCTGTCAGACGTCTGGACCTTCCTCCAGGCATCTTCTGCGTCGTCTGGACTTAAGTCCAGACGTCTGATTCTGGGAAATTTTCCCAGAATCAGGACCCTTTTCGCTCTCCGCCCGCAACGCACGACCGTGCCGCGCCGCGTCCGCCTACTGCCTGTGCTGCAACAACTCCTCCGCGACACCCCACGCTCGCTGCTCTCCCGTCGGTCGGCTCTAGCTACCCCGGCAAGCTTGCTCCCTCGCAGTCGAGCTCCTTCTTCCTCTCACAATAGCTCCTCCCCACACACCCACAGCAGTCGCTGCTGCCACTCTTGCCCGCGCGCTCTCTCGCTGACAGGGAGAAGAAGAAGACGGCGGTGGAGTGAGGGTGAGGGAGAGGGGGGCGCTATTTGAAGGTAGCGCAGGGAGAGAGAAAAAGAGGAAGGCGACGTCTACAGGGAGGGAGAGGAAAGAGAAGAAGGAGGGCGGCGGGTTCAGTCTGCGAGAGCATGCACACAGACGCGAACCCGTACGCCGAAAAAATTTAATTCCAGACGTCTGGGACAATTCCCAGATGTCTTAAACGACTCTTGATGCCCTGGTCGTAATAATATAACAAACTCAAAGGAAGTTTCGTCCCCGAAACTTGCGCTAACTAGGGTGCGAGAAAGAACAATATATACATAACAAACTCAAAGAGGACCGAAGCCTGTCCGAAAAGACGTACCCGCGAAAAGCTCCGGGTACCGCTCCTGCATCGCCGCCTCAGGCTCCCAGGTAGCCTCCTCGTACCGCTGGCTCCTCCACAAGACCTTCACCAGGGGTACTTGCTTTCGTCTCAGACTGCGGACGGCTTTGTCCAAAATCTGCACTAGCCGCTCGGGATAGGTCAGGTCGTCGTCCACCTTGACACTCTCATGTCTCAGGACGTGACTGGGATCAGCGACGTACTTCCTGAGGTTGGACACGTGGAACACGTTGTGTACACCAGAAAGCTAAGGAGGGAGGGCAAGCCTGTAAGAAACGGGTCCAACCCGCTCCAGGACCTCAAAGGGCCCCACGAACCTCGACGCGAGCTTCCCTCTCACCCCAAACCGCTGCAGGCCCTTCATGGGCGAAACACGAAGGAAGACATGGTCCCCAACCTCAAACTACACCTCTCTGCGTTTCCGATCTGCGAGCTCTTCTGCCTACTCCTGACAGTGCGGAGTCACCTGTGAATCTGCTCGACTACCTCCTGACTCTGCCGAATCAGCCTGGGGCCAACCTCCCACTTGGTCCCCACCTTAACCCAACTCAAGGGTGCCGTACATCTCCGTCCGTACAGAACCTCGTAGGGTGCCATGCCGATGCTCGAGTGATAACTATTATTGTATGCAAACTCCGCCAGGGGCAAGTGCTCCTCCCAAGAGCCCCTCCAGTCTAGTACACAGGCACGCAAAAGGTCCTCAAGTGTCTGTATCGTGCGCTCAGACTGTCCGTCCATCTAGGGGTGGTAAGCTGTACCGAACCTCAACCGCGTCCCCAGGGCCTACTGAAACTCAGCCCAAAACTGGGACGTAAAGCGAGTATCCCGGTCGGATACGATCTCCCGCGGAACTCCATGTAGACATACCACGTCGCGGATATACCTCTCTGCAACTGTGTTGGTCCCAAGGTGACTCGAATCGGCAAGAAACGTGCCATCTTCTTCAATCTATCAACAATTACCCAGACTACGTCATGTCCTCGTTGGGTAACAGGTAAGCCAACCACCAAGTCCATGGTGATGCTCTCCCACTTCCAATCTGGCACTGGAAGTGGCTGTAGCGGCCCTGCAGGCCTCTGATGCTCGGCTTTCACCTGTTAGCACACTAAACACTGCTGCACGAATTCACCCACATCCTGCTTCATCCCCTCCACCAAAACTCGCGTCTCAAGTCATGGTACATCTTCATGTTTCCGGGATGTATGGTGAATCTGGAACCGTGTGCCTTAGTCAGGAGCTCTCTCAACAGCTCCTCGTCTCTGGGAACGCACAAACGTCCCCTCAGGCGCAGCACCTGGTCTGTGAAAGAGAAGTCCCCTGGGTCTCCTGACAGCACTCTGTCGCACAAGGACTGCAAGTACGGGTCAACCATCTATCCTGTGATGATGCGATCTATCAACTCTGGCCTCGTCTGTCTTGTCACAGTCACTGCCCCACAGTGCCCCCGTAACTCTAGGGGTCGCCAACTGCCCATCTCCTCCAAAAGGCTCCAACTCTGCACCTGTAAGCTGGCCAAGTGTGCGGGCGCCTTCCGGCTCAAGGCGTCAGCCACCAAGTTGGCCTTTCCCGGGTGGTAGGAAATGCTGCAGTCATAGTCATTCAGGAACTCCAACCAACGTCTCTGTCTCATGTTGAGCTCCTTCTGATCAAATAGGTATCTGCGGCTCTTGTGATCTATGAAAATCTCGAAGGTCTCACCGTATAAGTAGTACCTCCAGGTCTTCAGCTCGAAGACAACAGCTGCCAGCTCCAGGTCGTGGGTAGGATAGCTATGCTCATGGGGCTTCAGTTGCCATGAAACGTAAGCGACAACGTGACCCCTCTGCATGAGCACACCCCCTAACCCTTGCAAAGAGGCGTCCGTGTACACAACGAACCCACCACTACTGTCTGGGATGGTGAGCATGGGAGCCGAAGTCAGCCTCTCCTTCAGCTCCTGAAAACACGCCTCACAGGCGTCTGTCCAAGTGAAGGGCACGTCCTTCCGGGTCAACTGTGTCATAGGACGTGCAATCTGTGAAAAGCCCCTGATAAACCGCTTGTAGTTGCCTGCCAATCCCAAGAAACTACGAATCTCCGTAACCGTACACGGTCTCTCCCACCTGAGCCCTGCCTCAACCTTGGCTGGGTCCACCGCCAAGCCATCTCCAAAGATCACATGACCTAAGAAGGTCACCTCCCTCAACCAGAACTCGCACTTGCTGTATTTGGCGTACAGCCTACATCGTCTCAGTGTGTCTAGAACCATCCGCAAGTGCTGTCCGTGCTGCATCTGATCTCGAGAATAGATGAGCACATCATCAATAAATACCACCACAAACTGGTCCAAATACGATCTAAACACCCAGTTCATCAAGTCCATGAAGGCAGCGGGGGTTTGGTCAGCCCAAACGGCATGACCAGAAACTCGTAATGTCCGTACCGGGTGCGGAAAGCTGTCTTGGAGACGTTTGCCTCCTTGATCCTCAACTGATGGTATCCAGACCTCAAGTCGATCTTGGAAAATACCGTGGCACCTCGCAGCTGGCCAAACAAGTCATCGATCCTCTGCAGCGGATATCTATTCTTGATGGTGACCCTATTCAGATATCGGTAGTCCACACAAAGGCGTAGGGTGCCATCCTTCTTCTTTACAAACAGTACCGGGGCTCCCCAGGGAGACGCGCTGGGCCTCACAAAGCCCTTCTCCAAAAGATCCTGCAACTGGAACTTGAGCTCTCGCAACTCAAGGGGTGCCATCCTGTATGGTGTGGTGGAGATGGGGCTGGTCCCTGATACTAGTGAGATCTCGAACTCGATCTCGCGCTCGGGCCGTAGTCCTGGCAACTCATCTGGGAACACGTCGGGGTACTCTCTGACCACCGGGATACTTTGGAAGTCTGCCACAAGGCTGGGCTCTGCCACCACACAAGCTAGGAAGCCCTCACACCCCTGGCTCAAAAGTCTCGCCGCCCGAAGTGTAGAAATGCACCTGAAGCCTCCGTCCACTGGCTGCCCGTGGAAATCGAAAGAAGGCAACTCCGATATGGAGAAGATGATTTTCCTCTCAAAACAGTCCACCAAGGCGTGGTAAGCGGACAACCAGTCCATCCCCAGAATTACGCCAAAGTCCTTCATCTGTATCATAATTAGGTCAGCGGGAAGGCTATGTCCCCCAATACTGACCTCGCAACCCATGCATACCTCCTCAGCTGCAAACAACTGACCACTCGGACCTCTGATCACGAATGGATCCTCTAACAGCATATAATCCTGGCCCAAACTAACTACGAAACTGGCGGCGACAAACGAGTGCATAGCGCTGGAATCAAAAAGCGTGTAAACGAGTCTGTCGGAAACTGAAACCATACCTGCCACCACTAATCCCGAAGCTCTGGCATCCCTATGTGTCAGGGTGTTGATACGCCCCTCAGCCCTAGGTGCGGACGAAGCAGCCACACTCTACGTCGGACAGGTAGCTGCTGGCCGGTACCCTCCTCGTGACTGTTGTCCTCCTCCTCGCGCCTGAAAACCGCGGCCTCCCGCTCACCCTCCAGTGCTCGGTGCGGGAAGCATCTGCTGACCTCCTGCCCTAGACGGGCAGTCCCTCCTAATGTGGCCCGGCTGGCCACACTGGTAGCAGAGGGGAACTTGACTCCCACCCTCAGTGGGTCCCTGCTGTCGGCTGGGCGGGGGTCCGATGCTAGCAACTAGCCCCTGTCGAGGGCCCCCAAAGGCCACTAATGGCCCTGCAAAACGTGACGGCTCTCCTGCGAGCGCCTCGTGTCTCCTCTCTCGCCGGCCCTGTGAAAAGTCTGGCTGGTAGGGCCTCTTCCGCCTACTGTCAGTGTCTTGCGCGAACAGGTTGGTCTCCTCGTAGGTCATAGCTGCCTCCACCACCCTCGAGAACGTAGGTAGCTTCAGGGGTTTGACATACCCCCAAATAGCAGGTCAGAGCCCCTCGGTGAACCTCCAAAGGCGCTCCTCCTCAGTGGCTACTACTGTCGCTGCAAACTTAGACAGCTCCAGGAAACGCGTGCGGTACACACTCACGGTCATCGTCCCCTGGCGGAGAGTGTGGAACTCCCGCCACCTCTGGTCCTGCCACGTCTGGGGAAAGTACTGCTCGTAGAAGAAAGTGACGAACCGGTCCCAGGTCAGCTCGTCCCTCTCCTGTCCCCTGACCGCCCTCCACCACCTGTGTGCCGCACTCTCCAGCTGGTATGTGGCAAAGGCCATGCGGCACTCCACCGGGGGGTGAAGGGTGTCGAAAACCTTCTCGATCTACTCAAGCCAATCCTCTGCCTCAGTTGGGTCCTCATCCCCCTTGAAGGAGGGGGGCTTCAACTTCCAGAACTGCCCAAAAAGCTCGAATTGGCGCTGCAATGAAGATACTGGTGCACCTCCAGGCAAGGAAGCCTTGTGCACAGAAGTGTCGGAGGAAGGTGGGGGCGGTGGCGGCCCATCCCCTCCCCCGCGTCCAGCTCCACGTCCGTCACGTGGTCCCACACAGGACTCCCCCTCCGCAGCCCTAGGGAGAGGCGCTCGTGGCGGCAGGTGGAGCTCCTCTCGCACTATGTTCCATATCAGCTGGGCGAGGTCCTGGGCCTGAATGCCCGGGAGTAGTGGCTGGTCCGCTGAGACGTCAACTGCAACACGCCCACCTCGCCGACCTCGTCCTCGGCCGCACTCGCGGCTCACCTCGCCGACCTCATCCTCGGCCGCGCTCGCGGCTCGCCTCGCTAGTCCCTCGTCAAGGCATCTCCTGCATGGAGATGCGAAACAGAATGGAAACATGTCAATATAACGATATCTAACGAAGAAGTCTAAGAGCTTATGTCAAGAGAAATGTTGTGGTGGCTACTCTAGTTACAGACACGTGAATTGGTTATTTTCCAGCCAGTTGGTTCACTTCTCGGGATGACCTTGCTCTGATACCATCTTGTAATGACCCGATTCCCGAATCCCTACGAGACACGAGAATCGGACCGACTCGACTGATCCCAAGACCCAGTCGTCCAATGAGAAAGTAACCAAAAGAGCAGTAAAATAAACCACATTCACCATGTATATAACTAGTAGTAACAAAATACAGCAGTAAAGAAAAGAAATACTACAGTATACACCACCACAACAGTAGGGAATTAAACATGTACATAAACATGAAGCTTACAATGAAAAAAGTACAGGGGTAACAGAAACTACTCACAACAACAGCAAGAAAAGTACAGTGGGTACTACAAGTAACACAACTGGGCTCTACTAGGCCCAGCGCCCTCTGCAGCCGCAGACTCTGGCTGCTCAACACCTGGTCCTGAAAAGGTAACAAAGGTGACACGTCAGCGAAACGCTGAGTAGAGTGGCAACTAAAAGCTAAGAAGCAGTAAGGTGGACGGTAGCTATTATATTTTTAATTTCTTTCTTTATATTTTTCCCATTTATTCACTATTGAATTATTTCTCAGATCTTTCTCTTGATCTCGAATGTTCCCTATGAGAACGATCTTGATTACAGTCTTTTCCGAAAGTAGAGGTAACACGTGGTGCTCTCCTGGCCGGGAGAGTCCCCCGTGGTGGTCCTACCCTCAGTCAACCACCCCAAGGTCGCTGACAGACATAACGGTGACTATGGCACGTGCGATAAACGCACGGGTAGCTACCCCGCACTGGCACGCAGTCAGTCGTTTCCGTTAACGGGTCCGCCCAAAGCACAGCACGGAACCAATATAGGGCAGAGCCCTCTTAGTAACTGGGGCCCAGCCCCTCCACAGTAACCAAACAGGGGTCTTGCCCCTCCACAGTCCGCGCACCCTCGCCTGACTACACTGGTTTGCCTAGTGGGCCTAACAAGTCGGTGTAGGAGGGCTAGCAGAACCCCGAGGCCCGTGGGGTAGCTAGTGCTCTCCCTTCACTAGTAGCTCTCCTCGGTACTGTGTACACGAGGGCCAAAAGTCGGTATAAAGTGGCCAGACCTAACCCCGGGTCCCTGGGCCGGCTAGCTCCGCTCTGCACTAAATAGGGGGACAATTTCTCTCCTTGGTACTCCGTACTCAAGGGCCAGCTCACTTCCCCATTCTATTCCATTCACTTTCCAGGAGTTCTACTCCTAATTCCCCCTAGGGTTCATGCTCTTTTAACTCAGCCAATTTAGGTTTCACCGTTCCAGCTTTATATTCATATAACCCATGTTAGAAACCATAATTATTCATTCATAAACAGGCAGCTGTTAACCAATTTACAGGCAGTTATCGTTTCCTTCTACTTTTCCAAGACTGCAATGTTTATATATTCAACTAGTTTTCCAATCCTAGGATTCATGCCATGCCCTAGGATCTATCATTCAATCTAGTTTTCCAGTCCTAGGATTCATGCAATACCCTAGGATCTATCATTCAATCTAATTTTTCAGCCCTAGGGTTCATGCAATGCCCCAGACTCTATTAATTATTTCACAATTGCATAATTTTTTGATAAATAATTGAAAATGCCACTCTACCTGCAAGATCGGGAGTATTGGGCGCATGATCGGCAATCCCACGCGCCTCCGCAACCCCCAGAGCCACAACGAAAAGGGATCCTAACACAAGGATCAACACAAGGGTTTACTCAGAATAGTATATAATTACTGTAAATAGGTAGAGGAAATAAATCTGGGAAGAAAGAAACTTGAAACACGGAAAACGGGCCCTAAATGGGTCAAAAATGACGAGTCTGCCTAAAATCAGACTTCTGGAACTTCTACTAGACGTCTTAAAAGGTAGCTCAGGTCATACCTTGGTCTGCGCAGTCCTTCAGATGTCCAGGAGCCCGCTGGACCATTTGGACTTAGTTTCCAGACGTCCGATTGTCACCCCGGACGTCTGGAGGCCCTCTCCATCGTCTGGTGCTCTGCCTAGACGTCTGATCTGTGTGGGATGGCGAGCCCTCGCGTCCTCCAGAACCAATCCTGCACACACACGCCCACTCTCATCACGAAGAGGTGCAGAAGAACTCGACGAAACAGCCGCATGGCCGTGCACGCGAAAGAAGGAGAATATAACAAATATTGTACCTGTCAGACGTCTGGACCTTCCTCCAAACCTCTTCTGCGTTGTCTGGACTTAAGTCTAGACGTTTGATTCTGGGAAATTTCCCCAGAATTAGGACCCTTTTCACTCTCCGCCCGCAGCGCACGGCCTTGCCGCGCCGAGTCCGCCTGCTGCCTGTGCTGCAGCAGCTCCTCCGTGGCACCCCACACTCGCTGCTCTCCCGCTGGCCGACTCTAGCTGCCTCGGCAAGCTCGCACCCTCGCGGTCGAGCTCCTTCTTCCTCTCGCAACAGCTCCTCCCCACACACCCGCAGCAGTCGCTGCTGCCACTCTCGCCTGCGCGCTCTCTCGCTGATAGGGAGAAGAAGAAGAAGAAGGCGGTGGAGTGAGGGTGAGGGAGAGGGGGCGCTATTTGAAGGCAGCGCAGGGAGAGAGAAAAAGAGGAAGGCGACGTCTGCAGGGAGGGAGAGGAAAAAGAAGGAGGGCAGCGGGTTCAGTCTACGCGCATGCACGCAGACGCAAACCCGTACGCCGAAAAAATTTAATTCCAGACGTCTGGGACACTTCCCAGACATCTTAAACGACTCTTGATGCCCTGGTCTTAACAGACAAGAATGAGAGAGAGAGAGAGAGAGAGAAAAAAAAAGTGGAGAGAGCTTTTATGCTCTTGTTGTGTGTCAAATGAGAGCCCTCTCGTAGCCCTTATATAGAGCCTACGACCAAGCATTTAAGGAAATTCCTGTTTTGTGGAAATACGACAATTGATTGAAAAATTAAATCCATTGATCAACCAAAATAAATTAATCAATCAAACTTAACTTTTTGGTAGACCAAACTAATTGATCGACCAAAATTAATTCATTGATCGACCAAAATAATTGGTCAACCAATTTCACTATTTGATCAACCAATCTAGGTCAAAATCGTGAGATTAAAAATCCATAGCAAAAGAATCCAAGTTCCGAGTTCCAAATTAATTCTCACCCAAGCCCGAGCCCGAGCAAGAGTGGGGCGAGGCACACGCATGTACGTACGTGGTCCCCAACCCCACCTCTCACTCTTTGCTACATAAGCCATGGGAGGCAAAAGCCTTTTACACCCACCAAGAGATTTATCCACTTCCAATATGAGACAAAAATCATCTCCCAAATCTCACTGATTTCAACATGAATTCCCACGTCATCATATAATAATAGCATCCCAATTGATGCAATTATGCTCTCAAATCCAACAATCCCCACAAATTTCAAAGATAAATTCCTCGGCTACCACACTTTACTTTCAGTAAAGGTATCTTCTGGTTTGAACCCTTACTTGTGTCAACCCCCTTCACCACCACAGGAATAAAGTGAAACTAGTTTTGAACTCTATACCTTTGATGTGGGGTGTATAATGGTGACAACAAAATTAAATTCTTGGTGATAATCTTCAGGGTTGGTGCTCTTATGGGCCATGCACCCTATCATGCTTCATGAGTGTAATCGGGAAAGACCATATTCCCTTACCTGTGGCCCACAGTAACACTCCCATAGGTGGCACTCTCCAAGTATGCACTGCTCACATCTTGCCAAAAGGTTTGAACCCATTCAGAGCCTTTACTCTTCCTAAGTATGCACTGCTCACTTCTAGGAATTGGACTCAGATGCAAAAACATCTAATAATGAGTGCCAACCAATTCCCCATACAGCTTGTTATTACCACATTGAACCTACCTTGTGGGATCTCCACTCAGTTAGGTTGAGTTGCTGCAGCGGGTGAACTCCCAATGGGTCTTAGTCCCATCCCAAGTCTAGACTGAAGGACTAAAGATCTATCAAGTCCTTTAGTGTTATCCTTGGATCCTATAAATTCCACAACAATCACTCCTTGAGACACTAAATCCTTACAAACTTGAGTCTAATTTGGATATGTCTCATTGTTTTCTAATTAAACTTTGAACTCTTAATCTTTGCTATAGCAGTCATGCTATCACAATGCAAAGATATCGCCGGAATTAGCTTACCCACCATAGGGATTTCTGTAAGAAATCCTTTTAGCCATTCAGCCTCAATTCCAATGGTGTCCAAAGCACATAGTTCAGCCTCAAAGGTAGACCGAGCTAAAATGGTCTGTTTTGCAAACCGCCAGGACACTGCACCGCCTCCAAGGGTAAAGATATACCCTATAGCACCATTACTCTCGGAATCCTCCATTTGACCGATCCAACTTGCATCACTATATCCTTCCAAAACTGAAGGATATTTACCATAATATAAATTATGGGGAACAGTTCCCTTTAAATACCTAAGTACTCGGTCTAAGGCATCCCAATGAGTATGGTCAGGACAGCTTATGTATCTACTCAACTTAGACATGGAAAAAGAAATATCTGGTCTAGTACAATTAGCCAAATACATCAAACTTCCTAAAACCTATGAATATCTTAGTTGTAAAACAGGTGTTCCACTTTTATTCTTATAGAGAGTTTTTGATGAATAAAAAAAAGTGTCTATAGCCTTACAATCTTCATAGCCAAATTTCTCAAAAACCTTCTCAACATAATATGATTGAGAAATAGCCATCCCCTCTACTGATCGAATCAGTTTGAGGCCTAGGATCACATTTGTAACACCCATATCCTTCATCTCAAACTTTCTACTCAAGAATAACTTAGTTTCATTCACAATTCTAGTGTCTAATCCAAACAATAATATATCATCTACATATTGGCATAGGACAATACACATATCATCCTTAATCATAGACTAGACACACATGTCAGATTTGTGACCTACAAAACCAAAAGATTATACAGTCTTATCAAACTTTTCATGCCATTACTTGAGTGCTTGTTTAAAATCATAAAGCGATTTAATAAGCTTACAAACCCTTTTCTCATTCTCAAAAGCTACAAATCCCTCAACTGATCCATAAAGATCTCCTCCTCAAGATTGCCATGAAGAAAGGAGTTTTTACATCCATTTGGTGGATAGTGAGATCATAAATGGAAGCCAATTTGACAAGCATTCGGATAGCAATTATCCTAGTTACTGGAGAATAGGTGTTGAAATAATCAATTCCTTCCATTTGCTGGAACCCCTTGTGTAACGAACGCGTGCCCCAGACATCTTAAAAGACGTCTGGGAGGTGGCCCAGACGTCGGACCAGACGTCTGGGATCACATCCAGACGTCTGACAAGACGTCTGGGATCATTTCCAGACGTCTGGAGAACAGTTATTTTCGCACGGGAGATTCGTCTGCGCGCCTGTGCGCGCAGACCCGCGATTCCCCTCTCTCTCTCTCTTTTTCCCTCTCTCTCTGCGGCTGCAGACCTGCCGCGCTCTCTCTCTCCCTCCTCCTCGCGCGGCCTTAAAAGGGCCACGCCTCCCCTCCCGTCTCCTCCTTCTTCTCCTTCGGCCAGTGAGCGTGAGCGCGAGTGCGAGGGCGGCAGCTGCGGCCGCAGTGAGCGCGGAGGAGGTGAGCGTGCGAGAGCGAAGCTCTGCCGTGAGGGTGAGCTCGCCGGAGCGGCTTGGCCGGCCGGCGGAGGGCGCAGGGGGCACGGAGTGACGCGGAGAGGAACCAGCTGCAGTCTGAGCAGCAGGCGCGCGAGGTGCGACGCAGGCGGCGTCGCGAGCGGAAGCCGGGTGGCGCCCTGTTCTGGAAAAATTTCCAGAATCGGACGTCTAGGTTGATAGGCAGACGGCGAGGAAGACGTCTGGTAGATCCTACAGACATCTGAAAGGTGAGTATTCCGCTTTCTTCTTCCTTCCTGTCGACTGACCGTACTAAGAGAGGGAGTTGGCTGTGCGCAGACTCGCTGATTCGCCATCCTTTGCGAATCAGACGTCTGGAAGTTGTACCATACGGCGGGAGTGACCTCCAGACGTCCTGGGTGACCATCGAACGTCTGGGAGATAGGAGAGACGTCCCCGCAGACTTCTGGATGTCTGGGAAACGACGCTGAACAGGTAATTCTCTGATCCACTTTTTAAGACGTCTGGAAGAAGTTCCAGATGTCTGATCTTGCACAGTATCATCTTTTTCGACCCGTTTAGGGCCCGTTCAGGCTCCGTTTTCCGCGATTCGAGTTGCGTTCTTTTCAAAATTAATTCCTCTACCCGTCTACAGTAGCTATACACTGTTTTGAGACACTCCTTGTGTTTGATCCTTGTGATAGGACCTCGTTCAGTTGCAGTCTTGGGAGTCGCGGAGGCATGCGGGATTCCCGATTACGCCCCCATTACTCCCGTTGTACCTGGTAGAGTGGCTTAAGTTTATTTTTAAAATCTGTTAAAGTATGGAACCATAACTAGAATCTAGGACATTGCATGAATCCTAGGAATGAGAAATGTATGGAATGATAGCTCCTAGGTGATGCATGAATCCTAGGGCTGGAAAACTAGTTGTATGCTAGATCCTAGGATGTGGCATGAATCCTAGGATGGAAAAACTAGTGGAATGTATAATACTGCAGTCTTGGAAAAATGGAAAGGAATATAAAGCTGCCTGTAAATTGAATTAACAGCTGCCTGTTATGAATAAAGAAACATGATTGAGATCATGGATTGTGAGAACGTGAAACTGAAAAGTGAAACATATGATGTTCTGAGATAAAGAGCTGGAACCCTACGGGAAATTAGGAGTGGAACTCCTGGAAAGAAAAAGGAATGGAACTGAGATGTAGTTTGTACTGTCTCTTGGGTACGCAGTACCAAGGGAAGTACCTGTACCTGTTTAGTGCAGAGTGGGGCCAACCGCCCCAGGGACTCGGGGTTAGGATTGGCCGCTCTGTACCGACTTGTTGGCCCTCGTGTACGTAGTACCGAGGAGAGCTACTAGTGTTAGGAGAGTACTAGCTACCCCACGGGCCCCGGGGTTCTGCTAGCCTCCTTCACCGACTTGTTAGGCCCACTAGGGCAAACCAGGGTAGTCAGGCGAGGGTGCGCGGACTGTGGAGGGGTAAGGCCCCAGTTTGGTTACTGTGGAGGGGTTGGACCCCTGTTACTGAGAGGGCTCTGCCCTGGTTCCGTGCTGTGCTTTGGGCACACCCGTTAACGGAAACGGCTGACCGCGTGCCAGTGTGGGCTAGCTACCTGTGCGTTTATCGCGCGTGCCGTAGTCACCGTTACGTCTGTCAGTGACCTTGGGGTGGTTGACTGAGGGTAGGATCACCACGGGGGACTCTCCCGGCCAGGAGAGCACCACGTGCTACTTCTACTTTTAGAAAAGACTGCAATCAAGATCGTTCCCACGAGGACATTCGAGATCAAGTAAAGGATCTGAGAAATAAATGAAATAGTGAGAAAAATTGAAAGATGTGAATAAAGGAAGTAACAGAACATAACAGCTACTGTACACTCTACTGTTGTCTTTAGTTAGTTTGCCACTCTACTCAGCGTTTTGCTGACATGTTACACTCGTTACCTTTTTTAGGACCAGGTGTTGAGCAGCCAGGGTCAGCGGCTGCAGAGGACGCTGGGCCGAGTAGGGTCCAGTAGAGTTTACCACAGTCTTTTGTACCTCTTTTGTTTCTGTTATAGTGAGTAGTTCTTGTTCCGCTGTACTTTCTTTACCTGCAGTTCTTGTTATATAATAAATGTTGTTCTACTGTTGTGGTGGTATCTACTGTAGTAGTTTTCTTTCCTTACTGCTGTACTTCCTTACTGTTAGTTATATTCATGCTGAATGTGGTTTATTTTACTGCTCTTTTGGTTACTTCCTCGTTGGACGACTAGGTCTTGGGATTAGTCGAGTCGGTCCGGTTCTCGTGTCTCGTAGGGACTCGGGAACCAGGTCGTTACACCTTGGCAACAAGTTTAGCTTTGTATTTTTCAATAGATCCGTCAGGCCTGAGTTTTCTCTTAAACACCCACTTGCACCCAGTAGTAGAACACTCTGGAGATAAATCAACCAACTCCCAAGTGCCACTAGAGATTATTGAGTCCATCTTATTCTTAATAGCATCTTTCCAGTGCTTAATTTCAAAAGAAGCCATAGCATCACAATAAGTGGAGGGATCGCCCTCGATTTGGCAAGTAATAAAGTCACTTCCCAAATCCTTAGCAATTCTTGGTCTTTTACTTCTCCTAGGTTTAGACTCTTCTACTTGATTGGGTTTAGAACGAGAAGAGCTAGCTCCCACATTAAACATCTTTTCCACTTAACCAGGAATAGAATCAGATGCGGTGTCTAAATCATTTGAAATCATATTTTGAGGTAATTTAAACTTTATGGGGAAGATATCCTCAAAAAATGTAGCATCACGAAGCTCAATGATCGGGAGATTTTGCTTTTCAGAAATATATGTCAGAAAAATACGTCGTTACAATATAAATCGCGTGGTAGAAAAATCCCAAATCAAAAATATTTATTAATAAAACTAACCACGAAGAGTTGAGTTGTATCCACAAGGAGAAACGACTACAATAAATTCACGAATAATTTTCCTTTATATTTGCCCAATCAGGTGTGGAATCCTTGCCCAAATCGATGTGAAAGGAGGTGAAAAGAAGAATACACACAATAACTTAAGAATGCGAGGGTTATGTGTGCAATTTTCCTTCCATAAAATAACTCACAATGGCCTATAGCGTAATTATACTTCAAGAAATTGGATTTTCTCCTCTAGGTCGTGTAGGTGCGTGATGATATTTCATGCCTTCATAGTGCAATGTAGGGAGAATTGAGTGCATGAGAAGGGAAAAGCCAGAAACACGAGGGCATGCATGTAAGAGTCACTCAAATAGATTAGTCCAATCAAATATTTCAATAGTTCTTATCGCAATAGCAAATTTGGTAAAAACAAATGGCGCATATACTGTTGAGAATTCGGGGATGAAGTTCCCTTGTGCATGTGCCTAGGAGGAAGCACGGCCGGAGGCGTGGAGCTCAGAGGAGATCGTAGGTGATGAGGGGATCCCATGGCATCGACGGAGGCGACCAGAGGTGCCCGGACGGAGAGAAAGAAGAAGACGGAAGAGACTGGTGATGGATGTCAAGGCAGAGAACGGTCGTGAAGCTCATGGTAGAGGAACTCACAATAACGAGAACGTCGGAGAGAGGTCGATGACAAGGGAGGCTCACGGTGGTGTTCTGGTGATGCGTAGGGAAAGGATGTGGAGAGGGGGCTTCCTCCCCGTGGAGGGGGAGGTTATGATGGAGCCCATCCTCTAGGGGTCTTCCTCTTGTTATAAACAAAGAGAGAAAATCAGAGAGAGATTTGAGGGAGCGAGATTAGGGAGAGAGAAAGAAAAATAGGGAAAGTTCTCTTTATTTATTTTCTCTTTCTTTCTTTCCTTTCCTCTTGTACGTGGTTTCCAAAACCTCTTTGGGGAAGATTTTAATTGGGAATCAAAGAGTTCTTTCCTTATATATGGAAAATTAAATCTCTGAAAATGGTACTCCCAATTGAGGTAAGATTACATCCAGATTGCCCCTTCCATACTGACCCAAATTTAAGTGATTAAGATGTCATGCATGGAATGGTAACTCTGCAGCTTAATTTTATTCATGCAATGCATTATTCATATTACATTTTCATTCCAACAATGAAGTACTTAGGCTCTAATTTAGTCCACTAACATGGATTTATCACTCAACAATAGTGTTGACATCTATGCCTGAAATCTCAGATGTTATAACCAAAAATCTATAGGCATAGCTATTATCAACATAACCTAGAAAGATCGCATCGACTATCTTAGGTCCAAGCTTCTTCCTTTTGTGTTCTGGGACAACCACTTTTGTAAGGTAGCCCCACATTTTGAAGTATTTCAAACTTGGTTTCCAGTTTCTCGAAATCTCAAATGAACTACTTTCCTCATGCTTGAGGGAAACTCTATTCAGAATATGGCATGCCGTATTCAAAGATTCCCCCCACATGTAAGTAGATAATCCTGAGCTTTGCAAGAGAGCGTTGACCATGTCAGTTAGGATCCTATTCCTTCGCTCTGCTATCCCATTAGATTGAGGAGAACATGGGGTCGTCACTTCATGAACTATACCAAAAGCTTGGTACTATTCATCAAATAAGTTGGACGTATATTCCCCTCTATCTGACTTCAGTCTCTTAAGAGTTTCTCAGTTTATGTTTCTACTTCTTTCTTAAATATGAGGAATTTACTTAATGCCTCATCCTTAAACTTGAGCAAATACATGTAGCAATATCTACTACTGTCATCTATAAAGGTGATAAAATACTTTCTATTGTCCTTAGTCAACACACCATTAAACTCGTAGATATCCGTGTGCACCAAATCTAAAACCTCAGTATCTCTAGTAATAGAGTGAAAAGACTTCTTAGTTTGTTTAGCTTGCACACATATCTCGCATTTATTAGTTTTATCTTCGGTGTGTTCAGGAATCATATTTAATTTCATTATTATTTTTAAGGAATTAAAATTTATATGACCCAATATATCATGCCATATATCACAAGATTCAATATTACTGCAAATAGATTAAATCGAATGAAAACTAACATTATTTAAAGTATTTCTAGATGATACATCCACGTCACATCTCACTCTAAATAATATATCAAAATCTGCCAAATACTCATTTCCATAAAATATTACATGTCTCAACATAACAACTTTATTACATTTAAAATTTAACTCAAAACCCTCTCTAACTAATAAGGAACTAGAAAGAACATTCTTCCCCCATCTTCACAGTCCCGCCACTATAGGTCTGATAGGAATAAAAGAATGATCTATCAGGACAAATATATACATTGGCTACAATATCCACGAGTCATTCAATAGGATCGTGAATACATAGAGTTCGAGTTTTATTGAGGCATACCCATCGCTAGGCCCAGCCCCCTCGGTGATCACATTCACCTGAGGATTCCCATCTGTAGTCTTCTGCTGAGATTTATTAGAAGGACAATCCTTCTTCCAATAGCCAACCAGCTGATGAGAACCTTATCATGAATCCTAATTAGCACAATTTAATCCAAATGAGTGTGAAAAAGCTCCTACAAAACCTAAAGAGAGGCTTAACTCAGAGAATTCTGAGTTAAAGAATAAAATAAATCATAAGGGGTAAAACTACAATTTCACCAATGCAATGTGCAAACAGGGTAATTAAGGGTCCAAATATAGGTCAAACGAGCTTAATAAGGAGGGAAGTGGGATGATCTGATCTGAAGGGGGTTATAGCAACTTCTTGAAATTAAATGACATTCTGTAACCCTAAAATAAATCCACTTTAATTCACGAGGTTCGAGGTAGGATAAAAATCAACTAAAACTCTAAAATTCATATAAAAATATTCCCTAGGGTTTAGAACCTTCAATTTAGCCTTTGCAACCTATTTTGACCTAAAATGAGAACCATGCCCAATTTATGACTTAATTTAGGTTTTTACGCAAATTGACCAGTCAAACATGGTCCAACCTCAAATAAAATTTTACCATTAAAATCCTTAGGTTCAAATTAGTCTGGTAGAAAAATTTAGGCCTAAGAATAGACCATCTTGACCGACTTTACAAATTTGTCCTCTTAATTTACCTTTTGACCCTTATCTTTTGAAATCCTTGCGATTTGCCCCCTATCTTTTCATCATTCTTTGCAGAACAGTCCCCCTACCATTTCTGTGCAGCACCATACCTCCGGCGACCTTGCGCGGAGGATGGCGCCGCACAGGGCAGAGCGCCCGTCCTCAAGAACAAACGAGGAGTTCCCTGCGACGTCCTCTGTCGCAGGGACCCTCCCCTGACCTCTGCAACCGACCATGCCTCTCGTGTGAACGCACGAAAGGCATGGGTGTCCATTTCCGGCCACACTCCGATGAGCGCGGCACGTCGTCTCCTCGATCTCCTCCCCTCGCCAGTGCCTATTTAAGGAGCGGCAGAGTCTGTCGTCTCCTTCAAGCTTCTTCTGGCGGAGAAACACCCTAGTTTAGTCCTTTCCCCCTCCGGTCAGAACGCCCGAGCTTCCGGCGAACTTCCCTCCTCCTCCTCGTCGCTCTGCTGCCCTACCTGCAGCAGAGTCCACTCTGCCCCATCATCCCACGCCAGGCCGTACCAGCTGGCGCCCTCAGACCGCCTCCTCGTCGTCGATAACCCCCTCCTGGGCATCTTCATCCTCAACTCCGGCAGGCACGATCCGGACGCCTCCCTCTCCCCCTTCGTCAATTAAGTAGGTAGGAATCTTCCTCTCTCTCTCCCTTACATTTTCCCCTTCCTGATTTACCCTTTTAATCCACCGACCGCCACTTCCACCTCCATCTACTCCATCTCCGATCACCATCTCCGACGAGGTCACTCCACCTCTACAGACCACCTCACCCCTCGCCGACAAGCCCAGAAGCTCCCCCTCACTACACTCAACCTTCCCCCCACTCCATTCACCGCCCGACCACCCCCCGAACAAACCCACTCCCGCACTCACAGTCTGCCCTAGGCGCACCTCCACAGGCACATCCGCGCCTCGCCAACCCTCGCATTGCCTTCGCCGCCCTCTGGCGAAGCTCCCTACGTTATCTGATGTGGCCGCGAGGCTATCCTTGTGTTTTCAGATCAGCGCCTCCTTGCCGCCATTGAAGAGCTGCTGAAGCTCCTTCGCAAGTAGCTCCAGGACGTCTCCAGCCCAGGCGCATGCTCCAGGCAGCGCGGGTTGGTTCCACAAGCACGCCCAGGCTTGCGATTGGGGTCACGAACGCTTGCTGCTACCCCAATTGGCAGCATCTCCTCGCCTGCAGGCGTGCGGATTGGAGGTGCGACTTTAGTCCCACCTCATAAGTGTGTGGCCTCACGCCCACACTTAAATTAAAAAAGTGTATTGGTCTATTTGCCTTCGATACACAGGGGTCAGGTCCCTCACCCGCACGCAGCGCGCCACGCGCTTGCCCACCCTCACCCGCGCTCACGCCCTGCGGGTCTAGGCTGAATCCGACTACCCGACCAAGCACTCCTCGCCCACCACCACACGCCGGTGGGCTTGGTCCTGGGAGCGCAACCCAAACCCAATTACCCGGCTCTGGGAGAGCTTTCCTAAAGAGAGATTCAGAGAGAGAGACGCGGGGAAGGGGTAGGGGTAGGTTTTGCACTGATCATTGTGTGTGCGTGCAGGGAAGAAGGAAAAAGAAGAAGAAGCAGGCGAAGAAGAAGAAGAGAGGAGGAGCAGCTGAAAGACTTAGCCGCACTGAGCAGCTGAAGAAGAAAGGAAGGAGAGGAGCTGAAGAAGAAGAAAAGGAGCCGCACTGTAGCAAATTCATAGTTAAGTCGTCTGAGCATCGGGTCAGACGACGGAAGGTCAGCGGCCAGAGCAGAAAGAAGAAGAAAGAAAGAAGAAGCAAAGAAGAAGAAGAAGAAGAAGACAGGAAGGAGAAAGAAAAGAAAGAAGAGGAACGGCCAGAGCAAAAGAAGAAAAGAAGAAGAAGAAGAAAGGAAGACTTAGAGCTGAAGGTAGAAGCTCTGCAGCCGCAAGGAAGAGAGGAAGAAAGGGAAAAGAGAAAGGGTCACCACAGCTGCAGAAAAGAGAAGAAGGCAGATTGAAGGAAGAGAAGAATCAGCTGCAAGAGAAGAACAAAAGAGAAGAGGAAGAGAGAAGAAGAAGAAGCCAACAAAAAGACTTTTGCTCCCTCTCTCTCTCTATCTCTTAATTTTTGTAAAACCTTATATTGTGAATTTATATTTCTAGAATTATAGTTGCTCCCTGAGTTCGACCTCGGGAAAACTTGTCATTCCGAGTAAAAAAATTTGTATTAATCTGGTAGCTGTTTTGTCATATACCAAAATGACTGTAAATATAAATAACAATAAAGACGAAAGCCGCAACCAGCACCAGCCCATAGTGCCAGCATGATTTGTTCTTGGATTTCTTCCGGATCTTGGGCTTGGCCTTCATTTTGTTTTTATTGTTTTTATTTTTATTCTCATTGCCCTTTGCCATCATGACATTAACCTTAGACTTCACAAGCAATACAGGTTTTTGTTTTCTATGCTCTTCCTCATTAGCAATGGCTATCATCAAAACATCAAGAAAAATCTTTCACTTCCTATGCTTGAGAGTCATCCCGAAGTCCTCCCAAGATTTAGGAAATTTCTAAATAATGGACATGACCTGAAACTTCTCCGGAAGCTTCATTTCAGCCTCTGCTAAATCATGGAGCAATAACAGAAATTCGTGTGCCTACTCTGATACCCATTTACCCTCAGCCATTTGGAATTAAGGAATTTTGCGACAAAGTATTTTTCAATACCAAGATCCCTAATATTATACTTCTTGTCCAACTCCTCCCATAGCCCCATCGCAGTGGACGTGGATGTGCTGTATACATCAAACAGTACATTGGACAATGCCAATAAAATACAACCATGACAAATACAGTTGCGTTCATTCCACATCCACTACCTTTTGGCCTTCAGGAGTGGGTTTTTACTTATCCAAAATTAGGCAATCAATTTCCAACGATAAGATCAAACCATTGGTAGTCAATTAAATTCTCATACGTTGTTACCAACGCTTGAAATTTTGCCCACCAAATTTTTTGTGCATACTAGATAAGTCTACATGTGATTTAAAAGTCATTTCTGACATCCAAAATATTTTATATCTAAGCAATACTTTCTCTAAGATTGTTAAAATAAACTCATATAAGAAATAAATAAGTAAAAATAGATGCATTTCCAACGTTTTCGTATAGATCAAAAATATTAAATTAAGAAAGTCAAACATGATTTGGCAAGATGCAAAATAAAATAAAGAAAAAATAACATGCAATAGCATAAATAAACAAAAACGAAGAAAGGTTAGAGATTACTTCGATCGAAATACTCATTAAGGACTTCCCTTAGAGAATGTATCGCCCCCCACAATACCGATGCATCGGGGTCTGACAAACTCCTCGCAGAATACGACGATCCATCTCCAGGATTCGATACACTCTAGTCTTAGACGTCCTAGAAACCACCTTAGGAGAACGAAGCTGAAGCAATTTGGTTTCCAACCAAATTCTCGATTGATATACCAATTTAATAGTTCGATTAACTAAAAACTTCTCGTGGATCTCTTAAAATCCTTGTGCAAGATCAACAAAAGTGATTGGAGATTTTTCTACCGATCTCACGTCGAACGAATGCACTAAGAAAGAGAGACATAAACAAGAGAGAGGGAGAGAGTGGGGAGAGCTTTTCTACTCTTATTGTGTCAAATGAGAGCCCCCTCATGGCACTTATATAGAACCCACGACCAAACATTTAAGAAAATTCTCGTTTTATGAAAATACGGTAATTGATCAACCAATTAAGTTCATTAATCAACCAAAATAAATTAATCAATCAAACTTAGCTTCTTGGTCGACTAAACCAATTGATCGACCAAAATAATTGGTCGACCAATTTCACTATTTAATCAACCAATATCAGTCAAAATCGTGAGATTAAAAATCCGTAGCAAAAGAGTCCAAGTTTCAAATTAATTCTCACCTCAGCCCGAGCCCAAGCCTAGGCGAGGTGAGGCGTGCGCACGTGCGTGCATGGTCCCCAAACCCACCTCCCACTCTTTGTTACATAAGCGATGGGAGGTAGAAGTATTTTACACTCACCAAAAGGTTTGTTCACTTTCAGTATGAGACTAAAAACCTCTCCTAAATTTCACTGATTTCAACATGAATTCCCAAGTAACCATATAACAATTATATCCCAATTGATGCAATTAGACTCTCAAATCCAACAATTACAACTTAACAACTTGGGTTTAAGCATTTTAGGTGATTGTTTGGATTCATTAGACCTGTACCCAACAAGTTAAGGCTGATTTTTCTCGGTTAGACTCGAGTCTAGACTTAGGTTGTTACAATCCATGATCCGAAGATCTCAGAGTCATGAAGCTCCGTACATTACGAGTTCACCATGAATATAAAGGAACGAGTATCCCCATCATAGAGGGGCATGCTCATTGAGAGAGAAGAGAGTTTTTTCTTATATTAATTTCTTGACTGTGAAATTTCTAAAAGTGATGGTACTCTCTCCACACATACCTCTCAGATAGCAGTAAATTATCAATTCTCTTGTCTCGTAATTTGATTTATATCTCTTGATTAGCCTTTTTCCCTTGTTTTGAACCCGCAATGTCCAATAAAAAAGGCTTCGATCAGGTAGGCATAAACCAATATATTGTATACACAATGGGATTCACGCCCTTAATGCTATAGATGCAGAGATCCCTTGGCAACCTAGAAAACTAAATTGATAGAGAAAATGCCGATAATTTCTAAGAAGAGCTTGCGGAAGTACCTATCATGTAAGTCCTTATCGAAGGTGAAACTGAGCAAGTATATAATCCTATAGAGTAAGCAACGTTAGCATTAGATCGTGATTTAAATGTCAATCCATATCCCCACCAAGTAAACGGCATGTAGGCGATTCCCATTACCAACATGACGCCAAAGCAGCCTGGAGGGTTTCGGCTTTTTGCTTCGTCATCACATGGGTGGACGTAATTTTATTGGGATGTATAAACAAAAATAATTTTTATAAGTTACGCGCTGTTCCTTTAAACTGATATTTGGGCTATACAATCTTTCAACAGTTGCCCTCATCGAAGCATGCCATTGGCGGGTCTTTCACCATTACTAGATTATGGACCTTTGGTGCTCCATGTTTTTCTTTTTAATGAAAATTTTTAAAAAAAAAACACACAAACAATAAGGGAAAACGGCAGAAAATTACTATACACAATACAAATATGGACAAATAGAAAACAGAGCAAAATAGAGAGATCACCTCTGCCTCGACTCCTCTATAAATTCACATCCTCCCCCATTGCTCAATCACAAAAACCCAACAACTTAGCCGGCGAGACGATCGAGCCATCCATCCCCTCCTCCAGATAATTCCTGTCAGCTCCTCCTCTGCCCTTCTACAGCTCCCCCATTTGTGAGCATCTCCCTGGCATCTCTTCCATTTTTTTCCTTTCTTTTGTTTTGCTCAATTAATTGAGACCAGGTTACCTGTAAGATATCTCCAAATCCCCAACTATCTTTGCGTTTAATTTTCTTGGGTAAGAGAGCAGTTTGTCAAGAAATCAGAGCTCGGGAGCACCTCCCTTCTACCATATTTGGTGTGTGTATATATATATATATATATATATATATATATACCCAAAATCTTATTTGGTTAATTGAGGAAGAATTGATCATCTCCTAAACACAATTTCTTCATGTAATATAGGGATGACGACTCGAACTTGGATCACTCCTTGTAAGATTTTTTTTTGTTTGTTTGTTTATTGGGCTGCCTGCTTTCCGTCTGGAATGGGATAATTGGTGGGTTATTTCAGACTGAGAAAGGTTGCGCCTTTACGGCAATATCTGCAATAACTCAATTTTTTTTTATGTATAAATTTCAGTGCTTTGTCTTGCTGCTCCATTCCCGTGTCATAGGCTGTAATACTACAGATTGGTGCCTTTATTATCTCAGATGCAGCACCCACTCCTTTCCAAAAGAAATATTTCAGAAAGAGCCCCCCAAAATTAAATATAATAAATACACAAGGACAGAGCCAGCACATTCCATTCCATTGCATTAGTGATCCTCTCCTTTTCTGGTTCCATGAGAGAGGAGATTCCTCTCCCTCTCCCTCTCCTATGAGGAAAAGTAAATCTCAGTGAATAAATTCTTGCAGTGATAATCGCAATCTATTTGGAATTTCACTGTATCACTGCCCCAACTTAGTCTAGCTGTTCAAGCAGTTGACCACAAGCTAAGATACAACCAAATAAGTTATGATGCTATCCTTTCACGGGTTGTTTCAGACCGAGAAGTTCTTGCCCTGATCCATCTAAAACAAAAGAAGGGACAACAGATATCCAAGCCAGGAAATCTAGTCCACGTGCGGTCGAACTTCAAAGTGTAAACTTAATTGGAATTTCCTCAGGAATCCCTACTTAGAATTACTTCTATTGAGGGCCTCCTACTTCCGAGTGCACGAAGAAGACGACTTGCGTAATCCAAAACTATCGGCCTGACCCACTTGTGATCTCTATCCACCACATCCTCAGATGCCTTTTCAAAGATGTTGGGGACGTTTTGCCTGTAAGGTTGTAATCGTCCCGAATCCGACCCCTTTGGTACTTATTCATAAGCTTCGAATTAATCCTGCCCACGTTATCGAACAATACCTAACCTATTTATGGATTGAGACGTGGCATGTGGAATCCTATTTGTGGTGTACATTCTAGAAGTAGGAGGTATTCCTCAAAATTTGCACCCGGCGGGCATTTAGTAGTTGGTTTGGGCACACAACCCCTGCGTGTGTGTATATATATATATATATATATATATATATATATGAAAATGATTATGTGAGAAAGGTCCTTTGATGAGAATATTAAAAAATTTAATCTTAATTATTAGATAGTAAACAATTGAGGTTAAAATATTTTCTCTTTACTATTCGATAATTAAGATTAAATTTTCTCAATGTTCTCATAAAAAAAATTTTTTCGTAGGATCATTCTCTTATGTGTGTGTATATATATCTATATATATATATATATATATAAAAAGAGAAATCTTTTATGCATATGAAAAAAAATAATTTTATCTATTTTTTTATTAGAAAAAAAAAAAGAGATCACAGATCCAATCGTTAATGCCGTCCTTTGACAGCACAGATCGGTAGCGAAGATTAATTGAAAGGTATGGAAACTATTTCTCTATACGTAAATATTAACCCCATTGTTCTCCCTCTGTTACCACGTCAGGGACGTGGAAGGCTCGTAAGATTCGAAGAGAGGCGGGAAGTAAAAGCATCTTTGTGTCATTTTTATCTCGTGGTCGTATGCAAAAGAAAAATGATACATGTATATAACTTTAAATATAGAATAAAATATCTACTCACATAAAAGAAAATATGATACTTCATTGTACGCGAAATATTTTTCTACGCGAAAAGGGGGGATCGAGAAGAAGTTTTTTTATTATGATCAAGCCCGTTAATCACTTATATTTCCTGACCTGGAAAGCTGGTCGAATTTTGTTTCTTATCCTTTTCTCAAATATATAAATACCACATACTTACACGTAAAAATTTTCGTCAAATCAAGATTTCTTTCACTCACCGGCACCTTGTCGTGTCTATAATTCCAACGATGTGGCGGTTTGGACATTGGGCCCATTAGTGGGAATTTTACACCCTGGCCCATCTATTTTAAAATTATTGGTTCGCATGGGCCGGCCGGTGGGTCTACTGGCGGTTTTTTTGGAAATATTGTGTCCAATAAGTTGTTGAATAAGGAGTTGCCTTTTGGAGATAATAATAACAACAGTCATATTTTTAAAACTTGAGGAAATAATTTATATCCTTTCAAAGGTACGGGGTCCATTTTTCCTACGGCTGCCGATTACTCGGATTCAAGGTCTAACCTTTTGACTCTCCTTTCCGGCGTGCCCACCACCTTATACTTAAATACACGTCTTCCTCTTCTGCTATTTAAACGCCACCCGTCGAGCTCTCTTCTCACTCACACGCTCACACCCCCCTCCTCCCCCTGCAGAGACAGACATCTCTCTCAATTATGGTGAAGGAAGAGGTGGCTGTGGAGTTTGGGACGGAAAGAGTCCTGGAGGAGCTCAACGAGCTCACGAGGGACGCGGCAGAGGTGCAGAGGCAGACGCTGAGGAGGATCCTGGAGGAGAACGGTGACGCCGAGTACCTGCAGAGGTGCGGTCTCCGCGGGAGGACCGACGTGGAGAGCTTCAGGGAGTGTGTCCCCGTGGTGACCCACCAGGACTTGGACCCTTACATCCAGAGGGTAGCAGATGGGGAGCCTCATGTCCTCACCTCCAAGCCCATGGAGCGCATGTCCTTGAGGTAATTCTTCGGGTAATTCGAGGGCTAAACTGCAAGTTTTTCTCCATTATTGGGTTGGTTTTTTATATTACGGTTGGTCTAAAGATAAGGGGAGTGGACGTATATTTTGTATCAAAGACTCGTCATTCCTTATTTAGCAACAAAGTAAATAATATTTTAATAAATATTCAGCTAGTTCGAGGGTTAAGGTGCAATTTTTTCTCCATCATTGGGCTGATTTTTTTAATTAAGGTTGGTCTAAAGATAAGGGGGGAGTGGAGGTATTTTCTGTGCTCAAACTCATCCCTTATTCCTTATTTAACTACAGCATAACCACAATTTTAATATATTCACCATTTTTATTTGAAAGAAATAAAGGAGAAATGGAACTATTTTCGGGAGGTGCTTTGGCATAAGGGCTAGCTAAGTAGAATCACCTTGGAACTTTTTGCTTAACCGAGTAGCTATCAAGTAAATAGTGTCAGAATAAAATTCCTGTGGCTCCTTGGCATAGTTGATGCACTCGTAACCTATAAGGTTTTCCTTGTGAGAGAGTGTACGGATTCGATTCTCCGTGACTTAACCATATTCACATAGAGTCCAGGGGGTAGTTGTGACACCGGGGCGATTCGTCCGGTCACTTGGGTTTGTAGTGGACCTCTGATTACACGGGTTGTTCCTTGTTACAGAAAAAAAAAAAATCTAACCAGTCATTACTTGCCTTGTTGCGGTTGAACGGGAGTAATCACTAACTTTAACGATGAGGCTACCTGTCCGAACTTTCAATCTTACCTGGAGCGTGATACGCAGGGCGTCGTGTTTGACGCAGGTATTGTCCTCCATGAATTCCAAATCCTTAAAAATGAGACAAAAAAAAAAAAAAGTGAAAGAAAAGAAAAAATCTAATCAATCATTTTTTTTTCCTTGGCAGCCTTCTTGTTTTCAAACAAACAAAGAATTTAGGAGTTTTGACATATATGTTAATGTAAATTTTGAAAAATCATATATTTAAACATTTATTTTGTATGCGTGTATATATATATATCCTTGTAAATTTTGATATATTAACATGTACATCCCAATCCTCTCCTTTGTCACCAACGACACTAGTGTTGAGTCCAGTGCACAAGAGCCCCCCTTGAGTCCAACACCTTCGCTGAAGAGTTGTGTCTCTCATGCCTCCGAAAAGGCAAAGGTGCAAAGGGAGAGGAGGCATAGGAAGAGGTGTCGCCCCTCGAAGCCTGAGGAGAGCCATCGGAGGATCCACATCAACGTTGAGCGAAACCATTGCAGGCTCATGAACAAGCACCTCGCTGCCCTCCTCTCCCTCATGCCCCCTTCCTTCCTCCATCACACTACCACCAACACACATGCACACACCTACGATCGATACCAACCACTGGATGCCTTAAGATCCGACAACTAATGCTTTCACCAACGTCCTCGCAAGTCAACAAGGGGACGATGGTCAACTACGTGAGGGGGCAGGAGCTGCAAGTGCAATGCATGCCTCGAGGTGAAGAGGTAGAGGAGGAGGGTCATGGGGTCAGAGGAGTAGGAGCTAGAGGTAAGCCGCAGAGTTTGAGGCAAGGGGAGTGGATGGGAGGAGGAGTGAGGGAGAGGGAGGGTGGGGGCAAAGGTGGAGTTGCAGGAGTCGAAGGGAGAGGGGAGATGAAGGGAATTGGAGGAGGTGGTAGTGGTTGGAGGGGGAGGAGGCAAGAGCTGGAGGTGACGACCACATTGGTGGTAGTGGTGGAGGAGGAGGAGAGGAGGTGCAGGTTTTTTTAAGTGAAAAAAATAAATTAAAAGGATATGAATATAAAAATTATTATTTGTTTAATCCTCAAAGCTCATATGGACACAACATACATAGATGCAAGATAAGTGAACGCATGTACATCTTTTTCAAAATTTACAAAAACATACATGCAGAAGTTCCAAGAATTTGTTATCTCTTCCTATGTTCATCAGGTGCTTTGACAGAACATGATAGACGATAAGGGTATTCTCGTAATTTGCTTGTGTACCGACTGAAGTTGTGCTTATGCCTACAAAAGTTGGAATATCCGAGATAGATAAGCTGACGAGGACCCCTGTCATTATAAAATTGTTCCCGTTCTGCAGAAGCCTTTCTTGATTTATTTTGGAATATTGCGACGACTGTGGCGGTCTTGAGTCTCGACCTCTAATTTCTTTTCGACATCTAATTGGTTTACAGCTCAGGGACCACACAGGGGAAGCCCAAATACATACCGTTCAACGAGGACCTGGCGTTGACCACAATGGAGATTTACCGCACATCCTTTGCTTTGAGAAATAGGTAACTACAATAACTAAAGCGCCCTTCTATTTAAGCTTACTTTACATCCACGTAAAGTACTTTCCTTTTTTGGTTTTTTTTTGGAAACATCTACATAAAGTACTTGAAACTCGCTTCTTAGAACGACATGATAAATCACCTGACCCAATCGATTCCGTGGTAATTTTCATTTTGAGTTTAACTTTAGTCCGTCCGCCTTTTTGACTACTCATTTTGAGTTAACTTTAGGAACGCGAATACCGAGGATTTTGCACATTTGTTCATGCATTTTTAAAAAATGATGACCTTTATCTTAAGGAGGGGAAGGCTAAAATTGAAACACACGCATTCTTTCTGGAAGAAAAATTAAAGATTTATGTCTGAACTACCGTGTAAGACCGAGAGATTTCGTCAAGTGCTCCGAATCTTTGCTTTTTTTTCACAGTGAACAAGGTCAGAGTGTAACGTATGATGGGTGGACAGGTCGACAATCCTCACATGCCCATCAATCAACCAATGATGATGCGTACGTACAACAATAATGTTTGAGATACAACATTTTCCACCAAAAAAGGATCCTCTTCTACACAAACCGGGACCCATCACCAGGAGGCTGTCCCGTTTTCTATCTTGTCCCATTTCTGAACATCCAATGATCCACGTTGAGTTGATGAGATGTGAGGTGACTTTTTTGCTGAGTGATAACACGCTACGTACAACTTATGGTGTGGTGTTTATATTTCAAACTCTGCAGACGGTGACTTTTGAATCATTTGTATTTTTTATTTTTCCCTGTGCCTATCCATCGAACAAGGCTTATATCTTACAAGGACTTGTATCTTACCAGGGATTTTCCTATTAGCAATAGCAAAGGCAAAGCCTTGCTATTCATATATGGAAGCAAGCAATCGCTCACCAAAGGAGGTCTTGTCGCTGCCACTGCTACCACCAATGTCTACTGTAGTAGACACTTCTCAACCACCTTGTCTCAAATCAAGTCTGTTGCTGTTAGCCCTCCAGAGGTCATCTTCTCTCCAGACTTCCATCAATCCTTATACTGCCACCTCCTTTGTAGCCTCCTCTTCCGTGAGGAGGTTCAAGTTATTTCCTCCACCTTCGCACACAGCATCATCCTTGCCTTCCGCGCTTTAGAAGTTTTACTCGAAGAACTCTGTAAGGATATCAGACTTGGCATCTTATCAGATAAGATTACAGTTCCCTCTATCCGCGAGGCGGTCTCAAAGCTCTTGTACCCTAATCCAGAGCTAGCTAACTTGATTTACAACAAGTGCAAGGGTTTAACAAACTGGTATGGAGTTATACCTGAGTTGTGGCCTAATGCCAAGTATGTATTGGGGATCATGACCGGATCGATGGAGCCATACCTAAAGAAGCTGAGGCACTATGCTGGCAACCTACCACTTGTGAGCTCAGATTACGGGGCATCTGAAGGGTGGATTGGAGTTAATGCAGACCCTAAGGCACCCTCAGAGTCAGTCAAATTTGTGGTCTTGCCCCATATTGGGTTCTTCGAGTTTATTCCACTCCAAAAGGGGGCACGCAAAGATAAGCATGAAGAGGTGAAGGTGGTGGGTTTGGAAGGAGTGGAGGAAGGGAAGGAGTACGAGGTTGTGCTCACTAATGTTGCTGGTATGTATATGCCTTTTTGCAATTTAAGGATTTCAAGCCTGAATTTTATATGTTAGATTCTAATTTCTTTGATTAATAATGCAGGGTTATATCGATACCGGTTAGGTGATGTGGTTCGAGTTGTCGGCTTTTATAATTCATCACCATTACTGAAGTTCATACGTCGAAGGAGCCTCCTCCTCAATATCAACATTGACAAGAACACAGAGACAGACCTCCAACTTGCAGTTGAGGAAGCTGGAAAGCTCCTTGCAGCAGAAAAGCTCGAGGTCATTGACTTTACTAGCTTAGCTGACCAATCGACAGACCCAGGCCATTATGTGATATTTTGGGAGTTGAATAAAGACACCTCAGAAGAATTGCTCTTGGATTGTTGCAATCGACTTGATCAAGCTTTCTTGGATCCAGGGTATGTTAGCTCAAGGAGGGTGAGAGGTATTGGACCATTAGAGTTGAGAGTGGTTAAGAAGGGCACATTCAATAAGATAATGGAGCATTTTGTCGAAATGGGCACAACTGCGAGCCAATTCAAAACACCACGATGCATTGGACCAATGAATGCAAGATTGCTAAAGATACTAGGAGACAGTGTTATAGGGAGATACTTCAGTACTGCATATGATTGATGAGTATATACATGTTTAACTTTTGTTTGGTTGATGTTTTTAGATTTGTATGAAATCCATGTCACAAAATTTTAAATGAAATGTTGATAAATTCTTCACCTTTATAAAAAAACACAAGAAATTTATCATATTGCGAACATGGAACTTAAGGATGTGGATCTCTCATAAGAGTGGAGTGATACCTTGTAAATATTGACAGTCGTTTTTTTGATTAAATTGTTCCTAATTTGCTATCGTTTTCGATATCATTCCTTATTTTTTTCAAAAAAAAAAAAAAAAAAAGAACCCACTAGTGCCCAACAAATGTGGCATTAATGTTAGGTGCCTCAAAAATTGTGAAAACTTCTTTTTTGGACAAACCCCGTAAGACTAACTAAATGGGTCATGAATGCACCATTGGATTGAACTCATTCCTAGCTTCTGAAAGGATCTCATTCTATAAAAATTTGAAATCCATAATTCAACATACTTGGAAAAAACACAAAATGATGATGAGGTAAATTGAATCCAAGCATCATTCCATCCAAAAATCTTGGTTTTTTATCAAGCCTAAGAGGACTCAACTGAACAATCACACAAGCAAGCAATCAATCGCTCAGACATAAGAAAAGTGGTGACCCATTCCACTTGTATACTATGCACCTAGGAAAGGGATCTAATCCTGAAGTATGCATTATAGATGTATATTTGTTTACAATGGATTCAATTTACGCCCAAATAGTGTACTGCGAGGTCCTTTTATAGGGTGTTCAAGGGCCTAACTATTACATGTAATTACTCCTTTTTGAAGCGCAATCGTTTGACTCACTTCTCGAGAGTCATCATTTATTTGCGTTGCTTCATCTCCTAACACAATTTCGCTTGGGTCACGCTAACCGAGCATCCGCTTAGGATGGTTGTCCATCCAAGTGTTCCGTTTCTTTTCCTAGCCAATGGTCTCTTTAGCCATCTTCCAACAATCATCTTTTGGCAATTGCACCTAGTGCCGAAGTCGATGTTCCTAGCAGCAACTCAGTCAATTCCAACCATTGATTCTGGTGTTGAGGTTTGGTTCTGATATCGTCAAAGGGCTCCCTTCCTTAGTCTTGAGGCCCCTTGAGTTTCATTGGCCTTCTTAGTGGGGCCATATTCTTTTATGGGTCCATCATTTTGGGCTTGTCACTTTCTACCTCATCACTTTTTAACCCTAATATAACAATAGGTCCTATAAATAGCCCTTTAGGGTTTTGTTTCTGATGGAAACACCATCATGAACTCTAACTAGCTCATTTTGACCCAGAAAAGAGAACAAAAGCTCCTACATAACCAACTGGAAGTCCTAACTCAATAAATAATCATTCTGAGAGAAAAGTAAGAAACAAGGGGTAAAACTGTAATTTTACCATTGCAGTACAGCAATGGATTTTCTCATAGGCTAAACATAGGTCAAATGATCTTAACAAGATAAAAAGTAGGTTGGTTCAAACAGAAAAGGGTACATGTGAATTCTAGGAATTAAATGACTTCTTGTAACCCTAATATAGACCCACTTGCTTTAGAAAGGTTCTGGTTAGGATAAAATTCTCCTAAATCCTCTAAAATTCATGAAAAAATATTCTCTAGGGTTTAGAACCTTCAATTTAGCCCTTAGAACCTATTTTGACCTACATTGGGGTCTCAGTCAAATGTTTGCCCTAAATTAGATTTTTGTGCAAATTTCCTAGTCAAACGTTGTTAAACCCAAAATCCAACTTCACCATTGGATTCCTTAGGTTCAAATTAGGTTTGTAACAAAATTTGGACCTAAGGGGAATTCACCTTCACCTACTTTGCAAATAGGTCCAACCCAATTACATTTCTAACCCTAACTTTTGAAAACCTCTACAGAAATCCCCTATCTTTATCTTCGTTCTTTGCAATTAGATCCCTCCACCATTATAGCGGAGGGAATCCTACTTCGACGAGGTTTCAAGGGAAAGATCTCCCTGATTCCTTAGAGAATCCCCTTCAAAATTGAAAGGAAGATTCTCTGAGAAATCTCCCCTAGTTTGAACACAATTCCAAGCTTAATTTGGTATCCAATCTCTCATGCGAATGCATGAGAGATTTGGGTCTCATTTGACCTTCCATCTCTGACAAGGTTGCCGTGCTTGGAAGCTTGGCTTCTAAGCACGAAACCTTCCTCCAGAGCCTATAAAAGCAAACCCAAAGCCCTCTACATCCTTGAAGCTTGAAATTAGCCTGAGCAACTCTCTATTTCGTCTCTTCCCCCTCCGATCAGTAACTCAGCAAGTTTCGACGACCCCTCTCTCTCTCTCTCTCTCTCTCTCTCTCTCTCTCTCTCTCTCTCTCTCTTGTCGCTCTACCACAAAACCAGTAGCAGGCTTCTCTTCATCCTCTTCGTCCGCGTCACACCGCACCAGCCGACGCCCCTGTAACCCCTTCATCGTCGCTGTCCTCCTCCACTGAGTATTTCGTCTCCGACGATGGCAATACGAGCCGGCCGCCTTCTCTACATCCCCTTTCGTCTATCCATGCTCAGCTAAGTTCTCTCGCCTCTCTCATCATTTTTCTATCTTTATTTCTTCAAAAACGCCTCGACGCACGCTATCACCCTCACCTTCCTCATCTCCGGCCAGACCTCCAGCGAGGCGTCCCCGCCACTCCACGCCTCCATCTGCCTCGCCAAATACCCCATAAGCATCGCCACACCTCACTGATCCTAAACCCTCACTCCACTCACCACGCCAAGCCCCCAGAACTCCCCCCGAACACACCCACTTTCATGCACACAGGGTACCCTAGGCACGCACGCTCCGGCCACCCCACGCCACGCCGACCCTCGCACTACCTTCATCGTGTCTAGGCGAAGCTATCTGAGTCTTCTGGCGAGGCCGCAAGGCCATTTTCATGGTTGACAGGTTTAGACGCCCGTCGCCATTAACACAAGCAAGGAGCTTGATTGGGAGCCTCCTGCAGGACTTCTCGCTCCAGGCTACAGGTCCCAGGTCGCACAGAATCCCTTCGCGCACAACCCCAGCCAAGCGATTGGCACTGAAGACCCCGCAACTACTGCAATCAAGGAGACTCCTGCTGCGGGCGTTCGCAAAGGAAGGTGGGACAACATAGTCCCACCTCGAAAGATTGTGAGCGGGCACCGTGGGATAAATTGCAAAAGTGACATAGCCTCTTCACCTCCTGACCACGGGGTGAGTGTTCATATCACTTTGTCATATTCTAAATCAATCTCGTTGCAGTATAGTCGAAAAAGCATATGAACAAATAACAATTTTATTACTCGAAAGTCAAAATTTTCGAGGTCGAACTCAAGGAGCAAATTGGTATTTTAGAAACTAAAATTACAACTTTAAAAGATGTTCAATAGTGCAATTAAATGTTTATGAAAGCTAAAAAGAGAATATGCAAAAAGAGGAGAGATTGAATGTTCTCTTTTCTTCTTCTCCTTTTTCTCTCCGATGCCTTCTTCTTTTGTGGATCAGGCGTCTGATTCAGAATCAGATGTCTTAAACTTGAGTTGCTACAGTGCTTGCCCTTTCTCTTTCTAATTTTTGCCTTCTCTTTCTTTCTTCTTTCTCTACTGTGGTTGTGCTTCTCTTTGGCTTCTTCTTCTTCTGTTCTTTATTTTTCTTCACTTGGCTTTCCTCCTTCCTGTCTTCTTCTTCTACAACTCCTTCTTCCTTGGCCTCTGCAGTCTTCTTCTTCTTTTTCTTCTCTTCCTCTGCCGCTCCTCTGCCTTGAGTTCTTCCTTCTTCTGACTTTGCCTTCAATCGCACCTTCTCCTTCTTTCTTCAGCCTCTGCCTCTGCGGCTACAGTGCCTTCTTCCTTAGCTTGGCTTCTGCCTTCAAGCTTCTTTCGCAGCTTCTTCTGAGCCTTCACAAGTCCTTCAACAGCTGCCTCTTCCTTCTCCTTCTTTCCCTGCACAGCACAGAGAGCAAAACCTATCCCCTACCCTCCCCTGCATCACTCTCTCTCTATTTCTCTCTTTTCTCTCTCAGAGCCAGCCGGGTAAACTGGTCGAGTTACGTGCGCCCGGGTGCAGGCACACCGACGTGGGTGGTGCGCGAGGAGTGCAGGGTATACAGGTCGGGTACCAGGTCCGCGTGGGTGTGCGTCGCGGACGAGGCGGGGGCGTGGGCGAGGGACCTCACCCCTTGTCGTTTGAGGTGATAAGCTAAAAATAGAAATTCACTATAAACCACTCATCGTGCTCTTGAATTTCCGAGGTGGGACTAAAAGTCCCACCTGCTTCGCTCGTGTGCCCGCAAGAGGCTTTGCTCAATTGCACCAGCTGCAGTCGCTGAAGCCCTCGATAGCTGGGTACGAAAGTGTCGTGGAAGGATTCCGCTCACCTGGGGCTTGTCTACCTGGGCAATGTGGCCTGGAGAGGAGATACAAGCTCCTTCAAGATTGCGTTAATGGCAACGGAGGCTCAAACCTACGATCACTGAACACGGCCTTTCGACCCCATTAGAGCACACAGGTAGCTTCACCGTTGCAGGGTGAAGGTAAAGCAATGGGTGGTTGGCCGCGGGGCTGCCTAGGCGTGCGTGCCTAGGTCGCTCTGTAGCCATGAAGACCGGTTAGGTCGGTGGGCGAGTATGGAGGTGTTGGCAGTCAGTGGAAGGGTGGATGATGATCAGTGGGTGAAGGCGGAGATTGAGGGGTCTGGCGAGGCATGTGGAAGCGTGAAGTGGTGGATGCACCTTCACCGGTGGTCTGCCGGAGATGAGGAAGACGAAGGTGGTCTGTGGCTGTCGAGGCGCGAAAATAGAAATAAAGTGGGAGAAAATGAAGAGTAGGGAGAGAGGAACTTATCTGCAAGTGAGTGGACGAAAGGGGGAGGCAGAGGGCGAACGACGCGTATCTGCCGTCGTAGGAGACGAAAATGTCCAGGGGAGGGGTGACAGCGACGACGACGGGGCTAGAGGCATGTGCACGGGTGTTGCACGATGCGGAGGAAGGTGGTGAAAGTGGCTCTGCCACTGGTATTGTGGCAGAGCCACAAAAAAGAGGAGGGCTCGCTGGAGCTCGCTGGACTCCTGACCGGAGGAGGAGGAGACGAAATTGGGGTGATTCTCCAGCCAAGTCGAGCTTGCCCCCTTCGGGCGGACCTGGTGCTTCTTATAAAGGCATGGGCCGAGGGTCAGGCGCATGGTGGCGGCCAAAAACCCTCGCCGGAGGCATGGTCGGAAGTGATACCCATAACTCTCGAGCGTTCGCATGAGAGGTATGGGGCGATTCAGGGCATGGGGAGCTGCTCAGGTGGTATGGGGTTTCGCAGAGGACTCCCCTTTCAAATCTGAGAGCAACTCCCTACGGAAGCGAGGAGAAATCCTCCTCGAAACCTCGCCGAAGGTATGGGTCTCTGCTGCAATGGAAGAGGGACCAGAATGCAGAAAGTGATGAGAAAGTTGAGGGGGATTTCGTAAGGGTTTTCAAAAGTTAGGAGCCAAAATGTAATTAGTTGGACCATTTTGCAAAGTAAGTCAAGATGACCTTCCCTTAGGTCCAAATTTTGGTACAAACCTAATTTGGACCTAAGAAATCCACTGGTGAAGTTGGATTTTAGGTTTGACCACGTTTAATTGGATATTTTGTACAAAAATCCAAATTAGGTTAAATATTAAGCTTGGACCCTAATCTAGGTCAAAACAGGTTCCAAAAGCCAAATTGAAGGTTCTAAACCCTAGGGGATATTTTTCCATGAATTTTAGAGGGTTTAGTTGATTTTTATCCTACCTGAAATCTTGTGAATTTAAGTGGATTTGTTTTAGAGTTACAGAATATCATTTAATTCTTAAATTTCACAATAACCCTTTTCTGACTGAACAATCCCACTTTTTCTCTTATTAAGTCCAATTGACCTATGTCTAGACCCTAATAAATCCCGTTGATGTACTGCAATGGTAAAATTGTAGTTTTACCATTTGTTTCATGTATTCTTTTCAGATCAGTAATCTCTTGAGTTAGGCCTTCCTTTAGGTTATGCGGAAACTTTTGTTCACTTTATTAGGTCAAAATAAGCTAGTTAGGGCTCATGATGAGGTTCTCATCAGTGAGGTCCCACTCACTCCTCTCGCAGCCTCATCTGCGGCACTACCCACGTGGATCTGGCTTGACCCGTATACCCGACCTACACTCCTCGCCCACCATCGCATGCCGGTGGACCTGGACCCGAGCACGTGTACCTGACCCGATTACCCGAGAAGCGGCTCTGGGAGAGTGTGCCTAAGAGAGAAAGAAGAATAGAGATCGCGAGGGCGGGTAGGGATAGGTTTTGCTCTCTCGTAGGGAAGGAGAAGAAGAAAAAGCCAAGGAAGAAGAGGGCGAAAGCCAGCGAACGCTAAGGAAGGAGAAGGCAAGGACTGAAGAAGAAGAAGCCAAGAAGAAAGAGGAGCCACAGAGAAAGAAGAAGAAGAAGAAGAAGAAGAAGAAGAAGACAAGGGCCAGAGCAGCTAAAGGCAAAAGAAGCACAAGCTCGAAGAAAAGAAAGGAAGAAGAAGGAAGAAAGCCAGACAGAAATCAGAGACAGAGAAGAGAAAAAGATCAGAAATAGCACTGTAGCAATCATAAGTTTAAGACGTCTAATTCACAAATCAGACATCCATTTTTTGTTCTTCATATACATTGCTATTTAGTGTTCACATTTACATTTTTTATCTAATTTCCATTGTCTATTATATTCAATTTTAAAGTTGTGCTCTTGATTTTTAAACCCCAATTTGCTCCCTGTGTTTGACCTTGGATTTAAAACTTCGAGTAAAAAATTCTATTTATTTTCGAGCGATTTCAACTATACTACGACGCATTGATTTTAACATTGATCTCGCCCATTAAACAGTGCCCATCCAAATTTCCCTTTAGTGAAGTGGAATTTGAGGAGAAAAGAAAGAACTCTAGAAGAAAGAAGAATACAAGAAAGAGGAGGAGAAAGGATAGACAAAAATGAGACTAGAGAGAGAGGGGGGGCACTACTCTCTCAAGTATACATCAAAAGGAGGACAAATCCCCAATAAGGTGAGACATGGCAACAACAAGATGCAAATGAGCAGGTAATACACAATGGCAATGGTGACGTGTTGGCATGACAATGAAAGCAGAAGAAACAGATGTATGCAAGAGAAGGTAGGGTTCAAATAGGAGAAAAGCATGCTCGATGTTGAGACATTCATGAAACCAACAATGCGCGATTGCATGCAACATAATAGGTGGCTTAGCCGCACTCAATGGCAAGATGCATTGCAATAAGGAGCACAGTATGTATTTAATCATGTTGTAAGTGCAGTGTGCTGATAAACTAGTTGCTTCACATGACTATGTGTGGTCCACGGGTGAACTGAATTGGTTTAGGTTGATCCAAGAGCATTTTTTAGCATTTTTTGATGGTTTAAGACCCTATTGACCTTGTTTTGACCCAATTTTCACTTTCTAGACCTATATTTTTGCATGTTGTTTGCAATGATAAGTGCATCAAATTTGTGTAAGCCCTCAATTTCTGATTTTATCTATTTGACTCATTTTTGCATGTTTAACCTTATCATTCATCATATCTGACCTTGTAAAGCCCCAAAGCTAAATTCCAGAGCAATTCTTGTGTTAAGCACGTCAAGATGAACCCATCAACACTTATCGAGCACAAGTGGATCTGGGTGCCTCAAAAATAAGAAAAATGTAAATTTTGGTCAAACTTGGTCATACCTCAATGAAACTCACCCAAAATATGTCATATTTGGAACCTTTGGATTCCTTTTATCGCTAGCTTTCCAACAGTATTTGTTTTGTGAAAATCCAAGGTCCATGGCAAAAGTTACACGAAAAATATGACAAATGGATGAGAGGCGTACAAATGAACCCATAATGGGGGATATTTTGGTTAAATAGGATTATTCCTAAACCTAGCTAGGGTTTTAAGCCTACAAATAACCTAAGGGCTTTTTAACAATCATTAAGCTCTACGACAACATGCACATTGAGGAAAAAAATGAGAGAGAAAAGAGAAAGGAGAAGGAAGAGAAAAAGAAAGGAGAGAGAAGAGAAACAGCGAGGAGAGAGAGAAAGATGACGCACTTGTGCCTTTCTTGTTCTCTTAAGCGAGCACACAACAGGGGGGCAATGCTAATCATTCGACGTTGACATGTAGCAGTACCATTCACAAGTGAGGGTGTGTTGATCGACTGACCAGGGGGAAGAGGAGCATGCACAAAAGGCAGATTAAGCGATGCGTAAGGGTTTTCGCGAGGAAGAGCATGCGAAAATGCTATCAGACATCTAACGCCCTAATGTGCAAGTCCGATCGTCTATCATCCAATGTTAAATGTCTGAACTACCCATAGGCCATCAAATCTGATGATAAGAGGTCTTAAATAGAATCAATCTGTCAAACATCTGCTGGGCAATCAAAATGAGTTCTAAGTTTTTATTTTTAGATCTTTGATCGATTAAATGCATTTAAAACCTAAATTCGCGTGTTTTCTCAAAACTTGAACTGTCTTCAACTTTGACACCATTGTTAGGATCAAGGTAATTGAACGATTCGATTCTAGATTCTCGATGGCATCACGAAAGTGTAAAAAAAAATTTGGTCATTTAAAACTTTTCTTCAACTCGATAATCGGTTCGATGCCCAAAAAATTAAATAACAAAGATTGAGAAACAAGAACGACCTAGATAACCGAAACCACATGGGAATATCTTACATCTTCCCATTTTGGGGTCCCCATGAGTATTGAGTTAAACCTGCAAGGGGGCGTAGCACAACACCCTAAGGGTCCAACACCTTTAAACTCTTCCTCCAAATGCTGTCCCTATGAATCAGAATCCACAACCAACAAGCATTGGACATCCAGCCTCTCTACTAAACATTCGAAAGTCCCAACAAACTTCTCACCGAGTGTCTAGACATCCAAAACATAGGAAGTTTGGACATCCAAATGTGTTCTTGGATGTCTATTGTGGTCTTAGGACTTCTCTTGAGGCTGTAGCTGATCCTAAACATAGGAGAAATTGGAGGAGGGTGATGTTGTTGCTCTCTTCTTTTTTTTCTCGCTTTTTGGTGGAGGAAAGCACACAATTAAGGAATTAGATTAGGGTTTTTACTTGGCTTTAGGGAGATGTTTATAGGGATACACTATTCCTAATATGATGGTGGTTGTTCAATCAAATCCAATGGCTAGGGATTAATCCTAGTTGAAATTTTACAACGCTTACCTCTAATTAATTTAGGGATTTTAGTTTAAGTGCCCAAAGGCATTTTAATTGCATCCAACCCCTTAGATCAATACCAAATTACATTTGGTTTAATTAAATGCCAACTCAAATATCAATTTAATTCCTTAAATAGTATTTGATTTCTATTCAATTAGGACCTCAGTAAAATCATTACTGGTTTCTGATGGCATTGTCATCATCCGTTATATCTAACCTAATTTGGATAATGAAACGACCCGTCACCCTTTGGTCATTTAAGACGTCTGTGAAGTTCACCAGACATCTAGAAAGATCAACGGACGTATGAAAATACTTTTTCTTTTCAGTGCGTACCGTACGTACGCCATGCCTTCTCTCTCACTCGCGCCTCACCGCACCTTCCCCTGCGACGTCACTCCGCGCCACACCTCACCCATACCCTTCCCCTCTCCTCCTCTCCCTTTATAAACCCTCCTCCTCCTCTTCTTCGTCTCACGTCCACAGCCGAGCAAGAGAGAGAGAGCAGGGAGCCAAAGCGAGAGTGAGCGGAGAGCGGAGAGCTGATTGCGAGTCTGAGCGCAAGAGCGGAGAGTGCTGCGCTGTTCTGCTGCAGCGCCTGTGGCGAGAGAAGCCAGAGCGGTTCCACAGAAGTCATTTTTTCACAAAATCAGACGTCCGAAGAGACATCTAGACGTCTTACCGGACATCCGAAGGTGGAGTGAGACGTCTGGTAGAGATCTACTTTTTGTATTTCTTCTCTGCCAGAGTCCTAACAGTGTACGTATATGTGTCAGAAGTTGGAAGGGGGACCGAGGCAGTTTCAGACGTCCAGGAGCACCTCCAGACATTTGACGGAACCCTTGGACGTCGGCATTGCATTCTAGACGTCCGATAGAGGCACCCCAAGAGAGGTATGCCTGAGAGTTGATTTAAGACGTCTGGGATCTCTCCCAGACATCTGATTTCCGTCAGAACCTTTGTTTTTGGGCTCGTTCAAGGCCCAAACGATGTCGATTTTTCGTAAAAAAAACATCGTTGTTTTTCGTACGAATTTCTTCACGTAATGATAGCTTGTCTGTATCTTTTGGAACCCCTTTGACCTATCCATCCACGTCTTTGGTCTCCAGACCATCGAGCATACGGGACCTACGAAGACGTCGGGAGCTGCTATACGAGCCCCCATTTCACCTGGTTATCCTGATAGAGTGGTTCTGATTACAAATCTTCAGTTTTAATAAAATGGATGCAAATAGTTAAACCTAGGATGTGAGATGAACCCTAGGAAGAAATAAAACATATACTCTAGAATACATCTACTCAATTGAACCCTAGGTTGTGGCATGAACACTAGGGCTAGAAAAGAATGTATGTGAATAATTGAGAAAATCATGAGTTGCTAAATGGAATGGACCACATCATGAACAAACATGTACCTGCCTGTATACTTGAAACCGAACATAGAGAAATTCATGTACAAACCCTACGGTGAATGTGGAATGAAACAAAAATACCGTAACACAGAGAACCGGATAGTTCTAGAATTTGCCGCCCATAGGCGGCCATTAGGGGAAGTGAGCTAACCTACGTATACGTAATACCGAAGAGAGCAACTATCCCTTGTAGTGTAGAGGGGAACTTGCTGCCCTTGGGTAGGGACTCAGGGTGGGCTTGGCCACTCTACGTTGACTCCTGTTGGTCCTCACGTATGTGGTACCGAGGTGAGCTACTTAGTGTAGGGGGAAAGCTAGCTGCCCCAGGGGACCCGGGGTTAGGCATAGCCACCCTACACCGACTCTTGTTAGCCCATTTGGCAAATCAGGATAGTCGAATGAGGGTACGTGGACTGTGGAGGGGCGAGACCCCTGTTCTGTTCTGAGAGGGCAAGGCCCCGTGTTGTTCCGTACTGTACATTTAGGCATACCCGCTAGCGGAAACGACTGACCACGTGCCAGTGTGGGGTAGTGATGAGAACCTCATCATGAACCCTAACCAGCTTACTTTGATCTAATAAAATGAACAAAAGCTCCTACATAACCACGAGAAAGGCCTAATTCAGGGAATTACTAATCTAAGAAGAGAACATGAAACAAGGGATAAAACTGTAATTTTACCATTGCAGTGCATCAACGGGATTTCTAAGGGTCTAGACATAGGTCAATTAGACTTAATAAGAGAAAGAGTGGGATGGTTCAGTCAGAAAAGGGTTATTGTAAAATCTAGAAACTAAATGACATTCTGTAACCCTAAAACAAATCCACTTAAATTCACAAGATTTCAAGTAAGATAAAAATCAACTAAACCCTCTAAAATTCATGGAAAAATATCCTCTAGGGTTTAGAACCTTCAATCTGGCCTTTGGAACCTGTTTTGACCTAGATTGGGGTCCTTGCCTAATATTTGACCTAATTTAGGTTTTTGTGAAAAAATGTCCAGTCAAACGTGGTCAAACCTAAAATCCAACTTCACCATTGGATTCCTTAGGTCTAAATTAGGTTTATACCAAAATTTGAACCTAAGGGAAGGTCATCTTGACCCACTTTGCAAATTGGCCCTCCAAATTACATTTAGACCCTCAACTTTTTGAAACCCTTGGAAATTCCCCCCTAACTTCTTCATGTATTTCTTCATTTTGGTCCCTCTTCTATCGCAGTAGGGACCATACTGTTGGTGCTAGAGCACCACGATCATTTGTTTTGATGATAACAAAACACGTGTTATTTAACATTTGCAATTTGAGTCCTAGATTTCAGGTCAATTGCAAATGAGGACGTGTTTAGACGGAGTTCGAGCTCGCATCCAGGACAGATTGGAAGAGCTTGACGGAAAACAAAGGAGGTTCGCGTGGAGCGAAAGATTGAAGATGGAAGGAAATGAAGAATAGGATAGATTTCCTTCTTTTGTACTTGTTGTATTTTTTGTTTCTTTTGTTGCTCTTTATTTCCTTAGATATTTCATGTTAAAGAGCCTCAAAGAATCCTAACAGTAGTCCTAGGAACACCGGCACAACCCTAGGATACTTAGGTTTTCTGTAGAATACTTAGAAAACCAATATAGGGTTCAAACAGCACTTCCAGACGTCTAATTCCCAAATCAGACGTCTGATAAAGAATTTTAAGACGTCGGACTGTTGTTTCAGACGTCTGATAACTGTTAGGCTGGACATAGTTAGTTATGTCTGATGAAATCAGACGTCCAGACCTTAGACCAGACGTCTTAGGAGACGTCTGATGACTTTGCCAGACGTCCAATTAGTGGACCGTTGGCTGGCTTAGAAAACACTCAAGATTATGACCGTTAGAGCCTTATCAGACGTCCATAGGACTTTCCAGACGTCTGATAAATGACCGTTTTGCCTCGGCTGACCCAAAATCTCTTCTCAGAGATTTTCTAGCCGTTGCAACGTTTGGAAATCAATTCCCATAGTAAAAGTAGGTTTCCAGACGTCCAGACATAGTGCCAGACGTCCTGTATGTCGTCTGATGGACTTGCGCAAAAATCCTGTTTAGATCTGATTCAAGTCAGGGAGAAACCCGCATAGAATCAGACGTCTGACCTTGGAATCAGACGTCTTAAAGTGGCCTTCCAGACGTCTGATGCCAGACTTAGACGTCTGATAACCCTGTCAAATGTAATCATTGTCCTGATTTCGGCCTGATTCTCTTGGGCTTTGCACCCAACGGCTATAGAACCTTTCTTAAGCCTTCCAAAGCCTTCCTAAGGCCTCTATAAATAGAGGGGAGCCTTTGCAACACAAAAACACACAAGATATACACCTAGAAAAACACAAGACACACCTAAGCAACATATTTTCCACTCTTTTGTGTCTCTCTTGCTCTCTAAGCTCAAGTTCTATATCTTGAGAGCTAAATTCAGTTTGCGCACCCGCTCTTCCGCTGTTGTTCACGAGAGCGACGTAGCGCCATCGCGTGGCACACGCACCGCGTCATCGTCGACGCACTCCTTGCAAAGGGGAGTTTCCTATTTCCTATAGAAGCTAGGTTTAATTATTTTGTTGGCTCTATAGGACTATTGTTTATTTTTATCTTTATCTTTTGGTTGGGTATTCGCTTTGCGAATTCCCGTCTCCTTCGTGGGACAAAATCCTTCTCGTGGAGAGAAGGGGTTGAGGAACGCTACCCTTGTACTTGTAGCGTGGTTGTACTGAGGTTGAATCACCCTCATTTTAAAGTGATTCGGTTAGTGGATTTGATCAACTAGGTTGATCGGAAAATCCTAACTCGAGAGGGTCAGGTGGTGGTTTTCACCCGGTTTGGGTTTCCACCTAAAAATTCCTGTGTACATTTTGTGATTGCTTATTTTTGTAAGATTGTTTATATTTTCAATTCCGCTTTTTTTTTTCACGCTGATCTCACCCCTCCAAGTGGGGAAACTTCACATACCTCCGGCAACTTTCCGCAGAGGTTTTCTTCTCGTTTACATGGGGAGCTGCCCCCAGATTTGAAAGGGGAGCTCCCTGCGAAGCCCCCTACTGCATGGGCAGCTCCCCATGCCCTGAAACCCCCCATGCCTCTCGTGTGAACACTCAAGAGGTATGGGTCTCCCTCCGACCTTACCTCCGGCGTGGTGTGCCCGCTGCCTCCTTGCGAATCCCACCCTGCCTGTGCCTATTTAAGGGAGCTCAGTCCCCACCGCTTCCTTCAAGCCTAATTTGGCTGAAGATTACCCCCCAATCTCATCTCCTCCTCACTCCGGCCAACTACTCTCGGCTTCCGGCGACTCTTCCTCCCTCTTCTCGTCACTCCGCCACCATACCAGTGGCAGAGCCATCTCCGCCATGCTCCTCCGCGCTGCGTCGTACCAGCACACGCCCTCCGACCCTCTTCGTCGTCGCCGCTTCTTCCCCTGGGCCTCTTCGTCTCTGGCGACAACAGGCACTCACCACTCGCCCTCCGCCTCCCCCCTTCACTATGAACACCTTAGATAAGTACCCCTTTCTCCCCTCTTCATTTTCCCCATATTAATTTCCTAAATCGACTACTGCCACATGCCAACCACCATCATCCCCTTCACCTCCAGCCACCAACTCCAACGAGGCCGCTCCACCACAGACCACCTCCCTCCTCGCCGATCGATCCCTAAGCACCACCCCGACTCACCAATCATCCTCCGCACCTTCACCAACCCCACACACACTGCAAACCTCCACCGACCTAACCAACCTCCACAGCCACAATGTGCCCTAGGCGCACTCCCACAGGTGGTCCCACACCTCGCCGACCACCTCTGCACATTCGTCGCACCTTGGAGAAACTCCCTAAGCTTTTTAACATGACCGTGAGGCCGTTTTGGTGCTTTCAGGTTCCAGGGGCTCACCGCCATTGAAGCGCAACTCGAAGATCGCTTGAAGCTTCGCCCAGGCCTTGCTGTTCCAGGCCTACACTCCCAGGTCATGCGGCTTAGTCTCGCGCACACACCCAGGCCTTTGATTGGCTTCGAGGACCCTCGCAGCAGCTGCAATTGAGAAGCTCAACCTCTGCGGGCGTGCGCGACAAGAAGGTGGGATGTTTAGTCCCACCTCGAAAGTGGTTGAGCGAGCACAGCAATATAAATTGAAAACTGCTATAGGCTCGTTGCCTCAGATCCACGAGGTGAGGTCCCACTCACCCGACCCGGTCTCGTTCGCGACCCACTCCTACGCAGACCTGACCTAACCTAACTACCCGTGCACTCCTCACCCACCACCGCACGCTGGTGGGCCTGGTCCCAGGCATGCATACCCGACCCGTTTACCCGAGTAAGGCTCTGGGAGAGTTGTGTCCTAAGTGCAAAATGGAGAGAGAGAGACATGGGGAGGGTAGGGGTAGGTTTTGCCTCTGTGTGCGCAGGAAAGAGAGAAGGAGCCGCAGAAGAAGAAAGAAGAAGCAGAAGCTGTGGAGAAGAAGAAAAAAGGAAGAGGAGCAGCTAAGGGAAGAAGCTGAAGACTTAGCCGCGAGAAGAGAAAGAAGAAGGCACTACTGCAAAGGCAAAGGAAGAAGAAGCTAAAGGCAACTAAGGCAAGGAAGAAGGAGGAGGCGCAGCCCAAGAGAGAAGAAGAAGAAGCCAAAGAGGAAAAGAAGAAAAGAGAAGGAAGGAGTCTGCAGCAAAGAAGGAAGAAGAAGAAGAAGCCTGAAGAAACACTGTAGCAGATCACCACTTAAGGCGTCTGATTCACATAATCAGACATCTGAAGACAGGCAAGGTAGAGAAAGAAGAGAAGAGAGAAAGCAAAACGAAAGAGAGGAGAAGAAGGAAGAAAAGAAAAAGAATTCATTTCTTTTTATGTTTTTACTCTCTAGCCTTTATATACAATGCATTATTACTAAACATTATCTTTCAAGTTTTGTGATTTTTGGCTTCTAAATACCAATTTGCTCCCTGAGTTCGACCTCAGAAGTTTTCCAATTTCGAGTAATAAAAATAAATTTGATAATCGTTTTTCGCGGTATACTACAACTGTATCTTTTTAAAACCCTTCGAACAACAACTATCAGGTAGCTACCCGCGCACCTATGACGTGTGCCGTAGTCACCGCTAAGTTGCAACCATGACCTTGGGAAGGTAGACCAAGTGTGGGACTATCATGGAGGGACTCTCCCGGCTAGGAGAGTGCCACATGTGCATCCTACATCCCGAGAAAATCGCAAGTAAGATCGTTCCTTTAGGGAACAAGAAGATTCAATAATGTGATGAATCTTGATTAGAGATCACTACACAATCAAACATGGATAAGATAACTGGAATCGGAAAGAAATATGTTAAGCTACTGTTAAATGCATTTTATGTTTTAGTCACCACTCTACTCAGCGTTAGCTGACTCCAATTATATAACTTTGCACAGGTCAGGGATTTGAGCAGCCTGAGCTACCGACTGCTAAGGACCTGGGAGTAGTCTAGCCCAGCTGTAGTTCTACTACTAGTTGTAGTGAGTTCCTATAGTTATTTTTCCAGTACTTTCTGTTATTTGTACTAGCTTTGTTGTGATGGCAGTATTTCCTGTTCTTGAAGGCATGTAATATTCTAGTATTGCTATTCTATTTCTCCTTTTGTTGCCAATTTCTCCTCCTTAGCTACTATACTTGTGTGATTGTGGATTGATGCATGTTATTTGGTTATTTCTTGTTGGACGACTGGGACTTGGAATTAGTTGAAGCGAGCTGGTCTCGGGTCCTGTAGGGATCTGGGATCGGGTCGTGACAGATAAGTTCTAAGGTTAAATTCACCAAATTAACATATTAAAAGGGTATAACTCAATCAAGGCTGAAGAAAGTGGAATTGATAAAAATAGGGGATAATTCTGTAATTTTCACGAACTATTATAAATGCAGAATAATTGGAGGGTAAACTTATGGTTAATTAAAGGTTAATTGAGCTTAAATATCCTAAAAGTGGGTTGATACTAAGTAATTTACGATTTTCATTCAAATTAAGTGTTAATCATTAATTAAATTGGGTAATTTCAACCCTGCTTCAATTAAAATAGTTCTGATAAAAATAAATGTAATCTAAACCTTCTAAAAATTATTTTAAAATATTTTATAAGTTTTGGAACAGTCAATTTGATAATCGAAACTCATTTTGACCTAAACCAGAATTATAGGTAGGTATTTAGTATATTTTGGGTCAAATTGTAAATTAATCATGCAAACGACATAAAAATCAAAAATTGAAGTCACCATCAACTTCCTTATATGCACATTAGGTTACCATAAAAATTTTAGCTCATTTGGATTTCATTTTGGCTAGGTTTCCAATGTGACCCTTGAACCTTAATTTCCTTAAAAAAATACCCCTAACTTTTGATTCTCTTACGAAGAGGCCCTCGCCAGCACCGCCTCCACCTTCCACCTTCGCATCCACCAGCCACGAAATCTGATGAGCCATTCCTGTTTAAACGTGCTTCAATCGGGTTTTACAATCACATGTTATAGTATACATGACCAAAACAAGTTTAACATTTAAATTTATAATTCTCAAATTAACAGAAAAATCCGAGTTCGTCTCTAGGAGAAAGAAAGGTGTGAATACCACTATCAAGTTATTTACACTAATTGAGGCTTAAGAACTAGATACGATTAATTAGATTTTCTATGCATGAAATCTAGTTCAAAAACGTAAGACTAACCATGCAACTCACTAATTCAATTGAAAAGACTATATTTCAATTATCTAATTCCCAGTCAAGAATAAGTTAATGTCGATGATAGTCAAGCATTAAATAATTGGTGGCAATATTACTCGAACAAAACTTTACAATAATGACTCATTTAAAACCTAGCACATGAACCAAATTAGCAAGTAATGCAAATCAATCCTTGGAAATTCACATTCAGGTAAATAGGAACTCCTACAATTGGGTCCCTAGCTTTTTGTTTTACTACGTTCAGGTCCCTGCAAGGTTTGTTTTTCTTCAAATAGGTCCCTTGAGGCTTTCCAAAGGAGCTGCTGCTCCTCCTTCTCCGGCAGTGATCGATCGGACCTCGCAGGAGATACGTCCAAATGGAGCTCCGATTAGTAATTGGCACCGGTGAAGGGTAGAGGAGAGTCGGTGAGGCATCGCCGACTTAACGATGGTGGCGCAGTGGTGGTTCGCAACAACTCTAGTCGTCGATAACAACGTCAGAGTCAGGTAGAGGTGGGTTCCGGCAAGTGTCGAGGTTAGCGCGGAAGACATTGTGGACTCGTGTAAATGGCGGAGGAGGTCCTCCAAAGGTCATTGAAAGCGGTGGCGGTGTTGGTTTTGTTGCAACACGACCGAAGGAGGCGGATCGACGTCGGAGATGATTGCGATGGCAGTGAAGGTTGTTACGTCGTAAGGGAGCTCTTCAACCTTAGGCGAGCAACCAAGAAGCTTCACCAGACCTCTGTAGAGCTTTTGGCAAAGGTGATTAGCATGAGGAGCTTGGATATGGCCGGACGAACTCGAGGAGGATGCCGAACGGTTGGTTTGTTTGGCAGGGGTGTCGAGACATCAAAACTTCCAAGAGATTGGGGGGTGTTGTTCCTCAGAGGTTGGCAAAGGTTGTGGGATGGTCATAGACGCGGGAGGTAGTGTGGAGCGATGAGGCGTGCCTCACCGGAGTTCAGCCAACGTCTTGCCACGTGTGACGAAGACAATGGAGGGGACGATGGAGGAGTTGGTTACGAGATCTACGGAGTCTAAACTACCCTACGAAGGAAGAGGAAGGGAAAAGGAAGAGAACCTATCCAATGGACAACAAGAAGGAGGCGAGCAGCCGGTTTTGTCTCGCCAGCCGCAAAGAAGAAGGGTTCGAGGAAGAAGATTGACAATGAGGAGAGGGAAGAGGAGCTACTTTCTGTGGTAGGAAGAACGACGATGACTTGAGGAAGACAACCGTGCCGTCGGTTGGTAGCGAGGGTCGATGATGTAAACACATTTACATTACTTAAGACGTCTATTTATGCATGTTCTTAAGCATAGGATTGCATTTCATGATATAAATATTGCATTACATGCATCATCTTGCATTTAGAATAGTTTGAATAAAATGGGAGGTTAATTGTCTCCTTTTATGTGCTTGGACAGGGCAAATATTTTATCAGGGCCTCGGATCAAAGATCCAACCATATGGATGTGATCAGGGCGACGATTGGAGTTCAACGACTCCAAGATCACCCTAATCAGGCATCCATAGCATCAGATAGTGACCCGGGAACCCTAGAAGATCAAGGGCCAGGATGGTTTAAATCTACACTTCAGATGATAAATCTGACCGCACGGATGAATTCGGATCGACGATCGCAGCCCAACGACACAAAAATCAAGTCAATCCGACATTCGTGGCACCATCTACAACTTCCAAAAGATGGACAACCAAGATAGCACCACGTGGCACCATCTCAGCCGCCCAAACGGCCGCCTGCGTCTTGTGAAAGCCCCACGCCCAATCGCTCTCCGCCGTTGGATCTTAATCCAACGGCTGTGGGCGCTCGCATTTAAAAACGCCCGCTCGACCATCCGCACCCCATAACGCAGCGGTTGAGCGCGCTATCGCAAGCGCGGAGCGCGGGTTCGAGCCGTGGCGAGGAGCGGCTGGCGCGAGCAATTGGAGTGTCGGATGGAGATCAGACGGCCGCGATCGCCCGATAGCGCCGACGCGCGATTAGACGCGCAATTGGATGCACAATCAGACGCGCGCAGCGCGCGGACGCATCTTAAGCCGTCCGATCTCGCGATCGAACGGCTGAAAAGCATTGGACGTGCGCGGGCAGCCGAGGAGGCGCGCGTGGGCGCGAAGGCGACGGCCACGTCGGGGCTTTAGTGACGGATTTATCCGTCACTAAAGACCCCTTATTTATTGTTTTGAAGTTGTAATGTCCATTTTGCCCCCACTCCTTGCAACTATAAAAGGAGACCCCCTCCATACAAAATTCTCATCCCTTCTTTCTCCTCTCTACCCCTCCAAAGCTCAAAAGAAGCTTGTCCCACACCCGGGATGCTTCTTGCGAGATAAAGTCCAATTTTCGTTCCCCTTCGGAAGTGGATCCCGCGACGACGACGGCGTGCTGCTTCGTTCCTGTTCTTCTGCTTCATCCTCCTTCGTCCTGCTTCGTTCTCCTTCGTCCAGGCGTCGTCTCGTCCGGCTCGTCCTCCAAGCAATCGTCGAGGAGGATAATTTCTCTCTCTCATTCTTATTTACAGCTTTTCTAGTGTAGAATTTTCTGCTTTATAGTGTAATTGATTTTCCGCATTCTAGTGTAACTTTTATAAACTATTGAAATATTGAATGCATGTTCTCTTTCTCTCTCTCTCTTTCTCTCTCTCTCTCTCTCTCTCTCTCTCTCTCATAGTTTGATAGCTCCATTGTAATTAGATGGCCTTACTTAACAAAAATCCTAAAAAAATATAATTGCGAATATAGATCAACGTAGCCTCCCTGTGTTCGACCCGGAATTATTTTCGGTATAAATTTTATTTGTTAAACACGAATTCTTCGCTTCCGAACTACAACGACAGGTTTTCCAAAACCAATCTCGTAAGCGTAGTGATTCGTGAAACACGTTCAACATTTTGGCGCCGTTGCCGGGGAGGCAACGATTTCCGATCTTTTCTTCGCATTTCTTGCACTTTATTTATTTTCTAACTAGCTTTCTCTTGTGTCTATTGCTTTGCAGAGACCTCCATCAAGGAATCAACAAGCTGTAGACTGGAGTAAAGTGCAGTTGAAGACAACTGTAAGTGTTCCCCCATTCTTTCCCCCTCCATAGATTTCATTCGCCACATTAAATCCAAATCCCAATTAACCTAGGTGTTTGCATAAATCCTAGGAATAATTTGGTTGTTTGGATTTCCACTCACATTCATTCCGCCCTCATCCATAAAAAAAAAAATAACAAAAAGATAATCTTGTGGGGTAATATTCAACAAACACACAACACACACCCACATTCAAGGCACTTGATCAACTTGATTTGTTTTCTACTCAACCGGGTTCTGATCTGTGGAACCGGTACACACAAAGCAACACATAACAGAGTAGGAATCATTCTAGGTTAATCATCTTTGAGTGCCTAACTTAGTGGTGCATTTGTGGCCAGTTGTTTGAGTTGTTTAGGCTGCACCAATTTATTTTAAAACCAACTCATCAAGTAGCTCCTCCTTAGGGTTTTCAATCTAGGTATATTCCAGGCACTCCACTTTCTTTCCGATTTTAAAGGAAAATAATCTTCACCCGTGTTTTACAACTTGGTTTGCCTAGAAACTTAATTGCAATTCACTTAATTTAAAACCCTAAAAGCTACTTAAGCAAGATTTGAACATTAAAACTCACGCATTATCAATAATCTTGCTTGAAAACCCTGGTTGTGCACACACTTACACAAATCTCAATCAATCATTAAGGGCACAACCCATTGTAAGGGCCCGTCACATTCCATAAGCACCATAATCCCATGCCTTAATAAAATTGAGTAGACGTTGGCCTTAAGGTTTGATTCGCTCTTCAGGGCCTAGTCTGAGATTATTTTTTATTAACCTACTTGTACTGATTAATCTGATGTCTAGCTAGGGGAGCAGAGTCAAACGATCGCGGCTGGGGGGTACACTAGGAACCGGAGGCGAAAGCCAAAGGAAGAACCTTCTACCCAGTCCCTCCTTCTAACTGGTTGGATTAAACAGACGCAAGTAGAGTAAATCACTTACAGTCTTAAGGCTGGTTTTGGGAGTCAGTAGATCCTTAGGCTACCCCACTTAAGGACAGCCTTGTTTTGTTGTGCTGCAGGGTCCCTATCCCCAGTCTTTCCGACCTTCTCCTAGTTTATGCTGGGAAGACGGTCATTAAATCCCCGATTGGAAGGACCGTTAGAACATTCTAGGAGGCGCAAGTTAGATTTTGGTCAATTTGATCCCATGGCCGAACAACAGCCTCCTTTGCTTGAAAATCCACAGGAAGAATTTAGAAGGCAGCTGGAACAAATGCAGAGAATGCAAGAATGGTTCCAGAGAATGCAGGGCGCTCAGCCCTTGAAGGATTTTTATGATCCTTCGAATTACGGGGAACGTCCCGACGTCCAGATTCCAGCCGGTGACGTAGAAATCAAGCCCCAGGTGTTAAGCCTGATTAAACATTATCATGAGCTTGGCTCCGAAGATCCGTTTCAGCACTTGGAGGATTTGACCACTTTGGTCCAGACCACCAAGGCTCGAAATGTTAACGAGGAGCAAATGATCATGAGGCTCTACCCCCACTCTCTTAGGGATAAAGCCGCGCATTGGTATAGGACAATAGGAAGACCAATTACAACTTGGAATGAGTTGAAATCGGCCTTTCTGAAGAAATTCTTCCCAGTTGGTCGTACCAATGCTTTGAGACGGGCAATCACTACTTTTACCCAGCGGACGGGGGAGCAGTTTCATGTGGCCCGGGAGCGATTCCAGAACTTATTGCGGAGGTGTCCACACCACGAGGTGCCGAAATGGCAACTCGTGCAGATCTTCTATCATGGGTTGAATGAGCAACTCAGAAACCATGTGGATGCTTCTTGCGGAGGCAATTTTCTCAATAAAGATACAGATAGTGCACATGATTTATTTGAGGAAATGAGTGAGAATTCAATTAATCATGCCTCCATGGATACTTTTAACCGGTCCCAGCAACCCAGATCAAATGTCAATAAAGTCCATGACTCTCATTCATTTGATATGGAATTGATTTGTAATAAACTTGATAAGGTGGACTTGGTTGCTAAAAGAATGGAAGAGTGGATGGGTGGAAATTCTATGAACAACTCTTAATCCACTCAATCCCAAAATTCAGGATTCCATTCCTCACGAGCTCCTTCTGGACGGGAGTTCGTGAATCAACTTGATGCGACTCAATCTATGAGTCAGCATTTCTCGGAACCCCATGGGTTCCCAACTGGGACCTTTGATCCCAGTTTTTCTAATCCTTCCCTTTCATTTTCTCCATCCTCACCCTATGAGGATGTTTGTGCTGTACAAGAGAATGTTAGATCCAACCCCTACTCGAATGCCTATAATCCAGGTTGGAGAAACCACCCTAACTTCTCTTGGAAAAATCCGGGGCAACAGACCCAATTCCGACCCAGCAACTATGCTCCGCAACGACCAATGGGTCAGGGTCAAGTATATACTCAGTTGCCTCCGAATCAAGTCAATCAGCCAACTTGGAATGCCCGTCAACCCGCAGGGCAAGCTGATTTGAACCGTCAAATGGTAGAAATGCAAGGATCTATGCTCCAGCTTATGCAGCAAATGAAAAACTCACTGGACAACTTGCAATCCGGGCTCATTGCTAACTCTCGTCAACCCGGATCTCTACCATCCCAACCCGTACCCAACCCGCGAAACATTATAAATTCAGGCAATCAAGCCCAAGGGTACGGAAACCAGAGGGACCCGCACGCACATGCTCAGGTGGTTGAGCAGGGTTCCTCGTCTTCTTCTTCTGCTAATCAACAATTCATGGTCAATCAAGCCCCTCAAATCTTTCCTAACCCTCCCCAAGACCCAAATTCTTACGCTTCTGCAAATTCTATCACTTTGAGGAGTGGTAAGAAGACTCAGGATCCACAACCACACTATTCTGATCTTTTGAATCCTGAAGAATCTGAGGAGAGAGAGGAGAATTCTAGAGGAGAAATCAAGGCTCAGGAACCTGATTCCAAAGATCTAACTCATGTTCCTTTTCCTGAAGCCTTAGCCAAAGCAAAGAAGAAGAAGTCTGTTGATAGCAATGAGGAGCTTCTGAATTTATTTAAGAATGTTGAGATCAATATTCCGCTCCTTGATGCTATCAAGCACATACCAGCTTACGCAAAATTTTTAAAAGAATTATGTACACAAAAGCGTAAGTCGAGAGAATCTGTTCCGAGGAAGGTGATACTCTCCGAGCAGGCTAGCTCTGTTATCCTGCACTACCTCCCTCAGAAAAAGAGAGATCCTGGTGCTCCTTTGATTTCTTGCGTTATCGGAGATTACACATTTGATAGAGCACTTTTGGATCTCGGTGCATCCATCAACCTAATTCCGACTTCTCTTTATGAGAAGTTTGGGTTAGGTGAACTTCGGCCAACTTCAGTAACGCTACAGTTAGCGGACCGTTCGGTCACAAACCCGCGAGGCGTTGTTGAAGATGTTATAGTTAAGGTCAAGGATTTCTATTTTCCTGTATATTTCCTTGTCCTTGACATGGATGTACCAGATAATCTGAGGAACATGCCCATCATTTTGGGGCGTCCGTTCCTGGCTACCGCAAAGGCCAACATTAATTGTGAAAGCGGTAGCATGGAAATCGCCTTTGCGGACCAACGAATGAAATTGGATATTTTTAAGGCGATAAACAAATTTGAGGATTGTGGATTTATTGAGGAACTTGATGAGGATAATGTTAATATTGAAACTTGTTTGACAGTTTCTTCAATTGAAAGTTTCTCTTTGGTTGATGAATTTGACCCGCAACCCTCTGACCTGACATCTTCGGAAGAGGTTACTGATTTTGTTCACTCAAAACCTCTTCCTCTTGTTGAATCTTCAGCATCTACCCTACCATCAATCATTACCCCACCCCAGCTTGAATTGAAACCATTGCCTGAGAATTTAAAATATCAATTCTTAGGATCGCAGAATATGCTCCCTGTGATTATTAGTGCTAAATTGACAACAGAGCAAGAGATTAACTTGATTAAGGTCCTAAAGGAACATAAGGAGGCAATTGGTTGGACCATTCATGACCTCAGGGGGATCGAGCCATCTTACTATAATCATAGAATATTTTTGGAAGATGGATCCCGCCCTTCTCGCCAGATGCAAAGGAGATTGAATCCAAATATGCAAGAAGTAGTCAAAAAGGAAATCATCAAGTGGCTCGATGCAGGAATTATTTATCCAATCTCTGACAGTCCCTGGGTAAGTCCCGTTCAGATTGTTCCAAAGAAAGCCGGGATTACTGTTGTGACTAATGAGAGAGGTGAATCTGTCACAACTCGTTCAGCTTCCTCTTGGAGAGTTTGTATTTATTACAGGAAGTTGAACACAGCCACTAAAAAGGATCATTTTCCCATGCCCTTCATTGATCAAATCTTGAAAAAATTAGCTGGGTAGAAGTACTTCTGTTTTCTTGATGGCTACTCGGGATATAATCAAGTTCCTATCCATCCCGAGGATCAGGAAAAAACTACTTTCACCTGTCCCTACGGAACCTTTGCTTTTCGTAGGATGCCTTTTGGGTTATGCAATGCACCTGCGACTTTTCAAAGGTGTATGCTAGCCATATTTTCCAACATGGTGGGAGAGTTTATGGAAGTCTTCATGGATGATTTCTCTGTTTTCGGAGAATCATTTGACTCTTGTTTCGCTAATTTAGAAATGATTCTTAAGCGATGTATCAAGACACGACTGGTCCTTAGCTGGGAAAAGAGTCATTTCATGACCCAAGAAGGCATCATTTTGGGTCATGTAATCTCTGAACGGCGAATTGAAGTGGACAAAGCTAAGGTTGATGCTATCGCTAAACTTCCTCATCCCACATCTGTTAAACAAATTAGATCATTTCTTGGCCATGTAGGATTTTATCGAAGATTCATCAAGGATTTCTCGAAGGTTGCTCGTCCTTTGAGCAATCTTCTTGCCAAAGAAACGCCATTTGTTTTTGACGAATCATGCCGAAAGGGATTTGATTTTCTGAAAACGGCAGTCACCTGTGCTCCAATTTTGCAACCACCAATTTGGACAACCCCATTTGAGATCATGACCGACGCATTTGATTACGCGGTCGAGGCTGTCCTGGGTCAAAAAATTGACCGAAAGCCCTCTGTCATTTACTACGCTAGTAAAACTCTGGATGAAGCCCAGAGGAATTACACTGTTACTGAAAAGGAATTACTAGCTATAGTATTTGCTTTAGAAAAATTCAGGGCTTATCTCTTGGGGTCTCATGTTATTGTTTATACCGACCACTCGGCCTTGAGACATCTCTTGGCTAAAAAGGATGCTAAACCCCGGCTTATTCGTTGGATTCTTCTTCTTCAAGAATTTGATCTTGAAATCAAGGATAAAGCCGGGGTACAAAATGTGGTAGCGGATCATTTGTCGAGACTCCTAGGTGATTCTTCTTGTCCGGACATTCCGATTGCTGGCACCTTTCCGGACGAAACCATTCTTACAGTTTTAGGTGTCCACTCCCCATGGTTTGCTGACATTGTTAACTATTTGGCTGTTGGTCAAATCCCCCAGGATTGGACCAAGCAGCAACAGGATAGACTCAAATCTGAGGCCAAATACTACTTTTGGGAGGACCCTGAACTGTATCGCATCGGCTCTGATCAGATTATTCGCCGATGCATACCGGAGAATGAATTCAACAGTATACTCGAGTTCTACCATGCATCTGGGTGTGGTGGACATTTCTTCGGAAGAAAGACGGCTGCAAAAATCTTGCAATCTGGCTTCTATAGGCCGCCTTTATTCAAGGATGCTCAGGACTTCTCAAGGTCATGTTCTCGATGTCAGTCACTCGGGAACATAACTAAGAGAGACATGATGCCCCTAAACCCTATTCTTCCTGTAGAAATTTTCGATGTTTGGGGCATCGATTTCATGGGACCCTTTATCCCTTCATTTGGACATCAGTACATTCTTGTTGCTGTTGATTATGTGTCCAAATGGATTGAGGCAATTCCCACCCGAACCAATAACCACAAGGTGGTCATCAATTTTGTCAAGAAAAATATCTTCAGTAGGTTCGGGATTCCGAGGGCTATCATCAGTGATGGTGGCACTCATTTTACTAATGCCCAATTCCGAAATTTATTGGCCAAATACGGGGTTAATCATTGAATTTTCACACCTTACCATCCCCAAACGAATGGACAAGCCGAGATCTCCAATCGAGAGATCAAGAACATTCTGCAAAAAACGGTTAGGCCTGATCGTAAGGATTGGACTCAAATGCTTGAGGACGCTCTTTGGGCCTACCGTACGGCGTATAAAACGTCCATCGGCATGTCTCCATTCCGTTTGGTGTATGGAAAGGCATGCCATCTACCAGTAGAGATTGAACACAGGGCATTCTAGGCAATCAAACAATGCAATTTAGATCTGAATCTAGCTGGAAAGACCAGGAAACTCCAACTATCTGAGTTGGAGGAGCTTAGAAATGATGCTTATGAGAATGCCAAGATCTACAAGGCTCGGACCAAAGCTCTACATGATCAATTGATTTCCCGCAAGAGTTTTGAGCCAAACTAGAAGGTCTGGTTATTTGATTCTAAACTTAAGCTCTTTCATGGTAAACTTAGATCTAAATGGAATGGCCCATTCATAATTGATCAGATTTTTCCTAATGGTGCCGTTCAGATTTCTGACCCAAAGATGGGTAACACCTTTAAAGTCAACGGTCAACATTTAAAGCCTGTTGTTGACCGTAATCTTCCAGAACCCGTCTCAGACTCTGTGGCTCTAGCCATTCTGTGACTTCTTTGGCTGGACTTCGCCTAGCTGACGGCATTAAACTCAACAATTGTACATATGACACAAGGCTGATACGAGCTTCATATCCAGGTGACTTCTTTCATATTCTACCCTTTCTTTCATGTCTCTTTTTCAATGAGGACATTGCATCAGCTAGGCATGGGGGGGTGGATTCATTCTTGAATTATTTGGTCAGCCTTGTGAAATCCATGTAAATTGTTTCTCTTCTTATAAAATAAAAATAATAAAAAAAAATAAAAAAAATTAGGAAGGATTATTTGGACATTAGGACTTTTCAATCCTAAGAAATTTTACATTAGGATCTGAACACAAAGACCCCTCAGGTCTTTGGACTTAATTCGCCTGGGTATCCACTAAAATGTGGATTTATTTTTGCATCCTCGCCATCTTAATTCTATTATAATCGGAATAAATAAGTTTGGGTGATAAGTACATGACTTATCAACCCGCCCTCTGATCTGAGGGAATTTTGAGTTTAAAGCGTCTACACACTTTCTTTGCACTGACTCGTTGTTCGACGATTCTAACGGAAATTGGGTAGCTAATGAAACTTCTAGGGTGATATGGCTGGCAAGTTATCGTGGGTAACAGCCCATAGGTAGGTTATCCAGAGCCCAGTCACTGGACCTTTCGTAGTTTGCTACCTTTAGGTAAATCTTAGACTAGGGAAGCCACCTACTCTCAAAAAAAAAAAAAGTGAGAAAAGAATAAAAAGAAATAAGCCACACTTCACCGCACGAGTATGGCTGGCAAGTTGTCGGTGGTAACAGCTCATCGACCGGTTGTCCAGAACCCAGCTCAGAAAATGCACTAAAAATTCCCAAAATACTTAGGAAGAAGCGGAGAAGTAGAATAAATCGGGGAGATATACACTGGATTCACCCTTGTGTTGACCCCGTTTAAAAAAAAAAGTAGGGAGAAAGCTACCGGTTGTAAAGACACACTTTTAGGTAGAATTCTGGTTAGGTCACCAAGAGGCGTAGAAATACGAAGTCCGTTCTAATTGTCGGTCAACGAGTCTATCACAATCACAATAAGATGCTTAAAGCTTAGGGTTCTCATCAAATTTTGGGTGAGTTGAATGGCCGTAGAAAGCCACTCTTAAACCCAAAAATTTGAAAATCAAAAAAATTAGAAAAGAGAAAAACAGAAAAAGAAATTTTTCTTTTAATAAGGCGAGGGCTTGAAGCGGTCTGCATTTTGGCTGATACCCGGGCACTGTTGTGTCTTTGAAGGTTCAGTTCCTAAGTAGACAATTTCTTAATGATTGAAAAATAACTCAAGTCCAAATAATCTAACCTAATTCTTTTATAAATAGCATATAGTTTTTGCTAGGGACTAGCAAAAGATAGGCATGGGGGTATGATGTAAACACATTTACACTACTTAAAATGTCTATTTATGCATGTTCTTAAGCATAGGATTGCATTTCATGATATAAATATTGCATTACATGCATCATCTTGCATTTAGAATAGTTTGAATAAAATGGGAGGTTAATTGTCTCCTTTGATGTGTTTGGACAGGGCAAATATTTTATCAGGGCCTTGGATCAAAGATCCAACCGTATGGATGTGATCAAGGCGACGATTGGAGTTCAACGACTCCAAGATCGCCCTAATCAGGCAACCGTAGCATTAGATAGTGACCCAGGAACCCTAGAAGATCAAGGGCCAGGATGGTGTAAATCCGCACTTCAGATGATAAATCCAACCGCACGGATGAATTTGGATCGACGGTCGCAGCCAAACGACACAAAAATCAAGTCAATCCGACATCCGTGGCACCATCTACAACTTCCAGAAGATGGACGGCCAAGATAGCGCCACGTGGTGCCATTTCAGCCGCCCAAACGGCCGCCTGCGTCTTGTGAAAGCCCGCGCCCAATCGCTCTCCGCCGTTGGATCTTAATCCAACGGCTGTGGGCGCTCGCATTTAAAAACGCCCACTCGACCATCGGCGCCCCATAGCGCAGCGGTCGAGCGCGCTATCGCGAGCGCAGGGCGCGGGTTCGAGCCGTGGCGAGGAGTGGCAGGCATAAGCAATTGGAGCGTCGGGTGGAGATAGGACGGCCGCGCGCGCCCGATAACGCCGATGCGCGATTGGACACGCAATCGGACGCACAATTAGATGCGCGCAGCGCACGGGTGCGGACGCATCTTAAGCCGTCCGATCTCGCGATCGGACGACTGAAAAGCGCTGGACGTGCGCAGGTAGCCGAGGAGGCGCGCATGGGAGCGAAGGCGACGGCCACGTCGGGGCTTTAGTGACGGATTTATCCGTCACTAAAGACCCCTTATTTATTGTTTTGAAGTTGTAATGTCCATTTTGCCCCCACTCCTTGCAGCTATAAAAGGAGACCCCCTCCATACGAAATTCTCATCCCTTCTTTCTCCTCTCTACCCCTCCAAAGCTCAAAAGAAGCTTGTTCCACACCCGGGATGCTTCTTGCGAGATAAAGTCCAATTTTCATTCCCCTTCGAAAGTGGATCCCGCGACGACGACGACGTGCTGCTTCGTTCCCGTTCTTCTGCTTCGTCCTCCTTCGTCCTACTTCGTTCTCCTTCGTCCAGGCATCGTCCCGTCCGGCTCGTCCTCCAAGCAATCGTCGAAGAGGATAATTTCTCTCTCCCATTCTTATTTACAGCTTTTCTAGTGTAGAATTTTCTGCTTTATAGTGTAATTGATTTTCTGCATTCTAGTGTAACTTTTATAAACTATTGAAATATTGAATGCATGTTCTCTTTCTCTCTCTCTCTCTCTCATAGTTTGATACCTCCATTGTAATTATATCGCCTTGCTTAACAAAAATCCTAAAAAAATATAATTGCGAATATAGATCAACGTAGCCTCCCTGTGTTCGACCCGGAATTATTTTCGGTATAAATTTTATTTGTTGAACACAAATTCTTCGCTTCCGAACTACAACAACAGATTTTCCAAAACCAATCTCGTAAGCATAGTGATTCGCGAAACACGTTCAATAGTCGACAAAGAGGGGGACGGAGGAGTCGCCAGGGTCAGAGACAACATTGGTCAAGGCATAGAAGGAGGACAGGAAACTTGACCCAATCTCAACGAAATGAAACAGCGTGAGGTGGCCGGGATTTGTAACATGTTGGCGAGCAAGCAGAGGGGCGGCAAGTGAGAGAAAAACCTCGTCGGAGTTGACAGCCAGAGGTTGCAGAGGAGGCAGGTGGAGGCGGTGCTAATAGGGACTGATTCGTAAGAGAAATCAAAAGTTAAGGGGTCTTTTGCAAAGAAATCAAGAATTAAGGGCCAAATTGCAAAGTTGACCAAGATGAAGTCCAAATGAGCCTAAATTTTTATAGCAATCTAATTAAGAAATAAGGAAGTCGATGGTAACTTCAATTTTATATTTTAAAGTCGTTTGCATGATCAATTTACGTTTAAACCCAAAATGTAACAAATTCTTGCCTACAATTTTGTTTTAGGTCGAAACGAGTTTCGATTGTCAAATTAACTGTGCAAAACCTTATAAAATACTTTAAATTATTTTTAGAAGGTTTAGATTACATTATTTCCATCAGAACTATTTTAATTGAAGTGGGACTGAAATTAAAATTTTTAATTAAGAAACGATATTCAGATTGAATGGAAATCCTAAATTATTCAATATTAACCCACTTTTATGAAATTTAAGCTCAATTGACATTTGATTAATCATGGCTCACCCCTCAACCATTCTGCATTTATAATTATTCATGAAAATTACGTAATTAACCAATATTTTTATCAATTCCTCTTTCTTCAGCCCTGATTAAGTTATACCCTTTTAATCTGTTAATTAGATGAATTTAACCTTGGTAGTTATAGAAGATCATGGTGATGCCATGAAATGACCCACCACCCCTTGGCCATTTAAGACGTCTGGAATGTTCACCAGACGTCTGTCCGGACGTCTGGGATGTTCATCAGACGTCTGTCAGGACATCTGGGTTGTCCACCAGACGTCCGGAAATACTTTTAGCACGCAGTGTACACGCGCCATGCTTCCTCCCTCACCGCGCCTCACCGCACCTCACCGCGATGCCACTCCACGCCCATGCTCGCCTCTCCTCTCCCCTCACCTTCTCTCCCTTTATATACCTCTTCCCCCTCCCCTTCGTTGCCATTCCGCAGCCGAGAGCGAGTGAGAGCGGAGTGAAGAGCAGAGGGCCGAGCAAAAGGAAAGGCGAGGGCTAAGGTTGCAGCGGCGTTCTGCTACAGCACCTGCAGGCAAGGAGAGCCAGGGCGATTCCGCAGAAGTCATTTTTTTTCCACGGAATCAGACGGCCAGAGAAACACCCAGATGTCTCACTAGACGTCCGAAGGTATGGCAAGACGTCTGGTAGAGATCTACTTTCCGTACTTTTCCTCTCTGACAAGCCCTGATAGAGTACGTATGTGTCAGAGGGCGGGAGTGTAACCGAGGCAATTTCAGACGTTCGGAAGCACTTCCAGACGTCTGACAAAGTCCTTGGACGTTAGATTTGAGTTTCAGATGTTTGATAGCGGAACACCAAGAGAGGTATCCCTGAGAACCGTTTTAAGACATCTGGGACCTTTCCCAGACGTCTGATTTTCATCTGATAGCGTGTTTTGGGGCCATGTAAGGCCCTATTATTATCGCTTTTATGCAAACAAACCGTTTCTGTTTTCCATACAAGTTTCTCTGTATAATTTTACATCCTTCTAAACCTTTTGACCCATCAATTCGTGTTTAGGTCTCCAGTCCATCAGGAGTACAGGACCTGTGGAGACGTCTGGAGCCACTGTACGAGCCCCCATTCCACCTGATTACCCAGGTAGAGTGGTTACAGCCTTAAATCTCAAATTTAATACATGCGAGTAAGTAATCCTAGGACTTGAGATGAACCCTACGAAGGATTAAACATATATTCGAGAATAGATTCTTGAATCCTAGGTCTTAGCATCAACACTAGGGTCAGAAGAAACTGCATGTGAATGATTGTGTAATCAAGAGCTGCTTGTTTTTAGCTAAAATGGACCCCTACGACATGTGAATAATTGAGTAATCGAAAACTGCCTGTTTTTCTGCTAAAATGGACCCCTACTATAATAAAATGGAAATTGAGCTGTTGACCCGAACATTCCAACCCGGATGTGACAAAGAAATTCCTGTATAAACCCCCCGGGGAAATGTAAACATGAACACCGTACCTCGAAGAACCAGATGGTTCTAGGAATTTGCTGCCTATGGACAGCTGTCAAGGGAGGTAAGCTGACCTTCGTGTACATAGTACCGAAGAAAGCAACTATCCCTTGTAGTGTAGAGGGGAGCTTGCCGCCCTTGGGTTGAGACCCAGGGTAGGTTTGGCCACTCTACGACGACTCTTACTGGCCCTCGTGTACGTGGTATCGAGGTGAGCTACTTAGTGTAGGGGGGAGCTATCCGCCGCAGAGGGCCCAGGGCTAGGTATGGCCACCCTACACCGACTCCCGTCAGCCCGTTGTGCAAATCGGGGTAGTCGTACGAGGGTCCGCGAACTGAGGAGGGGCAAGACCCATGTTCTGTTCTGAGAGGGCAAGGCCCTACACTATTCTGCGCTGTACGTTGAGGCGTACCCGCTAGTGGAAACGACTGACCGCGTGCCAATGCGGGGTAGCTACCCGAGCGCTTATCACGTGTGTCGTAGTCACCGCTACGTCACGACCGTGACCTCAGGGTAGTAGACCGAGTATAGGACTACCACGGTGGGACTCCCCCGGCCAGGAGAGTGCCACGTGGGCATCCTATATCATAGGAAGCTGCAAGCAAAATCATTCCTATAGGGAACCAGATGATTAATTAACAAATCCTAATTAGAGATCTCCACACACCCACAAATATAATATAATTAGAAGATGGAAAACTTTATGTTAATGCATGTTAATTCTTAGCCACCACTCTACTCAGCTTTAGCTAACTCCAGTCAAATATATTATGTACAGGTCAAGGATTTGAGCAGCCCGAGTCACCAGCTGCTAAGGACGTTGGGCCTAGTCAAGCCTAGTTTTAGTTCCACTGCCTGCTAGTGAGTTTTATAGTTTGTATTCTGTTACATGTACTCTTTGATGTGATGGCTGTAATATCACCGTTCTCTTTCCACCTGTTGAAACTTTCTTTTTGCTTAATTACTATACTTGTGTGGTTTGTTGAATGTTACATGGTTATTTCTTGTTGGACGACTAGATCTTGGGATAAACCAAAACAAGCCAGTCCCAGATTCTATCGGGATTTAGGATCGGGTCGTGACATGCCATCACTTTCCGTAACCTCCGACCCTCTCTTCGCACGCCAAGGAGCTACAAATCACCCCCACCATGCGCTATTTTGTTTCGTCTAGTCGTGTTACATCATCTCCCCTTCTCCAACATCGCCATCAATGAGGACCTTGGAGCTACTCCATCCCCTTCCTCCGTCGTTCCTCCTCTGAAATTGGTTGAGGGCTTCTTCTCCCCTCGTCGTCGCCAAGCTTTCCATCAAAGAAGCGGCCTCCAATACTTTTTCGTTCGCTCCAACCCCTTTGTCTTCTTCTCTAAGTTCGGCCACGTGCCAACGATTTCCTCCGTCGTCTCCATCCCCCTCATCTCCTCTCAAGCATCCTTTCCTCTTTCTCTTCCTCCGTAGTGTATGTTAGACCTCCTTAGACCTAGGTAAACACCACCACAACTCCCTCCTCGTCTTCTCCTCCATGGCCACCCGCCAACCACCACTTCGGCAAACTTGCCCACGTCATTCCACGCTGCCTCCTGCATCTCCAACCACCTCAAAACCTCCGTCTAGGCACAATGAGCAAAAGCCTCAAGTTTATTGGGTCGATTGGTTGTCGAGGACCCCCGCTGAACACAAGCTCGCCACCGCCTTCATCGCCTCTGACCAGCCTCGTACTCCCTCGTCACGCCAAATCAAGGGCACGGTCATCTTCAGTGACTCACGCCGAAGCTTCTTGACCCCTTGGTTGAGAGCTTCGACGTGGTTTTCACGTGGTCAAAAAACCACTGCCACCACCTTCGTCCCTGTTGACATCCAGCCACTCCAAAGTCCACGAGCTTTCAAGCTTCACGAGAAGCTACGTGAAGATGCGAGGAATATTTTCCAACCACTCAAGGGTGATTTCAGCTTCTGAGACGCCTCCACATTCCTCGGATCCCCATCGTCCTCCTCAACTCCGGCGCTATCATCCGCTGCGATCGCCATCGCCTACCACCGCTGCGCCACTGTCGTTATGTCGGCGATGCCTCTCCAACTCTCCTCCACCCTTCATGGGCTAAACCGACCTCGTAAGCTCCATTCTGACGAGTCGCCGATGACGCACGTTGGTAACGAAGTAGGGACCTATTTGAAGAAAAATAAACCTCGGAGGGGCCTTTTTGCAAGACCATAGAGACCGGAATGAAACAATTCAAGGACTAAATTGCAATCACGATTAAATTGGTTCAGAACTCGTCTCTAAGTGGTTTTTAATGCTATATTTGGCCAAACATTTTTGTTAATACCCATTTGTGCCTAAGTAGAGAAACACTTGATGATTATTTATTTAATAATTTTTAATGAGCATTAGTCATAATATTTGTCGCATTTGATTTCATATATTTAAATTGCATAACAGAATGCGACTGTGAACTTGTTTAATTTTTAAAAGCTTGATTCGGTATAACAAGTTCACCAAAGTGATTTCTGAATATTTCAAATAGTGGTATTTGCACACTTTTAATTGCTCTCAGAGATGACCTCGGATTACTCTGAAAATTCGAGAATATAAATTGTAAATGTTAATTCGCTTTGCTCCCCTATACTATGATGCACGATTTTAAAACCTGATCGAAGCATTTCAATAGTTTCATTACACCAATAGTGAAAGGTATAAAAATCAAGATTTATGATGCTACACCTCCCTCAGGTATTTCAAATCCTGTGAAATCTTTTACATTGGAAGACATATGTAATCATTAGGATCAAATCCCAAATTCACTATCCATCCTATCATGACTGACATATTTTTCATGTTCTTATATCATTAGGACAAGAATGAAGATCAACTCCTTTCCCAAAGGATTGTCTACTTCTCTTTCATATATGAGTTTGATTATGACTCATATGACCATGCATGGAATTTTGTACAACCCAATATATGTAGAGCGAGCCCGTGTCTCCAAATCTTCTGTGTACAATTACAACAGCAAATCTATGTGATTCCTTCAAGAGATCATCTGTCTTCTGTGTTCTCATATGCACACTCGCTTTCCAGTCTCAACACCAAGGTGGGTGCATTGGCTATCAGTCTACCCAATGTTGATATTCAAATATAGAGACATATCTATTTCAGGTAAAAAGATGCATCGTCTCCATGACAATGATAAAAGAAGGATTTCTGCATCTCCATCTTGTCAAGTCAACTCGTTGACTCAACCTACATGACAACCCCAAATCTCTATTCCTATGCATAGGATGTACATCAGGGCACCAATTAGGCAATAGTCTCTCGAGAAGATTGACATATCTTCTCATATTAGAGCTAATTGCTAGATATCATGATGGTTCTTAATAACTTATTGAAGTTCTCGATCCAAATCGTTTGCATCTTCGATACCTATCATTAGTATATCCAACATGACTATAGTAAATTCTCCCAATTATACTAAGGGACCCAACTAACCATATTAGAGTATCCATGTGATCTAACATTCAGATTTGAATCACTAATCGAGTTAGTTGACTCAAGTTAGCTCGCCCAAAGCACATAACTCCAACAATCACCCACAAAGCAATGGCTAGACAAAGTAGAGTATATAAACATTGGAGGATTTACTATGGGCATGCATCCTGAAGAGGAAGGGCTCCTGGGAGGATCATATGTTGTTAGTTGAGTTTACCGATAATAATCGCTATCATGCTAACATTGATATGGTCCCTTGCAAGGCGTTATATTTCAAGAAGTGCATGCCCCCCCTCTACTGGGTAAAGGTTGGGGTAAAATGGCAAGTTGATCCTAGGCTTGTTCACTAAAGCAAGGAGATTGTTGAGCAGATACAAAAGAAGCAGGCCCCAACACAAAAGCAATACAAGAGCTATGCTGATCGCAGTTGAAGGGAAATTAAGTTCAACGTCGATGGCTTCATCTTTCTTAGAGTATCTCCCATAAAGGGCATATAGCGGTTTGGAGTCAAAGACAAAGTTGGCATTGAAATTTGTGGGCCCCTTTGAGATCCTAAAGCAGGTCAAGCCCGTTGCATACAGACTTGCCTTACTACCACAGTTAGCTGGTGTGCATGAGGTGTTACACATCTCAAGCCTACACAAGTATGTGTTGGACTCGAGCCATGTTCTTAGCTAAGAGAATGTGAGAATTGACAAGAACTTGACATACTAGGAGCATCTGGTAAAATTCTAGACAAATAAATGAAGCCACTATAGAGCAAGGAGGTTCCCTTGGTCAAGGTGTTGTGGAGGAGTCAAAGATTCGAGGAGGCAACCTGGGAGCTCAAGTTGAAACTGCAGGAAAAATACCTGGCACTTTTTGTTGGCAAGTTCATAACACCCTAGCTTGTTCTCTTTAAGGTTTTTATGCCACTTCAAGGTTGTTATTGACTACTTGTTCATACATTTATTCCCTCACCTAACACGCTTGAGTTTCAAGGATGAAACTCCTTTTAAGGTTGCTACGTTTGTAAAACCCCGAACTAGAATTCTAGAGCCATTTTGGGTTTAAGCACGTCAAGATAAACCCATCGACACTTGTGTTCGAGGCATAGATCACGTTAAAAGAATGATTACGTCATAGTATAGCGCGAAATACGTCGAAACAAAAATAATTTTAACAAGAGGTGAGTCCCAGTCGAACTCAGGGAGGCAGAAAATGCTACTACTTGCAAACTAATATATATATAAAGCAAATCAAGTAAGCTGGTTGATCATGAAATGCCAAATAAAACTGGAGTTTATGACTAATAGAGTTGCTGAAATAAACTAGAACATGAATAGAATCACTATCTAATCTAACAAAATAAGGGCACCACGGGTGATCCGTAGTGGCTTTCTGGAGAGGTTGGGGAGAGCAGTAGCAGTGCACCAAGGTGGTTTGGTGGGTGCTTCAGAGGGAGAGAGTCGGAGAAGATTTGGAGAGTTGGAGAGGGTCTAGAAAGAGTTGTTCAATTAGGGGCCCTGGGGCTCTTTTTATAGCTTTATAGCGGAGCAAGATGGGCATTTGAGCCCACCAACTCATGAACAACCTCAAATTGATCAGATCCATTGATCAGGAGATCAACGGATTAGATCGTGCTTCAACAGGCCTTCCAAAATGTTCTCTACGCACGGATCGTCTCTAGAACTGACACATGGCGCTCCCGTGGTCGTTGATCTACCATCGCACGGCCCTACGCGCGCCTCGCCAACTCTTCAACTGCAGCTGTTACGACCCAAATCCGACCCCTGTCTGGGACCCCCAAAGGCCACTGGTGGCTCCATAAAGCGGGTCGACTCCCCCGTAGACACCATGTGCCTCCTCTCCTAATAGCCCCGAGCCTCCGCCCAGCTACTAGCAGGGACAAACCGAGGGAGGAGGTCGCGCCCCTCTCTGCTACCAGTGTGGTTAGCCAGGCCACATGAGGAGGGACTGCCAATCTAAGGCTAAAGCACACAAGATGCTCCCCGCTCCAAACATTGGAGGCCGATCAGGCGACCGTGGTTACCAGGCTCGCGAGGGAGGTAGCAGCCACGAGAAGAATACTGGCCAACTGCTACCCGTCCGGTCCAGAGCATGTTTATTGGGTGAGATCAATGTTTTAAAATCAATGCGTCGTAGTATAGTTGAATCGCTCGAAAACAAATAGATTTTATTACACGAAATTGTAAGTCCGAGGTTGAACACAGTGAGCAAATTAGGGTTTAAAAATCAAGAGCACAACTTTAAAATTGAATATAATAGGCAATGGAAATCAGAGTTATAATGCAAAAATGTAAATGTGAACACTAGATAGCAATGTATATGAAGAACACAAAAAATGGACGTCTGATTTTGTGAATCAGACGTCTTAAACTTGTAATTGCTACAGTGTTATTTCTGATCTTTTTCTCTTCTCTGTCTCTGATCTCTGTCTGGCTTTCTTCCTTCTTCTTCCTTTCTTTTCTTCGTGCCTGTGCCTTTGCTTCTTTTGCCTTTGTCTTCTTCTTCTCTTTCTCTGCGGCTTCTCTTTCTTCTGCCTTCAACTTCTTTCTTTCCTTCTGGCAACTCCTTCTTCTGCCTTCAGTTCCTTCTCCTTCTCTTTCTCTTTTAGCCCTTCAGCTTCTTCTTCTTTAGCCTTGCCTTCTCCTTCCTTAGCTTCTCTGGCCTCCACCCTCTTTTTCTTTGGCTTCTTCTTCTCCTGCCTGCGAGAGAGCAAAACCTACCCCTACCCGCCCCCACAATCTCTCTTCCTCTTTTACTCTTAGGCTCGCTCTCCCAGAGCCGCTTCTCGGGTAATCGGGTCGGGTGCACGCCCATGACCAGGCCCACCAGCGTGCGGTGGTGGGCAAGGAGTGCAGGTTAGGTATATGGGTCAAGCCAGGTCTGCGGGGATCGGGTCACGGACGAGGCAGTGAGAGGGCGAGTGGGACCTCACCCCGTGGTTAGGAGGCGATAAGCCATATTCACTTTTTCAATTTATCCCACTGCAACCGCTTGACAGCCTCCGAAGTGGGACTATGTCGTCCCACCTTCCATCGCGAGCGCCCACAGCAGGAGTCCCCTTGATTGCAGCAGCTACATGGGGCTTCAGTGCCAATCGCTCGTCTGGAGTTGTGTGCGAAGGGATTCAGCACACCTGGGACCCGTAGCTTGGAGCGAGGAGACCTGGAGGAAGCTCCCAAGCAAGCTCCTTGCTTGCATTAATGGCGGTAGGCCTCTAAATCTGACAACCACGAAAACGGCCTTGCGGCCTCGTCAGAAGGCTCAGACAGCTTCGCCTAGACACGGCGAAGGTAGTACGGGAGTAGGTGTGGCGTGGGGTGGCTGGAGCATGCGTGCCTAGGTCACTCTGTGTGCGTGAAAGTGGGTGTGTTCGGGGGGCGTTCTGGGGGCTTAGCGCAGTGAGTGGAGTGAAGGTTTAGGGTCAATGAGGTGTGGCGATGATTATGGGGTGGTTGGCGAGGCGGATGGAGGCGTGGAGCAGTGGGGATGCCTCGCCGGAGGTCTGGTCGGAGATGAGGAAGGTGAGGGTGATAGCATGCGTCGAGGCATGTTTTGAAGAAATAAAGAGAGAAAAATGATGGGAACAGAGAGAGAACATAGCTGAGCATGGATAGACAAAGGGGGATGTAGAGAAGGCGGCCGGCTCGTATTGCTGTCGCTGGAGATGAAATACCCAGTGGAGGAGGACGACGACGACGAGGGGGCTGCAAGGACATTGGCTGGTGCGATGCGACGCCGACAAAGAGGAGGAAGAGAACCCTGCCACTGGTATTGTGGCAGAGCGATGAGGGAGAGAGCGGGGGGTTGCCGAAGCTTGCTGAGTTACTGACCGAAGGGGAAGAGACGAAATATAGGTTTTCTCAGGCCAATTTCAAGCTTGAAGGGTGCAAAGGGCTTTGGGGTTGCTTTTATAGGCTCTAGAGGAAGGTTTCGTGATTGGAAGCCAAGCTTCCAAGCACGTCAACCTTGCCGGAGATGGAAGGTCAAATGAGACCCAAATCTTTCATGCATTCGCATGAGAGATTGGGTACCAAATCGAGCTTGGAATTGTATTCAAACCAGAGGAGATTTCTTAGAGAATCTCCCTTTCAAGTTTGAAGGGGATTCTCTGAGGAATCAGGGAGATCTTTCCCTCGAAACCTTGCCAGAGTAGGATTCCCTCAGCTATAATGGAGAACCTAATTGCAAAGAATGAAAATAAAGATAGGGGGTTTCTGCATAAGTTTTCAAAAGTTAGGGGTAGAAATGTAATTGAGCTGGACCTGTTTGCAAAGTATGTCAAGGCGAATTCCCCTTAGGTCTAAATTTTGGTACAAACCTAATTTAGACCTAAGGAATCCAATGGTAAAGTTGGATTTTAGGTTTTACCATGTTTGAATGGGTAATTTACACAAAAATCCAATTTAGGGCAAACATTTGGCTAAGACCCCAATTTAGGTCAAAATAGGTTCTAAGGGCCAAATTGAAAGTTATAAACCTTAGAGGATATTTTCCATGATTTTTAGAGGGTTTAGGTGAATTTTATCCTGACCAAAACCTTGTTAAATTAAGTGGTTCTGTTTTAGGGTTAGAAGTTATTTAATTCCCAAAATTCATATGAACCTTTTTCTATTTGAACCAACCCACCTTTTATATTGTTAAGACAATTTGACCTGTGTTTAGCCCATGAGAAAATCCGTTGTTGTACTGTAATGGTAAAATTACAGTTTTACCCCTTGTTTCTTGCTTTTCTCTTAGAATGGTTATTCACTGAGATAGGACCTCCAGTTGGTTATGTAGGAGCTTTTGTTCTATTTTCTGGGTCAAAATGATCTAGTTAGAGCTCATGATGGTGTTCCCATCAGCGGCGTCTTCCACACCCAGAGATGAGGGGCGTGTCAACGCCTTGACTCACAGAGACGCCAAAGCTTCAAGCTCTGTGGTGGCAGGTATGGTTCCAGTTTCCAACAGACTTATTTATGTGCTTTTTGATTCTGGTGCCACATATTCCTTTGTCTCCACGAGTTTTGCTGTTAGTTTGGGGATGGGAAACACTTTGTTAGAGGATTCATTCTTGATCAAAGGCCCAGGTGGGCAGTTGTTCGTGGCTGAGGAGGTTTACTTAGACTGTGAGGTCACCATAGGGGGACATAGTCTTCCCGCTGACCTGATTGTAATCCAAATGGAGGATTTCAGCGTGATTCTCGGGATGGACTGGCTGTCCGCCTATCATGCCCTGGTGGACTGCTTAGGGAGAAAGATTGTGCTCTCCCTACATGAGCTACCTCCCTTTGAGTTCCACGATCAGCCAGTTGACGGAGGGTTCAGGTGTATCTCCGCATTTTAGGCAACAAAGATACTGAGTCAGGGGTGCGAGGGCTTCCTAGCTTGTGTTGTAGCAAAGCCCATCCCAGCAACTGATTTGCATAATGTTCTGGTGTATCTACGACGTTTGTGCGTTCCTAGAGACGATGAGCTGTTGAGAGAGCTCCTGACCGAGGCACACGGGTCCAAATTCACCATACATCCCGAGAACATGAAGATGTACCATGATCTATGGTGCGACTTCTGGTGGAGGGGGATGAAGCGGGATGTTGGTAGATTTGTACAACAGTGCTTGGTATGACAATAGGTGAAAGCCGAGCACCAGAGGCCTGCAGGGCCGCTACAACCACTTCCTGTGCCATAATGGAAGTGGGAGAGTGTCACTATGAACCTGGTGGTGGGGTTGCCTGTTACACAGCGAGGACACAATACAGTATGGGTGATAGTGGACAGATTGACGAAGACGGCACGGTTTCTGTCGATCCGAGTCACTTTTGGACCAGTGCAGTTGGCAGAATGTTACATTAGAGACGTGGTGCGCCTCTACGGAGTCCCTCATGAGATTATTTTAGACAGAGACACTCACTTCACTTCCCAGTTCTGGGCAAAGTTTCAGCAAGCTTTAGGGACCCGTCTGAGGTTCAATACCACTTACCACCCTCAGACCAACGGACAGTCGGAGCACACCATTCAGAAATTGGAGGACCTTCTACGCTCTTGCGTGTTGGACTGGAGAGGCTCCTGGGAGGAGAATTTACCCCTGGCAGAGTTTGCATACAACAATAGCTACCACTCGAGCATTGGCATGGCACCGTACGAGGCTCTGTATGGGAGGTGTACGACACCCCTAAGTTGGGTTGAGGTGGGGACCAAGTGGGAGGTTGGTCCCAGGCTGATCCATCAGAGTCAGGAGGTGATAAAGTAGATCCACAAGCGACTCCGCACAGTCAGGAGCAAATAGAAGAGCTACGCTGATCTAAAGTGTGAAGAGGTATAGTTCGAGGTTGGGGATCACATTTTTCTCCGTGTTTCTCCCATGAAGGACCTACAGCATTTTGGGGTGAAGGGGAAGCTCGTGCAGAAGTTTATGGGACCTTTTGAGGTCTTGGAGAGGGTTGGAACCATTGCTTACCGGCTTACCCTTCCTCCGCTTCTTTCTGGAGTACACGACGTGTTCCATGTGTCCAACCTTAGGAAGTACGTCGCTGATCCTAGCCACGTTCTGAGTCACAAGAGCATTAAGGTGGGAGACGACTTAACCTACCCTGAGAAACCAGTTCGGATACTGCACAGAGCCGTTAGGAGTCTGAGACGGAAGGAGGTGCCACTAGTGAAAGTCTTATGGAGAAGCCAGCGGCACAAGGAGGCGACTTGGGAGCCTAAGGCGGCAATGCGAGGTCGGTACCCGAAGCTCTTTCAGGGTATGTTATCTCTGACGTAGTTTGATCCTCTTTAAGTTTATTATGCGCATGTTGTTATACCTACATCCTAGTTTGACCTAAGTTCAAGGGACGAAACTTCCTTTAAGTTTGTTATATTGAGATGACCCTTCCCAAGGGTCGTGGAGCCATTTTCTGGAATTTAGGGGGCTTGCTGCAATTTGTAACCTCTTGGATTTCTTATTTTGGGGGTCTACAGATAAATGAGACTCTTGTGGGGCATTTCTTGCAAAATGCCTCAACCCCATCCTCACCCACGCACACCCCTAAACCTTAAAACCCCCTCTCTATTCAAACCCCCTTTACCTCGAATCCCGAGCCCCATCCTCTCCCAGTTCCTCCCTACGACACGCCACCACCCTCCTTTCCCCCTTCCTCTCTATGTCCTCCCTACCCGCATAAGGAGCTCTAGCTGCGAGAGCTTGAGTGCGCGAGGAGCCCGGATGAGCGGACGACGAAGCTTGGAGGGAGGGCGTGCGTGCGAAGCTGAGGGAGCGCCATTGCTGTTGCAGCTCATGGTGAGAGGTGCAGTGTATTCGCGAGGAGAAAAGACTCACGAATGGTTCTACAGAGTCATTTTTTCACAGAATCAGACGTCTGGGGAGTCCAATAGACGTCTAGTTGAACGTCCGAAGCAGTCACCGGATGTCTTATACCGTGTAGAATCTGAGATGACGCCCTGTTCTAGACTTGTGCGTGATTTTCAGTACACTCCTCTACCCAGCAAGCGTAAGGCTGAGCGCCCTGGTGTGTGCGATATGCAAGGCGGGGATGCTTTTCGCGAGGAGAGGAAAGCTTGCGAAGGACTCTGGGGAGATTTTTCTCTGCAGATCAGACGTCTGTATCTCTCAAAATACGTCTGATTGGACGTCCAAAGGTAGCACTAGACGTCTGATAAAGCAGATTTAAACGGTAAGGTCATATCCGCCTGTATTTTTTCGTACGCGTTGTCTATGAGTGACTGTACGTCACTGTACACATGCAAGGCCGTTGGGAAGAGGCGCAAACGCAACTCCCCAGACACTTTAGGACATTTGGATGTCCCTCTAGACGACTAATACCCATCCCAGACATTCGAGTGAACTGCCAGATGTCTGGAAGGACCCCTGGATGACCGTGAGGGGTTCCAGACGTTCGTTTTTAGTGCAGAATGCAAGGTGAGCATTCTGGTGTATTTAAGACGTCTGGAAGTTGTTCCAGACGTCTAATATCAGCCTGGTTGAAATATTCCAGGTATTAGGCAGCCGGCCTAGCTTGACCAGCTTGCCTAGTCTGGTTCAAGTGAACCGGGAAGTGTGTTTGGGCCGGTTCAGGACCCAAACGAGATCGATTTTTCACAAACAAAGTATCGTTGGCTGCCTGTCAGATTTTTCAATATGATGGAGTTTGGTTCTAATTGTTTTGAGTACTTTTCTATCATGAGGGATGTTAGTAATGTGAAGTTTGATCGTTCGTATTAAATAGGTCAACTGTTCGTGGTGTGCACGGAACCTGCGGAGGCTACGAGGTCCGCTATTTGTGCCCCCACATCTCCCGATTACCCTGGTAGAGTGGTTTTGCTATGCCTTGTGAATTACATACTTAAAGTGCATGTTACATTAGAACTATTGATAGAACCCTTAGGACGTGAAATGAACCCTAGGACTGAGATAGAGGAATATGCATTATTTGAATGCTAAATCTATTGTGATGTTTCCTAAATAAGTTATGAGCTGCCTATTTATAATTATTGAACCCTGACTTGAACTGAAATACATGTTGTATCCTGTATAATTGATTGCTGAGATAATTGGTGGATTATGAAACCATGAGCTACCTGCTATGTGTTTAATTAATCATGACATGAATGGAGGTATTTAGATGCTATGGAAATAAAGAAAGCTATGCATGAACCCTATGGGGAATTTGAAAGAAAACTGAAATCGTGATGTGGCAAATCTATGGAATGATGGAACATGTTGCCTACAAGTGATTGTTCGGACTTAGTAAGGGAAGTGAGTTGGCTCTCGTGTACATGGTATTGAGGAGAGCAACTGTCCCTTAGTATGAAAATGAGATGGCCCTCGTGTACGTGGAATCAAGGAGAGCTACTGTTCCTTTATGTAGGGGGGAGCTAGCCACCCCATCGAGCCTGGGGTTAGGACTGGTCCCCCTACACTGACTCCTGTTGAGGCCTATTGGGCAAACCGGGATAGTTGGGCGAGAGTACGCAGATTGTTGAGGGGCGAGACCCCTGTTCTGTTCTGTGTTGTACGTTTGGGCATACCCGCTAGAGGAAATAACAGACTGCGTGCCAGTGCGGGGTAGCTACCCATGCTCTTATCACACATGTCGTAGTCACCACTACGTCACGACCGTAACCTCAAGGTGGTAGACCAGGTGGAGGACTACCATGGGGTGCTCTCCCAGTCAGGAGAGTGCCACGTGTACATCCTGTATCACGGGAAAAACTACAATTGAGATCGTTCCCTTAGGGAACAGGAAAATTAAGAGATACTGTGAACCTTTGTTAGAGAAATGGCTCATGAACACTTAATAGTAAATTAACCGTATGATTGGATAATTGGATAATTGCATGCACAAAACTACTTTTCTGCTTTAAATATACCACTCTACTCAGCGTTAGCTGACCACCGTCATATATAACCATGTACAGGTCACGGAGTCGAGTAGCCAGCACCTCCAGCTGTAGAGAGTTCTGGGCCCAGTTGAGCCCAGCCATAGTTCTACTTATTCTTTTCTATTTCCGCTACTTTCTATTGTTAGCGAGTACTTCTGTCTTATGTTGAGAACTATAATCGCTATGCATTTTTGCCTTAGTTGTGATGGCTAGTGACTATGTTTTCTGCCTATGGCATGTTATCCTTCTGGAATCTAAATTAAATTTTCATTGTTGGCTTTATTTAAATTACTTAGCTACTTACATGTGTGGTTTGTGGTTTGTTTCATACATTTGAGATAGTCTCTCATTAAACGACTAGGTCTTGGGGTTAGTCGAGGCGAGCCGTTCCCGAGTTCCCAGAGGGGCCGGATTCGAGTTGTAGTAGTAGCTCTTAAATCGCGCTCAATCCTCATGAGTGCACGCTCATCGCTTCTCACAATCGAACGGCTTAAGCGCCTCGCCCACATCGCCTTTAGATTTCAAACATGTGCGCCCTTAGTTGTGCGTAATTGTGCGCATCTCCATCCAACACACAGCAGCATGCCACGCGTTTAATTCCCTACCACAGATTAATGGTCCAACAGCTCGATTTCACCCACGCTTTCAACTGCTTCAATTTCATGTGGATTGTGTCTCGACCACACGTCGTTTCTTTTTTCGCAAGTGCGCTCTTCATTGCACTACATGCGTAGATTGTCGCGCTTACCATCTCGTGTGCAGTCGCCATCAGCCGTTGGATAGGCGACGTGGCCGTGTTGCGACCGTTGGATGATGATCCAACAACCCACAACTCATGGGGGAAGTGCCTTTAGAGCTTGGGGTGGCGATGCTGGGTGGCTACGATGGCGCCATCGTGGCCCTCCATCTTCTTTTCTTTGCAGACGGTGTTGTAGGTCTCCAATCCAAATGATTTTTGCATCGTTAGACTGCAATCATTGATCTGGATCTATCTGTGCGGTTGGATTTGACATCTGAGGTCTGGATTTCCACCTATTTGCCTCTTGGGCCTTGCTCTTTTACGAACTCCATAGGATGTTACGAGCGTCTAATCGATGCGATCTCGGAAGCGTTGGACTCCCATTGTCCCTTTGAGTAGATCCATATGATTGGATCGATCATCCGCAGTCCTGAATTACCTACGATTGTTAATACCTCTCAATTAGAATATAATATGACATTATTATTTACAAAAGTAATAAATCAACTACAATGCAAAGTATGATGCGTATGTATGCAGTATGCTTAAGTTAAGCTAGGATCTAACTTAATTCAAGTATATTAGGACCTATGATTGCTGCGCAATCAACTTGTCAGGCACGAATTAGGTTTGTATTCTGAAAATAAGAAAATTATGTATTTTGGTCAAACTCAGTCAACTCTTAGTGAACTCGTTGAAAATATGTTACATTTGGTACTGTTGTATTCCTCTAGTCACAAGTTTTTCAGCAGTACATGTTTCACAAAAATCCAAGGTTTGTAGCAAAAGTTACATGGAAAATATGGCAAATGAATGGGAGGCATAAATAAACCCACAATGGGAGGTATTTTTGTCCAGTAAGATTTTTCCTAAGCCTATAACTAACCTACCTAGAGCTTTTTGGCAGTCATTAAGTTTTGTGGCAGTATGCACTTTGAGGGAAAAAATGAGAGAGAGAAGAGAAAGGAGAAGAAAGAGAAAATGAAAAGAGGAGAGAGAAGAGAAGCCACGAGGGGAGAAAGAGAGAGAGGGAGCACTCGCGCCTCTCTTCTTCTCTCATACGAGAGCACAACAAAAGGGGAATGCTGACCAATCAACATTGACGTGGCGCGGCACCATTCGCAAGAAACTGTGCATTGACCTATTGATCAGGGGGAAAGGAATGCGCGAGAGAGGGAGATTGAGCAACGTACAGGGGCTTTCGCAAGAAGGAAGAGCGTGCAATCATGCAAGGTGAGCGCATGCGTAGGAGACCAAGTCAACGCCCATGCCAACATTCAATGAGGCACGTTAGTAGTGCAATGAAGGAGGCACATGCGTGTGGATCTCGAGGTGGCCTATCGTACTAGTTCATGTTTTCGTGCTTCGTTTTGCATTTGGATCTATTTGAGAGTTTGGTATTGTCAAAATCATCTCAACATGTACTACTATATGGTAAACACTAAACCTAGTTTTGAAAACCATTTTGCACATGAAAACTATGAAAAAGATCATATTGTGATTTTGACTCGTATCCCTATGTGCCTTGGCCTAGAGTCAATCCCCAGAGCATATGTGTCCCCAAGGCATTGACCTTAAGCATTCATTTCGGAGTCACTAGGACCCTTCAGTGACATTAGATATAATAGTGCTAATTCCCTCTCAGTGAAAATTGTTGTTATTTCTTCCTTCATGAAAATTATTATTTTGTGTGAGTTCCCTTCCCTTTTACTGAGTTTCAAAGTTTGAAAAAATTATGATGAATGAATATTCTTTTTTGGGTACTAATAACACTTAAAAATTGATGCTCGAATCGGATTACAAGATTATTTAATTGGTGGAATTGGTTAAATATTAATTAAATGATAATCTTATACTCATCTCGTTATAAAATGGATATACTTTGATAATTGGCTCGTGAATGAAATGAATACGAAAAAATAGTTATAATGGAACTTGAGAAATAATTAATAAGTCAAATTTGATGGATTAAAGCAATGTTATGCCAAACTCTTAATATTGTGATAAATAAGTAAAGTTGATATGATGGAATATGAAAATGAATATGGATAACTGAATGATTTTAATAAGCCAATCTGGTTGATTTGATTGGTGGATTAAGTAGCGGGCTATGCTCTCGATGAATTTGTGACAGGCCAGTTGGTCAACTAAATAATGAGGTAGGGATACATCGGTACATATGGATGTTAGTATGGTTGGAATACATGCCTAGGTCATGGAGATGGCTATCTATGAGCCAACGCAAGTCACGCCTATGCATATAATTCATAGTATGCAATTGCCACACTACTTACACTAGGATCTCAAGGTAATGGAACGAGATATAGGGTGAGCTAGGGTTTCCTCTCGGCCAAGAAGACACTACGTATTTATCGTACTTCTCGAGATATCGTAGCAAGATCTCCTCGTGCCTTTTAAGGAACTAATATGTGATAAATACGACTGTAATACTGAAGGAAACACTCGTCAAGAATAATTAGAATTCAGTGATTAATAAATCAATAAATAATAATTATAAGGATAAGTTATTACTCTATTATTGTGTTCTTAATTCCTTGTCTTGCTTTCCTCTTATATTACTCTACTCAACGTTTACTAACATATTCTTTAAACTCCGTATTCAAATACAGCTAAGAAGTCGCGAGCGCGCAGCTGCACATGGAGTGATTGAAGTGGGACCTAGCTTGGCAATAGTAGACGGTCCATGATCCCAGGAGTTTCGTTAGTTATTTAGTTTCTTTTCCTATTTTCCATTAAATGTATTGAGATAGTTAGCTAGTATCCCTTTTCTTCCGCTTGTAGATTTGTGGACTTCATTAATGTGAACGACATTATTTGCTTTACTTTTATTAATGCTTTATGAATGGTTTGTTTGTTCATATTTATATTTTATGATTATATGTTGGGTGGCTTCGATCATGTTTGTGCTTGCTTACTGTACTCGACAATGCAGATTCCACCCAATTAGTCTGAATGGTAGGGTCCAGATCATCACAAACCTAGATATGCATTCCGAAAGATCATGCAATGTATGACCTTGTGTAAGTAGTGGAGAAGGCCCTCTAAACTATACTCCAGGGTCATCATGACTCCTAAGCAACCTAGGTAGGGTGTCTTGACCACGATCCCTTTGGGATTGATGTGAAGTGGTCCTCTTCATGTATCCTGGCTCATTTTATATGTGTTTCATATCTCTTAATGGGTTTCAAAAGTCTATTTTGATCATAATTTTTTTTCAATATGTTAGTTTCTTGACTAATGCATTAATGTATGTGATTGGTGACCAATGATGGATAATTGAAATGATTGCACGGTATCAAACTAGCAAGCCTTATAATTCTTACAATGGATTAATCTTTTGTATTCAAGAATATTTATGTGTAAGTTGTGGACTTTTAATGGGTGAGTGATGAACTAATGATATAAATCTATGATGAATACAAGTGGATGAATGTAAGCTCTATGGTATACTAAATGGATCTGATAATTGCTATTGAAATCGTGAACCATGAGACAATAATTCAAATCCACAATTATTTATGATAGTTAAATAGATAGTGATTAGAATATGTAGTTGATGCATATTGGTAATAGATGTTGATTATGGATAATTGGTTAGTTCCATGTGCATTAATTGGTGCTTCCCCAGTTAAAAAGATTGCATGTGTCAATTAAGCTCGTGGAGTGTACTAGTTTGTCATAACTAATTGACAGGCCACATGGGCAGCTATGTAGTAATGTAGCTTGTGTACAAGGTTGGTTGTATTTGGTACTTTTGTTGTGTGCCTTGGTTGTGGAAAAGGCTATTCACAATTCGATGTGGGGTTGCACCCACATATTTACAGCATAAGAAGCAGTTGCCACTCTATACCTATGCATTACCAACTTAAGGTGACTAATCGATCGATGACTTCAACGAATAATGCTTCTCCATAGTACTAAGGAAGCACTATATAGGCTAGTGTGTTGCTTAGGATGTCGCAGGGAGTTTAACTTTTGCCTTGATGATGAGAACTGAAAGACAAGAGGGAAGTAATCTGATAACTTGATAATGTTTAATAATGATAATAATAAATGAAATAACTTTTATTATCCAATTACTATTTTGGCTTATTTTTGTTGTTTAGTTTCTACTAAACTGACTTAGCATTTGACAATATACTCCATAGACTCCATATTTAAGTAATGATAAGTAGTCGATGGCCATAATTGTAGTTAGGATGATTAGTAAAGGATTGAGCTTGTTGCTAACTACTAGTATGTAAGGATGAGGATCTTCTATTTTATTTCTTTTTGTTCTACGTATCAATTGTAGCACTTTAGAACCTCTACTTTTTTTTCGTTGTATCCTCATACTTGAATTCCTTTATTTTACTAGTACTTCAATTTCTTACTTATCTATTTAATGCTTTATATTTTGTTTGTTGTGTTATTTATTTAATATCACAATCAACATATAAAATTTCAAAAGTTTTCTCAAAGCAATTTTGTACTTTCTTCATTTACTTGCTTGAATCTACGAGTCTACTTAGATTTCATGAAGTTGCATAGTCATACATATATAAATCTAAAAAAGATTCATTATATTACTCATTCTACGCTCATTTTTCTATGCATATGAACACCAAACATTTGCTTCTTCATTGGAACATGTGATACTTACCATGTAGGTTAATATTTTGAGTATTTATAATAATAGATGAACACATATTTCTCAATAATGACATGTTGGCTAGTCTCCTTTTTTAGTGTTTCAATCCTTTGTCTAGGAGTAGATTTTCATGTGTCTATCGCCAACCTAGGATCTCTTCTTTTATATGAACTTGAAAGAATGGAAGGTTTCCTAAGCTTTATTAAAATGCTAATCCTTTGGACGTAGAGATCTATAGGAAAAGTTACAAAAAAAAAAGGAAAGAAAAGAAATAATATGAGGAAAACTATTAATAATTTTTTGAAGCATATCATAGCAATATCCTTGAAGAAACCAAATGGAAATTGTTATATGCTTCGTATTGATCTCCATTTTTTGTATTTTTTTTTTTGGAAGCATATAGTATTAATATCCTTAAAAGAACCAAATGAAAATTGTTACATGCTTTGTATTGATCTACACTTTTTTCCACAACTGATATTCAAAATTCCTAAACAAGAAGCTGAGAAAACAATTCCTAATGCAACATTAAATATCTCACCACCTTTTTGTTTTTTTGTCAAACGCTAACCATCGTATTTTCTATCAAAATTTTTCACGAGTAACAGCAAGATTTGTTTTTGTTTACCAGTTCCAAATGCTCTTTCTGGGCAAACTACCTACTAAAAATAGGTATGGTTCACGGAACGAGTACAGGAGAAGCTTTCTAATGAAAGAACAAAAGGTCATTTCTCTAATTAAAAACAAAGAATTCTTCGGAATGTGCCATCACCACTAACTAAATCACACGCTCATAGCTCACAACAATAATCGACAAAACAATACCGAGAATAACAAAAGAAAAGAGATTAAAAGAAAAAGGAGGGGGCTAATAACTGCATCACCATGAGACAAGGTGACCGTTGTTGCCGGTAAATTCAAATTCAAAAACAACTGCCCGCTGCAAACGTCTCTAAAAAGAACAACTCCTCCTCACATTAAACAAGCACATGCCCCCTCGATCTCAACCTTCCTCACCGGTTCTTCCAGCAGCAGCAATGGCAACCATCGTCTCCGATCCTTCTGAAGCTGCCGTGGTCGCCAAGAAAGGGAGGAGGAGGATGCCGCTGAAGAACCTCTCGGCAAGTGACACGAACGCGTCGGCGGGAGGGCCGGCGGCACCAGTCTCCGCGCCCTCCCCCCTCCTGCCTTCCGTGAACCCCGACAAGGAGAACCGTGGGGGCCTCACGCTCCTCCTGTCGCCCGCGAAGGCGAATGGCAAGGCCAAGGCGAAGAAGAAGGCCTCCCCCACCACCATCGAGCTCGAGGAGCTGCAAGGGATGCTCGAGCAGCTCCGCATCGAGAAGGCAAAGACCGAGGAGCTGCTGCGGCAGAGGGACGAGATGCTCCGTCAGAAAGAGGAGGAGATCGAGCTGAGCAGCAAGGAGCGGGAGAGGCTGGAGAAGGAGGTCAAGAAGCTCCAGAAGCTTGAGTTTAAGCCCATAATGGTTAGCCGTTTTTTTTTTTTAAGATTAATGCTGATTTAAACTAAAAAGAAGAAGATCAATTTGGTTTTTCTTAGTTTTAATGTGATTTTTGGGTTCGCAGAGTATCCCAATGGAGCAATCTTTAATGGAGAAGAATGAGGCTAAGGATGGATCGAAGAAGAAGAAGAAGAAGAAGAAGAAGAAGAGTGAGAAGAAAAAGAAGCCCTGTGCTGCTTACTTGCTGTTCTCTAAAGACCACTGGAATGAGGTCAATAGATTAAGCAACATTGTGGTTTTTTTTTTTTTTTTGAGTAATTTTTTTAAAATTTTGAGTTTTTTTTTTCTTTTTTGGTTAAATTGGAGAGAGTGAGTTATGAAATGGGTATTCGATTATTTGGGGTGAGTGCAGGTGAAGGAGGAGAACCCAGAGGGAACGTTCAGGGATATCTCCAATGTGATAGGGGAAAGGTGGAAGAACCTCAGTGAAGAGGAGAGGAAGCCTTATGAGGAGAGGTATCAGAAGGAGAAGGAGGAGTACCTGCGGATGATCGGGAAGGAGCGCCGAGAGGAGGCGGCAATGAGGCTCCTTGAGAAGGAGCAGAGGCAGAAGACGGCAATGGAGTTGCTTGATCAGTACCTTCAGTTCAAGAAGGTGAGGCATTTGAACCTTAACCAAAATGCCCTTTTGTGATTTCTCTAGAACATGACTCCTTAGTGTTATAGCACAATGATGCAAAGAGATTTAACACATGACCAAAGATGGCTACATTTTGATCCAGAACCCTTATTTCCTGTACCATGCTGATGCTGGGAACAACTATTTTGTAGATGGGAAAAGAAAAATTGTAAGTTGGTTATACTCCCTGTGATCCTAGAGAAATTACTTTTCTCCCTACAGAACATAGGTTGATGAGGAAATCTATTCCCTCTAGAAGAACCTTCTATTTGCCTCAAATCTAATATCTCCAAGAATGCCATTACCATGTGGGATGGGATAAAGTGCTTGAAGGGATCAAAGAGTCTAAAATGTCAGGCCCCTTTTGGGAATTGGTTTAAGACTTCTTTTCAAACAATTATTACCCCTTTTAGCTTTTATAGTCTAAAGTTTTGAGTACCAAATTGACTTTTTTTATGGCCCTTCTTGAAATCATCCTGATGCTTTGAAGGATGTGTGCCTAACTCGCACGTCTTTTATATATTTAAAAAAGGGTCTAGAGACTAAGTGTGGTGGATTATCTTTTTTTCCAGGAAGCTAATAAAGAAGCCGCCAAAACCAAGTGAGTGCACGTTTGCACGCATGTGAGTGGTTTATTATTGTGCTTTTAGATGATGAGAAATAATAGCCAATTTCCTTTTCATCCAAATAGGAAGGTGAAGGATCCTATGAAGCCTAAGCATCCAATGACTTCTTTCTTCCTCTATTCAAAGGAAAGAAGGGCAGCTTTGATTGCCGAGAATAAGAATGTTGTTGAGGTGATCTTGGAGTAGCTCTCCATTTAGACAATTTTGGAATTGTCCACTAACTCTGGTCAACTTTTTTTTTTAATTAATTGCAGATTGCAAAGATAACAGGGGAGGAGTGGAAGAGCATGAGTGAAGAGAAGAAAGCTCCTTATGAAGAGGTTTGTTAAACTCTCCTGTTGTTCTCTACTATTTCGTCTTAATTATGTGTCTGGTTCTTCGTGTTGTATGATTTGAATAAAATGTACTTTAGACAAAAATACTAAGAATTTTCAACGGTAGATTCAGGTCATATTTGAGTAAAATTAAGATCATTGGTTCTTCATATAAACTTTGGGAAATTTAGAACCTTTAGTTTGAGAACTGGATGAATATTTTCTTGTAAATATCGTCCAAAATACCTTCTTTTAAAAAATGAGTGGTTGAATTTAGTCTGCATCTTTAATTTCTAGTCTGCTTTTTTTTTGTCGAAATAAATTTCTACTCTAGATAATGCAGAAGGACCTCTTCTTGGATTGTCATCAAAGACAAGAACAGTAGTTTAGTGGAATATGAACGTTATCCATTTTGATTTGTGCAGATTGCACGAAAGCAGAAAGAAGAGTATTTCCAGCTAATGGAAACCTACAAACAGAAAAAGGCCGAGGTATAGTGTTCACATTTATCTACCTAGCCTAGGTTTTAATTTATTCCTAACACCATAATGTGTACATGACATTGTGTTGTTGATAAAATCAGGAAGCAGAGAAGTTGCAGAAAAATGAGGAGGAGCAAATGAAAATTCTGAAGCAAGAAGCATTACAATTGTTGAAAAAGAAAGAGAAGACAGAAGAAATCCTTAAGGTAATAATGGCAAGTAAGTGAATTGCCCACGGTTCTCTGCTTCCAATTCTTCTTGATATTTAATGAAAACTTTGCATACACAGAAAACAAAGGATAAAAAGAAGAAGCAGAAGGGGAAGAAGAATACAGATCCTAACAAGCCCAAGAAGCCTGCCACTTCATTCCTTTTGTTTAGGTGGAAAAACCAAAAGGATTGACCCCCAGTATTTTTATTCGTTCAATCACATGAGTGGAAGAAATCACTTATTGTAGGATTACTTGTTTTTTACACACAGCAAGGAAATGCGGAAATCTCTGATTCAAGAAAGGCCTGATCTCCAGAACTCCACTCTCAATGCTCTAATATCTGTGAAATGGAAGGTATCTATAATATTATTGTTCTGCTTCGTCCGTTAATATAAATCAGATTGTTATTTTAGTTTAAATATTATGGATCTTGATAATTTATAAATCTCGATGATCTGACACAATTTTACAAATCTATCAGTTACATACAAATCCCAGGGGGGGCTATGTTTCCAATCAGATTGAACATTTAATTTGCCTAGTTTAAGGAAGACCTGATTTTAGTATATAAGCTTCCCTTGCTTAAGTTTATTTTTTGTTTGAATCAGGAATTAGATAGTAAAGAGAGGCAAGTGTGGATCGATAGGGCTTCTGAATCGATGACGGCATACAAAAAGGAGATGGAAGAATACAACAAATCATTAGAAGTGAAGTGACAGCATCTTGAGCATGAATTTTGCTGTTCAACTTGTTCTGTTGAACTGCCCTTCTTTTTTTTTTTATTCTTTTTTTGGGCACCCCCCTTGTATTTGCGAAGGGTGAGATTCTGAAACTGAGAGTTCTTTCTGGTGCAACAATTCTGTGAACTGTGATGGAATTAGAGTTCAATTTGTTGTTCAACCAACACTTGTTTTTTCATGCACTCATTACATTTTGGATGCGATCCATACCCGTTTTCCACTTATTATTGCCTCACCTCACCTCACCATTCATTCAAGTGGACAGCAGATTCCGCGAGGAGAGGCTTGCGTGGTCAGCAGAAGAATTATGAAACTATGACATCAAATAAAACTATGAAAACTGGAGAACACATATGTATTCAGAGATACATTTACTTGAGTCCAACTTCCAAGCATATGTTTATCTATAGAAATGTGGATGGATAAACAGGCACGGTAGCAGAATTCAGGGAGCAGATTCATATCCAATCACACAAAACTAATCAAATACAGGCGAGGGGGGCACTAACATGGTATTTTGTAGTTGATATGATGCACAACACTTCCACTTAAGCATCCAAGGAGTTGAACACCCAATCAAGCTTAGCTTGACCTGCCATGGACGGATCCGGATCAGTTGGGTCTGATCCTGGTAGCAAAGCCCGTTCAAGGGTTGGTCAACAGCGAATGTACATACTGGGGAAGCAAGTACTTCAAATTCACTAAGGGCCTATTGGGTGACAGGAATTGCATGCCCTATTCCTTGCTTGGGTACGAAAATTCCTGAAGTAAATAATGTTGGAGTGGGACCTCTTATTCTGGAACAATGGTGGAGTTGTTTAATTCCCCCTTTTTATCTCTAGTAATTTCGTGATATGGGACACCCTTTTCTCAAACACCTATTTTAATTCCAACTTTCCACCAAACATAGAAAGTACATTATCCCCCCATTCTTTCTGTGATTCCTTTTTTTTTTTTTAAACTTCTCCCTACCAAACGGACCCTAAGTATATTTAGTTCATTACAAGTAGCACGTGAGCTTGGTATTATTAGTCCTTTAGTCTACGCCCCCAATCCCCCTTCCCCACATTGCTTTTACAATGAGTGGTTCGATGGTAATTAAATAATTATATGGGTAAGATCATTTCTTGATTAGGAACTTAGGATCAAGCCACCTTCGTGTTGTCACATCATCCACAAGTAGGCGTGTTAAACAGGTCGAGTTCAGTGTCAAACGGGTTAGGTTGGTTCTGAACCTGACCCATTTAAATAAATGGGTCAAGCATGGTAGACCCATCTAGTAAATGAGACCAAACACATGGACCCCTAACCTAACCCATTTATCAATAGGCAAACCCGACATGAACCATTTAAGTAAACAAGTTGACAAGTCAACCAAGTCCATGAGTCCTAATTGAGTCCACAAGTCCTATTCAAGTCCTACCTAGATCCTAAATGAGTCCAAAGTGGGTCCATGATTCTTTAATAGGTCCTATCCAGGTCCACAAGTCTTAAATGTGTTCGTAGATCCAATCTTATATGGGTCTAATGGGTTCACATGAGCTCACACAAATCAGACCTGTTTACTAACCAGGTCGAACCCGACCTAAGCTTCCTGTTCTTAAGTGGGTCTAGGTCCATGTTTGGGTCCATTAATTGGATTGGATACAGATCAATAACATGGGTTTGGGTCAGGTTTGACAGCCCTATCCATAAGCATGCTTGAGGGACAAGGATTCCTCTTTCCACCTAATATACTTTGGCTCATGCAACAAGCGAGGGAACATGCTAAGAGCAATGAGGATGATGTGGCTAATACATAAAAAAGGTTTTGTTTTCTTTCCTCAGGTCGGTAGGTTGATTTAGGAGTGCTTTTAACCAGGTGTATTTGCCTAAGTCTTGTCGATATAACTTTTTGTTGAGCTATATTGACAAAGCATTCCATTTATTGAGATTTTCCTTCATGAGTATAGCAAATGGCCCATGCTAATACTGAGCTTCTTAGCAAGGCATCAATCATGCTAGATAGCATTCCATTATCATGAAGTAGGGTTCTCTTACCATTCCTCTTTTGCCAAGAATCTACCTTTTTTTAGTGGGTGAATCCATAGTTTTCTCATCACTAGGCTTTGTGAGATAATTTTTTGTTTCTTGTCTTGAGGTGGAGTAGGTAGTTCTTACTATAAGTTTGATTCCAATGAGTTTGTTGTATTGTAGGATAGTTTCTTTAACTGTTATAGTCATGTGATTTTAGTATAGGATTGGATATTCTCACATTAATTGGTCCCACTCTTTTAATTTAGTCATTTTGTCTACCAAAGTAGTTTTCGACATCTACCTAATGTCTAAACCCTATGCCTTTTACCTAAGTCAGTAATAAAGCTAACTTTTAGCCCTCAACATATCATTCTTGACATTAGGCAATGATGAGGTAGCTAGAGGAGGGTCCCATTTTTTTGTGTCTATGGTTGTTAGTTTCCTCGCCTTGTGTTGTTGGGTTGCACTCATAATCCATAGTCTATGTCTACTTAGTGGCATATGTTTCTACCTTAGGATGTTAAGCTGTAGCTTATGTTGTTGTATTCATTAAGCTAGTTGTCTTCAACAATGTGACCTTTTGCCACAAATATCTTGGTCATAGTTATTATAGTAGTATGTTTATTGCTAGAATTGTTTAGGGCACATGCTAGGCCAAGCCATTCAAGACGACCTTAGGAAACACCCTAGCACGATCCACTTCTAGGTCCACAAGTTGAAATGCTTGGCCCAAGTTCAGCCTAGCACCCATTAGACTAACCCATCCAATAAGCCAATATCTTACTAATATGTAATTTCCTTAAAAAATTTCTTAATGGAATATGTACCACACATTTAACTTACCAATTTTCTCTTGAATCTCATGAAAGGAGTTGAAGGTTAGTCATGGGTGGGAAAGGGCAAAACAAGAGAGGTATTTTTAGAATTGGGGAACAATGAAGGGTTTTTTTGAGGGGGCTTACTTTGTCTTAGATTGGGCCAAGATGGGATTGGCTGGGCCAAGAAAAAACAACCCAAGCTTGGTCCATGAGCAACCTAGCCAACACTCAAGCCAAGCCAAACACGTATTTTCTAAGCCCAAGGCTAGCCCATTGGTGAGCTAGGTGGGTGGGAGACCAGCCCCTTGTCTAGGTCAATCCAAGTGTTTCTAGTAGAATGACTTTTTGCTTCAAGTATCCTAACCATATTCATTCTCATGGTATATATGTCTGCATTATATAGGTGATGGCTTGACTGATCAACCACTTGAATTGGCACATGCTCTAGGGATGGTGTCATAAATGATGGTTATGCATATAGTCATTACATCAATCGAAGATCTCGCATTTGACATGTGGGTTTGACCTATTGACAGATATGAGAAAATTCCAACATTAGCATTTGATGTCGATTAGACCTTTTCTTGGGAATTTTCTGATCTTTCCACCTATTTTCAAGGCTATAAATTAGGAGGGGGGGTGTTAATTAACACTTCATCTTTTTTGTGATTAAAACATAAATTTCATTTAACTAAGACTTAACAATAGTTGGAGCATGTCCACAGGAATGTTCGGTTTCCACCATAACCCTAGCCAATTCATCTGACTAAAGTTATACAATAATTGGTGAGCTAGAGACAAAGGGTCCCAGGGATGTACCTACAAGTAGCCTCTCCATAAGAGTAGTGATAAGTTTTCCATTACATCTTGCGACCACCATGCAATGTCTTTAAGATTGCAAAAATGTCCCTCAACAACCATAAGGGAATCAATAAAAAAGATGCAAGAGTATCTATCATTCTCGTAGAAAGAAGAAGATCGATCTTTCATTTTCTTGCCACCACCCAAAGAGCTTTTGGTTCTGCATGATCGATAGAGAGGGCATGAACCTTTCGATGGAAATCCAACATATACGATTCTCCTTATTCCAGCAAAAAGAAGCACCTCCTGTGAATTGATTTAAAAAGGCAGCATTAACATATACTACAAAATTGAATTGCTAATGAATAATTTATGGGCATTCCAAAGTGAAGAATGATGCCACAAGATGATAATCATCTTCTCATGAAGTGGAGTAAAGGTCCTCTAACTGGAGCATACTAGATTTGGCATAAGCCACCACATGATGTGCCTTCATGGCTTTGTTCTGAAAGCACTTGCAACAATAGGCTCTCCATAATGAATATAAGAAGGACATGACAAAGACTCATGAGGATTGGTCATGTCTAACCTAGTTCAAAATATCATTAAAGGAAGCCCAAGGACAATTAGTAGAAAGACCAATTGCAACCCATACCTCCTTAGCAAAGATGCAAGATATAAAAAGATAATTATTTTCCTCATAGTCTTCAGAGAAGAAGGAACAGCTGTGGTCCATAGTCGGAAGAAAGCTGGAGATTTTATGACCTAGAGGGAGAATATCCAAAATCGCTTTCCATAAGAATAAGGAGACTCTAGGCACAAGTTTCAAATTCTTAATGAGCCTTAAGTCTCCAAGAGTTGTGAAGTCATAGTTAGGTAAGATCAAATTGAGCTAAAAGAAAGTGGTATGCCGATTTAACTGAGAAAAGACCTTTCTTATTAGGATCCCAAATTAACTAGTCCTCTTGAGGATTGATAGGAATGTGAATATCCTTGATAATTGAGGCTACATCTTCTGGGAACAAGACATCAACATGCAAAGAGTTCCATCTTTTTTCATCAGAGTCAATTAGCTCAGATACCCTAGTGGATAGTTTGATATTATTGCTTTTTGAAAGAATAGGGGCATGCCAACTTGGAACCCAATTATCTCACCAGATATTAATGCGCAACCCACCCCCAAGCTTCCAATGAGAGCCTCTAAATAGAAGGTGTTTAACGGAGATAATATCCTTCCAGAAAGGAGAAGTAGGGGAACGAGCACAAGCATCCCACAAGGATTCATTAGTGAACTTTGTGGCTTTGGAAATGGACCACAATAGGGAATCGTCAACATTGGCAAATCCCCAAGGGTGCTTAATCATCATAGCCAAGTTATTAATGCGGACAAGCCTGATAACCAAGCCATCAAGGTGGATAGGAGCATTGAGATTACCCCATCTAATAGTATGCAGATGGCAATCCCACCAAATGTCTCTAGTGATTTTGTCAATTTTATTAAGAGACTTCTTAAGTTAGGGCATTAAATAAATTGGGATGGAAGTGATGGTGGATTTAACCAGAATAGTTTTCTACCCACCTGAGATAGGGTACCAACCTTTAACTTCCTTTGTATTTTATTGGTAATAATTTGCTCAATGAACTATTTATAATTTTTCTTTGTAATTGGGGCTCCGAAGTAGAGATCATCTTTGAATAGGGTATGACTACCAAGAATGTCCTTAATATCCTCCTCAATCATTGAAGGACAATGTTTGTCAAATAGAATAGAAGATTTATTAAAATTAGCCTTTTACCCAGAAATTTAATAGTAGAGTTTGAGAAAATCTTTACAAGCCTACACATTGGCTTGAGAGGCTTTCCCAACCACCAAGGTGTCGTCGACATAGGCAAGCAAAGATAAAACTGGCCCATATTTACTAAGCCTAATACCTTGAAATAGACTAATCTCTATGTTGTATTGTATGAGTCTGTTAAGGAGCTCAAATCCAATAATAAAGAGAAGGGGGGATAGGGGACAACCTTGATGAAGTCCACTACTAGGAGAAAAGATCTCAGAGGGGGATCCATTGATAAGCAATGAGGAGGCACTAGTAATACAACTGCAAATCAAGGCTATCGATTTCCCAAGAAAGTCAAGGTTCCTTAATTGTTAGAGGATGAAATCCCAATTCATTTTGTCAAAAGCTTTCTCCATATCTATCTTGACCATCATGTTATTGTCTTTACGATTCCTGGATTTGAGGGAGTGGAATATTTCGCTGGCAATAAGAATTTTATCTATGATGTAGCACCCTCTCATGAATGCCACCTAGGATCTACCAATAAATTTATAGAGGAGAGGTTTAAGGCAGTCGATCAAGATTTTTGTGATTACCTTGTAAATTCTATTGGTGAGGCTAATCGGCCTAAATCCTTAAGCTCAAGAGATATATCTTTTCGAGGGATGAGAGCAATATAGGTACAGTTTCAAGGTAATGGAATGTTTGATGTTCTAAACACTTGCTGGATCAAGTTATAGAGATTCTATTTAATGATGTCCCAAGTGTGTTACTACAAGATAGGGAGGGAGCCATCAAAGCCCAGGGATTTTAAGGCCTTCATTGAAAAAATGACCTCCTTGATCTCATTTTCATTTGGAATAGCCTCCATACTATCTCTTTCATCATTCAAGGGACATTCACTACCCTTGAAGATCTTTGGGACTATGGGACATTGGAAGGAAAAAGAGTAAACTTCTTTAAAATAGTTTACAAAGGATTGTTTAATGCCTTATTCATACGAAATGAGATCCCCATTCTCGACTTTAATATAGGTGATTCTATTCCTTCTTTTCATTTGAGAGGCCAGCATATGAAAGTAGGAAGTATTCCTATCCCCTTCTTCAATCCATTTGCATTTGGCTTGCTACACCCAAAATTTCTCCTCTAGACAAGAATAATAATCATAAGCACACTGAAGGGAGGATTCTGTTTTGATATTTTCTTGAGTGGGAGAGGGGATGCCTTGTCACACCCCATAACCCAGGCCCCTAATCGAAAGTCAAGGTTCCAAGGGTGGCAACAGGAAAAGGCACTAGTTTATTTAATTCAGGTTGCATTAACAACGTCAAGCTACCAAAGCATCCCATTAACCAATAAAATGGAAAAGTACGAGAGGTATGATATGAATTAAATAGAAAATAACCATAACTAAAGTTTAAATGTTACTTGTCCAATAGCGCGCAACAAATCACGCACTACGTCAAAATCCTACATGTAGACGACACACAACAACACCTAAAATTAGGTCATAAAGTAGGGATGAGCCAATCGGCTTAATAGGGGAACAAATAACTACTGTAATCTAATAAAAACAAGGTACTGTACAGTTTCACTAACCAGCTAGATCCCTAGCCTAACACTGAACTCCAGGTTTCAACCCAAACCAGGATCAACCCGACCAACCACCGTGGTCCTAGCCTACTAATCAGATCCACTTGATTAAAGCCACAAATTCTAATGCAACTATCTTAATGATCCAAGATCCTGTTACCCGCCACTCCGATCCCTGGAGTGACTAAATCAGCCCTTCATACGGAAGGAGATCTCAGTGCACCTTCTCCAATGGTACACTTGTTCATAACCCCTCCTTAGCCTTCGAAGAGATTAAAGCGCACATGTCCACCAGACAAAGGATACCCGTTTCGATCATCAGAACATTGATTGTACTCAGAGTCCTTGAAAACTATTCCACTCAAGACATCCCTAAGTACTCAGTTTAAAAGATTCGGCGAGAGCGACTTCTCGCTGCCCGTGATCCTTGGAAACTATTCCACTCAAGATCACACATTTCCCGATGCTGTAATCCCTAGAAACTATTCCACTCAAAATCCTTCGCATTGCTGCATGAGATCCTTGGAAGCTATTTCACTCAAGATCCCACGCTCTCTCACTCATCTAGATCTTTGGAAACTATTCCACTCAAGATCCACACGATCCCTGTCACCCGAAAATCCCTAAAAACTATTCTGCTCAGGATCCCTTGAGTCACAAACTTAAGACCCCTGGAAACTATTCCACATAAAATCTCAGGGCGCCTCTCATTGACTCAAACTCAAGACACCTCCCAGTGCCTCATTTCCATGATGGCGCATGGAAATACCCCAACCAGGAACTATTCCCATCCCTAGGCTGAATTGCAGTAGCCTCAAGCTACCAGACTCTTGGGTTTCTAACCTGCAACAATGAATGAACTGTCTACAAAGTCCCAGTGTTTCACCCAACGAGCCCACCTATTTGACCTAATCTCTCGTAAGTCCTTTTTCCCCTAATCGATACTGAATCAAGAAATCCTAAAGACCTATTGGATCACCTGAGGTCTTATCCAAGATCTTAGGATCTAAGCATCTCCTTTGTTACACTCGAACCGAGTCATTGATGTCATCATGTGAGGTTAAATTTGTTACTTAGTCTATTCAGATCACTTTTAGTCCAATTTGATAGCTTCAAGCTCAATTAGAAACATCTCTTACCCATCTAGGGTTTAACTGCAATTAACCACTTCACCTATTAGGGCACCTACTAGACCCCCAATTAGGTTATAGCCTTGGTCCTATCACCACTTAGATTCCATAGTTCAGAAACCCTAATTTCAAGCTAACAAGTAGACTCAACAGGCTACCTAATGTTAGGTACCTGTCACCTAACGTTAGGAGGCCACCCATCAGCCACCTAACGTTAGGTAACACTTACCTAATGTTAGGACAAGCTTCTTCAGCCAAATAGACCTGCCAACAATACCATCCAAGCCATAAAACACCCCCTCAACTCAACTAAACCTCTTGAAACCTTAAGCACCAATTTCCACACACACAAGGATCAATTTAAACCAAACAAATCCCTTACTAATCATCTAGGTGACCCTTAACTAGAAAAATCTCACTACCACATTTATATCCCACCCAAGAGTGAAAACACATATACAACACCAAAGATCTCATGCGCAAACTTAACTCAACATCCAAAACCACGCCAATATCCTTTCCTACACGTAGGAATTCAAAAGGAAAGAAAACAAGTGGAAACCCTAACTTGTTCTTCTCTTCTTCCCTTCATTTCTCCATGCACAAGCAGCAACAACAACAGCCACAACAGTAATGGCAGCAACAACAGATGCACAACTCCTCTCCGGCGGGGCGATGGCGGTGGTGGTAGTTGGTGGTCGGCAGGAAGGAGCATTGCCAGTGGGAGGAGGAGGTGTGGCTCTTCTTTTCACTTCACATTGAAGACATCTAAAATGGGAAGGGATGGCTTGCCACACTAGCCCTTCTCTCTTTTAATTGAGATGGAAAAAATGGCCCCTCCACCTTATAACTTGATTTCCAAGCAAGTTTCCTAAAAAAAAATTCACAAGGAGCCCCTCGACTTCCATCACTTAACCTTTTATTAACGATTTAAAGGGATTTCCATTTCCAAGGCCCTTAATCCATCATTAAGCGACCAAATTAAGGATTTGAGTAGTTAATTAGACACAAGAAAAATCTGAGCCCTTACATTCCTGAACCTCGAGCAACTCCTTTTCAACCTCCTGACACTTTTCTCTCCATTTAGAGAAATTATCCTAACTCTATTTGGTTAGTTCTTTACAGAGTTTAGAGTATTTATCTTGCAAAGAAGATATTTCCTTCTTCCATACTTGCAAACACAAAATTGGTTAAAATGCTAGTGTTCAGCCTAGATTGCCTCGAACCTCCATGGGAGATCAATTTTTCGGAACCTTCTATGACATTTAACTAAGATGGGGTTGTGGTCACTTTTATTCAATGGAAGATGGAGAACCCCTGGGTTAGGATACATTTGGAACCATTCAAAAATTGTGAGAGCTCTATCTAGTCTTTGAACTATGATTTTATTTGGATCTCTCCATTTGTTCCTTCAAGTATATGCTAGGCCTAAGTAGGTAACGTCTAGAAGCTTCAAATCTTCTATGAATCTACAAAAATCCCTAGAGAAGGAAGTACCCGCCCTTCGTCCAAATTTCTCAGCCTCACAATGGAGCGCCATAAATTGCTACTAGATGCCAGGGTTGAGTATGAGAGTTAATAATGGCATGAGTGAAGTTGTTGTCATACCTACTAATTTCACAAAGAATACTATAATGCCACATAAGAGCTAAACCACCAGATAGATAGACCAATTGTTGGGATGAAAAAATAGTTATAATTTGGCAATTTATGGCGAAAGGAAAATGAAGGTACTTGGTTCATTCTTGTCTCAGAGAGGAAGCAGAGATCAAGCCTTGTTGAGTTGAGTAGATTCTTGAGAATTTGAACTATGTGAAGGCTCATCAACCCTTGAAAGTTCCCGCTTACAAAACTCATGGCACCTATTGTAGCTATCAAGGGACAGCTTTAGGGAACCTTCCATTCTTAGCCATGGTTTCCTCACATAAGAATTGATTGATATTTCAAAGCTGAGTTATTGGTGACCCCGTTATACTTACAAGCCATTTATCCGCTCTCCCAATAAAAACTAGCTTAAAAGCAACAATTAAAAAATTCCTTACTTCATCATCAATCAAAGTACTTTTCTTTGGGCAACCATTATACTCATAGCCCATTCTACCATAGAATCTACAATACCTACCCAGCTTCTTCTCATATTGCAAAAGAAAGATAAGTTGTCTACCGTCATCTAGATCAAAGGCTATGCTATGTGAAGCTCTTGTTCGACATGAAACTTCTTCCGGAGTCTCATTGCTCTGTTGCCTCTTGCCTCCCAGCTTCTGCAACTACACATTTGCATTCAATCGAGAGCTCTGTGATCCTTACCCATATTTTCAAGGACTTCAGCCTATCGTCTTTGGGTTGTGCCTCATTTTTCGCTCGCTTTGTAAGGAACAAGTCATGAAGCTCTTGGTTTGACTGTGTTAGCAAATTATGCGTGGGAGGTCAAACTTGATCATCCATTTGTTTTCTCTCACCTCCGAGAAGGAGAATGGCACCTTCTAGGTGTTCCTCAGAATCTCTTGAAGTGCGTAGGCTTCACCTCTAGGTCTGTAGATATTGACGTAGATGGTTTATGTCGCAACCCGCTTTCAGCTCCCTACAGGACCCGAGATTGGCTCACCTCGACGAACCCCAAGACCCAGTCGTTCAACGAGAAAGAACCAAATGCCATAATAATTTCACAACCACGCGAGTAATGTAACTAAGCAGAAAATATATGACTGTAAATAAAGGAAAGCAAACAGTAAACTACTAATATCTCACATTATATAGCGGAAAGTATGATTACAAACATAGCCATCAACAGAAACTGGTACAAATATAACAGAATAACTATGAGCAACAGGTACTCACTACTACAAAACTCTTTGAAAGAGAAACAAAAGGAACTATTGCTGGGCTCGACTCAGCCCAGCACCCTCAACAGTCGATGGCTTTGGCTGCTCTAATCCTTGACCTGAACATGGTTAATAAATCTGTAGTCACCTGACGCTGAGTAGAGTGGTGGTTAAATCACTTATAATTTAAACAGGCAGCTAGCTAAACATGCATTTAACAGTTTACTTATTATTATCCGTTTCGTATTTCTGATCCGAGCCCTCTAATCAGGTTCCATAACATTTCTCAATCTTCTTGTTCCCTAAGGGAACGATCTTGCTTGCAGTTTTTCCGTGATACAGGATGTACACGTGGCACTCTTCTGGCCGAAAGAGTCCCCCATGATAGTCCTACACCCGGTCTACTATCCCGAGGTCACGGTTGCGACGTAGCGGTGACTACGGCACGTGTGATAAGCTCACGGGTAGCTACCCCACACTGGCACACGGTCAGTCATTTCCACTAACGTGTACGACTAAATGTATAGCACGGAACAGCACAGGGCCTTGCCCTCTCAGAATAAGGGTCTCGCCCCTCAGAAACAAGGGTCTCACCCCTTACAGTCTACATACCCTCATCCGACTATCCTAGTTTTCCCAATGGGCTAACAAGAGTCTGTGTAGGATGGCTAGTCCTAACCCTAGGCCCCATGGGGCAGCTAGCTCCCTCCCTACACTAAGTAGCTCACCTCGGTACCACGTACACAATGGCCAAACAGGAGTCGACGTAGAATGGCTAAACCCACCCTGGATCTCAACCCAAGGGGCAGCAAGCTCCCCTCTACTCTAAAGGGATAGTTGCTCTCCTTAATACTACGTACACGAGGGCCAGCTCACTTCCCTTAACCAAGTTCTAACGGCCAGCCGTAGGCGACATGTTCCAAAACCCTCAGGTTTTCCGTACTACCATATTCCTGATTTCTTTCTAAATTCCCTATAGGGTTCGTACATGGATTTTCTTATTCCCATATCTGGTTCATTGTATGTAGAACATGCAACTCAAATTTCCACCATCAATTATTTAGTACAAGCATGCATGACATAGTTCATTACAGGCAGCTCATGGTTTATTTCTTTTCAGGAAACAGTAATTTAATCGTTCACCAAATGTACATTCATTTCTTTCAGCCTAGGGTTCATTTCAGAATCCTAGGTTTCGATTCTATAGCAGCATGCATTTACCTCTTTTTAGTCCTAGGATTCATCTCACCACATAGGTTCAGTTAATTCTACTCATGCAATTTAATTACTGATTCCAAGATTAGTGTGGGAACCACTCTACTAGGATAACTAGGAGATGTGGGGGCACAGTCAACGAAGCTTGCAATCCCCACAGGTTCCGTGCACACCACAAATGAACGACCTATCACATTGACTCATATGTGAAAATGAGCTCAGAATTGTATAGACATTATATCAATGCATAGGGAAACTTGAAAGGAAACCAACGACGTTTCATTTGCAGAAAACCAACTCCGTTTGGCCCCTGAACGGGCCCAAAAACACCAACTCTGATCAAAATCAGACGTCTGGGATTGGGACGTCTTAAACGATCTTAGGGACTCACCTTGCTCGAGGCACCTTTTCTGAAACTCTGTGCAGACGTCTGAAACTGCCTCGATCCTCGCACCAGCGTGCTTCCCAATCCTCTGGCATTCACGCGTGCATGGTCAAACTTTTGGCAGGAAAATAAACAAAAATACGCGCTATCAAACGTCTGATTGTTACCTTCGGACGTCCGACCCGACGTCTAGAGGTCACTCCAGACGTCTGATTCTGCGGAAAAAATGATTCCACGAAACCATTTTCAACCCTTTTCCTCTCTGCAGAAGCTACAGCAGCTTCTCCACTCTCCCTCTCCTTCTCCTCTCGCTTAGCTGCAGGGCTCCTTTAGAAGCTCCGCCCCTCTGGATCCTCCTACTGCTACTTTGCTACGACCCGCTCCCAGATCCCTACAGGACCCAAGACCGACCTGCCTCAACTAATCCCAAGACCTAGTCATCCAACGAAAAATAACCAAAAACAGGAAATAATTCACAACCACGCATGCAATGTAACTAAGCAGAAGAAATCAAGAAACAGTAAAAGAAACAGAGTGAATAGTCTATTAATATTACAGGCTATCACAACTACGACAGAGAAAAGTACAACGGAAAAGTAACTGAAACAGTATTACATAGAACAAAATACTCACTACTACAAAAGAAGCTAGGGAAACAATAAGAAAACGTAGCTAAGCTGAGCTCGACTGGGCTCAGCTCCCTTTGCAGCCGGTGGTGCTAGTTGCTCAACTCCCTGAACTGGACAAGATTATAAAATTTTCAAAGTCAGCGAACGTTGAGTAGAGTGGTAATTTAACCATTTACATGTAATTAAGACAAGCAATTAATTAATGCAATTAAGTAATTATCCATTTTCATTTAGTTCAACCAAGTACTTCTAATTTGTTGTTCCTTTATTCACTTAAATCATTTCTTGATCTGGCCTGTTCCTCACGGGAATGATCTTGATTGCAGTCTTTTCCATAATGTAGGAGGTACACGTGGTGCTCTCCTGGCCGGGAGAGTCCCCGATGGAAGTCCTACACCCAGTGAACCACCCCGAGATTACGATCGCGACATAGCGGTGACTACGGCATGCGTGATAAGCGCGCGGGTAGCTATCCCGCACTGGCACACGGTCAGTTGTTTCCGCTAGCGGGTATGCCAAAGGTACAGCACGGAACAGTACAGGGCCTTGCCTTCTCAGAACAGGGGTCTTGCCCCTCCACAGTTCGCGTATCCTCGTCCAACTATCCCGGTTTGCCCAGTGGGCCTAACAAGAGTTGGTGTAAGGCGGCTAGTCCTAACTCCGGGCCCCCTAGGGCGGCTAGCTCCCTCCCTATACTAAGTGGCTCACCTAGGTACCACGTACACCAGAGCCAAACAGAGTCAGTGTAGAGTAACTAGGCCTGAGCCGGGGCTCAACCCAACGGGCAGCTAGTACCCCTCTACACTAAAGGGACTGTTGCTCTCCTTGGTACCACGTATACAAGGGTCATCTCACTTTCTATCTACAAGAGTTCTCTTCCTAATTCCCCGTAGGGTTTATGCTGGTATTCCTTTCATTTAATGTTCCAACATTCCGATCTCTCTATCCGAATTTCCAGTTTCATTCTTATAACACGCAGCTCATGATTTACTAACTGAAAACGCATCATATTAAAATAACCAATACATTTCCTAGCATTAGAGTTTTATATGCATCTCAAGTAAACAGTGTAGCTCAACCATACTCATTTGTTCCTACCTTAGGGTTCATTCTAATCCTAGGGTTCTACATGTATCTCAAGTATACAGTGTAGCTCAAGCCATACTCATTTGTTCCTACCCTAAGGTTCATTCTCATCCTAGGGTTCATGCAAGTTGCTCGAAACATGCAGTTCATTTGTTTAAATCATAATATTAATGTAAATCACTCTACCGGGAAACACAGGAGGAATGGGGGCTCGGATCGTAGATCCCGTCGCCTCCGCAAGTCCCGCATACTTGATTGGCTGGAGACCTATACAATTGACCACCACATCAAACGAGTCCAAAACCTATACAAGTGACACCAACTCGTAGATAAACTAAGGCGAAAAACAATGGTAGTTAGTTTACGGAAATTCAATTCCATTTAGGCCCTAAATGGGTCAAAAATACACATACTATCCAAAATCAAACGTCTGGGACTAGCCCCAAACGTCTTAAAAGACGTCAATACTCACCCTGGGTTTCCTGCGGCTACCTTGGACGTCCGAACCCTTCCACGATCATCTGAGGAGAGTTCCAAACATTGGACTATCCTTCCGGTCGTCTGGAGGTACGGTCAGACGTCTGGCGATGTGTTCAAACGTCCAAAAGTGCCTCAAAGGGCGCACCATGTGCCTTTCCAACGCTTTGTCCCCTATGTACGTTCACGCAGAGCTAAAAATGGTTGGACAAAATCTCCTGCGGTAAGGCCTACATGGCCGTAAACTGCATAGAAGCATGTACCTTGGCACTAAGCGTGCTTACAGATGTCCAGCTTCAGCTTCGGACATCCTTCTGCTACTCCAGACATCTGGGAGATGCTCCAGACGTCTGATACTGGAAAATATCCAGTACGTAGAACTCTCATTCGCGAGCTCGCCCGCAGGAGCTGCAGCAGTGCCTCCAGCGGCTGTAGGAGGCCAAGGCTTCTGCCCGCAAGCTCCTCCTCGCTCGCATCCTCGACTCCTCCCGCACGAGCTCCTCCAAGCTCCCGCGGCTCCCTCACAAGCTCTTCCCCTAGAGCTCCTCCCACGCTCTCACTCCCCTCTCCTCCTCCGCATCCCGTCTCTCTTCTTCCTCTCCACTCGCGCGCGCTGGTGGCTGGAAGGAAGGTGGCGATCGGCAGGAGGGAAGGAGAAAGGGGGTGGCTGGTGGAGATGGGGAGAGTGGCGTGGGGGTGGGGTTTAAATAGGAAAAGGTTAGGGTCTAGGGTGAGGAGAGAGAGGGGTACACGTGCAGTGCATGCGCGGAAAAGAAAGCAAGGTAAGGTTCTTCTACTTTTAGATGTCTGACCCTCCATCCAGATGTCTAGACAGACGTCTGACGACTAATCCAGGCGTCTTAAACAACCCAAAAGGGCAGCAGGTCATTTCATGCTCCCCACTCTCCATCGCCTCCTCCTCTTGGCTGTGTTGTGGGGATAATGGAGGAGGGGCAGGGGTTTATAAGGACTCGGGAGAGCATGGGGGAGGAAGGCGTGCGGCATGGAGGGGAGTGAGGGGAGATGGCACCGTAGGAGGATGGTGCCGACCTGCAAGTGTGCGAAAGGGTGAGGGCGGAGGAGAGGGCACACGTGGGTAGGGAGATGGTGGTAGGGAAACTTGCTGGGATGCCCCTGCAATTTTTCTTTTCCCCTCAAAAATCTCAAAACATAACCTAAGGGGTTTAAAACTGCACAAAAACCCCTACGAATCGCGGAAATGCCAAACAATCCTATGAAAGGGTCATTTCAGTTTACCTCCATGCATATGGATTGTCTAGTATGCTTGGGGTGAGTTAGACCGAGGGAGCTGCATGTGTACCCTTATGTGTAGTGCCTCACGGACCCTCTTTATAATTTATTCCTTATATCTATTCGTGCATGGGAAGAAGGAAAAGTTGTCAATTGTCCCCTTTGTGGATAGAGAGGGAAAGGGCATGATACAAACTGTACAATGTGGAGGGATCATGGAGGTGATGAGCGTTAAAAGGTTTAGGGGCTAAATGGATTGTCATCACCTCCACCAACTTCTCTCCCAACTCCACCCTCCTCTGTTCTTCTCTTCCAATTTTAGCCCCACCCCATCTTCCCTCTTCCATCCCTACCACTTTATTCCTTCGCTTATTTCACTAACCAACCAAACACCAAACCCCCATTAACCCACCATTTATTCCATCTATTCCTTATTCTTCTACTTATTCCATAAACTTATTCCTCTTACCAAATGAGACCTTGGTAAATATAGTGGTAGGTACAACCAGAGGGTCATGAGGATGGATTAACCTTGAAATTCACCATTTGCATTCAAGAATGTGCATGTGCCTCGTTGTGTGATTGTACAAGTACAATAGACATCATAGAGAATAGAACCTACTTTAGTGACAAAAAGATGGTTCTACACTATATGGTAATTTTAGAGATATATAAATAAGTATATGTGTCAATGCTAGAAAATGAATCGACTCCAAAAATACTATGGACATTAACAATCACAGGCAAGTTTGATGCCTAATGTTCCAAATCCAAATCCAAATTTAATTCATAAAAATTTTGGTCATAACAACTGTTGAACCGAATCCAGTGAATACTAGTTGCTTATCAACATTAAGGCAAAAGTTCAAGTAACTTTGCTAAACTCTATAATCCAAAACTCACTTTGTAAATTTTCAATGTAGCATTATCTTTGGAGTTTACTTTTACCATTTAAATCGACTTGGCTTAATATCACACATTCTTTTAGTAGCTTTTATCTTTTGACTTTGGATTACCTCTTTTTTTTAGTACATAAATATGTTGGCCATAGGATTTGATCACATGTCCTTTAGGATACCTGTGAAGTACTCTACCACTGATTGAGCCCCCTCTCGCTGTATTACCTTTTCTTCATTCTTAAATTTGGTATCATTTATGGCGACTTTAGTTGCATTTATGACAAAACAAAAGGAAGAAAATTTCTCCAGATGTGGTCATGCATGTACATGTCATGAGAAAATTCTATATAATCCTCCCAGGTATTGAAAATTTAAATATTATCCTTCTGTAAAATATATGATATGTCAGACATGAATCCATGTTCATTTAATTTTCAGCCTTGCAAATGAACATGAATGACTCACTTTGGTAAAGGCTAAGTCAAGGTAGGCATAACTCCTAGCTCATCCAAGTGCCAATGATCTTATGGCAAGGGATCCTCTTTACCACCTCATTAAAAGCAATGGAAGAGTTAACACAATATTTGCTTCTAATCAAACTCCATCACCTCGTCTTCCTTCCTTCCACTTTCCTTTGTTTCCATTTTTCTTGTCCTTTTCCAATCCCCTCGATCTGAAAATAGCTTATATATTGAAGGTTAGTTTCGATAAAGGAATATATTTTATGGAATAATTTTTTTATAAATAAAATATCCTACATTTTTGTTCAGAAGTTATAATGGTTATTCCAGTGGATTAATGTGTGACTACTTGGAAAATTTTTAAGTTAATTTATAAAAATATATGAGATGATTCACAAAAATAACTTATCCTATATCAGTTTCAGAATAATTTATTTTAAGTTAAATTCTCTCAACTTGAGTTAAAATATTTTTTTCATCAAATAAAATTATCCTAGACGTGAGAGGATGTAAGGTGAATGGAGATGATGGAGAATTTACTAAGAAAAGGACCTTTTACACCCTACAATCCACCATGCATCGTTCCCTTACCTTCTTGCTCAGGATGTGAGGCCCAACCGGGTGTTTGACCCCCTTGACTGGAGTAGGAAAAGGCAAGGTGGAGGCTATGGTGGGTGGGGCATGAGCATTGGCTTCCTTATATTTTTTGCTTTTAAATAAAATTTTTCTATTAACGGAAACAAAAATATTAGCTGAATGTGAAATCTCACGAGATAAGAAAAGAGAGGCAATCAAAATTTTCTTGAAAGAAGAAAAAATGCCTAACAAAGGGGTAATTACATCCCACACTAAATAGTACTGGAACTTTGAATGAAGGAGACAAGATAGAAAAATTAAAACAAAAAATAAAAATTAATAATAGGTATAACAAAAGTACCCTTTAATCAAAATACATCATTTTGTAAATATTGTTACACGTCATAAAATAATGACGACATCATTGAAAAGAAGGTTTCACTAATCATTTTGATCCATGCCAACGAAGTTGAAAACTTGAGAATAGAAGGTAAGTTGACCACATTTCAATCATGTGAAACAATGGTCTCTAACATTGATTCCCTTTTATCAAGGGCTTGTTGAGTTGTTGGAGTTGCATACTCTCTTCGTTGTTTGGATAAACAAGGTTGGAATTTGACCTTCTTTCTTTTAATCTTTTAACAATTTCTTGATGTGACACAATTTTCACCCAAATACTCATTTCAATTTAAACTTTCCACCTTGACACAAAAAGCTTCTAATTCCTTCGTTTATTCTATCATCTCATAATTTTCCGTGTAATTCCTTATTTTTCTTTTTTCTACTTTCCCATATCAAACGAGCCCTAAAGATTTGGAGTTGGTGGATTGTAGTTATATTTGAAATTCATATCGAGTTAAAATGCAACTACCGCAGAGTATAGAGTTAATGCCACCTTCTTTCTTCAGGTTAAGAGCCTTTAGTTAGAGGGTTGGGAAAGGAGTGGCCAATTTTTCTTCGGATCTGGACTAAAATGGATCAGTCAGCCAACCCTTTTGATGCCCTTACGTACCATGCAGTTGGGCCAAGTTGGCTACGTGGACCCTTACTCCTCAGCCAAGTTCCAATACCCCTAACAATTGTCGGTTGTACAACTCCTTAATCGACTTCATCAATCAACAATTGTTTAATTTCTATTTTATTTATCGTGATTATCCTTACTCCTCAGCCAAGTTCCAATACCCCTAACAAATGTCTGTTGTACTACTCCTTAATCGGCTTCATCAATGAACAATTGTTTAATTTCTATTTTATTTATTGTGATTCTATCCACTTTTGCTCATCTTTGAACTTACTAATGGTGGATTTTAGATTGAATGAAAAATCAATCTACCCATAAATAAAACATTGGAAAGGTTTACAAATTCTAAAATCACTTATTCTCATATGTATTGATAATCTCAAAATCAAAAAGAATGTGAATGGATACTTGTGTCAATCGCTTGATCTTCTGACTGAAGGATGCATACAACAGTCCTTCTATTTCCCGTAGAGTTTCAACGGGATTTGGCGATGGTGCTTCCAGGGATCTAGAAATAATGAGCGTGGAAGAGAAAATGAGGCGTTATGTTCTTGTGCCCTTTCGATTTCCACCGAGGACTCTTATATTTCCTACGATCGGGTGCAGGAAAACAAAACCGTCCATTACTTGCATATCCACGGGGATCATAACCACAATATTTTGAAATCGATGGTTCTACCCATCAACAAATCGTAATTCTCCTGAGGGTCTATGCAATTAATCTCATATTCTTGGAAGTGCAATTTACCCAATTCGTATTGGATTACATAATGGGCATATTTACCAATATAAAAGTATATGATATATATTAATGCAAGTCTCTATATAATAATATGTGTGCCCACTAATGATTCTAACAATCTCCCACTTGGGCTATATATATTATCCACATAAACTCACATTAATTTAAACTGAATGAGCTCAAAACACTATATATCATATACATATGAAAATACACCTCCACCAATCTCATCCATATTGTATTAGTCATAGGACCAATGCAATTTTCGTCACTTTATATTTGACTAAACCCCTCAATGATCACATACAACACAAATAATGATATAGATCAAATATGGGTACATAGCATGAAAAATTGCATGTCTAAATGATCCATACATGCCTATTTTTCAACTGATCTAACCTAATTACAAGAGATCAAGAATGCAGTATAAATTGAGTTAAAACATAACTTTATTTGCGCAAAAATAAATGTATATGTTCACTCATAATGAACACCAGAATGAAACAAACTCCCACTGAATTGCAGTATCATATAAAAGATACAACACCCATTCGGGCTACATGCTTGTGAAAGACTCTAGGTGTTAGCCCCTTAGGGTCTACCACCATGGAGTGAGTTTCAATGTACTCTATGGACACTTGACCACTTTAAACTCTTTCTTTAACTGCCAGAAACTTAATGTCAATATGCTCTGACCTCGACGAACTTCTATTATTCGAATACAGCACTATGGAATTATTATCACAATATAATCGTAGTGGTCTTTCAACACTACGCAAAATGCATAAAGCTGTGACAAAATTCTTCAGCATATTCCCTAATTCGAGACCTCAAAATATGCTATGAATTCTGCTTCCATAGTAGAGGTGGCTATCATCATTTGCTTAGCACTCCTCAATGGGATAGCTCCTCCCACCAGCAGAAAAATATAGCCTGAAGTGGACATTCGACTATCTTGACAACTCGTAAAATCTGAGTCCGAATACCCGAGAACCTCCAAAGTATCAGATCTTTTATACGTGAGCATGAAGTCTTTTGTTTTCTGAAGATATCGCATAACCCGTTTGGCTGTCTTCCAATGATTGGGTCCAGGATTACTTAAGTATCTGCCTGACATGCCAACAATGTATGCAACATTTGGCTGCATGCAGACTTATGCATACATCAAACTTCCTACTGCCGACGCATGGGGAATATTCTCCATTTCCTTAGCTTCAACCTGATTCTTAGGGCACTGATTAAGGGAGAATTTATCCCCTTTAGCCACAGGAGTGTCTCCTGCCTTACAGTTTTCCATGCCAAATCTCTTTAAAATGGTTTCAATGTAGTTCTTCTGTGACAATCCAAGGATACCCAGAGAGTGGTCTCAGTGTATCTGGATTCCTAATACAAAAGAAGCTTCACCAAGATTTTTCATATCAAATTTGTTTGAAAGAAATCTCTTGGTTTCAAATAGTAAACCATTATCATTAGAGGCAAGTAATATATCATCAACATATAAAATCAAGAAAACATATTTGCCCTTATCGAATTTATGGTATACATATTTATCCACCAAATTTGTCTCAAAATCAAATGAGACAATGATCTGATAAAATTTGTAATACCAATGACGTGAAGCTTGTTTTAGATTATAGATGGCTTTCTTAATCCGCAAACCATTTACTTTGCATCACCTAAGGCAAAGCATTTTGGTTGCACCAAATATATCGTTTCATCAAGGTCACCATTGAGAAATGCCGTTTTCACATCAATTTGGTGTAGCTCTAAGTCAAAAGGAGCCACCAAAGCCATAATAGTTCTAAAGGAATCTTTAGAAGAAACTGGGGAGAATGTCTCTTTGAAATCAATGCCTTTTGAGTGAAGCCTTTTGCAACAAGACGAGTCTTATACATTTCCACATTGCCTTTAGAATCCATTTTAGTTTTAAAAATCTATTTACAACCAATAGGTTTTACACCATCAGGCTATGGGACAAGTTCCCAAACATCATTATCACTCATTGATTTCATTTCTTCATTCATGGCATCAGTCCATTCTTGGGAATGGGAACTCCTCATGGCATGAGTGACCAAAATGGGATCTATATCCATTTGGTCTGCCTCTAGTTCCTGGAGAAATACAACATAGTCAGTGGAAATTGCACTTCTCCTTTTCCTAGTGGATCGCCTAAGGAGTGCTTCCTTAACATTTTGAGATTGTTGAGTTTAATCCATAAGGAGATTTTCATCATTACTTTCATCCCTTTCTGTCGTTGGAATGACATTGGGAATGACAACTTGACCCTCTTCAGTAATATCCATAGGAATAAGGTTAGGTTCCTGGAAAGTAATGTGCCTATCACCTCCACCCAAACCAATATCCTAAAAAAAAATGGGTGTTTCTCATATCAAAAAATGAGCAAATCTAAGGGACAAAGAACTTATATCCCTTAGATTTTTCGAAGTATCCAACAAAATAGTAGCCGACCATTCTGGAGTCCAGTTTCCTTTCATTAGGCCTATAAGGCCTAGCCTCAGCTAAACATCCCCAAATATGAAAGTGCCTAAGGCTTGGTAATTTACCAGTCCACATTTCATATGGGGTTTTTGGTACTACCTTTAATGGTACTCTATTTAAAATATATGTTGTTGTTTTTAATGCTTACCCCTAAAGGGACTATGGTAAAAAAGTATGACTAATCATGCTTCTCATCATATTCTTAAGAGTCCTATTGTGCCTTTCTGCAACATCATTTATGCTAGGTGTCCTTAACATGGTGTACTAAGGCACAATTCCACATTCATCTAGGAATAAAGCAAACGGTCCTTGGTGTTGTTCTCCTAATCCATCATATCTACCATAGTATTCACCACCACGGTCAAATCTGACGGCTTTAATCCTTTTCCGAAGTTGATTTTCAACTTCGACCTTATAGGATTTGAAAGCGTCTAAAGGCTGTGATTTCTCATCAATCAGATATAAGTATCCATATCTAGAGAAATCGTCTATGAACGTAGTAAAATATTGTTGATCATTTCATGAAGTGTAAAGACCCGTCCCACTTTTAGCCTTTTAAGATGTCTGGAGTCTTAGTTAGACGTTTGTCCAGACATCTAGACCCTTTCTCGGACGTCTGAAAATGAAATTTATGTATGTGTACTGCACCCTGCACGCGCGTGGGGCGCAAGACCTTCTTCCTCTCTCTCCTTTTTCCTCCTTTCCCCCGAACCCTAAGCCCCCACTCCACCTATTTAAACCCCTCTCCTCTCCTCTCCACTACACACACCACCACCCCCACCTTCAGAGCCTGTGAGAGGAGGTGAGCGAGGGAGAGCGAGAGGGTGAGAAGGAGGAGACTGCCAGAGGAGGAGGAGGAGGCCGAGGTCGGAGAGCTTCGGTGGAAGCTCGGCAGAGCTCGCACAGCCACCATGGGCGCGTGCGGGAGGAGAGATCTCGGGGAGGCTGCCTCGACCATCTGCAACAGCTGGAGTTGCGGTGGAGCGAGGAGCGCGGCGGAGAGCGTTGGGAGCAGGTTCTGGTACTGGAAATTTTCCCGTATCAGACGTCTGGGGTGGAGTCTAGATGACTGAAGGATCACCTGGACGTCTGGAGTTAAGACCAGACGTCTGAAAACTCATTTATCGCGAAGGTACGTTCTTTTTTGCGGTTACGACCATGAAGGCCTCACCGCATAGTGGATGTCAGGCCTGATTTGCGGGCTGCAACTGTCGTACGGAGGAGCAACCTTGGGAAGGAGCGCGGAACGCTCTCCCACGCACTTTTGGACGTCTGATCAGCTCACCAGACGTCCGGAGGTGCTTCCAGATGACAGGAGGAGTGGTCCGACGTCTGGAACTACATTTAGACGATCGCAAAGGAGGCGTGGACGTCTGAGGACACCGCAGGGACTTAAGGTAGGGTTCTTGTATCTTTTAAGACGTCTGGACTTATTCCCAGATGTCTGATTTTGGATAGTAGACACGTTTTTGACCCGTTTGGGGTCCGATCGGGATCTGATTTAAGCAAACGAAGTACCTATACTTTCCTTGTGAGTTTCTCTACGTATTAGAAACCTTTATATATTGTTCTGAACCTTCCTTTTGTGATGTATTCCCTGGTGTATGGTTTCAACCTGTTACGTGTTTGGGGCTCACAGAGACTCCTGAGTCTACGGTTCGAGTCCTCATTACTCCCGGATTGTCTGGTAGAGTGATTTACTTCTGTTAATAATATTTAATAAGAATGTGCTTGTGGAAATGGCTGAATGGAACCCTAGGATGTGGCATGAACCCTAAGACAGAGGAATGAATGAATCTTTTATGCTGTATGATGTACTTGCATGCATGATTTAGTTTAAACTATTAGCACTTGCCCGTATTATAATTGTGAGCTGCCTGTAATCTATGAACAATTACCTGTGAAATCACCAGTTGCATGTATTGAATTATGGAAACATAAGCTGCCTGTTTATAAATGAGAACAGAATTGTGAATGGTGGAATCTGGATTGGAATAAATGTGGTGAATATGAGCATGAACCCTACGGGGAATTAGGACTAGAACTCCTGTGGTTAGTTGGAACCCTGGAATGTAGACGAGAAGTGTGCTAGCCCTTGAGTACCAAGGAGAGCGACTGTCCCCTTTTCGTGTAGAGCGGAGCTAGTCGCCCTTGAGTTGAGACTCGGGGTTAGGACTAGCAACTCTACATCGACTCCTGTTAGCCCTCATGCATGCGGTACCGAGGCAAGCTACTAGTGCAGGGAGAGAGCTAGCCACCCCACGGGACCTGGGGTTCAGCTAGTCACCCTACACCGACTTGTTAAGCCCTCTGGGTAAACTGGGGTAGTCAGACAAGGGTGCGCAGACTGTGGAGGGGCAAGACCCCTGTTTGGTTCTAAGGGGCGAAACCCTTGTTCTGAGAAGGCAAGGCCCTATACTATTCCGTGCTGTACTTTGGGCATACCTGCTAGCGAAAATGACTGACCATGTGTGGTGCGGGGGAGCTACTCGTGCGCTTACCACGCGTGCCGTAGTCACCGCTACGTCTTAACAGTGACCTCGGGGTGGTTGACTGGGTGTAGGACTACCACAGGGGACTCTCCCGGCCAAGAGAGCACCACGTGTACCTTCTACTCTTCGGAAAAGACTGCAATCAAAATCATTCCCACGAGAAACATGCTAGATCAAGAATATCTGGATGTTTGAGAAAAATGGGTAAAAAGGAAATGCACATAAAACACAATAAATAGAAAAGAGAATTAAACATGTTGCTTTTACTGCTTTAGATAGTATAGATACCACTCTACTCAGCGTTTGCTGACTCTGTCTTTTCATAACACTGCTCAGGACCAGGAGTTGAGCAGCCTGAGCTTCCGGCTGCGGAGGGTGCTGGGCCCAGTTGAGCCCATCCATAGTTTTCTATACTTTCTTATTGTGCCCTTACTGTTGTAGTAAGTATCAGACTTTTAGTTACTGTTGTCTCTACTGTTTACTTTCATTTACGTTGTTCTGTTGTTGTGGTGGTGTGTAATGGAACAACAGCTTTACTTTCATTTACTGCTTGTACATTTTTACTGCTTAGTTATATTGCATATGTGAATATTGTTTACTTTCCTACTTTTTTGTTATTTCTTATTGGGCAACTGGGTTTTGGGATTAGTCGAGGCGAGCCGATATCAGGTCCTATAGGGATCTAGGAACCGGGTCATAACATGAAGCCATAGAGAATGGCCCACAAATATTTGTTTGTATCAGTTCTAAGATGTCTATAACTCTTATGACACCTACACCTGATTTGTTTGTTCATTTCCCTTTTGAACATTCTACATTGACATTTAAATCCATATAATTAAAGGAATGGAGAATTTCTGTGGAAATAAGACTATCAATTCTCTTTTTAGAGATATGTCCCAAATGCTTATGCCATTACATTCCGGAATCCTCACAAGTTAATTTTCTTTTCGTACCACTAGATGTAGCATGCAAGGTTTCAAAAGTAGAGAAAGACATATGAAACATATATAGATTGTCATTCAAAGATAAAGGACCAATAGTAATAAGACTTGAATAAAAAAATAACTTAAATTGCTTATCTTCGAAAGAACAATAATAACCTAAATTATCCAATAAATAAACAGAAATTAAGTTTCGTTTAAATGACGATACTACATAAGTTTCTTTCAAATCTAAAGCATAACTAGTACTTAAAAGCAATCTAAAATCTGCAACAGCTTCGACCTCCACCTTCTTGCCATTGCATACATATATGAACCTTTCGGCTTCACTTGGCAGTCGGCAATTTAGGCAACCCTGCATAGACATATTAATGTGAATAGTTGTTCTTGAATTTATCTATCAAATGTCTGAGGGTACGGAAGCTAAATTAACATATGAACAAACATAAGAAAGATATGTACCCTTCTTATCATGCAAGGCGTGATACTTTGTACAATCCTTTATGTGTCCTTCACCCTTACAGAAGAAACAAGTTGCCTTAGGCTTCTTTTGTTTGCCTTTGGATGAAGAACTGGCAGCAACATCATTCACCTTTTTTCTTTTGGAACTGGTAACTAAATGAGCACTTTCAGGTTTGCCCTGCTTAAGTCTCTCATCTTCTTGCACACAATGAGAAATGAGCTCATTGAGAGACCATTTCTTCGTTTGATAGTTATAACTTATTTTGAATTATCCATACTGTGTAGAAAGGGATATCAAAACTAAATGCACCAGGAGGTTTTCCGACAGTTCCAGTTTCAGTGCTTTCAGCTTTGAAGCCAAATGAGACATCTCCATGATGTACACCCTTATGCTCCCAATTCCTTTATACTTAAGAAAGAAAAGCTTCCCCAGAAGGTTGCTTGTCTCAGCCTTTTCATTTTTCGCGAAACGTTTCTCTATCTCATAAAGAAATCTTTTGGCATTGGACTCCTCTGAGATAGCACCCCTGAAGGTTTCTGATATGGCGCGCTTCATGATCATTAGACACATGCGATTGGAATGCTCCTACCTCTCAAAGTACTTCTTAGCATCAGCAGTACTTTGATCCGTAAGAGGACGAGGTTGTTCCACCCTTAATGCAGGGTCTAGATCCATGCACTCCGTAACTATCATGACACTCCTTCCAGAATTTAAAGTTAGACCCATTTAATTCTAGAATGGAGTTTAGATTGACAGTAATAGCAGAGGAATTAATTGTAATATAAGACAAGAAAACACGCTCTAATGAATAAATAAACTTGAGAAAATCATACAATATTGGCATCTAGTCTTTGGACAGAAATAACAATATCGTAAGAGGTAGAAATGAATAACCAAATATGAGAGTTTAAAAACACAAGATAGATGAATTTATCTTTGGATTGATTCATTACTCACATATAAAACCAAAATAAACAACTCATATTTGTTATCAAATGCTTTGTGAGGTTTAGTCAAGTAGTAAATCTCCTTTGGGCTATTCACAACTCACAAGAACAACACAGAGCAATCATTTTGATGATATAGATCAACTAGCACAAGAAACAATGAACTGCTTTGGCAAATAAATCATCAAATGCACTAATCAATCTAGATACACCAAAACCAACTACAATGATATAGTACTATAGATAGTTATACCTAACGATTCATGATCAAACAATTTATGTCCCCAATTAACATGCTAGTACTGGTCCTGGTCCTGTACTGGTATCGGGATGATATGTATCGGTACCGGTCCTTATGTACCGGTACTTCATTAATATTGGACCGATCCTGGGATGCAGCCAGTATCGTACATGTATCGGTACTCATGATGAGTATCGGTACTCCATCGATACTGGCAGTACTCTTATAGTGTGTGTCCAGTATCCCATATGTACCAGTACTCATGATGAGTATCGGTACCACATCAATACTGGCGACTCTCTAGGAAGCACACGATTGGTACCTGTACCTTATTAGTACCGATATTTATGATGAGTACCTATACCAGACCAGTTACGACCCAATTCTAGGACGGCGATCAAAATTCGAAATAGCACATATTCATCCCAAAATCGATCTTGGATCCAAAAATGATGTTATAGTAATCATAAGAGATTAAAACTAACATGAATCACCCTTTAAAACATTGATTCAACTAAGATGGGCTTAAAACATTGAATTAAACATGATTTCAGGGGTTATTCTTATTCGAATGAAAAACCCAAAAAATTAAAACAGCGGATTACAATGCAAAGGAAATCAGAGGCTCTGATACCACTTGATAGATTTTAGACCGTATGAAAAACCAATCCACCCGTAAACAAAACATTTGAAAGGTTCACAAATCCCAAAATCACTAATTCCCATATGTATTGATAATCCCAAAACCAAAGAGAATGTGAATGCATACCTATGTCCATCGCTTGATCTTATCAATGAAGGATGCGTATAATAGTCATTCTATTTCCCGTAGAGTTTCGACGGGATTTGGGGATCGTGCTTCCAAGGATCTAAAGAGAATGAGCGCGGAAGAGAGGAGACGTTATGTTCTCATGCCCCTTTGATTTCCACTTAGAGCTCTTATATTTCCCACAATGGGGTGCGGGAAAACAAAATCACTCATTACTTGCATATTTGCAGGGACCATAACTATAATATTTTGGAATCACCGGTTTTACCCATCAGTAAACCGTAATTCCCCTCAGAGTCTCTATGCAATTAATCCCATATTTTTGCAAGTGCAATTTACCTAATTCTTATAAGAATTTCACATAATGGGCATATTTACCAATATATACATATATGATATATATTAATATAAGTCTCTATATGATAATATATGTGTACCCACTAATGATTCTAACAACTAATTCTCTTGAATTTGTTTTGACAACTTAGTAATCGTGACTCCAGATGTGCGAATGTTATAATTATCATATATGAATAAAACATAAAAGTGACAAGATTCATAAAATTTGAGAATTAATATTTACCAACTTTGACTTAAGCATTTAAAAATGGTGCCATATGTTCAAAAATTACAAAAGACTACGTAATTTCAAATATAATTAGATTTAGGAAAAAAATCACACTATCATATTCATCTACTTGGATCATTACAAAATATTTGGTAGAACAAGGATATAGTAAAAATTTTAGTCATTTTTCATATTTTGTAATTTATCATAATATCAATTAGCTTGGAACAAATGTTTCAAGGAGGAAAAGAAAAAAAAAAGTTTCATGATGGTAAAAAAAAAAAAATCCGCTGTAATGGTGAGTGGGGATTCACATAGAAGAGGAAGGTACTCTGATCAAGATTAAATGGCTTGATGGCTTTGAGAACAAGGACATTGTATTAGGTGAAGGAATAGTAGAGTATGGTACTTTGTATTTTGTAAAGGATTTCAATTTTCTCATGCCAAGGTCACAATCCACCTGCCTCCTCCAATCCCTCCAATCTAAAAAAGATGGCAAAAGAGGGATGCGACCCCTACTTAATGGAGGTCCTCCTCTTAAGGGTAGGGGGAGGTGGGAAGGAACATGAATTTTAGTATGGATATTTTATTTCTCTTTTATAATATCCATTTAAAAATTATTCTTAGTTTCGGTTACACATATATATATATATATATATATATATATATATATATATATATATATATATATATATATACTTTAATCTCCAAATATATCTTTGCTATTTGTATTTTTTTGATGGAGCATGCAAAGGAAAACAATTTTTTCTTTTTCAACCATAGGAAAAGACCGGGTTCTGATTCGCGTTTGCCTTTGGTAGTAGAAGGCAAAGAAGAGGGCGGCAAAATAGAGGGGCCAATTTGAAATGATCCCAAAGAGAAGTTTGCGTTGCCCTAGAAGCAGGAGAGGGCTAAGGCGTAGTGTTTGGTGGTGAAATGGAGAAGGAAGTGACCTCGTTGCCCAAGGGATCCCTGTGCTGCGGTTGGAACTACTGCGGGCAGAGGCTGGCGGTGGGCCACGCCGACGGCTCCATCTCCATCCACGACTCCCCCGATCCCTCCTCCTCCTCCTCCTCCTCCTGCTCCTCCAAGTGGAAGGTCATCATCCCTCGTTACCCCCTACAGGCATCTGCTGATACCGTGATATTTGTTGTCTGAGTGTTTGTTTGCTACTTCTGTTACTAGCAGTCATATCATCCCCGTAGATGCCAATGTGGATCGCCGTGCATCCCTTTTTTGTGCGAGATGCATCGGAGTATTGGTAACATAACTAACCAACGCGGTGAACAACCTAACTGCCAACTGTCTGTAACTAAAGGCTGACTATACCTAGTGGATCCTTCCCAAGCGTTGTTGGCGTCGCGAAATTGCTTGGGGAATGAGCTATTGTACTTCCCCAACTAAAAGGAAGGAAGGGTTGAATTGTAGATGAAAGTGGCAGCCTCCTTGAGCAAGTGGGAGGTTGCGGGACGGAACGGCCCTTGGGATTGTGTGAGATTGGTGTGATTGGAGTACGTGATGCGAGTATGGAGTGTTAGAGGTGGGATAGACTTGGTAGATGCTTGTTGTTCTGTGGAGGCGAAACCGAGTACATGTGGATGTTGCGTGCTTTCGATCGATGAGGATTCCATTTGCTAGTATAGAGGATGGGAGAAGGCCCCTGAACCTAAATTGTGCATCAGGGATCAATGGATATGTATTGGTGCTTGTAAAACTGATGGGGAATCACTTGTAAGAGACCTAATCCAGAGGGAGCTTTTACGGTTCTTTCATAGTTTGTCCTTGCAGATATTTAATCCAAGGTAATTCGGAGGATTTTGTGACTTCCTTTGAGGCATGCACATAGAATGTGGGAGCTTTTGGGGTGACTGTATATTACAAGTTTATATGTTGGTCTTTATTATCGATATTTTCTGACAGAGACGAACCTAGGATTTCCAGCTTGTGGGGGCCAACTATACAACATCATCTCATTCCTCTCCCTTGTTGCGACTTTTTCCTTTTTTGCATCAGATAGAAACAAACGAAGAGGGAGGCCTGAAGAGTTGTTTGCATTTGCAAATATACTGCTTTTTCCTTTTCTCAGCCTTGATGGAAGGAGCAGCATAAGGGATAGGAGTTCTTGTTTAGGAGACATATGGGTTAATATTCCTACTTTTTGTTTGATGTGTGTGCGTGTGCATGTGGGGTGGGGCTATGGGATATTTTTCCACATACCATTTGGATGCTATTGAAAATTGCTTGATATCTTTTCACAACATAAGAGGGATTTATAAACACTGCTTGCTGAAGAAGTATTTATTCAGTGCGTAATCTTGTGGTGATTTTTGAACTAAGTGTTTTGGAGTCAATATGGCACCTTTGCTCACGTAAATCATTGCTAAAGTTTCATTTGAATCAGTTAGAGGTTGTTTAAACTTTAAAGTGAATTCTTTTTTTTTTTTTTTTATATATTTGTTGATTGAAAATATTATGCATCTACACCACTGGGATTGTCTGTACCTCCATTTTACTGTTTCACGATACATTTGTTTAACCTTTTATTCAAGAACATGTAGTATCCAAGTACCTCCTTTTGTAAAGGGTTTGCTTAAGGGTTTTCCTAAAACATGATCATGAGGGTGTGGAGGATATACATATTTATATGCACATGTAAAGAGGGTATGTATCTTGAAAAAGGCCTACCTTGCCTTTTCTTGAAAAAAATGTGGTATGTAGCTATTATATGGCATCGTATTGTAATGCCCCAAGGTCACACCTTGAGTGCGCCACTTGCCTTCTGCGTGGTTAACATTGTTGAGCCATAGGTCTCGATGAATGTGCCACCAATTGGCTGAAAATGTTTAAGCTCATGTTAACTAGTAGCATGCCTCCACCCTTATATATCACTTGAACCTCTTAAGTTTCCCTTATGGTACTATATTTTAGGAGCACATTAAGGTGCTTAGACAATGAGGTGCTTACATTCTCCCCTACTTCAAGATGTTAATGCCCTTGTTACCACTAGTCTAGATTTGCCTTGCCTAATAGTAGTGGTGGTTCCACCTCAAGAGTAGCCCTTTCCCTAGTATCCTCCTTGCTAGTGGTAGCTCCACCTCTTAAGTCGACCTTTCCTCCTACTAGAGGAGAGTTATGCTTTGATACCATTTTGTAATGCCTTAGGGTCTCACCTCGACTATGCGACCTGGCTGCTACTAGTTAACATTGTTGAGCCATAAGTCTTGATGGACTTGCCACCAATTGGCTTAAAATGCTTAAGTCTATGTTAACCAGTAGCATGTCTCCACCCTTATATACCACTTGAACCTCTCTTAAGTATCCCATGTGATACTATCTTTTGGAGCACATTGAGGTGCTTAGACAATGAGGTGCTTACACGTATTCCTAGGATTGGATAGAGTATGTCTTTCTTTTGGAACTTCAAAACTCCAATCAGTTTGATCAAATAAGTTTTCATCTTGTTTTAAGTGGGATCTCTTTTCTCTTGTTTTATTTAAACAAGTTATCTATGCGAAAGAGATGGATATGTGAAAATTCTGCCTTTGTAGTTTGCCGTTTTCTTTCTCTCATTTTGTTCTTTCCATTACCATTCTACATTCGCAGGCACATGATAGTAGTATCAAGAATGTTGTCTGGCTTCCTCCAGAATATGGTGATGCTGTTGCTTCAATTTGCCTAGCTAGTGCATTGTCAATATGGGAGGAAGTTCAAGAAGGTGTTCAACATGAATATAGTTCCTTTTATTAAAATAAGACATTAATATAGTTTCTTTTCACATGCCATTTATGTGTATCCTTTCCAGCATGTTTCCTGATGAAAATCATGTCAATTTCATTAAAAGGAAATTTAAATTGAGTTTCAAAACTTGTTGTAGGTTCTCCTTTGAACCATTGTACATTCCATGCAAGCGAAACATTTTGTTTAGTTTTTGGATGTACCTCTTGGGCTTCATAGGTGCTCCCTATTAATGACAACTCTATTTTAACCAGTTTATATCTTTCTGAAAGTTGCTTTACTCATGATTACAGACTGGAGGGTTTTCTTTTCAAAAAACAATACAGACTGGAGGGTTTTTACATTTTCACGTTTCTTGTCCTTCAGACAGTGAACCTCTCACATGGCAGCATTGTGTAACATTTGATGGCAGCACAGGCCAAGTACTTGATCTCCAATTTGGGGTTTCTTCAGCAAGTTTAAAATTAGTAAGTTTTGCAGAGGCTTGTTTTTGTCTCTTACAAACTGTAATTTACATGACATGTTATTAAACACAGGAAAGCACAAGTCTGTGCACTATGTCTTTACAACCATATTCCTGGTCTTGCATGCCATATCTAACATCAAGATCACTTGTCTTAGATCGAGCTATTTGCATCATCTCCAAGTCTTGTTTTTTCCTTTTTTTTTTTACCTTAAAGGATCTCACTATATTTTTAGCTATTTGTCTTAGATTGAGCTATTGGCATCTATCTCCAAGTCTTGTTTTCTCCTTTTTTTACCTTTGAAGGATCTCACTATTTTTTTAGCTATTGCTTTGTATAAAATTCCAATCTTTCATTGAAGAGTAAGGATATATTTTCTAATTGGCCTTTACTTTGTAATATAAGGTTGTTGCCTACTCTGATGGCCTAGTGAAGGTGTATGAGCTCCTGGATCCTTTAGATCCGAGGAAGTGGCAACTTCAGGTTTTTACTTTGTCATTACTTCTTTTCTTCTATCAAAAAGTTATTTTTAGATGAGTTATTGACATCACCTGGTTTTCTATGCAAGTGTGGCTTTCATCTCATTATCTGAGTTGGCTACATGGGTTTTTTCAAGCCATTGAACTTTATTAAGAGCTATAAAGGAATAAGTCTCTATGCTTATATCATTTTTACCACTTTCATTCAATAAATTTTGACTTTTTAGTACCATCATTTCTATCCCATCAATTAAAAAAAAATCTTATGTCAATATCTTCGCTTTCCATGATCAATTTCCCTAGCTTATTCCACTCTAGTTCTTCATCTAATCTTGGTTGGCGTTGTTACATGGCTATGCTATTTCTTGATATATCACTTGTCTTCAAAATCATCTACGAACCACTTGGATTTGGGGATAAGAAATAGTGGGGATAACTTTTTTGCAGTGGAATAAGCAATGAGAATTCTATGTTTGGTGTTTGGGGATAGCATGGAATAAAGAAGATGGATAACTTTGAATTATTCTGAATAGGCTGTTTGAAAGACGGTTTATTGGTGGCACTGACAATGTGGAAGCTACATGAGTGGGGTGAATTTTTGGCAAGGGATAAGGGGGATAAGTTCAAGTTTGTCATGGGATAGCCACCCTAATCCTAGGATGTCCCTCTCATGGATTATCTCGTGGCAAACATGGGTTTCCCAAGGGATGCCCATCTTCCAAACACACTCCTAGTTATTATTTCCACCTTGGTTTATAGAGCTATTTTCCCAAGTAAAGGCTTATTTATTATTTCTCATAAATGTACTTATTTGCTTGTTTATAATATCTTGGATGCTCCTTTTCCGAAAAAAGAGAGGGATGTACACTCCCTTAGCACAACCTTGTGCAATAATCTTAGAGTGAACATGCCTAAAATATGTACAATTTATTTAAGCATGGATTCATTGCATCATTCTCTATCCGGGTCATACTTAGTCTTGGCACCTAAATAAGCAAGATGATGTTTAGTGGTTTCTTTCCAATACTCAATCAATCTTCCCATCCTATCTTAGAAGGCTGATCATCTAATTTCTTACTTTCTAACTAGAGCATTAACTTGCATTATTTGTAGACTAGTGATAGTACCCGCACTTTGTTGCAGGAGTTTATGAACTTTTTGATATATCTAACTATAATATATGATTTGACTAAACATCTAAAAAGTTTGCTCTAATGAAATTCAATCTATAACCCAACTTGCATTGAATTTGATAATTAATAATAATATAAACTATGAGGATATTATCGAAATTTTATCAAAAATTTAGAAGGAACCTCACATGATTTCTCTCAATTGACAATCATCTAATTGATTTTGGAGTAGAAATATATAATGGTGGAGCTTTTCATGGGATTGGTTTTGGGGAAAAGTGGGATTTTTTTCGTGGGATTTGTTTTGGGAGCAAAGGATTTTTTCCGTGGGTTTTTTTTGGATGTTGCGGGTAAAATTTTTTAGTAAATTTTTTTGAACAGTAGAGAAAGTGGGGATTTTTCCTGTGAGATTTGTTTTGGGGGAAAGTGATTTTTTTGTTAGAACTTTTTAGACGCTGCACGTAAAATTTTTTAAATGGTGAAAAATGCAATCCACATACTTGTAATAAAATTTTTTTCGTAAAATATATTGCTGGGTTTAATTTCATATAATATTTATTTGAACCATCATCTAACTCTTTATAATTTATTATATAGATTTATTTGCATCATCATCTAACAATACATAATTCTAGGCTTAAGAATCAATGGTTAAAAACTTAAGAGCACCCACGTAAAATTCCCTATATTTTTTGAGGTGGCTAGAATTCAAATTCTATTTTGCAGAAAATAAAATATGTTTGTTACGTGCTTTATTATATTAACAAATTTGGTGTAATAAATTGTGAATAAAACACTTCTCATCAACTTTTATTGAGCATTTCATGGCAATAATTCAACCTAAAATCTATTAAACAATTAGTTGGATGGGTATTAAAAAAAGAAAGTGATCTGATGACCTTTATATATTTTCTAACCAACCCATTTGATCTCAAAATGGTGAGAGAAATAATAGGGAACAAAATCTTGATAAAAGGGATTGTGTGGGAAAATTAATTGAAAAGAGAGAAATAGGAAGAAGGTGGAAGGAATCCAGGTCGAATAAAAGGGGTGGTGCTAGAAAATTAATCGGAGAGAGAGAGAGAGATGGAAAGAGGGTACATTGTGGTTCGATTATCACATCGTTATAAGAGAATGACGAAGAAAGAGAGATTATGTATCTGGAAAAAAGGTGGGAAATTGGAAATAATGTGGCATGAAGGGCGCAGTGTTATTTGTGATTTTTTTTTTTTTTAAATCATAGCTGCGACGGGGAGATATGACGTGGCTGACGGAGGTCCATCGCACTCTCCTTTAGTTATGCTATATATAAGAGAATGGGAAGAAAGAGAGATTACGTATCGGAAAAAAAGGTAGGAAATCAGAAGTAACGTGGTGTGAAGGGCGCGGTGTTATTTGTGATTTTTATTAAAAAAAATCGTAGCTGCAATGGGGAGATGATGACGTGGCTGACGAAGGTCCATTGCACTCTCCTTTAGTTATGTTATATAGATGTTGAAATGACGTTAACGTGTCTTTCATTTGCATACACCAACCTTTTCTCGCATTGTTTTGCATTCTCTACATATCAAAAACAACTTCAATGTATCTCTCATACATGCAAACTCTTCCCTATTAATGTTCTAAAGAATCTAGTATTTCGTAGAGCTTCATATTTGTTGGTGAAAATGATCTTCGTTATTAGAAAACTTAACCTTAGCCTCTCTTACATAGAGAGGTGGGAAAGGAAAAATTACATAAATAGTCCTACTAGAAAAATAAAATAACATAACCAACTCACTAACAAACTTTCTTTAAAAAAAAAAAACTTACTAACAATCTTAATCCTAATATAAATGGACTTCTACTAAACTCACTCTATACTCTCCCTTAAGTTGGAGCATGCAACATCCAACTTGTTATAAGAAACAAAGTTAACTCCCCCTAAATACAAACATCTAGAGGAGCAAGCAACAGATTATAGGAGTAGGAGTGGTTGTAGCAATAGTAGCAAACTACAGTAGACAAAATGCAATAGCAGTTAGGTAGTAGGAGACAATCATAAGCAAAATCAGTTAGTAGACAGGAACTCAAGATGATCTTGAGCAGTAGTAGTAATAGTTGAGAGATAATCTTAAGCAGTAGAAAAAATAGCAGTAACAAATAATAGAAGACTGTAGAAGTAGTAGTCATGATTGAAGGTATTATGGCTTCAGTAGAAATAACAACAGTATGAGACAGTAGTAGGCTGTACCAATAGTAGCAGCATTTGACTGGGAAACGTTCCCAAGTAGTAATAGTCAATATGCAAGTGGTCAAGGGTAGGAGACAAGGATCCTTACTCAGATCTCCCACTAATCATCACCATTCTCATATTGAACAGTAGTAAGATCGGATGTTTTAGATGTAGTGATTCAATTAGAAGTAGTAGTGGTAGTATCAGACAAAAGAGTTGTGGCAACAATAATAGAGGAGGGTTCACTCAATAAACGTCTCAAACGATCTAACTCTTCTGTAGTGGACGGTAGAGGAGATTGTTCTACCACAGTCCTAGCAACAGGGGACTTGGCAATAGAAGTTTGATTTGTCTAAGTGGGCTTGCCGAACTTTTCCTAGCAGCGATTGGAAGAATGATTAGCTTTCTTGCAATGAATGTAAGGAGAGAAGATATGACAGCCTCGTCCACGACTACTAGAATGACCACCTCTCTCACCAAATGTAACGTAGGTAGAGGTGTTTGGCATAACAATAGAAGTAGTAGGTGGTGTATCATCATTTATTTTTGGAGGCAATTGTATACTGTCTCTAGGTTAGGCATTGAGTTGAAAGATAGAATATGGTCTCTAGCGCTAAGCCATCTAGAAACTGCTAGGTATGCTATTCTACATGCTCAATAACCTACTTCTCATAGTAGGAAGGTTGAAATATAACTAGCTCCTCGAATAGACTCTCAAAAGTAGTGAAATACGCAACCAAGGACATACCAACTTTATTGGTATTTCATATATGCTTGTAGATGTCTACATGGCGAGAGTTGCTTGTCTGAAGGGAGTACCTCTTCTCTAGAGTTTCCCAGATCTCCTTTACTGTCTTCTTACACAGCATATTGGAGGCAATAATATGGTTGATGCTGTTCATCAACCAATTCATAACTAGATAGTTGTCTTACTTCTTGTATTTGGTGGCATTTTGGGTTTCGGAGCCCTATTTGTCACTATGTGCAACTTCTCATGTACTCCAACGAATATGTGGAATGCTTGTGACCAAAGAACATAGTTCAAGGATCTAATTAATTTGATAGTCGTCACCTGAACTAGCTCTGAGGTCGAGATCTTGGCCTTAGTAGTGATAGTAGAATTTAGGTCTACTATGAGAACAGAAGAACATGCAGTCAGGTATGCATGTTTTTGCACATAGAAGTGTGCACTACACACGTAAAGTAAAGATAAACTTGGTATAGATCATGTGCATGGGCAAAACCCGCTTAAGAGATGACCCGAAGGTCATCGAATCTGATATGGTGACCTAGGGATCCAAATCCAGTGAATCAGATAAAGAAAGAGCAACTATAAGACCTTTGGTGGCAAGATGATGGACCTGATCTAGTCTAGAACGATTGGATAGGCATTGCTTTGGCCTTAGCGCCGTTGTTGAAGTGTTGCTTGGCCGGGAGGAGGGTCGCCAAATCCCCGTTGGTTGGAGGTAGCTGCCTAAAGTGTCGTTATAGTCGCTTGAGCAGTGATCTAGCTTGAAGAAAGCCCTTTGGGTGGCACAATAGAGAAGATTGTGGTGATGCTTGGTCACTAGAGTGAAGCACAGGGGTGGGCGACACGTACGATCCCCTTTGTTAGAACCCATCACCAGAGGCGGTGCTGGTGTGACCCCTTAGTCACCGCCCAGGGTGTTGCAGCGAGGAAGAAGAGGTCGATCAAGATCCTTATCGAGAGATGAGGGAGAAGGAGGGCCTTAGAGGGGTCGCTTGGGGAGGAGGAGGGCCACTGATGAGTCTTAGTTAGGGTTCTCGTTGGCTATGTTTTTTGTTTTCCTGTGGTGGAAGAAAGAAAAGAGAGGAGGGTCAAGCAGGTATGGAACATTGGCCTAGGGCTACTGTTTTGATATCATGTTGGAGAAAATGATCATTATTGGAAAATGTAACCCTAGCCTCTCTTATGTAAAGAGGTAAGAAAGGAAAAATTACATAAAGGGTCCTACTAGAAAAATAAAATAACATAACTAACTTACTAACCAACTTAATCCTAATATAAATGGACTTCTACTAAACTAATACTTTAATAATACCCAACTTGTCATTTTCATTTGGGAAATGTCTTTTGTCCCTATGATTAGCAACTTGAAAGTTGAAACTCAACCTTGTGCATTATATGGATCTTCTCATGAAAAGGGAAAAGTGTACGAGAGAGACTCCATGGGCTACATCTTCCATTAATTTACTTCTTTGAATTCATGTAAAGATAATTAGTAACAAGAATGTTGTCAAAATCTACTCAAGGTTTTCTACTGCCTCTCCAACCACATGTTGCATCGAGGGTACTCCAAAAAAATCAACTAAAATCTATCATCTTGAGTGGCACCAAGATTTTGCCAGACCTCCCTTGAAGAGGTATGTCTGAAAGAAAAACAAAAGATGTGAAATATCCTCTCATTCATTATCATTAGGGATAATTAGTGTTCTGAATGCCTACGGCATGTCATGATTTGCTAGCAAAATGACTTTTTTTGATATGGAGTCATATTGACATACATATAATGTTGAAATGTAGAAGCCAAATTTTGATAGTATGTTGTCAATTTCAGTGAAATGGGTGGTATTTTGTACTATTCATAGACTGTTTTTGTGTTTTAAGGTCGACATTGGCTTAGTAACGCATTTCTATCTATTACTGATATTGCATGTTAGTTGAGGTTATAAGAAACTCATTTGAGGGTTTTTTCTCAACTTTAAGGTATTTTAGCTTCTCCAAAGCTAAATAGTATATAATTCTTGTTTTTAAAGTTAAATTTAAGCTACAATCTCTAGGTTGATGGATCCTATTATGGGTTTTTAAGGATTTCATTATGTAGATCCATGAGTTTATGGTAGGTTAACTACTTCTATGATTGTTTGATTTTATGTTCTGAAGAGTGAAATTGTTAGATCTTAGGATTCAATGTTTAACTTTTTTTAATAGGATTAATGCTTAATTTTTTTATCAAGATGAATTTAGTACAATTATAATCATTCTGATAAAATTTCAAGATTTCCTTGGTATGCCTTCAATGTACCTTTAAAATGCCTATTTTTGGGGTTGTCAAAATCATCAAAATTCAACATTGAAAGTTTTTTATTTCCTTGACATGCCTCTCCAAATTGATATTTCCAAAATTATTGAATCAGCATCAAAATTAATATTTAAGACCTTGGGCATAAGAAATGTTTGATTTTATCTCTCATTTTGCTTATGTAGGACCTTAATAACTAACTTTCCCCTTCGTAGAAGCCATAAAAAATGTAACACCCCAAAATTAGCCCTATTAGAGGAAATAAATGTCTTATTGAAAAATTGAAACTCTAACATCTTTTATAGAGTAGAGAGATAAAAAAATTACATGATGAGTTCAACTAAAAGTAATAAACAATAAACATATAAAGAACTAAAAAATAGAAGGGACTCTAACACTCGCCCTCAAGTTGGAGAGTAGATATCCTTCAAGCCCAACTTGTCTCATAGAAATAACGTCGCTTCTTTGGTAAAGCCTTTGTGAAAATATCTGTTAGTTGGGAGCTTAGAAGATATACGTGGAGTAGCAATCTTACTTTCCATAACTGCATTGCATATGAAATGGCAGCCAATCTCAATGACAGTATTAGAAGCAATGTAGGTAGTGGACTTGTCGCAGAACATAGGAACATGACTCTTCATTGAGATCCCAAGATTGGTCAAGACAGATGTTATCCACATCACCTTACAAACACTGAGTCATTATTCTGTATTCTGCCTTACCACTAGAATGAGCAATAGCATCAGTCAAGGTTCGAAATGCCGATTTCGACGTCGTGCCGATGAAATTGCAAGTGTGCATTTCGTGGGCATGCCGAGGGCATGCCGGAGAAATGTCCGTTTTTCGATGGCAGATTTCGATGATTTCGATGGCTCGAAAAAATGCCATTTCGGAGGCACGCCGAGGGCATGCCGATGCATGCCGACAAAAATGGTAGGAGTGGTCAAAATGATATCAGTTTCAAGAAAATCAAATGTTGATTATGTAACAATAAGAGTGTTACATCATAATATTCATATACAACATGACCATACAATGTTAAAATTCAATAACGAGATGAAATATTCTTACCATGTTAAGAATACAGAAATTTAATAATAGAAGAATACAAAGAATTTAAGAATCAAAGAATTTAAGAATGAAAGAATCAAAGTGTATAGTTTCAAAGTAAAAGTTAAAACTGTAATGTCTTGATGTATGATGTATCGGAAGTCAGGACTTGGAACTTGAAAGACAGATTTCACCAGAACCAAGAGTGTCTTGCTGGATGCATATCTTTATCATCGGTACTATCATCACTTGATTGATACCATTGTTGACTATTGTGTCGATGAATACTTTGAATGCATTCACAGTAATCCTTCCAAGACATATATGAATACATTGTCTGGTAATCCATTATGTGCTGTCTGTATTCATGTTCATTCATACTAACAAAAATCCCAAGACGGGGAAATCTACTATCTGTGTATGGTCTGTCACGTTGCCCGCGTGCACGATTAGTTGCACGTGTTTGTGAGAATCCTGTTGTTCTAGAATCATCTTGTGATGATTCTGTTCTTGGCATTTGAGGAAGAGCTTGGGGTTGGAACTGCTGAGGAAAGTAATTTTGGATCATACCATACTCATATGGGTAAGAATATTCACTCCCGGTCCTAGTCCTGGAAGTGTCAACATTTTCAGACTCAGCGTATGAATATGATGGATAATTATATGAAGGCGGTGGTGGTGCAAATGATTGCGGGTAGAATGGTTGAGCATATGAAGATCCCGTCTCACGTGTTGTGTCGTATGATCCCATGTCATATCCAGATCCATGTGCTGAAGAACCAAAAAATTGATCACTAATGCTCATTGAACCAATTGAGGAGCTCAAATCCTCCATGTAGGCATTGTGACTTGGATATCCCTCGTAATCCATGGCTGGTGGACTTGGACTTGGAATATGTTCGCCATGGATATTGGTGTCGTTCGTCATATTCTGTAGCACCCTGAGTTTGCACTTGACCACCATGTCTCCCTCTGTCGGATGATCCTTCTGATCCAGATCCTTCTACCATTACAAATGCATCTGCATTTGAGCCATCATCTGAGTCATCCTTTGAGGTTGAAGTAGACTGTGATAACTGTCGTTCTTCATCCTCTTCATCCAGTACTCTTATAGGAAATGTATGACGACCAGATCTGACCATATGTCCTTCAACATTAGCACCCATTTTCTTTGATAGCTCTGGATTTGGCCTTCCCCTAACATCCATCACAGGTTCTCCTCCAATGTCATTTATCCAACTTTCTAGCACATTATCTTCGGTTCAGAAAATGTAGGCCAGATCAATTGGATCGGTCATTTCCTTGTTTTTAAAATCAAAGCCCTCCTGAATGTGCCTCATTCGTAACCTTGTGTTGTAGTGGATATACACAAGGTCATTAAGCTTGTCAATTCCAAGCTTGTTTCTTCTTTTGGAATGGATAATGTTAAATGTACTCCAATTTCTTTCACACCACCAGCAGATGATGTTTGTGATAACACTTTAACAGCCACCTGCCGTAAATTTGGAGCTTTCGTTCCATACAAATTCCACCATTCCGCTGTAGGAAACATATTCTAGTCAAAAATTGGATTTTTTAAATTATTATTAGTAAATATTAAAGGGATGTCGGTTATTACCAGGATGAGTGGCCTTAATAGCCTGCTGTGCCATATGACTCCCAAAAGATTCAATCCTTTCTCTAAATAATTTAATCTACAACATGTTGACATGAAGATGTCAAATATTGTCGATTAATATTTTATGGATCTTTTGTGATTACGTCCGTCGGTCGGTGACGTACTGTGCAAATATTTGATTTGATAAATTTACGATTACGTCCGTCGGTGTTGTCTACCATGCAAATTGTTGATAAATATTTTATGGATTTCTTACCCATTCTCCTCCACCACCAGATCCACCACCATCCACCACACAGTGCACACACCTTAATTCCCACCCCACCCGATTCATATTGGCCATTGCATCATGCCACCAGCACTGGCACCGCACGACCTCCCGTTACCTTTTGTCCCCTTTCCCCTTCCCTCCAAAAGAGTCATCATTGGAGGAAATCCTAAACGTGCGGCGGCCACCGTCTACAGGGAGACGCTCCCCCACCTTCCCAGCAGGCAACTAGTCCACCACCAAGAAGGTGAGAAGTTCCATAAGTAACGATGTAGGCTACAGCCTGAAGCAGCGGCAGAGATGACAGTGACAGTGGAATTAGCGGAGCGGAAGAGATGGCAGTGGCAGTCTACAGCAAGCACACAGCATCAGCATCGGCATCGGCATTTCTTAACAAGGTGGGCTGCATCGGCATCGGCACAAGCACACGCCCTTGGTGGGAGTCCCTATATGTTAAGCATCCTATGGCATCGGTAGTGCTTGTCGACCCTATGGATATCTGCACAAGCACACAGCATCTCTTAACAAGGTGGGGCCCCCACTACACCCAAATCAAATAGCCCTCCCGCCCCCCCACCCTCTATGTCCGCGGGGCCCACCGACCCTACGGCTCCACCACCACCACCTTCCTCCCCATGTCCTCCTCCCCCTCCATCCCTCCTCCCTGCCCCCACCTTCAGCTCTTCCTCTCCTCCTCCCCCAACCCCTTCCGCTCCCTCCACCTTCTCCTTCGCCCCAAACCCCCCGCCCTCGACTGCGCCGAGCTCCACCTCGACCTCCCCCACCGCTGTCCCCTCTGCCCCCCCTCCTCCTCCCCACCCCACCTCTACTTCTGCCTCTCTTGCCCCCTCCACACCCCCGACCACCTCTACCAGTCCCCCTCCTCCCCTCCCCATGCCCTTGCCCTCGACGTCCACCGCGTCGAGCTCTTCTGCTTCGCCTGCTGCGACCAGGTCACGACCCCGACTTCGACTTCGCCGTCCTCCTCGCCTCCCAATACCGGATCGCCTCCATCCCCCTTCCCCCCACACCCCCCAAGAGGAGGCGACTGGTCGAGTTCCGCCCCTGGACCCCCACCCCAGGGAGCAGCGCCTCCTCGATTGCTGCTCCAGCCCACTGTGGTGCCCTGACACCGCCGCCTCCGAGTCGGGCCGCGGGGTCCCGTGGGGCCTCCGGGGGCTCAACAACCTTGGCAGCACCTGCTTCATGAACTCCGTACTGCAGGCGCTGCTCCACACCCCGCCCCTGAGGAACTACTTCCTCAGCGACCGCCACAACCCCTACGTCTGCAGGCCGCAGCAGAGGAAGAAGGCGGGCGGCGAGGGTGACGATAGGAAGGTCGTGTGCCTCGTGTGCGATCTCGACGCGATCTACTCCGCGGTGTTCTCTGGTAGCTGCACGCCCTACAACCCTGCCAAGTTCCTATACAGGTGAGGGGGACGAGGGAGAGTGACCATTTTGCCGCCGGCGGCACGGCGGCATGCCGCCGAAACGCCTGTTTTTCGACACTGACATCATATCGGCATGGCTGTTCTTCAAAACTGGCCTTGTCGACGGCATGCCGACGGCATGCCGTTGGCATTTAAATCCATGGCATCAGTAAATCGGTATATCCAGTAGTGGATTTCCTATCTTCAACTGTCCCATCATAGTCTGCATCAGAATAAGAACATAACTCTAACTAGTCATTCCTTCTCTAGTAAAGTTCTTTGTCAGGAGATCCCTTTAGATATTTTAAACTATGACAAACATCATGTTGATGACTATAGTATGATTTGTCCATATATTGGCTTGCTCCGTTGACTACAAAATTGATATTTGGTTGAGACATGGTCAAGTTTAACAGCTTGTCAATAGTGCTCCTACATTCATGAACATCCTCAAACAGAGGATCTTTTGCATCTCCATATTTTCCTTTATACTCAATAGGAGTAGCGGATGACTTAGTGCCAAGAAGTCCTATATCCTCAAGTATCTCCATAATATATTTCCTCTAAAAGAGTGCTGTGTTCTCATCTTTGTTGCCTCTATGCCTAGAAAGTTCCGTAGTTCACCTATGTCTTTTGTAACAAAGACCTTTTGTAGAAAAGTCTTAGCCTTTTGGATTTTTGCAGTATCATCTCCTGTCAAAACTATGTTGTTGATGTACACGGCCAATACAGTCGTGCCAGCAATAGTCCTCTTGATAAAATTGATCAGAAGTAGATTGTCTAAAGGCCATCTTCGTTACCTCTGTACTCAATCTGTTAAACCAGGTATGACTTTGTTTGAGAACTTATATCACCTTCATCCTACATATGTGCTTCCCTTCAACCTTATGAGGAGGTTTCCATATATACAGTTCCTCATTCAAGTCATCATAGAGGAAAGCATTCTTGATGTTCAGCTGAAATAGAGGCCAGTCATTGTTAATAGCGATAGAAAGAATAACTTGTATAGAATTGAACTTAGCCATAGGAGAGGTCTCAAAGTATTCTATGCCATAGGTTTGCTTGAAGCCCCTCGCCACTAATCTGGCCTTGAACCGGTCAATGCTGCCAGCGACATAGTATTTTATGGTATACACCTATTTGCAATCCACAATCTTTGCCCCTATAGGACATGCTTGTAGGTTTGGCCCTACGAGGAGGGGTGACGTAATAAATTGCGGAAATAATATAAAGCAATAAACAATCACACAAAAAGACAATCATACAAAGTACACAAAGATTTTTAGCTGGAAACCCAAACCGGGTGAAAACCACCACCTAACCCTCTCGAGTTAGGATTTTCCGATCAACCTAGTTGATCAAATCCACTAACCGAATCACTTTAAAACGAGGGTGATTCAATCTCAGTACAACCACGCTATAAGTACGAGGGTAGCGTTCCTCAACCCCTTCTCTCCACGAGAAGGATTTTGTCCCACGAAGGAGACGGGAATTCGCAAAGCGAATACCTAACCAAACGACAAAGATAAAATAAAACAAGTAATCCTATAGAGCGAACAAAGGAAATTAAACCTAGCTTCTATAGGAAATAGGAAACTCCCCTTTGCAAGGAGTGCGTCGAGTTGATGATGCGGTGCATGTGGCACGCGACGGCGCAACGTCGCTCTCGTAGACAATGGTGGGAGAGCGGGTGCGCGAAGCTTGATGCTCTCAAGAGAATGGAGCTTGAGCTTGGAGAGCAAGAGCTAGCTAAGACACAAGAGAGTGGAATTATGTTGCTTAAGTGTGTTCTGTGTTTCTCTTGGTGTATGTTCTTAGTGTATTTGTGTTGCAAAGGTTCCCCTCTATTTATAGAGGTCTTAGGAAGGCTTTGGAAGGCTTAGGAAAGGTTTCATAACCGTTGGGTGCAAAACCCAAGAGAATCAGGCCGAAATCAGGACAATGATTACATTTGACAGGGTGATCAGACGTCTAATTATTTCATCAGACGTCTGGAAGGCCACTTTAAGACGTCTGATTTAAAGGTCAGAAGTCTGATTCTATGCGGGTCTCTCCCTGACTTGAATCAGATCTAAACAGGGTTCTAGCGCAAGTCCATCAGACGACATATAGGACATCTGGCACTATGTCTGGACATCTGGAAACCTACTTTTTCTGTGGGAATGGATTTCTAAACGTTGCAACGGCTAGAAAATCTCTGAGAAGAGATTTTGGGTCAGCCGAGGCAAGACGGTCAATTATCAGACGTCTGGAAAGGCCTAAGGACGTCTGATTTCACCAGACAGAATTAACTATGTCCAGCCTAACAGATATCAGACGTCTGAAACAACAGTCAGATGTCTTAAAATACTTTATCAGACGTCTGATTTGGGAATTAGACGTCTGGAAGTGCTGTTTGAACCCTATATTGGTTTTCTAAGTATTCTACAGAAAACCTAAGTATCCTAGGGTTGTGCCGGTGTTCCTAGGACTACTATTAGGGTACTTTGAGGCTCTTTAACATAATATTCTAAGGAAAATAAGAGCAAGAAAATAAAGACAAGAGATACAAGAAAGGAATAAAAAGAATCTATCCTATTCTTCTTGTCTTCTATCTTCAATCTGTCGCTCCACGCGAACCTCCTCTGTTTTCCGTCAAGCTCCAATCCATCCTCGATGCGAGCTCGAACTCCGTTTAAGCACGTCTACATTTGCAATTGACCTGAAATCTAAGACTCAAATTGCAAATGTTAAATAACATGTGTTTTGTTATCATCAAAACAAATGATCGTGGTGCTCTAGCACCAACAATCTCCCCCTTTTTGATGATGACAAAATCATAGATAATAATGCAAAAAATCCTCCCCCTTTTTGACATTATCAAAAATGTTTAATTGATTTTACATTTCCTATAACTCCCCCTTAAAACATGCTCTTCTATGAGTTTCTTTTAACAAAGGTAATGTCCTCCCCCTTTTTTTTTTTATAACAAGATAGCTATTATTTTTCTCCCCCTTTCTAAAGGAAATTTAGCTACCTTATATCTCCCCCTTAAATATTGACAATTAGCTCATAAATTTTAACTCCCCTATCTAAATGCTACTGATAAAAAGATAGGGTAAAGGGTTTTACCTCACCTACCATGGCCAATAAAATGGCCCAAATGGTGGTGGTGGATGCCACATCGGATGGGGCTCCCATCCGTAGCTTGGAGGCCCGGGCATTGGCGCCGGTCTCCAATCTGGTGGTCGACGTGCGGCGGGTCTGTCGTTTGTTCGCCGTCTCGTCGGTCTTCTTGTTCTCCTCCTTGGTCTACTCCTTGGTTCTCCCAACTTGAGTTGACCAGCCTTGAGTTTGTAGGTCCAGTCCTTTGTGTTGTAATTATCCCTGAACCCTACAAAACAAGATTCTAAATTTTTCTTCGGTATCCAAGTGAGCTTGGATCCGGATCTGTTAGCGGGTCTCCTTGATGGAGATCCTTTCTCAATCTTAGGGCTATATAAATCATCCACTTTGTTGATTAATTTGTTAGAGTTTTCCCTAAGATATGCAATTTCTTTTTCTATAATACTCATCTTAGTCTTTAAATCAGAAATTTCTATTTTTAGACTAACATTTTCCTCAATCAATTTATTATTTTCATTGATGAGGTTATGATTTTCTAATAACAGGTTATTATCCTTAGGACTAGTTTCTATGTCATTGAGTTGTTTTTCTAACCTACCATTTTCATTTCTAAGAAAACTAAGATTCTTTTTAATGCTATTATTTTCTCTTTTTAGTGATTTACTAACTTCAAAAAGTTCATTAAAAGTTTCTTGTAAATCGAGATTTACCTCATTGTCGTTGTCGTCGCTTCCGCTTTCGCTGTCGCTGTTGCTTCCTCTGGCCATGAAACCAAAGCAAGCGGTTTCCTCCTTCTCGTGATCTTCTTCCGAGCTTGTCTCCTCATGAGTGCCTTCCAACCTCCTCTATATATCGTGGGCGGTGGTGCACTCTTGGATTTTCTCGAACTCCTTCAGACTCAACGCGCAATACAAGGCATTCATTGCCATTGCGTTGAGTGAAAGCTCTCGAATCTGCAGCTGTGAGTAGCCTCCCGCGGGTTTTTCTGGGATCTCAAATGGCGTCTCGCATCTGGACCAGATCGTGAAGTCGGTGGCTTGAAGCCAGGTCTTCATCCGCAACTTCCAGTAGGGGTAGTTGCTCCCGTCGAAGAACGGCGGACGGGTTGTGGACTGCCCCTTGGAAATGCTGCTTGTGGAACAGCTTCCCTCCATGATCTTCTTGCTGGGTGTTACTCCGAACTCGCAAGAACCTGCTCTGATACCAATTGTAGGTTTGGCCCTACGAGGAGGGGTGACGTAATAAATTGCGGAAATAATATAAAGCAAAAAACAATCACACAAAGTACACAAAGATTTTTAGGTGGAAACCCAAACCGGGTGAAAACCACCACCTAACCCTCTCGAGTTAGGATTTTCCGATCAACCTAGTTGATCAAATCCACTAACCGAATCACTTTAAAACGAGGGTGATTCAACCTCAGTACAACCACGCTACAAGTACGAGGGTAGCGTTCCTCAACCCCTTCTCTCCACGAGAAGGATTTTGTCCCACGAAGGAGATGGGAATTCGCAAAGCGAATACCCAACCAAACGACAAAGATAAAATAAAACAAGTAATCCTATAGAGCGAACAAAGGAAATTAAACCTAGCTTCTATAGGAAATAGGAAACTCCCCTTTGCAAGGAGTGCGTCGAGTTGATGACGCGGTGCGTGTGGCACGCGACGGCGCAACGTCGCTCTCGTAGACAATGGTGGGAGAGCGGGTGCGCGAAGCTTGATGCTCTCAAGAGAATGGAGCTTGAGCTTGGAGAGCAAGAGCTAGCTAGGACACAAGAGAGTGGAACTATGTTCCTTAAGTGTGTCTTGTGTTTCTCTTGGTGTATGTTCTTAGTGTATTTGTGTTGCAAAGGTTCCCCTCTATTTATAGAGGCCTTAGGAAGGCTTTGGAAGGCTTAGGAAAGGTTCCATAGCCGTTGGGTGCAAAGCCCAAGAGAATCAGGCCGAAATCAGGACAATGATTACATTTTGACAGGGTGATCAGACGTCTAATTATTTCATCAGACGTCTGGAAGGCCACTTTAAGACGTCTGATTTAAAGGTCAGACGTCTGATTCTATGCGGGTCTCTCCCTGACTTGAATCAGATCTAAACAAGGTTCTAGCGCAAGTCCATCAGACGACATATAGGACGTCTGGCACTATGTCTGGACATCTGGAAACCTACTTTTTCTGTGGGAATGGATTTCTAAACGTTGCAACGGCTAGAAAATCTCTGAGAAGAGATTTTGGGTCAGCCGAGGCAAGACGGTCAATTATCAGATGTCTGGAAAGGCATAAGGACGTCTGATAAGGCTCGAACGGTCATACTCTTGACTGTCTGCTAAGCCAGCCAACGGTCCACTAATTGGACGTCTGGCAAAGTCATCAGACGCCTCCTAAGACGTCTGGTCTAAGGTCTGGACGTCTGATTTCATCAGGCAGAACTAATTATGTCCAGCCTAACAGATATCAGACGTTTGAAACAACAGTCAGACGTCTTAAAATACTTTATCAGACGTCTGATTTGGGAATTAGACGTCTGGAAGTGCTGTTTGAACCCTATATTGGTTTTCTAAGTATTCTACAGAAAACCTAAGTATCCTAGGGTTGTGCCGGTGTTCCTAGGATTACTGCTAGGGTACTTTGAGGCTTTTTAACATAATATTCTAAGGAAAATAAGAGCAAGAAAATAAAGACAAGAGATACAAGAAAGGAATAAAAAGAATTTATCCTATTCTTTTTGTCTTCTATCTTCAATCTGTCGCTCCACACGAGCCTCCTCTGTTTTCCGTCAAGCTCCTCCAATCCGTCCTGGATGTGAGCTCGAACTCCGTTTAAGCATGTCTACATTTGCAATTGACCTGAAATCTAGGACTCAAATTGTAAATGTTAAATAACACGTGTTTTGTTATCATCAAAACAAATGATCGTGATGCTCTAGCACCAACAATGCTAACATCTCACAAGCTCCCACGTGTCATGAGCAATAATTGCATCCATCTTAGCATCCATGGTTGCCATCCACCATGGATCAGCCTTATTGTAGTTATGTGGCACCATTATGCTAAACAAGACCTGAGAGAATTGTTACAAGGATGGATCCAAATGTACAATAGAGGTATAATGACATATAGGATGTAAAGTATAAGATCTTACTACTTTCTTGAAAGTAATAGGCCTGTCATCCATCCTACTTTGGCTCTCCATTAGTGGGGATTGTGGAGCATCTGGTTCAACTATGGTAGGAGGCATGCCACCCAGTAGGAACAACAAGAAGAATAGGTACAGACAGATTTATCAATGTTGGTAGACTTGAGATTACAACTTTGCATGATGCCCCTCATTGGAAAAGTAAGGAACCTTCTCAAAGAATGTGACATGGGCGCTGACAAGATAACTATGAGAGACCTAGTCATAGTATTTATACCCCTTATGAGTGCAAAAGTACCCCCAAAAGACACAACAAATAGTTTATTAGGACTACTGAAGTTGTGTACACTCAAAGGTATGAAGGGGAAGAGAGAGCAGGTCCTTATCAGGATAGAGCAGTTGGAAGGGAATGTCATTTCCAAGGACAGAGGATGGCATTCGATTTATGAGGTGTATGGCAGTGAGAACGACATCCGTGGACTCTCATGGAGATAAGAAGAGTCTTGACGATATCAAGAATATGATGAAGCAACATCATTCTACTGAAAGGTATAGGGGCAGGAGGTTTGGTGGATGGTTCCATTGTCCTCAAGAAAAGACCAAAGATCATGCCGAATAAACTTAAGGGTAATATTAGATTTGAAAATTTTTATTTTGGTGGAATAAATATTCTGTACTTTCAAAAAAAACTTCATTATTAAAAACAATTCAAGTCTGTCTTTCATAACGATGATTCAATAGACAACTATAATCGTCAACAAAATTAGCACAATATTTGTGACTACCCGATCTAGTATGAACATGACATAGGCTCCAAACATCACAATGAACAACATCCAGGACATCCTGAGTCTTCCTCTTAGGATGAGGAGGAAAGGAACTTTGTTGGTGCTTCCCCAGCTAGTAGACTTCACACTTGAAGGTAGTGGTGGAAGGAAGATCAGGGAACATTTGCTTAAGCTTTGACACCAAAGGATGACCAAGCCTGAAGTCCCACAAAAGATGGTCTATGGAGATAGATGTAGCACTAGCAAAAATTGAAGATAAGTCAAGGTAATGTAGCCTACCTCGGTCAAAGCCCTCACCAATCATTTAACTCATTCGGATGTCTTGAAAATAATAATGATCCTCATAAAAAATAGTACGAGACTCACGTTGTTTACATATCTGGCTAACAAACAATAAACTGAGGAAATTCAGGAGTACAGTAGACATTATTAAGTTGTAGTCTCAGAGTAAACTCTACTTTGCCAGTGGAAGTAATTGGAGATTATGTTCCATTGGCCAACCGAGCAAAAGTGATATCTATAGATCTCGAGGATGATAAACTAGTACCCTTACCTGTGAGATGAGTAGAGCCTTTGGAGTCAATGACTCAATTGGATGTACCAGTAGAGGTAGAATTTGCTATAGTACCTGTGGCAATGGGAGTGGTAGAGGAGGATGGCTTACTTAGAAGACTCCTTAGGTGATCCAACTCTTTAGTGGTGAAGGGCATGGTAGATGGCTCTGCATCAATCTCAGTCATCAGAGACTTCAACAACAGTAGATATTTTGTTTGCCCATGCTGGCTTGTTGAACTTCTCCTAAAACTTCCCTAACAGGTGATTCGTCTTTGTGCAATGTGTGTATGGAGGATAAACAGGGCGGCCATGGCCACCATCATGATCGCGTCCACGTCCACTAGTACAACCACCTCTTCCTCCCGAGGTAGCAAGCATTGAGGTCTTAGGTACGACAAGGGAGGCAGGTGGTGCAGCAACATCAATCTTCTTGAGTTGGTCGTAAATGGTCTCAAAATTAGGTATTGAGTCAAACGACAATATTTAATGCCAGATTGGTATTTGGGTGCGAGGCCATCCAGGAATCGATACATTTGCCATTCTCTCGCTTAGTAACCTAATTTTCATGGTAGGCAGGTTGGAAGAAACCAACTCCTTAAACAGGCACCCTACAGTAGTAAAATTCTCAACTAAGGATAGGAACTACTCATTTGAAGAGAATGCCTCTTCTCCAGAGTCTCCTAAATCTCCTTGGTTATTTTCTTATATAGCTTGTTTGCAGCAACCTGCTGATCAATGCTATTCATCAACCAATTCATCACCAAATAGTTATCCTCCTACTTCTTGTACTTTGTCGCATCTTTGGAATTAGGAGCCTTATCTTTAAGCACATGTAGACAATCTTGTCCCTTATAAAGATACGAAAGGCCCTCAACCATACAAAGTAGTTCTGGGACTTAGCCAGTTTAATTGAGTTCCCCTTAATCAAATTAAAGGTAGAGATCTTGACCTTTGAGGTAATAGTTGAGGATTCCTCGTCTGCCACAGGGATGGTAGTGCAGAGGCATTCGCAGGAAATTAGAGATCATATAACGAGTGTGCAACAAGGCACACAATAAGCATGCAAGATGCACACAGGGAGAGGTACGACGCACCTAACTCATGCGCTGCAGTGCACAAGACTAACGTGCTGCACACTAGGTAGAGGCACTGTGGTAGACTCTCGTAGAGGCATCACGTGCTATTGCAGAACCACACCATTGTAGACCAGTAGTCCAACATGTGCAAACCTTGTGGGCAAAGAGATTGATCACAACGAGAGGATTGAGAATTGTCTACACTTTGAGTTCTCTCGATCATGAAGATTTGAGGCATGAATGATAAGAATTTCTCTAGAACAAGAATAAAACATCAGGACGGTACCCAACACCAAGTTAGGACTCTTGCTCTGATAACATCTTGGAGGAAATAAGCGCCTTATTGAAAAATTGAAACCTTAACCTCTTTGAAAGAGAGGAGAGATAGAAAAAATACATGAAGAGTCCAACTAAAAATAAGAAATAACGAAACGCCATATAGAGAACTAAAAAATAAAAGGGACTCTAACAAGTCCCACATAATTACTTGATAACTTAGGTTTAAGCATTTTGGGTGGTTGCCATTGGTTTGTTGGGCCCACACTCAAGAAGTTGTCGAGGTCAATTTTTCTTGATTAAGCTCGGGTTTAGGTTTGAGTCATTACACATGGTATTAAAGTTAGATTCCTTATAGTAGGGGGAAACGTTTATCCTTGGGATGACCAAAAAGAGTGCACCTTGAGATGGAACTGCTATTATCACTGAAAGCATATTGATCAAATTGCACGAACCTTGATAAAGACGTCAGAATTTTAAGTGAGGGAGGTTGTAATACTCCAAAAATAGTCCTACATAGGAAACTTATGAAAATAAGTAATGTGTTATAAAGGATTGAGAATATTGGTTGTAACTTAGGTTGAAGCATTTTTGGTGGTTTTGTCAAAGTTTTTCAAATAGATATCTATTTAGGCTTGGGTTGTTTTTTTTTTTAAAGCATTTAGGCTTGGGTTGTTACACAAAAACATTAATCTTCATTAGAACTTAGAGCATAAACAATTGAGTTATCTCTTATTTTAGTATGTTTGTTAGCTTCCTCAACTCTAAGCAGCTTATATGCCTTCTTGATGCTAAAACTAGGCTATCTTTTACCCATTGCATCCACACACCTTTTTACCCACTTGCAGTACATTGGTCCACTGCAAGTGCACATAACCTAGGGATCAAGGACACCAAAGTGCTGATCTACCTAGTCATCATAACAGCAAAGAAATCCCTTTCCTGAGGCATAACAAAACAAAGACCCCTCCAAAAAGCTGGAGCACCCCTTGGAATCACCATCCTCTTCTATTAATTTAGCACCCGCCCATGATATGAGCGCAAAGTTTTACTCTACTTGGTATCCTGATTCCCTTGTACCTTAACAATCTAGTTAGTCAACAAGGTATCATTGTAAGATGGCAAATGGAGCACTTGGTGCCAACTGCCATGTTGCTTGATAAGCTTGCAAGCTTATTCCTAGGCGACAAGATGCATAGCAGAATCTTCATGTTGGATTCCCCTCCAGAAGAACCTCTATCTAATAACATCAATCTTGGCATGATCGAGTAAGTCAACAACCGTTTTTCTCTCGGAACACTCCCCCTTACGATGGAGATTGTAATGGATAATATTTTACAAACTAATTGTTTTTGTTTTGAAGAAAAGGGTAGTTATTTGGGTGATAACTACCCATATCATTAATTAATCATGAGTTATAGAGGGGCAATCACACTACAAATTCTTATCCCAAAATGAAAAACTGGAAGCTATCAAATAAACAAAATTCTCAAGATAAGGGTGATCTCCCTTGTAGATGACACCATTTCTTCCTAGCCAAATGCTCCATAGTATGGCCAAAACCTTAGCCCTTTCCTTCTTAGATCTAAAGACATACGGTCCTTGTTGAATCCTCCCATTTCTGAAAACATTCCAGTAATTCTGCTCACTTGTAAAAACAATACACCCAATATTGAATCTTTCCCAAATCTACTTTGAGAAACTGCAACCAAAACAAAGATGATCATTGTCTTCCTGCCATTGCTGTACAGACAGCATGAAGTATCTGCCTTTGATGCCCATCTAGATCTCCACATTCAAGTCATGATCCTTCCTTTTCTCTTAACCAAGCAAAGATTTTAACCTTGAGGGGAGCAGTACCAGACCAAATGGGCTTGCAATCTCTGTGAAAATCAATGTTCAAAACCCCAGAGGCACTGTTTAGCCTCCTGTAAGCATCAGAAACTGAGAAAGTAACAGAGTCCCAAAACTAGGCATCATTTTGATCATCTGGATAAAAGTCAGATGAGAAAACCACCAGTTGTGAAAATTCTTGCAGTCTTTGATCAGAAAAATTTCCAACAACCATAGGACTCCAACTATCACTCTAACAAGAACTAACGAGGGCATCCTTGTTTCCAACTATAGCAAAAAGTCCCGGGAAGAGGCTTTTCAAGGGACCGCTGTCTGTGCAATCATTGTTCCAAAAAGAAAAACAATGTCTTGAACCCAACTTAGGAGTGAAGAAGTGCTGAATTCTTGGACAGATCGAAAGAACACCCTGGGAAAAACCAGAAGTGCCCCTTGGTATAACAGTTCTTTGCTCCGAGTTCAAACTTCGGCCATAATAGAAACTAATAGTATTATTTAGGAGATCAGAATCAGGTCCATTATCCTAGAAGCCTGCTTTGAAAGTAAAGTCACATTCATTGTCTCTATGTTACGGACTGCCAAACCTTCATCCTTAATTGCTTTTCAGACCTCATCCCAACCAACCAATCTACCCCCTTCCATTCAACCCATAGTTGGTCCAACAAAAGTCTACCATGAGTCCAAAAAATCTTTTCTCAATCGTCTTCGGCATAAGAAAAATAGAGAGGAAATAAGAGGGAGAGCAGATAATACTGACTTCAAGAGTACTAAGTGCCCCCCTTGGGAAAGAATTCTAGATGCCCAGTCAAGCAAATGTGTTTCCAATCTTTCGATCAGTGTGTCCAATCTGATAAAGAAAGAGGGTTATTTGACAAAGGCAGGCCTAAATAAATCAAAGAAAGTGATCCCATCATCGTCTGCAAAGCATTGCTGCAATCCGAAGCCTCATTATCTGCCATCCCCGGAGGAATAAACTAGATTTACCATAGCTTATTTTCAGGATTTGAAGCCTCTCCAAATAATTCAAGAAGGCATCTTAATCTTCTAGCTTCCACATCCAATCCCTCCATGAGAAATATTGTATCATCAACATATTGCAAAATGGGTATCATAAAGTGTCTCCATTTGATGCAAACCCCGCCAGAAGATCAGCATGACAAGTCTCAAGTCTCATAGGTAGCCCTCGCTAAGGCATCAGTAGTGAGAACAAAGTGCATTGGTCCTTGAGGACAACCCGGTTTAACTCTCTTGCCAGGCTGTATCCAACCTCTAGCAAGACTGGCATTAACCATGGTAGAAAGAGATGTAGTAGTAACACATCTTTTCATCCAATCAATCCAAGTTGTAGGAAATCCTCTCTTAATCAAAGAGGCCTATTGAGTTATATGCCCATATTTTGTATTATGCTATTCTTTCATAGGGACATTCTTGTAATCTTTTCCTTTGGGTGCCTCTCGATATAAAGGGCCCTAGGGTTATTCTAATGAGAATTATGTCATTTGCAACTTAACATGGTATCAGAGCAGTGGTCCTAGACCGGTGTTTGGGTATCCCACCAAATGCTTAGCCTCGAGACCTTCATCAAAACCCTAGATCTTCCTCCTCGTCCCTCACTGGCAGCTACCACTGCCACCGGTGGCTACTGTAGCCACCAACGACGCTCGCAACAGCCACTAGAGGCCGTAGGAGACCTTTGCGGGCCCGATCTAGTGGCAGCACTCCCTCCCAGCACTAGGAGAAGGCTTGTTGACCCCTGCGTGGTCGCTTGCAACACCCAGCGCTGCTCGTAGCAGCATCTAGCATCGCCTACGGCGTGCGCAACCACCACCGATGCTCGGCATCGCCCGTAACAGCGACCACCACTGCCATTAGGAGCACCGAGGACCTCCCAACGCCACTGCAGGTGGCCAGCAACACTCTCCACCGGCTGCAGTGCCGTTGCAGGAAGCCAAGGGCCTTTTGCATCAGCAGCAACGCTACCTCTAGGGCTGCCTGAGCCCTTTGGTGGCAGCATACATGCAACATACATGGGCTGCAGTGCCACAGGGGCCTTAGGTGGTCACCTATGGTATGATTCTTGCGACTATTCGCGTATCTGTGAAGGTTTCAGACCTTTATATAGTCTGATTTTCTACTGAAATCCCCCGATCTTGGTGTTCCCACAAGTCGATTGATATGGAAGACACGAAAGATGCTTTTGGCGACTCGGCGAGGAATATATCTACCCCGAGTGCACCTTCCTTTATGCAAGGAAACTCTATCAAGTTGGATGGCACCGACTTCCTTCTGTGGTCTATTTACTTTTCCCGATTTGTGAGATCATACCGAAAGAAATATATCTTGACACAAGATGAACCTGCTGTCAAGTCTGTTGATTGGAAGGCAGACAATGATTGGGTGGCGACCTGCATGTTGAACAACATGAAGGAGCCTATTGTGAAACAGGTTATGTCATATGCGTCTATAGAGAAGATGTGGGAGGTTCCTCATGAGATTCATTCTCATAAGAGCAATATCAGTCGCCTCTACAGAGTAATCGAGGAGTTATATTCCTTTCGGAAGGGTATTATGTCCCTTGTCAAATACTATGGCTCTGTGAAAAACCTTTGAGATGAGCAGGATACTTATCAGCCAATCTACACAGATGTCACTGTTATTGCAAAGTAGTATGAGGCATTTCGTTTTGTTCAATTGCTTGCAAGTCTTAGCCCTGAGTTCAAGTTCGTTAAAGATCAGCTTATGACACTTAAGGAGAATCCTACACCTACGTAGATTTATGCTCGATTATCTAGACTTGAGATCTCTGACCCTTGCAGCCATGGTAGCTACAAGTCGTGGTAAGGGAACCCCAGGAGGTAGGGGGAGAGCATGTGGAGAAGTGGTCGTGGCAGAGGTCGTGGCCTATTTTGTGATTATTGTCACAAGACAGACCACACGGTGGACAAATGCTAAATAAAGCATGGTTTTCCTTAGGGCCATTAGGCAAATCAGGTTACCTATGGTGGAGATGAGAGCCATCACTATCAAGAGGAGGAGCATGCCATTCTGCAAGTCACCATTTCTAAGGAAGAATATAATCGGTTGATGTCTTCTCAACCCTCTTCTACTGCGGGGGTGTCTATCTCCCAGAAGCCAAGTACTACTACTAGTGTCAGAGGGACTTGTATGCCGAATTGGCTTGCAGACTCAGGTGCTTCATCTCATATTACTGGAGATGTTACCCTTTTTTCGGCTCTTAAATCATTAACTACTCTTATGTATGTCAGAGTAGCAGATGATGCCTTGTCCCCTATGACAAGCTTGGGTGACATTTTTCTGTCTTCTACTTTACCAATATTTAATGTTATATACGCACCTAAGTTTGCTTTAAATTTAATGTCTATTAGTCATATTACCAAGGCATTAAATTGCAGTGCAGTGTTTCACGATCATTTCTTCTTCTTGCAAGACCTCTAGATGATGAAGCAGATTGGTGAAGGATTTGAATTAGATGGCCTCTACTATCTTGACCTGACCCCTGAGCATTCCACCATAGTTGCTGCCTTTGTCTCTTCTGCTTTATAGTGGTGCCGTAGATTGGGACATCCTAGCATCTTTGTTCTCCGTCGTCAATTTCCAGATATGGAGTTTCCTAATTTCTTTGCTTGCAATGCTTGTCAGCTTGACAAGCATCATAGGATTTCTTTTCCCAGTAGTAATAAAAGAACTGAGTCTGTTTTTTCTCTTGTTCATGTTGATCTATGGGACCCATGTCGAGTCAAGAGTCTTAGGGGTTTCTGGTGTTTTATTGTTTTGGCTGATGATTGCACTCATGTCTTTTGAGTGTTTATGATGAAAGAAAAATATGAAACTCCTAGTTTGATTAAAAATTTTGTGAATGAAATAAAGATTCAATTTTCTATTACTGTCTGCATGTTTCATACTGATAATGGACTTGAGTTTGTTTACTCTATGTTAACTCAATTTTTTCAGTCTCATGGTATTATTCATCAGACTTCTTGTGTTCATACATCCCAACAAAATGGGGTGCTTGAACGCAAACTGAGACACCTTGATGTTGCCTGGACGATCATGTTTCTGATGAATGTTCCTACTATGTTCTGGGCTGATGTTGTTCTTACAACTACCTTCTTAATTAATCGGGTGTCGTCCTCTGTTCTCCGTGGGGAAGTACCCTACTTTGTTTTATGTTCGAATCAGGAGCTTTTTTCTATGCCTTCTAAAGTTTTTGGGTGTGTGTGCTTTGTCCGCTTGTTTAAGGTGGACAAACTTGCTTTTAGATCTGTGAAGTGTGTTTTTGTGGGTTATTCCAGAACCTAGAAAGGGTACATTTGCTTTGATTTGGTGGCACATCACTTTTACATGAGTAGAGATGTTATCTTCTTCGAGGATACACCATACCACTCTACCAAAGGAAAGAACACTAATGTTGCTCCTGAGAACTCTTTACCTATGCCTACGGATGTGCCACCAGGTCCCTTTGAGCCACTTCCACCTCATGATGGCCCTCTTATATCCTACCACACACATCCCGAGGTGCTTATGACGGAGACCACTATTCCTGCTCAGTCCTCTGCTGACACTGCTGATTTGGATGGAGGTCCAGACCCTACACCTCCAGAGGTATTTGATGTGGATCTTCCTATTGCTCAGAGGAAGCCACAACGATTTTGTGCAAATATTCTATTTCCAATTATACGTCACTTGATCGTTTATCTGTCACAGCTGTTGTCTCTTGTAATTGATAGTTGCCAGGTTCCTAGAAATCATATTGAGGCGTTTCAGGATTCTTCTTGGACCTCTGCCATGTATGAGGAGATGCCTGCTCTTCAATTTAAAGGAACTTGGGAACTAGTTGACCTACCCCCTGGTGCTACTGCTGTGGGGTGTAGGTGGGTGTTCATCCTAAAGTGTCGTCCTGATGGCATAGTAGACAGATACAAAGTTAGACTGGTTGCCAAAGGTTACACACAAATCTTTAGGATTGATTATTTTGAGATGCTTTCTCCAGTGGCCAGACTAAATTATGTAAGGATACTGTTGTCTGTGGTAGTCAACAAGGACTGGTTTTTTCTTAGCTGGATATCAAAAATGCTTTCCTTTACGTCGATTTAGAAGAAGAGTTATATATGCATCAACCACCTAGTTTTACTGTTGAGGGGGAGTGTTCGAAGGTTTGCAGATTGAATAAGGCAATATATGGCCTTAAATAAAGTCCCAAGGCCTGGTTTGAGAGATTTAGTAAAGCTGTGTCAGAAGTTGGCTTTACTAGATCTATTGTAGATCAGTTTGTCTTCACCATGCACAGAGCCACGGGATCAGTTATCATTATTGTTTATGTAGATGATATATTGCTTACAAGGAGTGATGGAACAGGAATAGAAGACACTAAGAGATTTTTGCATTCTCAATTTATTACTAAAGATCTAGGAGTGAAATTATTTTCTGGGCATTGAAGTGTAACATGTTAATGGGGGGTTAATGCTATCACAATGGAAGTATGTGCTTGACATGCTGAAGGAGACAAGGATGCTGGGATGCAAACCTGCTAGCATCCCTATGGATCCCTCCTTACCTCCAGAGAGTCCTTTACTTGAGGATGTCACCAAATACCGGGTTATGGTAGGAAAGCTACTATACTTGACTATCACAAGGCCGGATATATGCTTTGTTGTGGGGAGATTGAGTTAGTTTATGTAGTTTCCTAAAGAAGTTCACTGGGATGGTGTTTGTCAGGTGCTTAGATACCTTAAGCAAGCTCCAGGAAAGGGGTTGTGTCTAATGAAGCATGGCCATCCTAAGCTCTCGGGGTAATTAGATGTAGATTATGCTAGGTCACATGAAGATAGAAGGTCCACTACTAGCTACTGCACTTATGTGGGTGGTAACCCTGTTACATGGAGAAGTAAGAAACAAAATGTTGTATCTAGATCCAGTGCGGAATCTAAGTATAGGGTTATGGCCCATACTACTTGTCAGCTTCTGTGGGTGCGAATCATCCTTGGAGATTTTGGGGTATCAGTAGGTGAACCTAGTCCCATGTATTGTGACAACAAGGCAACTACTTTCATTGCTAACAATCCGACATTCTATGAGAGGACAAAGCACATAGAAGTAGACTGTCACTTTATTAGAGATGCCATCATTGCTAGGAAATTGTCACACCTTATATTGCTACCGAGGACCAGGTTGCAGATGTTTTTACCAAAGCACTTCCCAAGAAACGTCTTTGGTTTTTATGTTCCAAGCTGAGCAAACTTGATGTCTATGCTCCAGCTTGAGGGGGAGTATTGAGTTATATGTCCATATTTTGTATTACGCTATTCTTTCATAGGGACATTCTTGTAATCTTTCCCTTTGGGTGGCTTTTTATATAAATGGCCTTAGGATTATTCTAATGAGAATTACGTCATTTGCAGCCTAACAAGGCTCAAATAAAAGTCCATTGCAACGAGTGATAAACCTTGCTAAAGTGAACCTTCCGCAAGAAAGCCCTTTTATTATTCCTTCACCAATAGGCAATAACATCCAATGCCACCACAAAACCTTCAAGTATGTGCCTGCCAAAGACGAAAGCTATTTGAATAGGGTTTATAATATGTGAAAGCAGTCCTCAAAGTTGATTAGCCAATACCTTGGTGACAATCAAATAAATGGTGTTTGAAAGCGCAATGAGCCTAAAATCCTAACCACCATATTACCTTTCTTATTCGGGAGGAGAAACAAAAAGAAGTTATTCAGCCTATTAAAACCCAGGTTTGCCATGGCAAAGTCATATAAGACAACCATAATATCATCCTTCAACAGCAGCTAAAATTCCTTGTAAAAAAATACTGGAAACTCATCCGGTCTAAGAGATCCATCCACATTCAGTCCTCAAATCGCCTTGCAAAGCTCATCCTTCATAAAATCCATCACAAGAGCCTCCCTATCAACCTCAGAGATAAAAGGCATATTAAAACCTGTCTATCTCCAATGACCCATCCTTCTCTTGAAGGTGAACTTTCTGAAGTAATTATTCAAAGCACTGCCTACCTCCAACCTTCCTTCCACTTCCTCACCACCCACCAGTACCTTGTCAAGGTAGTTCCATCCATGTCTCTCACTAGCCACGAAGTGGAGGTATCTTGTATTAAAATCCCCTTCCTTGAGCCAAGAGTGCCTCGATCTCTATTGCCATTCAATCTAAGTTTTCCTATCTTCTTCATGCACCACGGCCATTGATCGAGTTCCTGCTTCCAGCTCCTCAGGCGTAATATAACCTTTTACAAACTGAATGTTGATCACCTTCTCACACTTTACATCAAAATGACAAAGCTACATCCCTATCATGGTTGACTCTACTCAGCTCCAATGATGACAAGATACTTCTCAGTTCATGTTCGTGAGGTCACCCACCTGAAGGTTGAAGTGTTGGATAATAATACCTGATGCATCCAATTATGGACTCAACAAGCTCTTTCAAGAAGTCTCTTTTGGTGCAGCAACTTTTGTTTCACGTGGGCTTGACAACAAATGAAGACAGAAACTCTTCCTTTCACTTAGGCCAGACAACAACAAATCCCTTCCAAAAAAAAGGCTAATCATCTTGGTTGCAACAATGATGAATCACCTTGCCTCATTACAACTCGGGTCTTGACATAGAAAATCTTCCTTCCACATGAGCCTAACAAAAAAAGGTAACAACAATGAATCACCTTGACTGCAATGGTGAAACACCTTTGCCCCAACTATGATTCTTGACATGGAGACAAGTACTCCACCATCTGTGTAGGTCTCAATGGCTATGATGAAGGTGGAGATAGGAAACAACAAAACATGACTTTCCTTTCTATTGCCCTCCCTTTCTCAAGTAGTTACCAGAATGAGAGCGACCCAACTAAAATAAGGGAAGAGCCCTAAGGTGCTAGATATGTCATTTTCATATCCGAGACAAGGGGAAAGGAAACAACTAAGGCAATATGAGAGGGATAACATTCTTTTCATTTTTTCCCCCTTTATGTTGTTAGAGAAAATTCATGTTTGGAGTAGAAATTATCCCCTTCCCATTTTGTGTTTTCCTATTTATGTTTTCTATTTTTAGTTTTAGAAAGTTGTTAGAGATATGTTAGGAACTTAGGACTATCAGATTTGATAAGATTTGGAGAGATTTAGTTTGTTTCCTTTTGTGATAGAAATAGGATTGATACCCTTTATATATAAAGGGACCAAACACTATGTTGTATTATTGAGTTTCATAAATAAAATTTTCTAGTCTTCAAAACTTCACATGGTATCAAAGTGGGTCTTTCTTGGGAAGACCAAGACCTTTACCAAACCCAAGGTGGCACCATCGGCCTCCTTTGTGCCTTGAGAAATGTGTGCAACCCCTTGGCGTGTGTTCTGTGACACCATGCGTCGTTGAGTATCATCGAAGGACTAGTAAGTTGAATACTTGACCTATCTCCTGTCAATCGTCGATCACAGGGGGATTGAGTTGGTCCTTGTTTCATCACATAGCCCCCTTCCAACGAGCATCAAACACACTGTTAGGTTGGTCAATGCCACACAGGTAACCAAACCAGATCGATGAATCAGTTTTGGCCTGGTTTCTTGGTTTGGTCATCTTCTACTTGAACGATTTTGCTACGTGCGTGTACCGAGACCATGGTTGGTGCTATGGCTGACAGAGAATCCTCGATAGTGACGTTACATGTGAAAATCTCAGCCTCCATACCTATTAAGGGACTACTATTAAACTGTCAGGCAATGATCAAGTTGCCGATGACATGCTGTCAATAATGGGGATTTTGGGGGAATGGCCGTATCGACACAATGGTTGTCGATTTACAGGTGTGCCATCGATAATGTTGGCAGTAACCTTGATAACCTCTCAATAACCTTGATATTTCACAGGTAGGGAGGAGATGGGAAGGGCAACGGCATATTATTTTAGAGAGTTCACTGGGAGGCATGTCAAGGGGTGTTGGAAGTGGAAAGGGGAGAATGTTCAATGTGTCATGGAAGTTCGGGAGGGGAGACTCACTGCGGGCTTCTCGAAGGATGAGGTGAGACAAGCGGTTTGGAGTTTGAATGCGGAAGGGTGTCCTGGCCTAGATGGTTTCCCTGTCTTCATTTTCAGGGAATTTTGGCCTCTAATGGGGGCGGATGTGATCCAGATGATGGAAGAGTTCGTGGTTGGGAACATAGGCTTTGATAAGCTGAATAGGTACTACTTGTTTTTGCTACCTAAGAAGGATGGGGCAGAGGCGATCCAAGATTTCAGACTGATTGCGTTGGCTAATGCTGTTTACGTTATTGTTGCTAAAGCATTGGCTAACAGACTCAAGGATCTTCTTGGAGACTTAATTTCCCCGGTACAAACAACCTTCATTCTGGGGAGAGGAATCCTCGATGGTTTTGTGGTTGCCTTGGAGGCTTTGGCTACTTGGAGGAGGGAGAAGAAGCAGGCTTTTATATAGAAGGTTGACTTCAGCAAGGCGTACGACTCAGTACAGTAGGATTTTATATGTGTTTCCTTGTTGGGAAGAGGCTTTCTTGTGGATTGATTGGATGAAGAGGTGTGTGACGACATCCTTTTCAGTCCTGATCAATGGGAACCTAGCAAGTGGATGGGTACAGCCTAGGAGAGGGGTCAGGCAGGGTTGCCCTCTTACACCTATGTTGTTTGTACTTGTAGCGGATGCTCTAGCGCGGGCAGTGCATATGGCCTATGATGAGGGTCTGATAGGAGGGTTTGTAGTTGGTGAGAGAAGAGACAGCAGTCCTACAGTATGCAGATGATACTCTTTCTAGTAGAGGGTGTAGAGCTGGAGGCTAGGAGAATGAGGATTCTGTTGGAGCTATTTGGCGAGGTGTCAAGGCTGCAGATTAATTATCAGAAATCAACTTTTATCCCGTTTAATATGTCATCCACAGAGACGGAGAGGGTGGGTGGTGCTTTGGGGAGGGAGTTGGGCTCCGTGCCGTTGGTGTACCTAAGACTTCCTTTATCAGATCGACGCCTTAGGTTATAGGATTAGATGCCTCTGTTGGAGAGGATGGAGGGGAGGTTGGCGGGGTGGTCTTCCAGACTCCTTTCTAGAGGGGGAAGACTTACTCTGGTAAAGGTGGTTCTGGCATCCATGCCATCCTATTTCCTATCGGTCTTTAGAGTGCCGCGTTAGATTGAGAAGAAGATCTCAGGATTGATGAGGGACTTCTTCTGGGCTAATGCAGGGTCGGCAGGTAGGGGGCAAGGTTGGTGGCTCGAGGGGGAGGTGTGTAGACCGGTCCAGTAAGGGGGTTTGGGGGTTAGGGATGTGGGCAAGGTGAACATCAGCCTTCTCATGAAGTGGATTGCCAAGTTGATGGGGTAGGAGTAGGGGCTTTTCGGTGATGTTATGCGGCGGTGCTACGACCCTTTCTTGTCGTGGGGGCTGCTGGTTTCCCCTCCTCTTGGAGCCTCCCATTTTCTCAGGGGCTTAGCGGCGATATCGGGAAAGTGCGAGATTACTTCTCCCTTACGTTAGGGAAGGGGGCTGCTTTTCGTTTATGGCTAGACGATTGGCAGGGAGCTGGCTTTACCCTCGGCAACAGGTTCCCCCACCTTTCTGGGAGTGTTGTGGATCCATCAGCTAAGGTGGAAAGTTGCTCGGATGGGGCTTGGTGTCCGACTTTCCGGGGGTGTCTCTTTGACTAGAGATGTGAGGAGTTTCAGCAGTTGTTGCAAGAGCTGGAAGATTGGACACCGGAGGAAGATTCGGATGTTTTTTCCTAGGAAGGAGACTTCTCGGTGGCAAAGGTCTTCCGTAGATTGGAAAGTGGCACCTTCAGCCCGGACATTGATATCTTGCGGGACTGTAGGTTGATATGGAAGATGGAGTGCTCTTTGAAGGCAAAGATCTTCGCTTAGTTGATGAGAAAGGGAAGAATTATGACGAAGCGATGGAGAGCGAAATGGACCCAGATGGATGACCTGACTTGTCCTCTTTGTGGCAGAGCTGATGAAGACATCCAATACCTCTTTTTCCAGTGTCCATTTGTGGTACAGGTTTGGCAAGGGATGGGGATCGACTGGATTGCCCATTGGGATGCAGTTACTTTCTGATCTTCGTTTCGCAGAGGAAGTGCCTATGAAGGAGGGATCACTTTTAGATCCAAGAAGGATAGAGCCAAGGTTTTGGTAGTCCTATGGGGTGTTTAGCTAGGGAGGAATTGGGTGCTTTTTAGGGGGGAGAGACCCTATGTTAAGAATTTTGTTTCTTCGATTTCCTCCTAGGTGGTGTTCTGGGGTAATATTCTGTAATCTTTGATGTAAACTGGTTTTTTGGAATGAAATGATTTAGGTGGTTCATTTGGATAGTCGCCCTTTAGCTTTTTTTTAAAAAAAAACCTTAATATTTCTCTCGTACATATTTTGTTTATGCCTTGCTACTTTTCCTGCATGTTGCTGTTGCTACCACTCAAGGGTGTGTCAGAGGAGTTTGATAGCAGTAAAAGGTGGTAGCGGGGGGTCGTGAGTGGTTGAGTGACACCAGTGATAGAGGTGGTTGGTGTTGGACGAGTGTAGATGGTGGTTGGCAGTGGTTTGCACACATTTATTGATTTATATGATTTATAATGGTCTTATTTTTTAACTTTGTGAATGCCCTAATTAGATAATTTCCTATGATCATAAGTCAATTGATAATATATCACTACCACCTACTTCAAGCTTCAAGTAGGTAGAGACTACTTTATTTGATTATGTATTGATGTAACACTTGTGTTTTTACATGTATGCCCTTCTTACATAACCTTTTAAGGTTTTAAGTTAGTAATTTTTTATTTACTTGCAATTTTAATTGTTTAAGTGAATTTGTTGGCATGGCTTGCCCTTGATACACAATTTTTTGGTCATTGATAAACTCGATAACTCAACGTCGAAATGCAACCCTCAGCGTGTCTTAGATACGCGTGCTTGGAAATTTTTCGTCACAGCATCAATATCGGCACTTAAAACCTTGTTATCAGGTTCTACGAACTATGTTTGGAATCTAGCTGGCTGATTCAAAAGCCCATGTTGCAATCAATTCGTATTGTAGCGGGTGGAGCCCCTCTCACCCCTCACGGAGAATCCTATTGAAAATTGAAGGAAAAAAATTCTACTGAGGTGCAAAACCTCCTTTACTATTGCTTAAGAATGATTCCCATACGTGTTCATCCTCTATTGCTGCAGTTATGATTAACATAGAAGTTACAAAAGTATTATCTACGTAGCTTGTGCCTAATTCGACAGAAAGCTCTGAAGCCTCGGGTTGTGTCATTGATGTAGAAGATGCTAATGAGTGGCAAGGAAATTGAGCCATAGGCTTAGCCCCATTCATAAATGTCCGGACCTAGTTCTCCTTTTCTCCTAGCGTGAAGAGGTTTTTTTTTGGCGATGGACGACTGCTAGTGCTTGGGAACGTGTCCCAATATAAAGTATCTAATTTAGTTGGAGTATTTTCGTGTTCAAGTTCTAGTTCAGTTCAAGTTTCATGCTTGGAATCGACTCCTACTAAAGACAGTATGTGTATGAAGTCTAGATGCGTGCTCCAACTTTGACTACCTCGTATAAGGGGAGGGCCTGCCAAGTACTACTCCAAGTTGGACTGTGCACGTCCAACTTGAGGTGGAGTGTTAGAGAAAATCCACATTAGGAGTAGAAACTATCCACTTCCTATTTTGTGTTTTGCTATTTTATATTTTATATTTTTAGTTTTAGAAAGTTGTTAGAGATATATTAGGATTATTAGAGATTTGCTAAGATTTGGAGAGATTTAGTTTGTTTCCTTTTGTGATAAAATTAGGATTGGCACCCTCTTTATATAAAGGGAACAAACACTATGTTTTATTCTTAAGTTTCATAAATAAAAATTTATATTCCTCAAAACTCGAAAGTTCTTTTTTTCTCTTGATATTTTCTTCCCTGTTTTTCTATCATCCCCAAGCCATCTCTTTTTCCATGTTATCCAAGTGATAAGCCAGCTAACTGGGGAGAAGAAACAATAAGTTGGAAAGTATAAAAAGCAAAAGAATATTAACATTTCCCCTCTCCACTTCATTTTTCCCGCTTGTCTCTTTCAGTTTTCATTTTGTTTCTTGCTTTCGTTTTTCTTCATCTATCCTTTTTCCTCTTCCTCTTTTTTGAAATTCAGTTTTTTTCAAATTTTTCTTTATCTTATTCTTGTTTTAAAGCTTGACAGCCTTGAACAACACCAAAAAACCTGCCATTAGACTTAAGAAACCAAGACTAACTTGATCACTCCTCTAAGTGATTGTTACTTTTGAGAGAGAGAGAGAGAGAGATAATTCCTCGAAATAGTGATGATCTTCACCTCCTCTTCCTTCCTTTCTAATCCTTTTTCTTTTTCCTTTTCTTTTAAAAACTTGATGCCCTTGTAATTATCGTGGATCTTCTCTTTTAAGCAGTCATGAAATTATCAATCTTTAGTTATCAGATTAATTGGAGCATAAATATTGGCTTTCTATGTTTCTTGAAGAAGGAGAAACTTTATTAGGGGCCAGGGTTTCCTGCTGTTCTTTCAAATTTTAACTACTACTTATCAGATCAATTGTAATGTTTCAAATTTTGTACTATAGAGTTAACTGTTTTTCTCTGATTTTGTTTGGTAAAGTGTATTCTTTTCTCCTGGAATCAAGCTTGCTGCATGTGCTGTAGTTGCAACAGCAACCTAACTAACTGACATCCTCTTTTCCTTGCTTTACAGGCTGAATTTCAGAATGTTGTTGATTCAGTTTCATGGTTCGGCAAGCCATCTTGTGTTTCTGCATCCATTGCATGGAACCCAAGATGCGGTGGGGCACCACAGTCTAGTTTTATCTTGGGTTTCAGTGCGGATCTTCCTCATTTCAATTCCCCTAAGGCAAGTATTTTTTTGTATCCATGCTAAACAAGCTGCCATTATTCATTTGGGATCCAGTTGGTTGTTTCTATTGTTAGATTTGAATTTATGGTGTTATTGCTGCTGCAGCGTTCATAGAAGTGTTTTAATTTGATAGACAATTTGATGTGGTTCTTCATGTGTTTTAAATTGCTTTTCATGCTAGTGATGAATTTCATTTTACTAAGTTGTTACGGAGCAACTCAATTTGTATCATTTTACAAATACCAAACTAGAGGGATGGAGAGCGAGAGAGAGACCAATAGGGAGGGCGATCGTGAGAAGGTGGGAGAGGAGGGAAGGCACCTGAGGAGAGAGAAGGGTGAAGGGTCGCCAAGTTGGTGAGAAGGGAGGAGTCGTGCGGTGCCATGTGGGTGAGGATGTCATGGAGGGGCTGGGTTGGTCGGTGGTGGTAAGACGAAGGAGGGCGAGTTAAACCTTAGTTGTTCCTCAGAGGTTTGCTCGTGGAAGAGGCGCTGCGTAGATCTCTTGGGGATCGAGTCCACGTCATCAACCGATCGTCTCCTCCACACTGTTGTCAGACGTCACCTTGCCTTCCATCGCGTTGGAACAGCAACTCCAACCATCGCCGAGGCATCTCGACGTTCTCCATTTGGTGAGCACGTCACCACCCAAGAGGAGCCTCCAAGCTGCAACACGACCTTGTCCATCAATGTCGCTCCGATCTTCAACACGATCTTCGCCACCATCGGCCAGGCCAATCGTCTTGTAGCTTCTAAGTTGAGCGAATGGGGACACGATCGCCTCCACAACCTCCATCAACCTTAGCCACCACGAGATCCCCGCGAGGATGCCCCATCGTGCGAGGAAGGGTGCTGCCATCTCCACCTTCCCATCTCGGAGATAAACTTCAAGAAAAGGAGTTCCTCCTCGCAGCGGGGAGGCCAAGTACCAAGAACTTCCATCCAGTTGTAGAGCCCTAACCCCTTCCTTCTCCAACTCCTCGCCCAAAGCCTTCTCTACCTCCGCCCGAGCCACCCATCCCTCCAAAACATCCGCCACTAGACCCTTCTCAATCTCCCCCCTCAAGCTCCGAACCCCCTTCGACCAAGGAACCTCGATCTCCGCCTGCGACACACCCCTCAACGGCGGTGGCGGTAGGCCCCCACCATGATTACGACCATTGCGACAAACCCTGCCCCTGTGCCCAAGGCCACCACACCTCCAACAGCACCAAGGCTCACGGCAGTTCCGCACCCAGTGAGATTGGCGCAGACCTGATGATCTCGGGAGCGGAAGAGGCAGGTGGCACTTTTAATGGGACGCAGTCTCTCAAGGAAAAGGTTGGGGCAATTTTAAAGTCGCCCACATGCGAAGTGTGCAGAGGTGACTGTGGCGGACCCGAATCCATTTGTGGGATCCAAATAGCCCCTTAAAGCTGTGGATTCGGGTGTAGCAAGGCTGAAGACCCACCCTCTTGGGGTTTTGCTCGAGAAGGGCTCCTTTGCCTTTTCGACCTCGCCCTCAAGGTTGAAGGAGGGAGGACTGGGATGCAATGGAGTCGTGGAAGGAGAACGGCCCCTGGCTCTCCTCGATGTGGATGGCGTGGAGTCTCCTGCAGCATCTCCCTTACCAAGGGAGGTTGGTCGAGTGATGGCGATGGTGATGGGCACAGCTCCGATGACGTCGGTAGGGTTTTCCGATTGCCCTTCGGCCGACGAGGTAGAGGTGGTGCTCCCACGTGGAGCTAGCAAGCTACCCGAGGCTCAGCCTGATGAGCCTTTAGAACTGCAGTGGTCGGATGGCACCCCCTTGGTGTCCGGTGACCAGGTGGAGGTCCCTTTGACTGGTGGAGACCATGTGTGGTGCGTGGTGGTTGAGGTGGCACCTTTCACTATAGGCGGAGGTGGAGTTTTCGTGGAAGTCAGGAGGCAAGGGCGATGGTGGATGGTCGTGGAAAAAAACCACAGAATTCACAGTCGAAAGCAGTGCTGGATTGTGACGATGAGGTGCGTAGGACTGCGGAGGCATGTGGCTTCCAACAGGCTATAAAGGAGGCCCCTAACTGTTGTAGATGAGTGGGGTGCTTTCGTGGAATGTGCGAGGTCTCAATGACCCTTTGAGGAGGGCGTCGCTGGGGCAGTATATTCAGAGTTGGAGAGGGGATGTTGTGTTGTTGCAGGAAACAAAATTACCCGACTATGATGTTTGGATCTGGAAGGAGATTGGGGGCTTTTGAATGGAGGGCTTTTGGTCCCTTAGTGCATTTGGTCGCTCAGGAGAACAGATTCTCGAATAGCAGGAAGATTGTTTCTCCCTGGAAGACTTCTACTGCGAGGAGCATGTCATCTCTGCGAAGCTGGTTACGAAGGTGGGAGGTGCCAGGATAACTGTCATAGGGGTGTATGGTCCATCAGATGCCTAAGCGAGAGGAACCATGTGGGAGGAGCTCACATTCGTGGTTGCAGAGTGCCATGGAAGTCCTTGGTTGCTTGGAGGGGGCTTCAACATCACCTTGCAGATGGAGGATAGGCCTAGAGGGCGGGGAAGGCAAGATCCTGGGTCAAATGTTTTTGTGGACTTTGTTGCTACTCATGGCCTCGTGGATTGGACTCCGGCATCCTGTGGGTATACTTGGAGGAATAATAGTGTCCAGATGTCCAGGATTGATAGATTTTTCTCTAACATGAAGTTGGCAGAGGCTTTCCCTGTGGCGGATGTGTTTGCTTTGGAGAGACCTTTCTCGGACCATATGCCCCTGATGTGGCGGTTTAATAAGGGGGCGGATTTTGGCACATACTTCAAATTTGACAGATCCTGGCTATTGGAGGAGTGGTTTAGGAGTATGGTGGAGAAGTGGAAGTCCATAGAGGTGGAGGGATCGACAGCATGTGTCTTGGCAAAGAAATTGAGTGCAATGCGTGACCACTTGAGGGCGTACAAGAGGGAGATCAAGGCGTACAGGAGGAGTAGGAAGGAAGAGGCTTTGGTAGAGATTACTAAGATTGACAGGCAGGAGGACCAGGCCCCTATCTTGTCAGAAGGTAGGGAGATTAGGGCGAAGATGACACGGGTGGTGCAAGTAGAGGACAGGAAGGCAGAGGTGGAATGGAAGACGAAGTCGAGGCATAGGTGGTTGAAGGAAGGCAACTCCAATACCAGATTCTTCCACCAAATGGCTTCTGCCGAGAGGAGGAGAAACTGGATAGAGAAGATGCTGATACATGGGGAGTCCTCAGGTAGGGAGGTGGGACAAGTCGCAACAAATTATTTCAGAGAGTTCACTGGAAGACGTATTAGGGGATGTTGGAGATGGAGAGGGGAGAATGTGTAGTGTCACGGAGGCTTAGGCGGAGGGACTCACAATTGGCTTTTCGGAGGACGAGGTGAGACAGGCAGTATGGAGCCTGAATGTGGAGGGGTGTCTTGGCCTGGATGGTTTCCCTGTTTTCTTTTTCAGGGAATTCTGGCCCCCGGTGGGGGCAGATGTGATGCAGATGGAGGAGTTTGCAGCTGGGAACAGAGGTTTCGATGAATTGAATAGATGCTATATATTTTTGCTACTTAAGAAGGAAAGGGCAGAAGCAATCCAGGATTTCAGACCGATTGCGTTGTCAAATGCCGTGTGCTTGGCCAACAGGCTTAAGGACCTTCTTGGAGACCTGGTCTCCTCTGTTCAGACGACCTTTATTCCATGGAGATGAATCCTGGATGATTTTGTAGTTGCCTTGGAGGCGTTGGCCACCTGGAGGAGGGAGAAGAAGCAAGCTTTTCTGTGGAAGGTTGACTTTAGCAAGGCTTACGACTCGGTGCAGTGGGATTTTCTATGAGCTTCCTCGTTGAAGAGAGGTTTCCCCACTGTTTGGATTGATTGGATGAAGAGGGGTGTGACAACATCTTTCTCAGTCTTGATCAATGGGAACCTAGCAGGAGGATGAGTATAGCTTAGGCGGGGGGTCAGATAGGGCTGCCCTCTTGCATCTATGCTGTTTGTTCTTGCAGCAGATGCTCTGGTGCAGGCAGCGCATAGGGCTTGTGCCAAGGGTCTGATCAAAGGCTTTGTGTTTGGTGAGGACAGGGAGACAGTGGTCCTACAGTATGTTGATGATACACTTTTTCTGGTTGAGGGAATAGATCTGGAGGCTAGGAGGATGAGAATCCTTCTGGAGCTTTTTGGTAAGGCATCGGGATTGCAGATTAATTATCAGAAATCAACTTTTGTCCCGTTTAATATGTCGATCGTAGAGACGGAGACGGTGGGTGGTGCTTTGGAGACAGAGTTGGGCTTTTTGCCGTTGGTATATATGAGCCTTCCTCTATTAGACTAACTCCTCAGATTACAGGATTGGATTCCTCTGCTAGAGAGGATGGAGGGAAGGTTGGCAGGGTGGTCGTCTAGGCTCCTGTCTAGAGGTGGATGATTGACTCTAGTGAAGGCGGTTTTGGCATCCATTTCATCTTATTTCCTCTCGCTTTTCAGATTATCGCGTTAGATTGGGAAGATCTTGGGGTTGATGAGGGATTTCTTCTGGGCTAATGTAGGGTCGACAGGAAAGGGGGGGCGAGGTTGATGGCCTGGGAGGAGGTGTGTAGATCGGTTCAAGAGGGGGGTTTGGGTGTTAGGGATGTGGACAAGGTGAACATTAGCCTCCTTACGAAGTGGATTGCCAGGTTGGTGGAGCAGGAGCAGGAGTTTTTTTGGTGATGTTATGTAGCGATGCTACGGTCCTTTTTTGTCGTGGGGGTCGCTGTTTTCCCCTTTTCCCGGAGCCTCACTTTCTCAGAGTCTTGGCGGCGGTGACATGAAGGTTTGCGGCTTCTCCCCTATGCTGGGTGAAGGGAACACTTTTCGTTTCTGGCAGGACGACTGGAAGGGGATTGGCTCTTCCCTAGGAGACAGGTTCCCTCGCCTTTTTGGGAGTGTTGTGGACTCGTCGGCCATGGTGGGGAGTTGTTGGGATGGAGCATGGTGTCCAACCTTTCCGGGGGGCCTTTCTGACCAGAGATGTGAGGAATTCTAGTGATTGTTGCAGGAGCTGGAAGGTTGGGCACCGGAGGAGGGTTTTGATGCATTCTCCTAGGAGGAAGGAGATTTCTCAGTGGCAAAGGTCTTCCGCAGATTGGGGAGTGGCACGATTAGCTTAGACATTGACTTTTTTCGAGATTGTAGATTGCTCTGGATGGCGGAATGGCTGTTGAAGGTGAAGATTTTTGCCTGGTTAGTGAGAAGGGGGAGAATTATGACGAAGCAATGGAGAGCTAGATGGGCCCAGTCGGAAGACTTGGCGTGTCTCCTTTGTGGTGGAGCCGATGAGGACATCTAGCACCTTTTCTTTCAGTGTCCATTCGTGATGCAGGTTTGGTAGAGGATGGGGATCGACTGGATCGCCCATAGGGATACGGTTAGCTTCCGGTCTTCATTCCGCAGAGGAAATGCCTGTGATGGAGGGATCACCTTTACATCTAAGAAGGATAGGTTCAAGGTTTTGGCGTTTCTATGGGGTGTTTGGCTATGGAGGAATGTGGTGCTTTTTAGGAGAGAGAGATCCTATATTGAGAATTTTATTTCTTCCCTGGTGGTGTTTTAGAGATTTAGTTTGTAAATCCTGATGTAAATCGGTTTTTTGGAATGGAATGATATTGGGTAGTTATCTTTCGGATAACCACCCTTTGGTTTAAAAAAAAAAAAAAATCTGAGGAGATTTTTATGTAGTGGTTTACATTAAAATTTCTGGCTGACTTTTAATTTTCTCAAGTTCCAAATTAGGATTAAGTATAGAAATATGCCAGAGAACTATCATCTGGCGCTGGGTAGGTTTTCTTGGGGTCGCTTGATTCTAATTTCATCCAAAATTTTCCCTCAACTGTTAGTTTGGTTTCAAACTTTCAATGTAGCCAGAATAATGTACTTCTCTTTTCTCATGCATCATCGTCAACTATTATATTTTGGTCTTGCAATTGCTTGTTTTCTACCTATATGCACAAATAAATGCCCACTTTCTCCTTTCCGAAAAAGAAAAAGTGCTCACCTTCTCATACTGAGTCCTGGATGGGGACCTTATGTGTATGTTGCTTTACAACCCTCTTTCGTTACTCGACTGTACTAATCGTAGACATGCAATTCACCACTCCAGGGGAAAACACGCCATTCATTAAGCCACATGCTGCAATGGCCAGCTAATTTTGCATTGCTACTCTTCAGTACCACATCGCCCAACTGTCACACCCCAAAATCCTCTTTGCAATGCCACTTCAACATGAACAGCGTCTAGGAAATAGGAAAGGGTCATGTACCTTGAAACAACCCCCTACCTTGGTTTTGTTTCCAATAATCCAAAACCCTTTCCTCATTTTGTTGTCTCATTTTATATGCCTTACTATTGAGATGTTCAAACAAAGAGGAGCTTTTAGTACAAATGCCATATGCTTGGACATTGTTTCCCATTGTTTGATGGGATGTGGTACCTCAATTAGATTTGAGTGGCTTTTCCTTGAGAAATAGTTAGGAATCATAGGTGAGGAAGTTAGATTAACGGGAAAAATAAAGTTTGTATACAATTATAAAGATTCCTATGGATGCATGAAATGTAAAATGAGCCAAATCAACAGGACTTAATTCTCACTGGCCTTTGGAAACTTCAATGAATTGTTGAGGGGGTAGATTGATCATAGAGATGCTAATCTTCTGATAGAATGTTGGGTTGTTGAGGGGGTAGATTTTTGGGTGGCTGTTAAGGAAGGGAAGGCTAGTGAGAAAGATGCACAGGAGAAGGTGGCTGCCAAATGCAGATGTTAGATGTGTCTAGTGCGACGTTGTTGATGAGGATATTGAGTATATTTTTTCAGTATTGTGTCTTTTAATGGGAGGTTTGTGGATAGGATGGTCACATCCAAAGGACCATTCTTCATCTGCAAACTGTTGGGAAGGCTATACAAAGTAGATGGTGGGTACATGTGGTTGTAGGAGAAATCTTTTGCACTGTTGTGATCCATATGTTTTCGTAGGATAGAGATGTGTTCAAGGATAGAAGGTCTTGGGTGGAGAACATTGTGCTGGAACGTGCAATTAAGTGTGCTTATGTAGATCTTGGTGATGACTCTTGTAATTTCTACTTGATTACTTAATACAAGCTTTGGATAAAACAAAAAAAAGAATGGCACAATCATGTAAGCTCTTCATATGTTAACACACACATTGCTGTAAACAATGAAATCAGATAAATTATTATGTTACTTGTTCAGAAATTTGGAGGGTATTCAACATGATAACTATTATGTTCAGAATGTTTCAACCAACGCTCCGGGGATGCCCATTCCAAGACAAACAGCGATTGTAGGAATTCCCTAGTTTGCCTCATACCACTGAGGGTGAAAGAGGAATCAAAAAGTTATGCTAGTACTTCCTGTGGAATAAGAGAAGCAAGCTCTGAACCTATATAATTCATGACATGAAAGTTGCATTGGAAAGGAAGGCTGGGAAGTATTCATTTCTTGGCTTTTGTGTGTGTGTGTGGGGGGGGGGGGGTGGGGGGGTGTTAAAGCTTGTCTGAAGATCTCACTTGTGTACTACATGGTTTACCAATAGACTTTGTGAATGGGCTGGGTTGGAGGGACCCAAGATCCTGTTTTATGAAGAATGTGGCAGAAATTTCATCTGAGCTCTCTTTTCAAAAGAAAAAAGAAATCATCCGAGCTGCATGATTGGTAAATTGGACCTTACAAATTGCGTAGATTCTGGAATGACCAAAGCTTCCTTCACCAGCCTATCTTTAGTTCAAGCACCTTTGGTGCAATGGCCATTTCTCAATTTATACCAAAAAATGAAAATCTATTTTCGGTAATTCAGTGGGAATTTTTGTGGTTTCTTCTTCGTTGATCCACCATCCAAGTTAAAGATTTCACTGTAGTCGTCTCATGTTGTAGATAGACCTGTAAAACTACATCCAGTCAATGAATCAAAGTTGTTAAATGAGTCAGTGAATCATAAATTGAGCAAGAAGGTCCCTTATTTGTAGTGGTACATTTAGTACCGCATGATAGAATGAAGAAGTGTGGTGTGTGTGGGAGTCTATAAATAGGCTATTGTACCCTCATTTGTTTCTTGAGAAGAACAGAAACATCAACCATATCAGGGCCTTTTCTCGTGGTTTTCTCCCCGCTCTTCGTGAGTGGGGTTTCCATGTAAATCCAAGTATTTCATATTGTTTATGCTTTTGATATGTTGCTTCTGCATTATTTATATTATTTAATATAGTATTAGATGAAGTCGTTCTTGGGTTTTAAGTTTCTTAGGATTTCTATTTCATTATCTATTGTGCTTGGGAGTGTGAGAGCTTATTTACCAACCAGCACTAGATCAATTGTCTCCGGCTCATCTCTAGACTCTTATCTACGCACGTCTACAAGCAAGGTGAAGCTGCAAAGAAGCTGGCGACACAAGGTTATCGTGACCTGGCAGCAGCAGTTGAGGATGCAAAGAAGCCAACGACACAAGAGGCATGAAAAAGCCGTGACCCAGCAGCATCATTTTATTTTGTGGTGTTTTTGTGCTTTGTAGAGTGGGAATATCTCTTATGCAAGCTGAGCATTTCATGCTTCAACTTGAAGGGGGGTGTTGAGAGATAGGATGTGTTATAGTGGTACATTTAGTTCCACAGTAGAATGAAGAAGTGTGGTGTCTATGGGAGCCTATAAATAGGCTATTGTATCCCCATTTGTTTCTTGAGAAGAATAGAAACATCAACCATATCAGGGCCTTCTTCCGTGGTTTTCTCCTTGCTCTTCGTGAGTGGGGTTTTCATGTAAACCTATGTATTTTATATTGTTTATGCTTTTGATATCTTGCTTTCACATTATTTATATATTTAACAAAGAGCAAGAAGGAATTGCAAAAATAAAGCAATCCTTAAAGGTTGAAATAAAATCTAGGATAGTAAGAGTTACAACAATGCATAAATTGGATAAGTAAAATACATTGAGTGTGGAAGGGCATGTTGGCTTGGGTTGCATGGGATGAAATTTGCAGGCCCATTTCTGAAGGAGGCTTAGGAATTCTTGACCTGTTGGTCATGAATCAATCTTTGCCATTCAAGTTGATAGTTAAGATTATGGGTAGAGAGATGGATCTCTTGAGTCTTTTCACAAGTCTTTACTTCTTATTGTGAGAGTCATGTAAGTTGGCTAGATGAATGCTCCCACGACGGGTGGGTTCAGCATTTTGGAGAGGCTTACTGCATGAGATGCCATCGGTTATTCAGTTCTTTATGGCAGACCTAAGGGATGGCAACGATTTCTCTTCTTGGTAGGACAATTGGACCATGCATAGGCCTTTAGCAGATGCTTTTCCATGTTCCTATGCTTTAACTTCTACATCATCAGTTACTAAGTGCTAGGATGGTCAATCTTGGTTGATTCCTTTTAGGGTGGCTCTTTCTGATCAGAGACTTGATGCGTATTTACAACTTAAGAAGTTGTCTACGAAAGCACCTAGACCCAATGTCCTTGGCTCGTGGTTGTGGGAAGATGATACCTTTTCTATTAAATCAACCTATAAGAGATTTCTGCCTCTAAGGGGAATTGTGGACTTGAATTTGGACAAAGATTGCAGATTAACATGGAAGAGTTCCAGTTGGAAGTCTTAGATGCTATCAAGGGGTGGCAGACCTGTGCTACTTAAATCTGTTCTTTCTTCATTGTGTATTTTTCTCATACCTATGCTCGCTGCATCGTGAAAGGTGCTAAGGAAGATTGATACCTTATGGTGCTGTTTCTTTTTGAAGGATCTAATGAAAATGGAAGAAGAATCTCCTTGGTCGCCTGGGATGAGGTTTGCAGACCCATGATTAAGGGAGGATTGGGGGTGTTGGATCTTGGTGTACTAAACCAATCACTTCTTATCAAGTGGATTATGACCATCATGGGGAGGGAGAAAACTCTCTTTGTCAATGTCTTCAATGCTTGCTATGGGAGGAGGTTGTATTGGGCTAATAGGATGTTACCTAGAAGGGGTGACTACCTTCGGGAGATCACTTATGCATGAAATATCCACGGTTATCCCCTTTTTTTATGGGTGATGGAAAAGAGTTTTCTTTTTGGCTAGATGATTGGATCAGTTTGGGCCTTCTTGCAGACATCTATCCTTACCTTTATGCCTTGACGGTGAATCTGGGTGCCACAATGACTGGTTATTAGGATGGGCATTCTTGGTCTTTGATGTTTCATTCGACTCTCTTTGATCAAAGGGTAAAGGAATTTTTGCATTTGCAGGAGACTGGCCGTCTTTGCACCAATGGTGGGTTTTTTGGATGCTAGGTGATGAGAAGATGGATCCTTTTCGGTGAATTCAGGATATACACTGTTAAGAATCGACGTGGTTCGAAGCATGGAGATTCTGTGTGCGTGGGAAAATAGTCTATGTGTGGAATCGGGAGAGAGGAGGAGAGCAACCAGTGGTTGCTTGAAGGTGGACTGGCTGCCTTAGGTGGCTGGTTGGGTTGGCCGATTGCTCTTGGTGACCGACTGCCTTGTGGAGAGAATCGAGAAAGGAGAAGAGCCTTTGAGTTGATTGGAAATATTATTGATGCTCCATAGAAAATATAAGGAAAAACTCTCTTTATATAGAGAGAATATATCCCCACACTTGGAAACAAATCATATCTCTAACAAGGAAAGATCTTATCTCTTAAGGAAAAATCTTCTCTAATAAAGAAATCAAATCCCAACATATTTTCCTAAAAACACATTTACTAAAAGTAACCAAACTTACACCCAAAGCAAAAACTCCAAAATTGGTCCCTTGGGCCCTTGACCGCCGACCTTGCTGGGCCCTTCAGAAGTTGCCACGTGTACAGTCCACATGGCCTGTTGACTGTCACGTGGACTGTCCACGTGGCTTTATTTTTGCCATCCTAACATACACAATTACTATTGGCAGATTTTGAGCAAGGAATGTTGTCTAAACAACAAAGCATCCATGCCATTAAAGGTGAAAATTTTCGTTGGTTACCAAGAAGAGGAAGAGTGATGACAACGGTTTATAGGCTGAAGATTGCTCCTTAGTTAAATCCTACTTGTATTCTTTATGATGAGGCAGAAGAGGACTATGAGCATCTTTTTTTTAGTTGCCACTTTGGTAGGTAGGTGTGGTCAGCCAATGGTGTACAGTGGTCGAATCACCCTACTTTTGATGGCTTTTGGCAGTCCTTCCATTTCAGATCTTTCAAGTCTAGGAGAAAGCAGGCGATCCCATTTGTTGTTCTTTAGGCTATTCAATGATAACACAATGTCTCGACATTCAGAGGGGAGAGGCACTTTGTCAAGAATGTTTTGTATGGATGCTTCCTTTTTCAAGGGGCACAAGGGAAGTATTTGATTTTCATGTATTTTTAACTGATGTAGCCTTTTTTGTTATTAATGTAGATGGATGATCGCTAAGCTGACGTGATCATCCTTTCCCCGCTAAAAAAAATTGTAAGAGTTATATGCCATTAGAAGTGTTGAGTCTAGGGATGTATTTGCTATTTTATATTTCTTTTGGGTGATTATGTAATTTACCTAGCTCTCTCTATTATAAAAGGAGAGGCTAGGGTTTTTTTTTAGTGTAATGCATTTTTTATTCTTCACATGGTATCAAAGCGACAATCCTAGGTCGGTGCTCCGATATCCCACCAAATACCCACCCAAAATATGATTGAATCACCAACAAAAGGGTGATTCAATGGAAGCGAGACTGCATGATCGCAACAATAGTAGCAATGAGGAGGGAGGAGGATCCCCCAGGGCCGCCACCACCTCTACAGGCTCTATCGGCCATGCTAGTGGCGCTACCAACAGACCTAGCATCGTCGCTAAGGGGGCTGGTGGTCTACCAGTAGCCCAGTAGGCTGGCAGATGGTTGTCGTTCCCTGTCTACGATGGCATGACTCACGTGATAAGGCTTATCTCTCTAGTGTATGTGGTGATGTGTCTTCTCTCACCATGGATAATGAAGCTCCTTCTTTCAAACATGATGAGCCTTCTCTCATGCAAAGAAGATGTGATGAGGTTGTTTGAAGGGTTTGTTTCAGATCTACAAGAGCATACACGTGCAGCCCATGGAGACTCGAAGAAGATGAGAGCCAGAAGAGCATGGGTAGTTGACTTTGGTGTCGTTATACATCTTACATGAGATGTAGAGCGGTTGGTGAATCCTATGGTTCCACGTGGGATTAAGACGTCAGAGTGGCCAATGAGGCCATATCACCGATCATTGTAGTTGGGAGCGTACACGCATCTCCAAAGATGATGATTGAAGAGGTTCATTGTGCTCCTGAGTTTCCAATGAACTAATTATCTGTGAGTTGCATCTGTAAGGGCCTTAAATGTCATGTGGTGTTTGATGAGGATCACTGTTATTTTCAAAACTGATAGACGAGAGAGATTATAGGTGGGGGTATAGAGCGAGATGATTTTTATTACCTTGATATGCTTATGCTGTTTGCTGAAGCTATATCTATAGCTATTGACCCTTGGCTATGGCACATGAGACTTGGACACTTGTTAGTTAAAAAGATACGACAGATGTATCCTGACTTGCTAGACTCATCGACTTTACAATGTGAGGATTGTTAGCTTGGGAAGCATCACAGGAGCAGTTACTCATGGTGAGATGTTGGGGTGAGTGTTGTTCTTTTTCTCTGGTGCATTGCAACGTTTAGGGGCCATCTAGGATTTCCACTCCAGGAGGACATCGGTATTATGCAGTCCTTATGGGTGACCACAGTTGTCTTACTTGGGTCTTCCTGATGAAGGCACGTTTAGAGATTCCTTAGAATGTCCAACAGTTTCTTTCAGAGGTTCAAACTCAGTACACCGTCACAGTCAGTCTTTTGCAGTGACAATGCGTTAGAGTTTATGCAGCGAGACAGGAGATATTCTCTTCCAAAGGCATTATTCACCATACGTCTTGTGCTCACACATCCCAACAGAATGGTGTGGCTAAGTGCATGCTACGACATCTTCTTGATATTGCCAGGACCTTGATGATCCACATGAAGGTTCCCAATCTGTTATTGGGAGATGCTATACTCATTGCGGCTTACTTAATTAGTCAAGTGCCTTCGTTTGTGCGTGGAGGATAGATTTCGTATCAGGTGATTTATCCAGATTGTGCCAGGCCTTTTGCTCTACCATTGAGGATTTTTGGGTGTACTTGCTTTGTATAAGCATATGGCAATCAAGACAAGTTCTCCCCCATGCTATCAAATATGTTTTTCTTGGGTATTCCAGAATACAGAAGGGATACAGGTGCTTTGACCCAATCTACAGATACATTGTTACAACAGATGTAAGCTTCTTTTAGGAGATTTCATACTTCTTAGAGGAAGAAACATCCATACAGGTTGCCTTGGAGGAGATCCAGGTTTATCACTAGAGACCATAGACTTCACTTGATACTGTGCCTTGTTTTGTGATGTCAGATGAGAGTGGCTTAGACATTGAGGAGCAGTTAGTTCAATGGAGGTCTAGTAGAGCATGTACTCTCCATCCTATTTCTCAGTATACAGGAGTTGCACATCTGGAGGATGAAGTTCGACAGTTTGCCTCAGCCCCACTACAGTCATTCCCAGGGATTTGGTTTAGGCCTCGCAAGACTCTAGGTGGTGTGCAGTGATGAATGAGGAAATGCAACCATTACAGTCTTAGAAGACATAAGATCTTGTATCATGTTCTTTGAATGCTACAGTGGTTGATTTTGCAGATGAGTTTACATCATAAAGTATAGAGTTGATGGTACCATGGATAGGTACAAGGCTAGGCTTGTTGTTAAGGAATTTACCTAGACACATTGGGTAGACTCCCTTGAGACTTTTTCTCCCGTGGCCCACATTACATTTGTTAGGATTATTATCTTAGTTGCTACAGTCAGGAGATGAACTTTATATCAGCAAGACATTAAAAATGCATTCTTGTATGGTGATTTATATGAGGTGTACATGAGACAACCACTAGGGTACAACATGCAAGGGGACCTTGTTTGTCGCTTGTGGAATGTTATATATAGGTTGAAGTAGAGTCCATGTGCCTGGTTTGAGAGGCTTAGCTCTGAGGTTGAGAAGATTTGGTTCCAATACTCTAGTTCAGACCATTCTATCTTCATCAAGAGGACTAGGTATGGTAATCATAATTGTGTTATCCTTGTTTTTTATGTAGATGACATGATGGGATTATGCAAATCAGGTCATTTTTGCAATTCACGTTTGTTGTAATGAAGGACTTGGGCGATCTTCAATATTTTCTAGGGATTGAAGCAGTTTAGCAGGGGGCGAGTCTTTCCTTGTTTCAGAGGTAGTATATGTTACAAATTCTTGGGGAGGTTGGTTTGCTTGGGACCAAGCCTTCTGATATACTAATAGAGTATTTGCCTACACATCCCTCTGATGAGGAGGATCCATTGTATGAGGATGTTACTAGATATCGTAGTATTGTTCGATGCTTGCTCTACCTTACTATTACGAGGCTTGGCATTAGTTTTGCAGTGAGCAGAGCCAGCCAGTATATGTAAACTACTAGGTAAAGTTATTGGCGTGAGGTTTGCCGTATTCTAAGGTACTTCAAGGGGACTCTAGTTAGAGGACTCTACTATAGAGACGAAGGGAGTTTGGATATTTTAGCATATTTTGATGCATACTATGTTGGATCTGTGGATGATTGGTGGGAATCTGGTCTCCTGGAGAAGTAAAAAGCAAAATGTTTTTGCTTGCTTAAGTGCAGAGGCAAAATACTGAGCGTGAGCGATGGCTTAGCATGCTTGTGAGATTATATGGGTTGTTTCCTTTCTACAGGATTTGGGTATTCAGGCCACGATGCCAATTCCACCTTTTTGTGACAACAAGGCTGCCACGTATATTGCTTCGAATCCGGTCATTCATGAGAGGACCAAACATATTGGGGTAGATTATCACTTTATGCGTGATGTAATTCTTGCAGGGAAGATTAGTACTCTATATATCTCGTTTGAGCTTTAGTTGACAGATATATTAAGTAAGGCATTGAAGAAGAAACATTTTAATTTTATATGCGACAAGTTAGGTCTCGTTAATATATACACTTCAGTAGGAGGGGGAGTGTTGAGTCTAGGGATGTATCTGCTATGTTATATTTCTTTTGGGTGACTATGTAATTGACCCGACTCTCTCTATTATAAAAGGAGAATCTAGGGTTTCTTTTGTGTGTAATGCATCTTTTATTCTCCACAGAAAGTAAATATATTTGCTTGGCTTTTGAGAAGAGATTGGTGATAAATCTTTTCGGCTGAAGTTTGCTCAGTCTGAGGTTACTTGTGTCTTTTGTGCAGACAGTGACGAGGATTGTAATAATTTATTTTTTCCTTGTCTGATTGCTGTGGAAGTTTGGGCAAAGGGTTGGGGGTCAATAGCCATCTCCTTCCTCGTGGGAGCAGTTTTGGAACCCATTCTGGATGGCAGCTTTCGATCAAAGGAAAATGTGGCACCATTTGCAGTACTTTGGGTGATATGGCTAAGGTGAAACAGGGTCATCTTTTGTGGGGGCGTGTGGCGGTGGGGGGAGAGTTCACAAAGAATTTTTGCTGTGATGTTTCATTCTTAAGGGGTTTTTGGGAAAATGTTTGATATGCTGTATCCTTGAGTTGCTTAATTGTTTGTAACCCCTTCTTTTTCATCAATGCATGCAGATGATCACTATCTCATGTGATCAACCTTCTTTTCGAAAAAAAAAAAAAAAGGTAAACTATATTGATAGCTAAATGAGACAATAGCCACTGGAGAGTAAGTACTAATACGAGGTAATTATTTCTCATTTTGACTTAAAGTGGAGAAAGGTGATATGAGATTAGGTAAGTAGCCACGTAGGATGGCTTTGTGTCTGCCCTAAAGATTGAGGCTATTGTAGATGTTATTATTGACACACAATCCTGAGCAGATTGGATGTTGAATATATCCACTTGTCAAGCACAGAAGCTCTCCTCTGGAGTTCCATTAGATAGAAATGAGCATGGAAAGAAGTTGAGTAACAAGGCTAACTAGGCTGCCAGGCTTTGCTCCATAGATGAATTATCCAGAGTGTGGTTGAATGTAGAGTGGTTTGACTCTTTGAAACAGCTCGGTTGGTATATCAATTGAGAACTTTTGGAAGATGATTGCTTTCCCTACTAGATCACAGTTTGGTGAGACTACCCAACTTTAGATTCTGGTGGAACCACAAGATTTCCCTTACCACTCTTTCTTCAGTGAGTGCTTTTGTAATACTTTACTGGATGTTGATCTTTCCGCAGAATATTTTGTAAGACAATAAATTCCATGATAATGGGTGTTTGAGGCGAAGTTCATGACATGACTTGACTCAAGTTTTTCATTTGGGCTTTCTAACAGATTTGGGAATTTGACGAGGCTCATCAAAGATGGCTGGTAATTGCAGAGTTGGCCTTGCCAGGGGAGTCTGGGGAGAGAGTACATGCTGTAGCATGGGCACCCAATATAGGCAGGTACGTATGTTGTCTTTTTTGTGCTGCAACAGACCTCTCTTTCCACAGATTGCCATTGTCCACATTCCAATTGGATTCACATTTATGGTCGTTTTATATTTAGACCGCCAGATTTCTTAAAAGTTTCAAATTGTCAGGATTCTACTCAGGTTTAATAAAAATGGATGCCATGAATGACAAAATGGAAAGATATGCATATCTAAAGGTGTCAATGATAATAATTTTTTGCATAATTCTAGGTCCTATCCAAATCCAAATCACAAGCATAACATTATCAAGGTTGTTGAACAAAGAAATAGTGGAACTGAGCAATGCACCTGATTGGCAGCCAACAATTGCAAGTTGATAAAAAGCAACGTGGCAACAGAAAATAAATGGCAGCTGAATGGGGCACATGCTAATGAAACCTCTCTCTATGAACAGATTGTAGCACACCATGGAAACCACCTTTGAAGAAAAAGCACTGTGAGAGCATATGCAAATGAAGTTAATAAGAACATGCATTTTTCGACTTAAGAAAAGAAAACATTACAACGGTGCCAACACTTCGGTCACTTGTAGCTTAGAGATGCAGCGAACTCTCCCATGAACCCACCATTTCCTTCCTTCCCCCCTCAACACCCCACACACAACCCCCCACCCCCCCGGCAAAAATAAATAAATAAAAAAAAACAGAGAGAGAACAAATCATCGCACCAAACAAAAAAAAGAAAGGGAAGAAAACAATACACGCATACATGATACACCACAAAAAGGACCAACACAGATAGTTTAGATTACTGAAACAGAGTGTCTAAGTTGCAGGGGATGCTTTTTTTGAGAAAAGTTGCAGAGGATGTTGTGAAGCACAAATGATTGCTGGATTTACTTCAGCATATAGATAACTCCCGGAGACAATTCGTAATATTTGTTATTGATCATTTAAGTGTATTTCTAACTCTGTTTGCTGCAGTTTGTATGAGTATTCTGGAAGCATACATCTCAGCTTGCTGAACTGGAGAATTAAATGCTTGTATACTTAGATGAAAATTGTTGGTGTGTTCTTGTTGGCACTTCAAACTCAGTCTCTTCATCTGTCTAGGTGAAAATTCTGGAAGTGATGTTGCCCATCAAACTGCAGATTGATGGTTGTTGTAGCATTTACTATATTTTCTTCTATTCTGCCTTATCCTCCTCTAGTCTTCCTTGCTGTGGTTTCAACTGTTTGTGGAATCAAAACTTCAGTTGTGATACCATGATGGTTGTCAAAAGAAATCTATTCAACTTTTTCAAAAAAAAAAAACGAACCATTCAGGCTGCCCTACTAGTGTTGAAAAGGCTTGATTTTGGTTTAGGTTGGGTTTTCTGAAAAGCAAAAGAAAGTTATCAAGCTGGCTATTGATGTCTAACCTCTTAATGACTCGAAACATTCAAACTCAAACCTGTCTAATCCCACTGTCTTGTTGATAATTTGTCCCATGTCTCTTAAGTTCTAAACTTGGAATATAGATTTACATTTCTTTCTAGTAGTAAACTACAGCTGCATAATTGTGCTGTAATTTCTGAATCCATTTGCAGGCCATATGAAATTATAGCTGTTGCAACTTGCAAAGGAGTTGCAATATGGAATGTAGGGCTAGAGCCTGATGTTGATGGAAAGCTTTCCACTGAGAAAGTTGCTTTGCTTTCTGGCCATGATGGTGAGGTATGGTTGGTCAAACTGAGCTTAGATTCTACATCGGAGATGTCTTTGTTAGAGTTTCTGTTTTGCTCCTTTATAAATAGAGGCCTCTCATATGGCTCAACTTTCTACCTTTAGGTTCTCTATGCCTCTGCCTGCGATGAGTAGTTTAAACTGCAGGAGATGATATGATCTTGCAAGTTGTCAATTGTTGAAATTATAGTTAATTTCTATTAGGGTGCATTTTTAAAGTGCCACTTCAAACTAATATGCGGTGGTCAAACTTGGATTCCACCTGGAGTGACCCTGCCTGTTACCTATGTGCTATTTAGATGATGGCACACCAAACACATTAGTTGTACGGTTTCCTAGGGCAGCATATGTTACTTAAAATTTCACCAGGAACTTAAGCAATGAGAATTAGTTGGTTGAATATAACTTTTTTAGTGTAAAGTTATTGGTGTCATTATGTATCTGGCAAGGGTTATAAATTTCATCCGAAGGTGTAAGATGCATCCTGGCCACCTTACCTAACACACACCCCACCCAACCCCACCCCACCCCACCCCACCCCAGTAGCTCTTTTCTATCTTGCCTGTTGCAACACCTTCAAATTGTTGTGTTTGGGATCCATGTAGAGGGCATTACTTGTAATAGCATATATCTTTTACTGAGATAAGACCCTCGGATCGTTGCTTACATTTGTTGTGTTGGACTTTTCTTAACCTAAAATTATTAAACCACAGCTTAGAAAGCTCCAGACCATTTGCAAAAATACTCTTTCCTGCCGCAGCATGACATGATAGATCCATTTGCTTTCCCGTCTCATGGATACCATTTTTCCTTGAGCCGGGGAAGGCTGTAGGCCTATATTCACTCCAGAAAAAAGGAGCCCAAGGGCATATGGTATCAAATATAATACCATATTTGATGCATTTTTTGAACTGATTCCTGTCACATGACCCTTACAAGAAAGCCCAAGCGGCTTTCTTTCTTTTGTTTATGGATATTGAATGCTCCTCCTGCCTATGTTGGAGCGCTGACCAGCTCTGGATTCACTTGTTGAAGGTATGGCAGTTGGATTGGGACATGAGTGGCATGACACTGGCTTCAGCAGGTGCCGATGGTATGGTTCGGATATGGCAATCCAACTTAAATGGGGTTTGGCACGAACAGGCCACTCTAGATTGCGGTGCAGTGCAACAATAGGTGATCTATTGCCCATCCAATCATTTTTTCATATCCTTAGCTAGCTTTTGCCAAGCAATGTAACCATTATAATTTGTGCAGGGATGCTAATCACTGTTTACAAGTGCTTTATTGCTGTAGGAAGGTCAAGTGCCCTGATTCTTGTGTGGAAATATGTCACCTTTTTCCCTGAAGTATTCGTAGTTAATTTCACGAGGTGATATCTTGATTTTCATGTTTTTCGGGTATTCTTATGGTTCAATCGCTTTAAATTATGTGGAAAAGGAGGAGACGTGACGAAGAATTTTCGTTTCCCATCTCAGTAGTGGGCTATGGAAAAAAGTTCGTTTCTGTAATGGGAAAAACTCAAATAAATAGAATGAAATCCAATATCCTCCTTTTCTAGATTTCTTTAATCAGTATTCTGAATTTATGGGTAATAGGTTAGAGTTATGATATGAATCAACATATATTATTATATGGAATTATACATTAAATATATACATATGTTAAGATATCACATTTACTATTATTAAAGTGATCTAATTATATAAATTGATCATTTACATCTCATTAGGATATGAGATTCAATCCTTATAAATCTTATGAGAAAAATGTAATTCTGTGATGTGTGAAATTGACATTTTACTTTTTAGCTGTTATGGTCCCTGAAAGGGTGAGGGCAAAACAGGTATTTAGCTTTCTGCATCCAATCGTAGAAAAGTTATAAATAGAGCGGGGTATTACGTCTAACATGTCTACCATCACCTCTATAAGTTTTTTTTGCTCTCTCAACCTTTTGGAAGTACCATAGCCACTGTCTCTCGTTAGAGAAGCAAATCTACGGTCCTAGAGGATTTTCATGATCTTCGCTTTTCTTCCGTTGCGATGGACTTAGGTATTCTTCCATTATTGTCTTTCGTTTTCATTTTGGTTGATGGTATAGGAAATAGAATGTTCTTGAGATTTGTTAGAAAATCATTTGATTTTGATTTTATATGAATTAAATCCATCAAGTGGTATTAAAGTTTCTTTATATTAGCTATATCATTGCCTAAATGAATTGGATTTTGAGAAAATTAATTCAATTTTTTGGGAAATGTTCTTCGTTTAAGTTTTTAGATTGATTTGATCACATCTTAATGAATCGATGACCATTAATGTTTGCTTTTGGATTTTTATGTTCATTTGTATCTCACGTTTAATAATCAAATTGAGTTTTGCGATTGCAATCATGATTTGGGGTGTTTTTCCCAAATCCTGATTTTAGATCGTCGTCTTGGAATCGAGCTGTGATCGGTTCGGTATACTGGTACGGCACGGGCACCTATCGGGCACTTCCCAAACACCATTAGTATCGATGGAGTAATAGTATTCATCATGAGTATCAGTACATGTTGGATACTGGTCGAGCATAAGGAAGTGTCATCAATATCAAAGGAGTACTGATATTTATCATAAGTATCGGTACATGTGGGATATTGGTCGCGACCCAAGATTGGTCCAGTATCGATGGAGTATTGGTACTCATCATAAGTATCGGTACATGTAAGATACTGGACATGGTCTTAGGATCGATCCAGTACTCATGAAATACTGGTACTACTCATTTTGGTATCAGTATCAATTTTGAGTACCCGTACTAGAGTGATTTTTAGGATACATTTGTCATAAAATTTTGGTACGAACATTAGTAGGTGGTTTTAATGAATTAAGTTCTCTATCACATTTACTAATTCTTGCCAAAATATGTTACTTCTTGTATCGGTTTATTTGAAATATTAAAGCAACTGTGTACGTTGTATTCCAGTGCGGGGAGCTTAACCTAAAGGTGAGCTACATCATGACTGAATGTATATGTACACATTTAATGATAAATATTCTATTGAATTATTAGGTTTTCATGTGGATGGTTAAGTTAATCTGAAGATGGCTTGATTACTTACATGATTGTTTTCAATACTTATTTATCATTCTTAAGACTATTTTTTACAATATTAATGTTTAATGTCCAAAGACTAAATATTAATGATTGTATTATTAAGTTACTTCATTCTGGGCATGTATTTGGTTTATTTCCTTTGTTTTTCTAGTTAACTCCTTTGCATCTGTCATAATTGCCAACCTAATTTCTATTTCAAAACTAAATTGATCTAATTTTAAAATCTGGAAAGAAAATGTTCTTATTGTTTTGGGATGTATGGATCTAGACTATGCACTTCGAGTTAATCTTCCCTCCCCTCTTATGGATAAGAGTTCTAAGGAAATAAAGAACTCTAAGATGTGGGAGCGATTAAATTGCATGTGTCTAATGATCATGAAATGTGCTATTCTAGAAAAATTTAGGGATGCTATCTCAGAAGAATTAAATGCTAAAAAATTCCTTGATGAGAAAGTTATTTATGGACTAAAGTAAGTTTTAAAACAGTGGTATTACAAGTTTCATCAAATAATTCTCATTTGACTTTGAGACAAATCTGGTTGATGATTGTGTATACCACAAATTTTGTAGGGGAAAATATATTTTCCTGATTTTGTATGTAAATGACATCCTCCTTTCTTGTAATTACAATGGTTTTCTTCAGGGAATCAAGACATTTCTCTCTGGCAATTTTGAAATTAAAGATCTTTGTGAAGTCTCTTTTGTATTAGGGATTCAGATACGAGATCATTCTCGAGGTATCCTTGGATTATCACAAAGGAGATACATTAAAACCTTTCTAAGGTGATTTAGCATGGAGAATTATAAATCAGGAGATACTCCAATAATTAAGGGAGAAATTCTCTCTTAACCAATGCCTTAAGAATGAGTTTGAAGCTAAAGAGATGGAAAATGTTCCCTATACATCGGTAGTGGAAAGTTTGACGTATGTCCAAGTCTGCTCGCGGCCAGATTTAGTATACATTGTTGGCATGTTAGGTAGATATTTAAGTAAGTTTGGACCTGACCATTGGAAGGCAGCTGTTAAGATCTGTGCTGTTTGAGCCTGTTAAGACATTTGGACTTTAGGTCAGACATCTAGTAAGACGTTTGGACTGTGGGTCAGACGTCTGGACACATTCCCAGACGTTTGAAAATTGAAAAATTTGAATACGAGCTCGCATCTTCGCGTGTGCTATGCGTAGACAGTACCCTTGTTTTTCCTCCCCTTCTCTCTCTTCCGTCCCCAGCAGAACCTTAACCCCACCTTATAAAACCCCTCCACCTTCGTTCTCCTCACTTCTCATCCACCCGCCACCTTCCTCTCTTCTTCCCAGAGCGAGCGAGAGCGGTGGAGAGGAGCAGCGTGAGGAGAGGAGGCGAGCTTGCGAGCTTGCGTGGGAGCTCACCGGTGAGTGCACAGTTGAAGCGGCGCGTGCGTGAGGCGGAGTGCATCGGGGAGGTCTGCTTTAACACTGCTGCAGCCGGAGCTGCATGCGAGCGGGCATGGCGCGGCCACGCGCGACGCAAGAGGGCGAAAGCAGGTTCTGGTTCTGGGTTTTTCCCAGAATCAGACGTCTGGAGTGACCTCCAGACGACGGTGCGGACGTATGGAGGTGGTTCCAGACGTCTGAGGAGAAGGCTTCGCGAAGGTACTTTCTCTTTGCGGATACGACCATGTAGGTTGCTCCGCCGATCCCTTTTTACATGCCCGTTTTGAGAAGATCGGGTGTCTGCGTGCAGGATTCGCTTCGGGAAGGCGTGAGACACGTCCTCCCATGCATTTCAGATGTCTGGGCGACATACCAGACGACGGGAAGTGCTTCCAGACGTCCAGAGAGGTTGTTGGATGTCTGGAGCTGGGTCCAGATAGTCCAGAAGAGTTCCTGGACGTCTGAGGATTGGTGCAGGGCTTGAGGTATGACACTGGACACTTTTAAGACATCTGGAAGTTGTTCCAGACCTCTGATTTGAGTCAGAAATGCTATTTTTGACCCGTTTAGGGTCCGTTTGAGGTCTGTTTTCCGCAAATAAGATACCATTTCTCGTATGAATTCCTCTACTTATTAGAAGACTTTTTATACTGTTCAGAATATTCTCTTGTGATTGATCCTTGTGATAGAACTTCGTTCCGTTGCAGGTTCAAGGTTTGCTAAGGCACGTGAGCCTGCCGTTCAAGCCTCTACTACTCTTGGGTTTACTGGTAGAGTGGCTTCCCCTTAATTTAATTAAAACCTAAATGCATGTGTGGAATGAATGATTAGAACCTAGGATATGGCATGAATTATAAGACGAGAAACACTTGAAATGTCTGTAATGGATGATTGAATTGCAATCTTGAATGAGTAGATAGAATGATAATAATTGCCTGTAAATAAATAACAGCTGCCCGTGAAATGTAAAGTACTTGTGCTAGCAAACTGTTGCATGTAAATTCATGTTGTATTCATTAAATGACATAATACGAGTTGTATGTATATAAATTGAGAATGGTAACGTGAATGATGGAAATACGAGCTACCTGTGTATAACCTATGTATGAAAATGTGAACGATAGAAATATAAGGTGCATATGTATAACATGAGAATGGAAATAGAAATGATGAAACCTGGTATAGTATGGCCTTAGGAATAGGAGCATGAACCCTACGGGGAATTAGGAGTTGAGCTTCTGGAAATAAATGGAATGGATCTGGAAATGTGTTGGGAAGTGTGTTGGCTCTTGAGTACGTAGTACCAGGGGGAACGCATGTTACCTCTTAGTGTAGATGGGTGCTTGTCGCCTTCAGATTGAGACCTGGGGTGGGTTTGACCACTTTGCTCCGACTCTGTGATCCTCGTGTACACTGTACTGGGGAGAGCTATTAGTGTAGGGAGAGAGCTAGCCACCTTACGGGGCCCGGGTATCAGCTAGTCGACCTAAACCGACTTGTTAGGCCCACTGGGCAAACCAGGGTAGTCAGGTGAGGGTGCACAGACTGTAGAGGGGCGAGACTCCTGTTTGGTTACTGAGAGGAGCTAGACCCTTGTTACTGAGGGCTGGGTCTTATACTAGTTCCGTGCTGTGCTTTGGACTCACCCGCTAACGAAAGCGACTGACCGCGTACTAGTGCGAGGTAGCTATCCGTGCGCTTATCGTGCGTGCCGTTGTCACCGTTACGTCTTTCCGTGACCTTGGGGTGGTTGACTGGGTGTAGGATCTCTACGGGGGACTCTTCTGATAGGAGAGCACCACGTGTGCCTTCTACTCTTCGGAAAAGACTGCAATCAAGATCGTTCTCACGAGGAACATTCGAGATCAAGAAAAAGGTTTGATAAATAAATCAATGGGTAAAAAGGGAATAACTTGTGAAATAATGTAATTGGAAAACAACAGCTACTTGTCCACTTTTACAGCTTTAGTTAGTTGGTAGCCACTCTACTCAGCGTTCGCTGACGTTGTGTACTCATAATCCCTTTTCAGGTCTAGGTGTTGAGCAGTTAAAGTGCACGGCTGCAGAAGGTGCTAGGCCTATTAGAGTCCAGTAGTTGTAGTTTCCCTTGTTGTACTCTTTTGTAGTAGTGAGTAGTTTCTTGTATCCTTACGTTTGTACTCTTACATTCTGTACTTTATATTCTTGTACCTAGTTACTTTTCTATTGTTGTGGTGGTGTGCACTGTAGTAGTTTTACTCCTTTACTGCTGTACTTTTGTTACTGTTAGTTGCTCAGTGTAGTGAATGCGGTTTACTTTCTTGCTTTTTGTTATTTCCTCGTTGGGTGACTAGGTCTTGCGATCAGTTGAGTCGGTCCGGTCTTGTGTCCTGTAGGGATTCGGGAGTCGGGTTGTAACAACAGCCAAACGGGTTATGCGCTACCTACAAAGAACAAAGGATTTCATGCTCATATACAAGAGATTAGATCATTTAGAGGTCCTCGGATATTATGACTTTGATTTTGCGGGATGTCAAGATACCCAAAAATCTACTTTAGGATATATTTTTCTACTAGCTAGAGAGGTTATATCGTGAAATAGTGTAAAACAAACCTTGATAGCCACCTCCACTATGGAAGCAGAATTTATGGCGTGCTTCGAGGCCTCAAGTTATGGAGTATGGCTTAGGAATTTTGTCACAGTACTACGGATTATAGATGGTGTTGGAAAACCACTTCGACTTTACTGTGACAATAATTCGATGGTGATGTGCTCTAACAGTAACAAAAGTTCTTCGAGGTTGAAGCACATTGATATCAAGTATTTAGTGGTGAAGGAAAGAGTTCAAAGTGGACAGGTGTTCATTGAACATATTGGGACCAACTCCATGGTGTCAGATCCGCTCACTAAAGGGCTAACGCCAAAAGTTTGTCATGAGCGTATTGTCTGTATGAGTGTTGTATCTATTTTATGATATAACAATTTAATGAGAGTTTATTATATTTTGGTGTTTCATGTATGGATATGTTTTAAATTATACGCATAATTATAAAATTTGTCATTCTTTGAATTCGTTAGTCCTTACCATGTGATCTCTTGTATGATAAAGTTGTGGATTAGTTGAAAATAAGCATGTGTAAATCACATTAACATATAATTTTCATGCTATGTACTTATATTAGATCTATGTCGTTACTTGTGTTAATATATGTGATCATTGTTTGGTTTAGTCGACTTCATAATGGTGAAAATCAACTTTGGTTGTATGTTAACAGAGTATGGACAAGATTGGTGGAGATGTGGTTTATTGTGATATTATATTAATGAGCTTACTCAGGTATATATAAACGTATGATTATAATGATGATACATATGGTTCGAGTGAAAGATTGTTAGAATTATAATATGAATCAACATATATTATTATATGGAATTATACACTAAATATGTACATATGTTTAGACATCACATTTACGATTATTAAAGTGATAAGTATGTAAATTAACTATTCGTATCTCATTAGGATATGGGATTTAATACATAGAAATCTTATGAGAAAAATGTAATTTTGTGATGGGTGAAATTGACATTTTATTTTTTAGCGGTTATGGTCCTTGAAGGGATGAGGGTAAAATAAGCATTTAATTTTCTGCATCCCATCACAGAAAAATTATAAATAGAGTCTAAGGGGTATCACGTTTAACACATCTACCACTATCTCTAGAAATTCTTTTCGCTCTCTCAACTTTCTGGAAGTATCATAACCACTTCCTTTCGTTGTAGAATCAAGTTCACGGTCTTAGAGGATTTTTGTGATCTCTATTTTGCTTCTGCTGCAATGAACTTAGATATTTGTCCATTATTTTGTTTTGGTTTTATTTTAGTTGATGGTATAAAAAATATAATGTTCTTAAAATTTTATAAAAAGTTATTCTATTTTAATTTTATATAAATTAAATCAATCTCAATAGTATCGTAGCGAGCCGTTTCTCTTTAAGAAGCAAAGTGGCATTTCCGAGAGGCGTATGATCACGCTTTCAGAATATCCTTTGGGGGGGGGGGGGGGGGGGTTGTTTGTACATCTAATGACGAAAAAATAAGGAATGATTTCAGCCAATAAACGATTCAACTGTCATTATAAATGTGGAAGAATGTTAATTAGTTTTTAATGAAATTGCTTTTATCTTCCCTACAATGAACAGCGAATCATTATTCGGCATGCTCCACTTTCCAAAAAGTTGCACGAGTATATATAGAGCTGGGTGTGATACACCACTTTGCACGAGTTGCACAAATATGTAGAAAATTATCGGTTGGTTAAAAAAAATTCTGAAATTTATTCCCTTTCGCCTATCTTGATCTGCTGCTTTCTTTGCCTTAAGCCATCTATCTGCTGTTTTCAATCGGAAGATTATCCCCATAAATCAGTTGGACTAGTAGTCAATTTAGTATGCATATTACACGTCCTCTCACAAAACTGGGATTGCGAAGAAGGTTATACAAAAGATGCCGAGATTCATTGTTCAAAGAAACTAGCATCTAGGAAGCTTGCATCGAACTCAACATGTTCGAGCCCGAAATCCAAGTCCATGATTGGTGAGTTCGTTGTCGATGTCATTACTGCGGACACCATCTCCGACAACTCGGATTGCGTCCCGCTGCCGATGCTGCTGATGTTGTATGGGGAAAGGTAGGGGTGGTTCGACTCCGAGGTCCTGGGAGATGCGAGGAGGGTAGTGGCCATAAGTTGTTGGCTGTCCAAGGGGAATGAAAAGGGATCTAGCTGGAGTCCGGCATTTGGATTCTCCACTTGGGCGGTTACATCGATACGTTCTTCAGGTAAAAGGCGTTCGCTGGGCAGTTGCGCCGCGGGTGTCGGCTGCAGTTGCTGCTGACACGTGTGCTCACCGCGGTATGCGACATCGAAGATGGTCGGGTTGTCATTGGACCTTTGCACTTGCTTTGTTGCCAAGCAACCGTGCTTGCTCCGGTGGGTGCACCGGTAGTACCCTCTGCAATCATAATGTAAGGCGTTAAGACTACACAGATATGGCTGATTATTTGGAGCTAACGTTCTAATCAAAATGTGAGCGGTTAGCATGCTTAGTTTTCTTTCATTGCGTAACAATGGTCGACCTCATAGCCAGAATTTCACATTCGATTGTTGTGGCAATCAATTTTGCTTGCAAATAGATGGGATGAGAATCGATCATTGGTTCGACCTAAAGGTTCTAGGCCATGAGAACAGAAAGAAAAAGCGAGAGATGACCAGGCAACTAAGAGGGAGCAGAGGGTAACCACTAACCTTGGATGCGTGGCACCAAGAATGTCCTTCTGGCCATACTTCCTCCAGCTATACCCATCCTCAATGGCACCCTCCAGCACTGCTCCCGAGCACACCCTCACTTGTGTTGTCCACTTGTGCATAGTCTTCCTGTTGTTTCCCACCATTGATCACAAACTCCATCAGCGTCAATTCATATGAAAGGAAAAACCCCTCACAATTATATATGTTCGTTGACTGACTTGCCAATCATCTCATACATGTGCAGTAATTACCTCTTCTTGGACATGTCCCTGTCCGAGCCGCCACTCTGCAGGCTATCGGTGGCCGACAGGGGCGAGTCGACGGCCGGCAGACCCATGGGGCTCTGCTGGTTCGGCTTCACCAATGCCATGGCCCTCTCCCATGAAGCCACGATGCCCCTCGCCACTGTTTGCAACTCGGCGGGGATGTCTTGCTCCAGCTTCTTCGTGAGTTCCCACCCTCTTGCGAGCTCGTTCTCGAGCGCGGCCGTGTCCCTCCCAGTGCAGCTCTCCATCTAACGTAGATTCTCGATGCCAGAAGGATCGAAATTAGGGAGGGATGAAAGAGGCCTTAGAGGGAATTAAGAACTAGATATGGGTGAGTTTGGTGCGGATTTGCGAGCAATTAATCGCAAAGGGTTTTGTGCATATATATATATATATATATATATAGTGGGGGGTTGGGTGGGTTGTGTTTGGGAGGGAAACCAACGCTTAACATATGCGGAATATGTTGAGCGTGGACCGGTCTTTGATCTCTTGGAGGCGTGGTTTCGTGCGTGTTTGGAAATCCGGTATCTTGACATCTGATCGATGATTGGTTGGTTGGTTTATAGTATCTTGGCGCTTACCTAGTGGAGACTTTTTGTATCGTTATCATATGAACTATTTATATTTCGTCTGGACGCGGGATAGTCGAGAGATGTCTCTCCTTTGAACGTCTGTTAGAGGATTTGGAAAAAGCTATCTCATTGGATCATAATAATTTTTATTTTTAATATTAAATAAATATTTATTAATATATTTTAGTTCTACTTTTAATATTAAACAATTATCTAATAATATTTTTTATCCTCACTTTTAACATTAGATAAATATCCTACATCGATATATTAGTCATTTTTATCTCTCACCGCTTACCTCCCACTTATTCTACTTTTAAAACAAAAATTCCTCTCCACTTATCCATTTAGCACATGGGCCTTTAGTGTTAATATTATTTCCATCGTACGTGAGGATGGACAAGGTCAACACGTGGAAGGGGCTGACCGCAAGAAGTCCACGTTACCGCGTATTATATATCGCGACAGCGCATGACTGGAAAAAAAGGGCCTACGAGAAAGCAGTGGCGTTCGAACGAGATGTGGGGGGAATAGACACTTTTTGATGAGTTTGGAATTTGGATTTATTCACGTACACCACATAGAGCGTGATTATTTGGTTTTTTATTTGACAGTACAAAGTATCTATCTTTCCTGTTGTTTTTTCTTTCTTTCTTTTCTTTCCAAACTACGAATGAGTATCTATCATTCATTAAGAAGTGAGAGTTATAATTCTAGATGCACCTGACCAATTTTGGAATGCCACGAGGGATCTCACATCGGGACAGAGTTAAAGTTTGGACTAAGTTGCGTTGTGTATTTTGGTTGGGACGATTGATATGCTGATACGGTATTGATGGTAGGGTAATATTTTAATATTACGATCGTACGAGAGTTGGATGGATCGGATATAACGAGGTGAATATATGTTATATTTTATATTAAATTAAATATGTTTTAATATATTTGATGCTAATGTGATGTAATGAAATATTTAAAAATAAATATATTTTTAATAAATATTGATGTTGATATGATAAAATAAAATAAATTACATCTTACCTATTTGAGTAGTTACACCATGTGATATTCCTCCGATCCCACGGAATATTCATCGTGTAAACGTAGCCTTATAATAAGAGGAAAAGCATAGTTATACATAAGTTTGTTCTGCCAAATTGAAACAAAAAAGAAATGTACTTATAATTTACAAGGTGCACAAGTATGATCAATTGAGAAAAATTTACGTTCCATTATGGTGGTATTAACTTCCAGACCATTAAAATTAAATTTCAAAGACTTCATACTTAAAATTATATATATATATATATATATATATATATATATATATATATAAGGTGGTAGATAAATAACAATGACCAGTAAAATTTGTTGCTATGTTGGAATATAACAATGAATTTATTTGTCCGTATTTTATTTCTATTTAGAGTAACAAGGATCATATAAATTTGTCGTTCGTCCCCTCGTAACAACGATGTAAAAAAATCGTTGCTGCAGCTCTCAAGTGGCAAAGAATAATCGTTGTTATCCTTATTTATTTATTAACCTAAAATTAGAAGGTCCTATTCACAAATTTCCCTAAACCTACCGAGATGGCCGGTGGCCTTTGCTGGGCTCATCTGAACACTGCCCCCTTTCCCCGTTCTTCTCCCGCCGCCGCCGAAACCCATCCTCCTCCAACTTCGTCGTAGCTGCCAAACCGCACCGTACCCCACCAACCTTCATCCTTCGATTCCCACAACCACCCAACCTCTATTAAAACGCCCCTCACCTCATCCCCTTCCTCCTCCTCCTCCTCCTGCTAACCCTCAACGTTTTTTTGCGCCGCTCTCCCGATCGCCTCCCAATCGCGAGGTAGTTCTCACGCCATTCCTCGTCGACGTCAGTCCTTCTTCGGAGGTCCCGATCGAGATGTACGTACTGTGGAGCTTGGCCGATCTCGTGCACGTGTGCTCGAGCTCGATGGATCAGGAGATCCTAAATCGATTTCGGAATGTGATCACATTTGGGGAAAGTGGGCGTCACGGCGATCTCAAGTCGAGATGGAGGAGGGGCATCGGGTTTTTTGGACTTCGAAATGGACCAAATGGTATCTGAGGGGAAGGACGAACGAGGAGGGGTCACCGTCTGTCGTCCTCCATGGAAAGGATCAACGGTGTGCAGACAAAAGATGTTTGAGGAAATAGAAATGGGAACCCACATCTCATTCCACACAAATGCATCAACACCTCTCCTTTCACACTTGACATTTTTTTTTGTTTTTTTAGTTTTTTTTCGTTTTGTTGGGGGCGATAGAGGTGGGGGACGTGGATTTACGTGTGGAGAAGACGCGTTGATTTTTCATTTTTCCTTTTTCTTGAGAAGATGCCTCTGATGGTTGTTGTGGGGCGGTGGTCGTACGTGTCATGCACGCTAATTTCATCCTTGCCACGAGGATTCACGTCTATGACACGTCAGCAGCTGCTGGAGTTCATTGTCGTAGTTAGATCACTGTAGAGTCAAGAGTCTAGAAAACCTTCATCTTAGCGGAGAGATGTGACGTTTTTCGTTTTTATAGGTCCAACACAAAAGCCCATGACCTGCAGGGAGGATTTGGTTGGAATGTCCATTTTGATGGTCGCAGGAGTTTCGATTGATGGATTGGGTGAAGCCGAGGGTTTGGGCACCTGCACGGGAAGCACTTCCTTTGCATGCACGTATGTCTGGACGTGCATGTGCATGTGCATGTAATCTCTTCAAATAAGTAAAAAGTAAATAAATGGAGGTTGTAATTAATGTATTTTAATTTTTTAATTTTTATATATGAAAATTTAATTTTTAAGTGAAAAATTATTTTTTATAAGTAAATAATTACATTTCAAGTAAAAAATAATTTTTCATTGATGGAGATAAAAATATACAGATGTATTTTTATTTTCAATCGATATATTTTGAATTTTAATCGATATATATGATTTTAATTTTAAGTTGATTTACTTAATTTTCAATAGGTGAATTTTAATTTTCAATTAATATATTTTCATTTCAACCGGTTGATTTTAATTTTTAATCGATTAATTTTGATTCTCAATTAATATATTTTTTTATTTTTTTTTTAACAAAAATATGATTAAAGAATGCATGTTACAAAATAAATTAAAATATATATTTTCATTCTCGTATCCCTTTAAATATTGCCAACCATTTACAAGAAAACCATTGGATCTATTACACTCCAAGTTCCTTTTCTCCCTTACACTGCTCCTCCCCTACAAAGCGATGGACGTTGGTTCCCTATTGACGAGGGAAGGAAAATTTTCCTATCAATTAGTCTACTTCAACGGGTAGCAATAAAATTTAAAAAGCTTAACAAAGCCCAATTAACAATACACACAAAGTCTTTACTATACGGACAGATGAATAATACTCGACAACCTGTTTGTATGATTTTAAGTGAGATGTATGATAAAGACCACTTGAATGAGTCAGGTGATGCTTAGGCAAACATACCATCTGGTATCAGTCATTCCCATCTGAAATGACCTATTGCCTTTTTGGGTTGGTTAAGATATCTATATTAGCCATCAGACGTCTGTCCAGACATCTGGATAGAGGGTCGGATGTCTGAAAGTAAGACTGTATCTTATTTTTTTTTCCGCATGCACGCAACACGCACACACCCCTCTCTCCTCACCCTAAACCTTAACCCTTTCCTATTTAAACCCCCCCACACCTACGCCACACTCTCCACTACCACCCACCACCTCCAAATCTTTTCCTCCAGCCGGCCGCCACCTTCCTCCCATCCTCCAGCGCGGCGAATGGAGAGGAAGAAGAGAGCGAGACGGGACGTGGAGGAGGAGGAGAGGGGAGCGAGAGTGTGGGAGGAGCTCGAGGGGAGGAGCTCGCGAGGGAGCCATGGGAGCTCGGAGGAGCTCGTGCGAGAGGAGTCGAGGATGTGTGCGAGGAGGATGAGCTCGTGAAGGTGGGCTTCGCGACCTCCTGAAGTTACTAGCGTAGCAGCTGCAGGCAGCGCAAAGGGGTCCGTGCGGAAAAGAAGGCTCGCGGGAGTTCTGCGTACTGGATATTTCTAGTATTAGACGTCTGGAGTAATAGGGGGATGTCCGGAGCTGAAGCCGGATGTCTAAAAGCACGCGTAGTGCCAAGGTACGTGCTTTTGCACGGTTTTCAGCCATGCAGGCCGTATCACAAAGGATGTGTGTAGCCATTTTTAGCTCTGCGCGTGTGTACGCAAGGGCAGAGCATTGGAAAGGCGCGAGGTGCGCCCTTCGAGGTGTTTTTGGACGTCTGGACTCGTCGCCAGACGTTTGACCGTACTTCCAGGTGATCGGAAGGGGGGTCCGACGTCTAGAACTCTCCTCAGACGATCCCGGAAGGTTTCGGATGTTCGAGGAAGCAGTAGGAAACCCAGGGTGAGTACTAACATCTTTTAAGATGTGTGGGACTAGTCCCAGACATCTAATTTTGGATAGTGTGCGTGTTTTTGGCCCGTTTAAGGTCCAAACGAAATCAAATTTCCGCAAACGAACTACCGTTGTCTTTCGCTTGAGTTTCTCTACAAGTTAATGTCACTTGTATACGATTTTGGACTCGTTTGATGTGATTGGTCAATTGTATAGGTCTCCACCCAGTCGAGCACGTTGGACCCGCGGAGGCGAAGGAATCTACAATCCGAGCCCCCATTCCTCCCATGTTTTCCGGTAGAGTGGTTTACAATAATATTATGATTAAAACAAATAAACAGCATGTTTATAATAACTTGAATGAACCCTAGGGCAGGAACAAATGAGTATGATTTGAGTTACACTGTATACATGAGATGCATGTAAAACCCTAGGATGAGCATGAACCCTAGGGCAGGAACAAATGAGTATGGTTGAGCTACACTGTATACTTGAGATGCATGTAAAACCCTAGGATGAGCATGAACCCTAGGGCAGGAATAAATGAGTATGGTTGAGCTGTACTGTTTACTTGAGATGCATGTAAAACTCTAAATACTAGCAAATGTATGGTTATTTTAATGTGATGCTTCTCAGTTAGTAAATCACAAGTTGCCTGTTTTAAGGATTAAACAAGTAATGTAATAGAGAGATTGGAAATGTTGGAACATGAAACGAAAGGAATACCAGCATGAACCCTACAGGGAATTAGGAGAAGAACTCCTGTAGACAGGAAGTGAGCTGGTCCTTGTGTATGCGACACCAAGGAGAGCAACTGTCCCATTAGTGTAGAGGGATACTAGCCGCCCTTTGGGTTGAGCACTGGGGTCAGGCCAAGCCACTTTACACCGACTCTGTTTGGCCCTCGTGTACGTGGTACTGAGGTGAGCCACTTAGTGTAGGGAGGGAGCTAGCTGCCCCATGGGGCCCGTGGTTAGGTCTAGCCGCGCCCTACACCGACTCTTGTTAAGCCCACTGGGCAAACCGGGATAGTCCGACGAGGATACGCAGACTGTGGAGGGATGAGACCTCTGTTCTGAGAGGGCAAGGCCCTAGACTATTCCGTATTGTACCTTTAGGTGTATTCGCTAGCGGAAACAACTGACCGCGTGCCAGTGCAGGATAGCTACTCACGCGCTTATCATGCGTGCCGTAGTCACCGCTACGTCGCGACCGTGGCCTCGGGGTGGTTCATTGGGTGTAGGATTACCACGGGAAACTCTCCCGGCCAGGAGAGCACCACATGTACATCCTACATTATTGAAAAGACTGTAATCAAGATTGTTTCCGTGAGGAGCAGGCCAGATCTAGAAATGATTGGATGAATATGGGAGAAATAAATTCGAACTACTTCGTTAAGCTAAATGAAAATAGATAGTTACTTAATTGAAATAATTAATTGCTTACCTTAATTACATGTAGATGGCTAAATTACCACTCTACTCAGCGTTCGCTTACTCCGAAAATTTTATAACCTTATCCAGGCCAGGGAGTTGAGCAGCCAGTACCACCGGCTATAGAGGGAGCTAGGCCCAGTTGAGCCCAACCTAAGCTGCATTTTCTTACTGTTTTCCTAGCTTCTGTTGTAGTAGTGAGTATTTTTGTTCTATGTAATACTGTTTCAGTTACTTCTCCGCTATACTCTTATCTGTCGTAGTTGTGATGGCCTATAATATTGATAGATTATTCGCTCTATTTTCTTTTACTGTCTCTTGATTACTTTCTGCTTAGTTACATTGCATGTGTGGTTGTGAATTATTTCCTCCTTTTGCTTATTTCTCGTTGGACGACTAGATCTTGAGATTAGTCGAGGCGGGCCAGTCTCGGGTCCTATAGGGATTTGGGATCGGGTTGTAACAAGATGATATCAGAGCAAGGTCGTCTCAAGAAATGAACCAAATGATCTAAAAAATAACCACCCACATGCAATGATGGGAACACCATCATGAGCTCTAACTAGCTCATCTTGACCCAAAGAAGAGAACAAAAGCTCCTACATAACCAATTGGAGGGCCTAACTCAATGAATAACCATTTTGAGAGAAAAGAAAGAAATAAGGGGTAAAACTGTAATTTTACCATTGCAGTACAACAACGGGTTTTCTCATGGGCTAAACACAGGTCAAATGGTCTTAACAAGATAAAAAGTGGATTGGTTCAAACAGAAAAGGGTTCATATGAATTCTGGGAATTAAATGACTTCTTACAACCCTAAAACAAATCCGCTTGATTGAACAAGGTTCTGGTCAGGATAAAATTCACCTAAACCCTCTAAAAATCATAGAAAAATATTCTCTAGGGTTTAGAACCTTCAATTTGACCCTTGGAACCTATTTTAACCAAGAATAGGGTCTCAGTCAAATATTTTCCCTAAATTAGATTTTTACGTAAATTGCCTAGTTAAACGTGGTCAAATCCAAAATTCAACTTCACCATCGGATTCCTTAGGTCCAAACTAGGTTTGCACCAAAATTTGGACCTAAGGGGAATTCATCTTGACCCACTTTGCAAATAGATCCAGCTCAATTGCATTTCTACCCCCATCTTTTGAAAACCTCTATAGAAACCCCTTAGCTTCTTCTTCGTTCTTTGCAATTAGGTCCCTCCGCCATTATAGCGGAGGAAATCCTACTCCGACGAGATTTGAAAGGCAAGAACTCCCTGATCTCTCACAGAATCCCCTTCAAAATTGAAAGGGAGATTCTCTGAGAAATCTCTTCCAGTATGAACCCAATTTGAGGTTCTGTTTGGTACACAATCTCTCATGCGAACGCATGAGAGATTCGGGTCTCCTTCAAGTTGCCATCTCCAACGAGCTTGCTGTGCTTGGAAGCTTGGCTTCCAAGCATAAATCCATCCTCTAGGGCCTATATAAGCATACCCAAGTCACCCCACATCTCTTACACCTGAAATTGGCCGGAAAATCCCTCAAATTCTTCTCTTCCTCCTCCGGCCAGTGGCTCAGCAAGATCCGGCGACTTCCCTCTCTCTCCCTCGTCGCCTAGCCACAATACCAGTGGCAGGTTTCCCTTCCTCCTGCTCATCCGTGTCGCGTCGCACCCGCCGACGCCTCTGCAGCCCCTTCATCCTCACCGTCCTCCCCCACTGAGCGTCTTCATCTCTAGCGACGTCAATATGAGCCGGCCGCCATCCCTGCCTCCCCCTTCGTCTCTTTACACCCAGTTAAGCTCCCTCCCCTCTCTACTGTTCTTTTTTCCCCTCTCTTCATCTCTCAAAAACACACCTCGATGCACTCAATCACCATCACCTTCTTCATCTCCGGCCAAACCTCCGACGAGGCATCCCCGTCGCTTCGCACCTCCATCTACCTTGGCAACCACCCCTAAGCTCCGCAACACTTCACTGAACATAAACCCTCACTCCATACACGCCATCACTCACCCACAAGGGCTCCCGAACACACCCACTCTCACGCACACAGGGTGCCCTAGGCACGCGCACTCAAGCAACACCATGCCACGTTGACCCCGCAACACACTCGCTGTGCCTCGGCGAAGCCTCCTGAGCATTCTGACATGGCTGCGAGGCCGTTTGCATGATTACAGGTTCGAAGGGTCGCCACCATTGACGACCGCAAGAAGTTTGCTTGAGAACTTCTTCAAGCCCGCCCGCTCCAAGCCAACAGTCCCAGGTTGTGCGGATGTCCCTCGCGCACAGCTCCAGGCAGCCAATTGGCACTAAAGGTCGAAGCATCAGCAGCAATCAAGCGAAGTTCCCTGCTGCGGATGCACGCGAAGGGAGGTGGGAAGATAGTCCCACCTCAGAAACTCTTGACCGCCTGCAACTAAATAAATTGCAAAAGTGCATAGGCATTAGCGCCTCATAACCACGGGGTGAGGTCCCACTCACCTTCACTCGCATCGTCCGTGACCTGACCTCCGCGAACCTGGTGTGACCCGTATACCCGACCTAGCACTCCTCGCCCAACACCGCACACTGGTGGGCTTGGTCCTAGGTGCGTACTTGACCCGATTACCCGAGACGGTGGTTCTGGGAGAGCGAACCTAAGAGCGAAAAGAGGAGAAGAGAGCGTGTGCGAGTAGGGGTAGGTTTTGCTCTTGTAGGGAAAGGAGAAGAAGAAGGAGCCTCCAAAGAAAGAAAGAGAAGGAAATAGAAGAAGCTGACGGCAAAGAAAGGCTAAGGCACAGGCACGAGAACAGAAGAAAAGAAAGAAAGAAGAAGAAGGAAGAAAGTAGATGCAAAAGAAGAACAGAGAAAAGATCAGAACAGAAAAGAGAAGAAATAAAAGCACTATAGCACCCATAGTTGTGAATCAGACGTCCAATTTTTGTGCTTATTTACATTGATTTCTTTAATCTTGTGTGTCTACATTATTGCACTATAACTCTGGTTTTTATTGCATATTATATTCAATTTCTCAAATTGTGCTCTTGATTTCTAAACCCTAATTTGCTCCCTGTGTTCGACCTCGGACTTAAATTTCGAGTAATAAAATCTATTTGTTTTCAAAGCAATTTCAACTATATTACAACGCTTTACTTTAAAACTCGATTTCGCCTTGGCAAACATGCAGGTAACTAGGATAGCCATCACAACGTATCTCTTTGATCTTCGCTTCGAGTCTTTTCTCTTAAATCTATTATCATTGACAGTTATTGCTCTTTCTCCTGTGTCTCCTTGTAAGAGATGCCCCGTCGGGGGGTTCCCGAGGTAGGCCGCGGACGTGGCTATGGGCAGGGTTGAAGGGGCGGACATGTCGGACCTGAGGCACCAGCCGACCCACCTCTCTTTTCGGGAATCCAGGCCCAGGATCTTGCCCAGATGATCCAAAATATCGTTCGGGAGGAGCTCTAGTAACCTCCTCGACCACCCCTTCCTGAGGATGTGGAGGGAGAGTCTTCCGTGGGATAGGGGAACCGCCACAGTGCCGTACGAGTTGGTGAGGGAGGGGATGATCCTCCATCACCCCCACCACACTCAGACACTTTTGAGCACGAGACCTCCTTGCTTGGAGGCGTATCTGCTCCCCCGTTGCAGCTCCACCACGAGCTTTTCGGCAAGTTCCGGAAGCTGAAGCCCCCTCCTTCAAGAGGGATGAGAGCTCGTCTGAGGCAGAGGATTGGTTGGAGCAGATAGAGGTGTTCGACACCCTCCACCCTCATGCAGAGTGCTGCGTGACCTTTGTCACATACCAGCTGGAGAACATAGCCCACAGGTGGTGGAGGGCAGTCAGAGGCCAGGAGTGGAGAGAGTTGACATGGGACCAGTTCGTGGCTATCTTCTGCAAGCAGTACTTTTCACAGACCTGGCAGAACCAGAGGAGGCGGGAGTTCCGCACTCTCCATCAAGGGGCGAGGACAGTTATCGTATACCGCACGCGTTTCCTGGAGCTTTCATGCTTCACCCCAACAGCTGCATCTACTGAGGAGGAGCGCTTGCGGAGGTTTACTGAAGGGCTCCGACCTACGATCCGGGGGTATGTGAAACCCCTGAAGTTGCCCACTTTCTCTCGTGTGGTTGAGGCGGCCATGACTTATGAGGAGACCAACTCGATCACGCGAGACACTAACGGTGGACGGAAGATGCCCTACCAGCCAGAGTACTCACAGGGCCATTGGGAGAGGAGATACACAGCGGCCATAGGAGAGCAGTCTCGTTCTGTGGGGCCACCAGTGGCCTTTGGGGGCCCTAGATAGGGACCAGCTGCCAGCATCGAACCCCCGCCCAGCCACTAGCAGAGACCGACTGAGGGAGGAGGCCGTGTTCCTCTCGGCTACCAGTGTGGCCAGCCGGGCCACATCAAGAGGGACTGCCCATCTAGGGCCGAAGCACAGCAGATGTTCCTCGCACCGAGTGTTGGAGGTCGAGTTGGCGGCCGTGATTACCAGGCACGTGGAGGAGGACAACAGTCACGAGGAGGGTACTGGCCAGCTGCTGCTCGCCCTACCCAGAGCGTGGCCGCTTCGTCTACACCTAGGGCTGAGGGGCGTATCAATGCCCTAACACACAGAGACTCCAGGGCTTCAGGTTCTGTGGTGGTAGGTATGGTTACTATTTCTGGCAGATTAATTTACGTTCTTTTTGATGCTGGTGCCACACATTCTTTTGTCTCCTCGAGTTTTGCCGTCAGTTTGAGATCAGGCAACGTATTGTGAAAGGTTTCGTTCCTGATTAGAGGGCCAAGTGGATAGTTGTTCGTAGCAGAGGAGGTCTTTACAGGCTGCGAGATCTCTATAGCGGGACACAGTCTTCCCGCCGACCTGATTGTAATCCTGATGGAGGGCTTTGGCGTAATCTAAAGTATGGATTGGTTGTCTGCCTATCACGCCTTGGTGGACTGTTTTGAGAGGAAGATCGTATTCTCCATACCAGAGTTGCCTCCCTTTGAGTTTCACAGCCAGCTGGTGGACGGAGGTGTTAGGTGCATCTCCACGCTTCGGGCAGTGAAGCTTTTGGGCCGGGGGTGTGAGGGCTTCTTGGCTTATGTTGTAGCAGAGCCTAGTCCCGTGGCTAACTTTCAGAGTATTCCAGTGGTCTGCGAGTACCCCAACGTTTTCCCAGAGGAGTTGTCAGGATTACCGCCTGAGCGTGAGATTGAGTTTAAGATCTCACTAGTACCAGGGACCAGCTCCATTTCTACTGCACCGTATAGACGGCGCGACTTGAGATATGAGAGCTCAACTTACAATTACAGGACCTGATGGAGAAGGGCTTTGTGAGGCCTAGTGCGTCCCCATGGGGAGCCCCTGTGTTGTTTGTGAAGAAGACGATACCCGGCGACTTTGTGTTGACTACCGATAGTTGAATCGGGTCACCGTCAAGAATAGGTACCCGCTGCCTCGTATCGACGACCTCTTTGACCAGCTGAGAGACGCCATAGTGTTCTCTAGGATAGCTCTGAGGTCAGGTTAACTCCAGTTGAGGATCAAGGAGACAAATGTCTCCAAGACAGCTTTCTATACTTGGTACGGGCACTACGAGTTCTTGGTCATGACATTTAGGCTGATCAACGCCTCCACTGCTTTCATGGACATGATGAACCATGTTTTCAAACCGTACTTAGACCAGTTTGTGGTGGTGTTCATCAACGATGTCCTAGTATGCTCACGGGATCAGGCGCAGCATGGACAGCATTTACGTATGGTCTTGGATACCTTGAGATAATGCAGGCCGTATGCCAAGTACAGCAAGTGCGAGTTTTGGCTGAGACAGGTGACTTTCTTGGGCCACATGATTTCAGGAGACGGATTGGCTGTGGATCCAGCCAAGGTTGAGGCCGTGCTCAGGTGGGAGAGACCACGCACAATGACAGAGGTACGTAGTTTTCTGGGACTGGCAAGCTACTATCGGTGGTTTATCAGAGGGTTCGCTTAGATCGCACGTCCTATGACTCACCTAACCCGGAAGGACGTGCCCTTTTCCTGGACCGACGAGTGCGAGGCATGCTTTCAGGAATTGAAGGAGAAACTGACTAAAGCTCCTGTACTTACCATTCCAGATAGTAGTGGCGGGTTTGTGGTTTACACCAATGCATCATTGCAGGGGTTGGGTGGTGTGCTCATGCAGAGGGGTCACGTTGTCGCTTACGCTTCGCGGCAACTGAAGCCCCATGAGTATAATTACCCCACCCATGATTTAGAGCTGGCAGGAGTTGTCTTCGTGCTGAAGACATGGAGGCACTACCTGTATGGTGAGACATTCGAGATCTTCACTGATCACAAGAGCCTCTAGTACCTTTTTGACCAAAAGGAGCTCAACCTGAGATAGAAGCGTTGGTTAGTGCTCCTGAAGGACTACGACTGCAGCATCTCCTACCACCCAGGGAAGGCCAATGTGGTGGCTGGCGCCTTTAGCCGGAAGGCGCCCGCACACTTGGCCAGCTTGCAGGCACAAAGTTGGAGACTCATGGAGGAGGTGGGCAGTTGGCAACCCTGGGGGTCACAGGGGTACTACGGGGCAGTGACAGTGATGCGACAAGCACAACCAGAGCTAATAGACCGCATCATTGCGGGATAGATGGTCGATCCATACATACAAGCACTGCGAGACAGGGTGTTGATAGGGGCCCTAGGAGAATTTTTCTTCTCAGACGAGATACTGCGGATGAGGGGATGCCTATGCATTCCTAGAGACGAGGAGTTGTTGAAAGAACTTCTGACTGAGGCGCGCTGGTCCCGATTCACCATATATCCTGGAAATACAAAGATGTACCATGATTTGCAACGCAACTTCTGGTGGAGAGGGATGAAGCGGGATGTTGGTGAGTTTGTCTAGTAGTGCTTGGTATCCCAGCAGGTGAAGGCCAAGCACCAGAGGCCTACAGGGCCGTTACAGCCACTTCCTGTGCTAGAGTGGAAGTGGGAGAGCATCACCATATACTTAGTGGTGGGTCTACCAGTTACCCAGCGGGGACACGACGTAGTTTGGGTGATAGTAGACCAGTTGACGAAGACGGCACGGTTCCTGCCGACCCGAGTCTATTTTGGGCCAACACAGCTAGTAGAGAGATACGTCAGAGATGTGGTGCGTCTGCACAGAGTCCCTCGCGAGATCGTATCAGACAGGGATACTCGTTTCACTTCCCAGTTCTGGGCAGTTTCAGCAGGCATTAGGGACCCGTCAGAGGTTCAGTACCGCCTACCACCCTCAGACCGACGGGCAGTCAGAGCGCACCATACAGACACTCGAGAACCTCCTATGAGCTTGTTTACAAGACTGGAGCGGCTCTTGGGAGGAGCATTTTCCCCTGGCAAACTTTGCATACAATAACAACTATCATTTGAGCATCAGCGAGGCTTTATACCGGAGGAGGTGTACTGCACCCTTGAGTTGGTTCGAGGTGGGGACCAAGTGGGAGGTTGGCTCCAAGCTGATCCAGCAGAGTCAGGAGGTGATAAAACAGATTCACAAGCGACTCCGCACTGTCAGGAGCAGGCAGAAGAGCTACGCCGATAGGAAGCGTGGAGAGGTGTTGTTCGAGGTTGGGGATCATGTTTTTTTCCGTGTTTCGACCATGAAGGTCTTGCAGCGTTTTCGGGTGAAAGGGAAGCCTGCGTCGAGGTTTGTGGGACCCATTGCTTACCAGCTTGCCCTTCCTCTCCAGCTTTCTAGGGTGCGTGACGTGTTCCACATGTCCAACCTCAGGAAATACGTCGCCTATCCAAGCCATGTTCTGAGCCACAAGAGCGTCGAGGTGGGAGACGACCTGACCTATCCTGAGAGGCCAGTGCAGATATCAGATAGAGCTATCTGGAGTCTGAGACGAAAGCAGGTATCACTGGTGAAAGTCCTATGGAGTAGCCAGCAATACGAGGAGACCACTTGGGAGCCTGAGGTGGCAATACGAGAACAGTATCCAGAGCTTTTTAAAGGTACGTCCCTTCAGATTTACTTTGATCCTCTTTAAGTTTGTTATGCGCTTTTACGCTACTTTTTCCGCACCCTACTTGGCTCAAGTTTTGAGGATGAAACTTCCTTTAAGTTTGTTATGTTGAAATGGCCCGCTGCCTTTTTGGGTTGGTTAAGACATCTGGATTAGCCATCAGACGTCTGTCCAGACATTTGGATAGAGGGTCGGACATCTGAAAGCAGAAGGACCATACCTTGTTTTCTTTTTTTGCGCGCACTTAACACACACACACACACCTCTCTCCTCACACCAAACCCTAACCCTTTCCTATTTAAACCCCCCCACACCTACGCCACTCTCTCCATCACCACCAGCCACCACCTCCATATTTTTTCCTCCAACCGGCTGCCACCTTCCTCCCAGCCTCCAGCACGATGAGTGGAGAGGAAGAAGAGAGAGAGACGGGACACGGAGGAGGAGGAGAGGGGAGCAAGAGTGTGGGAGGAGCTCGAGGGGAGGAGCTCGCAAGGGAGTCATGGGAGCTTGGAGGAGCTCGCAAGGGAGGAGTTGAGGATGCATGCGAGGAGGAGAAGCTCGTAAAGGCGGGCTTCCCAACCTCCTGAAGTTGCTGGCATAGCAGCTGCGAGCGGCCCAGAGGGGTTCGAGCGAAGAAGAAGGCTTGTGGGAGTTCTACGTACTAGATATTTTCCAGTATCAAACGTCTGGAGCACATCCTAGACGTCTAGAGTAGCAGGGGGACGTCCAGAGCTGAAACCAGACGTCTAAAAGAACACGTAGTGCCAAGATACATGCTTCTGCACGGTTTTCGGCCGTGTAGGCCGTACCGCAGGGGATGTGTTTAGCTGTTTTTATCTCTGCGCGTGTGTATGAAGGGGCAAAGCGTTGGAAAGGTGCGGGGTGCACCCTTCGAGGTGTTTTTGGACATCTGGACTCATCGCCAAACGTCTGACCATACTTCCAAGTGGCTTGAAGAGGAGTCTGACGTCTAGAACTCTCCTCAGACAATCGCTGAAGGATCCGGACGTCCGAGGAAGCTACAGGAAATCCAAGGTGAGTACTAACGTCTTTTAAGGAATCTGGGACTAGTCTCAGATGTCTGATTTTGGACAGTGTGCGTGTTTTTGGCCCATTTAGGCCTAAACATAATCGGATTTCCGCAAACGAGCTACCATTGTCTTTCACTTGAGTTTCTCTATGAGTTAATGTCACTTATATACGGTTTTGGGCTCGTTTGATGTGGTTGGTCAATTGTATAGGTCTCCAGCCAATCGAATACGTGGGACTCACGAATGCGACGAGATCTACGATCCGAGCCCCCATTCCTCCCATGTTTTTCAGTAGAGTGGTTTACATTAATATTATGATTAAAAAAAATAAACTGCATGTTTAGAATAACTTAAATGAACCCTAGGATGAGAATGAACCCTAAGGCAAGAACAAATGAGTATGATTTGAGCTACACTGTATACTTGAAATGCATGTAAAACCCTAGGATGAGCATGAATCCTAGGGCAGGAACAAATGAGTATGGTTGAGCTACACTGTATACTTGAGATGCATGTAAAATCCTAGGATGAGCATGAACCCTAGGGTAAGAGCAAATGAGTATGGTTGAGCTACACTGTTTACTTGAGATGCATGTAAAACTCTAAATAATAACAAATGTATTGGTTATTTTAATGTGATACTTCTTAGTTGGTAAATCACGAGCTGCTTGTTTTAAGGATGAAACCTGTAATGTAATAGAGAGATCAGAAATGTTGGAATATGAAATGAAAAGGATACCAGCATGAACCCTACGGGGAATTAGGAGAACTCCTGTAGACGGGAAGTGAGCTGGCCCTTGTGTACGCGGTACCAAGGAGAGCAACTATCCCTTTAGTGTAGAGGGGTACTAGTCGCCCGTTGGGTTGAGCCCAGGTGTCAGGACTAGTCACTCTACACGAACTCTGTTTGGCCCTCATGTACATGGTACCGAGGTGAGCCACTTAGTGTAAGGAGGGAGCTAGCCACCCCATGGAGCCCGGAGTTAGGTCTAGCCACCCTACATCAACTCTTGTTAGGCCCATTGGGCAAATCGGGATAGTCGGACGAGGGTACGTGGACTTTGGAGGGGCGAGACCCATGTTCTGTTTTGAGGGGCGAGATCCTTGTTCCGTACTATACCTTTAGGCGTACTCGCTAGTGGAAATGACTGACCATGTGCCAGTGCGGGATAGCTATCCGTGTGCTTATCACGCGTGCCGTAGTCACCGCTACGTCGCGACCGTAACCTCGGGGTGGTTGACTGAGTGTAGGATTACCACGGGGGACTCTCCCGGCCAGGAGAGCACCACATGTACATCCTACATCATGGAAAAGACTACAATTAAGATCGTTCCCGTGAGAAACAGGCCAGATCAAGAAATGATTAGATGAATAGGGGAGAAACAAATTAGAAGTACTTCATTGAGCTGAATGAAAATGGATAGTTATTTAATTGAAATAATTAATTGCTTGCCTTAATTACATGTAAATGGTTGAATTAACACTCTACTTAACGTTCGCTGACTTCGAAAATTTTATAACATTGTCCAGGTCAGGGAGTTGAGCAGCCAGCACCACTAGCTGCAGAGGGAGCTGGGCCCAGCCGAGCCCAGCCTTAGCTGTGTTTTCTTATTATTTCCCTAGTTTCTGTTGTAGTAGTGAGTATTTTTGTTGTATATAATATTATTTTAGTTACTTTTTCGCTGTACTCTTCTCTGTCATAGTTGTGATGACTGTAATATTGATAGACTATTCGCTCTATTTTCTTTTACTGTCTCTTGATTACTTTCTACTTAGTTACATTGCATGTGTAGTTATGAATTATTTCCTACTTTTGGTTATTTCTCGTTAGACGACTAGGTCTTATGATTAGTCGAGACAGGCCGATCTCGGATCCTGTAGGGATCTAGGATGGGTCGTAACACCACTTGACATTTAACGCAGGGCAACCCTGCTCGACATGAGCTCAAAGCGCCCACTAGTTCAAGCCAAGGACTCTCTAACCCCTGCCTAGTCATTAGGCGGAAGGTTAATTTATACCACTTAGCTGCCAGTAGGATGACAATTGTTATTTTATGCACGATCTCTTATGGATGCCATAACTCTCACTATTCTGTGATTGCTTAAGACGTGGGATCGTGGTTGTTACTCTTAACAAATCATGTTAGCTATAACGATCCCCACTTGTCAAGGGATGGGTAGGAGATCACGTGTGCTACTAAATGCAGAGGAGATAAATGGATGATACTTGCAAAATGTGCGAGTACACATGTATAGAGTGAAATATATTTCATTCTCTTGTACTAAACCCCAAAAAAAAGTTAGTGGATTTGAGAGAAACTTTACTCTCCCTAAATGTACATCCTTCAAGATAGAACTGGGTAATCAAATCTTTACTTTCTTGTGTGTTTAATTACTTGGTTTAAGCCATGGATTAGACCTACTCCCCCTGTTGCAAATCCGAATAGGGCTGTTTTTAGTAGGCCCTTATCACCTACAAATCATGTTAATAACTCAATGCATATATACTTGCGAAAAGCATGTTAATTGTAATATAATTAAAGTTACAAAATAATATTTTCTATCATATATCTTTATTGATTTTTATTGAATGCTAATTTAATTTACAAATCAAATCAAAGATCTTATAATTTCATTTTGTTTCAATTTTTTATGTCATACGGATCTCATCAACGATTTAACTGATATAAATCATAGGTTGAATCGTTAAAAATATGGCGGAACCGATTTTAGAACATTGGGTTTTTTTGGGTATTGCTTGTGTTGGTGTTTTTGGGCTGTGATTGTATCGGTGCTACGTTTGGTAACTAGAGTGAGTGGCTGTAAATGTGGCCAAGACACCCAAACAAATGGTGAAGTAGCTGGGTCTAGTGAGAGGCGTGATGTAGGTTTTATTGCTTGTCTGGGGAAGTGGTTGGACTTTGATGATTAAAGTTTTGTACATGGGTTGCTTGGTTGTGTAGGATTTATCAGGGAAAGCTCATTGGAAGAAGTTGTGAAAGTTGCTTCATTCAATATCATCCAGGTAATATAGAATTTTAATTTAGCATCAAGGGAAACTAGATTTTAGCATGTGCCTTACTTACAATGAGAATGTAAAAGTTAAAATGATATCAAAATTTTACTGTTCAAAAGATTAATGTAATTAAGCACTTTATCGTATATTTTATTGTAGAAGTGTAAAAGATGAAATCGTATCAAAATTCTACTACTTAAAAGATTATTGTGATGAAAAAAAAATTTAAATCAAAATTCCTTTTATCTATTATCATATGAAAGTTTAATATAAATATTATACTCCTTATACATGTGACTCTAAAAAAATAATGGTATTCATATATATCATAGATAGATAAATAAATAAATTGAATGACTTCAATATCTTTCATAAATTTGGTGGCTTAGTTATACTTACAGTGAAGATAAAAAATTCAACTAAAGAATGAGAGAGACAACCAGAAATCACGATCGGAAAGCCGACCCAATTTAACGTCCATATTCACATTAAAAAAATAAATGAATGGTACGTCTTTTACGTCTACCATCTCTTTTACTATAATTGAATAAAAGAAAAAGGAGAAAAAATGATCTCCCCCTTCCCTTCCCTTCCCTCCCCTTTTATAATGTTTAAAAAAAATAAAAATAAAAATTGACCAATACTACTCGATAATCAACTCTATTGAACTTTCTTAAATTTTTTTAACAACTTCACTTAGCAAAGAAAACAAAAATTGAAAGAGAGATAAAAACAAAAAAATTATCATATAAATTTACTCTTAAATCCATCATCTCTATTCTATTTAAAAAAATAATCATAAAATAGATAAACGAAAAAGAGCAATTTCTAAAATTTCTCCCAAACAAAAAAGGGGTCGTTAATTTTTGGAGAAAGAGAGAGAGACTAGACGCTCTGTCGGACAAAAAAATAAAACAAAGAGATATGAGAGAGATGTGAGCGTAAAATGTGTGTGAGAGAGAGAGATGAGCAATGCATACAAAAAATTTTTAAAAAAAGAAATAGTATCTTGAATGTCCGTGAGGCGTGAACAGTGGTAAGAACAATGTCATCGTCTAAATTTGTGTTGAATATGCTCATTTTTTTAAGAATAAAAATCAACTAATTTTGCGTGTTTTAACTCGATGCTTAGACTTTGTGAGCACACGCGTGCACATAGATCTTCTTAAAATGTTATATACATTACGAGTCTTTATAGTTTAGATTTATTTTTATTTATACTTGCATTCTTGTTGAGAGTTTTATTATTGTCAACTCACTTGGGTGTTTAGTGGATGATTAGAGTGAGCATTCTCCTCACCTACTTTTAGGGGCAATGTCTTTTCCTTTTGTGGTCATTTCCTTGTGAAGATGCATGTGAGATTTTCTAGTTTTGTTGAGCAAATAATTTGACTTTGCAAAATATGTTATTAGTGTGCCTTGATATTCCCTTTTATACGGTAGAGGCAAAAATTTTTGACGTAATAAACTTTTCTTAGGTAGATTAACTTGATTGTTATTTTAAATTTTTGATTATTTTATATTGATCGACTCTTTTTAGTCCCTCAATAAAGTAATTCTTTTAGTTCCTTTAAATATATTCCGTAACAAAACTCCACAACTTTTCAAGTGTATTTTGATAAAGTTTCCATTGTAGAATTTCAATTAATGAGAAATATACTAGCTGACAAATGCTCATTTTACAGGTAACCAGAATAAATAATAAATCTGATGTAAAATGAGTATTTTGAAGAATGAATAACAAATTTTGATACCCACCTTTCGTTCACAACGAATAAACCATTGGCATATTTTTTAAAAGATAACGAAGAGATTGTTGTTAAAAGAAAGTAAATATAATAAAAATATTTATTATTAAATTTAAAGTAAGAGAAGATTGTAACGATGATTTTATTTGTTATTTAAATTTTATAACAAATATATTATTTATTATATATTTAATAATATTTTGTATAACAATAAATGTGATGATAAATAAATTATTTATCGATAAATTATACGGTGACAACTTATTTGTTACCATTTTTATAAAATATTTGTCACTTTACGTCATTTTGTCGTGGTGCATGTCTGCATCACCACATCGAGGGAGCCCAAATGTGCAAGGCCGATACGTAAAATATCCAAAGCTTGACAATAATGTTGCACTGCACAGTGATGATGGTTATTTGAAAATAAGATTGTGAGTGAGGTTTACAGGAAGTATTATAGAGGGCAAGTCACATTCTTGAAAGTAGGTTTCTCTGCAGCATCTGTCAGTTATATGCTTGAAAAATAATTTTTCATCTGCTCCATCGTCTTACCCGTAAATGTTCTCCTCATATATCCTTCTTCAAACTCTCCTCCATCTCCTTCAAATACGTCTCCTCGGTGTCCTCCTAAACCCTTCTCCTCATCTATCCTTTCATCTACCACATGGCTTGGATTGCCTCCTCTAAACACCTACGTCTCTTTCCCTCTCACATGGTTGATTTCGCGAGTTGTGTGCTTGTGACACATATGAGTAGGGTAAGGGTGGGTGCATTTGATCGATTTGGGTGAATTTACATTGTTTGATTTAAGTTATATTTTAGTACGTTGAAATCTAAATTTTGAAAATATTTATTGAGATAGAAGAATATTTTTATTTTTGTAAAATATTCTGTAATATAATAATGACTGAATGTTAACTTTGTGTACTTTATAAAAAATTAAATATCATCAATAACTACATGAAAAATACTCCTAAAATATAAGTTAATATAATTTACGGATCAATTCACTTATACTTTTAAGTCGAGTCTCATAGATCATCCAATTTAATAATTTGAGGTAATTACAGTACGGGTCTTCACCAAACCTACGATACAAATGAAATGACCTACTTTTAATTTTTTAAGTAAATTATGTAGGTTGATCCAAACAACACTCACCCCTACATGTGCACGTCATTGGATCTTGGTTAGGATTGTTCTCTGGCCTTTTTTGACCCCTGACTCAGTCCATATGATCCTCATTTCTTAGGTATCTGGCTGCAAATCTTGAGGATCTGGTTGCAAATGTATAGCATCAATCACCTGTGTCACAACCTCCTTTACCTCCTGATGTCTCAATCACATTCATTGCATCTAGAACTAAATTTTAAAAGTATCAAATAATATATTGCAACCTATCAACTACTTGTGGAAGCGACACTCCAACAACTCGTGGCTATGGTTTGGGCGTTTCCTTCTGTCAATACCCAGCGAACCCACCCCTCTCCCTCTTCCTTCAAGCTACTTGGCGCTCCCATCAGTCGTATGTGGTTGATCGGCCAACCCCCCCACCCCACCTCCGGAGGTTCCTTCTCCTACCCCTAGGCCTCTCCACTTCAGCGTCTCCTAGACATGTGCAACCGCTTGCCCCTCATGGTGGCACGGTGCAGTGGTGCAATGTGGTGAGTTGTGGACCGGTGGCATGTTGCTCCGAGGTGGACCAACGACGTGCTGCTCCGAGGTGGATCGGCATGTTGGTCTGGGGTGGACCAACATGCTGCACTGGGGTGGTGTGGCGATCTACCAATCTGGTGTGCTGCGGATGCGACGTAGCGATCCGGAGTGTTGTGGGTGCAACAAGATGGCGGTCCGATGAGTTGCGGGGTTGTGGTTCGGCGTGCTCCTTGTGTAGCGTTCTGGCGAGCTACCGGTGCTATGGTGCAGCGAGTCGCGAAGTGCTGCATGCGACGGTTCGTGGTGAGGGAAGGTGGTGGTCTCTTGTCATAGTGGGAGGCTCTGGTTGTTGGAGTGTTTAGGTCTTTCTTTTTCTCTTTTTTAGTGTTGTTTTGTTAATTGGGGACCACGTGTGACCCTGGCAGACTAACGTGCTACTCTGGGGTGGTGCGGCGATCTACTGATCTAGCGTGTTGCGGGTGCGATGTGGCGATCCAGAATGTTGCGGGGGCGACGAGATGGCGATTCGATGAGATGCAGGGCTGTGGTTTGGCGTGCTCTGCGTGTGGCGGTCTGGTGAGCTACCAATGCTATGGTGCGGCGAGTCGCGAAGTGCTACGTGCGATGGTTAGTGGTGAGGGCAGGTGGTGGTCTCTTGTCATAGTAGGAGGCTCTAGTTGTTGGAGTGTTTAGGTTTTTCTTTTCCTCTTTTTTAGTGTTGTTTGTTAATTGGAGATCACATATGATCTTGCGCGTAACCCAGCAAAATTCCCCAATGCAGTTGAGGGGTTACCTGTTAGCGTTTTGTTGATTCGACGAGTATGGGTTCAATCTCCTTCGAGAGATCATCCGATTCCCATTCTAGGGGTATTTTTTTTTTCCCTCATTTGTTTCTTATCTTTCTTTTTTTGTGTTTTAACATTTCCCTATTTTACGGGATGTTTTCTTTTCCCCTTTTGATGGTTAGGTATTTTTATTTTTCCTTGCGTATCTTGTATTATGTTCGTCTCCTCTAATAAAAAGTTAATTTTCCTAAAAAAAAAAAAACTACTTGAGTAGGCAGACTCTACGGAATCATTGGACCATCTCCCCCATATGACTGATCAAATCCGAGTCTAACTCGTAACTCGGATATTCCGTGAGGTGTTTTTCCTGTATCTCCCTGCTTTAAACATCATCCAACTCCTGCTCAAACTATGAAATAACACATAACGTATATTTCCACATATGTTTTCATCGAAATGTTGCATAAAAGAAATTATGGTCTAATGGTGCCCACTACAGAAAGACTGTGACCTGCCGCTAGACCTGTTCAAGTTCCAGGCTAATCTGGCCAGCATAAAAAAAAAGTGCTTGATACGATTTCCTATCCGAAAGAGGGTAAAATTTATATGAAAAAGTACATGTTATAAATTGAACAAAATAAAAAAGAGAAAAACAAACACATATTTTTGACTACCGAACAATGATCGTTAAATAACAAGTAATCTATATGCAGACCAAAGCGGTAATATATTTTTTTTAAAGGAAACTTTTACTAACAAGGAAAAGAATCCATCGGATAGGGGAGGGAAAGAAAAGGAAATGATTGATGTCCTCGTAAGAAGGAAAAGTTTATGTTCCTTAAAATTGGGAGAAGTTAAAATTTAGAAATAAGATAAGAAATAAATGAGAAATGAAAAAAGAAATCATATCCTTATATTGGGAATCAGATAATCTTTTAAAAGAGGATGATTTTACGTTATTAGAAATGGTAAAATGTCAACGAGATAAATTTAAAAATTACACTAATGAGAAGTCAAAAATAACGACTTAAATTTTGAATTCGACTACTGACTCGCATCAGTAATCTTAACCGTAAAAGTATGGAGTCACACGTAGTTCAAATATACGAAACAACACCTCTAACAAACTATCAAATCGATGCCATCGAACTCCAAGACCACCGACGAGCAAATGCGTCACCGTGAGCTACTACGGACACGACCTTTTAGAACGACGATGACAAGATCAACGCAGGTTGCATGGTTGCCACTACCACGTCCTTGTCACCAGATCACCGCCTCCACCTCCTTGACAAGTCCCACCACCACCATGACCACCATAGCTATAGTCGACCCCCACGAGTCACAAATAAGCTTACATGTAGGAGATGAGCTGCACACACCGGAGAGGATTGATTTTGAAGAAAGAGCAGGAGATTCTGAAGTAGGGGAGGACCCGATCAACCCTTACGACCGATCAAAACCTGAAGGCTTTCAAATGCTTTTTTTTTTCCTCTGTCGCTGGCGGAGTAGAGCGACGCATTCTACGCTTTTGTACCGGAGTGGAAAATTTTTAAATTATCTCAAAACGTGGGACTGTCATCTTCATTATTCTTCCATCAACAAAGAATATCTTATATTTTGTCGTTCATGGAGTGTGGGATGGGATTTTGGTTGGAATGGATGGAGAGTTTTCACTAAAAGGGATAGGTTTGGGTGGCGAAGGAAAGTGAATGGGAGGGAATTTTGATTGGGAGTTGTTCAAGACCTTTTGAAATCTTAAATTTAAAGTAAGTCTCGAGTCGGGCTGAAAACATCGAACCCAAGCCCAACGCACAGTAAGTGGGCTAAACCTTAGGCTATGTGTGGGAGTCGAATTTCTTGAGCATAAACCCAACCCATGAGCGAGCTCGACAGGTGATAGTCTAATCTATTGATCAGGTGTACATGGAGCTAGCTACAGAGATTCTTCACATGGTTTGAATTAAATCTATATATTCTTCCTATTCTTCTCCTGTACTTCAAGAGAAATCGATTTTTGGCCTACGTGTTGCTATAAGAGTACAAAAGTTAATCACTGTAAGAATGTAAAAATCAATCATATGAAAGTCTTATATGATTTTTCAATTGGTAAATCTTAGTTTTTGATTGATAGAAAATCAATACAACACACGTTGAAAAATACATTATCTGACGTATCTTGATTTTCGACGGGTAAAAAGTAATAAATACTGATCTAAAATCAAAAAATACTTTATGTTGTAAAATACATTACTCAATATATTTTAATTTCCTATCAGTATGCTTACATTATTTCATATTACCGTAGAAACGTAATTAATATTGATCTCTAATACAAAAATACAAGAGATACAATCTGATGACAGAGATGAAATTTGAAACAAAAGGCATGTGCTAAACGTTGCGAAGGAAAAAAAAAAAGTAAAAAAGAAGAAGGAATAGATGGTGCGGAGAGCGGGGGGGGGGCGGGGGGGGGGGGTGGTGGTGGTGGTGGTGGTGGTTGGGGGTTGTGGAGCAAGGTAATGTAGCTGAAGTTAAAAAAAAAAAAACCAAAGGTGACGGACAAAAAAAAACAACGTAAACAGTACCCTAAACAACGTCGGTTGTATAGTATCATCGATAGAGGTGTTTACTTTAAGCAATGAATAATATGTAATTGTTACGTTTACAAAAAGAATGATGGAATATGCTTATCAGGTAAGCTGGGTCATTCCGCCTTGTCATTGCCACCGCCTCCAACCAATCCTTGCATAGCTGATCATTAATGGTATTTACACCAATCCCTGTCACCTGATTATACTTGAGAGGACTCCCCTCGAAGCCTATAATTTTCAATCTATTTCTACAAATACAAATATCAACGTATATAAATTAATGACTAAAATGAAGGTAAGAAAACTAACAATATTTATTTGTACTCGAAATTCCGAATCGAGGCCTTTGCCACCTCGTCCTCTCCACTCCACGACAAAGGGTGCATCCATGCACACCGCAAGTCCAAGCGTCATGGTAAGATGACTCACTTGGGCCTGATCCCTCCACAAGGCTGGTCACTTGCTTACTCCCCGTCATATTCAACTCATCGAGGCTGATCCTACGACGAAGGAAGAAAAATCCTGTCCAAAAATAAACTTTGCGACTTTATTCGGTATCTTGAGGGTTTCGATTATCCGACATCGAAGTGGATTTGGATACCCCAACATCTTGGTGAATTTGATTATTCAGCTTCTTGACAAATCCAATCAGATCCAACAACCTGATACACCGGTGGGTCCGTCAACCTATCAGTGAACTTGGTTGATCGAAGGGGAAACGCATAAGTTGTCAGATTAATTATTGCGTCAGCTGATCGTTCTACGAAATATCCTCCCTGTAATGAGTTGATTGTGAGATTGTGAGAAGGCTCCCACTATACCTACGACTAAAGGTCACTTAGCTTATAAATACCTAGAATACGTAAGAAATTAATTTTTTACGTCATATGAGAATAACAAAAAGAGAGAAATTTACTTATATTATTCATTTGAGAATTATTAAAATTTAAGAGTATCTATCTTTTCCCAAATATACCTTTTAAGTAAAATTGGATCAATAATTTTTTACAATACCTGCATGTTATTGCATTTGAATCAATAAATCTACTCTAGGAATCTCGATCACCTGCACTTTTTTTTTTTTATTATAACCCAAAATTCCTTACGGATAAATAGCTCAAATGCGGATACCCGCTACCCAAATTAGTGCGTTGGCACCAGTTGGCTGCATGTCTTTTCCTGACAATAATAGATGTTGCTCGAGGAATTTGATCACGAAATAGATACAAGTAAAATTCGGTTAAATGCATTCGAGAATCATAATTCTTGTAATTTAAATGATATAACTAAATAACATATTCATTGACACCCAAATTATACTTCTTAATAGATGGTGCTCGAGGGATTTGATCAAGAAATAGATACAAGTAAAATTCGGTTCAATGCATTCGAGAATCATAATTGTTGTAATTGAAATGATATAATTAAATAACACATTCATTGACACCCAAATTATTCTTATTCCGATTCCATGGAAATGGGTTCCCTCTATAATAAGCCAAACAAAAGATAATAATCTTAATAAAATAATAATAAAGCAAATAAGCATAAGATTTAGAATGATTCATTTCAATGGAAGATCCAGAACTATGACGGGAAGCTTCTTGATGAAATAAGCTGGATGATTAATCTAAGGGAAACGCCATCGACCGTTCCCATGACATGGAAATCTGTGAGTAGGAGATATTCAAATGTAACTGTGACGAAACACTACATAATTTAAAAATCAGAGTAGGTATGCAACAAGCTAATAACTTCCTAGAAACAATCAGAAACCAGTCGAAACATCATTAAATATAATTGTGCTACAACAATGAGCTAAAAAATGATTGCCATTAGTTTGAGAATAAGTTGTGTGTGTATTATAATTGAAGTGTAAAACAGATATATAGGCATCTTGGCACACCTTTCACTATACCATACATGACTATTTATAAGTTGCTGCATTTTGACATCGATGCCACGAAATAATAAAGATCACAAGATCATGAAGCTTGAAGTCCCTATTAAGGTTGCTAATTAACTAGGTAATCTTATCTGGGGAGTTTTTGGTGATTAGCATGTCATGTACATACATGAGGACATAAATGATAGTTGAAGACTCATAGAGAATGGATAATGATGTATTTGCTTTGTAGTCTAAAAAATCTGAGTGAAGTAAAAATTTATTTAAATATCCATTTGTATTTAATAAGTTTCGGAAGGTCACTAAAAGATTTATATGGGTAGAAGGTGTTATTTAGTCATTATCATCCATTGTACCGGAGGATAGAGTAGCAGTCAACAAGCAAGCACAAAGAAATATGTGGGTTTGGTGACCCAGTTTCACCGCAAGAGGTGTATATCGCGAGGGAGGATGGTACTCCCAACTATGCACTAGAATTTTCGAAATTACAAGATTTTCTCTTCCTCTCCTAGGGAGAGGGAAGGTCCCCTTTCATTTGGGGGTCTTCCCTTTGTTTATATCGTGGGGAGAACCCTTACTTGAGGGCCTCTAGTATCCATATTGTCATATTGCTCGCCTGCTATCAGGGTTTAGATGGTCAGATCTATCTTATTGTATCTCCTGTTCTGACTGCACTGAATCTTTTGTTAAGTTGGGTGGATTTTAGTTGGGATCCGACTGATTTTAAGCAGGTCGGATGATGCCAGTTGGGATCCGACTGATTTTAGACAGGTCAGGTGGTGTCGATTCCGCCTATATGTTCCGTAGTTGGGTAGTCGAATCCTCTTTCAAATCATATGCAAAATTTTGGATCCAAAATTATTTTTTACCTCTCATTAGATTACATAGTGATTTCAATTGGATCATGTGATATGTGTTTAATCCGATGAGGGTCAAGATAGGAATACACGACATGGTAGTGATGTTGGTGCGAATTCATTAGGTGTTTGCAAATGGATACATATTTTTGTGTAACAGCGAAGATATAAAGTAAGATAGACACAGGGTACTAAAGCTTTCGTGTTTGGTTCTACTTCTATACTCACATGAAAACCCTTAAATAAAAAAAAAAGTGGTAGGCAACAATATTTTAAAATGTAATGAAACACGTCAGCCTTCTGCATTTATGTTCACTCTTCCATTCAATCATTTAAAAACTTGCATTTTCTATAAATTCATAACAATGGAGAAAATATAAAGCATTCCAATAATTTAGCCATGGAACGCAAGGACTACCACAATAAGATGTCTTAGTTGTTAACTAGTCAATCTATATATAGCTATACGGGAGTCATTGGGACAAACTCAACTTAAAAGAATGGTGACTATTCCACATTTAATTCACAAAAATCATGCATAATGGTTTTATCATAGTTCAAGCTGTACAACCAAGGATGAGGTTATAAACCTAACGTTGGTTTCCGGATTTAAGAGTTCATAACTTAGATTTTGGGGACTGTACACCATGCAGCCAGTAAAAGGCAAGTTAAAAAAAGAAAAAAAAGGAAGTATTCCATCTCCAGCTACCCAGTAAAGAGAAAAAGAAAAAATTTGTAAAGAGGAACAAACCAGTTCTTTTAACGCTCGGGTTTGATTTTCAAACTCGTAAAAATAAAAAATCCGCTTTGCTTACCGGTTTAAGGTACGAAAGAAAAAGTGTTACATACTGAATCGAATCGATTTTTAAATATAAGATTGATAAATATTTTGGAACACAGAGGAATATGTGTAGGGTTTTCAACTCCACATCCTTTTAACACAAAACCATGATGTTTCACCCCCTCATTTCTTCTTGTAGTTTCTTTATATTCAATCCCTCTGCATTCTTCGAGAGTAGATATGGAAGGCTCAGCCATTTATCATTGAAGATTTTAAATATTGTTTGCTTGTACATTTTCATACTCATGTCACTTAACTTAAAATGTCAAATCCGTTAAACCCCAACCAATCCTTTAATAAACCGCTTCAAAACCAAATCAAGAGTAAGTGGGCCTGGGTGCAACCAATCTGGCTTTAGTTCTTATTTTTGGGAGAATTGAAAATCCTTTTCTATTTGGAAAAGAAAGGGTAACTACTAAATTGAACCTGATCACCACACCCCTAAGTGTAAGAAAGTAATCTTAAATTGAGTGGATGGCTCTTTTGAATGAAAATAAGGGAGTAAATGTACAAAATCATATCATATGATGTATTTTGCAATACGTAAATTTGATGTATTGGTGTAAAATCATTCCGTATCAACGTAAAATAATTTTATGCTAATATAAAATAATTATATTTTAATTTTACATCGATATAAGATGATTTGTACCTTCTTATATTGTAAAATACGTAACCTTTACATTTGTATCTGCAATCGATATAAAGTATATCCTTGGTAGTATAACCACATCAAAGTTCTTTATCAATCAAGAATACATTGATAAATTGATGAAGCAAATCGAGAAGGGAGGACCTAGGCATTGAGATGTGGGAGGAGGGGGGGGAGGTGGTGTGGGTTCATGGCTCCTCTTTAACTTTTGCATGCATTTTTTAGTGTATTGACTATTTTACATGTTGACCCCTCCTTTACATATTGGTTTACACATTAAAAAAGATTACAAATATTTAGTTTAATTAAGAAAAATATAGCCAATTGAATTGTAAACCTCATCATAATAGATATATGCGGAAGATAGATATTCTTAATTTTTTTTTTATGATAAATATATGTGATATTCAACTATCTTTAATATCTTTTAATTAATTAATACTTATATAGAATATAACTAACATCTTCTTTTCAACATAATAATAAATTAATTAGATCTTTCACATAATACTGCTAGGTTCTTGGATAATATTTTTCTTATTATTATACTATCTTTATAAATGATATCTTTAAAATAAACTTAAAAGTTTTCATAATTTTTAAAATTTTATTTATATAGTCATAAAATAATATCTTTCAAAGGAGATGACATATAAAATCTAAACAATTACTTTTTTTTTATGGGAAATCCAAGTAATTAATGGTTTGGTTGCTCCACTTTAGCAAAATAATTTTTCTACAACTTTAATTATTATAAGTAACAAGTGTATATTTATTTGATTTTGTTAATTAACTTGGAGAATAACTTTTTAGCAAATAGTTTAAATGATGATTTCTTATTTAAATAAAGGTTAAGAGATTATTTTTTATTTAAAAAAATAAAAATAAGTTATTTTATGTTAAAATGACCCTTCCGAAGGGTCTGTTGGCATTTCAGAGGATTTTGGGGGTCTTGTTGCAATTTGAAACCCTAAGTCTTTAGAGGGGGGGATCTGTAGGAAAAATGGGACCTTTGTAAGGCCTTTTATGCAAAAGACCCCTCACCCCGCACATCGCGCCTCTCCCCCCTCCTGTAGCAACCTCACCTCCCTCATCCTCCTCCATGCCGTCTCCCGTATCCCCCTAGCTCCATATATACACCTCCTCCTCCTCCATTCGTCCCCACACCAGCAACCAAGCAAGGGGAGAAGGAGAGGGAGACCGTAGAGCAAAGGAGTTGGAGGCCGAGAGTGGAGGACTTGCGAGGGAAAGAGGTGGTGCTATGGCTGCTGCTGTTTCTGCGGTGAGAAAAGATTTAGAAACGGTTCTGCGGAATCATTTTTCCGCAGAATCAGACATCTGGAGTGACCTCCAGACGTCAGGTCGGACGTCCGAAGGTAACCTTAGACGTCTGGTAGAGCATTTTCCTTTCGATTATTTTCCTAACAAAGTTTTGACCGTGCACGCGCATGTGTCAGAGGTTGGGAAGCACGCTGGTGCGAAGATCGAGGCAGTTCAAGACGTCCAGACATGTCTCTAGACATCTGAAGATACCCTCAAACGTCTACACTGAGTTTTAGACGTCCGAGAAAGGTGCCCCGAGAAAGGTATGCCTGCGAATTCATTAAAGACTGTAACGAATGTGTACCCCAGACGTCGGACCAGACGTCTGGTATCACAACCAGACGTCTGATAAGACGTCTGAGATCGTTTACAGACGTCTGGAAATCCGTTATTTTCGACACACGCGAGTCGCCTGCACGCCTGAGCGCGCTGACCGCATATTCCCTCTTTTTCTCTCTGCGGCTGCAGGCGGCCTGCCACCTCCTCTCTCCTCCTCGCGCGGCCTTAAAAGGGCCACGCCTCCCCTCCCGCCTCCACCGTCTCCTCCTTCTTCTCCTTCCTGTGAGCGAGAGCGAGCGGACGCGAGGGCGGCAGCGGTGGCCGCAGTGAGCGCGGAGGTGCGGCGTGCGACGGCAGAGCTCTGCCGTGAGGGCGAGCTCGCCGGAGCGGCTTGGCCGGCCGGCGGAGGGCGCAGGGGGCGCGGAGCGACGCGGAGAGGGACCTGTTGCGGTCTGAGCAGCAGGAGCGCGAGGTGCGACGCGGGCGGCGTCGCGAGCGGAGGCCGAGCAGGGTCCTGATTCTGGAAAAATTTCCAGAATCAGACGTCTGGGTTGATAGCCAGACGGCAAGGTCGACGTCTGTAAGATCATACAGACGTCTGAAAGGTGAGTTTTCCGCCTTCTTCTTCCTTCTTGTCGACTGACCGTACTGAGGGAGGGGGTTGGCTGTGCGCAGGTTCGCTGATTCGCCATCCTTTGCGAATCAGACGTCTGGAAGTTGTACCAGACGGCGGGAGTGACCTCCAGACGTCCGGAGGGATCATCGGACGTCTGGGATCTAGGCCAGACGTCCCCGCAGACTTCTGGACGTCTGGGAAACCACGCTGAACAGGTAATTCTCTGATCCACCGTTTAAGACGTCTGGAAGGATTTAAAGACGTCTGATTTTGCACAGTATCGTCTTTTTCGACCCGTTTAGGGTCCGTTCGGGCTCCGTTTTCCGCGATTCGAGTTGCGTTCTTTTCAGAATTAATTCCTCTACCCGTCTACAGTAGCTATACACTGTTTTGAGACACTCCTTGTGTTTGATCCTTGTGATGGGACCTCGTTCAGTTGCAGTCTTGAGAGTCGCGGAGGCACGCGGGATTCCCGATCACGCCCCCATTACTCCCGTTGTACCTGGTAGAGTGGCTTAAGTTTATTAATAAAATCTGTTAAAGTATGGAACCATAACTAGAAGCTAGGACATTGCATGAATCCTAGGAATGAGAAATGTATGGAATGATAGCTCCTAGGTGATGCATGAATCCTAGGGCTGGAAAACTAGTTGTATGCTAGATCCTAGGATGTGACATGAACCCTAGGATGGAAGAACTAGTGGAATGTATAATACTGCAGTCTTGGAAAAATGGAAAGGAATATAAAGCTGCCTGTAATTTGAATTAACAGCTGTCTGTTATGAATAAAGAAACATGAATGAGATCATGGATTTTGAGAACGTGAATCTGGAACGTGAAACATATGATGTTCTGAGATAAAGAGCTGGAACCCTACGGGGAATTAGGAGTGGAACTCCTGGAAAGAAAAAGGAATGGAAACTGAGATGTAGTTGTACTGTCTCTTGGGTACGCAGTACCAAGGAAAGTACCTGTACCTGTTTAGTGCAGAGTGGGACTAGCCGCCCCAGGGACTCGGGGTTAGGATTGGCCGCTCTGTACCGACTTGTTGGCCCTCGTGTACGTAGTACCGAGGAGAGCTAGTAGTGTTAGGAGAGTACTAGCTACCCCACGGGCCCCGGGGTTCTGCTAGCCTCCTTCACCGACTTGTTAGGCCCACTAGGGCAAACCAGGGTAGTCAGGCGAGGGTGCGCGGACTGTGGAGGGGCAAGGCCCCGGTTTGGTTACTGTGGAGGGGTTGGACCCCTGTTACTGAGAGGGCTCTGCCCTGGTTCCGTGCTGTGCTTTGGGCGCACCCGTTAACGGAAACGACTGACCGCGTGCCAGTGCGGGCTAGCTACCTGTGCGTTTATCGCGCGTGCCGTAGTCACCGTTACGTCTGTCAGTGACCTTGGGGTGGTTGACTGAGGGTAGGATCACCACGGGGGACTCTCCCGGCCAGGAGAGCACCACGTGCTACTTCTACTTTTGGAAAAGACTGCAATCAAGATCGTTCCCACGAGGACATTCGAGATCAAGTAAATGATCTGAGAAATAAATGAAATAGTGAGAAAAATTGAAAGATGTGAATAAAGGAAGTAATAGAACATAACAGCTACTGTACACTCTACTGTTGCCTTTAGTTAGTTTGCCACTCTACTCAGCGTTTTGCTGACGTGTTACACTCGTTACCTTTTTCAGGACCAGGTGTTGAGCAGCTAGGGTCGGCGGCTGCAGAGGACGCTGGGCCGAGTAGGGTCCAGTAGAGTTTACCACAGTCTTTTGCACCTCTTTTTTTTGTTCTAGTGAGTAGTTTTGTTTCCGCTGTACATTCCTTACCTGCAGTTCTTGTTATATGATAAATGTTGTTCTACTGTTGTGGTGGTACCTACTGTATTAGTTTCTTTCCTTACTGCTGTACTTTCTTACTGTTAGTTATATTCATGCTGAATGTGGTTTATTTTACTGTCTTTTGGTTACTTCCTCGTTGGACGACTAGGTCTTGGGATTAGTCGAGTCGGTCTGGTTCTCGTGTCTCGTAGGGACTCGGGAACCGGGTCCTTACAAAGATGTCTGGGACTTTTCCCAAAAGTCTTAAACGAATTCGCAGGCATACCTTGCTCGGACGTCTGATTTTGATCAGGGTTAGTGTTTTTTGGCCCGTTCAAGGCCCAAACAGCGTCAGTTTTCCGCAAACGAAATGTCATTGGTTTCCGTTCGAGTTTCTCTACGTAATGATACATTGTTCTTGCCATTTTGAGCTCATTTGACCTATCAATCCATGTCATAGGTCTTAGTCCATCGAGTATATGGGACCTGCGGAGACGTCGGGAGTTACTGTACAAGCCCCCATTCCACCCGGTTACCATGGTAGAGTGGTTCTCACCCTAATCTAGGAATTAATAAGTTGCATGCGTAAAATTAATTGAACCTAGGATGTGAGATGAATCCTAGGAAAAGATAAATGCACTCTGCCATATAATATAGTCGATCTAACCCTAGGTTATGACATGAACACTAGGGTTAGAAGAAATGCATGTGTAATTAATGAATAATTGGATTACGATGATGAAATCATGAGCTGCCTGAAATGAACTACGTCATGAATGGAAATACATACTTGTACTAAGTAATTGATGATGGAATTTGAGTTGCATGTTTTATGTACAATGAACCAGATATGGGAATAAGAAAGTTCAGGTACGAACCCTACGAGGAATTTAGAAAGAAACCAAGAATATTGTAGTACGGAAAACTTAAGAGTTTTGGAACATGTCGCCTACGATCGGCTATTCGGACTTGGTTAAGAGAGCTGACCCTCATGTACGTAGTACTGAGGAGAGAAACTATCCCTTTAGAGCAAAGGGGAGTTTGCCGCCCTTTGGGTTGAGACCTGAGATGGGTTTGGCTACTCTATGTCGACTCATGTTCGGCCCTCATGTACGTGGTACCAAGGTGAGCTACTTAGTATAGGGAGCTAGCCGCCCCATGGGACCCAGGATTAGGACTAGCCACCCTACTCTGACTCTTATTAGCTCGTTGGGCAAACTGGGATAGTCGGACAAGGGTACACGGACTGTGAGGGGCGAGACCCCGATTCTGAGAGGGCAAGGCCCTGTACTGTTCCGTACTATACATTTGGGCATACCTGTTAGCAGAAACGACTGACTACATGCCAGTGAGGGGTAGCTACCCGTGCGCTTATCACGCGTGCCGTAGTCACTGCTACGTAGCGATCGTGACCTCGGGGTAGTAGATCGAGTGGAGGACTACACGGGGGACTCTTCCGACCAAAAGAGTGCCACGTGTACATCCTGCATTGCAAGAAAACTGCAAGTAAGATCGTTCCTTTAGGGAACAAGAAGATTAAGAAATATTATGGAACCTGATTAGAATACTCGGATCAGAAAGATGATAATTGGGAACGGATGATAATAAATAAACTGTTAAATGCATGTTAGCTACCTGTTCAAATTATATGATTTAACCACCACTCTACTCAACATTAGCTGACCACATAATTTTATAACCTTATTCAGGTCAAGGATTCGAGCAGCCAGAGCCATCGGCTGCTGAGGGCGCTGGGCCCAGTCGAGCCCAGCAATAGTTTTCTTCTGTCTTTCTTACAGAGAGTTTTGCAATAGTGAGTACCTGTTGTTCTTAGTTATATTTCTGACATATCTGTATCAGTTTATGTTGTGATGGCTATGCTTGCAATCATACTTTCTGATGTATAATGTGAGATATTAGTGGATTGCTGTTTTCCTTTCCTTTATTTTCAGTCATATATTTTTCTATTTAGTTACATTACTCGTGTGGTTGTGGAATAATTATGACATTTGGTTCTTTCTCGCTGAACGACTGAGTCTTGAGGATCGTTGAGGTGAGCTATTCTCGGGCCTTGTAAGGCGCCAGGAATGGGTCGCGACAGAGGCTTAAACCAAATAATGCAGACATGAAGGATGCAAAGAGGAGTTCATGCACCAAGAGATTTTATGTTTTGTACGAAAGGCAAGCAAGAAAGGATGAATTAATTCAAGAAGATCCGAGGGAATCTCTATAATGTTCTCCCAACACCTAAGTTTCTACCCCTCAACCTAAGTTACCCCTTCATCTAACTTTAATTCCCTCTCTACATCCTTGCAAATTCCCATGGTGGGATCACACCTCTCTCTTTCTTTTCCCTCACCTTGAGACAACCCACCATCCCATCCACCAATCTTTTAGTTCAATCACCCCTCCTATGCCCATGCCAAAGCAATTACTCCACACCACTTCATTCCATGCAAAAAAAATCCTCCATATGTCCCACCAACAATCACCTATTTATACCCCCTTCTCCCATCCACACAAGGACAACTTGCTTTGGCCATCCTCCAAATTCCTTGGATCATCCATTCTTCCTCCTCCATGGGAGGGTATCATCCTCCATCTTCCTTCCCCTTCGTAATGTAGGTATCCTCCACGTCCCTTCATCCATTAAATTAGGTCCAACCTTCCCCATTACTTTCTAGTAGCTAGAATAATCCCATTAGGTCATCCTTTAGCTATCCTCTTCCGTATATTTTCCACCATCAACTCCTCTCCAGGCTTCATCGATCTTTTCTTCGACTTCTCTCCGATGCACATCCATCTTCCTTGACTTGCTACGACTCTTCATCAAATCTCTGACATCTTCGTCCTTCAACTTGAAGCTTCCAACGGCCAGGCGAGACCAAGCTCAGGACTAATGACCTCAACTCCATGCTCGCCCTCCAAGCATCTACCTAGAGAAGCTTTCCTCTACCTCTTATCTCTCTCTCTATTTTTCTCTATCACACTCCCATCTCTCTCTCTTCTTTATTTTGTCCTCCCTTCTTCTCTCTAGTTGTATTTTTCTCTTCTTAATTTGTAATAAACTTGATTTGATGCGGTATAGTTTGAGGTTTATTGTCTTATGTCTTTGCATACATGATTTTTTTCATTATCGTGAAAATATAAACAAAATGAATATCTAGGAAAAAATCACAAAAACAAAATAAGTGAGAACCAATAAGACTTACAATTGCCTCCTTATGTTCAACCCTGAACTCACCATCTAGGTTAAATAAAAAAATAATTTTATTTGTTTTTGAGATTTCAATGAAGCTAAAGGACTACGCCTAAGCAGGAGAAAGACTGAGTATATGGAATGCAAGATTAGTAGTAGAGGTAACAATAAAGGCATGGATGTAAAAATTGGATAATAGTACATTCCAATGAAAGATGCTTTTAAGTACTTAGCATCCATTTTCCAACAAGACGGTGGAATTGATGGAGTTGTTACACATAGAATTAATGTAGGGTGGTTGAAATAAAGGGGTGCATCTGGTGCTCCTTGTGATAAGAGGGTTCCTTTAAAAGTCAAAGGAAAGTACTATCGAGCTATGTTAGAATGCGAGTAGGGTTATTTAAGATGGTGATATTAGCGTCGTAAGTATATAGTGTAAGTGATTACCAATAGACGACTCTACATAGTTTATCAAAATTTATTAACCTGGACTAAATTAAATTTTAACTTGTCAGTTTTAGGCCCAGGGTTGAACTCAAGGAGGTTGTTTGAGGTTATTCTGTTTCTACGCGATTCCTAAGACTTGTATTAATTTCATTCGCTTATAATGTTTTTGGATTTTTTTTGGTTTTATAATTTGTTTGGATAGTCTTGTCCTTGAGGCACACCCTCAAAATTTGTTCTTAGCTACTGCCAAAAGTTAATCCTTGGCGATTCGCTAAAAATCAAGTTCAAAATGGATCTTGCTACACGCAAGATCGTGTACCTATAAAGACAAGAGTTATCTTTTCTATTTTAGGTTTTTTTTGTTTTCTTTATCAACAAAATAAAAGACAAGAAAAAGAAATGTGAAAAGAAAATACAAAATGAAAAGGAATGAAAATACTTATATATAGGTATAAGTATATATAACTAGCTAATAGGATAGTGAATGTTGAATCTAGTATTCAATAGAAATGTAGTGTTACGACTCGGTTCCCGAATCCCAACAGGACACGAGACCTAACCGACTCGACTAATCCCAAGACCCAGTCGTCCAACGAGAAATAACAAAAAAACAGAAAAGTAAACTACATTCACTATGCTATGCAACTAACAGTAAAAAGGTACAGCAGTAATGAAGTAAAAACTGCTATAGTACATATCACCACCAATAGTAGAAAAGTAACAAGGTATAGGAACATCAAAGTGCAAAAACGTAAAGGTACAGAACATAAAGGTACAAGAGTCTAAACTCGCTACTACAAAAGAAGTGCAACAAGAAGCTACTGCTACTGGGCTCTACTGGGTCCAGCACCCTCTGCAGCCGTAGACTCTGGCTACTCAACACCTGGACCTGAAAAGGGGTTATGAGTACACAACGTCAGTTAATGCGGAGTAGAGTGGCAACCAACTAACTAAAGCAATAAAAGTGGACAGTAGCTATTGTTTTTCAATTACTTTAACCACTTATTCTTTTTCACAACTTGGTTTATTTATCAGATCTCTTTCTTGATCTCGAATGTTCCTCGTGGGAACGATCTTGATCGCAGTCTTTTCCGAAGAGTAGAAGGTACACGTGGTGCTCTCTTGGCCGGGCGAGTCTCCCATGGTGATCCTACACCCAGTCAACCACCCCAAGGTCACAAACAGACGTAGCGGTGATTACGGCACGCGAGATAAACGCATGGGTAGCTACCCCTCACTGGCACGTGGTCAGTCATTTCCGCTAACAGGTACGCCCAAAGTACAACACGGTACAGTACAGGGCCTAACCCTCTCAGTAACAGGAGTCTAGCCCCTAAGAACCAAACAGAGGTCTCGCCCTTCCACAATCCACGCACGCTCGCCTGACTACCCTGGTTTTGCTCAGTGGGCCTAACAAGTCGATGTAGGGTGGCTAGTTGAACCCCGGGCCCCGTGGGGTGGCTAGCTCTCTCCCTACACTAGTAGCTCTCCCTGGTATAGTGTACACGAGGGCCAAGAAGTTGGTGCAGAGTAACCAATCCTAACCCCGGGTCCCAACCCAAGAGCAGCTAGCTCCGTTCTACACTAAACAGGGGACAATCGCTCTCCTTGGTACTACGTACTCAAGAGCCAGCACACTTCCCCTCTCACATTCCTAGATCCATTCCATTCATTTCCAGGAGCTCTACTCCTAATTTCCCCGTGGGGTTCATTCTCATATTTCTCATGCCATTCCATACCAGGTTTCATCATTCACATTTCCATTCTCTGGTTATATACATACGGCTCGTATTTCTATCATTCGCATTTCCATTCTCAGAGTATACACATGCAGTTCGTATTTCTATTATTTACATTTCCATTCTTAGAGTATACACATGCAGCTCGTATTATATCAATTAACGTATACAGCAGGAAGGTTACATACAACTGCTAATTAGCATAGGTTATTCATAATTCACAGGCAACTTTGGTTCATTTACAAGCAGCTATTTAACATTTCTATTTACTCATTTAAGATTGCAATTCAATCACGCATACAGACATTTCAAGTATTTCTCGTCCTAGGATTCATGCCACATCCTAAGTTCTAATCATTCATTCCATACATGAGTTTAGGTTTGTATTTAAATTAAGGGAAGCCACTCTACCAGTCAACCCAGGAGGATTGGAGGCTCGAACGGCAGGCTCACGTGCCTCAGCAAGCCCTGAACTCGTAATGGAATGAAGTCCTATCACAAGGAACAATCACAAGGGAATAATCAGAATAGTATAGAAAGCCTTCTAACAAGTAGGGAAACTCACAAGGAAAATATCGGTATCTTATTTGCATAAAACGGACCTCAAACAAACCCTAAACGGGTCAAAATAGGGTTATTGACTCAAAATCAGACATCTGGAACAACTTCCAGACGTCTTAAAAGTGTCTAGGAACACACCTCAGTCTCTACGTCGTCCTCAGACGTCCAGGAACTCTTATGGACCGTCTGGACCCAGCTCCAGACATCCGACCACCTCTCCGAATATCTGGAAGTGCTTCAAGTCATCTGGTAAGCTCCCCAGACGTCTGAAATGCGTGGGAGGGCATGTCTCGTGCCTTCCCAAAGCAAATCCTGCACGCATCCACCAAGTCTTCTCAAAATAGGTACGCAAAAAGGGTGCCTGCGGAGTGGCCTGCATGGCTGTATCTGCAAAGAGAACGTACCTTCGCGAAACTCTCTCCTCAGATGTTTGGAACCGCCTCCAAACGTTTACTCCATCGTCTGGACGTCACTACGGACGTCTGATTCTGGGAAAAACCCAGAACCAGAACCTGCTCCTGCTCGCTCACGCCGCGCATGGCCTCGCCTGCAGCTCCGGCTGCAGTAGTGTTGGGGAGGACTCCCCCGACACACTCCTCTTCGCGCACGTGCCGCTCCGACTGTGAGCTCCCACACGAGCTTGTGAGCACAACTTCCTCCTCTCCTCACGCTGCTCCTCCTCGTCGCCACTGTAACGACCCGATTCCCGAGTCCCTACGAGACACGAGAACAGGACCGACTCGACTAATCCCAAGACCTAGTCGTCCAACGAGGAAGTAACCAAAATACAGTAAAATAAACCACATTCAGCGTGAATATAACTAACAGTAAGAAAGTACAGCAGTAAGGAAAGAAACTACTACAGTAGGTACCACCACAACAGTAGAACAACATTTATCATATAACACGAACTGCGGGTAAAGAAAGTACAGCGGAAACAAAACTACTCACTATAACAGAATAAAAGAGGTACAAAAGACTGTGGTAAACTCTACTGGACCCTACTCGGCCCAGCGTCCTCTGCAGCCGCTGACCCTGGCTGCTCAACACCTGGTCCTGAGAAAGGTAACGAGTGTAACACGTTAGCAAAACGTTGAGTAGAGTGGCAAACTAAACTAAAGACAACAGTAGAGTGTACAGTAGCTGTTATGTTCTATTACTTCCTTTATTCACATCTTTCAATTTTCTCACTATTTCATTTATTTCTCAGATCCTTTACTTGATCTCGAATGTTCCTCGTGGGAACGATCTTGATTGCAGTCTTTTCCAAAAGTAGAAGTAGCACGTGGTGCTCTCCTGGCCGGGAGAGTCCCCCGTGGTGATCCTACCCTCAGTCAACCACCCCAAGGTGACTGACAGACGTAACGGTGACTACGGTACGCGCGATAAACGCACAGGTAACTAACCCGTACTGGCACGCGGTCAGTCGTTTCCGTTAACGGGTGCGCCCAAAGCACAGCACGGAACCAGTACAGGGCAGAGCCCTCTCAATAACACGGGGTCCAACCCCTCCACAGTAACCAAACCGGGGCCTTGCCCCTCCACAGTCCGCGCACCCTCGCCTGACTGCCCTGGTTTGCCCCAGTGGGCCTAACAAGTCGGTGAAGGAGGCTAGCAGAACCCCGGGGCCTGTGGGGTAGCTAGTACTCTCCTAACACTAGTAGCTCTCCTCAGTACTACGTACACGAGGGCCAGCAAGTCGGTACAGAGCGGCCAATCCTAACCACGGGTCCCTGGGGTGGCTGGCCCCACTCTGCACTAAACAAGTACAGGTACTTCCCTTGGTACTGCGTACCCAAGAGACAGTACGAACAACATCTCAGTTCCATTCCTTTCTCTTTCCAGGAGTTCCACTCCTAATTCCCCGTAGGGTTCCATCCTTTTAACTCAAACATCCAGGTTTCACTTTCCAGTTTCACATTCTTACAATCCATGTTCTCACCCACGTTTCTTTATTCATAATAGGCAGCTGTTAATTCAATTTACAGGCAACTTTATATTCCTTTTCATTTTTCCAAGACTGCAGTATTATACATTCCACTAGTTCTTCCATCCTAGGGTTCATGTCACATCCTAGGATCTAGCATACAACTAGTTTTCCAGCCCTAGGATTCATGCATGACCTAGGAGCTATCATTCCATACATTTCTCATTCCTACGATTCATGCAATGTCCTAGATTCTAGTTAAGGTTCCATACTTTAACAGATTTTAATAACTTAAGCCACTCTACCAGGTACAACGGGAGTAATGGGGGCATGATCGGGAATCCCGCGTGCCTCTGCGACTCCCAAGACTGCAACGGACCGAGGTCCTATCACAAGGATCAAACACAAGGAGTGTCTCAAAACAGTGTATAGCTACTGTAGACGGGTAGAGGAATTAATTCTGAAAAGAGCGCAACTCGAATCGCGGAAAACGGAGCCCGAACAGGCCCTAAACGGGTCGAAAAAGACGATACTGTGCAAAATCAGACGTCTGGAACTTCTTCCAAACGTCTTAAACAGTGGATCAGAGAATTACCTGTCCAGCGTGGTTTCCCAGACGTCCAGAAGTCTGCGGGGACGTCTTGCCTAGCTCCCAGACGTCCGATGGTCACCCCGGACGTCTGATGGTCACTCCCGCCGTCTGGTACAACTTCCAGACGTCTGATTCGCAAAGGATGGCGAATCAGCGAACCTGCGCACAGCCAACTGCCTCCCTCAGTACGGTCAGTCGATAGGAAGGAAGAAGAAGGCGGAATACTCACCTTTCAGACGTCTGTAAGAGCTTCAAGACGTCTCCCTCGCCGTCTGGCTATCAACCCAGACGTCTGATTCTGGAAATTTTTCCAGAATCAGGGCGCAACTTGGCCTCTGCTCGCGACGTCGCCCGTGTCGTCCCTCGCGGTCTGCTGCTCAGACCGCAGCAGGTCCCTCTCCGCGTCGCTCCGCGCCCCATGCGCCCTCCGTCGGTCGGCCAAGCCGCTCTGGCGAGTTCGCCCTCACGGCAGAGCTCCGCTCTCGCACGCCGCACCTCCTCCGCGCTCATTGCGGCCGCCGCTGCCGCCCTCGCGCTCGCGCTCACGCTCACTGGCTAAAGGAGAAGAAGGAGGAGACGGTGGAGAAGGGAGGGGAGGCGTGGCCTTTTAAGGCCGCGCGAGGAGGGAGAGAGAGCGCGGCCGGTTTGCAGCCGCAGAGAGAGAGAGGGAAAAAGAGAGAGAGGGGAATCGCGGGTCTGCGCGCACAGGCGCGCAGACGAATCTTTCGTGCGAAGAAAAACTATTTTCCAGACGTCTGGTCAGACGTCTGGATTTGATCCCAGACATCTGGTCCGACGTCTGGGGCACGCGTTCGTAACAGCCACTCTCGCATTCACGCTAGCTCTCTTGCTGGAGGGGAGAAGAAGAGAGGAAGGTGGCTGGAGTGGGGTGAATGAGAGAGGAAGGGGGGGGGTTATAAGGTGAGGGTTAGGGTTCGCTGGAGGGGGGAAAAAGAGAGAGAGAAGAAGGAGGAAAACGAGAGTACTATCTGCGCGCAGCCCACGTGCAGACGTGAGCTCGTACTCAAAATTTTTGATTTCCAGACGTTTGGGAAGGTGTCCAGACGTTTGGCCGATAGTCTAGAAGTCTTAAAAGGCTCAAACAGCATGAGTCTTAACATGTAGCACAATGCTAGGTTAACCATCGTCTAGAAAGACAGGATTAACCTAGCTATGTGCCGCATGCGAGTGTGGAGCGGACGTGTGGAAGTGTGGGTGAAAGGCTTGATATGCATGAATATCGGGGAATATTTGCAACTGGTGCTAATATATCCGCAATATGATGCGTGGTGAATGGATACGTGCAAAGTATTGTGAGTGAGAGATATGTGTAAGTGTGTGAAGGAGGGAGTGCAATATATGTGTGTATGTATATATGTATATATATGGTAGCAATATAAGTATATATACATAAGTGTGTGTGTGTATGCGTGTGTATGTGAATATGGATGTGTGTGTATGTCTGTGTTTGTGAGAGAGAGGGTGTGTATGTGTGTGTTTGGAGTGCACCGTGTGCACAAGCTGGGAGGAGATGTCACACCACGCGCAGGCACGCAAGGGCAGGGGGTGCAGCACGCTAAGGCACTGGGAAGGGGAGCTGCTCGCGCTGGGGAGAGACGAGCATCGCGCGCAAGCGTTGAAGGAGGAACCTCACAGTGCTAAGAGAGGCACGCGGAGAGATGTGTAGGCAGGGGGTTTTGCAACTGGCTACAGCAGGTCACGGGGAAGAGAGAGAGAGCGGTGTGGCCACTGGATAAATGAGGAACGAGTCGGTTGTGCACTGTAGGCTCGTGAGGTTGCAGCTATAGTGCAAGGGCAAAAGTGCAACCAATTGTTCTCGCAAGGCAATCGGCTGAGCAGCGCATGGGAAGAAGCGGCAGAGCATGCGGAGACGCGTGAAGGAGGGTGGCTGAGGCATGCGGTGGCACGTGATGGTGATTGGAGCGCAAATAGAGCAAGCTCTGAAACTCGCTACAGTGCTCCAACAATGGCGGAAGAACAAAGATGAAAATAAAACAAAAATTAAAATAACAAAACAACAAAAAATCAAAATGGGAATCCACCACGCCCACCTGCTCTCGAAGGAGCTGGGTGGTGGTGGACCCTTGCCATGGTGGTTGCAACCACGGGGGAGCTTCTCCTGCACACAACTTACCTCTTCTCAACTGGTGAGAAGAGGAGCTGTGTATGGAGAGGGAGAGAGGGAGACAAAGAACTAAGGAGGAATGGAGTGTGTGGCTGGCTATGGAGATGTGGTGGTGTGTGCACTGATGGTGGGGAATGGCTGAGGATAAGGTGAGGGTGGTGCCTGAAACGCTCGACCACGGTTCGTATAAAAAATCGTTGTTGTTGTAGTATATGTCACAAATACAAATCGTTATCACATCCATTTTATTTAATTACATAATTTTTACCGATTTATTCCAGGTCGTTCACTGGGAGGCAGTTATTGATATACATCACTCTCTAAGTCCAAGATTATTCTTTAATTCTAAAAATATCAGTTTTATGTACAATAAAGAAAGAAAGAATCAATCAATCAATAATAAATAAATTAATGGTTTAATTATGTACAAAAGAGAATCAATGAAATGCTTGCTGTTATGACCCGATTCTCGGATCCCTACAGGACCCGAGATCGGCTCGCCTCGACTAATCGCAGGACTCAGTCGTCCAGCAAGAAATAATCAAAAGTAGGAAAGTAAACCACACTCACATATGCAATACAACTACGCAGAGAAACGTACAAAGCAGTAAAGGAAAGTAAATATGTTGTTTCATTACATACCACCACGACAACAAAAGCAATGGAAAGCGGAAGTAAACAGCAGAGTCAAACAGTAAACTAAAAGTCCGTTACTACAACAGTAAAGAAACGAAAAGAAAGTGCTGAAAACTACGACTGGGCTCGACTGGGCCCAGCACCCTTCGCAGCCGGAAGCTCGAGCTGCTCAACTCCTGGTCCTGAACAGTATTATGAAAAGGCAGAGTCAGTGAACACTGAGTAGAGTGGTATCTATATTATCTAAGCACAAACAGTAAAAGCAGCAGGTTTAATTCTCATTTCTGTTTATCTATTTTATATATTTCCGTTTCACCCATTTCTCAAAGTAACCAGATATTCTTGATTTTGCATGTTCATTGTGGGAACGATCTTGATTGCAGTCTTTTCTATAGCGTAGAAGGTACATCTAGTGCTCTCCTGGCCGGGAGAGTCCCCCATGGTAGTCCTATACCCAGTCAGCCACCCCGAGGTCACTGTCATGACGTAGCGGTGACTACGGCACACGTGATTAGTTGTTTCTGCTAGCGGATATGCCCAAAGTACAACACGGAACAGTATAGGACCTTGCCCTCTCAGAACCAGGGGTCTCGCCCCTTCACAGTCCGCGCACCATCGTCTGACTACCCCGGTTTGCCCAGAGGGCCTAACAAGTCAGTGTAGGGTGGCTAGCTGAACCCCGGGTCCTGTGGGGTAGCTAGCTTCCTCCCTACACTAGTAGTTCGCCTCGATACCACGTACATGAGGGCCAACAGGAGTCAGTATAGAGTGGCCAATCCTAACCCCAGGTCTCAACCCAAGGGAGGCTAGCTCCGCTCTACACAAAAGGGGACAGTTGCTCTCTTTGGTACCACGTACTCAAGGGCTAGCACACTTCTCGTCTACATTCCAGGTTTCCGTCTAACCACAGGAGTTCTACTGCTAATTCCCCGTAGGGTTCATGCTCATGTTCACCTCATTTATTCCGAACTAGATTTCACCTTTCAGAATTCATTTTTCATCCATATACAAGCAGCTCGTGTTTCCATAATTCGCTACATGCAACTGGTGATTTCACAGGTAGTGGTTCATTAATTACAGGCAGCTCATATTCTAACAGGCAACTCACAATTATAACACAGACCATTGCTAGCAGTTTATCTCAATCATGCATGCAAGTACATTATACAACACAAATGGTTCATTCATTTCTCTATCCTAGCGTTCATACCACATCCTAGGGTTCATTTCGATTATTTCCCCAAGCACATTCTTATTTAAATATTATTAACAGAATTAACCACTCTACCAGGCAACTCGGGAGTAATGGGGGCTCTAATCGCAGACCCAGGCATCTTTGCAAGCCCCAAACACGCAGCAAGCTGAAACCCTATACCAGGGTATACATCACAAAAGGAGAGTTCAGAACAATGTACAAAGGACTCTAGTACGTAGAGGAACTTGTGAGGAAAGTACAGGTATTTCGTTTGCGTAAAACGAACCCCGATCGGACCCCAAACAGGTCAAAAACGTTTGCGTAAACTCCTTGAAGTGGAAGAGTCCTCCTCCTTGGCGTGGCTCAAGTTGAAGAGAGTGGGAAGAAGAAGGCACCAAAGGGGCTGGTGATGTGCCCCTTTAATCTCCTTCTCTACTCCTTCTTCTTGGCCGTAGGTATAGGTGGATGTAGGTAGAAAAATACACTAAGGGAGGATGCCCCCAAATGGTGGTAGGTGGTGGGTTTTTATAGAATAGGAAGGGGGCTAAGGTGTCCCTTGAAATGGAGGGCCAAGATGGAATGATGGAGGTGGTTAAGGATCCAATGGCCAAGGGTGTTTGGCGCCACCTTAAGAGGCACCAAGGGGGTAGTTATGGGGGTTGACACCCCTTGATATTGGCGCCAAAATGGCTTCTAGAAGAGGGTCTAAGTTGGCTCCAAGAAGGATTCTAGAAGGAGGGTTAGGTGGATGGCTAGGATGGCTTATGTGGGTAGGTGTAGGGTGGATTAAGGGCTAAAAGTTGGTGCCAATATAGAGGTGGTTAGGGGTAGTTTTTGGCGCCAACTTAAGGTGTCTTTTGGTGGAGATAATGGGGTGAAGGGATGGCTAGGAGGTGGCGCCAACTTGAGTAGAGTAGCTAGCTTAAGTAGGCTTAAGTTGGTGAAGCTAGCTAGGGTTGACTTTGAAGGTGGTGGATGGCCAAGGAGCTGGTTGTTAGCTAAGCTAAGCTAGCTTAGCTAATGGAGGAGTAGAGGAGAAGGTGTTGGAGCTAGGGTTTGGAGGGAGGAGCTGAGGAGGAGAAGTCTGGAGCTGGAGCTGGAGCTGGCTGCTGCTGAAGAGGCTGGCATGGGGCTACTCTAGCTGGCTTAGCTTGCTAGTTCTTTGCTAGTTGCTAAGCCAAGCTAAAGTGAGCTAGCTTCTACCAAAATAAGCTGAGGTGAGCTAGGTCTGGTGCTCCCGGGGAGAATCAAGCTGGTTGAGGCAGCTAAGGTAGCTTAGCTCAACTGAGTTGAGCTAAGCTGAGTCCCCGGGAGCTGGACTTGAGCTTCCTGAGCTGGGATGAATTCTTCTTCAGCTGGCTGGAGCTGAGTGGAGTTGGATGTAGCTGGATCTGAGCTGGGGTGAACTCCTGTCAACTTAGCTGAGCTAGCTAGAGCTCCTTGTGGACTAGTGGGAGCTGAGATGAGCTAGACTCAGCTAAGTTGAGCTGGATCTGAGCTGACTTGAGCTAGGGTGAGCTAAGGTGAACTCTCTTGAGCTGCCATCCAGCTGAGATTAGCTGAATGGAGCTGGGATGAGCTAACCCTAGTTCAAGTAAGCTAGGTTCCAGCTGCGGTGAGCTGGATCAAGTTGAGGTGAGCTGGATTAGGCTGAGTTCCAGCTAGTCTGGGCTTCTCCTTCACCATTCGCCTTCTTGAGTGCTAGGGTTTTGGGGATCTATATATCTGTACATCCCTAACACTCACAAAAACATATTAAAAAGACAATAAAAAATGCAATGCATGCCTAACCTATTTTATGCCTAAATGCAGCCCAAAAACCCGTTTGCGGAGTAAAATCCTAAGAGCTAGGTTTATTTTAATGCATAAGAATGATGATAAACTGGCGTTTATCACCATGCGAGCTCCGCCGAGCTTCCACCGAAGCTCCCCGACCTCGGCCTCCTCCTCCTCCTGCGCTCTCTTCCACTCACCCCCTCTCTCACTCTCCCTCGCTTGTCCCCTCTCGTCACTCCCTCATGATGAGTGGTTCATCATCAATTTGATTTAAATTTATTACTCAAAATGTTAGAAATACTCGAAGGTCGAACTCAAGGAGCAAACTTGATTTTAGAAGCATAAAAATCACAATTCACAATAATGTAATGGTTTACAAAAAAAACTAGAGAGAGGAAATAAAATTTTTCTTCTCTTTTCTTTTCTTCTCTCTTTCTTCTTTATTCTTCTTTCTCTTCTTCTCTCTGTCTTCAGATGTCTGATTCCATGAATCAGACGCCTTAAATGGCGTTTGCTACAGTGCACGCCATCTTCTTCTTCCTTCCTTTGTCTACTGTTGCTCTTCTTTTTCTCCTTGGCTTTTTCTTCTTCTCTTTCTTCTTCTCTTCTCTTTGGTTGCAGCTTCCTCCTTCTCTTTTCTGCTCTGTTTCTTTCTTCCCCTTCAGCTCCTGCTTCTGCACTGTGCTTCTTCCTCTTCTCTTCTTCTTCAGCTCCTGCTACTTCTTCTTCTTCTAATTTAGCTCCTGCTCCTTGGTGCAGCTAAGTCCTTGGCCTCTTCCTCTTCTCTCTTCTGCTTCCTCTTCCTCCATCTTCTTCAGCTTCCCTGCACAGGCATGGTTAGGCAAAAACCTACCCCTACCCTCCCCACGTCTCTCTCTCTATTTCTCTCTTCGGTACACTCTCCCAGAGCCGAGTAATCAGGTCAGGTGTGCGCCCGGGTCCAAGCACACCGACATGGGTGTGATGCCCGAGGAGTGCTAGGTCTAGGTAATCGAGTCGGGTGCCAGGTCTACGTAGTGTGGGCACGGACGAGGCGTGAGTGGGCAAGGGGACCTCCCCCCGTGATACTGTGGCGAGAAGCATCTGTCACTTTTTCAATTTATGCATTGCGAGGTGCCCAAAAATGCCCGAGGTGGGACTAAAGTACCCACCTTTATGCTTGTGCGCCAGCAGCTGATGGCGCGAGCAATTGCAGCTACAGCTGAGGTCTTCGAAGTCGATTGGCTACCTGGTTGGGTACGTGCGGGGGAAACCGTGCCTGTTGGACCTGGAGACCTGGGGTGTTGCGATCAGGATGAAGCTTCAAGCAAGCTTCATACTGTCGTCAATGGCGGAAGGGGGCTGCGACCCTGAAATCACAAATATGGCCTTGCGGCCCTGTTAGAACCTTCAGCAGGCTTCGCTGGAGCACGGTGAAGGTGGCTCGGGGGTCAACCTGGCGTGAAGATGCCTGTGCGCATGTGCCTAGGGCACACTGTGTGCGTGCAGGTGGGTGTGTTCGGGGGGAGGAGACAGTGGGTATGGCGGTCAGGAAGGTCGCAAGATGATCAGTGTACTGTGGTGAAGGTGGTGAGGTATCTGGCAAGGTGTGTGGAGGTGTGGAGTGGTGGAGGCACCTCACCGGTGGGTGACCGGAGATGGAGAGGTTGGCAATGGTCAGTGGCTGCGAGGGGTCAAAAGTTGAAATAGAAAGAGGGGAAATGAAGAGGGGATTAAGGGGAACTTATCTAACAAGTCTAGAGTAAAGGGGGAATGTGGAGGTGGCGAGCGGCCGGTACTGCTGTCGCCGGAGACGAAGGTGCTAGGGGGAGAGAACGGCGACGAGGAGGTGTTGGAGGGTGCCCGCTGGTACGGCGTGGCACGGCGGAGGTCGGTGGAGATAGCCTTGCCACTGGTACGGTGGCAGAGCGACGAGGAAGAGGAGGAAGAGTCGCTGGAAGCTCTAACAGTCGGCCGGAGTTGGGAGGAGATGAATTGGAAGGGGGAATCTCAGGCTAATCGAAGCTTGAAGGATGCGGCGGAGTGTGCCACTCCTTAAATAGGTGAAGGCCTGTCGAGAGGCACGCAAGAGTGGCGGGAAAATCATGCCGGAGGTATGGCAGATCAAAGGCCCATACCTCTCGCGCATTCGCACGAGAGGTATGACGGTGTTCAGGGTATGGGGGGCAGCCCATGTGATAGGGGGCTCCGCAGGGAGCTCCCCCTTCAAATCTGGGGCCAGCTCTCCATGCAGGCGCGGCGCCATCCTCCGCGCAAAGTTGCTGGAGGTATGGCCTGCTGCTGCGGGTGACAGAAGGACCTAAGTGAAGAAAACGACGAGGAGGATGAGGGGGTAAACGTAAGAGTTTCGAAAAGTTGAGGGTCATAAAGTAATTTTTGAGGACCAATTTGCAAAGTGGGTCAAGACGACCTTTCCTTAGGTTTAAATTTTGGTATCAACCTAATTTGGACCTAAGGAATCCAATGGTGAAGTTGGATTTTAGGTTTGACCATGTTTGAGTAGACATTTTGCACAAAAACCTAAATTAGGTTAAAAATTGGGTATGGCCTTCAATCTAAGTCAAAACAGGTTTCAAAGGCCAAATTGAAGGTTCTAAATCCTATGGAATATTTTTTCATGAATTTTAGAGGGTTTAGTTGATTTTTATCTTTCCTGAAACTTCATGAATTAAAGTGGGTTTGTTTTAGGGTTGTAGAATATCATTTAATTCCTAGATTTTGCCATAACCCTTTTTAGATCAAACCATCCCACTTTTTCTCTTATTAAGTCCACTTGACCTATGTCTAGACCCTTAGAAATCCTGTGAATGAACTGTAATGGTAAAATTACAGTTTTACCCCTTTGTGTCATGTTTTCTTCTGAGATTAACAATTCCTGAATTAGGCCTTCCCTTAGGTTATGTAGGAGCTTTTGTTCACTTTATTAAGTTAAAATGTGATAGTTAGGGTTCATGATGAGGTTCTCATCACTCCCGCACAGCGCTGAAGGTGGTGGTGGCTGGTGTGTGGAGTGGAGAGGAGATAGGAGGGGGGTGGCTTATATTGATGGCGTGGGGGGTTAGGGTTTGGGGAAGAAAAGGAAGGGAGAAAGAAGAAGAGGGTCCTGGGCGCCGCCGCCGCGCAAAGCGCAGTGTGCATACACAAATTTCATTTTCAGACATCCGAGAAAGGGTCCAGATGTTTGGATAGACGTCTGATTGAGACTCCCTACGTCTTAAAAGGCTAAAAGTGTGACGGGTCTTTACACTTGCAAACACTAATTACAAACAAGCATCAAACAATACCTAGATATACTCTATACTATCTATTTATAGGTCATCTTACTAATACTTACATATGTCTACAATATTAAGTAATAATACATACTAAAGTAACTTAACTTAATATACTAACATATACAATAACATATATAACATCTACAGTGACAGATATAAACGTTGCTAAACCCAAAAAACTATGTACAGAATCTAAGGTAGAAACTACGGTCTATTGCGACACTTATTTTACCTTTAGTGATGGTTTATTTTATTAGTAAAGCTACGTAGTTATTTATGTACATATGCATAGCTCAAACACTAGTATACTTACATATACTCTTACTATTTACAATATACTTAAGATTTACATATACATATTATTAATATATACTATACATACGGATATACATATACAAGTATACTTGTTCTCTTTGTTCTCTCTACGGCTAACACTTAAAGACAATATACATGTATACTTAGCAAAAATTGGTTTTTAGTTGGCGGGCACACCGTTCGAGGGATATACAACACTCGAGGATCGGGTGGGACCAGACCTCTACTAAGCGCGCTCTACTTTCTATTTAGGCCAATTAATCACATTTTACGCTCTAATTTTTGCTTAATCAAGTCCTCGCACAGTAACCAATCCCCGGCCCACCCACAGTTCAGATATCATCATAATGCTCATATCATAAATGCTTATAATCGGTTCAGTAGCAAAGGGTATGTTCGGTTGTTGTGTGCCGAGCGCATGACGGCTGAACTATCTACAACACAATTTAGTAAAATAACACTACGAGTGCTCTAACATACCCGATATGGCACTAACTGGGTGCGGGTCTGCGCTGGAATTCCAACGCACAGCAGTGTTAATTTCATGATTTTGGCCCTCAATTCGAGGGCCATAATATATTATAAAATAAAAATAAATTATAGAATAATAAAGTATTTACATAGTACTATACAATTGTACAATTAATTTATAATTTTAATTATATTTACTATATAAATAAATTTAGTAAAGTCTACAGTTTACACATATTGACTTTTGAGTTTTATTCCTTAATTACGTATAAATTAGTTAATAAATGGTCAAATTGACCTTATACAGAGTTAGTATACATGTTAAAATATTTAATAAATATTTTTATTATATTTTACAAGTTTTATTTCGATTTTATTTACATTTAAATAGTAGATTTTTAGGCTATTTCATTTATGAATTAAATTTAAATAGTAGAATACAATATAAATATACTTAAATTAGCTTAAATTACTTAAAATATATTAGTCTAAATGTACAATATAAGTTAACTTAATTTTAACATAAATTACTAATTTATTTTAATTTAATCTAATAACTTAACTATTAACTTAATAAATTACATGTTTATTCTATAGATACAATTAAATTATAGTGCATGGTTAAATATGTTCATTATGTACATATAAATACGTATATACAGTATTATAACTTAATATGGTTATTTATAGTGTTTACTAATTTATATAGCCTAATAGTACATATAAGTTAGTTTAATTAATAAATAGTTATTTAATTTAGTCATATACAGTGTAATCTAACCTAAATACTTAATTTATATACTACAATATATACATAAGTTATTTAATCCCTATATATGTATAGTTTACATTATAGATAAATAAGCTTTACAACATAGCTTATATATACACTTATATACATAGTATACAAAGGATTTTTAGGTGTTTTTGAGCTTTTTCAGCTTTTTATGAGTTTTATGTCTTTTATGGAGGTAGGAGACGAGATGGAAAGAAATGGATGAGGAGAAAGAGATGTTTTTGATTTTTTTATGTTTTGTTTCTTTTATTAAGTTTCATGGTATACAGAACCGTCGACTGGTATATTCTACCAAGTTGAGGGTTCGGATTATCATGAAACTTGGCATACATTTAAAGAAATACCTAATCTTCAATCAGACAGGTTTATTTTATTTTTTTAAGGTTTTTATCTAATCTTTATTGAATTCCAAATCTCAGTCATCCTAAGCCTTTTAAGGATTTTTTAATGAATCCTAAAGGCTAAAATGGGACCTATAGTATCTAGAAAGGCAATGGATTCCCTTGAACACATTCAGTATGATATATGAAAGATATGTATGCAATTAAGCATGCAAATCAATGTATATTTTAATTAATTACACTAAATGGATAGTTAGGCTTAACAGTTACTGACATGGAATTAAAAATAAAGGTACAAGCATTCAAATAATGTTAAACATGAACTGAAAATACATGAAAGCTTGTATAACATTCAATACATCATTATATGCAAGCCAGCAAATTACAAGACTTAAATCTAAGCTACTGTCCTATAATTCTCATATCAGAAATTGCCTGCAACAGAAACTAAAAACAAGCAGCAGAATTAGTAGCTACTAAACTCATTGTTGGAAATCCAGCAAAACTGAAGTCCAGAAATCAAAGACAGCAGTTGAGGTTGCCAACTTCAATCACTGCAGCCGACTAAATTCTTTTTCAGATGTCTTAACTGCAAACAGACTTCAAAGAATTCAATCTGCAGTAGGGACATGAGTAAACTCCAGCTGAGCAATTCCTAAATTAGTTACTTCTATCCCAGATCAGATTCCAAAGGACCTTATCAAGGGTATAGAAGAACTAATTAGGAGAATACTCAACTGGAAAAGGGGGAAATGTAGCTGTAACTGCAGCACTTTGATATAAATCTGGGATTTGCTCACACAAAAAGAAATCACTATAAACACCATCTGACAAGGGTTTCAATTCTTATAAAAATCACTCAGGAATGCAAATCAAACTCAAAACCCCTTGTCGTTAAAATCTTATGAAATCAATTCTAAAAGAAAGCTGATCTCGCATCTTTCTAATGCCATAGACAGCATGTAGAAAGAGTGAAATCAGACCACTTAAAACACAAATTCAAATCTCAGAACTCTGGAACCTTAAGGAATAGGGAAAATTCCTTAGGTTAGAAAATCAGAATTTTCCTAAAACAAATAAAAGTTGCACGGTAGAGTCTCAAATCAACTAAGTGATTTTCATTGACTCAACCATGCATTCAAGACATTAAATTCCTCACAACAACTCAAATCAAATTATGGCTCATCTGAGGTGAATTCTGATCTTAGAATCACCTCAGATTCCTAGCCAAACAATGAATTGCAATTAGATAATTTCAGTTTGCTGAATCAAAGCATTCAAAGCTCAAATAATTGAAAATATTTGAAATCTAAATTCCAAGAAGATCTGGCAAACTGGTTCCATTTTAGCTCAGATTAGAGGCTTTTGTGATAAAAATGGGATGAATGGGAAGCCCCTAATGTAATTTTCGATGGTAATTTCAGATCTGAGATTGGAAAACAATTAGATCTGAAATTAGGTCAATTGAGTGGGTGAATTGCGAGAAATCGTGGGAATCAGAAGCGATATGGAAAACATGTAGAGAGAAAAATGATCAGTAAAAATTGTGTGAAAACGTCTCCTCTGATCTAGAATGATCAGAGGAGGTGAGGGGGGGTTCTAATTCTAAATCTACTCCTAATGCTAAACTAATCAGAATAGCATATCAATCACTAATTCTAACTCTAATTCTACGTATAACCTATTTAACTACAGCTATAGCTGACCTACAAAGCAGTAAAACTATTCTAACAGGAAGAATGGGACCTGTGGGTCCTTAGCCAGTGTCTAAGGAGGAAGAATGGAGGGAGTTGGACTCTAGCGGAGGGGAAAAGCCTTCTAGTGAAGCTTCTGGGTCGTCCTCAGGCATACGTCATCCTTAGTGACGAGGAGAGTCGGAGAGAAGTTGGAGAATTCACAGCCGGTAAAAAAAGTGACGAGGAGAGTCGGAGAGAAGTTGGAGAATTCACAGCCGGTGGCTGTGAAATCTGGGGATCGGTGGGGAGGGGTGGCTAGAGTGGAAGAATGATCGCTAAGAATGTAGGAGGGAGTGATCCCCTACGCGTGCGACCAAGGAGGTGCTTAAGTAGCCAGCAGAGTGGATTTAGGTCATCGCGTAGGTGAAATTACTCGACGAGGGCACCGGCGGTGAGGATGAAAGGAGAGAGTGTGCGGGGTAGCCAAGTCAAAATCTGACCGAAGGATGGGATCTGAGGGTAGTGGTGACCACACATGCCAAGTCGCGCGAAGGTTCGAATCAGATCGAGCCGCAGATCAAGATCAGGTGAGAACGGACGGTCTAGATGGCGCGTGTTCTTTGCGTGCTATATTACACGCGCAGCTGCTCCAGGTCCGTGATTCTAATGGTGAAATTGCAGGGAGAGCCCTTCATCGAAAGGGTAGAAAATTTACAGTCAAGCCCATAAGTGATAAGAATATGTAACTGAATGGTCCCTAAGGGCTTACAGAAAGGTCCCTACGTGTTACAAATAGGTCCTAGGAAGTTCTCTAATGAAGGAAATGTAATGCATAAAGGACCTAAATGTAAATCCTAAATTTTAAGACCTTAATGATGTTCAAATGCCTTCAAGTTTTTATATATGCTTAATTGAACATTTAGGAAGTTAATTACACTTTTGATTTGAACTTTTAAACTTGTTTGTATGTTTAATTTATACTTGGATCATCATTTGACTTTTTTCCCAAGAATATCTCATTTTATGACCTAATTATGCAATTTTAACATAGAATTAATGTTTTATGTCTTTTTCTTTGATTCCCACACTTAACCCTTTTTATGCGTTAATTTAGTATTGTTTAACCCAGTTTCCAGCTTAACTTTAGTTTTCTAGCTATGATGAATAGCCACTCATCAGTGTCGACGCCTGCAATGGGTGATGTGAGCTAGTTTTATAGGTGATGGGTGAGGGAGGTGACAATGGGAGGCCGTTGGGGTGTGGGATTTTTGTGGGATTTTTGCATGTAGGCACTTGAAGTATCATGAAAATTAATGTAGCTTGTTATTGGGAGGAATAACTGGTGGGATTTAAATGGAAATAAGGTGGAAATGGAAGGGATGAAATGAATGAATGGATGCTCAATCTCTCTCTATCTTCCTCTCCATAAAATGAACAAATGCAAGTATTTACAAGATGCATGTATAACTATCTAATATAAATGCTTAATGTTAGGAAATAGCATAAGATGATCTAATTAGAGATGTGAATTGTTGTGCAATCAAGCTACGGTATGACCAACCATGCTGTATGGTTCTGAATATTGGGCTATCAACTATAAGCATATGCAGAAGATGTCTGTGGCAGAAATGAATATGTTAAGATGGGTGTGTGGTCATAGAAGAAATGACCATATTTCAAATGAGATTATTCGAGAAAAGGTTAGGGTGGCATCGATAGAGGATATAATAAGAGAGACATGCCTAAGATGGTTTGGACATTTGCAAAGAAGGCCACTAGATGCTCCAGTCAAGAGATGCGAGAAGATGGAGGTTGAACCTGCTAAGAGGGGGCGAGGAAGATCAAATAAGTGTTGGAAGGAAACAATTAAGTATGACTTCAATTACTTTAATTTAAATCCTAAAATGGCTCAAAATCGATCTGTGTGGAGGCAAAGAATTCATATAGCCGACCCCACTTAGTGTGGGAAAGGACTTTGTTGTTGTTATTATTGTTGTATTTGGTTTCGAGATTTCGTTGTTGTAATGATAAATCAATATGTTTATACTTTGCAAATTTCTCGTTATCATCTACCAGAGGAGACTGAGATGCATCATGTTACGACTCGAACCCGGCTCCCCATGGAACCTGGGAACGACTTGCCTTGACTAGTCCCAAGACCCAGTCATCCATCGAGAAATAAGACAAATGCAAGAAATCATATAACAATCTACACGTGCAATGTAGCTAAGCATTAGAATAAAAGGCAGCGATAGAAATATAACAGTAGTTCAAGCGATAACACGGTGCAAACAACAAGGAAGGTTTGCTAGCTAGCCATCACAACCACTATAAAAAGGTGTAAAACAACGACATAAGTTCCCAACATACTAAAAGTACTCACTATAAAGAAAGTATTTCAAAGCGGAAACGAGAAGGAAACAGGCTACTATTGGGCTCGACTGGGCCTATCACCCTCTGCAGCTGGTAGTACTGGCTGCTCAGCTCCCTGACTTAAACATATACAACTATTGTTAACTAAACGCTGAGTAGAGTGGCACATAAGAAAATCTAAAGCAATAAATAAAGGGAGAGTAGTAAACCATTCATACATTTCTTAGTTATTTAGACAGTTATCATCTGGTTCCATTTCTAATCACCACATGTTAAGACTTGGTTATTCTAGTAAGGGTCCATATCATCACTTAATCCACATGTTCCCTAAGGGAATAATCTTGATACAGTTTTCCCGCGATGTAGGATGTGCACATGGCACTCTCCTAGCCGGGAGAGCACCCCGTGGTAGTCCTACACTCGGTCTACCACCCTGGGGTCATGGTCGCGATGTAGCGGTGACTACGACAAGCGCGATAAACGCACGGGTAGCTACCTCACACTGGCACGTGGTCAGTCCTCTCCACTGGTGGATACGCTCTAACGTACAGCACAAAGCAGAACATGGGCCACATCCCTCAACAGTCTGTGTACCCTCGCCCGACTATCCATGTTTACCCAGTGGGCTCGATAGGAGTCGGTGTAGGGAGGCCATTCCTAACCTCGGGCCCCAACACAAGGGGAGGCTAGCTCTCTCCCTACACAAAAGTGGAGGTAGATCTCCTCGGTACCACGTACATGAGGGCTAGCTCACTTTCTATACCCAAGTCCAAACAACCAACCAACATGCCTATATAGGCGAGATATTCCATCATACATCAAATATCCATGTCACTGTACTTTTATTACTTTCTTAATTCCCCATAGGGTTCGTGCATAATACTCATTTCATTACAATATGTGGCATGTATCTCTATTCACATTCAGGTTTCTTAGTCATATAATAGGCAGCTTGTGATTCAACAGGAAAAGCATTCAATCATATTAATTTAGTTGCCAATTACTCACAACATGGAATTCAACAGCATGTATATTGAAATTATAAACAACGAGGTTCAAGTGCTAGAATGTAAACATGCACCATTCTCATCCCTAGGGTTCATATCATGTCCTAAGTTTCAAGCAAAGGTCTCTAATTTGGCATGCACTTAACAATTTAATTCAACAGGAGTAGAGAGGACCACTCTACCAAAAGATACAGGTGATATGAGGGCATGAACGGTGGATCCCGATGTCTCCGCAGGTCCCATGTGCACTACGGACTTGAGACCTATTCCAAACAATTGGTCAAACCAGATATTAACATGTTGACCAATACTTGAGTGGGTCAACTAGGCTAAAAACAACATGGAAACATTTATAACATGTAGGAAATTCAAAAGTGAAACCAACGGTACTTTAATTGTGTAAATCCGACTTCGTTTGGGCCCTGAACCGGTCCAAACACGCGCGCCCTGACCAAAATCAGATGTCTGGGGCGAGTCCAGATGTCTTAAACTTGTGCATAATCTCACCTTGAGCTCCTGCTTTTGTTCCAATCATCTGCTACCCCTCACAGCTGTTTGAGGGTGTTACCAGACATCTGATACTACGCCTGGTCATCTAGGACGACAGTCGGACGTCTAACACCACCTCCAGACGTTCGACAGTGCCTCAAATGTCTCACCAGCGTGCCTTCCCAACCCCTCTCGTCCCTGCACAAACCTATGAAGACACAGGCGCCTGCTAAAACACTAGAGCAGTGCACACACACCACGCAGACACTCGGGCAGAGCAATACCTCTATACCAAGTGTGTTTCCAAACATCCGGAGCTCTCTTTGGACATCTGCAGAGCCATCAGGTTGTCTAAAAGACGTCACAGACATCTGATTATGGCAAAAAATGTCTCCAATCTCCACATGCAGGACCTTTCTTGCAGCGGCTCTTCTTCTTGCCTTACAGCAGCAGCTTCTCCTGCTGCTCTCCCTCTCCCATGCTCTCTCTCTCTCTCGAGCTCCTCCTGCTGCTCCCCTCCCCCTCGACCTCACCCTCTCTCAATCTCCTTCAAGCTCTCCCTCTCACGCCCTCCCTCGGCTACACACCTCTCTGCAAGTAGGGAGGCTACGGTGGACGGGGGAGGAAGGTGGCCACTTGAGGAGAACAAAGTGGAGGAGTGGGTGGTGTGGGTGGAGGGTTTTAAGGGTTTTATAGAGGTGGGAATAGGGTTTGGGAGGTGGGGTTGCGTGGAGGGCGTTGTGTGAGATGTGGTGGGGTCGGGAAAATTGTACCTGGACCTGCAGAATAATTTCTAGGGTGTTAGAATTGCCCAAGACCTCTCCCAAAAGCCAAAAAGTCTGCACGGGGTCTTTTTGGTGCGTAGAATTTACAAAAAGGCCCCTAAATTTTCAGAAAAGCCCAAATGACCCTTGGGATGAGTCATTTCACATCATTTCCATGGATTTCATCTTAATAGCCTCTCCTTGATCAGGGGAGAGGCAAGTAAGTCTGTTGGTCCTTGTGAAAGGCATGCCAACTCTCAACATATCGAGAATGTTGTTGACCCCAGTCAAAAGAGTCAGAGCCGGGAAGGAGGCGTCCGTGTACACAACGAACCTGCCACTACTGTCAGGGATGGTGAGCACGGGAGCTGAGGTCAACCTCTCCTTCAGCTCCTGAAAACACGCCTCACAGGCGTCTGTCCAAGTGAAGGGCACATCCTTCTAAGTCAACTGTGTCATAAGATGCGCAATCTGTGAAAAACCTCTGATGAAACGTCTGTAGTAGCCTGCCAGTCCCAGGAAACTGCGAATCTCAGTGACTGAACGCTGTCTCTCCCACCTGAGAACTGTCTCAACCTTGGCTGGGTCCACCGCCAAGCCGTCTCCAGAGATCACATGACCTAAGAAGGTCACCTCCCTCAACCAGAACTCGCACTTGCTGTATTTGGCGTATAGCCTAAGCCGTCTCAGCGTGTCCCGAACCATCCGCAAGTGCTGTCCGTGCTGTGTCCGATCTCGAGAATAGATGAGTACATCATCAATGAATACCACCACGAACTGGTCCAAGTACGGTCTAAACACCCGGTTCATCAGGCCCATGAAAGCAGCGGGGGCATTGGTCAGTCCAAATGGCATGACCAAAAACTCGTAGTGTCCGTACCGGGTGCGGAAAGCTGTCTTGGAGACGTCTGCCCCCCTGATCCTCAACTGGTGGTATCCAGACCTCAAGTCGATCTTGGAGAACACCGTGGCACCCCGCAACTGGTCAAATAAGTCGTCGATCCTCGGCAGTGGATATCTGTTCTTGATGGTGACCCTATTCAGCTGTCGGTAGTCCACACAAAGGCGTAAGGTCCCATCCTTCTTCTTCACAAACAGTACCGGGGCTCCCTAGGGAGACGCACTGGGCCTCACGAAACCCTTCTCCAAAAGGTCCTGCAACTGGGACTTGAGCTCTCGCAGCTCAAGCGGTGCCATCCTGCATGGCGCGGTGGAGATGGGGCTGGTCCCTGGTACTAGTGAGATCTCAACTCGATTTCACGCTCGGGCGGCAGTCCTGGTAACTCGTCTGGAAACACGTCAGGGTACTCTCTGACCATCGGGGTGCTCTGGAAGTCTGCCACAGGGCTTGGCTCTGCCACCACAAAAGCTAGGAAGCCCTCACACCCCTGGCTCAAAAGTCTCGCCGCCCAAAGTGCCGAAATGCACCTGAAACCTTCGTCCACTGGTTGTCCGTGAAACTCGAAAGAAGGCAACTCCGGAATGGAGAAGACAATCTTCCTCTCAAAACAGTCCACCAAGGCGTGGTAAGCGGACAACCAATCCATCCCCAGAATCACGCCAAAGTCCACCTGTATCATAATCACGTCAGCTGGCAGGCTATGTCCCCCGACGCTGACCTCGCAATCCGTGTACACCTCCTCAGCTACAAACAGCTGACCACTCGGACCTCTGATTACTAACGGATTCTCTAACAGCAAAAAATCATGGCCCAAACTAACTGCGAAACTGGCTGCAACAAACGAGTGCGTAGCGCGGGAATCGAAAAGTGTGTAAACGAGTCTGCCGGAAACTGAAACCATACCTGCCACCACCGAGCCCGAAGCTCTGGCATCCCTGTGTGTCAGGGCGTTGATACACCCCTCAGCTCTAGGTGCGGACGAAGCAGCCACACTCTGCATCGGACGGGCAGGTGCTGGCCGGTACCCTCCTCGTGACTGCTGTCCTCCTCGTGCCTGGGAATCGCGGCCTCTAGTGCTCTGCCCGGGAAGTATCTGCTGACCTCCTGCCCTAGACGGGTAGTCCCTCCTGATGTGGCCGGGCTAGCCACGCTGGTAACAGAGGGGAACTCGACTCCCGCCCTCAGTGGGGCCCTACTGTCGGCTGGGCGGGGGTCCGGTGTTGGCGACTGGCCTCTGTCGAGGGCCTCCAAAGGCCACGGATGGCCCTGCAAAATGTGACGGCTCTCCTACGGACTCCACGTGTCTCCTCTCTCGCCGGCCCTGTGAAAAGCCTGGCTGAAAGGGCCTCTTCCGCTCGCCGTCAGTGTCTCGCGCGGATGGGTTGGTCTCCTCGTAAGTGATGGCTGCCTCCACCACCCTCGAAAACGTAGGCAGCTTCAGGGGTTTGACATACCCCCGAATCGCAGGTCGGAGCCCCTCAGTGAACCTCCAAAGGCGCTCCTCCTCAGTGGCTACCGCTATCGCTGCAAAGCGGGACAGCTCCAAGAAACACGTGCGGTACGCGCTCACAGTCATCGTCCCTTGGCGGAGAGTGTGGAACTACCGCCTCCTCTGGTCTTGCCATGTCTGGGGAAAGTACTGCTCGTAGAAGAGGGTGACGAACCGATCCCAGGTCGGCTCGTCCCTCTCCTGTCCCCGGACCGCCCTCCACCACCTGTGTGCCGCACTCTCCAGCTGGTACGTGGCAAAGGCCACGCGACACTCCACCGGGGGGCGAGGGGTGTCGAAAATCTTCTCCAGCTGCTCGAGCCAGTCCTCTGCCTCGGTTGGGTCCTCATCTCCCTTGAAGGAGGGGGGCTTCAGCTTCCTGAACTGCCCGAAGAGCTCGAAGTGGCGCTGCAATGGAGATGCTGGTGCACCTCCAGGGGAAGGTGCCTCGTGCACAGAAGTGTCGGAGGAAGGTGGGGGCGGCGGCGGCCCATCCCCTCCCCCGTGTCCAGCGCCGCGTCCGTCGTGTGGTCCCACAAAGGACTCCCCCTCCGCAGCCCCAGGATGAGGCACTCGGGGCGGTGGGTGGAGCTCCTCTCGTACAATGTCCCGTATCAGCCGGGCAAGGTCCTGGGCCTGGATGCCCGAGAGTGGTGGCTGGTCCACCGAGACGTCGACAACGTCACGCCCACCTCGCCGACCTCGTCCTCGGCCACGCCCGCGGCCAGTCTCGCCAGTCCCGCGACGAGGCATCTCCTGCAAGGAGACGCGAAACAAAATGAAATATGTCAATACAGAACGGTACTTAACGAAAACGTCTAAGAGATCATGTCAAAAGATATGTTGTGGTGACTACTCTAGTTATAGACATGTGAATTAGTTATTTTCCAGTCAGTTGATTCACTTCTCGGGACGACCTTTCTCTGATACCATCTTGTAACGACCCGATTCCCGAGTCCCTACGAGACAAGAACCAGACCGACTCGACTAATCCCAAGACCTAGTCGTCCAACGAGGAAGTAACCAAAAGAGCAGTAAAATAAACCACATTCAACATGAAATATAACTAGCAGTAACAAAGTACAGCAGTAAGAAAAGAACTACTACAGCATGTACCACTACAACAGTAGAACAACATTTATAACATAACAAGAACTACAAGTAAAGAAAAGTGCGGGAGTAACAAAAACTACTCACTACAGCGGAACAAAAAGGGCACAAAAGAACAGTGGTAACTCTACTGGACCCTACTCGGCCCAGCGTCCTCTGCAGCCGCTGACCCTGGCTGCTCAACACCTGGTCTTGAAAAGTAACGAGTGTAACACGTCAGCAAAACGCTGAGTAGAGTGGCAGCTAAACTAAAGAAGCAGTAAAGTGTACAGTAGCTGTTTTATTTTCTTTCTTCCTTTATTTACGTATTTCTATTGTTTCATAATTTATCTATTTCTCAGATCCTTCACTTGATCTCGAATGTTCCTCGTGGGAACGATCTTGATTGCAGTCTTTTCCGAACAGTAGAAGTAACATGTGGGGCTCTCCTGGCCGGGAGAGTCCCCCGTGGTGATCCTACTTTCAGTCAACCACCCCAAGGTCACTAACAGACATAACGGTGACTACGGCACGCGCGGTAAACGCACGGGTAGCTAACCCGCACTGGCACGCGGTCAGTCGTTTCCGTTAACGGGTGCGCCCAAAACACAGCATGGAACCAGTATAGGGCAGAGCCCTCTCAGTAACTGGGGTCCAACCCCTCCACAGTAACCAAACAGGGGCCTTGCCCCTCCACAGTCCGCGCACCCTCGCCTGTCTACCCTGGTTTGCCCAGTGGGCCTAACAAGTCGTTGTAGATGAGCTAGCAGAACCCCGGGGCCCGTGGGGTAGCTAGTACTTGCTCTACACTAGTAGCTCTCCTCGGTACTGTGTACACGAGGGCCAACAAGTCGGTACAAAGTGGCCAGACCTAACCCCGGGTCCCTGGGGTGGCTGGCTCCGCTCTGCACTAAACAGGTAACAGGTGCTTCCCCTGGTACTACGTACCTAAGAGACAATGCACCTCCACATCTTTCTTTCTCAGTTCCATTTCATTCTCTTTCCAGGAGTTCTACTCCTAATTCCCCGTAGGGTTCCAGCTCCTTTAATTCAGCACAATTTGGTTTCACCTTCCAGTTTCACGTTCATACAACCCATGTTCTCAATCATGTTTATTTATTCATATCAGGCAGCTGTTAAATCAATTCACAGGCAGCTATTTGTTCCTTTCCACTTTTTCAAGACTACAGTATTCATATATTCCACTAGTTTTCCCATCCTAAGATTCATGCCATACCCTAGGATCTATCATACAATCTAGTTTTCCAGCCCTAGGATTCATGCAACACCCTAAGATTTATCATTCAATCTAGTTTCTCATTCCTAGGATTCATGCAATGTCCTAGGTTCTATTTATGGTTCCATAATTTAACAGATTATGCTAATAAACTTAAAAGCCACTCTACCAGTTACAACGGGAGTACTGGGGGCGTGGTCGGGAATCCCGCATGCCTCCGCAACCCCCGAGACTGCAATGGAACGGGGTCCTATCACAAGGATCAAACACAAGGAGTTTCTCAAAACAGTATATAATTACTGTAGACGGGTAGAGGATTTAATTCCGAAAAGGACGCAACTCGAAAAGCGGAAAACGGACTCCGAACGGGCCCTAAACGGGTCGAAAACGACGAAACAGTGCAAAATCAGACGTCTGGAACCTCTTCCAGACATCTTAAAATGAGGGTCAGATGGTACCTTTGCTCTGTATAGTCTCTCAGACGTCCAGAAGCCTACGGGGGCATCTGTCCTAGTTCCCAGACGTCCGATGGTCACCCCGGACATCCGGAAGTCTTTCCCGTCGTCTGGCACTGCAGTCAGACGTCTGATTCGCGTTGGATGGCGAATCTCAGAACCTGCGCGTACCCATTCCTCGCTCTCAGTACGGACGGTCGAAGAGAAGGAGGAAGTACGAAAATAACTTACCTTTCAGACGTCTGGACAGTCCTCCAGACGTCTTCCCCGTCGTCTAGTTGGAAACCAAGACGTCTGATTCTGGAAAAACTTCCAAAATCAGAGCGCGACTCGCCCTCCGCCCGCGACGCGCGGCCGCGCCGCGTCTCGTCTGCCTGCTACTCGAGCTGAGCAGACCTCCCGCGTCACTCTACGCCCGCTGTGCCCCTGCTGGCCGGCTTTAGCAGCCCCGGCAAGCTCGAACCCTCACAGCCGAGCGCCTCCTCCCTCGCTCAACACCTCCTCCCGCACTCGCCGCGGCTGCCGCCGCCGCCGCTCGCTCACTCTCGCACTGGCTGGAAGAAGAAGAAGGGGGCGGAGGAGATGAGAGTGAGGGGGAGGGAGAGGCCCTTTTAAAGCCGCGTGGGGAGAGGGAGAGAGAGAGAGCGCAAGCTGCAGCCGCAGGAGGAGAGAGGGAAAAAGAAGGAAGGTGCGGCGGTGCAGGTCTGCGCGCACAGGCGCGCAGACGAAATCCCGCGTGCCGCAGAAATCAAATCCCAGACGTCTGGAAGGGGTTCCAGACGTCTGTTCAGACGTCTGGGCCACCTCCCAGACATCTTAAAAGACGTCTGAAGCCGCATTCGTAACAAAAAGAATGGCAATCAAGAGAGAAAAACCTACCTCAAGAGATGGCTCCTTCTCTTCCTTTCTTCTTTTCCATGCAAATAGGAGAAACAATGGCAACTACACGACAACAGTTGCAACAACAACCCCCCTTCAGTGATGGAGACGGAGGCGGCGATGTTATTGGCTGGCGAGGAAGTGGTTGACCGGTGGAGCAAGATGGAGAGGAGCTCTTCGCCACCGATGGAGAAGAGGAGAAACTTTGGTTTGTTAAGGAAGATGAAATGACCTTAAACACTTCTGGGAACTTGTAGCAGAAACTACAATATACCTCATTAACTGCACACCAAGTCCCTTACTTTGCCACAAATCCCCCTTATGAAGTTTTGCTTATGCACAAGCTAGATATGAACTCTCTACGTGTCTTTGATTGTGCATCCTATCCACTACTCCAACCTTATAACTCCCATAAATTTTCCTTTCGATTTACAAAATGCATATTTCTAGGCTATGCTACCAATCACCTGGGTTATCGATGCTATAATCTTGCCACTCGACGTCCTTATACTGCTAGACATGTTAACTTTGATGAGCAAGTGTTTCCATTCAAAGGAGAATCCATTCTAGGGGCGCCACCAGCTCCATCTGATGATGCATGGCTCACCATACAATTATTAAATGGCAACCCCCATGTCCCCTCGCCTACATCTCCAGAAGTCCCAGCTCCACCAACCAACACAACTTCACAACAACTACGACCACTAACGAGTGCTGACTATCAACAACTTGCTAGCATCCCCAGACGGACTACAAGAAATGCACTGCCAACTGCTCTCAATGCAATCCTTAGCCAGGAAATCGAACCAACCTGTTTCTCATAAGCCAATCAGGATCCACACTGGTAGCAAGCAATGGATGCCGAATACAATGCTCTCATCAACAACGGTACATGGACACTTGTTCCACGAACCAAGGGTATGAACCTTGTCGATGCAAGTGGGTATGTCACCTAAAATACCAACTAGATGGAAAGATTGACAAATACAAGGCGAGACTCGTCTCAAAAGGCTACATTCAAAAAGAAGGAATTAATTACAATGACACCTTCAGTCCAGTGGTCAAAGCTGCTACCATTCGTACTATTCTCTCACTAGCTGTGGCATAGAATGGCACCTACGCTAGTTAGATGTCACTAATGCCTTTCTGCATGGCCACTTGCAGGAGGATATCCACATGATGTAGCCCCCTAGCTTCATCGATCAGAATTCCCCAATCATGTCTGTAAGCTCAACAAATCACTATATGGTCTGAAGTAAGCACCCAGGGCATAGTTCACCAAGCTCAGCACTCATCTAACCGCACTTGGCTTTCAAGGTTCTGCAACTTATTCCTCCTTGTTCTTCCTCCAAAATGACAAGGTAACTGTTTGCATCCTAGTCTATGTAGATCATTGCCGGCAACGATAGGGACTTTGTTTCCAAAGTCATCTCCCAACTCAATCAAGAGTTTCATATTCGCGACTTAGGTGATCTACATTATTTTCTTGGGGTTGAAGCAATTCGACAAAATAAAGGGCTACTCTTGCTACAACGTAAATATATTCTTGACTTGCTAAGATGAACTGGAATGGCTGATTGCAAACCTCTTCAAACTCCAGTGTGCACAACAAGAAAGCTAACATTACAAGCAAAACCATTCAAAGATCCTACCGTGTATCAACAAGTTGTTGGTGCACTGCAGTACATCCTCCTCACTCGACCGGACTTATCCTTTGCTGTCAACAAGGCGTGCCAGTTCATGAGCAAACCAACTGATGACCACTGGGAGCATGTGAAAAGAATTCTTCGATACCTCAAAGGCACTGCTGCTCTGGGACTATTCATCTCCTCCACCTCCACCACAACTATTCATGCTTACTTTGATGTAGACTGGGCAGGTTGCCCAAATGATTGCAGATCATCAGGAGGGTATCTTATTTTTCTCAGCTTCAATCCCATTTCCTGGTCCACCCGCAACCAACAAGCAGTTTCGCACTCCTCCACTAAGTCTAAATACAAAGCTCTAGCAAATGCCATCATAGAACTAATATGGGTTCGCTCCCTCCTCAATGAACTCAACGTACAAATGTAGGGTGCTCCAACAGTATGGTGCGACAATATTGGAGCCACATATCTAATAGACAATCCAACTTTTCATGGCAAAACAAGGTATATAGAAATGGATTATCACTTTGTATGTAATCAAGTAGCCAAGAAATTGCTATTAGTGAAGTTTATTTCCCCAAAGACCAGCTAGTAGACATCATGACTAAGCAAGCCATTATCAAGAAATCATTTTTCGCATATTCAGGATAAACTTATGATACAATCTGCGGTCATGTGATTCCCTGGATTGAGGGGGGCTATCAGGGGATATCTACCAACCAACTCAAATGGCTCCCACCAGAGTCAAATAACTTCTTCCAAGCATTTAGGAACCAAAACCAATCACTGTTGTAACCTCCCCCATTTCTAGCATCGACTAAACAAATTATAAAATCTTATAAATAAAAGGGTCTTGTGAATCATGTAAATACAGAAGCAACAAGAATATAATTCCACTCTTCTTTACTTCATCTTCTGTCACTTCTCACTGTTTTGAAGGAGTTTTGGATTGGTAATTATGATTTTGAGCACCTGAACTAGTTGTTGATTTTTTTGCTTCCCAAGAAAGAGGCAGTTGAAAGGATTGGAGACTGTCGGATGCTGTCCCATCTCCCTTTCTAATTTTTCCTAGTTAATAGTCTCCAAGGTCCGTGTGAATATATAGGTTATGGGAGGGCCAGTAATGGATAGCAACATAAGCTCAATTCGGTTAGCTTTTACTAGGGCTACACATATGAGGGACTACGGCTTCATGTGAGACTTGGTTGTAGGACCAAGGGCTCATGCAGAAGGTCGACTTTGCTAAAACTTACAATATGTTAGATTGGGCATTCTTGTGGTCTTCCTTACATAGGGGAGATTTCCTAGAGATCTGGATTACTTGGATGTATAGATACATTACAACAAATTCTTTCATTGTACTTGTGAATGGAAGACTGGAAAGGGGTTGAGTGCAACCACAATGCAATGTTAGGTAGGGTTTCCCTCTTACACTTCTTTTGTTCATGATCAAAGTTGATTCCTTGGCAATCTACCTTGGTTGTGTCCAATGAAGGTTTCTTAAAGGGCTTTAGTCCTCCTGGCAAACAAAATCTGGTTCCTTTGCTACAGTATGAGAATAACACAAGTTTTTCATTGAAGGAGTAGAAGGACAGTTAGAAAATGTTTCTCCTTTGTTGGATACTTTTGGGGGCTTTTCTGGTTTGGTTATTAATATAGACAAGTCATCTTTCAATCCTTTTGGGATGTTGGCAGAGGAGATTTAGCTTTCTAGTGACACTTTGAGAACTCTTGTCATGGCCTTACCAATTACTTATTTGGATGTTCACTTGTTTAAGCAACCACTTAGACCCATGTATTGGCATAGTCTACTATTGGAATTTAAAGAAAGATCGGCAAGCTCAAAGTCAAAGGTGCTCTCTAGAGGTAGAAGGGTTATTCTATTGAAGTTGGTGCTCTCAGCCCTTCTTTTCTTCCTTATTTCCATGTTTTAGGTCATGTTGAAGAGGTGATTTTTTTGGAAGGGGTTATTCAAGCAAAATGGAGGCATTTCCTTGGTGGCTTGGGATGATGTTCGTAAGCTAATGTATTGAGGATGGTTTGGGTGTTCTCGACCTAAAGGCTATGAACCAAGCTCTTCTTACCAAGTGATCACCTCCATCATGGGAAGGGATTGTAGCCTCTTTGGTGAGGTGTTTACCACTTGTCTTGGTAGGAAGTTAAGTTGGTTGAATAGGATGCTTCGCAATAGTGGTGATTCACCTTTTTGGAGGGGGTTAGTTGCATGAGAAGTCAATTGTTATTCCTTATTTTTTTTGTTGATTTAGGGAGTGGAAGAGACTTCTTTTGGTTCCATGACTAGACTAATCATGGGCCTTTAGTGGATGTCTACCCACATCTCTATGCTCTATCTTCAAAACCCATGGGGTTAGTGGCAGATTGTTGGGATGACCATTCTTGGTTGATTCAATTCTGCGCTACATTGTTGAACTAGCAAATTAAGGAGTATTTATAGGTGTAAGAGTTGGTAGCAAATTTTGGACAAAGAGCACGTGTCTTGGATGCATGGGCATGGGAAGAAGGCAGTTTTTCGATATATAAAAAACTCCTTCCTCCACCTGGGCAACTTAATGGGAACTTAAGTAGGGATTGTAGCTTATTTGGAAGTTCGCTATGCCATTGAAAGTTAAGATTTTCTCTTGGTTGCTACAGTGAAAGAGTTTGATGACAAGGATATATTGAAGATTGATCCATAGTCGAACCCCACTTGTTTGCTATGTGGGGGAGCCAATGAGGATTGTAATTAATTGTTCCTTACCTAACTTTTAGCTATAGACATGTTGAACCATCTTGGGGGGTTAGTGGCCATTTCATACATCTTGGGACCAATTTTGGTAATCCTTCCATGTAGTCACCTTCATTTCTAAACAGGAACGAGCTCTTCCTTTTGAGTGTTAAGGACAATTTAGTTGTAGTAAAATGCTCTCGCTATTAAGGAAGAGAGAACTTCATTGAAAAGATGTCTCTTTCCTAAAGGAACTTTGGGAGAATCTTTGATATACCTATATAATTATATTTTTTATCTTATATTTTTCCATCGAAAATTTTGACATATTTGGATGATCACTGATATCAAGTAATCATCTTTCTTCTTTTTTTTTTGTAAAAAAATTCTAACAAATGATTGAAATTTCTCGATGAAAATTACTTTTTCTCTCGTGATTCAAAAGCGCCAACTCAACCCGACGTCACTCGCTAAACCCCTCCGCCCTCCTCCGCTCTCTCAAGCAAGGGGATAAACGCTGGCCTCCGGCGTCACCTCAGCTGAGGAGGACCCACTAGGAAACGGCCACCACTTCCCGTTATATATAAGTGGCGACCACCCGCTCATTTCCGCCTTCCCTTCCTTTCGCCCTTTGCTCCCTCTCTACCATCTCTTGTGCAATGTTGTCGTCCTTCCCCGACACCAACGCCATCGCTAGGGTTTCCACCCTCATGGAGCTCATCCGCCACGCCTTCCGCGATTCCGACTTCGTCGCGATCGAATCCGCCCTACACCACCTCGACGTCCCCGAGTCCTGGAGGCGGCGGGAGGACCTCTACACGTCGAGGATCGACGAGCTCACCGAGGAGCTCCGCCGGAGGGACGCCCTCTGCGAGAATTACGTCGAGCTGAGGGCCTCCCACGCCGACCTCGAGGCGAGCAGCCGCGGGCGGATCGAGGAGCTCGAGGCGGAGCTCGAGACGAAGGGCGAGGCCTACGAGGAGGTCCTCGAGCTCAAGGCGAAGCTCCTCGACCTGGAGGAGTCGGGGAGGCGGAAATCCGAGGATTTGTTGAGGGAGGTCAGGGAGAAAGAGGAGATACGTGCGGCGTACGAGAAGACGAAGGAGGAGTATGCTCAGCTAAAAGGGACATACGTCGATCTGGAGGACGCGAAGATCGCCGCGGAGGAGTGGAGGCGGAGGTGCGGGGAGATGGAGGAAGAGGTGAGGGAGTGGAGGAGGAGGTACGGGGAGCTCGAGGCGAAGATGCTGCGGACACTTGCAACGGATCCTGGATTGAGAGCTAGGTGGAGTGGGAGTGGCAAGGGGGACGGGAAGAAAAACAAGGAGGTTGGAGGTGTGTGGGGAGGTAATGCGAAAGAGGAGGTGTGTGATGTTGCGATCTGCTCCATGAAGAAGGAAGCCGTTTTCGATGACAAGGAGGTTAATGTGGTTGAATGTGGGAGGATGGGGAGGTTTGGAGGGGATGTCATTGAGATTAGTGATGGCGAGGTGGATGAGAAGGATGGGATTGATTATTACAAGGAAGAAGGTGGCGCATTTGGAGAGGATTCTCTTACTGTTGTAACTCCTAAGAGAAAACGTGCACTGAAACTGGTTGTCATTAAGAGCGAGAGCGAGGACAGCAAAGATAGAATTCCAGATGGGAAGCTAAAGGCAAGGAGGCTTGGGAATGCGAATGAAGTTGATGGAGGGGAGAGAATAGGTCTGATGGATGGCTCCTTGGAAAGATCCTTTAGTCACACTGTTCTCTCTGAATTTGCTAGCAGATCCAGCAGGAGGCTGGTTCAGTTGAGCCAGCGCATGGAGGCAAATGGGAGGGCAAAAGGAACCAAATCACCAGCTAATGATAAAGCTGGGGGGTTTAGGAGGGCATGTAGGAAGTTGGATTTTAGAGAAGCAGAAATTGATGATGAAGCTAAGGTTTATGGAGAGGTGGATGGCAATGATACTATGTCAAATGTAGAGGCTGAGTCGGAAAGTGAAGGAGAAAGCTTGGGAGGATTTATTGTTGATGATTCTGATGTCTCCGAGATCAAGTTTCTGACTCCTAGTGCTTCGGAAGAATCGGAAAGAAGAGTGTCCTCATGCAATGATGCTTCAAGAGGAGCTAGCACTTTGCCTAATTCTTCAGAAGAGGATAATGAAGTTGATAGTGATTCAGCATTTGGCAAGGTCTTGGCAAGGATACGAAGGGAGAATAAATCACCCAAATGGGAGTACGAGGCTGACATGCTTGCTTCCTTTTCTAAAAGTCCTGAGTTGTGCATGAAGGCTGTTTGTGCTCTTTATCGGCAGCAGACGATTGAGGAACAATCTGTGAAGAGTACACTAGGAGTAAATCAACGAGGATTCAACAAGTTGGATGCGTACAGGTATGCAGTGTGCTACACTGCCCGTTAGATTTTCTGAATTCTGCTTATACTATTTTTTATAAGAAAAGGATGTCAGTTCATTAAGTTGATGTCACTTAATCTACTGTTAGATGAATCATGCTTGAACTTGCTCTAACATATAATGAATGCATTAAGTTTGAAACCAATCTATATTTGATGATATTAAACTTTTAGAAATACAGAATTAAAAGTTTGATTTCCCTCAAAAAAAAGAATTAAAAGTTGGAGTGATTTGCCATTGATAATGGTTGTATCTTGGGGGAGAAGAAAGCGGTAGGGAGAGCGAGGTTGGAAGGGTGCTCAGGGGCAGCATCTCATGTCCTCCCCCCCCCACGGAGGTTGGAGGTTGGACTTGGGTCTCCGGTAGGAGATCGCAAATGCCAAGGGGGAGCAACTCCATTTGTTTCAAGTGCCGAGGTAGAGGACACCTTGCAAGGGATTGTTGCGACCCCGTGCAATGCCTTAAATGTGGGGGTCTCTGGCATCGTCACATAGCCTACGTTTGAGGCACCATGCATGTTGGTCTCATTTCTACCACCCCCTCCTTTTGGTGCTCCTTAGATGGAGGTTTTCACCCCCTCGTCTTAGATGGTAGGGCCTATCAACGTTGTGCTGGGATCTGTACTAGTGGGGGAGGTAATCGTTGATGAGTTGACACTGTCAATGATGAGGAGGGCCTTGTGAGCACAACTCAAGAGGAAGGACGAGGTTAAGGTGGTGGGATTTGCATTAGTTAGGGTGCTTCTCTTTGTCATCTTGCCGTAGGAGAGGGAGCCCGTTTGCTTTGAGGTGCTAGAGGTTAATGGGGTTTGGGTGCAATGGAGGCTATTGTCGATGCATGATGAGCTGTGTGTAGAGCGTCCATTGGTGAAGCTAGGGGTCCATGTGGTTTTCGAGGTGATTCCCCTTCGATTGACAATGGAGGTCGTAGAGGTGATGGTATCCCCCTTTGCAAGGCTGAGATTATGCACTCGGTTGGGTATCCACGAAGGGGCTGTTGTTGAAGTGATCCTGATTCCACGTCCCTGACAAGGTGGTCCTTCGTCATAGGGGATCCTTGTGGGTGGTGATGCTCACGGTGGTCCCCACGGAAAGGCCAACACTCGTGCCGGTGGGGCACTGGCGTTGATTGTAGGCAGAGGTCTGGTGATGTGTTGGATTTGGAAGCCCAAGGATTGCTTTGGGAATCACGTGATGAAGGAAAAAGCACTGTAAAATTCGGAAATCGATGGTTCGCTAGTTGTGTCTCAACAGTTGGAGATGGATTTTATGGAGGAGAGGGGTGACATGGAAGTCACCTAATTATGCCATCAACAGGTGGGATTCAGATTCATTTACGAATCAGGAGCTGGTAAGCCTTTACTTGAATCTTCTCAACCTTTGTCCCAAGATGGGAGGCACCCTGCTTCTCCTTCGTCTGGGTCCTCTCCTCCTTTTGGTGTGGTATAGGATGTAAATGATGGCCATAGCTGCAACGAGGTGTTGATACAACCTCCTTTAGTGGAGATCAAAACCCTGCTCGAAGCACATGAGGTGCCTTCTGAGAAGGGTGGGACGATGTCGGCTTCTTCGGAGGATTGCAATATGGGCATGGACACATTTGGTGGATTGGAGCTTGCGAGGTGGAAATCAACTCCTATTTTGACCACGATGGAGCTTTCATAATTGTGGTCCTAGGGAGACAGTAGTGAGATTGAAGGTTGTGGGATATGTGATGAAGGAGGACAATCAGAACAATCTATGTACACCCCTCTCAAACAACGTCGTACCCTCCAACAGGGTGGTGGACGAAGACAAAGGGGAGAAAGTGGTGGTCACAGAGGCCACTGACTTTTAACGCAACCATGGGGGAGCTCAGACATTCTCTCCACGACGACCATCCTTTCGTAGAATGTGAGGGGTTTGAATGACCCCTCAAGGAGGGTGGCCCTGGGGCGAAACATTCGTTCATGGGGAGCAAGTTTGGTTCTTCTACAAGAGACAAAGCTCAATGCCTGCACTCAGAGTGTGTGGAGTGAAGTAGGTAGTGGATTTATGGAGGGTGTGTAGACGATTGACGTGGTGGGAAGGTCTGGGGGAGTCCTCATTGGTTGGAGGACTTATTCTTGGTGGAGGAGACAGTGAAGGGTAGGCATGCCTTAATGGCGAGGGTCTTGAGGTGAAGCGATAACTTCAAGATGGTCATTTCGGTAGTGTATGGTCCACTAGATAAGGGCACTCGATCCCAACTTTAGGAAGATTTAACAATAGTAGCTGATCGTTATCCATACGTTCCTTAGGTGATTGCAGGAGATTTTAACATCACTTTGCTTGTTGAAGATAGATCATGAGATATGAGGAGGAACAAACGATGAGGACTAGGCAACTTTGTATTGTTCAGGAGGAGGATAGGAAACTAGAGGTTGAAATCAAGCCAGAAATGCTTAAAGAGGGGGACTTCAACATGCACTTATTCCACCTGGCCGCATTGGCTAGGCAACGAAGAAATAAGATTGACAAGGTGATGGTAGATAGCAATGAGTATGAAGGGAGGGACAACGTCAGCCACACCATATCTGATTATTATAGGGAGATCACTGCGAGAAGAACAATGGGGAGATGGAGATGGTTGGGTGTTGATGCCCAACCAATATCATCTGAGCAAGCCACTTTTCTCATTGATGGTTTTTCGAAGGACGAGGTCAGGAAGGCAATGTAGGATCTGAATGTGAAATGCTCATCTAGATCGGATGGCTTCCTAGTGTACTTTTATAAGAAATTTTGGTCTTTATTAAAGGATGATGTGATGGCCATAATGGCCAACTTTGCTAGAGGAAACTTGGGCTTTAACAGAATAAATAGATTCTTTATGTTCCTCGTCCCAAAGGAGGGAGCGGTGGTGGTTGAGGACTTTAGACCCATCGCTTTCTCTAATGCAATCTATCTTATCGTGGCCAAGGTCTTGGCGAACTGATTGTGAGGGGTGCTCTAGGACATCATCTCACCGATTCAAGCTGCATTTATTCTGGGGAGAATTATACTAAATGATTTTGTGGTTGTATATGAGATTTTGGCTTTTTGGAAGAGAATGAAGAGGAAGGCTTTCATCTGGAATGTTGGATTTTGTAAAGGTTATGATTTTGTACGGTGGTCCTTTCTTTGGGAATCAGTGGCTAAGAGGGGCTTCCCTCCTCTTTGGATAGAGTGGATAAAGAGATGACGACTGCCCCTTCTTCCATCCTAGTGAATGGAAATCTGATCGGAGGTTGGGTACAACCACAAAGAGATGTTAGACAAGGATGCCTGCTGGCTCGGCCCCTATGCTTTTTGTCCTTGCAGCGGATGCTTTGTCCTAGAGGTGTTAGATAACCTGTACTTGTTGCAAGTTGTAGTATGCTTTAAATGTCAGAGCACTTTTATACGTAGAAGATATTTGGATGGTGCAAATGGTTGGCTCTGAATACGAAAAGGATGGCTCTATTATCTAGATCTTCCTGATATTTTAGTTCGAGCTATTTCTATGTCCTTAGATCTATCGATGCCTATTATCCAGGTCTTCCTATTATTTTTGTTGGAGCTATTTCTATATCCTTAGACCAATGCCTCACTTTTGTTTATGTTTCCTATCTGTGTGCAAGCTTGATTAGATAAATCCAATTTGCTCTATTTCAAGTTCTTTGGAGTCTAAGTGTATTCATTTGGGAAACATCAACTATCGCCTTCCCTACAAGTAAATGAAGCTTGTCGACTTCTCATCTTGTTCATCATGATATCACCAAGTTTGAGCATGCCAATTTTTAGGTTCAAGTATGATAAGTTTATTATTTCTTTTGATGGCTTTAATGGAGTTCATAGGGTCTTATTTTAAAGGAAAGGTATAAAGTTGTTGGTGTTATCAAGCAATTCTTCAATGAAGTCAAAAGTTTCCATTATATTCCTATTGAAACATTTTGAAGTAATGATGCTCTAGAGTGTGTTTCCTGCTAGTTGCAATCTTTCTTTACTTCTAATGTAACTAACCCCCAAACATATTGTACTCACTCTTCTTAGCAAAATAGAGTTGTTGAGAGAATGTGCAACCAAGTTGGTGTTGCTAAATTTCTTCTGACCCATGTGAAGGTTCCTAATATTTTTTAGTATTGTTGATCGTATCGTTTACGATCAGATTTTTCCTCTTAAGAGAGGGTTTCCCATCCATGTTCTACATTTTGAAAGTGAAATAATCTGACTTTTTTGTGTCTTTGGTTGTGTTTGCTTTATTCATCTTTTTAGCATAGCAGATAAGTTGCCATCACAGGCCTTAAGTGTGCTTTTACTCTAAAACTAAGGGGCATCTATTGAGAGACTTGGGTTATGTGAGGGTAGTTTTCATTTGCTTATTTTTATAGGGAGTTGTGTTGTAATTTTTCTCTGCCTTTCTCTATAAAAGAGAGGTAGGGTTTCTCTGAAGAAAATAAGACTTATCATTTTTCCTATCGTGGTATCCGAGCAGCAATCCTAGATCAGTGCTCTAGGTACCACCACTGAAATAAGCCTCCACCCCTCCACCTCACCCCACTCCTCATTGATAGTAACTTCCTCTCACCACCTCCTCGACCGACGTTGCCTGATCCTGCCATCACCGGCAGGGCCATTGGCAAGGAGGAGGAGGTCATCTCAACTGCTGGCAAGGTCACTGTAGAGGCCTAAACCCTCAGCCCCGTCGCCTAGGTGGCTGCCTTAGCTCACTACGCTGTTGCCCTAACCTCCTGCATCGCCCCCTGTGCCTAGCGCCGCCTACTGGTGGTTGCCCTACCCCTTGCATCGCTGCTGGCACCACCAGCAGGCTGCTACATCGTTGCCTGGGGGTGTTGCACCTCCTGTAGACCGATCACTGACTGTGTTCTCTTCATCTTGAACCCGATCTACGCAGGTTCTCTTTGCAAGACCGGTAGCGGTGTCTTTGACATCTTCCCTTCGCTTAGTACTCTTGCAAGGCTCCTAAAGGGAGATGCGACTCTCATTTGAAAGGTGAAATCCTAAAGAGGGTTGCTATGCAGTTCACGTCGCTCCATGATCTGAGTACACTGTTTCATATCTAAAAAATCACATAAAGATGATTTGAACAGTGAAAATTGGTGTTTGAGGCTCCATTGTGCTTGTTGGTCATTGGGTTGCGCCATGGCAGCTTCCAGTTCATCTGAGGTTACATCGGACTCTTCTGTGGACATCGGGAGTTACAAGAGTCCTTTCTTTGATCCGATGATCAAACTAAACGAAACCAACTATCCTCTATAGTCCTAAATGTTTTTTATGACTATTTGTGGACATGGCAAGGAGAACATTTTGAAACAACCTGAGCCAACATATAAGACAGGAGCCAATGCCTCATGGGACAGAGATAATGCTATGGTGTGTGCCTGGATGATTGAATTCAGTTATTCCTAGGATAAGGGATGAGATTATGTGCTATCCAATTGCCAAGCAGATGTGAGAGTTTCTTGCTGAGACATATTCTCAGGAGAAGAACTCTACACGTGTATTTCAGATCTACCATGAATTATTTCAGCTTAGGTAGGAAGGTCGGTCATTGGCTCAGTACTACTCACAGATGAAGGGGTTATTGGAGAGGCAAAACTCTTATAGACCAAGGTGTACTCGCTAGTCTTGGTGCGAGTTCAAGAACAAGCTAGTGGTCTCTCTTTTCGTCTCTGGTCTTGGTCTCAGTTTTGCGGCAACACGAGATCAGATCCTAACTTTATCTGAGCTTCCTTTCTTCGAGGAAACCTATAGCAAACTGAGTCGGATTGCATTTCCTATTACTCATGTGGAGACTACAGGCTAGACCATTGCCTTGGTTGCTGCTTATGGTCGTGGGCAAGGAGGCCCTACTTGTGGTTGTGGTCGTGGATTTGGAGGTTGGTCGCATTTACCATGCACCTATTTTGGTCGTTTAGGCCATTCTGAAGCTACATACTGGTAGAAGCACGGGAAGCTAGTGACTGCATACTAGGCTATTAAAGGAGATGGTTTTGCTGATATTGTTTCGAGAGCTGAATTTGATGGGTTGTTACAAAAGTTCAGCCAACTTTCCCATGTTACTCCACCTCCAAAGATGGTTGCTTTGGCTTCTACTTTAGGTATAGAGGTTGTTTGTTCCACTTCTACATATAGTCCTGGTGGTTGTTGGCTTGTGGATGACATTTGTGTGATGATCATGGTGAATTCTCATAATTGAAACCTGTTCCCCCAAGTAGGACAATATAGGCAGCTGATGGCATGTTATCTTAGGTTACTAGAAAGGGGGAGGTTTACCTTTCTTCTAGCCTAAATTTGCCAAATGTGTTATATGTGCTTAATTTCCCACTCAGTCTTCTTTCTAGAAAGGGGGAGGTGTACCTTTCTTCTAGCCTAAATTTACTAAATGTGTTATATGTGCTTAATTTCCCACTCAATCTTCTTCCAGTTAGCAAAATTACACGTGAGCTGAATTGTAAAGCTATTTTTGATGCTCAATCTTGTATCTTGCAAGACTTTCTCACGGGGAAGACAACTGGTGGAGGACATGAAGAATGGGGATTTACCGCTTGAGTCGCCCACCCATTGCTGCTACTATTGTGAGTCAAGGGGAGGTTGCCTTGGCCTCTGGATCTCCAATCCAATGGTACATTAGTCTTGATCATCTTCCTTTGGAACGACTTAGGCGTGTTCTACCCTACATACCTGTCAGTATCACCATCATTTGTGATGCTCGTCAACTTGGCAAGTACCATCGTGTTAGCTTTCCTGCTTCCCGTCACTCTGGGTCTTCCAATGTTTTTGATTTGATTCATATAAATGTTTGGGGGTCAAGTCATATTCTAGATAGACTTGGCCATCGTTACTTTTTGGTTCTTGTTGATGATTTCTCTAGAGTTACCTGATTATTTCTATTAAAGAACAAATATGATGTTAAGAGTATTATTGAAAATTTTGTTCATGAAATAAAGACTTAATTTTTTATTACTATTAAAATGTTTCGGTTTAGTAATGCTTTGGAATTTGTTACTACTCGTCTACATCAGTTCTTTGCTTCCCATGGTATCATTCATCAGACCATCTGTGTTCACACCTCTGAGCAGAATGGTGTTGCTGAGATGAAGCACATGCGTCTTCTTGATGTGGCACGCACCTTATTGATACATGACTATGTGCCTACTTTATACTGGGGGATGTTGTTCTTACAGCTTGTTTTCTTATAAATAGGATGCATTGCTCTTCATGAGCAGATTCCACTGCAGCTTTATATCTTGGTAGCTCACTATTTCCTGTGATTTTAAGAATTTTTGGGTGCTTTGTCTTTGTCCACATTCAAGGTACAGGACGGGATAAACTGACACCTAGGGTTGTCAAGTGTGTTTTCCTGGGATATTCAAAAACTTAGATAGGGTTTAGGTGCTTCGATTCTAATAATTCATGTCATTATGTTAATGCTGGTGTTACTTTTCATGAGGCCATTCCTTTCTTTTCTATATTTGGGAGTGAACTATCTCCTAGTGTTGATAATGCACCTATGGCCATTCCCTCTATTCCTTTTGGTGCTATGCTTGATACTGAGCTTGATACTACTTCTACTAACCCAAAATATAATTACTTATCAACGACCTCATACTATCTTTCAGATGCCCCCTTTTTCACCGACGCTAGTCTCCCAGCCTCAGGTGAGCTCATGTTCTCTTGACACTGACAGTTCTGTGCCTAGTGGTGGTTCTATAGGTCCTGCGGATCCGGCTTCTACTTTAGAGTCTTTACAGGAGGCTTTACTAGATGATATTGACCTTCTGATTACAGTATGGGAGGCGCCTTGCTACTATTCCAGATATCCTTATACAAGAGCAATGCCTACAGATAATCTGGGAGTTGCTTTTGGCAAGTTCTATCATGCCCTTTCTACTGTAGAGATTCCTTCTACTCATCAGCAGGTTATGCTTGATCCAAAGTGGCGCTAAGTCATGGAGGATGAGATGGCTACTCTGCAATCGTGTGGTACCTGAGAGCTTACTTCACTACCTGAGGATGCTATTGTTGTTAGGTACCGATGGGTGTTTACCCTGAAGTACAATCCAGACGGGTTAGTTGCCCGATACAAGGCTCGCTTAGTGGTAAAGGGGTTTACTTAGACATATAGAGTAGATTTCTTTGACACATTTTTTCCTGTAGCTCGCTTGTCTACTGTGTGCATACTTATTGCAGTGGCAGTACATTTTGATTGGCAACTTCACCAGCTGGATGTCAAGAATGTTTTTCTATATGGTGATTTACAGGAAAAAGTATATATGCAGCAGCTATCAAGCAATGAGAGGCACGGGGAGTATGTGTTCGTCTAAGGAAAGCCATTTATGGGCTTAAACAGAGTCCTCTTGCCTAGTTTCAAAAGTTATCTCAGGTTGTTGAGGCTTATGGATTTAAGAGGTCATCTATAGATCACTCTTTATTTGTCAAAAAAACAAAGAAAGGAGTGGTAGTCATTCTTGTATATATGGATAATCTTATTATTACGATGATGCTAATGGGATTAGGCACATCAAGTCATGCTTGGTAGAACAATTTGTGATGGACTTGGGTCTTTTGAAGTACTTTTGGGGATAGAGGTAGCACGTAGCCTGAGAGGTGTTGTGCTGTCTCAGAGAAAGTATGCTTGTAATATTTTACAGAAGGCTAGTATTCTTGGAACAAAGCCATCCAATATTCCCAAAATCCGAAGGGTCATTTGTATAATCCTGAGTCACCACCTGTTGATAGTAGACAGTATGGACAACTAGTGGGTAAGCTGTTGTATCTTACCATTACCAAGCTTGATCTTTCATTTGCAGTTAGTAGGTTGAGTCAGTTTATAGCCAAGCTTACTAGGTAGCATTGGGAGGTTGTAATGATGGTCTTACGATATGTTAAGAATGCTCTAGGATAGGGTCTTTTGTTTACTAGAGGGACTTCTATGTCAGTTGTTGCCTATTCTGATATAGATTATGCGGGTTGATAAATAGTCCACTACAGGTTTCTGCACATTTGTAGCTGGTAATCTTATAACTTGGAAGAGCAAAAAGCAGGCTGTTGTTTCTCGATCTAGTGCAAAATTTGAGTATAAAGTCATGGCACAAACAACTATAGAACTCATGTAGGTGAAGTCCCTTCTTACTGGTTTGCATATTCATATTGATGGCATTATGGAGATGCATTGTGATAATGTGACTACTTATATTGTTAACAATCCAATTTTCCACGAGTGTACTAAACATATGGAAGTGAATTGTCATTACACATGAGATCTCATCCATAAAGGCTATTTAAACACAACTCTTGTCACCACTGATGATCAGACGGTAGACATCTTCACCAAGTCTTTAAATCGTTCAGCTTTTGATTCTTGCTGTTTCAAGCTGAGCATGATTGATATCTATGCTCCATCTTGAGGAAGAGTGTTGAGAGACTTGGGTTATGTGAGGGTGTAGTTTTCATTTGCTTATTTTTATAGGGAGTTGTGTTGCAATTTTTCTCTAACTCTCTTTTATACCTCTCTTTATAAAAGAGAGGTAGGGTTTCTATGAAGAAAATAAGACCTATCATTTTTCCCATATGTATCAATGCTTTGTTCCAATTGGTAGAAGGCATTTCTTGGGTATGGATACCACCTTCTTTGAGAGTGCATCATACTAGTTCTTTGAAGATACTAAGATTGGTCCCCATAAAAAAAAAAGATATTTCTATTGAACTTGTCCTCCCACCTTTGCATATGGTGGTGGCTACTGCCCTAGTTCCTCTAAGTCTTAAAATAATGAGCTGTTTGCATCACAGTAAGTCTACAAAGTTGTCCCAGATGATCCATTATCCTATGCTGCTACTAGCTTCTCTGGCGAGACTGATTTTGCTCCTGCTATTGCTATCATGGGGCCTCTTCATTGATTTCTTTTGCATTCTACCATTATACCACTATGAATGCACAGTTTTCTTGTGTGTTACTTAACTCCATTACTTCCACAGATCATCATGAGGCTTTGCAGGACACAAGTTGGTGTAAGGTTATGGAGGAAAATGATGTGGTTTTATCAAGCAAAACATCGAATCGTGTCCTACATTCCTATGATGCAACTTTTCTTGTTATACTGCTCAAAAAGGCAAACTACGTGCCAAAGGAGAGTCCCAGTGCTCAATTTGACAGATGACCATGGGAGTAATAAAGATTGGTCTTGCAAGATCTATGTCTGAAACCTATTTAGATGCAAAGTTTCTTCCTTTTTTTGTGAGAGGAAAGAGATGATCATATGAGATTAATGGTCATCCGATTAGACACAAAAATGTTGACATGGTTATTCTTGTCTAGATGACATGTTGCTTACTATGATAATAGCTTTTTGATATTTTGGAGATGAAGGCCCTTCATCAAAAGCTTCTTACGTCCATGGATGGCAGATTAAATTATAAAATACATGGCAAAATACTCTTCAATTCTCATTGAGAATGGATATTTTGGGACTGAGGATCTCAAGAGTACCTTTAGCAAAACTATCCTCTAAGCCCATGGATCTGAAAAGTACTTTAAGCAGAAGTAAAGATCCAAAATTTGTTAACTCACGTTACCTCACAGAGGTTCAAATGCATTATCCACAGGCTCCTCTAACTTACTGCTTTTAGACCTGATGATCAGGTTAGCCAATTTATGAGCAAGCCATGCTCCAATAGTTGGCTTGTATATATTATATTTAAATATTACAAATGTTGATTTGGGAATGATCCTTTAGAAGGCATAGACGTCTTGATTTATGCACATTGTTGTTCTAATTGTGCTGAATCTCTAGAGGATGGGATGTCTATGCTTAGGTACTATACCTTTCTCGGAGGGACTTTAGTCACATTGAAGAGCAAAAAGCATAGTGTTGTTTCCAGATTAAGTGATCAAAAAATTATTAAGCTATCACTACTAGAAAAATGAGCTTTTGCAACGCTTTCTAAATGATGGTTATTGGTAAAATCATCCTCTATATGGAATATCCACTCAATAGGTGGGGAATATGCTTAATGATATACATGCCAGTTTTTAAACCGTCGTATAATTCACCAAAACGATGGTTTACACAAACCGTCGTGTATATATTTCACGAAAATTTTTAGGGCACGAAATTTAATGTGCAATATTAGCCCAACCCGTGCCGATCCCCTAAACCCTCCCCTTTCTTCCCCTCGCTTCTTCCTCGAATCCGGCAATCCTCCTCCGGTCGCATTGCCCTCTCATCCTCGGTGAGCACCCCTCTTCATCCTCTAGCCCCCTCCCCTTGTTGTCGTCCTCCTCCACACGCACGTAGTCGTCGCCCTCCTCCTCGCGACGCCACCCCTGGCCCTCCTCCTACTCCTTCCCATCCGCCCCCTCCCACGCCATCTCCTCCTCCTTTGGCTACCCCTTCCATCCTCCTCCACCTCGCCATCTCCTCCTCCCCTTGCCACCACCCCTTCCCATCCTCCCCCTCCCTCCCACCTCCTCCGGCTGCCCCCTCCATCGTCCTCCTTCGCCTCACCATTCCCCCCCACCCAACACTACATTTAAGTTAAATTTTAGATTAATTAATTTAAGTAATTTAATATAAAATGTGTTTAAATTTTTGTAATTTTTTAATAATTTTTTGCTTATAAATTTTTGTAATTTGATTTAGATATCTCGTGTCGTCGGACACCTTCTCTCCGATTCACACGCTTTGTTGAGGTATCAAATTAAGCTGTCTTAATTAATTTGCGAATGAATGTTGGGTGTGCCTACTTAAGTTTAGAATGTGGGGTGTATCCACTTAATTACTCTTATGAATTTTTTTTATGATTGTTGGGTGTACCTACTTGATTTAGTAAATTGAATTTGTTTGATTGATTGTATGGTATACTCACTTTCTTCTTAATGTTTATTTGATTCTATTTCTGTGTTAATTTATTATGGGTAGAAGCTTATATTATTGGTAAAATTCTGTGAAAATTTTTATAAATTTCAGAAGTTAGGAGGAAGTAATGAAAGAAGAGAGGGAAAGAGAAAGGAGAAGTAATGGAGTAGGAGAGGAAGAAGAGGGAAAGAGATGCACAAAGAAGAATATGAATTAGTGAAGGGAAGGAGGAGAGGAAGGATAGGCAGAAGAGAGGGAAAGAGAGAGGATAAATAATTAGATAGGAGAGGAAGAAGAGGGAGAGAGACGTATAAAGAAGAATAGAAAAGAAGGGAAGGACGAGAGAAAGGGTAGGGAGAATAGAGAAAGAGAGCAGAAAAAAAGTGACAAGACAGGGAGGTATAGGAGAGAAGGGAGAGGAGGGAAAGGGAGGAAGTATCTATTTTTATTTTGTATGTATAACTAATTTTTTTTATTACAAATTTTATTATTTTAATTTACGGTTAAAAATCCATCATTTATTGTTACCAAATGACGATTTTAAACAAAGCTGTCGTTTAGCAAGATACACGACGGCTAGGGAAACCGTCGTGTATTGTTCGTGCGGGATCTAATAATGACATACAAGACGGTTAAAAATCTGTCGTTTATTGTTACCAAATGATGGTTTAAAACAAAACCGTCGTATATACACTAATGCGACACACTTTCGTGATGATAGTATACAACGATTTTCACTGATTAAGAGACGGTTTTGAACCGTCGCGAAATGCAGTCATTCCTGTAGTGTATGGCAGATAGAGCATGTGAACTCCTATGCATCCAACTATTCCTATTCGATTTTGGGTTCAGAGTCGCTCTTCTTTGGACTGAATGATATGAGAACAAAAAGGAACTTCATATAGCGTCCACTCACATCTTCCATGAAAGGTTCAAGCAAGTAAAAGTTGATTGTCACTTGATTGGAAATGCTGTTGACAGACACCTACATCTCTAAACTCCTTGACTTTTGATATTTCTACTAAAGCTCTCCCAAGGAAGCACTGCAGATTTCTTGATAGCAAGCTGGGCTCATCTGATTCATATGCTCCAGTAGGAGGAAGATTATCGAATTATGGCTTTTTTGGTTCATGTTTTGCTATTTTTTCAATTCTTGGGTCAGTAGTTGTCCGAAAGTCTGTCTGCCTAGCCCCTATACGTAACAGATTAGTGTTTTTAATGCTGGTCACACTACCAAAATAACCTGGTCACAACATGCCTCTGAAAGAATTTACAGTAACAAAGATTTTCATTTCTAAACTCTGCCCAAATGAATGACTTTATATTGTTGGCAAAAATGTAAAGAAATGTAATCTTTAAGCTCCATTTCTTGTTTTTCTTGTAGCTAGCGTGAGATTGGTTCTATGCTTTCTTACATCTTTCATGAGCAGATGAATCATGATATTAAACCAGAGAGAAAGATGCGCTACAACAATGGCAAGCAACAAGTCTTTTCCCTAGACACTTTTTGTTTCCTTGACAAGACTTAAATACGCCAATTTTCTGATCTATGAGGCTGCATTTAGTTATGAGTTAGTTTTTAGGCTGGTTAACTTGTAGGAAGAATCAAGTAAAAGGGGGTGTTTCCTTTGATGGTGGCATTAGTAATGGTTTAGGATGATGGGTGGGTCGATATGTTGTAAGTAGAGAATTGAGATCTGTAATTTACTTGCTCTATACTTGGCATTACATTGGTTTTTTTTTTCCTTTCTTTCTGGTAGTGGGAGAAATAGTGGATTGGATGTGACATTGTTAGTTGACATCTTGGAAGTTGGTAAGCGGCAATCATACGTTGATTGTTTTATATTGGATGTTGGATTGACTTTTAAGTGGAAGTACACATTGAAAATCTCACCACTTAACACCCTATTTTAATTCATGTGCACTGTAGCTGCAAAGCTACTGAGGTGGATAACCTACCACGTAACCCACTACCAAATGCAGCCTGATTGTGTAAGGTGTAGGATCAGATGGATGAACAGAGATGAATTCTGCTTGATATTTTAGGCATTATGAGCATACATGACCATCGACTTAGTTTCATCTTAATTGGGCACTCTTAATACCTTCCTTTAGTAGGATAGATTGTAATAGTTTTTTATGGTCTATATTTTCCTAGAGCACATCTCTTTATGGATCTGTTACGAGTCTCAAGTCAGGATGCATATACCATCATGCAGCCATGTTAGCCACATGGTTGCAGCCCGATCTATCTCAAAGATGCATTTCAGTCATGACAGAAACTGCTAGTGTTGGTCTATGGATGTCCCTGTTGGTGCTGTAAATTTTACATCTTATCTTTACATTATGTCTGAACTGTGCTAATTATTGAAGCTGAGTGCTTGTAGTTAAAGGGTGCAACGGAATTAATCCCAAACAACTGTATTTCTTGTTTTTTTAATTATATTTACAAAGACTCATCTTCTTGGAAGGGGCTCAAGGATAGCGCAGTTTCTACTAGATGATCATCCTCACGGACCAGCACGGAAATCTGTCCGGGATCTTGAGGAATACGATACGGGAGGGATAGAATTTTGTCACAAGCTCGCTGCTCGTTACTCAAAGCAGCTGTTTACTATTTACCACAACAAAGAAGACCCTTACTTCTGCCCACCTTCATAGTAAGTACCATAGAATACAATCTATCTAAGCAGTAGATGTAGTTTTTCTCCCTCTGGCTGGCTTCGTTGCAAATATTTGAAGGGTCATGGTATTTTTTTGACTGATGGGCAAGGAGATGCACGTGCTCACCTTCCTTTCTTGTTTTGGTGGTTTGACCATAGGGCCCGTCAATGTATGCTTGAGGGAAAAAAGGATCCATACACTTTTAACTTGTGCGGTTTATTAACCCTTTTTGTTATGGTTCCATGTATATAGAAAGCACAGACAAAAAGTTTAAGATGCATCTGTTCTGTGGTAATTGTATCTTGTGCAGTATATTTGCATGATAAAATGAATCTTTGTTTTCCAGATGCATCTATTTGGTGGCTTCTGTGCTTGAATTTTATTAAGATTTGAAAATTGTGAGGTAGTGGTCAGCCAATGAAAGGGACACAGAGCATTTCCAAGGGAGAGGGCATGATTTGGTCATAGGTATTAGAATTTCGGATGACCAGTTCTGTTCCGTACTTTCTAATAATGGAATCTTGGTGCGTGATAGCAACTAGTTGCACCGTCTTCCACTTGATGTATCCCTCTCGTTTCAATAACCACTTATGCCTATTGGCTTGAAGAAGATATAAAAGAGGATATGAAATGCCCGAGTCCTTGTCAGAGGCAGAGGCAGACTTTTGTAACATGTACTATTGATCAATAAAATGCTTAACATTTCCAAATCTCAGTTTTATATCATCATTGTAGTTACATCATGATTTCAGAGTTGTTGCTGCTTGGAAAAATAGGGGATCTGACACTATTTTTACTGAATTTGATTGGATTACTGTTCTGTGAACTGCAGTAAATTGGATAGCATATTTGACCATTTGAAGGTTACCCAGTTTGTTCCATTCTAAGCTTGGCACTTTTGATGGAGTTTTAGTGCTTATTAAGGTATTTAAATCATCTTCCTCCAGCTAATCAATTATAAAGAGCTAAAGCAATTCGCTGATTTGTATGTTTTATTCTTACTTTTACGAAGGTTCTTGTAAGTAAATGTTGGATAACGATGCCAGTATATCAGAACATTAGCAACCATGTTAGAACACTTGCATGAACTGATCTTTTATAACTGAATTCATGCTCAAAACGGATTTGGCATTCTAAATAGCTTTTACTCGGAATTTTCCATTCTGCAAAAGCTAATCATTTTCAACCTCACTTCATTTTGATCTATCCAGAACCGAACACTGAGATTTCTGGTGTAAAATTGGGGACCTTTAGAAAGACACCAAGAGCATCTAAACCACCCAAAAACTGTAGCACCCTCCCCTTGTTGGGCCAACATTGGGGGGCAAATGTTTTCTGCGAGAGCGTTTCCCCCTTTCCTGAGACAACCAAATCCCTAGCACTTCCACTCTTAGGTCTCCGTTCGGTTACATCTCGCTGGTTGGAGACCCCACTCCTTCCTCCTGCCTGCTTTCCAAACTCCACCTCCCTTCTTGACTCCTCGGTTTGGCGGTTCTCACTCCTGTGGTCATCAGTATTTGGCCGCTCGATAGTGTGGCTGGTGGCCTCCCCGGCAATAGTGGTGTTGGCTTGTTTGACGGTTGCCAAAGTGTTGACGCTTGCTTGGGGTGCCGTTGTTGCTGTTGCGTGGTGCCACTATTCGCTTGTGTCGTTGGCAGCGATGCTTCTAGTTGTGGTGTTACTGTAGTGGTAGCATCTCGTTGGTGGTGCTCATGGTGGTAACGCCAATGCGGATGGCAGCAGCAATGAGGGCTTCAGTACTTGAGGTCCTTGCCCTTGGAGCTTTGATGGTTGAGGGAGTGTCTTGCTTACTCCATTTTCACTAGTTGCAATCCTTCATCTCCCTCAATATCCTCTCACTGATTATATGTTTCAGTGTTGCTTGATGCTCGTGTTTCATACCCTCACCTCTTTAGCCTACCTTTTGTCCTTGAGGACCACGTGTGACACCTGACTTCATTTGGTCAAGTATTCTTGATTTATTTCAGGTCCGATATCCTTTGGATTTCTTGTTTGTGCAAATCATCTTGATTGCCAGGTCTTCCTCTTGGTGGCGCAACGATTATCAACGAGCGTGGAGTTGCTACTGGAAAGCAACTAGAACTAACGCACTTTGGATGTGTTCTTTGTATTTTTGTTGTTTTTTCTCTATTATTTTGTTTTTCTTTTGGTGGTAGATTTTATATACCCCGTTACTACAGGAAGCAACTTTACCCTCTTTGGGAGGGGTTCGGGTTTCTCTTCCTCCTCCGCCCTTAACAAGGCTACATCCTTTGTATCTAATTATTCCCTTTTAATTGAATGAATAACTTTCAAAAAAAAAAAAAAGCATCGGGCCCTCAGCCGATCGTCTCATGCTGGTTGGGGACCCCTCCCTTCCCTTGCACCTTTCCATCGTGCACCTTTGTATCTAGGGAGGAATTCTCCACCTTTGCTTTCCTCCCTTGAGCTTTGTTGTATCCACCTTCTAGAGTTATCATCTTGCCTTCCTCAACTGTAGGCAAGGCTCGATGCTCTCTCTAGTCGCCTTGTTGCTCGCTCTTGTTTGGTACGTTCCTCCACTATATGGTTTCATCATGGGTTCGCTTGTGAAGGTGGTTGTAGTCAAGGTTTTCTATCTTAACTGCTTGACGCAATTGCTTCTTCTAATGGTTGCTTCAAATGCGAGAGAAGTCCTTGCCAACTAGGAGGTATGCATTGATCCCTCTCCTATTTGCTTTGACTTTTCGGAGCCTACATTCTCTTCTATTTTGGTGCATTCATGTGGTTGGTCCTAGCCACGTTCATGAGAACTAGGTTTGATTTGCCAATTTTAGGGAGCTAGAATTTAATGTTGGAAATAACATGACATACACGTGTATGCAAATAAAAATTGAACATACACCATGAAATCCGTCTAATCCATGGTATTAGATCCATGATAACAAGCACATAAAGAATAAAATGAGCAAGATAACAAAAAGCAAATTCCATAAATAATCATACGTGGCACATAAAGATAAATAGAGGTTTAGAAAGGTTACATTCAAAGCATCCCTCGTTAGACTTACCTTAGATAAGCAAGGCACCCATTATGCTAGTGCCTAGGGTCTGACATGTTGCTCTTAGGGTCCAAAGATCCCACAACAGTGTTAAGTGCACTTCATCCATGGTCGTACTTGAAAGTCACCTTGCGAGATGTAGTGAGAGTGAGAGAGAGATGATGGTACAAGAAATTGGAAGAGGAAAAATGAGAGCAACCAGCACCCTAACTTTGAAAATCCCCACACAACTGGATACCCTAGTGCGAGACACAAGTAGAGATCGAGAATTTGTGGTGAACGGTTATAACTCACCATAATGTTTTGGATCCAATGGTTATGAGCCAAACATCAAAAAGAATTTGGCAGTAAAAAAGTTAAGGTATATATATATATATCCCCAAATATATCTCTCTCCTATTTTCCTTCCTAAACCCTCACACTTCCTCCTCTCCCTTCCTCTCCTCCCTCTGCTTTGACCCGCACTGGCTCCCTTCGCTCCTGTCCCAAGTAGCAGGACCCCAACGACGACGTTGACGTCAGCAAGTTCTAGCATGTAGCCAAGTCGTGGTCGGATTCCGCTGCGAAAGCCCATGCGTGCCCTCTCCCACATCACAATGAACCTACTGAGCTGCCTGTTCTCTGTCGAGGTCGTCACTATGTAGGGCCTCCCGCCGTCCATGAATGGCCTACGGCTCTCGGTGACCGTCCGCAAGACAGTAGCTCGACTATGATAAGATTGACGACTTCAAGCTTGACGAGCCCGCGATTGTGTCTATTTTTCTATATTTTTTATCATTTTCCATTGGATTTAATAAAGTAGGGGCATACTGTCTTAATGAAGTAAATTTATAAAATTATATATATATGTAAATATCAAAAATATAAAGTTATATACATCTTTTATATATATATATATATATATATAAACCCTAAAAGCTAAAGTTCCAAATTAATTATCTCAAGTTCTGCTGGGCTTGCCAGCACACACGCATGTGATCCTCAACCTCCACTTTGGCCCTTTTGCTACATAGCATAATAAGTCATGAAAACCCAATGCTTTACATGTAATACTAAGTTTTTAAAAACTAACCATGTGGTACTAAAGTTTATACACTTTCCTCTTGATTAAAACATGAATCTTCAATGACATCATCCGCACATAGACACACCAATTAGTGTATAGGACTCCAAAGTTCAACAATAAAGACCTACCAAAGGCTTGTTGATGGATGGAATGCTCCATTAGATGTCATTGTACTTGAGAGTTACCACTAACAACCATGGCTTTCTCCATATCTATAATTTTTTAAGGCTATGCAAGAACCTACTCTTCACATAATCAAGATATTCGCTAGCAAACTATAGTTTTCTTGTTATGAAGATGGTGTATATTGTTGAGATATTTATCTACATGGTGCAATCATCATCAAGTTCATGCAACTAGGCAAAGTGCAATAGGTCAATTGGATTGTCACTTGGGTTTTTGTTTTGTTTTGTTTCTTTTTCTTTATTCTGACGTCTCAACTTTGTGCCCCCTCTAGGGTATCAGGTTCCTCCATTTCAGAGTGTTTGAGTTCCCCCTTTCATGGGAACTTGTATTTCCTCTCCCTCTTTCGCCCTATTCAATGATGTGAGTCAATATAATTGGCTTGCTCCACATTAATGGATTGTTAATTCTTAAAAAAAAAAAAAAAATTTCAGTGGTATGCGGTGAATTTTTTGATATCTTTCTGTATGATTTGTTATTTGTGATCCTCCGTAAGTTAATCTTGGTGATACAGATAACACACAAGATTCGTAGAGATCACCATAAACTTATATTATATGTTGGTTCCTTTGATCCATCAAGATAATTGAACTTAATTGCAAGAAGTATTTTTCAAGTGATTTAATTGCAACAAAAGTACAATCACTGGAATATTTGTTAAGTGATTCTAACAATTCTCTCTATCTATTGAAGAAGCATGCATATTGACATCAAGCATACCATACATGCAAGGAAAGATTGAAAGTACAACTCTTATGCATTTATTCACTTTTAGAAGGCAACCAATCAATTTAGGAGTTTTGACATATATATCCTTAGTAATATTTGCAAATACATATATACCCATACTTAATTTATATTACCGTATATACCCCTACTATATACGTAACCAGAGTAGGTCATACCCCTCAGTTAACCTTCGTCACTTATCGGGGGTAACGGCCGTTAGTGTAAAGTTGAAAAGCCAAAAATGCTCCTAGAAAGTAGAGGCCCTCGAAGGTCTCAGAGAGGGAGGTGCCCTCGTTGTCATACTTGTTGATGGTGTGGATGCACTCAAAGACGTTAAGGGAGTGGTCGGGGTCAATAGGAGAGATGCTGAGGATGTAGACGGAATTGACAAGGCGGTAGATCACGATGAAGTGGGACTCGATGTTGACAACTACCTGGCCGCTAGACGCAGCGAGGGGGTCGTCACCGAGGAGGGAGGGGGAGGCAGTGTGTTGGTGTTGGTGTTGGGCATTGGTGGTGGTGTTTGCTGAAGGAGAGATGGGTTTGGTGGAAGGTGGAGAGGGCGGTGAGGGCACGGGTAGGGGGGAACCACTCACGTGTCTGGAGGAGGTGGTCGGGGTTGTTGGCCGATTGGAGGGGGAGGGCAAGGCACGCCATTGGAGGATGAGGAGGAGGTCTAGGTAGGGTTTGGGAGGAAGGAGGGAGGAGGAGGTAGGGGATTTGCGTTGCTATGTGGGTGTTGCGGCATCGACGTCACCCCCGAGAAGCTCTCCCACAAGTACCTCGTCCTTTGCGGCCAGGTCGGCCCCCTCTGCCTCTTTGCCCTCCTCGCCTCCATCCACGTCGACTCCCTAGCCAATATGCACCTCTCCAAACTCGACTTTGAGTATCACGCCCACAGCGCCCTCCTCCCCTTGTCCGGCCCCTCCCCATACAACCACTCCACCTGCTCCCTCCTCTCCTCCCCCTCCTCCTCCTTTGAGCTCCCCTTTGAGACCCTCGCCATCAGCGACGAGGTCAGGGTAGTAGTAGCAACCTCCTCCCTCCCCTCCTCCAGCCCCAACAACCAACCCAAGCCCACCCCCAGGGACCACCCCTCCTCCTCTGCCGCCCCTGACAAGAGCAAGGACCCCTTTGCTGCTAGCAACACCTTCAACCAACCCCTCGACGAGGCCCTCGTCGATGGCTTCAAGAAGACCGCAGATTCCTCCTTCGCTGACCTTGCCTCTGCCCTTGCCTTACTCGACATGACCACCCACCCCACCTTCGTCATCGCCGCTGAAGGCCGTCGTTCACGGTGTTTTAAAGATATGTTCGTTGTAGTATGTTGCGAAAAATGATGATCAGTTTATTTCAATTTATTACTCGAAATTTAGAATGTTCCTAGGTCAAATTCAGGGAGAAAACTTAATTCTAAAAGCATAAAAATTCACAATTCACTATAATATACTACTTTACAAAAATTAAAGAGAGGGAACAAAAATCTCTCTCTCTCTCTGTTTTTTTTCTTTCTTCTCCTCTTCTCTCTTCCTTCTCTTCTTTCTCTACCTTTTCTTTCTTGGACGTCTGATTCTTTGAATTAGACGCCTTATTTGCCTCTTGCTATAGTGCCTTTGCAGGTTCTTCTCCTCTTGGCTTCTTCTTCTTCTCTTCTCTGCTTAGCCTTCTTTTTCTTCCTTTCCTCTGTGTGGCAAGCTTTCCTCCTCTTTTCTTCTCTTTTCCTTTGGTTTTCTTCTTCAGCTCCTTCTGTTGTAGCTCTTGGCAGCTTCTCCTTCTCTTCTCTTCAGCCGCATCTCTTCTTCTTCTCTCTGCTGCGCTCCCTCCTCCTTCTTCATCAACTTCTGTTGCTTTGTGCGGCTAAGTCCTCAGCCGCTCCTCCTCCTTTCTTCTTCTCCTGCTTCCCTGCACATTATAAGGTTAGGCAAAACCTAACCCCTACCCACCTCGCGTCTCTCTCTCTCTTTCAAATTCACTCCAGGGTTTGCTCCCAGAGCCTTAATCGGGTAAGCGGGTTGGGTAACGTGCCTGGGACTAGGCGCATCGGCGTGGGTGGTGAACGAGGAGTGCTTGGTCGGGTAATTGGGTTCGGCCCAGGCCCGCGAGGCGTGAGCGCGCGCGAGGGCAAGCACGAGCGAGTGCATAGGCGAGGGACCTGACCCCTGTATATTGAAGGCGATAAGCATAAGACACAAAAACAATATAAATGACTTACCGCTCACCTGCATTTCCGAGGTGGGACTAAAGTGTCCCACTCGCTTCTTCACACTCACAGGGAAGATGCCAGCTTAATTGAAGCAGTTGCAGTCGCAGATGCCTCCAATTGCTAGGTGCGAAAGAGTCGTGGAATGCTTCCGTGCACCTGGGACTCGATTTCTTGGAGCGGGGTGACCTGGAGCGAGCTTGCGCGCGAGCTTTGCTCCTGCTCTAGTGGCGGCAGGGGATTGAAACCTGCAATCATTGAACACGGCCTTTCGGCCCCATTAGATCACTTGGGGAGCTTCACCGTGTTATGGCGAAGGTGAGACGGTGGTTGGCTGGCCGTGGGGCAGCCTAGGCATGCGTGCCTAGATTGCTTTGTGGCCGTGTTTGTGGGGTTGTTTGGTGGAGGTATGGCACGTGTGTGGCGGGCAGTGAGTGGGCGGAAAGTTGAGTGGGCGGAAAGTGGACAGTGGATGGAGGCGAAGCTTGTGAGGTGGTTGGCAAGGCGTGTGAATGCGTGGAGCGACAGGAGCGCCTTCGCCGGTGGTCAGCCGGAGATGGGAACGATGGTGGTGGACTGCGGCGTTGAGGGGATAAAAATTGCAATAAAGATAGGGTAAATAAAGAGGGGAGAGAAAGGAATAATTATAACCTAGCTAAGCGGTCGAAGGGGGGCAGGAGGCGGAAGGCTCGTTCCTGCCATCGTTGGAGACGAAGATGTCAAGGGGAGGGGTGACAGCGACAACGACGGGGCTAGAGGCATGCGCGCGGGTGTTGCATGACGCGAAAGAAGGTGGTGAAGGTGGCTCTGCCACTGGTATTGTGGCAGAGCGACGAAAAAGAAGAGGAGGGTTTGCTGGAGCTTGCTGGACTCTTGACTGAAGGAGGAGGAGACGAGATTGGGGGGATTCTTCGGCCAAGTCGAGCTTGACCGAAGCAGCAGCCCTTGCCGTCCCTTAAATAGGTGTTGGCAGGGAGGGAAACATGAGGAGGCATGGGCTGGTCGCCGGAGACGTAGCCGGAAAAGAGACCCATACTTCTCGCGCATTTGCATGAAAAGTATGGGTGCCGGCAGGACATGGGAGGGGGTCCATGCGGAAGAGGACAACGTAGAGGACCCTCCTCTCGTTTCTGGGGCCAGCTCCCATACCCTGCGCAGCACCATCCTCCGTGCGAAGTCGCTGGAGGTATGGCCTACTGCTGTGGGTGGCAGAGGAACAGGTATGTAGAAGACGAAGGGAAAGTTGAGGGGGTAAATGCAAGAGTTCAAAAAGTTAAGGGTCAGAAAGTAATTATTGAGGACCAATTTGTAAAGTAGGTCAAAATGGCCTTCCCTTAGGTCTAAATTTTGGTACAAACCTAATTTGGGCCTAAGGAATCCAATGGTGAACTTTGATTTTAGGTTTGATCACGTTTGATTGAATATTTTGCGTAAAATCCCAAATTAGGCCAAAAATTGGGTATGGTTCTTAATTTAGGTCAAGATAGGTTTCAATGGCCAAATTGAAGGTTCTAAACCTTAGGGAATGTTTTTCCATGAATTTTAGAGGGTTTAATTGATTTTTATCTTGCCTGAAACTTTGTGAATTAAAGTGGGTTTGTTTTAGGGTTGTAGGATGTCATTTAATTCTTAGATGTCTCTATAACCTTTTTCAGACCAAATCACTCTACTTTTTCTCTTATTAGGTTTAATTAACCTTTGTTTAGACCCTTAGAATTTCCGTTGGTGTACTGCAATGGTAAAATTACAGTTTTACCCCTTGTGAATTATTTATACTCAAATTTATAATTCTCTGATCTAGGCTTTCCCTTGGTTTTGTAGGAGCTTTTGTATACTTATTTAGGTCAAAATGTGCTAGTTAGGGTTCATGATGAGGTTCTCATCATACCCCCATGCTTAGCTTTTGCTAGTCCCTTAGCAAAAATTTAAGGTTTTAACCTCTATTCTAGACCATGAATTTCTTTCATCAAATTTTGATAAGTGCTTTTCCTCTTGTATCCTTAATTAGGTCAGAATGTCAATCATAGGCCTAAAAGGTACTTTAGTACCAACCAAGATCCAGATCTGTTTAGCTTTAGCCTCAGCCTTTAGCAAAGGTTTTTAAGGCCTACATGAACTAACCTAAAGTTTATTGGACTCCGTGGTTAAAGCACCGTGCTTGAGATATTTTTAGCCTTGGTTTAGTTTGCAGTGCGTTTTGTAAGAGAGAGACAGAAGGTTTATTTGTTTAGAGAGTTTTCTCTCTCTTTTCTTTTTAATTCTAGCTTAGGATTAGCTTCACAGCACAATCTGTATCGGATTCCTTGTCCCCATCATCAATCCTCAAGGGTCCCTAGCAGTCGATGCTTCGAGATAGCACCGCCCATGGTAACCCCCAGAACCCTAGCTTTTGAGATTTCGAGATAATCCCGTCCATGGTGTTCCGTGGCTGAATTCAGACCCTGGCAATTGACACTTCATGATAATGCCATCCATGGAATCTGAACCAGCAGAGTGCTTACATGCCCCCGGTAGGATATGTAAATATCCTAGGAGACAAGCACCGAGGGGATGATATGTTGTTACGCATCTTTGAGGGGAATTTCCCACCTCTCCGCACCGGGAACTCATCCAAATCAACTTGTGTTGATCGGCCGCTCCTAATCTAGGTGACATTTTCAGAATATTTGAAATACTTCTGCGTGATTTTGATATTTATGCTCGCTGAACCAGACTGTGTGTGAATTTGAGTGCTTAGGTTACTGAGTCTCGTAAACCAAAGGTCAGTTAACGAGGCCGAATACTCCCTAAGCCTTGGACTTAATACTTAAGCTTTTCATTTTCCTCAACCTCTTGAGGAATATCTAGATCTTAACGGGTACTAAGAGTCTAGCCAAGAATGCCTAAGGTTCGCGTTCTTACTAATCTTGTTGTACACTTTTGTTTTTCTTTTTCTTAATGTGGTCTAGAACTTAGGTTAATTCCTTAATTTTTTATTAATGACTATCCCTTTTCTCTTTCATTTTGTGCTCCTTTTTTATCATTCTGCTCTTTGTCTCCTCTTTCTGTAAAGTTTTCCAGCATTTTCTTCCTCCTTCAAAGTTTTTTTTTTCATATATGTGGATTTTTTTTGTTGAAACCTTTTCTTGTTATGTCATTTTATTGCACTTTCATACCCCCCTTGCCTAAGATTTGCAATGTCCTCATTGTACATTAGGTGGGTTTTTATTTAGCTTGGTTCATGCATTAGGACAGGTATTTGGTGAGTGGATGGGTCAAGGTGACTGTTGCAGATGATTTCTAATATCAGGTACAAGTACCTGAGGTGAAGTTGGTTGTCCTAAAGGATGAACCTAAAGTGTAAAGAAATGTCAGAAAATGTTTCGGGTTTCACAAAAAGAATAACGGGCTGCCTCCCGTTAAGCGCTAAGTTTTACGTCATCGGCTGGGCGCAATAAGTTCAGGGAGAATGGAGGATAAATGATGACTCAGCCAAATCTGTAATGGTTACGTCAATGAACGGTTTGAGTCTCTGACCGTTCACGACGAAAGGTTCGAAATCGTGGTTGAGTGGATTGATCTCAACTGCTCCATTTCCAAAGATTTGTCGGACAAGATATGGTCCGACCCACTTGGATCGCAGTTTCCCAGGGAAGAGTTTGAGTCGGGCATCAAAGAGTAGGACTTTCTGACCAGGGTGGAAGATCTTTCTAGATATGTGCTTGTCATGAAAGGATTTAACCTGCTCTTTGTAGATTTGCGAGTTTTCATACTCATCAAGGCGTAATTCATCAATCTCGCTTATCTGAAGCTTTCTGTGGGTTTCAACTCCGTACTACCCAATAGGCTTTGTGCTCTAGTTCGACGGGAAGGTGATACGCCTTCCCGTACACCAGTCTAAAAGGAGACATGCCTAATTGGGTCTTTTGGGCGGTCCTATAAGCCCACAAAGCTTCCGGAAGTCAGAACGATCAGTCATTCCTGTCAGGTTGAACAGTAACCTGTAGGATTTTCTTGATCTCCCGATTTGATAGCTCAGCTAGACCATTAGTCTGGGGGTGGTAAGAAGTAGAGATTCGGTAAGACATCCCGTATTTGGTCATCAGTGACCTGAACTGAGCATTGGTAAAATGGGTCCCTCCATCAGAGATGATCGCATGAGGAATCCCAAACCGTGAGAAGATATTCTGATGAATGAATTTGATGACGATCTCGTGATCACAGGTTCGGGTTGGAATGGCTTCGATTCATTTGGACACGTAGTCCACAGCGAGTAAAATGTACTCGAAGCCGTCTGAAATAGGAAAGGGGCCTATAAAATCAATTCCCCAAATATCGAAAATCTCGCATGCGAGAATCGGCTGTAAAGGCATCATGTCGCGGTGGCTCATGTTGCCCAAAGTTTGGCAACGAATGCATGCCTTATAGTGACTGTATGCGTCCTTGAAGTTAGTGGGCCAGTAAAAGCCACACTGGAGGATTTTTTATGCGGTTTTGTGCCCAGAAAAGTGGCCACTGCATGCCTGGTCATGGTAGAAGGAGAGAATGTTATTGATTTTTCCCTCCGGGACACATCGCCGGATGATTAGGTCAGCACCTATGCGGAATAGGTACAGGTCTTCCCAGATGTAGTACTTGGCATCGGAGCGTAATTTGTCTTTCTTGGCCTTCGGCCAATCAGATGGGATCTGGTGTAATGCCAAGTAGTTTACTATATCAGCAAATCAAGGGAGCCTAGTAACAATAGTCAAGAGGTGTTCATCAAGAAAATGCTCCGTGATGGGCCCAGAAGGGTCGATGATCTCAGAAGGAAGGCGAGACAAGTGGTCAGCTACCACGTTTTGTCTTCCCGCCTTGTCGCGAATCTCGAGGTTGAACTCTTGCAACAGTAAGATCCATCGGATTAATCGAGGCTTCACGTCCTTCTTTACAAGGAGATGCCTCACAGCTGTGTGATCCGAGTAGATTATGACGTGGGATCCCAGGAGATAAGATCTAAATTTTTCAAGGGCAAATACTACTGCTAGCATCTCTTTCTCTGTAATCGTGTAGTTATGCTGAGCCTCGTCAAGTGTCTTGCTAGCGTAGTAGATGACCACGGGTTTCCCGTCAATCTTCTGCCCCAAAACCACTCCTACAGCGAAGTTAGATGCATCGCACATGATCTCAAAGGGTTGAGACCAATCAGGAGACTGTAGAATCGGGGCTTGGGTGACTCGGTCACGAAGGTTCTCAAAAGCTTGAGTGCATTCCTTGGAAATCTCAAAGGGTACATCCTTGGAGAGAAGAGTAGTCAGTGGGTGCACGATTTTCGAGAAATTAGGGATGAAACGACGGTAAAAACTGACGTGCCCCAGAAAAGATCGGATATCCCAGATCGAGCTAGGCATAGGAAGTCTAGAAATTAGATCAACCTTGGCTCAATCCACCTGTATGCCTTTCTCAGAAATTAAGTGTCCTAGGACGATCCCCTCAGGCACCATAAAATGGCTCTTTTCCCGGGAACGAACCAGATTTATGTCAATGCAACGCTTGAGTATGTGAACTAAGTGCTGGAGGCAATCGTCAAATGATGCCCCGAAAACTGAGAAGTCATCCATGAAGACTTCCAGATAATCACCTACCATATCAGAGAATATGGCAAATATGCACCGTTGAAAAGTTGCGGGTGCATTGCAGAGACCGAAAGGCATCCTTCAAAATGTGTACGACCTGAAGGGGCAAGTGAATGTGGTCTTCTCTTGGTCCTTTGGATGAATCGCCACTTGGTTGTAACCGGAGTACTTGTCAAGAAAGCAGAAAAATCTATTTCCCGCTAACTTCTTGAGAATCTAATCAATAAATGGTAGTGGGAAATGATCCTTCTTCGTGGAGGAATTGAGTCTTTGGTAATCTCTGCAGACTCTCCACGAGTTGGCTATACGAGTAGGTATGACCTCTCCGATTTCAGTCGTGATGGTGGTGAGCCCTGCCTTCTGAGGCACAACCTGGATTGGGCTCACCCAACGACTGTCGGAGATCGGGTAGATGATCCCTGCATCTAACCAGTTAATGATTTCCTTCCTCACGACCTCCTGTAGATTGGGATTCAAACGTCTCTGCATTTCATGTGAAGGTCGTGCGCCCTCTTTAGAATAGATACAGTATGTGCAATAAAAGGGACTTATTCCAGTCAAATCATCGAGAGTCCAACCAATGGCTCTGCGATGTTGCTGGAGAACAGTAATCAGACAGGATTCCTGATTAGGTGTGAGTTTGGAGTTTATAATCACAGGAAATGTCTGATTAGAACTCAAAAAGACATTTTAAATGATCGGGAAGGGGTTTGAGTTCAAGAATGGGGTTATCAGCAGCAGCGGGTGGTTCAGAGTGAGTGTGGGGTACAGGGGTAGGAGTTATAGGTTTGTCTAGATCAAGGTCTGACTCCTCTAATTGCGGTTCAATATTTTCTTGTGGTTGATGAGGAATAATCATGTTGTCCTCAAGTTGTGGTTCATCAACCACAGCTCTAATATCACAAATTTGTTCAATGACACCGCAATTGATCCCGTGTTGGGCCTTAAAGATATCAATTTTTAGAGTATGATTCCCAAATTTCAGTTCTATTTAGCTCTCTTCACAACTTATGTTGGCCCTTGCAGTGGCCAGAAAAGGTCTCCATAGTATGATTGGTGTATCCCTTGGGTTTTCAGGTGCGTCCATATCTAAAACTATGAAATCTACAGGGAAGTAGAAATCCCGCACCCTAACAATAACATCCTTAAAAATTTCCTTAGGTGACTTGATAGATCGATCTGCTAGCTATAATGTCACCTCAGTCGATTTCAGCTCAGATTCTTCTAGATGGTTAAGTAGGGATGTGGGTATCAAGTTTATGGAGGCACCTAAGTCCAATAATGCTCTATCAAACTGGGTTTCACCGATCTTACATGAAATCAGGGGAGTGTCTGGGTCTTTTGCCTTGGGTGGGAGTCTACTCAGGATTACAGAGCTGGCTTGCTCTGACAGTATAATTGGACTTTCGCTCTTGGTTCTTGGCTTATGCTGAGGTGTACACACGTTCTTCAAGAATTGTGCGTAAGCCGGTACGTGGAGGATTGCATCCATCAAGGGGATGTTTATTTGGACCTGCTCAAAGAGCTTGACTAGGTCCTCCTCAAAAGCCACGGGTCTGGTTGTTCGCTTTCCCTTGGTCAAGGCCTCGGGAAATGGAACCTTGGTTGGTTCATCTAGGATAGGTCCAGGTTTTTGATCTGGGATAGGGATTGGAACATCCTAAATGACTGTCCTAGGGTTTGGATCACTACCAAGCTTGGAGTGGTCTGGATAAAGTGGATCTTGGGTTGCCTTACCACTACGGGTTGCTATAGAATTTATTCCTGCCTGGTTCTGGTTAGGGGTTGGTAGGATGGGCTGCTGCTGTTGGTAACCTGCATAGGAGGTTGAAGCTTCCATCCCGTCAGGTGAAGGAATAGAAGGGGCATGATAGACCAAGTGTGCTTGGCCCGAGTTTGGGTTCATAACGTGCCGCTGGGTCGGCACGCTATTCGGGTTAGGAAGAGGCTGAGAAGGAAGTGTGCCTGGTTGGCGGGAATTTGCCAACTGGGCAAGGTGGTTGCGGACCTCTGTGATTTCGTCCTTGTGTTGCTTTTGGATAGCCGCATTCGTTCTTTGAATGCCAGCCAAAGTATGGAGGATAAAGGACATTTGATCTTGGTTGGGCCCAGATGGATAGGTGGGGTTGGGCCAAAGCTGAGGCGACTGATAAGGATGAGGGGCTTGTGGACGGGGCTGAAAAGGTGGCCTCGGATTCTGAGAATTTCCTGCTCACTGGAAATTGGGATGGTTTCGCCATCCAGGATTGTAGGTGTTGGAAAATGGGTCATTCTGGATGGCGTTGAGGTCCTCGTAGGTCTGAGGAGGCTCAGAAAAGTCGAAGAATGGGGGAGTAGGGCTCCCCCGGCAAGAATAGAAAGGATCGGAGGTCCCTTCGGTCCTGGAGTCAAATGGGGGTGGATACGAGTCCATCCCAGGAGAAGGTCGGTGGAAAATGTTCTGCACAGTTTCCCGTGAGGGAGGGGGCTGTGCGAAGGAGTTCTACGTAGAGGTGGCTCGCTGCAAATGCTGAGTCAGCTCATCCACCTTCTTCTCAATAATAGAGACCTTGTCTAATTGACTGGCCATTAATTCCAGGTCGACTGATGCGGACAAGCCCTGCATCTCATGTGCTCCCCTAAGGTTCGTTGCTGCGCGAGTATTCGTCCGGTCGAATAATCCCATGGAGTCATTGTTGATGGAGTTCTCGCACATATTCTCGAGAATCTCCCACATGGTGTCTTCATGTTGACCCATGATATTCCCTCTGCAAGTTGCATTGATGAACAGTCTAATATCTTCACAGAGTCCCTGGTAAAAAGACTGGACTTGTTCCCATTTAGGAACTCCGTGATGGGGGCACTTTCTCATGAGATCCTGAAAACGATCCCATGCCTCATGAAGAGGTTCTCCCGTTTGTTGCGTGAAGTGAGAAATCTGATGGCGCAAGGCATTTGTCCGACCTACGGGGAAGAACTTCTTCAAAAACTCGGACTGAAGTTCTTCCCAAGTGTTGATCTGGCGGGTCTATGTCTGATACCAATGGGTTACCTTGTCCATAAGGGACAAAGAGAACATATTCATGCGTAAGATATCTCGATTCTGTGCATCTGACCTGAAAGTTTGGGCCAGATGCTTAAGCTGTTTGATGTGCTGGAAGGGGTCTTCAGAGTCAAGCCCATAGAATTTAGGTATAGCATGGATCATGTTGGGCTTCAATTCGGTATCAGGTCCTCCAGTCGAGATTCTTTCTCGATGCTCAATTGCCACCGCAGTGGGATTATAGTGATCCTGCATCATGGGGCGTTGTGGTGGGTTCATAAAGTTTTGGAAGAGATCATTGAGTCGCTAGTGCTGGTGCTCAAGATTATTCTCTTGTTCAACAGGCTGAGCCATTGTGGAAGAAGAGGGGGAATTGGGTTCAAAATTAGAAGAGAGGTCTATGTGAAGAGGTTGTTGTACAAACAAGGGTACTGAGGCTTGGCCTCGGGGAGAGTGAATTTCTAGAGGAGGTTTCAAGGACCTCCTACCGAATATGTACTGATGGATTGGATGAGGTTAGCAGGTGCTGGACCCAATCACGACACCCAAAAGATTGGGTGACTACAGAGGTTCGGGGCTGATGATACCCCTTAATCAGAAGGTCGTCCACCTGAGAATTACCTAGGCAGCCAGAGAGGGTGAGTCCCGCGAAGACCCCTACACGGTAGAGCGCCCATACGGGTTACAGGGTTTTCCTCACCCGACCTCTCTTGTCATTGAGATTTCAGGTAGACCAGAATGGGGACCTTGGCCTCTTAAGTCTACCACTTTTAATTAGAATCAAGGTGCTTAGGGTTTTACTTGAACTTTATCCTTTTATGTGCAAAAAGTGACCTAATTTAAAGGTCGGTTGATCCAAGGGATCAACTTCACCTATTAGTTCCTGTGAGAGCTTATTAGGTCTTGTCTTTTAAGGTTCAAGTGACTTAAGAGCCGGATTGCTTAGGGTTTCTCTTAATAGATCTTTTCAAGCAATGGTTTAAGCACACTTCTTTTGGGAATTTTCAGTTCTTGATTAGAAGGCGTGTCTCTAAAGCCCTAGCATAGAGTCCTAGGTTGGCTCTAATTAGTTTAGTTAGTTGCCTCAGATTAGGTAACTAGGGCTCAAGCAAGAAGGTTTTAGCCTTAATTACCCTTAGTGGATATGCAGATAGAATATGTTGAAATTAAAAAGCAGGCAACTCTTGTGATTTACTATGTATAAAAGAAGGTAATTCCTAGATTGCTTTTCTTTTTCTTCTTCCTCTTTAGAATTTAAGGGGCTTAAAAGAGAGGATAGAAGATTGCCTATCCCTTGGTGTGGTTGTTGTGCGGCTGCTTGTTTCTTCTTTGCCTTCCTGTGCCTGCACAATTAAAAGAGAGATTAAGTCAGTAGCCAATTAGAAATTGTGATTTAATAGCTTCTAGAATTCCCGTTGTTCCCCGGCAATGGCGCCAAAAACTGACGGCCATCGTTCGCGGTGTTTTAAAGATATGTTCGTTGTAGTATGTTGCGAAAAACGATGATCAGTTTATTTCAATTTATTACTCAAAATTTAGAATGTTCCGAGATCGAAGTCAGAGAGCAAACTTAATTTTAGAAGCATAAAAATTCACAATTCACTATAATATACTACTTTACAAAAATTAAAGAGAGAGGGAACAAAAATCTCTCTTTTTTTTTCTTTCTTCTCCTCTCTTCCTTCTCTTCTTTCTCTACCTTTTCTTTCTTGGACGTCTGATTCTTTGAATCAGACGCCTTATCTGCCTCTTGCTACAGTGCCTTTGCAGGTTCTTCTCCTCTTGGCTTCTTCTTCTTCCTCCTTTCCTTTGTGCGGCAGGCTTTCCTCCTCTTTTCTTCTCTTTTCCTTTGGCTTTCTTCTTCAGCTCCTTCTTCTGTTGCAACTCTTGGCAGCTTCTCCTTCTCCTCTTCAGTCGCATGTCTTCTTCTCTCTGCTGCGCTCCCTCCTCCTTCTTCTTCAACTTTTGCTGCTTTGTGCGGCTAAGTCCTCAGCCACTCCTCCTTTCTTCTTCTCCTGCTTCTCTGCACATTACAAGGTTAGGCAAAACCTAACGCCTACCCCCCCCGCGTCTCTCTTTCTCTTTCAAATTCACTCCAGGGTTTGCTCCCAGAGCCTTAATCGGGTAAGCAGGTTGGGTAACGCGCCTGGGACTAGGCGCACCGGCGTGGGTGGTGAACAAGGAGTGCTTGGTCGGGTAATCGGGTTCGGCCCAGGCCCGCGGGGCGTGAGCGCGGGCGAGGGCAGGCGCGAGCGAGTGCGTAGGCGAGGGACCTGACCCCTGTATATTGAAGGCGATAAGCATAAGACACAAAAACAATATAAATGACTTACCGCTCACTTGCATTTCCGAGGTGGGACTAAAGTGTCCCACCCGCTTCTTCACACTCACAGGGAAGATGCCAGCCTAATTGAAGCAGCTGCAGTCGCAGACGCCTCCAATTGTTAGGTGCGAAAGAGTCGTGGAATGCTTCCGTGCACCTGGGACTCGATTTCTTGGAGCGGGGTGACCTGGAGCGAGCTTGCGCGCGAGCTTTGCTCCTGCTCTAATGGCGGCAGGGGGTCGAAACCTGTGATCATTGAACACGGCCTTTCGGCCCCATTAGATCACTTGGGGAGCTTCGCCGTGTTACGGTGAAGGTGAGACGGTGGTTGGCTGGCCACGAGGCAGCCTAGGTGTGCGTGCCTAGGTTGCTCTGTGGCCGTGTTTGTGGGGTTGTTCGGTGGAGGTATGGTGCGTGTGTGGCGAGCAGTAAGTGGACAGTGGACGGAGGCGAAGCTTGTGAGGTGGTTGGCATGGCGTGTGGATGCGTGGAGCGACGGGAGCGCCTTCGCCGATGGTTGGCCGGAGATGGGAACGATGGTGGTGGACTGTGGCGTTAAGGGGATAAAATCACAATAATGATAGGGGAAATAAAGAGGGAAGAGAAAGGAATAATTCTAACCTAGCTAAGTGGTCGAAGGGGGGCAGGAGGCGGACGGCTCGTTCCTACCGTCGCCAGAGATGAAGATGTCCAGGGGAGGGGTGACGGCGGCGACAACGGGGCTAGAGGTGCGCGTGCGGGTGTTGCACGACGCGGAAGAAGGTGGTGAAGGTGGCTCTGCCACTGGTATTGTGGCAAAGCGACGAAAAAGAAGAGGAGGGTTCGCTGGAGCTCGCTGGACTCTTGACCGGAGGAGGAGGAGACGAGATTGGGGGGGATTCTTCGGCCAAGTCGAGCTTGACCGAAGCGGCAGCCCCTGCCGTCCCTTAAATAGGTGCTGGCAGGGAGGGAAACACAAGGCGGAGGCATGGGCTGGTCGGTAGAGACGTGGCCGGAAAAGAGACCCATACTTCTCGTGTGTTCGCACGAGAAGTATGGGTGTCGGCAGGACATGGGAGGAGGTCCATGTGGAAGAGGACAACGCAGGGGACCCTCCTCTCGTTTCTGGGGCCGGCTCCCATACCCTGCGCGGTGCCATCCTCCGCGCGAAGTCGCTGGAGGTATGGCCTACTACTGTGGGTGGCAGAGGGACCGGTATGTAGAAGGCGAAGGGAAAGTTGAGGGGGTAAATGCAAGAGTTCAAAAAGTTAAGGGTCTGAAAGTAATTATTGAGGACCAATTTGTAAAGTAGGTCAAAATGGCCTTCCCTTATTTCCAAATTTTGGTACAAACCTAAGTTAGACCTACGGAATCTAATGGTGAAGTTTGATTTTAGATTTGACCACGTTTGATCGGACATTTTGCACAAAAACCTAAATTAGGTCAAAAATTGGGTATGGTTCTCAATCTAGGTCAAGATAGGTACCAATGGCCAAATTGAAGGTTCTAAACCCTAGGGAATGTTTTTCCATGAATTTTATAGGATTTAATTGATTTTTATCTTACCTGAAACTTCGTGAATTAAAGTATGTTTGTTTTAAGGTTGTAGGATGTTATTTAATTCCTAGATGCCACTATAATCCTTTTTCAGACCAAATCACCCCACTTTTTCTCTTATTAGGTTTACTTGACCTTTGTTTAGACCCTTAGAATTCCCGTTGGTGTATTGCAATGGTAAAATTATAGTTTTACCCCTTGTGAATTATTTTATACTCAAATTTATAATTCTCTGATCTAGGCTTTCCCTTAGGTTTTGTAGGAGCTTTTGTATACTTATTTAGGTCAAAATGTGTTAGTTAGGGTTCATGATGAGGTTCTCATCAGCCGCCTCCAAGTCCACCTTCATCGGCGTCGAGGACTTCATGGGCGACTACGACATCATCAAATACAGCAACTGGGGAGTGGTGGAAAGTGGGAAATGCGCGGTCGCTCCTTTCTCTCCACCTCCACCATCAGGCACGTGAGCATTTCACTCCTTTCCAGAAATATCGGTCGTTGGATGATGTATCGAGATTGCACTAACTGTGGTTGATGAAGGTTAACCCACTTTGGGTTCTTAGATGAAAAGGTCAGTGACGGATGGGCTTTAAATTTGACAGTGTTTAATTAGTGGGGGTATATACGTAAATACGAATTAAGTAGGGGTATATATGTATTTGCAAATATTACCAAGGACATATATCTCAAAACCCCATCAATTTATGGTGAATATAACAAGAGTATAAGAGAAAGAAGAAAGATTCAAACTCCTTGAAATGCCTCTAAATAATTCCTGTAGCCCTCACACATGTTGGAAAATCTATTTGGATGCACACAAAGAATTGTAAATCCATCTTCTACCCAAGAGAACACGTCTAATCCTCCCTTCATGGTGTGATGGTATGCGTAGAGAGGTAAAGAAAGGAGTGGTCGTCCACCCTAAATGGAGGTTCTTGGGAGAAGATGGAGAGAGAAGAGAGAAAGAGGGATTCGTTGTTGGGATGGCCATATGCCTGGGCTTCTAAGGTTTTTAAGGAGAGGGAGGTTGGTGACAAAGGAAAGGGTAAGGGTCTAGCTACTCCATGGCTAAGGGGAGAGTGGGTTTGGGTTGTTTGGGTTTTGTTTAAGGTTTGTTGGGTTTCCTATTAGGGATAAGTTAATTTGGACTAGGTTCTAGGGTTTTCTATTTGGAATCTATGTGTTTGTGCATATGAATGGATAAGAGAAGGGAAGGGGGCATTTACTATAAAGGATTATAGGGAGGGTAACATGTTGTGGGATTAGGATTAGGATTAGGAGTAGGAAGGTTTGCCACTATAGTTTCTGATACGACCTGGTTCCCGGATCCCTACAGGACCCGAGACCGGCTCGCCTCGACTAATCCCAAGACCTAGTCGTCCAACGAGAAATAACCAAAAGCAGGAAATAAATCACATTCACAGATGCAATATAACTAAGCAGAAGGAAAAATGAAGCAGTAAAGGAAAGTAGAGCAACTGTCTCAAAAATAGTATATGCCACCACAACAACAATAGAAAATAGAAGTAACGAGAACAGTAATTTTAAAGTCCAATACTCACGACTACAGCAGAAACAAAAGAGTTGGAAAGAAAACTACTACGGCTAGGCTAGGCTGGGCCCAGCTCTCTCTACAACTGGAAACTCGGGCTACTCAACTCGTGGTCCTGAACAGGGTTACGAAAAGACAGAGTTAGTGAACGTTGAGTAGAGTGGTGTTTACATTATTTAAGTGCAAGTAAAGTAAAATAACAAGCAAGTTTTATTCTCATTTCTATTTATCTCATTTATGTATTTTTGTTTTATCTATTTCATAAAGTATCCAAGTATTTCTTGATCTTGCTTATTCCTCGTGGGAATGATCTTGATTACAATCTTTTTCATGGAGTAGAAGGTACACGTGGTGCTCTCCTGGCTGGAAGAGTCCCCCACGGTAGTCCTACACCTAGTCAACCACCTCGAGGTCACTGTCGCGACGTAGCGGTGACTACGACACGCGTGATAAGTACACGGGTAGCTACCTTGCATTGGCATGCGGTCAACCGTTTCCGCTAGCGGGTACGCCTAAGGTACAACACGGAACAGTATAGGGCCTTACCCTCTCAGAACAAGGGCCTCGTCCCTCAGAACCTAATAGGGGTCTCGCCCCTCCACAGTTCGCATACTCTCGTCCGACTACCCCGGTTTGCCCAGCAGGCATAACAAAGTTGGTGTAGGGTGGTTAGCTTAACCCCGAGCCCCGTGGGGTGGCTAGTTCCCTCCCTACACTAGTAGCACGCCTCGGTACCATGTATGCGAGGGCCAACAGGAGTCGGTGTAGAGTGGCCAATCCTAACCTCGGGTCTCTACCTAAGAGCGGCTAGCTTCGCTCTACACTAAAAGGGACAGTTACTCTCCTTGGTACCATGTACACAAGGGCCAGCTTACTTCCCATCTACATTCCGGATCCCTTTCATACATAAGAGTTCTACTCCTAATTTCCCATAGGGTTCATGCTCATACTCATCTCATTTATCCATATTTAGATATTATGTTTCATAACTCGTTCCTCATCCATATACAGGTAGCTCGTGTTTTCGCAATTCAATTCTCAATCATATACATGCAGCTTGTGGTTTCACAATTTAATTTCTCATTCACATACAGACAGCTCGTATTTTAACATATATCTCAAGTAAATAGAGTAGCTCAGCATCAAGCTCATACATTCTACCCTAGGTTCATTCCACATCCTAGAGTTTCAATCAATTTAATCTAAGCAAGCATATTCTTTATTCACATCTTAACAAATGAATTAAACCACTCTACCGGGTATCACGGGAGGAATGGGAGCCTGCACCGTAGATCTCGTATCTTCGCAGGCCCCGAACATGCCACCGACTGATAACCTGTACCAACAACTAACTTATAATAGATGGGGTCAAAACAATAGGTACTCAACACGAACACGTAGAGAAACTCGAGTGGAAAACACTGATACTTCGTTTGTGGAAATTCGATTCCGTTTGGGCCCTAAACGGGCCAAAACCACGGTTATTGTCCAAAATCAGACATTTGGGACTAGTCCCAGACGTCTTAAAAGACGTCAGATCTCACCTTGCACTTCCTGCGGCTGTTTCAGACGTCCAGACTCCCTCCGCGACCGTCTGGGGGCAGCTCCAGACGTCGGACAAATCCTTCGGTCGTCTGGAAGTACCTTCGGACATCTGGCGACATGATCAAATGTCCAAAAGTACTTGGAAAAGCGCACTGCGCACCTTCCCAAAGCCCTCACCTGTGTACGAAAGCCGCAGACCTAATCTCAACCCGACATCTCCTGTGCTACAATCTGCATGGCGGAAAGTAGTGCAGGAATGTAACGACCCGGTTCCCGAGTCCCTACGAGACACGAGAACCGGACCGACTCGACTAATCCCAAGACCTAGTCGTCCAACGAGGAAGTAACCAAAAGACAGTAAAATAAACCACATTCAGCATGAATATAACTAACAGTAAGAAAGTACAGCAGTAAGGAAAGAAACTACTATAGTAGGTACCACCACAACAGTAAAACAGCATTTATCATATAACAAGAACTGCAGGTAAAGAAGGTACAGCGGAAACAAAAACTACTCACTAGAACAGAAATAAAAGGGGTACAAAAAGGCTGTGGTAACTCTACTGGACCCTACTCGGCCCAGCGTCCTCTGTAGCCGCCGACCCTGGCTGCTCAACACCTGGTCCTGAAAAAGGTAACGAGTGTAACACGTCAGCAAAACGCTGAGTAGAGTGGCAAACTAACTAAAGGCAACAGTAGAGTGTACAGTAGCTGTTATGTTCTATTACTTCCTTTATTCACATCTTTCAATTTTTCTCACTATTTCATTTATTTCTCAGGTCTTTTACTTGATCTCGAATGTCCTCGTGGGAACGATCTTGATTGCAGTCTTTTCCAAAAGTAGAAGTAGCACGTGGTGCTCTCCTGGCCGGGAGAGTCCCCCGTGGTGATCCTACCCTCAGTCAACCACCCCAAGGTCACTGACAGACGTAACGGTGACTACGGCACGCGCGATAAACGTACAGGTAGCTAGCCCGCACTGGCACGCGGTCAGTCGTTTCCGTTAACGGGTGCGCCCAAAGCACAGCACGGAACCAGGGCAGAGCCCTCTCAGTAACAGGGGTCCAACCCCTCCACAGTAACCAAACCGGGGCCTTGCCCCTCCACAGTCCGCGCACCCTCGCCTGACTACCCTGGTTTGCCCTAGTGGGCCTAACAAGTCGGTGAAGGAGGCTAGCAGAACCCCGGGGCCCGTGGGGTAGCTAGTACTCTCCTAACACTACTAGCTCTCCTCGGTACTACGTACACGAGGGCCAACAAGTCGGTACAGAGCGGCCAATCCTAACCCCGGGTCCCTGGGGCAGCTGGCCCCACTCTGCACTAAACAGGTACAGGTACTTCCCTTGGTACTGCGTACCCAAGAGACAGTACAAACTACATCTCAGTTCCATTCCTTTTTCTTTCCAGGAGTTCCACTCCTAATTTCCCGTAGGGTTCCAGCTCTTTATCTCAGAACATCATATGTTTCACTTTCCAGATTCACGTTCTCAAAATCCATGATCTCAAACATGTTTCTTTATTCATAACAGGCAGCTGTTAATTCAAATTACAGGCAGCTTTATATTCCTTTCCATTTTTCCAAGACTGCAGTATTATACATTCCACTAGTTTTTCCATCCTAAGATTCATGCCACATCCTAGGATCTAGCATACACTCTCCGCAGCAGGTCCCTCTCCGCGTCGCTCCGCACCCCCTGCGCCCTCCGCCAGCCGGCCAAGCCGCTCCGGCGAGCTCGCCCCCACGGCAGAGCTCCGCCCTCGCACGCCGCACCTCCTCCGCGCTCACTGCGGCTGCCGCTGCCGCCCTCGCGTCCGCTCGCTCTCGCGCACAGGAAGGAGAAGGAGGAGACGGGAGGGGAGGCGCGCCCTTTTAAGGCCGCGCGAGGAGGAGAGAGAAGGTGGTCGCAGCGCGCCTGCAGCCGCAGAGAGAGAGAGAGAGAGAGAGAGAGAGAGAGAGAGGAATCGCAGGTCTGCGCGCACAGGCTCGCAGACGAATCTCCCGTGCGAACATAACTGTTCTCCAGACGTCTGTAAACGATCCCGGACGTCTGGTAAGACGTCTGGATGTGATCCCAGACGTCTGGTCCGACGTCTGGGCCACCTCCCATTCGTCTTAAAAGGCGTCTGGGGCACGCGTTCGTTACAATATAACAAACTCAAAGGAAGTTTCGTCCCCGAAACTTGCGCCAACTAGGGTGCGGGAAAAAGATGTCCAAAGAACCATAACAAACTCAAAGAGGACCGAAGCCGGTCTGAAAAGACGTACCCGCGAAAAGCTCCGGGTACCGCTCCTGCATTGCCGCCTCAGGCTCCCAGGTAGCCTCCTCGTACCGCTGGCTCCTCCACAAAACCTTTACCAGGGGTACTTGCTTTCGTCTCAACCTGCGGACGGCTCGGTCTAGGATCTGCACTGGCCGCTCGGGGTAGGTCAGGTCGTCGCTCACCTCGACGCTCTCGTGACTCAGTACGTGGCTGGGATCGGCTACGTACTCCCTGAGGTTGGACACGTGGAACACGTTGTGCACACCAGAAAGCTGCGGGGGAAGGGCAAGTCTGTAAGCAACGGGTCCAACCCGCTCCAGGACCTCAAAGGGCCCCACGAACCTCGGCGCGAGCTTCCCTCTCACCCCAAACCGCTGTAAGCCCTTCATGGGCGAAACACGAAGGAAGACGTGGTCCCCAACCTCGAACTGCACCTCTCTGCGTCTGCGATCTGCGTAGCTCTTCTGTCTGCTCCTGACAGTGCGAAGTCGTCTGTGGATCTGCTCAACTACCTCCTGACTCTGCCGGATCAACCTGGGGCCAACCTCCCACTTGGTCCCCACCTCAACCCAACTCAAGGGTGCCGTGCATTTCCGTCCGTACAGAGCCTCGTAGGGAGCCATGCCGATGCTCGAGTGATAACTGTTGTTGTATGCAAACTCCGCCAGGGGCAGGTGCTCCTCCCAAGAGCCCCTCTAGTCTAGTACACAGGCACGCAAAAGGTCCTCAAGTGTCTGTATCGTGCGTTCCGACTGTCCGTCTGTCTGGGGGTGGTAAGCCGTGCTAAACCTCAACCTCGTCCCCAAAGCCTGCTGAAACTCAGCCCAAAAATGGGACGTAAAGCGGGTATCCCGGTCGGATACGATCTCCCGCGGAACTCCGTGTAGTCGCATCACATCACGGATATACCTCTCTGCCAACTGTGCTGGTCCCAAAGTGACTCGGATCGGCAAGAATCGTGCCGTCTTCATCAATCTATCCACTATTACCCAGACTGCGTCGTGTCATCGCTGGGTAACAGGTAAGCCCACCACCAAGTCCATGGTGATGCTCTCCCACTTCCACTCTGGCACTGGAAGCGGCTGAAGCGGCCCTGCAGGCCTCTGATGCTCGGCTTTCACCTGCTGGCACACTAAGCACTGCTGCACGAACTCACCCACATCCTGCTTCATCCCTCTCCACCAGAACTCGCGTCTCAAGTCATGGTACATTTTCGTGTTTCCGGGGTGTATGGTGAATCTGGAACCGTGTGCCTCAGTCAGGAGCTCTCTCAACAGCTCCTCGTCTCTGGGGACGCACAACCGTCCCCTCAAGCGTAACACCTGGTCTGTGAAAGAGAAGTCCCCTAGGTCCCCTGATAGTACTCTGTCGCGCAAAGACTGCAAGTACGGATTGGCCATCTGTCCCGTGATGATGCGGTCTATCAACTCTGGCCTGGTCTGCCATGTCACCGTCACTGCCCCACAGTACCCTCGTAACTCTAGAGGTCACCAACTGCCCACCTCCTCCAAAGGCTCCAACTCTGTAACTGTAGACTAGCCAAGCGTGCGGGCGCCTTACGGCTCAAGGCGTCAGCCACCACATTGGCCTTTCCCGGGTGGTAGGAGATGCTGCAGTCGTAGTCCTTCAGGAGCTCCAACCAACGTCTCTGTCTCATGTTGAGCTCCTTCTGGTCAAAAAGATATCTGAGGCTCTTGTGATCTGTAAAAATCTCGAAGGTTTCACCGTACAAGTAGTGCCTCCATGTCTTCAGCGCGAAGACAACAGCTGCCAACTCTAGATCGTGGGTAGGGTAGGTATGCTCATGGGGCTTCAGTTGCCGCGAAGCGTAAGCGACCACGTGACCCCTCTGCATGAGCACACCTCCTAACCCCTGCAAGGAAGCGTCCGTGTACACAACGAACCCGCCACTACTGTCAGGGATGGTGAGCACGGGAGCCGAGGTCAACCTCTCCTTCAGTTCCAGAAAACACGCCTCACAGGCGTCTGTCCAAGCGAAAGGCACATCCTTCCGGGTCAACTGTGTCATAGGACGCGCAATCTGTGAAAATCCTCTGATGAACCGTCTGTAGTAACCTGCCAATCCCAGGAAACTGCGAATCTCAGTGACTGAACGCGGTCTCTCCCACCTGAGCACTGCCTCGACCTTGGCGGGGTCCACCGCCAGGCCGTCTCCAGAGATCACATGCCCCAAAAAGGTCACCTCCCTCAACCAGAACTCGCACTTGCTGTATTTGGCGTACAGCCTGCGTCGTCTCAGAGTGTCCAGAACCATCCGCAAGTGCTGTCCGTGCTGCGTCCGATCTCTAGAATAGATGAGTACATCATCTATGAAAACCACCACAAACTGGTCCAAGTACGGTCTAAACACCCGGTTCATCAGGTCCATGAAAGCAACGGGGGCATTGGTCAGCCCGAACGGCATGACCAAAAACTCGTAGTGTCCGTAGCGGGTGCGGAAAGCTGTCTTGGAGACGTCGGTCTCCCTGATCCTCAACTGGTGGTATCCAGACCTCAAGTTGATCTTGGAAAACACCGTGGCACCCCGCAACTGGTCAAACAAATCGTCGATCCTCGGCAGCGGATATCTGTTCTTGATGGTGACCCTATTCAGCTGTCGGTAGTCCACACAAAGGCGTAGGGTCCCATCCTTCTTCTTCACAAACAGTACCGGGGCTCCCCAGGGAGACGCACTGGGCCTCACGAAACCCTTCTCCAAAAGGTCCTGCAACTGGGACTTGAGCTCTCGCAGCTCAAGCGGTGCCATTCTGTATGGCGCGGTGGAGATGGGGCTGGTCCCTGGTACTAGTGAGATCTCAAACTCGATCTCACGCTCGGGCGGTAGTCCTGGTAACTCGTCTGGAAACACGTCGGGGTACTCTCTGACCACCGGGATGCTCTGGAAGTCTGCCACGGGGCTGTGCTCTGCCACCACACAAGCTAGGAAGCCCTCACACCCCTGGCTCAAAAGTCTCGCCGCCCGAAGTGCCGAAATGCACCTGAACCCTCCGTCCACTGGCTGCCCGTGAAACTCGAAAGAAGGCAACTCCGGAATGGAGAAGACAATCTTCCTCTCAAAACAGTCTACCAAGGCGTGGTAAGCGGACAGCCAATCCATCCCCAGAATCACTCCAAAGTCCTCCATCTGTATCATGATCAGGTCAGCTGGCAGGCTATGTCCCCCGATGATGACCCCGCAACCCGTGTACACCTCCTCGGCTACGAACAACTGACCACTCGGACCTCTGATTACGAACGGATTCTCTAACAGTGTATAATCCTGGTCCAAACTAACTGCGAAACTGGCTGCGACAAACGAGTGCGTAGCGCCGGAATCGAAAAACGTGTAAACGAGTCTGCCAGAAACTGAAACCATACCTGCTACCACGGATCCCGAAGCTCTGGCGTCCCTGTGTGTTAGGGCGTTGATACGCCCCTCAGCTCTAGGTGCGGACGAAGCAGCCACACTCTGCGTCGGACGGGTAGGTGCTGGCCGGTACCCTCCTCGCGACTGCCGTCCTCCTCCTCGTGCCTGGGGACCACGGCCTCCTGCACGCCCTACAGTGCTCTGCACGGGAAGTATCTGCTGACCTCCTGCCCTAGATGGGCAGTCCCTCCTGACGTGGCCCGGCTGGCCACACTGGTAGCAGAGGGGAAACCGACTCCCACCCTCAGTGAGTCCCTGCTGTCGGCTAGGCGGGGGTCCGGTGCTGGCGACTGGCCCCTGTCGAGGGCCCCCAAAGGCTACTGATGGCCCTGCACAACGTGACGGCTCTCCTGCGGACGCCACGTGTCTCCGTTGAGTTCTCCTAACACACCTGGTGTGGCGGCGGAAATCTCGTTCCACCACTAACTCCCCTGTCGTACGCTCGGAAGGGGGAGGGGGTGGCGACGTGGGTGGAAGCTGAAATTCTTCTCGAACCACCTCTCGAATCAGTTGGACGAGGTCCCGAGACGGTATACTCAGGAGAAGAGGAGGGGTTGTATGTATTCCAAGCCTGACACATCTGTCCCCCGGGCCCTGACCTCGGCCGCACCTGCGGCCCACCCTCCTAGCTCCACGACGCGGCATCTCCTACAATGGAGACGCGAAACAAAACGGAAACGTCAAAACAGACGGTACCTAACAAAACTTCTAAGAGCTCATGTCAAGAGACATGTTGTGGTGGCTACTCTAGCTATAACATGTGAATTGGTTATTTTCCAGTCAGTTGATTCACTTCTCGGGACGACCTTGCTCTGATACCATCTTGTAACGACCCGGTTCCCGAGTCCCTACGAGACACGAGAACCGGACCGACTCGACTAATCCCAAGACCTAGTCGTCCAACGAGGAAGTAACCAAAAGACAGTAAAATAAACCACATTCAGCATGAATATAACTAACAGTAAGAAAGTACAGCAGTAAGGAAAGAAACTACTATAGTAGGTACCACCACAACAGTAAAACAGCATTTATCATATAACAAGAACTGCAGGTAAAGAAGGTACAGCGGAAACAAAAACTACTCACTAGAACAGAAATAAAAGGGGTACAAAAAGGCTGTGGTAACTCTACTGGACCCTACTCGGCCCAGCGTCCTCTGTAGCCGCCGACCCTGGCTGCTCAACACCTGGTCCTGAAAAAGGTAACGAGTGTAACACGTCAGCAAAACGCTGAGTAGAGTGGCAAACTAACTAAAGGCAACAGTAGAGTGTACAGTAGCTGTTATGTTCTATTACTTCCTTTATTCACATCTTTCAATTTTTCTCACTATTTCATTTATTTCTCAGGTCTTTTACTTGATCTCGAATGTCCTCGTGGGAACGATCTTGATTGCAGTCTTTTCCAAAAGTAGAAGTAGCACGTGGTGCTCTCCTGGCCGGGAGAGTCCCCCGTGGTGATCCTACCCTCAGTCAACCACCCCAAGGTCACTGACAGACGTAACGGTGACTACGGCACGCGCGATAAACGTACAGGTAGCTAGCCCGCACTGGCACGCGGTCAGTCGTTTCCGTTAACGGGTGCGCCCAAAGCACAGCACGGAACCAGGGCAGAGCCCTCTCAGTAACAGGGGTCCAACCCCTCCACAGTAACCAAACCGGGGCCTTGCCCCTCCACAGTCCGCGCACCCTCGCCTGACTACCCTGGTTTGCCCTAGTGGGCCTAACAAGTCGGTGAAGGAGGCTAGCAGAACCCCGGGGCCCGTGGGGTAGCTAGTACTCTCCTAACACTACTAGCTCTCCTCGGTACTACGTACACGAGGGCCAACAAGTCGGTACAGAGCGGCCAATCCTAACCCCGGGTCCCTGGGGCGGCTGGCCCCACTCTGCACTAAACAGGTACAGGTACTTCCCTTGGTACTGCGTACCCAAGAGACAGTACAAACTACATCTCAGTTCCATTCCTTTTTCTTTCCAGGAGTTCCACTCCTAATTTCCCGTAGGGTTCCAGCTCTTTATCTCAGAACATCATATGTTTCACTTTCCAGATTCACGTTCTCAAAATCCATGATCTCAAACATGTTTCTTTATTCATAACAGGCAGCTGTTAATTCAAATTACAGGCAGCTTTATATTCCTTTCCATTTTTCCAAGACTGCAGTATTATACATTCCACTAGTTTTTCCATCCTAAGATTCATGCCACATCCTAGGATCTAGCATACAACTAGTTTTCCAGCCCTAGGATTCATGCATCACCTAGGAGCTATCATTCCATACATTTCTCATTCCTAGGATTCATGTAATGTCCTAGATTCTAGTTATGGTTCCATACTTTAACAGATTTTAAAAATAACTTAAGCCACTCTACCAGGTACAACGGGAGTAATGGGGGCGTGATCGGAAATCCCGCGCGCCTCCGCGACTCTCAAGACTGCAACCGAACGAGGTCCTATCACAAGGATTAAACACAAGGAGTGTCTCAAAACAGTGTATAGCTACTGTAGACGAGTAGAGGAATTAATTCTGAAGAGAACGCAACTCGGATCGCAGAAAACGGAGCCCGAGCGGGCCCTAAACGGGTAGAAAAAGATGATACTGTGCAAAATCAGACGTCTGGAACTCCCTCCAGACGTCTTAAACGGTGGATCAGAGAATTACCTGTTCAGCGTGGTTTCCCAGACGTCCAGAAGTCTGCAGGGACGTCTTTCCTAGATCCCAGACGTCCAATGGTCACTCAGGACGTCTGTAGGTCACTCCCGCCGTCTGGTACAACTTCCAGACGTCTGATTCGCAAAGGATGGCGAATCAGCGAACCTGCGCACAGCCAACCCCCCTCCCTCAGTACGGTCAGTCGACAAGAAGGAAGAAGGCGGAAACTCACATTTCAGACGTCTGTATGATCTTATAGACGTCGACCTTGCCGTCTGGCTATCAAACCAGACGTCTGATTCTGAAAATTTTTCCAGAATCAGGGCCCTGCTCGGCCTCCGCTCGCGACGCCGCCCGCATCGAACCTCGCGCGTCTGCTGCTCAGCCCGCAGCAGGTCCCTCTCCGCGTCGCTCCGCGCCCCCTGCGCCCTCCGCCAGCCGGCCAAGCCGCTCCGGCGAGCTCGCCCCCACGGCAGAGCTCCGCCCTCGCACGCCGCACCTCCTCCGCCCTCACTGCGGCTGCCGCTGCCGCCCTCGCGTCCGCTCGCTCTCGCGCACAGGAAGGAGAAGGATTAGACGGTGGAGACGGGAGGGGAGGCGCGCCCTTTTAAGGCCGCGCGAGGAGGAGAGAGAAGGTGGTCGCAGCGCGCCTGCAGCCGCAGAGAGAGAGAGAGAGAGAGGAATCACAGGTCTGCGCGCACAGGCACGCAGACGAATCTCCCGTGCGAACATAACTGTTCTCCAGACGTCTGTAAACGATCCCGGACGTCTGGTAAGACGTCTGGATGTGATCCCAGATGTCTGGTCCGACGTCTGGGCCACCTCCCAGACATCTTAAAAGGCGTCTGGGGTACGCGTTCGTTACAAGGAAGATACGTACCTCGCGCGATATTATGCTTTCAGACGTCCGGCTTCAGCTCCGGACGTCCTGGTACCTCTCCAGACGTTTGGTCGATGCTCCAGACATTTGATACTGGAAAACTTCCAGTACCAGAACCTCCTCCGTGACGCTTCTCTCCTCACAACGCCGCTCGTAGCGCACCGTAGCAGTTGTAGAGGGCCGGGAGGCCGCCTCCCCAAGATCCTCCTTTTCGTGTGCATGCTCATCGCCGACCGCTCGAGCTCCGTCGAGCTCCCAAAGGTCCTCCGACCTTCACGCTCTTCCTTGCTCTCTCTCCCTCTCTCCCTCTCGTTCTCCCTCGCTCGCCCCCCCCCCCCCCCCCCCCCCCCCCCCCCCTCTCTTGTCACTCTTGTTGTCCCTTGCCATGGCCGAAAAAGGGAGATGCTGGAGGTGGTGGTGGTTGGTGGTAAGGGGGTGAGGGTGGTGAGAAGGGAGGGTTTAAATAGAATGGGGTTAGGGTTTAAGGGGTGAGGGGTATGGAGGAGAGAGAAGCTCTGTGCGTCGCCCGCGCGCAGAGCGCAAAGGAAGGTACGAAAATTCCCACTTTCAGACGTTCAAGCCTGTGTCCAGACGTCTGACTGAAACTCCAGACATCTTATCCGACAAAAAAGGCAACAGGTCCTTTCAGTTTCCTAATAGGAGTAGGACTCTTCTTGATTTTTTATTCTTTCAAAAGTATTCCTAAAATGAAGGAATAATGGCATTATATGTTTGTCATGTGTTTTTGAGAGTAGATGGAGGTGAGGTGGAGGCAAGGGTAAGGGAAGAGGGCTTCTATATGTGTGACTAGTCCTACTAGGACATCTACATGCGAGGGAGAAGGGCTATTAATGTTAATTTAGGCATCTAGCATTAGTTTTCCTCCAACTAACTCAACAGTTTCTTCTTCATCTATTCAACAAAAACTAACATTAAATTCAAGCCATCCAACATTAATTAATCCATAAACCACACTTTTGGACAAGTGATTTGCTTGTTGGTTTGGCATGTACATGATTTTTTATTATCGAAGTGGGGGTTAGAGAGATGTTTTGAACACTGAAACCCTCATCTATAAAAAGGGCACCTCCTTAACCTAGATACAACTCCTTGCACATCTTTAAGCACCCTTAAGCACATTAAAACCTAGAAAGAGTTGCAACTCACTTCTTAAAGCAAGTTATTGCTCTCTTGGTGTGCAAATGAGGATTGCTTGATACTAATCTTGAAGGCCTCATATTCCTTCCTCCCATTACTAATCATCTCTGCATAAGGGAGTCCTTGGATTGGCCTCTTGCTAGCTAAATTACTACAAACATATTCATTCATACTAGTATTTAGCAGCATCTTTATAGGGCTTACTATGTTCATTCTTCCTCTCTATTTTATTTCATATTAGTTACACTTGCATTCAGGGGCATATTTTGTGGGTCCCCTGCTCTTTAAAAGGAAAGGGCCTTCTCTTAGTTTGGGAATCAAGAGGATCATTTGTACTATGGGCAAAGCCATTGCTAAAGTAGCTCTTGCTAGTGGTTTTGAGATAGTCTCAAGGTAAAATCCTAGGTTGTAGACCCAAGTAGCACTTTTTCCTATTAATAGGATTTTCCACTATAAATTAGTGTCTTGTGGATGCATTTGCATCTCTTGTTCGTATATTTTCATTGAGCACATCCATTTATATGGTACGCTACTTTAATTTGATTTTGTACCTCGATTAGCACTATTAACCTCGCTCTAGTACTTTCAAGGTTACCGTCATAACTAACTTGATTTGATCGTGGATTCATGGTGTGGGACCATGAGGAAATCCTACGGTGTGGGGAAACTTAGGCAATGGGCTGACTTAGAAGAGGAACTACTCTAAAATCATTATGCTAGTTATCTTCTACTAAAATTACATTTTGATTGAGAGATACTTTGATGAGATATTCTGCCCTTTCTCACTCTTCATCCATTGGTTTCTTTATTGTCCTAATCATAGCCATCAATTGTTCATGCTAGAGAGCTGCTCATCTCTACCTTATCCACAACCACCAGTTGGATAAGTGTGAAAGCATTGAGGTGGGGTGAATAGTACTAATGGTGAACTTAAGCTAAATTAAATTGATAAAAACAAATTCCAAAGAGTTGAATGAAAATAGATGCAATACACCACAGATAATAGCTCACAAGATCCAAATTTATAGTGGAAAACTCTTTAAAGGAAAAAAGCACTACTTAGGTCTCACAATCTAGGATTTTGCCCCGATTCTAGATTGAATTTTCTCAGCCTGAGCTACTTTGGGGGTAGCTTAACCTGCAGTATAATCAACCCTCTTGAAGCCCATCTAACAGAGGCCCTCTCCTTTTTTGGAGAGAAGGGTATCCTCAATCTAGGTCCTCAAATGCAATAAAATAAGTAGAATAAAAAGAGTTGATCAAGCAAACAAGTTGCTTAGGTTTTAATCCTATGAATCAACCCCAAATGCAAAATGAATGCAATCAATTAAATGCTCTAACTAAGGACTTAAATAAAGTACTCTTGTACTCCATGATGGATGGGTGTGACACCGGAGGGAAAGAGAGTTGGAGAGCTCCCAAGAGTGTGCAATGTAATGCTGGAAGTCAAGTTGCACAGAAGAGAGCAAGAGAGTTGTTGGAGTGATGGCTTGTGCTTTCAAGAGAGTGAATAAGTGCTCAAGAATGCTTGTATTAAGTGTGAAAGAGTTTGAGCCGAGGAGTGAGTGCCCTTATATAGAGAGGGTGTTTAGGGGCCAAAATAGGTCCTAAGGATCGAGTTCTGACGAGCAAAAATACCCCACTCTACAAATCCAACAAGCAAACTACTTTTTCAAAAAGTGCTTTTTATAAGGTATCGAATGTTAGTTTGCTTTTACCTAATGTTAGGTGGCCTACTTAATGTTAAGAATCATGGTTTGTAAAACACTAAATGTGGGTGAAATTCACTACTTAACATTAGGTTTTTTTCACCTAATGTTAGGTTTTGTTTGAAGTGTTGAAATCAGTGAATTTGTGGATTTTTGAAGGTGTGATGCTTGGTGATGATCTTTAATGATAATTAATTCCTAATTAAGGTCTCCTTAAGTCATTAGAACATGATTAGACACTAATGCCAAATTAACGACCTAATTAATGGGTGATTAAGCTAAGTAAGGTGTGAATTGCCTAAATCAAGCCTAAGTGACTCATGTAATGGGTGTTATCCTTACATTCATCTAAGAAATAAACAAAAACACAACCAAGGGTCCGAGATTACGTTGAACCTACACACAAACACTAAGGACTCTTCTTGGATGTCTTGGAAACTCCATCCTTGTCGTTGGTTCTCTTCTCCAATGCAAGTTGTCCCTCTTGAATTGTCAACTTACTTAGATTCAGGACCTTTCCTGCATGTTAGTCTCAACAAAACAAATATATATACAAAGAAAGAGATAAACAAATTGAAGAGCTATCTCATCAATCAATCAATATTTTATCAATCAATATTTTATTGTAAATCCATGTTAATCTAGTGTTTGTCATCATCAAAACCACTTAATTAAGTGCACAATAACTTATGCAACTATCAAGTGATTGCTTGTAAAAGAATTGAGCAGACTGGAAATTAACATGACTCCTCTAAGTAACTTAGCCAATCACTCAAATGTGGATCATATGGGTTAGTACTTAGAATATATCCAAAGTTGAGGAATCAAAGTTCATAATGATGAGATTAAATCATATTCCAAGGTTACGACTCCAACCATAATTACAATCACTTTAGTTGTATAGGTTGGTTGTTTGATATCTAAGCTTTGACCCTAGATTATATCGAAGAATTGAGGGTGAGTTTGAATTTTGACTCGCAAGAATTTTGATAATCATCAGGTTGAAAGTCTTGCCTCATAAACTACAATTGAATTAGATTTCAGTAATAAGGAAAACAAGTTGTATGGGAAACTGGTTGACACTCATGTGTAGATGTTTAACATTTAAGTCCAATCCCTGTATATAGGTTGAGCTTTAAGCTCTCAATGGGTTCAAACCTTTAAGGTAGGATATGAGCAGTGCATCCTTGGAAAATGCCACCTATGTGAGTGTTACTGTAAGCCACAGTTCTGAGAATAAAGTCTTTCATGAATGCTCTCATGAAACATGGTAGGGTGCATGGCCATTAATAGCACCAAAACTAAAAGATTATCACCAAGAACTTCACTTTTGTTGTCACCACTGTATACCTCACATCAAAAGTCTAAAGTTCAAGACTAATTTTACTTTATTCCTACGGTGGTGAAGGTGAATGACCTAGGTAAGGGTTCAAACCGTAATGTACCTTTACTAAAAGCAGAGTATGGCAGCTAGGAGGTCTTTTCGTGTTGAGTTTGAACTATTAATTTGTGGGGAAATGTTAATTTTTGGTGGCTAATTGCATCAATTAGGATGCAATTAATAGATGGTGACATGGGAATTCATGTTGAAATCAAAGAGATTTAGGAGAGGTTTTAGTGCCACATTGGAAATAGACAAATCTCTTGTTGGTATAAAAGGCTTTTGCCTCTCATTACTATATAAAAAAGAGTAAGAGGTGGGGTAGGGGAATACGCACACGTCTGCACGTGCACCCTACCTCGGTTGACCCCGGCTTGGGCTTGGGTAAGAATTAATTTGGAATTTAGACTCTTGTGCTACAAATGCAAGGTGCCGCGGAAGGAGGGGTAATAAATCCTCCTCCTTTAAGTGCATTGCAGAAATGGGAGTCATTGAACACTGAGAGCGACACACCAGACCCATGTCTCCTATTATCATGAATTGATGGTCTATGTTATGTGAATATAATTAACATTATCAAATTTATATTTGCATGTACGTTTATCTTTCCAACAACCATGGAGTAACTTTTTAGATTTTTACCCCCAAATGTAGTCTAGGCTGGTTAATTGGTTGGTTTTCTAGTCATGCCATGTCTAACGGATTAGGAACTTTCTTAATTGATTAGATAATGATTTGATCTATTTTTCCTTTATTTATTTGTTATCTGTTACGACCCGGTTCCTGAATCCCTACAGGACACGAGAATCAGACTGACTCAACTGATCCCAAGACCTAGTTGTCCAACTAGAAAGTAACCAAAAAGCAGTAAAATAAATCACTTTCAACATGCAAGCAACTAAAAGAAACAAAGTACAGCAGTAAAGAAATAAACTACTACAATACACATCACCACAACAGTAGAGAATCTAAACAGGTACAAGAATATGAAGTCTATAATAAAAGAGTACAAGGGTGTCACAAAATACTCACTACTACAGAAAATGGGGTACAACAAAAGTACAACTACTGGGCTCCACTGGGCCCAGCACCCTCTGCAGCCATAGGCTCTGGCTGCTCAACACCTGGACCTGAAAAAGGTGGTAAGTACGACACGTCAGCGAAACGCTGAGTAGAGTGGCAACCAGCTAACTAAGAGAAACAGTAATGGTGGATAGGTAGCTGCTATTTTCAATTTCTTTTTTTATTGCACTAATTATTCTTTCTTTCATCACTTGGTGTATTTATAAGGTCTTTTTCATGATCTCGAATGTTTCTCGTGGGAATGATCTTGATTGCAGTATTTTCCGAAAAGTAGAAGTAGCACGTGGTGCTCTCCTGGCCGGGAGAGTCCCTCGTGGTGGTCCTACCCTCAGTCAACCACCCCAAGGTCATTGACAGACGTAACGGTGACTACGGCACACGCGATAAACGCACGAATAGCTACCCCGCACTGGCACGCGGTCAGTTGTTTCCGTTAACGGGTACGCCCAAAGCATAGCACGGAATCAGTATAGGATAGAGCCCTCTCAGTAACAGGGGTCTAGCCCCTCCACAGTAACCAAACAGGGGTCTCACCCCTCCACAGTCCGCGCACCCTCGCTTGACTACCCTGGTTTGCCCAGTGGGCCTAACAAGTTGGTGTAGGATGGCTAGCTGAACCCCGGGCCCCGTGGGGTGGCTAGCTCCCTCCCTACACTAGTAGCTCTCCCCGGTACTGTGTACGCGAGGGTCAAGAGTCGGTACAAAGTGGCCAGACCGAACCTCGGGTCTCAACCCTAGGGCGGCTGGCTCCGCTCTGCACTAAGAGGTAACATGTGCTTCCCTTGGTACCACGTACCCAAGGGACAACACACTTTCCCATTCACTTCTCCAGTTCCATTCTATTTATTTCCAGGAGCTCTACTCCTAATTCCCCGTAGGATTCATGCTCATGTTCCTTAGGCCAAGCCATACTAGGCTTTATCATTCAGGTTTATTCGCATATGGCATGTGTTTCCAACATTCAATCTTTCTCTTCCAATTTATATACAAGCAGCTCGTATTTAATTTCAAACAACCGAAATTACATGTAGCAATTACTAACAACAGTACTCTTCATTTCACAGGCAGCTGTTATCCAATTACAGGAAATCATTATCTACTCATTCCAAGACTGTATTTCAGGCATTTAATACAATCGTTCCAGTGTTTCTAGTCCTAGGATTCATGCCATACCCTAGGATCTATCATTCAATTTAGTTTTTCTGGTCCTAGGATTCATGTCATACCCTAGGATCTATCATTTATTCTAGATATGCATTTATGTTTGTAATTAACTAAGGGAAGCCACTCTATCCGCAAAATCGGGAGTAATGGGGGCTTGATCGGCAGGTCTGCATGCCTCCGCAACCCTCAAATCTGCAACAGAACGAGGTCCTAACACAAGGATCAATCACACGGAACCACTCAGAACAGGATAAAAGTATTTCAAACGAGTAGAGGAACTTGTACGGAGGAGAACAGAATCTAAAACGCAGAAATCGGACCTCGAACGGACCTTAAACAGGTCAAAAACGACAACTCTGACTCAAATAAGAAAAGGGGCCAGATCATACCTTACTCTGCGCTGCTCCTCAGACGTCCAGGGATTCTGCTGAACCGTCTGGACCTAGTTCTAGACGTCCGACTATCCCTCCGGACGTCTGGAGACGCTCTCCGCCGTCTGGTGACTCTCCCAGACGTCTGAACCGTGTGGGAGGGCGTCTCCCGCACCTTCCCAAAGTGAATCTTGCACGCGTATGCAAAATCTCGCAACCATGGCACGCAACGGATGTCCGCAAAAGGAACCGTAGGAGGCAAAACGTACCTCTCAGTCGTCTGGAGCTCCCTCCAAACGTCGTCCACGTTGTCTGGATATAGGTCCAGATGTATGATTCTGGGAAAAAATCCCAGAATCAGAAGCTCCCTCGTCTTCTTCTTGCCGCGCGCGGCCGCGTCGCGCACGTTCTCCCGCTGCTCTAGCTGCAGCAGCGTCGGGGAGGACTTCCCCGACACACACTCCGCCTCGCGCACTCCCTACAGGCCTCGAGCCTCTCCGGCGAGCTCCCTCACGGCTGTTGGTGCTAAGAGCACCACGATCATTTGTTTTGATGATAACAAAACACGTGTCATTTAATATTTGCGCTTTGAGTCCTAGATTTCAGGTCAATCGCAAATGGATACGTGACTAGACGGAGTTCGAGCTCGCATCCAGGACGGATTGGAGGAGCTCGATGGAGAGCAGAAGAGATTCACGAGGAGCGATATATTGAAGATGGAAGGAAATGAAGAATATGATAGATTTCCTTCTTTTGTACTTGTTGTATTTTTCGTTTCTTTTGTTGCTCTTTATTTCCTTAGATAATTCATGTTAAAGAGCCTCAAAGTACCCTAACAGTAGTCCTAGGAACACCTGCACAACCCTAGGATACTTAGGTTTTCTGTAGAACACTTAGAAAACCAATATAGGGTTCAAACAGAGTTTCCAGACGTCTAATTCCCAAATCAGACGTCTGATAAAGTATTTTAAGACGTCTGATAACTATTAGGCTGGACATAGTTAGTTCTGTCTGATGAAATCAGACGTTCAGACCTTAGTCCAGACGTCTTAGGAGACATCTGATGGATTTGCCAGACGTCCAATTAGTGGACCGTTGGCTGGCTTAGCAAACACATGAGGATATGACTGTTAGAGCCTTATCAGACGTCTATAGGACTTTCCAGACGTCTGATAATTGACCGTTTTGCCTCGGCTGACCCAAAATCTCTTCTCAGAGATTTTCTAGCCGTTGCAACGTTTGGAAATCCATTCCCACAGTAAAAGTAGGTTTCCAGACGTCCAGACATAGTGCCAGACGTCCTATATGTCGTCTGATGGACTTGCACAAGAACCCTGTTTAGATCTGATTCAAGTCAGGAAGAGACCCACTCAAAATCAGACGTCTGACCTTGAAATCAGACGTCTTAAAGTGGCCTTCCAGACGTCTGATGCCAGAGTTAGACGTCTGATTACCCTGTCAAGCGCAATCATTGTCCTGATTTCGGCCTGATTCTCTTGGCCTTTGCACCCAACGGCTATGGAAGCTTTTCCAAGCCTTCCTAAGGCCTCTATAAATAGAGGGGAACCTTTGCAACACAAAAACACACATAGAGACACCAAGACACACTAAGAGAAACACAAGACACACTTAAGCAACATAGTCCTTCTCTCTTGTGTCCTAGATAGCTCTTGCTCTCTAAGCTCAAGTTCTACATCTTGAGAGCATCAAGCTGTTGCGCACCCGCTCTCCCGCCGTTGTTCACGAGAGCGAAGTTGCACCGTCGCGTGGCTCACGCACCGCGTCATCAACTCGACGCACTCCTTGTAAAGGGGAGTTTCCTAATTCCTATAGAAGCTAGGTTTATAATTACTTTGTTGGCTCTATAGGATTGTTTATTTTATCTTTGTTATTTAGTTGGGTATTCGCTTTGCGAATTCCCGTCTCCTTCATGGGACAAAATCCTTCTCGTGGAGAGAAGGGGTTGAGGAATGCTACCCTCGTACTTGTAGCGTGGGTGTATTGAGGTTGAATCACTCTCGTTTAAAGTGATTCGGTTTAGTGGATTTTGATCAACTTGGTTGATCGGAAAATCCTAACTCGAGAGGGTTAGGTGGTGGTTTTCACCCGGTTTGGGTTTCCACCTAAAAATAATTGTGTATTCGTGTGATTGTTATTTTGTGAAGATTGTTTATTTTATTTCCGCAATTATTACGTCACCCCCTCCTGATAGGGCCCGGAAAATTACAACGGCTAGTGCGCTCTCCTCTCTCCCCTTCTCTCGTTGCCCCTCTCCTCTCTGCCGCTGCACTTGGCAGCAACTCGCTGCCCTCGCTCTCGCCCTCGCTGAAGGAAGAAGGGGGATGGGTGGATGTGGGGTGGTGTGAGGGAGAGGAGGGGACATTTGTAGGTGTGGGGGAGAAGGCTCTGCAAGTCTGCGAGGGGAGAAGAAAGAGAAGAGGGCGGCTGGGGCTTAGCCGCGCGCAGACTCGCGGTCGTACGCACGCAAAAATTGATTTCTAGACGTCTGGGAGTGTATCCAGACGTCTGACCAGATGTCTGGCCCGAGTCCCAGATGTCTTAAAAGAGCTTTGATGGCATGGGTCTCAACATTATCTTGCTTTCTTCTTCTTCCACCCACTTTATGATCCTATTTTAGCTAAATATTTTTCTCTAGCTAACCTTGCAATCAAACTTCAATCCCTAGTTATGTTAGAAACAAAGTTCAAGGGTGTATATATCCTAATTTGTTTGAGCATCTTTTCATTGTTCAAACTCTCATGTAGTCTTAATAATAAAGAAAATTAAAAGGAGAAACTAGGTCATGTCTTCACAACTTAGATTTAAAGTCCTTAACATTAGCCTTCACTCATGCCTCATCTATCCACCAAACTTGAGGTAGCAGAAATCTTGTTATTAACAATGGTCTACGTGTGTGAAATTGGATGGGATAGGAGTATAGAAATGCTCGTTGCAACACATTTTGCAACGCGCAATTAAAATAAACTGGTTGAATATCAAGCAGACCAAAACTCCCGGTTGGAAATGGTTTCCAAACGTTTGAAAATTAAAACACACCGGTTGAAAATAAAAATACATCGATGTGTTTTGCTTTTTTATTGGTGTTAAATGATTTTTCACATGGAACATGGCTTTTCATTAAAGGGAATTAGTTTTTTACTTACAAAATGATTTGTCATCTATGGAAAGTAGTTTCCACCATTGGAAAACTAAAATACACCACCTAAAATCACTACTCTCAGTTTGTGCGTTGCAAAATGTGTTGCAAACGTGCATTTGTCAACTTTTTGGCAATTTGATACTTGCCGTGGTCTAAATAGATGTCTAAATGAGGATTTATATGAGGTTCAAAGCTTTTAAGTCAGCTAGGGTTGGATTATACTTGCAATAGAATTTGTTGGGTGTTTGTTTGAGAATGAATATGGGATGAAAATGATGGAGATGTTTGTTCCTGTCAACATTTTCCCTAATTATAATTTTATTTCTTTATAGATAAAAAAGTTGACCTCATTGTTATCTAATTTATTTTCTTTGCATAACACCTAATTTAAAGGTAACAGAAGCCCTCTTTCTTATCTTTTATATAGATAACCAAAACATTTATAATTTATTCATAGTAGCGATTAAGGTGTAGGTTAATCCATGTTCATCGATTTTCCTTTTGAGAAGTTAGCAAAATCAATTCCAAAATTAATAAAAACTAATCAACTTTCTTATCTGTATTTCATTTTACATAATAACAATTAGACCTTGCTAAGTAGGATTATTCCATACTTCACAACTTAATTGCCATCTTACTAATCTTTTAGGTTTTACAGGCTTCTTATAAATCTTATTAGAGTAAATGCATTTATCATTTGCCTCCACCTCCAATTGATATTGGTTGATTGTAAGTGTTTCATATTCTTCATTTTCATCAAGTTTACCCTAACTTTATAATCAAATCAAATCTTTTTATTTTTTCTCATTTTAAATCAAGTAACAAGTAACCTTAAAAAGGAGCGGAGTTCTGAAGATTAATGAAAGGGTAAGTTCTCAACATTGATAGTAATAGTAAATAGATGATGCTTCCATAATTAAAACTTCGTCAAAACATTATAACAAAGAGCACAAGTGGGCATCTATCTACCATGTTTAACATTATTACATTCCCCTACAATAAAGATAAAAATAAATTTCTTTTTTCAAGGGAGATTGATCAATAAACAATGAATAAATTAGATAGCTAATAGAGAGAATCATTGATCTTCCATGTAATATACTAAGATTTCAAATCTAATTCTTCTAGAAGTAAAATGAAAAATAAAAAGAGCTAACTATCATATGACAACCCACTCTTCACGTGAAATCAACCATTAAGTTAAAATAATTAATGTTAGATCACTTATGTTTATCCGAAATGTGAAAAAAAAAAGAAAATAAAAAAGGAAAAAAAGAAAAGAGAAGGGTATGATTCTAACCCAAAGCCATGCACCGACCCCTCGACTTCCCTCCCTCTCCCTCCCCGCTCAAATGAGAGAACAAAAAAAAGGAACAAAACGCGGCCGTGGCCCCACTTATCAAACGGATACAAAGCGGCAACTGCTCACTTTCGTTTTCCCTCTCTCTCTCTCGAATCTCTTCACCTTTCGCTTCTGTGCTCTCTCGCCATGTCGTCGTCCCTCGAGGACTCGTCGACCTCCATCTCTAGGATTATTTCGATCCCCGAGATCATGGAGTTCGTCCGCCACGCCTTCCGCGATTCCGTCTTCGTCGCGATCGAGTCCGCCCTCCACCACCTCGACGTCCCCGAGTCCTGGAGGCGGCGGGAGGACCTCTACACGTCGAGGATCGACGACCTCTCCGAGGAGCTCCGCCGGAGGGACACCCTCTGCGAGAGCTTCGTCGAGCTGAGGGCCTCCCACGCAGACCTCGAGGCGAGCAGCCGCAGGCGGATCGAGGAGCTCGAGAGGAAGGGCGAGGCCCACGAGGAGCTCGAGAGGAGCTGTCGAGGGAGAAGGAGGAGATCCGGGAGGCGTACGAGAAGGCGAAGGCGGCTTGCGTCGATCTGGAGAACGCGAAGGTCGCGGCGGAGGAGGAGGCGAGGGAGTGGAGGAGGAAGTATGGCGATCTGGAGGCGAGGACGCTTCGGATGCTCGCCACGGACCCCGGATTGAGAGATAGGTGGAGTGGCGGTGGAGGTGTGAGGGGGAAGGCGTATTGTGATGTGGCGAGGCGCTCCCCTAAGAAGGAGGCGGTTTCTGATGACGGCGAGGAGTTTAGGGTGGTGGAGGGTAGAAGGAGGATAGAGGGGTTTGAAGGGGATGTCGTTGAGATCAGCGATAGTGAAGACGACGAGAAGGATGCGGTTCAGAAGCAACAGCAGTAGGTAGAGATCCGGCAATCTCCTTGGAAGGTATCTCGTTTCTTAATTGGGTTGCAGACAGGGTATGCTGGTGGTGGATGGTGTTACTGGGTATTTCATAGAAAGAGTATCGTCTCTCTAGTTGTGACGAAAATATTTATTTTACTTGACCTTGTACATTCTATTGAAATCAATTGGAGAAGTTGCAAAATGAAATCTGCAAGAAATAGTCTTTTCTAAGAGGATAATGGGAGAAGTTACAAAATGAAAGTGGGAGGAGATAGACTTTTCTAAGAAGATGATTCTTGATCATCCTATAATCGGGATTTTTATATAAATGTTATCAAGAACTTTCAAAAATTACGTAAATGCCACAAAAAAAATTCATATTTACATAAATGTCATAAACAAAGTTCTTTTCATTTCCGTACATGTCAATTTTCACCTCAATCATCGCATTAATCAATATCAAATGTGGACAATTCATTTACACTTTCATATTTGCATTGATATAGGGATTGACACTATCTAGATTTCATATTGATTGACACCGAGATTGACTCGAGAATTGGTATTTATGTAAACGAAGTTAACGTTCTTATGGCATTTATGTAAATATAGATTTCTTATGACATTTAAATAATTTTGATGGTTCTTGATGAATTCATATAAAAATCCTTTTATAGTTTGAATTAAAATTTCCTGATCACAAATATAGATTGGAATTAGCATTTCTTGAATTCAAGAAATTATATTTAAGGTATTGCAAATTTTTCTTCCTATAATCAAGGAGAGCATTGTCAAAAAAGTCAAATTCGATCGGAAATTTTGGTTCTTAGTGTCAAGTATATGTGGTTTTGTTACAAACATATTAGCAATTATCAAGTAATTGGCCTTTTCGATGATCTTAGATGATCGTAGTTCTTGAGCATGTAAGAAATTAAGAACATACTTGTTAGAGAAATTAGGAAAGAATATTTTAGGATTAGTTAAATTAGGTAAAAGTTATTTTTTTTTTCTTTCTATTTTGTAGGGATTTGATTTTATTAGGATTTGATATGATTGAATTTGCTTTTAAATTTAGTTAGTAGGATTAGAATTGTCTTTGCAATTCCCTCTCTATATAAAGAGGGCTAATAGATTGTTCTTATCATTTAAACTCATTTCAATAAAATCTATTTCCAAATTCTTCAAGGTATTAGTGCAGGAACGATCCTACGGAATTCCTTATATCGTCGACCCTTTATCTCTTACACATGGTCTCTTCCGTGCGGTCTCCTTTGTGCACGGTGCACGCACCATCGTTGCACTTCATCTCTGGGCCCATAGCATACACCCACATGAGACAATCTACCCACCATACCTCTACATGTGGGTCTTCTTCCGTTACGCGCAAGCTACATGTGTTGTTCTCTCTTGCGTGCAAGCCACACATACGCTACCTTCTCTCCATGCACGAGCCACGCACATGCTACCTTGTCTCCGCATGCACCTGCACACGATCTGCACCAGTCCTTCACGTGCTTGCGTGTGATCTATATCGGTCGTGCATTTACTTGCTTGTGATCTACACTGACTCTGCACGCTTCAGCATGTTGCCTCCTACGTGGACGTGCATGCACATGCACACATCACTTGTGCTATTCCGTGTACCTTCGCGTGTAATCTCTTCCTGTGTACCAATGTTTTAAATATCGATATCGATATTGTATCGACAAGTAAAAAAAGAAATATATCAGGGATATATCATTGATATTGGTAAATTTTAGGAAAATCGCTCAAAAGAGCTCAAAATGTCTTAAAATGTCACAAATTTTATGAAAATTAATATTTTAATAATTAATACATCATGAAAAAATGCTTAAAAGACGAAAATCATAATTTTTGAATGAAAATATAATAGAAATTGACTAGTTGCATGTCGACAAAGTCGTATATTAAAAAGAAAGTATACAGAACATAATAATAATTGAAAAATGTTCATAATAATTTTCGTTGTATATTGTTGACAATTGAAATCATGCCTTAGTTGTACTGATTTTCTTATCAGTTTCAACATGCTTTCTATTCTAATACTCTTCTTTTTCTCATTGACCTACCTCAGATTTCGTGAATCACCCTATTACTCTACTTATTATGATCTCAAGATATGAAATCACAAATACTATCACCAAAGATTCACTTGGTGATATAAGATACGATTTAGATTACACAAGAGCCCTGATTTCTTATCAGTTCCAACACGTTTTCCATTCCAATACTCTTCTCTTTCTCATTGATCTGTCTCACATTTCGTGAACCATCCTATTACTCTTCTCATTATGAGCTCAACACATGAAATCACATCTCCCACCAACAAAGATGCACTTGGTGAAACAAGACATGGCTTAGATAATACAAGCGTATATAATGGACAAATATAAACGCTCAAATAACTACAGAGAAGTTGTGCCCATTATAGCATAATGCACAGTTTGCAAGATTAATGGAGATCAACAAAGTACCAGTATGCAAGTACTTAGATAAACTATGCTAAAACAAGTGAGCCTGTCAACCCTAAGTTATTGTGGGGAAAAAAAAGAACCATCATGGATGACATCTTTTAATCAAAGGAAGATGACAAGATAACCCTTTCAATACCCTTATGAATTATCAAAGTGCTTAGTTTTATGCATCTTTCTATAGAGGTTTGAAGATGCTAACGTATTTCTCACCGACGTTTTAGAATCTTCTTCCTATTTTTCAATAAGTAAAATTAAGTGCAATGACTGAATTGTCGACAGAGGATGTACAGCTCTAAAGTTGACATATTTGATGGACTGCAAGGAAGCAAGAACCCTAACATGCACAGCTCTAAAGTTCAACAAAAGTCCATGATATCGGTGATATATCTCCGATTTATCGGCGATATGGGTGATATATCGGTGATATCATGGAAAAAAGATATTAAACCTGATATCAATATGTGTTGACCCGATGATATTGATATATCAGCAATATATCGCTGATATATCAATCCTTGTTGCGTACGCAACTTGTGTGCATCTCAACACTTCTTCCTGTAGGGTTGCGTGATCAACCTCCTTTACTGCTCCCACGGTTGCAACCCCTAATGCTTCTCCAAACCAAGGTGTTGGGACTTTTGATCCAGCATCCGGCTTCTCGACCTAAGTTGATGATTGGTGGGGACTTTGAGTAAGACTCCCACCTCTACCAATACATGTTTAGGAACATTTCCCTATGTGTGGCCACTACTATTGTTACAACTATTGTATGTGTGGTCACTACTATTGCTACAACCATTGTGTATGTGACTGCTACTTTTGCTTTAGCCCTATATCTATTGTTTTTTTTTTTTGAAAAGAACCCTACATCTATTGTTTTTAGACACTATGGTCATTGTGTTCCGTTGCTACTCTACTACAATGTATAGTACTTTACAGCAACTCTACTTTTGCTACAGTCTATACTGCTATATGCTCCTTTGAATGTTTACATTATTGGAGAGTTCTTGTTTTGCCGTGTCTCAGTTGGACGTTGTACACTCCAACTTTGGGGGAGTGTTAGAGAATTTAGGAAATAATATTTTAGGGTTAGTTAAATTAGGCAAAAGTTGTTTTATCTCTTTCTATTAGGAATTTAATTTGATGTGATTGATTTTGTTTCTAAATTTAGTTAGTAGAATTATGATTGTCTTTATAATTCCTTCTCTATATAAAGAGAGGTTAGGGATTATTCTTGTCATTCAATCTCATTTCAATAAAATCTACAGATGAGCAAAAGCTATTTCAAAGCTTAAGATGACCATGGCTAGTATCAAAGAAGATTGCCTTTGTAATTTCCTTTCTATATAAAGAAGGGTTAGAGATTGTTCTTGTCATTCAATCTCATTCCAATAAAATCTACAACATATAAGCAAAAGCTATTTCAAAATTTAAGGTGACCATGGTTAGTATCAAAGATCAATGATATTAAACTAAGCTCCTCACTAAACACAAAGCAAAAGAGTACCTATACTAGTATAAGGTAGGTTTTGTGTTCTATCTTGTGAATAATGAAATTTGTGTAAAATTTTGAACATGGATTCAAAAACTAGCCAAATAGGTTGATTACTTGGATACCCTACCCTACTAATTTGAGTATTAATACTTGGGTATATAGTTAGTTAGGCCAAGTTGGTGGTTGAGTAATCCACCTACTTGGTTAGTTACTTGGCTAACTTTTGCGTAAGGGTATTAACAATAAATCTCCCTACTAAACTCGACTCAACTCAATTACGATTTAAAGCTCTAACCCGCCTTAGAACCCTTTTCAATGCCTTCTGCACCAATCTCTTCCTTGGATCACTAGTCTCCCCCTTTCCTTGATCATAAACCCTACTTAGCCCTCCCTGAGCCTCACCAGAGCTACATCTTACTAGAGGAGCTTCTGTCGCCCTCCCGCTTTGCACAGACATCTCCCCATTACCTTAAGTTCCTTTGTCAAAGCTCCTTCATACTCTCATTTGCCATTGCCTCATTACCCCTCTGTTAAAAGTTCCTCTCTCCTTACGCTTGCCTTTGTCATAGCTCCTCCCTCCATCACCTCCTTCCTTGACCTTATTTTTTTTCTCGATTTTAGGACCCCTGATGTGTGGTTTAATGATAATTATTAGGTTATGTTTTTTGGCTATAACTTATAACTTATGTTTGGCCATTATCATTGATATATGCCATTGATCAAGTTATTAGGTTATAGACTTTTCTAGATAAATGCCACTGGTGTTCATTTATCATAAACATATCTCATTGTTAGTTTAGAACAAGCATGATTACCTTAAAAATAACTATTGTTGCTCATTACCTTAAATCATTTAGAATAAACATAATTATTATGTAATTAGTGGATGCTTAAGTAAATACATTTTATTAATATATTTATGAGTATATATGTAGATATTTAAATATAAAAAATTTCCAACTGATTATTCCTCAACTACTTGTCTACAAGGTTGTCAAAGGTGAGAGGGGTCCAAAATGCTCGGGGCACTAGGTGCTCACTCAAGAAAAATGAGGCGCTAATATATATATGCACATGCAGCCATATGTATACATGCAATAACTAAAATATGGTATGTTATGATTGCATATATATAATATACAATATGTATAAGTGATTAGACAAACAAGGGCAATGCACATACATATGCACATTGATACATATCATAAGTGTGCATACAATTTCGTACATTTGCATATACACATGTAAATGTACACATTATATCTATACGTTATACTTATGCACATGCACACATGTATATGTACATATATCTTTATACGTATAAGTTGACATGTATGTACATATATACACAAACATACAAAATGTGTGTGTAAGCACACGTATATGTATATATCTATGCATATGTGCATATACATATGCATAGGTGTGTGTTTAATTAAGAGAGAGTACCCAATAGTTAGGTAAAAAGAAATTAAAACCCTTAAAAGTATTTAAAAAAATGATAAACTAGCAAACTTGGTTCAGGCGCTCCCCCAAGGTGCCTAGCGCCTTAGCCTGGGCGCTTGCTTAGGCAGTGCCTTAGGTAAACCTGGTGCCTAAGCAAGCGTCTTGACAACACTGCTTGTCTACACACTGTATCCTTAATCAATGACTTGGCCAATTGAATACTGAGGGTGACATCCAAGCCCGCTCTAAGATTAATCCTTAATCCCACACCAAGACTCATTCCCAGCTTTAGACCCTATCCCAGGCCATCCCCTACCCAAGCCCCAACTTCAAACCCTTTCCCATTCCTACACCCAACTCAAGCCCTAGACTTATACTTAGCCTACCATGATCTTGCCCCATACTCTTACCCATTCTAGGGCCTATATTCATATGCAGTCCCCATCTTAGGTTCAACCCAGGATTTGGCACCGTAAATGGACCCCATCTCAACTTTTGCTTAAGCCTCAACACCAAACCCACACTCCACCTCAACTCCCGCTCAGGCCTTAACACCATATGCACACCCCATCTCAACTCTCGCCCAAGCCTCAACATCATACCTACTACACCCCATCTCAACTCCCACCTAGGCCCTAACGAAAGAGCATGCAGACGACCCATGGCCCATCCAGGTCATAAGCCTTAGCTTGCTCCCTAGCACTAGATCCCATCTCAGCTCGAGATCTAACACCCAAACTTGACCATATCTCAGACTAAGCACTAGGGATGAAAATGGATTTGGCTCTTAATCAGATATCTGGATATCGTATTTGATTCTAATCGGATTTGGTAATTCAAATTCGATTAATTTTTGGATTTAGATCCGAATTTGGATAGTGAAACTCCTAAATTTTTGGTTTCGAATTTTATGGAAAAAAATCAAATTCAATTCTTGGATTTGGATTCAGATTTGGATTCAAATTCAACATTGCCTTCCACTTCAACATGTACCCATCGTAGCTATATATAAATTTTCTTAAAGGGAGTTAACCTATCATTTAATCCACGGATATTATGATTTCATAATATGTTGCCTTTCTTGGGATTTAAAGTTAACATCATCACTAGTAGAAGCATTACAAAGTATTAGTTAAGCTACCGTAAACCAAATTTAACATGATTTTTTAAAATCTTGCTTTAATATTAATCATACATATATGAAATTCAAAAATTGATATATAGAATGTATTTTATTCTTATTGATTTTTATTCTTATTTTGTCATTCTTTTTTTATAGTATGTATTTTAATTTAATTACTCTTATATAGTTAACTAATGATTCGTTCTTTTCTTATATTTATAAGAAAGCTAATAGTCTCTACATATCGGCGGTTAATAGTTGTACGGGATAACCACTTTTACAAGTAGTAATCTTTACATAACGAAGCCATTTAATTTCATGCCACCTTTTGTAGCAATATTGGTTTCCATTTATATACAAACTATTGGCTCCCCTACAAATTTTCTCTCAATTTTTGTTTCCATTTATATTTGTCTAATAAATATTTTTTTAAGAAAGTTTGTTTAATAAATAATGGATTTGGATTCATATTCAAGTCTAATCAACACTAGACTTGTATTTGTATTCGATCAATATCATATTCAAATTCAATTAATATTCGAATTTGATTCATATTTGATTTGAATTCATATCCGATTTTATTAGGATATGATAATAAAGATTCATATCTGACTTAATATCTGAATCCAAATCCTAATTCGATTTTGGAAAATAAATACGGATATGGAAATACTGATATTTGAATTGAATTTGACCTAATTTCTTCCCTACTAAACACCCTAGCTATCCTTAGACCCTGTCTTACTTTGAGTATATGGTTAGGAGCAAACATTATCTCTATCCCCAAACCCTTACCAGAGCCAATCATACCCAATCCCATCATTGGATTAAGCATTAGAGCATGGTCTTAAAAATCATGCCTCGAGGCGAGGCGCAAGGAAATAGCCTTGAGGCTATAGCCTAAAGGTTGAAGCTCGAGGCATGCACCTTACTCTGTTGAGGTGGTGTTGAGGTGATGAGGTAGAGGTGGGTCGCTACCTTGACAGAGAATCCCAATTCTAATATCTAAAATTCATCCCTAATTCTCTCACCAAACCCTGAATTGTTATTTTTATTAGGTTAGAGTTAGGTTATTGTTGTTTGTTATATATGATTTGTTGTGGTACCATATGCTTTGTTAGATGCTTTACCATTGGTTATCAACTTTTGACTTTTTTTCTTTTTATTTGGTATTTCCCCATACATAAAAAGTATATAAGTTTTTTTTGTTTATTTATAAGTTTTTCTTAGTGATTTGTTTCTCTTTCTTTTGTGTATTTGTTTATTTTTATTTACAAATTAGCGTGGTTGCTAATTGGTTATTTTTTTGTGATTCTTATTTATTTTTGGTTCTTAATACAAGTCATTTAATTACTATTTAGGATATACGTGGTTCCTTTTTTGTATAGTTACCATTTACGCATTATGTGTGTATATTTTAAGTGTTTGCAATTATTGTTTACATGTTTATATGTGGTATTGTTATTGGTTATAGTGTGGTTTGAATTTTTAGATGTCTATTTCATAACTATTTGCATTGATAATCAGATTGTTCAAGATTAGCACACATGGAGCGTAGAGGCTCCCTTGGTTGTGGGAAAATAGTCCATAAGGGGACTGCCCACGTGGAGAATAGGGATAGAGGAGCAGTAACCACCGGCTACAATGGTGGTGGACCGACTACCTGAGGTGGTCGGCTACTATGTTTGAGAAGAGAGAGAGGAGTTTTGAGGAATAGGAAGAATTATTAGCAAACTCAAAAAATAAATACAAGAGGAAAACACTCTTTTATAGAAGAGAGAGCATATCCTCTAAACTTGAAAACAACTCAATCAAATCTTATCTTCTAAAATAAGAAATAACAAATCACCAAACAACTTTCTAAAACAACTTTTCCTAAAAATCACTTAACAAAAAATACTAAAACTTGGAACCTAAGACAGTAAAAATAGGACCCTTGGTCCTCCTTGCCGCTGGCCCTGATGAGCCCACTGCTGCTGCCACGTGGTAGTCCCACATGGCTAGCTTACTTCTAACAATTCCCCTCAAGTCGAAGGTCGGGAGGTTAACGACTTGGCTTTCAACTCGTGAGGCTGAACGCTTTACCACTCTTCCTCGAAAATCGTGCTCTTGGTCTTCTCCTTGAACAAGTCAACGGTATAGCCTCTTGCGACCTCTGAAATCGTTACGTCTGTGGCAACCTGAATAGTCATCGTAACAACCGTCGTTTACTTGTCTTCTCGAAGCATAGCCCGTAGCTTCTCGAGATCCTCAGGAGTCGAGTCTACACGTGAGGTGCTAGCAGCCCCATGTAGAGGCCTCCCGAACTTATCCCAGCACTTATCTTGTGGATGGTTGGTATGTCCAAAATGTTAGCACTTCGTGTAAACACGACCACGTCCTCTTCCACACCCCACAGTTGCTTCTGGAATAGCAAGTGCGGAGTTCTCGCCCTTTGGCGTGACTTCATCTTCGAGCACTTCCCTCTTCAAGAGACGACGGAAGATGGTTTCGAGGTCCATCTTCCCGGCAAAGGCAAAGATCTAATCACGAGCGGCTCGATAATGGTGATGCAACCCTGATAAAAACTTGGTGAATTGTCAAACTGCCTGTGTTTCCCCTTGCTTGTCGCAACATAGTGGCTCGAATATCTCAAACTCTTCGAACAAGGCCTCCATCTTCTCGTAATACTTGGTCAAGGAAAAGTCTCCCTGACTCGTCCAAATACGAGTATACAAATTAGTAATACGTGTGTTACTCGATGTTTGGGCGTACCTCTTCTCAAGAGCCGTCCAAATGTCATAAGCGTTCTTTTTTTAGAGCATGTTTGAGGCGATGGATGAGTCCATCGACTTCATTAACTAGTTCATGACAGTGTAGTTCTCCTTCTCAAACTTCTTGTTATCCTTTTGCTCTGGTGGCTCTTCGAGGAAAACGTCAAGTTTCTCTTGTCCTCTAACAAATATCTTGAAGGTACAAGCCCACAAGACATAGTTTGAGGTACTATGTAGCTTGATGGTTGTCCCGAAAACAACCACCTTGCTTTCTTCTAGTCCCAACGTGGCGTTGCCAATCGTCGTGGAAGCTTCTCTCATCTTCTACTGTCTTCCTTCTTCGTGTAAGGTGCCAAATTTGTTGACGAAGACTCTCCAAAGATGAAAGCCACCAACGTGCGGTCAAAAAATCCACATGCACAAGAGAACCTAAATCGAAAGCTCTGATATCATGTCAAGATTGGCGCATGTGGAGCGTGAAGACTCCCTTAGGTGTGGGAAAACAATCCACAAGGAGACTGCCCAAGTGGAGAATAGGGAGAGAGGACCAGTAGCCACGTGGCTTGAATATCTTATCGTGAGCTGCTTGATAACAGAGATGCAACCCCGATAAAAACTTGGTAGATTGCCAAATCGCCCATGCCTCCCCCTGCTTGTCGCAGCATAGTGGCTTGAATATCTCCAACTCCTTGAACAAGTCCTCCATCTTCTCATAATACTTGGTCAAGGAAAAGTCTCCCTGACTCGTCCAAATACATGTATATAAATCAGTAATACGTGCATTACTTTATGTTTGGGCATACCTCTTCTCAAGAGTCATCCAAATGTTGTAAGCGCTATTTTTGTAGAGCATGTTCGAGGCAATGGATGAGTCCATCGAGTTCATGAGCTAGTTCATGACGATGTAGTTCTTCTTCTCGAACTTCTGCTTCTTGTCATCCTTTTACTCAAGTGGCTTTTCGAGGAGAACACTAAGTTTCTCCTGTCCTCCAACAAATATCTTGAAGGCACGAATTCACAATACATAGTTGGAGGCACCATGTAGCTTGATGGTTGTCCTAGAGATAACCACCTTGCTTTCTCCTAGTTTCAATGTAGTGGCACCAACCATCGTGGAAGTTTCTGTCATCTTCTACTGTCTTCCTTCTCTACGAAAGGCACCGGATTTGTCGAAGAAGACTCTTCAAAGACGAAAGCCACCAATGTACGGTCAAAAAACCCACATGCACAAGAGAGCCTAGACCGTAAGCTCTGATACCATATCAAGATTAGCACTCGTGGAGTGTGAAGGCTCCCTTGGGTGTAGGAAAATTGTCCACAAGGAGACTTCCCACATGGAGAACAGGGAGAGAGGAGTAGCAGCCATCAGTTGCAATGGTGGTGGACTGGCTGCTTGAGGTAGTCGACTGCCAAGGGGGTAGGTTGCTATGTTTGGGAAGAGAGAGAGAAGGGGAGTTAAGGAATAGGAAGTATTATTAGCAAACTCAAAAAATAAATACAAGCGAAAAACTCTCTTTTATAGAAGAAAGAACATATCCTCTAAATTTGGAAACAACTTAATCAAATCTTATCTTCTAAAACAAAAAATAACAAATCACCGAACAACTTCCCAAAACAACTTTTCCTAAAAATCACTTAACAAAATATACTAAAACTTGGAACCTAAGACAGCAAAAACAGGACCCTTGGTCCTCTTTTCCGCTGGCCCTGATGGGCCCATTGCTGCTCCCACATGGCACTGCCACGTGGCCTGCTGGATGCCACGTGGTAGTCCCACGTGGCCACCGTACTCCTCACAAGATTCAATAATCACTATTTAATTAATTGTAGGTCATTTTCTAATCATTGTTTGGAGGTTTATCTTTTATCTAAATGTCACTTGTGTAATTTTGCTTTTTGAATGCTGCGATAGAGCAAAATGTCATGCTAGCTTATTTTATTATTATTATTATTTTTTGAAATGTAAAAAGGTGGTTATCCAATTGATGATTGATAACCACCCAGCTCACTTAGCAAGTATACATCTACATCATTTTTTCTTTTTTCTTTTTCATCCAAAATGTAAGGCTTACGCCTTAACTGCGTTGAGGCTTATGCCTTGCCTTGATGAAGTAAAGCTGCCTCAATGCCTTGCATTAAAGTCAAAAAGGACTCTAGTGGTTTAAAAGTCTTTCTCTTAGTAATGTATTTTTTTAATGTTAATTCTCTAGTGGTTTAAAAGTCTTTCTCTTAGTAATGTATTTTTTTAATGTTAATTCTTTGTAAATGTTTTAATTTTATTTTTTTTTCAAGGTATGAAACTAAAAATAATAAGATAGATGTGGAATGGCATGCAGACTAGGTTCAAAGTCAGCGAAGCGGGGGCATATAACTAAGATGCAACTTTTAGCAATAAGATCTTTGCACTTGTTAAAATGATTGTCCCAATGTGTTCAATTGAAGGCAAGTTCCTCAACATTGTAAGGATTGCTGCATTCACAAACTAGCATTAATTATTTACATTTGCTCTGCATTCTCTTGATTTCTATTACTTTTCTTTAACAATTAATTAACATTAAATATAGGTGACGAATGATTGGGGAATGAATCCATTGATAACAAAATGAATTCTCCAATACACATCATGGTTGAAGAGAGGAGCTTAAAAGCAACACAAGAATATGCATGTATTTTTAAATTTAAGACAATTATTTTCTTATGATGTTGCTAACTTTTTTTATAATCAGAATCAATTTTTGGTGATAGATGATATGAGGTGGCATTGAGGAACGTGCCTTAGGGAGTATAGGATGGCTGCTGAAAGGAGACATGCAAACATTGGGCAAAGAACATGGCGAAGGTAAATAATCTTCTATATTACTTTATTTATCTTCCTAAGTAAATAATTTACTACTAAATATAATACTTCATTCTTGTCGGGCAAGCTAATAAGAATTAAGTCAATAGAGGGAAAGCTCCAGAAAGACCTACTCTTGGGTTGGATGAGTATAGATTCTTTGAAGGCTAAATTGGCAAGTATATCAAAATCTACTTGCTTTCTATGCAATTTAACTAGTACCATAATTTTTATAGTTGGAAGAGTTATTACCTGTACAACTTACAAATTGGAATTTAGAAAACTCACAAGTTAGAAAATTTAGAAATTGCAAAACTTCTTATTAAAGAGAACTTGCTACTTAAAATAACTTAATTTGTCATTTTATCTTACATATGCAATCAGATACCCGTGAAGTTGGCCAACTTGATAAGGTTTCAATCTATCTGTACTCGCATATTAAGGTCAATCCCGATGGCATCTGTACCTGACTTGATCTTGTGTACTAGCAGAATTATGTAAGTTAGTTGGAAACCATTTGAATATCGGTTAGTGATAAACGATTAGGATCTTAGCAATAAGGTCAACTATATGAGGAGTGAATGATTGAGTTGATTATGGATGAGAACTTAGAGATAGATCTACAATTGATGACACCAGAGTAGGCATGTAGGACCATAATGTTGCCTAAGCATGGATGGCATGGTCATAATGCTGGTGTGAACAATACCATCACTAGTTACGAAAGGAAAGGGTCACATGATCAATAGATGAGCATGGAGTTGGTGCAGTTGAAAAGCCAAGATCAACCAAGGCAAGAGATTGATGATGTCAACTTGAAGTTAGCACAAGCAATTTAGTTGATATTGCACTATGGTCAGGCATGGTTCAGTGCATGTGCACAAGGCAAGACAAATCATTCTTCCTTTCACTTCCTACCTCATCATTGAGATGATGATGACTTTAGTAGATCGGGGACAAGTGACATAGGTGCCAAGGCAAAGGATACATGCTCTTCAATTCATTATAGTTGAAAAAATTTGCATATTTCTTAGATGTTTATTCTTTCACATTGATATGTGGACAATTTTGTAAATCATGTGTACATTCTTTCATATGTATAGTCATATGTATACTCCTTTTGTTTATTCTTAGAACTATTGCATGTGAATGAATGAATGTAAGAATGAGGAATTACATGAATGTTTAATGTGGTGAATTTATGTATAAATCAATTAATGGTGATTTTGTGGTGAATGCGTTGAGAAAATGATGTATTTTATTCCACTATGAAATCCTAGGCTTCTATTTATAGAGATGAGGCCAAAGGGAAAATTGCAAACATACCTATCTACTATAAGACAATAAAGGTAATAAAAAAAACAAATATGGAAAATAGATGACGATACAAAAACTCTCAACACTCCCTTTAAGCTAAAGTATAAATGTCAATCATGTTCAGGTTGGAACATCTGTCAAAGAAGGCAGAGCGAGGAAGTGCCTTATTTTATTTCACTATGAAACCCTAGGCTTCTATTTATAGAGATGAGGCCAAAGGGAAAACTGCAAACATACCTATCTACTATAAGACAATAAAGGTAATAAAAAAACCAAATATGGAAAATAGATGACAATACGAAAACTCTCAACACTCCCTTTAAGCTAAAACATAAATGTCAATCATGCACAGGTTGGAACATCTGTCTTCTTTAATTGGACACTATCCCTTTCCTTAGTAGGATGGATTTTCAACAGCTTTTTATGGTTTGCATTTGCTTCAAACACTTCTCTGACGGACCTGTTAGGAGTCAAGTCAGGATGCATATACCTTGATGCAGTTATGCTAGACAACATGGTTGCAGCCCCATCTTTCTCAAAGATGCATTTTAAGTCATGATGGAAATTTCTAATCAGTGTAGAGATGTCTTTGCTGGTGTTGAAAATTTTACATCTTATCAGTGTATTATGTCTGAACTGTGCTAGTCACTTGAGGGCTGTGTGGTCATAGTGAAGGGGTGTAACAGGGTGAAATCCCAACAACTTCCCTTGTTATTCTTTTAATATATTAACGAAAACTTATCTCTTTGAAAGAACCTCAAGGATGGTGCAGTTTATTCTAGATGGTGATCTTCATGAATCAGTATGAAGTGTGTCCAGGATCCTGAGGAATATGATTCAATAGGGGTGGAATTTTGTCGAAGCTTGCTACTTACTCGAAGTGGCTGTTTACTATCCACCAGAACAAAGATGACCCTAATTTCTGCCCACCCTCTTAGTAAGTAATACAAAATAGAGTCTATCAAAGCAGTAGATATGGTTTTTCTGTCTCTAGATGGCTTGGTTGCGAATATTTGAAGGATCATGGTATGTTTTTGACTGATGGGCAGGGAGACGCATGTGCTGACCTCCCTTCTCTTTTCGGTGTTATAGGGCCTGTCAAGGTATGTTTGTGGGAAAAGGGATTCATATACCTATGCAGTTTATCAACCCTCTTTGTTATAGTTCAAATTATATTGAAAGCATAGACAAAAAGTCTAAGATGCATCTTTTGTTTTATAGGAACTATCTTTTGCGGTATGTTTGCATGATAAAAATGAATTTGTTTATTTGAATGCATCTATTCAGTGGCTTCTTGTGCTTGAGTTTATTAGGATCCGAAAAGTCTCTGTGCATTTGGTGGTCGGGGAAGTAAAGGGGCAGAGCCCTTCCAAGGGAGTGGTCACTGGTCATGGTATGGCTGGAGGTATTAGAATTGTGGATGGCCAGTTATGCTCCCTATTTTCTGATAATGGATCTTGGTATGTGATAGCAACTAGTTGCACCATCTTCCCATTTGATGTATCCTTGTCGTTTCAATTATTTATGCCCATTGGGTTGGGTCGCTTGCAGATGGTACAGTAGAGGATATAAAGTGTCTGAATCCTTGTCATGCAATGTTGGAATTAAAAGTCAGAGGCAAATTTTTATGACATGTTTACCATCGATTGGTAGACTGTTGAACATTTCCAAACCTCAATTTTTTTTCTTCGGATTGTGTACCCCATAAATCACCACTTTAGTATTGCTTCTTGGATAAATATGTGATTTGAAACTATTTATACTGATTGATTGGGTTACGAACTGCAGTAAATTGGATGGCATAGTGTTTATTTGAAGGTTACCCGATCTGTAACCAAGAGATCACCATAACCTTCTGTTATATGTTGGCTCCTTTGATCTTGGTAATGAAACTTAATTGCAATAAAGTATTTTTCAGGTGAATTTTTTTTAAGGGAATTTTTCGAGGGATTTAACTGAAACAAAATTCTAACTGATATTTTTTCTATGATGTAATTAGAACGTGTTCAGGGAAATTGATATCAACCTCGCATAAGTTGCATCAAAATGACAGGGCAACAGGGCCATTTGGTTATGCCAAGTTGTAATCTCCCTTTGAAGGACTGATGAATTTGGATGATCACTAACCTTAATCATTTTCAAAGGAAAAAAAAAAACTACTAATCTTTAGTGATCGTCGTTTATCAATTCAAAAAGAGGGCAACATGGCTGCTTTAATTAGGTTATGAAAAGTGTGACATGAAGTCAAGAGGAAATAGTCCCAAGAGATGAGATCTAGACATCGTACAGAATTGGCTCCTTTTTTTTATGAGCTATTTTTTCTGATCTTAATTTGCTTATAAACTTGCCTGTTGAAGGGGTCAGAAGATCCAATTGAATAAAATGTCATGGACATTAAGCTTTCATGTCAGGTTAGTAGTTACCCTGTGCAAATTAGTGGAATATAGTTGGAAGGATACCAATTCTACTTCCTGATATCTCGGGTTAGACTCTAGGCTGTTAAGGCAACCAAGCTATTAAACTTTTAAACTTTATGAAGATTTTGTATTTCCTGTTACCATAAAGGGTGTCACTTAATCAATCCTCTTCCGACGTTAGTTTCATGCTATCCTTAGGTTCAGATTGAAGCTTTAGCAAACGCTCCATCAAAAAAATTGAACAGTATCGGTACTTGAATTGGTCTACTGTTTGAAATTTCTGGATACATCCAGCAGAAGCTTGAGTGAAGGCAAACCAGTCAGCCCCTAGATGGCTCTTGTTGCTTTTAGGATTCGAGTTTAGAAGGTATCGTTTGCACCATCATTATTGCGACTACCTTATTGTATTGCATTCAGGTGATATACATGCACCTACAGGTATATCGGTTCTATGTGCAATGGAATCGAACTGAACCTTTCATAATTAAACCCACGCAAGTACAACCATGGAACTTGGTTTTTAGGTTAGGGTTTGGTATATATTTTAATTTGAAAAGCTTAACATATTTGGATTCGAATTCGATTGGCAACCTTAATTATCTATTTAAGCCAACCCTCTTTAAGCATTCATGTAGTACACCACAGCATCTGAACTTCCCTTGGGACCGTAATGAAATATCCACTTCTAGTTGCTGACTGGGATCTTTGCGTGTAGCACATTGGAAGGGATCCATCTCGGATTGGAACCACAATTTTAGGGTTAAATCCTTAAATCTCTACACGACAAGTTTGGGTAGTGATGAGGAGTAAAAAGCGTCGTCAAATTTAAAACTTTGCAAATAACACATATAAGAATCCAAATACCTAGATTCAGAGTAAACAGGCGGACTTAGCCTAACCTGACTCGCCTCCGTTCCAGCAGATCTGGATTCGGGCAAACACAACCTCCATACTTCCTATGTCGACAGTAATTATGAGATTACCGATGCAATTAATACTTTAACAATGAACGAGTCCTTTCAAAAAACAATGGACGAGCCTTAACAACAGCTTAATAAGAAACATAACAAGATTGTGGACAAAAATCTCATAGGATTTTCCAGTTGTAACAACACTTTTTGTAACTATAAATAGAGGAGGCTAATGCAAGGGATTCTTCATGCAATCCAAGAGAGAGAGGAATCCCGAGAGATTCTAACACCGTTATTTCTAGTGGATTTTTTTGGGAGCTTTGCCTTCCCCCAGACATATACCTCTTGCGGTGGAACTGGGTAATCAATCTCCTTATCTTTTTTGTGATTGCCTTTTGTGTGATTGTTGGGTCGGATCCTCCCTCTACCAAGGAGCCCAATTAGTTGGCGTCGTTTGTGGTAAAGGTAATTGTCCTTTGACACATTTTCCTATGCGAAAATCCTAGTAATGACCCCAACCACTCGTAACTCCGCTTGCGGCCACCCCGAGAAGGACCAAGCGGAGTCCACGTCTCCGTGTCCAAGAAGCACCATTAGTAAGCTGGTCCCAATAAAGGGAAATCGATGCAACCTGAATGGTTACTCAAGAGCCTCTAGTGGGACCCCCTCCTCGAAATGCAAGCAAGGGAGGAAAAGTACGAAGCTAGGTTGGCGGCCCTAAGGGCGGAGCATCAAGCCCTTGCCACCCAACTCCTTGAGACGAAGCCAATCCGGGAGTCCCGCAAGACTTCGCTGGAGGAGCCCCAGAGTTTGAGCCCCATCAACGAACAGTTGAAATGGTGGTGCGTGGTAGAGAAGGAAAACGCCTGCCTGCGTGAACAGCTCAAAAAGCTGAAGCATGAGCTTAGTAACCAACGAGGCGAAGTTCCCCGTAGCCCGCCAAAACCTCGCATTTGTTGGGGGAGCATTTGGGCGATCAACCCCTCTCCAGCAGCGGGGGATCCATTCCTAAGATCGTTCGCCAAGTCTCTCGAGCAATGAGGAGAATACGCTCATGCACGTACTTCACTACCTACCCGTTCACAGAGTAGGTGATGATGGCTCCCTTGCCCGATGAAGCGATTGACCATGGTTCGTATAAAAAAATCGTCGTTGTTGTTGTAGTAGTATATGTCACAAATATAAACTGTTATCGTGCCAATTTTATTTATTTACATAATTTTTACTGGTTTATTCCAGGTTGTTCACTGGGAGACAGTTATTGATATACATCACTCTCTAGGTCCAACATTATTCTTTAATTCCAAAAAGATCAATTTTATATACAATCATAAATGAATGAATTAATGAATAATCAATAAATGAAATAATAGCTAAATTATGTACAAAAGAATTAACTAAAATACTTGCAAACACCAAATTACAAACAAGTATCAAACACTATACTTATATACTATATGCTATCTATTTATAACTTATAATACTGATATTTATATATATATACAATAATAAGTAATATAATATACTATACTAACATAACTTAATACGCTAACATATACAGTAACTTATATAATACATATAGTGATAGATAAAAATGTCGCTAAACCTAAGGAAGACTATTATGTACAAAACCTAAGGTAAAAATAAGATCTATAGTGACGTTTATAGTGACACTTATTCTATCTACAGTGACAGATATATCTATCAGTAAAGCTATACTGTTATTTATATACATATATAGCTCAAATAACATCTATACTACGTATACTTAATATACTTATATTTATTATTTACAGTATACACATATATATACACTACACTATATATACTATATTATATACACATATATACTGCCTCTCTCACTCTTTCTTCTACTTTTCGGGCTCTTTTTCTCTATTTAACACTAAGTCTTTTCTTTTCTTCTCATCTTTTCCTTATCTTTGTTTTCTTTTTCAACACTTAGCCAAATTTGCGTTCGCCGCATTTGCTCTCTTCCTTTCTTTCCCTTAAGTCGTCATTAGTTCAAAAATTAGGTTTTAAGGTTGGCGGGCGGCCTTTTCGAGAGATACATAGCACCCTTAACGGGTGGGACCAGACTTCTACTAGGGCCACCTTAGTTAGTTTAATTATCTATTTAATCTCGATTTACGCTTAGAACCGGGCTTAATCAAGCCCTTGCACCACATCACACAGTGTCGGGCCCCCAACCCACACCGCACACATCATCACATCATCACAGAACCATGGCATACATATGCTCAAAGTAAAGGGTAAAGGGCTTAGTTGTGTGCCGAGCGCATGATTACTGATATGCCCTTAAAAGAAAATCAATTTAAGTGCCTCTGAGTGCTCTTCGCCACACGATGTGGTGCTATGTTTAGCGCTACTCAGCATTGGAATTCCAGCGTAGTTTGATTTTGGATTTTTGGCCCTTGATTTGAGGGTCATAATTTGTTGTAAATTAAAATTAAATTATGGGGAATTAAAGTATTTATATAGTACTATATAATTGTACAATTAATTTAGAAAATTAATTATATTTACTGCATAAATAAATTAGTCAAAGTTCTCAATTTATACATACTGTATTTTAGGTTTTATTTCTTAATTAAGTATAAATTAGTGAATGTATGGTCTAATTGACCTTATACAGCATTAATATACATATTAAGATATTTAATAAAAATTTTTATTGTATTTTACAAGTTTTATTTCGATTTTATTTACATTTAAATACCTATTTTCAGGTCATTCTACATATAAACTAGATTTAAATAGTATAATACATTATAAATATAATTAAATTAGCTTAATTTACTTAAAATACATTAGTACAAATATACAGTATAAATTAGTTATTTTTAACTAAATTACTAATTTAATTTAATTTAATAACTTAACTAGTAAATTAATAAATTAATTATTTATTCTGTATATATAATTAAATTGTGGTACAAGGTTCCTAATGAAAATAGTATACATATAAATATGTATGTACAATTTCAGTACTAAATATGTTTATGTATAGGGTTTTCTTAATTTATATAGCTTATAATAAATATAAATTAGTATACTTGATAAATAGTTATATAAATAAGCTATATACAGCTTAAGGAAACTTAAGTACTTAAGTTACATTATATAATATATACATAAGTTATTTATACTTAATATATATATATATATATTACAATATTTACAAATATCGCTTACTATATATCTTATATTTACAAGTATTTACATAGTATACAATGAGTTTTTAGGTATTTTTAGGGTTTTTCTGATTTTTTTGGGTTTTTTGAGTTTTATAGGGGTAGGAGGTGAGAGAGAGAGAGATAGATGAGAAACATGGAAATCTTTTTGGTCTTTTTATAGTTAAGTTTTTTTATTAAATTCTAAGGTATATTGAATTGTCGACTGGTATGTTCTAGCAAATCAGGGGTTTAGAATGCCATGAAACTTGGTAAACACTTAAAAACATACCTGATCTTCACCAAGACATGTTTATTTTATTTTTTTGGATTTTTTATAGGGTTTTTATTTATGTACAAAGTTAACACATTCTAGGCCTTTAAAGAGTACTCTAAGTGAACTTAAGGCCTATAATGGAACTCTAATGGCTTGAAAGGCAGTGAACTGCCTCAAATATGTTCAACACAAGATATGGAAAAGATGCAAGTAGTTAAGCATGAAATTCAACTTGGATTTCCATTATTTCTAATTTAGGACAGTTAGGCAAAAAGTCCTTAGCTGATAGTGAATTCTAAACAAGATGCAAGCAATCTAAATAAGATTTGAAGTCATTTAACTATACATGAAAGCTTGTATAAAAGGTGTGCAACATAGAAAATAGGTTAGCCATTTTAAAAAGATTTAAGACTTCATCTACAGCTCTAACAGTCCAAGTCAAACAACTGCTTAAATGGGAAGCAACTAGCTACAGCAGTAGCCACCATTAGCTGCAGCAGCAATTGACAGTAACTGCAGAACAAATCAAGACAATCTAGGCAGAACCCAGATGTCTTAACACATCACATAACCTTGTTGCTGTATTAAAAATTCAGAGAAATCCGATCTGCAGTAGATCTGGAACTCACAGATAAACTCTTATCTCCTGATTTAGTCATTTATATCTCAAATCAAACTTGAGAAAGCCTGATCAGAGATACAAAATAACTTGATCAGTAGATAAAAGATGAATTTGAAATGGAATGTAGCTACATCATGCGGCAATTTGATATGTTTGCTGGGATTAAAAAAAAACAGAAATCTCTAAAACACATTCTGACAAGGGCTAAAAATTCACATAAAAATCATTCTCAGAAATGCAACTTTAAATCAAAGACCCTTGTCAACATTTTTCTTTCCAAATCAGAGCTAAATCTACTGATTTAACACCTTCCTAATGCTATAGACGGCATGTAAGAGGTCTTGAAATCAGTCCATTAAATTCAATTTGAATCTCAATGTGTTAAAAACCTTAAGGGATACTGAAAATCCCTTAGGTGAAAATCAGATTTTCATAAATAGATCCATATATAAAAATCCTTGGTAGAGCCTCCAATGAACAAGCTTGATTCTCCTTGGCTCTACCGTGCATTCAAAACCATCAAGTTCTCATTAAGAACAAATCTGATCATGGCTCATATAAGGGAAACTTAACAGTCTCAGATTCACAGCCAAGAGCTCAATCACCCAAAAAATAAATTGATTCACTTGATCACAAATCCTTGAAAACCAAAATGATTCAAAATCTCGCGATCTTGCTTTAAAATTCAAATCAGAAATCGATCAAGTCAACCAATTGCTTTTCAAATCATGTCAGGGGCCTTTATGAACAAAATGAAGTGAGTGGGAGACCCATAGGTGGATTTAAGCGCAAATCCTCATCTCAAAGCTTGAAAGCAATGGGATGGGGATTTGACTCCAAATGGATGGGTGGATTGCGAATTAAATTGTGAGGAAATCAGAAGCGAAATGAAAACATGTAGAGGGACACAAACAATGATCAGTCACAGATTAGATCTACTCTACGTCTAAATACAACTGCTAAACTATTCTAATTAACACTACAGCTAATCTAAAAAGCAATAAACCTAATCTAACAGGAAGAATGGGACCTTTAGATCTCCACCCGATGGATGGAGAGGAAGAAAGGAGGGAGGAGATGCTCCAGCGGAGTGAAAACCCTCTAGTGGAGTTCAGGGTCGCCCTCAGGTGCTACGGAGTGCTTAGCGACGAGGAGAGTCGGAGAGAAGATGGATTTCACAACCGGTGGTCGTGAAAAGGGAAATATGGGGAGAGTAGCTAGAGAGGAAGAGCGATTGCTGAGAAGTGTAGGAGAGAGCGATCCTTTGCACACGCAGCTGAGGAGCTCCTTAAGTAGCAGATCAGTGCAAACACTCATTGCAATGGTGAGATTAATCGTAAAGGGCATGGGCGACGAGGATTTGAAGAGAGAGGCACGCGCGCTGCCAAATGAAAAAGCAGTTGTTGGATGGGATCTGGGTAAAAAGGTGATCACATGCGTCGAATCGCGCGAAGGTTCGATTCAAATCGAGCCACAGATCAAGTGAGACAAGAGATCGACAGCCAGGATCACGCAAGTTCTTCGCGTGAACAGTGTTTTCACGGGAGCTGCAAGCAGATCAGTGCAAACACTCATTGCAATGGTGAGATTAATCGCAAAGGGCATTGGTGGCGAGGATTTGAGGAGAGAGGCACGCGCTGCCAAATCAAAAAGCAATCGTTGGATGGGATCTGCGTGAAAAGGTTCCACACGCACCGAATCACGCAAAGGTTCGATTCAAATTGAGCCACAGATCAAGTGAAACAAGAGATCGACGGCCAGGATCATGCGAGTTCTTCACGTGAACAGTGTTTGCGTGGGAGTTGTAGGCAGTTGAAGGTCTTTTGGTGAAATTGCAGGGTACACCCCTCTGCGAAGGGGTAGAAAGATTGCAGGCAGGCCCATAAGTGGTTAAAAAGCATAACAGAGCAGTCCTTTAGGGCTTACAAAAGGGTCCCTACGGTCTACAAATAGGTTCTAGGAGGTTTTCTAATGAATGAAATGTAATGTACTAAGGGCCTAAATGTAGATCTTTAATTTCAAGGCCTTAATGATGTTTAAATGCATCCAAGTTTTTATATAAGCTTAATTGAACATTTAAGAAGTTAATTACACTTTTGATTTGAACTTTTGAGCTCATTTATGTGTTTAATTTGCAATTGGATCACCATTTCACATTTATTAATAGAATATCTCATTTAATAACCTAATTATGAGTTTTTAACACATAATTGATGTTTTAGGTCTTTTTCTTTAATTCTTAGACTTAACCCTTTTTATGTGTTAATTCTTAGATCTTTAATTTCCATAGATCCAAACGTCTGCAACATTTGTCAGACATCTACAGGGGTCACCGGATGTCTGGGGTGGACTCCGGATGTCTGGAAAGCAAACAGAGTGCAGAGGTGCCAGAGACATTGGGAAGGTGCATTGGCACGACGTTTGAGGCGCTTTAGGACATCTGGGAGTTGGGAGCATCGTCAGATGTCCAACTGCTCTCCCAAACGTTTGAATTTGGTCAGTATGTGTGTTTTTGGGCCGGTTCAGGGCCCAAACGAAGTTGATTTTTCTCAAACAAAGTGTTGTTGGGTTTCTTTTGAAATTCTCTACGTATTAGTATAGTGTCTATACTATTTTGAGCTCCTTTGACATATTGGTCAACAATATAGGTCTCCAGTCCATGGTGCACACGGGACCTGCGAAGACGTCAGGATCCATCGGTCAAGCCCCCATACCACCCGTATACCCTGGTTGAGTGGTCTTCTCTACTTCTGTGGTCTGAATTAGTAAAGTACATATTAAATTAAAAATATCTATTTGAAACCTAGGTTATGAGATGAATCCTAGGACCAAGAATGTGAATGATTTATTTTCAGTGCATGAAATCTGAGAATGCATGTTGTTAAACTTTATACTGTGATAACTGGAATATTTAAATGATGAGGTGATCGCTTATTCTATAAATGATAATTGCTTATCCTGTATGTTCATGAGCTGCCTATTATATGAACAAGAAATTTTAAACTACGAGACAGATACATGCCAAGTACTATGCATGAACCCTACGGGAAATTAGGAAAGGAATCATAGTACAGTAATATGGATATTCGATGTATGATGGGGCTCGTTGTGTACGGGTATGTTGGTTGGTTTTTGGACTTGGACATGGGAAGTGAGTTGGCCCTCATGTACATGGTACCGAGGAGAGTAACTGTCCCTTTAGTATGGGAAGTGAGCTGGCCCTCGTGTATGTGGTATCGAGGAGAGCAACTGTCCCTTTAGTGGAGGGGGAAGTTAATCACCCCTTAGGTTGGGACCTGGGGGTTAGGATTGGACACTCTACACCGACTCTTGTTACACCCACTAGGCAAACCGGGATAGTCGGGCAAGGGTACGTAAACTGTTGAAGGATGAGGCCCCTATTCTGTTCTGTGCTGTACGTTTGGGCATACCCACTAGCGAAAAGGACTGACTGCGTGCTAGTGTGGAGTAGCTATCCGTGCCTTTATTGCGCATGTCGTAGTCACCGCTACGTCACGACCATGACCCTGGGGTGGTAGACCGAGAGTGCCCCGTGTACATCCTGCATCACAGGAAAACTGCAATCAAGATCGTTCCCTTAAGATACTAGTAGATTAAGAAATGTTGTGGACACTTACTAGAAATCGAATCAGACACACATAGATGATTTAAATGAAAAACAGATAATAATACATAACTGGAAATTGTATGATTAATTAGTTGCTTGTTCCTTTATGTTTAATTACATGTAAATAACATATACACCACTCTGCTTAGCGTTAGTTGACCACAAATATATGTAACTTGTTCAGGTTAAGGAGTTGAGCAGCCAACATCACCGGCTGCAGAGGATGCTGGGCCCAGTTGAGCCCAGCCATAGTTGTACCTTCGTTGTTTCCATTTCAGAGGCTTCTTTCTGTTGTGAGTGTTTTTAGCATGTAGTGTCTATCTCTGTTACATCTCTAGATTGTGATGGCTATGTTTGTAATCGTAATTTACCGCTTGTGGCATGTATCCCCTTCGGATTTCTGTTCTATTTTTCCATTACTACCTATTATTTATTCTCTACTTAGTTACATTGTATGTGTGCTTGTGGAATGATTGTGCATTTGGTTACTTGTCGTTAGACTGTGTCTTGGAGATAATCGAGGCGAGCCATTCCCGAGTTCCATGAGGGGCCGAGTTCGGGTCGTAAAAAGATGGTATCAGAGCAAGGTCGTCCTGAGAAATAAACCAAATGGTGGTCTATAAGTAACCACTCATATGCATGTAGCTAGGATAGTCATCACAACGTGCCATCTTGATCTTCGCTTCCTAGTCTTATTCCTTTTTGTAACCCGGTATCCTTGACAAGCCCTATTCCTTTTCTTTCCTCTCCTTGTTGGAGATGCTCCATTGAGCTCTTGAGGCAGGCCACGGATGTGACTGTGGCCGTAGGCGTGGACGTAGGGGCAGACGTGTTGCACTCGAGACAAAAGTCGACTACCCCTCCTCCTGGGCATCTAGACCCAGGACCTCGCCCAGCTGATCTGGGATATCGTGCAGGAGGAGATTCGATAGCCTCCTCCTCAGCCACCCCCTAAGGGTGTGGAGTCCTCTGTGAGATAGTCGAGTCGCCGCAGTGCTGGATGAGCTAGAGGGGGAGGGGGTGATCCTCTACCACCCCCACCACCCTCATACACTACTGAGCATGAGTCCTTCTTGCCAGGGGGTGCACCCGTTCCTCTGTTGCGGCTCCACCACGAGCTTTTCACCTAGTTCCGGAAACTGAAGCCCCTTCTTTCAAGGGGGAGGAGAGCCCATCTGAGGCAGAGGACTGGCTGGAGCAGATAGAGAAGATCTTCGACACGCTTCACCCTCTTGTAGAGTGCCGTGTGGCCTTCGCCATGTACCAGCCAGAGAGTGCAGCCCACAGATGGTGGAGGGCTATCAGAGGCCAGGAGGGGTGAGAGTCGACGTGGGATCATTTCGCGGCACTCTTCTGCGAGCAGTATTTCCCACAGACCTGGTAGGACCAAAGGAGGTGGGAGTTCCACACTCTCCGCTAGGGGGCGATGAGAGTTAACACATACCGTACGTGTTTCCTGGAGTTGTCACGCTTCACCCCAACGGCTGCATCTATAGAGGAGCGCTTATGGAGGTTCACTGAGGGCCTCCAACCTGCTATTCGAGGGTATGTGAAGCCCCTAAAGTTACCTACCTTCTCTTATGTGGTTGAGGCGGCCATGACCTACAAGGAGACCGACCCAACCGTGAGAGACACTGACGGAGGACATAAGAGGCCTTACCAGCTGGAGCACTCACAATGCCACCAGGAGGGGAGGCACACGACGCCTACGGGGGAGTCGTCCCACTCTGTGGGGCCACCAAGGGCCTTTGGGGGCTCCAAACAGGGGCTAGCTGACTGCTCTAGACCCTCGCCCAGTTATCAGCAGGGACAGACAGAGGGAGGAGGTCGTGTCCCTCTCTGCTACCAGTGTGGCTAGCCGAACCACATAAGGAGAGACTGCCCATCTAGGGCCAAAGCACACCAGATGCTCCCAGCACTGAATACTGGAGGTCGATCTGGCAGCTGTAGTTACCAGGCACGAGGAGGACATCAGTCGCGAGGAGGGCACCGGCCAGCTGTCGCTCGCCTGACCTAGAACTTTGCTACCTCTTCCGCACCTAGGGTTGAGGGGCGTGTCAATGCCTGGACTCACGGAGACGCTAGAGTTTCGAGTTCAGTAGTGGTAGGTATGGTTATAGTTTCCAGCAGATTAGTTTATGTGCTTTTTTATTCTAGAGCCAAGCATTCCTTTGTCTCCATGAGTTTTACCATTAGTCTGGGTCCGAATAGTACACTGTTAGAGGATCCGTTCCTGATTAAAGGCCTAGGTGGACAGTTGTTCATCACAGAGGAGGTTTTCATAGACTGTGAGGTCACTGTAGGGGAGCATAGTCTCCCTGCTAATCTGATTGTGATCTAGATGGAGGATTTCAGCAAGATTCTAGGGATGGACTGGTTGTCTGCCTACTGATGATAACATCATCATTAGCCATATCTAGCTTTATTTAGTTATAATCAACAAATAAATGCTCCTACATAACCGCCAAAGAGTTATAATTCACTGCACATCCTTTTTGAGAGATAAACATGAAACAGGGGTAAAACTGCAGTTTTAACATAATATCTTAATTGCAGAAAAATCACAGGATTTCTTAGGGGTTAATTGAAGGTCAAATGGTCATAAATGTCTAATAAGTGGGTTCATACAGATAGAAATGGGTTTTCACGCATTTCGAGAATTAAATGACATCTGAAACCCTAAAAACAAACTCGCTTAATTCACTGAGGTTTTGGTTAGGATAAAATTCACCTAAACCTTCTAAAAATCATAGAAAAATATTCTATAAGGTTTGGTATGCTTGCTTTAACCATTGGAACCCAATTTGATAAAAAATAGTCTCAGACCGACAGTTACCCTAATTTAGGTTTCTGTGTAATTTACCTAATCAAACTTGGTCAAAACCTAACTCCTGCTTCACCATCAAATTCCTTGGATCCAAATTAGGTTTGTACCAAAATTTGTGTCTAATCAGAGATCATGTTGACCTAGTTTACATTTTGGTCCAGTCTGAATCTTTCTCTCATTTATGCCCTTAGCTTTTGAAATATTTGCATAAATCCCCCTACTTTTGTCTCCTTCACCAAACGGTCCCTGTCGCCTTCCTTCAAGCCAATTCCTAAACCCATCTACTCGCGATTTTCAAGGAAAGGAATCTCCTCCATCAGGCAACCAAATCCCTCCAAATTTGAAGGGATTGGTCCTGAGAGGATCTCCTACGATTTGCTCCTGTTGGTTTCCCAGTTTGGAGCCACAGGAGCTTCAACGAATCTCTCAAAATAAGAAGAAACTTCCTTGTTTCCTAAAAGAAACCTCTCTCAAATCAGGAATTGAGCTTGATTTCAAGCTCTATATAAGCTTGTGCATTTCCCAGCATCTTCCTTAGCTAGGTTCAAGGCCACAAATCCTTCTCTCCCACGGCCAGCTCCGACCTATGCTCCAGTGGCCCTCTCGATCTCTTTCATCCACACCTTTGATAACACTATATTTTACAATGTTAATTCTGCCAAAAGGGGTCGATCTTAAGGGTAAAATGCACAGAAGACACAGGAATGGGAGCACTGCATGCATCGCACATCAAGATTACTTATAGTGCATTATTAATGGTCATGTGTACAAGTGCAAGTCAAAACAGGCCTCAAATGAGCGATCGGACTGCACGGATGGATTCAGAGTTACGAACGGAGTCCAACAGACTCGAAATCAGCCAAATATGACATCCGGAGCTCCCTTTATGAGCCTAAGAAGTTCTGGTCGTTGATCATCAGATCAACGACCCCCGCTCCCTTCATCGTGCGACACCACTTTAAGTCGTCCGATCTCCGATCGGACGGCTGAAAATGATGCTCGCCTGTGCTCTCTGCGTCTATGCGCCCGGCCTCACACGAAGATCTGACCATTGGATCCCCATCCAACGGTCGACAGCAGCCATGCCCAATCTTCTCCGCAAAACCATTCACGAGGGCAGCGCAGCGGTTGCGCCCCTGCAACACGCCCTCAAGGCGCGCGTTTGAAGCGCCCGCAGTGGGATTGAGTGCATAAATTGACCGCATGACCAAATTGGACCGCCCGATCACCATCAAGCGGCCGCGGCAGCGCCACGCGGCGCAATCAAAGCCGTTCGGCCGAACACATGCAATGAATGCAGCAGCCCGTGCCTCAGCAGCAATCCGCAAGAGCACCCCCCCGCGTGATCTCAGCCGTCCGATCTCTGATCGGACCACCCTCAAGCCACGCATACGGATCGCATGTGAAGAAGAACGGGTGCGCGCGTGAGACCGTTGGGCAAGGGGCTTCACCAACGCTTTTAGCATGGGTTTAGCGACGTGTCAGACATTGTCGCTAAAGCCCATACTTAAATTAGAAACCCCTTCTTCTTATATAAACCCCTCCCAACCACCCATGTAAAGCATTCAATTCACTTAGCAAGTGTTATATTCCCCTCCTAGCCTCTTTTAGCATCCCTTGTAGCCAACGGAGTCGACGAGCCACTGACGGAGCCTCCTTCCACCGTCGTGGCCGCCTCACCGTCTCCCCTCTCTCTCTCTTTCTCTTCGTTTACTCTAGATTTACTTTTCTTTTGTTTAAGCATTTAGCTATCGTTGTATTTGTAAAACTTGAATTGCATATTTAATATAGCGTTGATGTTTTTCTCCATCTTGATTTAAGTGATTGCTATGATTTAAAAAACTCTAACCCTACTCTCTCTCTCTCTTTTTCTCTCTCACTCGCTTTTCTCCCACGTCTTCTCGCAAGCAAAAACTCGTCATTCCTGTGACACTAAGTGACAAGAAAAATTTGATTTTCACACCTCCCTGAGATCGACACTCAGACTCACGTCCGTTTCTTCATTTAAAATCGACGCTGCGAACACAAACTATAACGACCCTTTTAAACAAACATGTTCGTAGCACGTCAGCTTTTGGCGTCGTTGCCGGGGAGGCAACGGATTTATTTTGTCACTTCCATTTTACATCCATGCTCACATTATCTAACGCATTTTCTCCTTCTACTTGATGGTTGCAGGAACTCGACGCTTGGACGACGAAGCAGTGCAACTCGTGACGGTAGAGATGGAGTAAGCGCCGCAGGGACCGATTGTGAGTAATTCTTCACCGTGGTTGTTTGCTTGCCTAAAAAAAAAAATCTAAAACAAATTATAAAATCGAAAAAAATTGGCATGGTGCATGATTGCCTGATCCACATCCTCAATGCATCACCCAACAAAAAATATACACTCTAACATTCTTAATGACCTAACCTTTTTGGAGTGTTCTTTCTTTTTGAGTGGTGTTTGCGAAGCCACCGTGAATTAACATGGGCCGTACCACTCACCCCTCAAATCAACTCATCAAATAAAAGTTGCATGAACATTAGGATGTGCACTTTAGGGTTTTAGAGCCTCTTCACATCAAAGGAAATCTACTCTCACCACTGTGTGCAAAACTTGGCGTGCCTACTTGAAACTTGTTTGAAAACATTAAGACACGTCAACCCTAAAAGATACAAAAGTAAGGACAAACATTAAAAGATACCACATCTTAAAATCCTTTCTTGAAAATCATGTTTTGATAGGAGCACACACATTGGAATTGGGAAACTACGAGGCACCACCTCAATCAACGCCTCATCACATAACCCAAGCACAAGCACTGTCCTAGCCTCATTAAAACAGAGTAGACGTGCCCTAGGAAAGACTGGGTTAAGTCTCAAGAGGCATGGTTTTGTTCGCTGGGCACTTGGCTTTCATTCCCTTAGTAGAATCTGGTGACTAGGCTGCGGGGAAGTGTCAAACGACCGTGGTTGTGGGGTCTACGGAACTGACGGTGCAAGCCAAAGGAAGAACTTCCCTACAATCCCCTCGTAATCAACCTGGATAGATTAACTTTGGGAAGGGTAGTCCAGTGCTTACGGACTTGATCGCCCCTTTAGAGATTTCTAGGTCCCCTAAGGAATACACTAAAAGGACTAGGCTTGTTTTCTTGGTTGTGCACACACACTTCTCGCATTTGTCGCTCTCCGCATCCCCTCCTATTCTTCTCTAGTGTATGCACGAGAGACGATCACTTCATCCCGAGTTGTTTGTTTTGGGACGGGAATCCAGGAGACCTGACCTTGCTAGAAACATGGCCGAACCTAGAGTAGATGAGGTTGAGGACCAACCCTCACCAGACACAATGGCCATCAACCAGGCCCAAATCAACGTAAACCACCAACTTCAGCAGTAATAGATCCACACTATCATGCAAGCCATACACTAGTTGCAGAACCCACAGGGGCAACCACCACCACCTTTCCAGGACCCGCAAGGACAACCACCACTTGATCCACCACCAATCCAAGACCAACCTAGGCCCCTCCGTGACTTCTACAATTTGTCTGTGATTCAGATTGAGCCACACCTTAGGATCCCCGAAGGGGGAGATGATTTTGAGCTGAAACCAAACGTCTTGAGTCTGATTCAGAGCCACTTCCATGGAAGCTCAAATGAGGACCCTTTCCAGCACCTAGAGGATATTGATCTGACGCTTGGACTGTAAAACCTAGGAACATTAGCTTAAACGTTGTTTTGATTAAGATGTTCCCCTTCTCGCTAAGAGACAAAGCATCTCACTGGCTTAGAACCCTAGAAAGATCCATCACCACTTGGGAAGAACTGAGGCATGCATTTTTAAAGAAATTCTTCCCCATAGGAAAAACCAATGCCCTCAGAAGAGCCATTACTACCTTTACACTCCAGGGCGGGGAACAGTTCTATAGGGTGTGGGAAAGATTTAATGAACTATGAGGAAATGCCCACACCACGAAATACCAAGGTGGCAATTGGCCCAGATCTTCTACCACGGTCTGGACAACAACCTTTGGAACTTCGTCAATGCCTCATGCGAGGGAAACTTCCTGAACAAAGACAAGGAGAGAGCGTTTGAGCTCTGAGTCTATGAGCGAAAATTCGCTCAACAATGCCTCCATGACCCAGTTTAGTCAATCCAGTTAACCCCGTGGTGGGATTTATGAGGTACAAGAAAATTCTGGAATGGTTGACATGGATATCATTGCCAAGAAATTGGATCGAGTGGAATTGGTAGATAAAAAGATAGATGAACTACTGAACCAGATCAGGAACCCATTACAAACCCTTTCCCTAGCAAAGGGAGCTCACAATGTTGACCTAGTCCAACCACTAAGCCAAATGACCCTGGAACAACCCCTGACCACATTCCAGGGAGGGACCTTTGCTCCCTTAACCCTTGATTACTCTCTTCCCTCCCCCTCGACATCTGCTATCTTTGAAGATGTACATGCTATCCAAGGTTTTTCCAAACATGACCCTTTCTCCAACACTTACAACACCAGCTGGCGTAATCACCCAAACTTTAGTTGGACAAACCAGAAACCACCCCAATTTCAGAACCAGCCCAGGCCAAACCGGCAACCAAACTTGCCCCCTATCAGCAAGGACCACCAGTTAAACCCCCATATTATCCGAATAGGGCGGCCCCTCCCCCACAAAACCAAATGGATATCCTGATAAAAATGATGGCTGAAATGAACCAAAAACACCAGGAGGAAATGGCTTTAGTGAAGGGACGGTTAAGCCAGCTGTTGAACTGTAAACAACAAGGATCCCTACCTTCCCTGCCACAACCGAACCGACGAAACATGATTAACAGAGGCCCCAATTCGCAAGGGTTCCAAGGCAATCCCAGGTAGGCTCACATGGTCCAGCCCGCCCCACAAACACCCCCTGGGTTTGGTGCTTCTTCTTCCTCGTCTTCTCAAGGATCAACCCATGGTCCCAATGCCTCTGCAAATGCGGTAACCTTGAGAAGTGGCACCAAAACCCAGGATCCCAAATGGCCAACTCCTCTCGTGACTTCACCCTCTGAAATACTTGATCAGAAGAAGCACAGGAAAAAGCTAAGGACCCAGAAATAGACCCTATCCACATTCAGACACCATATCCTGAGGCCTTGGAGATAATCAAGAAAAAGAAAAGTGTTATGGAAATTAAGGAGCTTTTGGAGATCTTTAAGCAGGTTCAGATTAATATTCCGCTCCTCGAAGCCGTCAAGCACAATCTGGCTTACGCCAAGTTCCTAAAGGGTGCATGTACAGCAAAACGTAAGCCAAGACCTCAAGCACCTAGGAAGGTTGTGCTCTCAGAGCAAGCAAGGTCCATGATATCAAGCAACCTTCCACTCAAATGAACTGACCCAGGTGCACCCCTGATATCCTGCAATATCGAGGACATGACATTTAATAGAGCACTCCTACACTTAGGTGCTTCCATCAATCTGATTCCAACAACCCTGTACCACCAATTTGGATTCGGAGAGTTGACGCCCACACCTGTTATCTTCTAGTTGACTAATAGATTTGTGAAAACTTCAAAAGGGGTTGTCGAGTATGTGATTGTTTGGGTCAAGGACTTCTATTTTCCGGTCGACTTCTTGGTGCTCGACATGGAAGTCCCTGAAAAACTACAGAACACACCCATCATCTTAGGCAGACCTTTCTTAGCTATAGCCAAGGAAAACATCGATTGTGACACGGGATGTATGGAAATTGCCTTCGGAGACAAGAAGATGCAGTTGGATATCTTCTGAGCGACAAAGTCTTTTGATTGCGACTGTATCGAGGAACACAATCTCGTGGAGCCTTTGGTTGAGGAATGCCTCACCCTTAGTTCTGTCTCAGACTACCAATCCTCTAACAACTATTCTGACCCGTCACCATCTAGGCCCATGGATCTTTGTAGGGCTGATTACCATCAACCAACACCATTCGAGGAAATTGATGTTAATAAACTCCCGGCTTTCCCCTTTCCATCAAACATTGTTCCACCTACACCTGAACTGAAGCCGCTACTCGAGAATCTCAAGTATGTCTTCATGGGACCTGACCAGACCTTCCCCCTAATTATCAATGCCAACCTAACCATGGATCAGGAACTTAGATTGATAGCGACCCTATCAGAACATAGGGCTGCCATTGGCTGGACTATTTCAGATTTGAGAGGAATTAGCCCTACCTATTGTACCCACAAGATCTACCTAGAAGATGGGGCGCGACCCTCCCGTCAGATGTAGAGACGGTTAAACCCAAATATGCAGGAGGTCGTTAAGAAGGAAATTATCAAATGGCTTGACGCCGACATCATCTATCCCATCTCTGATAACCCCTGGGTGAGTCCCACTCAAGTGGTTCCGAAGAAAGCCGGGCTCACCGTTGTCACCAATCAGCATGGCGAATCCATCCCCACCCACACCACCACCGCATGGCAGGTGTGTATTGATTACAGGAAGCTTAATGAAGCAACCAAGAAAGATCAATTCCCCCTGCCATTCATCGACTAGATTCTTGAACGATTGGCAAGTATTTTTGCTTCCTAGATGAATATTTAGGATATAACCAAGTCGCAATTGCTCCTAAAGATCAAGAGAATACCACATTTACTTGCCTGTACGGCATGTTTGCATTCCGTCGTATGCCGTTCGAGTTATGCAATGCACCTGCTACCTTTCAGCGTTGCATGCTAGCCATCTTTTCAGAGATGGTGGGTGAATACCTGGAGGTCCTTATGGATGATTTCTCAGTATTTGGGAATTCATTCGACCACTATTTGAGCAAAATGATGTATCGAGGTTAATTTTGTGTTAAGTTGGGAAAAGAGTCATTTCATGGTTCAAGAAGGAATCGTCCTCGGTCACATCGTATCACATAGGGGCATTGAGGTGGATCGTGCTAAAGTTGATTTGATTTCCAAACTTCCTCCACCTAGCTCAGTTCGACAAATCCGTTCGTTCCTTGGACACATTGGCTTCTACTGAAGATTCATCAAAGACTTCTCCAAGCTTTCCAAACCCTTTACCGACCTTCTGGCCAATGATGCCCTAGTCCACATGACCTCTGATTGCATCCAGGCTTACCACACCCTCAGGTGCTTAGTCTCCATAGCACCCATCCTTCAGCCCCCGGACTGGTCCTAGAATTTTGAGATCATGTGTGATGCATCAGACTTTGCCATAGGAGCAGTCCTGGGATAGAGACAAGATAAGAAACCCGTGGTGATCTACTACGCAAGCAAGATGTTGGACAAGGCCCAACAAAATTATACGGTCACAGGAAAGGAACTGCTTGCTGTAGTTTTTGGACTCGAAAAGTTCCGATCTTACCTTCTGGGATCTCACGTGACCATCTATACAAACCATTCGGCCATTCGGCATTTGTTGGTCACGAAAGATGCTAAGGCCTAGGCTCATTAGATGGATGTTGCTCTTGTAGGAATTTGACCTGGGAATTCGCGACAAAGCCGGATCAAAGAATGTGGTGGCCGACCACCTATCCAGACTCCACCCAGACCACATTGGGCCCTGCCTGCCTTTATCCAACACCTTTTCTGATGAATAAATTCCGGCTGTGCAAGATAGAAAACTACCTTGGTATGCCGACCATGTCAACTACCTGGTTGTAGGACAGACCTCACACAGCTGGTCCAGACAGCAAGGGGATAAGTTCTTGGCTGAAGCCAAGCACTATTTCTGAGATGATCCCATGCTGTTTCGCCTCTGTGCCGACCAGATCATCAGGAGGTGTTTCCCAGAAGATGAAATTCAGAGTGTGCTATCTTTTTGCCACGACCAAGCTTGTGGTGGCCACTTTTCAGGAAAGAAAACGGCTGCAAAGGTTCTGCAGTCCGGATTTTACTGGCCTTCCTTATTTAAGGATGCACACAACTTTGCTAAGACTTACTCTCACTGCCAGACTTTGGGGACCATGACCAGAAAAGACATGATGCCCCTCCAGCCCATTCTAATCGTTGAGATCTTCGACGTTTGGGGTATTGATTTTATGTGCCCCTTCCCACCATCCAACATCTCTGAGTACATCTTAGTCTCTATAGACTATGTCTCCAAATGGATTGAAACCGTCGCCACCCACCGATGCGATCATAAGGCTGTCATGGACTTTGTTAAGAAGAACATCTTTTCCCGATTTGGAATACCAAAGGCCATGATCAATGATGGTGGAAGTCATTTTATCCACACCCAATTCCGTGCCCTACTCAGAAAATATGGGGTTACCCACCGCATTGCCACCCCGTATCATCTGCAAACAAATGGGCAGATCAAGGTCTGAAAAAAGCAGATCAAGAATATTTACAGAAGACTGTGAGACCTGACAGGAAGGACTGGTTCACACGACTGGGATGCCCTGTGGGCATATCGGACCGCTTTCAAGACCCTGATAGGCATGTTACCATATCGCCTGGTCTTTGGCAAAGCTTGCCACCTTCCTGTCGAGTTGGAACACCGTGCTTACTGGGCCATCAAGTAGTGTAACATGGATTCCCAGTTAGCTAATGCGCAGAGGACGCTCCAACTCTCTGAGCTCCAGGAAATTCGTCGGGATGCATTTGAGAATAGTCGGCTGTACAAGGAGAAAATGAAAGCCGTCCACGACCGACTCATCCATAAAAAGGCCTTCGAGCCTAACCAGCAAGTTTGGCTTTTTGACGCCCAACTAAAACTCTTTCCAGGGAAGCTCAGGTCCAAGTGGACAGGACCATTTAGGGTAGTCAAGCCTTACTCCAATGGGGCAGTTGAAATCGCAGATCCGAATATTGGGCATACTTTCACAGTCAATGGCCAGAGATTGAAACACTTCCTCGCCTAGGTTCCCCCAAAGGAGGTTGTCACCCTCATTGAGGGATGACACGAAGCATCGCCCAGCTGGAGGCATTAAACTTAGCGCTTCCTGGGAGGCAACCCAGAAGATTCAGACTGATCTGGTATTTTATTTCACTCAGGTAATATCTTTTTAACCCCTGTTACATCCATGTATTTGTCAATGAGGACATTGTCCAACTTAAGCATGGGGGGGTGGTAAATTGCATAATTCTGAGTTCATTTAATCAGTATGAATAGAATAAGGTAAAAATAAAATAATTAAAAAAATTCAATTTTGGAAGAAAATCTTAGGCATTAGGAATTTGTCAACAGTAGGAAATAATATGAAAAGAACTTGAACACTTAAACTTTTTAGGCCTTTAGGCTTAATCAGCCCTGGTGTCCGTTAAAATATGGATTTAGCTTCAAATCCTTACAACCTTAATTTATTCTATCCACCAATAAAATAAGGTGATAAGTATACGACTTATCAACTCGCCCTCTAACTCAGAGGGACTTTTAGTCTAAGCATCTGTACAAATTTTTGCACAGACTCACTCCTCGGAGATTCTGACAGAAATTGGGTAGCTAATGAACCTTCTAGGGTGGTATGGCTGGCAAGTTGTCGTGGGTAACAGCCCATTGGCAGGTTGTCCAGAGCCCAGCCACAGAACAACCTTTTCATTGCCTCTAGGTAAATTTGAGATCAGGGAAGTCACCTAATAAAAAAAAAATAGAGAGAAGAAAAAAAGAACAAAATAAGTCACATTTCACCGCACGAGTATAGCTAGCAAGTGATCGTGAGTAACAGCCCATTGGTCGGTTGTTCAGAACCCAGCTCATTAAATGCACAAAACGACCCAAAACACTTAAGGAAGAAGCGGGGAAATAGAGCAAGCCAGGGAGATATACACTGGAAAAATCCTTGTGTTGACCCCAAGTAGAACAAAAGTAGAGAGAAAGCTACCGATTGGACAAATACACCTTCAGGCAAAACACTTCCTTTCCCGGTCACCGAGGGGCGTACAAACCCGAAGTCTGTCTAAATTACCATTGAGTGAGTTTATCACGATTTTCACACCAAGATGCTTAACACTTAAAGTCTTTTCCGAGTTTTGGGTGGGTTGGGTAACCGTAAAAATTTACCAACACACTCTTAACTCCAAAGATCTAAAAATGAGAAAAGATGAAAAAGAAAAAATATATATATGTACATGCCTTAAAGCAAGGATTCAGGCAATTCATATTTTGGCAGACACCTGGGCGCTGTTTAGTCTCTGTAGATCAAGATCTTAGTATATTTTCTCCTGTTGACAAGTAACAAAATGTCTAAGTAATTACTTGGATTCTGACTGAGAATAATGGCTAGAATAAACCTAGCTAGGGACTAGCAAGGTGTAAGTATGAGGGTATGATAACACTACATTTTACAATGTTAACTCTGCCAAAAGGGGTCAGTCTTAAGGGTAAAATGCACAGAAGACATAGGAATGGGAGCATTGCATGCATTGCACATCAAGATTACTTATAGTGCATTATTAATGACCATGTGTACAAGTGCATGTCAAAAAAAGCCTCAGATGAGCGATCGGACCACACGGATGGATTCAGAGTGACGAACGGAGTCCAACAGACTCGAAATCAGCCAAATCCGACATCTGGAGCTCCCTTTATCAGCCTAAGAAATTCTAGTCGTTGGTCAGAAGATCAATGACCCACCGCGTGCCACGTGGAGCTGCCCCCAGGCCCTTCATCGCACAACACCACTTTTCCATCCGATCTCTGATTGGACGGCTAAAAATCATGCTCGCTCGCACTCTCTGCGTCTACGCACCCGCCCTCACACGAAGATTCGACCGTTGGATCCCCATCCAACGGTCGGTAGCAGTCGCGCCCAATCTTCTCCGCACGACCATTCGAGAGGGCAACACAGCGGCCGCGCCCTTGCAACACGCCCTCAAGGCACACGTTCGAAGCGCCCGCAGTGGGATTAAGCGCAGAAATCGACCGTGCGACCAAATTGGACTGCCCGATCACCATTGAGCGGCTGCGGCAGCGCCACGCAGCACAATCAAGGTTGTTCAGACGGACGCGTGCAATGACATGCAGCAGCATGTGCCTCAGCAGCAATCCGCGAGTGAACCTGCCCGCGTGATCTCAGCCGTCCGATCTCTGATCGGACGGCCCTCAAGCCATGCACACGGATCACGTGTGAAGAAGAACGGGTGCGCGCATGAGACCGTTGGGCAGGGGGCTTCACCGATGCTTTTAGCATGGGTTTAGCGACATCCCGGACGTCGCTAAAGCCCATACTATAATTATAAACCCATTCTTCCTATATAAACCCCTCCCAACCACCCATGTAAAGCATTCAATTCACTTAGCAAGTGTTGTATTCCCCTCCTAGCCTCCTTTAGCATCCCTTGTAGCCAACGGAGTCGACAAGCCGCCGACGGAGCCTCCTTCCACCGCTGTGGTAGCCTCGCCGTCTCCCCTCTCCCTCTCTTTCTCTCCCTTTACTTTAGCTTTACTTTCCTTTTGTTTAAGCATTTAGCTATCGCTATATTTATAAAACTTGAATTGCATGTTTAATATAGCGTTGATGTTGTTCTCTATCTTGATTTAAGTGATTGCTATGATTTAAAAGACTCTAACCCTACTCTCTCTCTCTCTCTCACTCACTCTCTCTTTTTCTCTCTCACTCGCTTTTCTCCCACGTCTTCTCGCAAGCAAAAACCCGTCATTCCCATGACACTAAGTGACAAGAAAAATCCGATTTTCACACCTCCCTGAGATAGACACTCAGACTCACGTCCGTTTCTTCATTTAAAACTAACACTGTGAACACAAACTATAACGACCCTTTTAAACAAACACGTCCGTAGCACGTCAACCTCCAATAGCCAAATTGGAAGCGTAGTAATCTTCCTCATCTTCCACCGACGGTGGCCAACCAAAGCCCCGACATCTGCAACCCTTTCTTCGCCACCGTCTCCCTCCCCAGAGTATTCACCTTCCACGGCACCAGCCAATCTAACCCAGTGTCTCTCCATTCCTTTCTTCCAATTAAAGTAGGTTAGTTAGGTCCCTCTTTCTCCCTAGGTTCTAGCCTTCTATTTAAAACCCAAAAGCAACCCCTCGACACACCATTCACCGACATCTTCCTCCACTCCGGCCACCTCTTCGGCAAGGTCATTCGCTCATCACACACGTCCAACCACCTTGCCAATACCCTCATAACCTCCGCCGTGCACCCACAACCAAAAACCCAAACCTAACTTCATCCATTGACCACCCAAGATCCCCACTGAACTCACCCACTTCCGTAGACCTTCTCTGAGGTCGTTCAGCCGCTACATGCCTTGCCTCACCACATAACCACCGCCACCACACTCCTCGTCCACCAGCGAAGGTCCTGAACTATTTTAATTAAACTGTGAGGTCGTATTTTTGATTTCAGGTCCTCCACCGAAGCTCCGCCACTGCTGCCATCTTCACCACCCCATTCATCATGTTCAAAGCCACATGCAGATAAGGCCCAGGATCATTCCCAGGTCCTTGATTGAAGGCACACACCCCAGTAGCTGCCTCGATTGGGAGAGGCATCACAGCAATGCACGCAAGAAGAGGCTTTGTGGGATAGTCCCACATCGTGAGATTTTGATGCTCCGAAGATGAATAAATTGAATTTATGATATGCCCTTATTGCCTTAGTACACTGGGGTGAGGTCCCGCTTACCACGCACACGACCTGACCCGACCTAAGCCTTCACTTCTCGGCTATGACCTACGCTTACAGCCTTGGACCCGGGTGTGCATACCCGAATACCCAATTACTCGGACGTCTGAGAAATAAGAGAAAGAAAGGAAAGAAAGAGAGAGAGGGGTAGGGGGGTTTTTGCTCCTCTATGCGTTGGCTGACACTTAGCTGTGAGAGAAGACCCTTGCGCTCTCTGAAAGGAGGATGAGAAGACTTGAGAAGGAAAGGAAGAAGGGAAGGGCCGAAGGAAAGAAGAGAGGGAGCTGAAGAAGAATGCTCTTTACAGAGCACTGTAGCAATGACATTTAAGTCATCCGATTTGCCAATGAGACGTCTGATTACTGTAGCATTCAAGCTACTGTTGCTTTATTTGATATAATTGATAGTTGGATTCTTGGTTAACTTAAGAAGGATATAAGTGGTGATTCAAATCACCATTGTTTTTTATCCTCTTATCTTTTTGTCCTCATCTTCTTGATATACATTAAACTTCATGGAATATTTAATATGACAGATTAACATTCATTGCATATCATTATTATGCCTCATTTATTGTACTCATTTGTATACTTATTTTGATTGGCGTGTGAATTGCTATTTGCTCCCTGTCTTCGACCTCGGACTTCATTTTTAGATATTCGAGTTTATAAATTTATTTGTTGAAGAGCTATTTAGGAAACTTTACTACAATGAGACACTTTAATCTAACGAATAGCCCCTCATCAACACCTATCATGCCCTAGTGGACTATTTCAGGAGGAAGATCGTCTTCTCCATACCTAAGCTATCTCCCTTTGAGTTCCATGGCCAGCTAGTGGACGATGGTTTTAGGTGCATCTCCGCGCTTCGGGCAGCGAGGGTACTAAGCTAGGGGTGTGAAGGCTTCCTAGCTTGTGTTGTAGCGGAGCCTAGCCAAGAGGCTAACTTACAGTGTATTCTGGTGGTCTGCGTGTACCCCGACGTCTTCCCAGAGGAGCTGCCAGGACTACCACTTGAGCGTGAGATCGAGTTCGAGATCTCATTGGTACCGAGGACCAGCCCCATATCCACTGCACCATACAAGATGGCCCCACTTGAGCTGCGAGAGCTCAAGTGTCAATTACAGGATCTTTTGGGGAAGGGCTTTGCGAGGCCCAGGGCATCCCCGTGGGGAGCCCCTGTTTTGTTTGTGAAGAAGAAGGATGATACCCTTCAGCTTTGTATCGACTACAGATAGCTAAATCGAGTCACCGTCAAGAACAAGTATCCATTGCCTCACATTGATGACCACTTTGACCAGTTGAGAGACACCACGGTGTTTGCCAAGATAGACCTTAGGTTGGGCTACCATCAGCTGAGGATTAGGGAGACTGACGTCTCCAAGACAGCTTTCCATACACGATATGGACACTACGAGTTCTTGGTCATGCCGTTTTGGCTGACCAACGCCCCTGCTGCTTTCATGGATCTAATGAACCGCATCTTCAGGCCATACTTGGACCAATTTGTGGTGGTATTCATTGATGACGTGCCGGTTTACTCCCGGGATTAGTCACAACATAGATAGCATTTACGCATGATACTTGACACGTTGAGACGACACAGGCTGTATGCCAAGTATAGCATATGCGAGTTTTGGTTGTGACAGGTTGCCTTCTTAGGTCATGTGGTCTCAAGAGATGGGATCATTGTGGATCCGACCAAGGTTGAGGCCATGCTTAACTAGGGGAGGCCACGTACAGTGACAGAGATACGGAGCTTCTTAAGACAGGCAGGCTACTAATGACGGTTTATCAGGGGGTTCTCTCAGATCACGCATCCTATGACTCAGTTGACTCGGAAGGACGAACCCTTCACCTGGACAAACAAGTGTGAGTCGTGCTTTCAATAGCTGAAGGAGAGGCTAACTTCAGCTCTTGTACTCACCTTCCCAGACAATAGTGGCAGGTTTATGGTTTACACTAACGCCTCATTATAGGGGTTGGGTGGTGTGCTCATGCAGCGGGGCCACGTTGTTGCTTACGCTTCGCGGCAACTAAAGCCCCATGAGCATAACTACCCCACCCATGACTTGGAGCTGGCAGCAATTGTCTTCATGCTGAAGACATGGAGCACTACCTGTACGGTGAGACTTTTGATATCTTCATGGACCATAAGAGCCTCAAGTACCTATTTGATTAGAAGGAGCTCAATATGAGGCAGAGACATTGGTTAGAGCTTTTGAAGGACTATGACTGCACCATATCCTACCACCAAAGGAAGGCCAATGTGGTGGCTGACGCCTTGAGCTGGAAGGCACTCGCCCACTTGGCTACTTTATAGTCACGGTGTTGGAGACTCATGGAGGAGCTTGGCAGTTGGCAACGTCTGGAGCCACGAGGGTACTACGAGGCTGTGGCAGTGACGAGTTAGACATGACCAGGGATTATAGACCGTATCATTATTGGATAGATGGCTGACCCATATCTGCAAACATTGCGAGACAGGGTGTTGACAAGGAACCAAGGAGACTTCACTTTGGCTGACGGGGTCCTGTGCATGAGGGGACGTTTGTTTATTCCTAGAGACAAGGAGCTGCTGAGGGAGCTTCTGACTGAGGCACACGGGTCCTAATTCACCATACATCCCGGGAACACCAAGATGTACCATGATCTGCGACGTGACTTCTGGTAGAGGGGGATGAAGTGAGATGTTGGTGAGTTTGTACAGTAGTGTTTGGTATGTTAGCAGGTAAAGGCCGAGCACCAGAGGCCTATAGGGCCACAACAGCTACTTCCTGTGTCAGAGTGGAAGTCGAAGAGTGTCACTATGGACCTGGTAGTGGGGTTTCCAATCACACAGCGGGGACACAATGCAGTTTGGGTGATAATTGACAGATTGATGAAGACGGCACGGTTTCTACCGATCCAAGTCACCTTTGGCCCAGCACAGTTAGCAAAGCGCTACATTAGAGATGTGGTCCGTCTTCATAGATTCCCTCATGAGATCATATTAGACCGAGACACTCGTTTCACTTCCCAGTTTTGGGTAGACTTTCAGTAGGCCCTGGGGACTCGTCTGAGGTTCAGCACTTCCTACCACCCCCAGACCGACGAACAGTTGGAGCGCACCATTTAGACCCTCGAGGACCTAATACGCATTTGTGTACTAGACTGAAGAGGCTCCTGGGAGGAGCATTTGCCCCTGGTAGAATTTGCATACAACAACAGTTACCACTCGAGCATTGGCACGGCACCTTATGAGGCTTTGTATGGGAGGAAGTGTACGGCATCCTTGAGTTAGGTCGAGGTGGGGACCAAGTGAGAGGTTGGTCCCAGGCTGATCCGTCAGAGTTAGGAAGTGATAAGGTAGATCCACAGATGACTCCATACCGTTAAGAGCAAACAGAAGAGTTATGCTGACTGGAAGCGCCGAGAGGTGTAGTTTGAGGTTGGGGATTATGCCTTTCTCCGTGTTTTTCCCATGAAGGGCTTACAATGCTTTGGGGTGAAGGGGAAACTTGCATCAAGATTTGTATGGCCCTTTGAGGTCTTGGAGTGGGTAGGACCTGTTGCTTACCAGCTTGCCCTTCTTCCCTAGCTCTTTGCAGTGCACGACGTGTTCCACGTGTCCACCTCAGGAGGTACATCGCCGATCTCAGTCATATTCTGAGCCACAAGAGCATCGAGGTGGGAGACAACCTGACCTACCCTGAGAGGTAGATTTAGTTACTAGATAGAGCCATCAAGAGTCTGAGACGGAAGTGCCACTAGTGAAGGTCCTGTGGAGAAGCCAGCAGTACGGGGAGGTGACTTGGGAGCCTGAGGCAGCGATGCGAGATCAGTACCCGAAGCTTTTTGAGGGTACATCATTTCTAACCTACTTTGATCCTCTTTAAATTTGTTATGCGCATATCTGTTTCTTCCTGCATCCTAGTTTAACTCAAGTTTCGAGGGTGAAACTTCCTTTAAGTTTGTTATGTTGAAATGACCCTTTCCCAGGGTAGTTTTGAATTTTTTCCTAGACGTAGGGGCCTTATCGTAATTTTCTGCGCACTAAAAGGTTTCCGTATGGAACATTTAGTCCTTGAGGGATTTAATGCAAAAAACCCCCATGCCTATGCACCTCCCCCCAAACCTTATCCCGTACCCCTCCACACCTCTCCCCATCCCCACGCCATCATAGCTCCCCCATCCCTCACCATCCATAAACCCCCCTTCCTCCATTTTGCTCTCCACCAGAGCAGCCGAATGAGGGAGAAGGGAGGGAGAGTGGGGAGCAGGAGGAGATCGGAGGAGACTTAGAGTGCTGCAGGAGCTACTGCAGCTCCTGAAGCAAGAAGGAAGCTCGCGAGGAAGTTCTGCGACATTTATTTCCATAGATCAAGACGTCTGCAACATTTATCAAATGTCTAGAGGGGTCGCCGAACGTTTGGGGCGGACTCCGAACGTCTAGAAAGCACGCAAAGTGCTGAGGTGACAGAGACATTGGGAAGGTGCATTGGCGCAACGTTCAAGGAACATTAGGACATCTAGGAGCATCGTCAGACGTCCAATTGCTCTCCTAGGCGACTGGGAGTAGTGACAGACATCTAGAGACACCCTCAGACGACGGTGGAGGGTGTCAGATTGCTGAAAAAGATGCAGAAAGCAAGGTGAGATCCCATGTGATGATCGCTCTTTCGTTGGTTTTAAAAATATATTCGTTGTAGTATGTTACGAAAAATGATGATCAATTTATTTCAATTTATTACTTGAAATTTAGAATATCCCGAGGTCGAACTCAGGGAGCAAACTTAATTCCAAAAGCATAAGAATTCACAATTAACTATAATATACTGCTTTACAAAAATTAAAGAGAGAGAGTGAACAAAAAATCCTTTTCTCTTTTTCTTTCTTTCTACTCCTCTTCTCTCTTCCTTCTCTTTTCTCTCTGCCTCGCCTTATCTGCCCTTGCTACAGTGCCCTTGCAGGTTCTTCTCTTGGTTTCTTCTTCTCTTCTCTACTCGGCTTCCTTCCTCTTCTTCTTTTCTCTGCTCGGCTTCCTTCTTCAGTTGGCTTCTCCCTCTTCAGCTTCTGCTTTGCCTTTCCTTGTCTTTTCCCTCTGCGAGTCTTCTTCTTCATATCCTTCTTCTATTGCAGCTCTTGGCTGCTTCTTCTCTTCTTTTCTTTGTTGTGCTCCCTCCTCTTCTTCAACTCTTGCTACTCTGTGCGGCTAAGTGTCCTCAGCTGCTCCTCCTCCTTTCTTCTTCACCTGCTTCCCTGCACATCACAAAGTTAGGTAAAACCTAACCCCTACCCGCCCCTTATCTCTCTCTCTCTGTTTCTCTCTCAAAGGTTCGCTCCTAGAGCATTCGCGGGTATACGGGTCGGGTAACGCGCCCGGGACCATGCCCATCGGCGTGCAGTGGTGGGCGAGGAGTGCTTGGTCGGGTAATTGGGCATGGCCCAGGCCCGCAGGGCGTGAGCGTGGGCGAGGGCGGGTGCGAGCATGTGGCGCGTTGGGTGCGTAGGCGAGGGGCCTGACCCCTGTGTATTGAAGGCGATAAGCGTAAGGCACAAAAACAATTTATTCGGCTGCGGCGCTTCAAGGATTTCCGAGGTGGGACTAAGTGTCTCACCTCTATTTCGCGAACGCTCACAGCAGCAGCTGCGTTCAATTGCTGACGCTGCAGGGGTCCTCGTAGCCAAACACTTGGCTGGGGTTGTGCGCGAGGGCTTCCGCACATCCTGGGGGACTTCACCTAGAGCGGAGAGGCCTGCAGCTGCAGCAAGCTCTCTTCAAGCTTCTTCGTCAATGGCTGAGGGACGTTGGAACCTGAAATGCATGAACACGGCCTTGTCATATCAGAGGAAAACCTTCGCTGTATCACGGCGAAGGTGAAGCGGAGGTTGGCTGGCTGTGGGGCAGCCTAGACGTGCATGCCTAGGTCACTCTGTGGCCGAGTTTATGGGTTAGGTTGGGAGGCGTTTGTGGTGGTGTAGGCGGTTGGTGAAGGTGCGGAGGTTGATCAGTGGGAGGTGGCGATGCTCAGTGATCGGTTGGCGAGGCGGATGGAGGCGTGGAGAGGCGGGGATGCCTCACCGGAGGTCTGGTTGGAGGTGGAGAAGGTGGAGATGGACAGTGGATGTTGAGGAGTATTTTTTGTGTAATAAAGTGAGGGGATTTGAAGAAAGGGGTAGAAGGGAGTGGTTCTAACCTGGTTTAGTGGACGAAGGGGGAGAGACGGCGAGTGGCATTACCTGCTATCGCCGGAGAAGATGATGTCCAGTGGAGGGAGACGGCAGCGATGATGGGGCGAGAGGTGCTTGCATGGGTGCTGCGCGAAGTGGAGGAAGGTGGTGAGGATAGCTCTGCCACTGGTATTGTGGCAGAGCGACGAGAAGGAGGATGGCGGCTCGCCGGAGCTTGCTGGACCACTTGGCTGAAGGAGAAGAAGATGAATGTGAGGGAAATCTCAAGCCAAGTCAAGCTTGCCTCAAATGGTAGCCTCTGCAGCTCCTTAAATTGGTGTTGGCGAGGAGGGAAACACGAGGTGGAGGTGTGGGCAGGCTGCTGAAGACATGGCCGGAAAAGAGACCCATGCCTCTCGCGCGTTCGCATGAGAGGTATGGGTGTCGGCCAGGCATGGGAGGGGGTCCATGCGGAAGAAGACAACGTAGGTGACCCTCCTCTCGTTTCTGGGGCCAGTCCCCATACCCTACGCAGTGCCATCCTCCGCGCAAAGTCGCTAGAGGCATGGGTTGCTGCTGCGGGTGGCAGAGGGACCGGTTTGAAAAGAATGAAGGGAAATTTGAGGGGTTAAGTGCAAGGGTTCAAAAAGTTAAGGGTCAAAAAGTAATTCTTGAGAATCAATTTGTAAAGTAGGTCAAGGCAAACTTTCCTTAGGTCCAAATTTTGATATAACCCTAATTTGGACTTAAGGAATCCAATGGTGAAGTTGGATTTTAGGTTTGACCATGTTTGATCGGTCAATTTTCCTAAAAACCCAAATTAGGTCAAAAATTGGGTATGGTTCTCAATCTAGGTCAAGATAGGTTCCAATGGCCAAATTGAAGGTTCTAAATTCTAGGGGATATTTTTTCATGAATTTTAGAGGGTTTAATTGATTTTTATCTTGCCTAAAACTTCATGAATTAAATGGGGTTTTTTTTATGATTATAGAATGTCATTTAATTCCTAAAAGCCGCTATAACCCTTTTCAGATCAAATCATCCCACTTTCTCCCTTATTAAGCCCATTTGACCTATGTTTAGACCCTTAGAAATCCCGTTTGTATGCTGCATTGGTAAAATTGTAGTTTTACCCCTTGTGAATTTCTTTATACTCAAATTTATAGTTCTCTGATTTAGGCTTTCCGTTTGGTTTTGTAGGAGCTTTTGTATACTTATTTTGGTCAAGATGTGCTAGTTAGGGTTCATGATGAGGTTCTCATCACCGTGCTCATTTAAGACGTCTGGGACTCTTCCCGGACATCTGAATTTGATCAGGATGCGTGTTTTTGGGCTCGTTCAAGGCCTAAACGGAGTCGGTTTTTCACAAAGTATCATTGAGTTTCTTTCATAATTCTCTACATATTAGTATGGTGTCTATACTATTTTGAGCTCGTTTGACATATTGGTCAACAATATAGGTCTCCAGTCTATGGTGCACACGGGACTCGCGAAGACATCAGGATCCACCGTTCAAGCCCCCATACCACTCGTATACCCTGGTAGAGTGGTCTTTTCTACTTCTATGGTCTATATTAGTAAAGTGCATATTAAATTAGAAATATCTATTTGAAACCTAGGTTATGAGATGAACGCTAGGATCAAGAATGTGAATGATTTATTTTCAGTGCATGAAATCTTGGAATGCATGTTGTTAAACTTCATACTATGATAACTGCAATATTTAAATGATGAGGTGATCGCTTATTTTGTAAATGATAATTGCTTATCCTGTAAATTCATGAGTAGCCTGTTATATTAACAAGAAACCAGACTATGAGACAGATACATGCCAAGTACCATGCATGAACCCTACGGAGAACTAGGAAAGAAATCATAATATAGTAATATGGATATTCGATGTACGATGGGACTCGTTGTGTGCGGGTATGTTGGTTGGTTGTTCGGACATGGATATGGGAAGTGAGCTGACCCTCGTGTACGTGGTATCGAGAAGAGCAACTGTCCCTTTAGTATGAGAAGTGAGCTGGCTGATGACCGGTCGGGCGTTTGTTGTCCAGTTAGCTTGTTTGTATTTGTTATATGTCAAGTTATAGTCGTTATAGTAATAAGATAGCTACCAGGTTATCATTACAAATTTTTTTACTCGGAAATGATTTTCCCTAGGTCGAACTCAGGGAGCTACTGGAATTCCAGAAATACAAAGGTTCTCTATTAGATTACAAAAATAAGGGAGAGAGAGAGAGAGAAAGAGAGAGAGAGGGAGCTTGTCTTGGCTTCTTCTTCTTCTCTTCTCCTTTTCCTTCTCCTTCTCCTTCTTTCAGCTGCTCTTCTTTTCTTCTCTGCTCACGGCTGCGTCTTCTCTCTTCTTTTCTTCTGTAGAGTTCTTCTTCTTCTGTTTTTTCTTTGTTCTTCTCTTCTTCTGCGGCTGTGACAATCTTCTTCTACTTCTGACTTCTTTTTCTTCCGCCTTCTTCTTCTTTCTTCTCTTGCTTTATCTCCTCTGGCCGCTGCTCAACCGTCGTCTGATGCAGCGGTCAAATGACTTAACTGTAGGTTTGCTATAGTGCTTCTCTTCTTCTATTTCTTCTCTCTTGCTTCTTCTTCTTCTTCTTTTCTTCTTCTTCCTCTTCCTCTCTGCCTTGAGCAGCTAAGGCTTCGACTGCCTTCCTTCCTTCTCCTTCTGCTCCTGCACGCTCACACAAGGATCAGAATGCAAAACCTACCCCTACCCTTCCCCGCATCTCTCTCTTTCTCAGGTTTCTCTCATAGGATCGCTCTCCCAGAGCCGGGTATTCGGGTACGGGTATCGCGCCTGGGACCAGGCCCACCGGCGTGCGGTGGTGGGCGAGAAGTGTGCGGGTTAGGGTAATCGGATCCGACCCAGACCCGCGCGGCATGAGCGCAGGCGAGCGCGTGGTGCACGACGTGCGTGAGGGACCTAACCCCTGTGTTCGAAGGCGATAAGCCTACAACACGTTTTCCCTTTATTTGGCTGTGGCGCTTCCAGAACTTCCGAGGTAGGACTAAATGTCCCACCCAAATTGGCGCCTGCAGTTGAGGAAGCTGCAGGCAATTGCTGCAGCGTGCGAGGCCTTCGCCCCAACTGCAGGCCTGGGACGCTTCGCGGAGACAAGCTGCACGTCTTGGGGCATGAGCCTAGGCGAGAGAGCACCTGCAGCTGTAGGTGCTAGAGCTTCAGAAGCTCGGTAATGGCGGTGAAGGGTCGTCGACCTGAAAACAAGAATACGGCCTCTCGGCCCAATCAGAGAATGCAGGGAGCTTCGCTGGAGTGCGGCGAAGGCAGTGCAGGTGATGGAGAGGCGTGAGGCGGCGTATGGTGGTAGCCCTAGGTCGGACTATGGCCGGAGAGATGGGTCTGTTCGGGGGGTCATCGGGTGGCGTCTGACAGTGGATGGAAAGGGGGGATTTGTTGAGTAGAGTGAGGGGAAACTTTTAGGGTAGTCAGCGAGGGGTGAGAAGGTCTGTGGAGGTTGGATGAGCTCGCCGGAGGGGGTGGTCAGAGACGGAGCAGGCGGAGGGGGGAGTCGTGTGCGGTGAGGCAAAAAGACAAATTGAGAGAGGGAAAATGTAAAGGAGGAGAGGAAGCTATTTAACTAGGTTTTGGATGAAGGGGGAGGGTGGAGCCACCGGCTCGTACCTGCCAGGGCTGGGGAAGAAAGGGCCCTGGGGGAGAAGTGCGGCGACGAGGAAGCAGGCGGAGGGTGCCGGCGGGTGCAGCACGACACAGACGAGAGGGTTAGGAGAACCCTGCTGCAGGTAGGGCGGCAGAGCGACGAGGAGGAAGAGGAGGGAGTCGCCGGAAGCTGCGGGCCGTCTGACGGAGGAGGAGGGGATGAAGTGGGGCGTTGTTCTCCGTCAAAGAGAGCTTAGGGGAACCGGTAGGGGGTGCTGGTCCTTATAAAGGGGCTGGCGCAGAGGGAGGCGCGAGCTGGCGACGTGCCAGCCTCACCGGAGAGGGGACCCATACCTTCCGCACGTTCGCATGGAAGGTATGGGGGCCGACAGAGAGCATGGTCGGGTCCCTGCAGCAGAGGACGTCGCAGGGAACCCCGCGTCTGCTTTGTAGGGCGGTCACCCCTCTTTGCGTTGCGCCATGCTCCGCGCAAAGTCGCCGGAGTATGGTGCTGCACAGAGTTTTGCAGGAGGGACCGTTCTGCAAAGAATGATGAAAAAGTTGGGGGCCAAAACGTCAGGGTTTCGAAAGATAAGGGTCAAAAAGTAAATGAAGAAGACCAAATTGCCAAGTCGGTCAAGGAGGTCTCATCTTATGCTCAAGTTTTTATACAAGACTAATTTGAACCTATGGATTTTAATGGTGAATTTTATATCTTGGTTGGACCATGTTTGATCGGCCAATTTACGTAAAAACCCAGATTAAGTCATTAATTGGGCAAGGTTCTCTTTGTAGGTCAAAATGGGTTTCTAAGGCCAAATTTAAGGTTCTAAATCCTAGAGATTATTTTTCTATGAATTTTAGAGGGTTTAGTTAATTTTTATCCTACCTCGAACCTCGTGAATTGAAGTGGGTTTGTTTTAGGGTTACAGAATGTCATTTAATTTCCTAAAGTTACTATAACCCTTTTTAGATCCGACCATCCCACTTTCCTTCTTATTAGGCTTGTTTGTGTTTAGACCCTTAATTATCCTGTTTGCAAACTGCGTTAGTGAAATTGCAGTTTTACCCCTTATGATTTGTTTTCTTCTTAAACTCAGAATTCTCTGAGTTAGGCCTTTCTTTGGGTTATGTAGGAGGTTTTTCTTACATATCTGGGTCAGATTGTGCTAGTTAGGGTTCATGATGAGGTTCTCATCATACCCCCATGCCCAGCTTTTTCTAGTCCCTTAGCAAAAACTTAAGGTTTTAACCTTTGTTCTAGACCATGAAGTTCTTAATGATTTCAGATAAGTGCTTTTTCATTTGAAACCTAGATTAGGTTAGAATGCTAACCATAGGCCTGAAAGGTACTCTAGTACCAACCAAGATCCGGATCTGTCTAGCCTCAGCCTCAGTCCTTAGTAAAGGTTTTTATGGCCTACAAGAACTAACCTAAGGTTTATTGGACTTTGTGGTTAAAGCATCCGTGCTTGAAATGATTTTAGCCCTGGCTCAGTTCACAGTGCGTTTTATAAGAAAGTGAGATATAAGATTTATTTGTTTGGAGAGTTTTCTCTCTCTTTTTCTTTTTAATTCTAGTTTAGGATTGGCTTTTCAACACGGTCTGTATCAGATTCCTTGTCCCCATCATCAATTCTCAAGGGTTCCTGGCAGTCGATGCTTCGAGATAGCACCGGCCATGGTAACCGTCGGAACCCTAGCTATTGAGATTTTGAGATAATCCCATCCATTGTGTTCCGAGGCCGAATTCAGACCCTGGCAATTGACATTTCGTGATAATGCCATCCATGGAATCTGAACCAACAGAGTGCTTACGTGCCCCCGGTAGGATATGTAAATATCCTAAGAGACAAGCACCGAGAAGATGATATTTTGTTACGCATCTTCGAGGCGAATTTCCCAACTCTCTGCGCTGGGAACTCGTCCAAATCAACTTGTGTTGATCGGCCGCTCCTATTTTAGGTGTTATTTTCAGAATTTTGCAACGCTTCTGTGTGATTTTGATTTTTATGCTTACTGAACCAGGCTGTGTGTGAGGTTAGGGTGCTTAGGTTACTGAGTCCCGTAAATCAAAAGTTAGTTAATAAGGCCAAATACTTCCTAAGCCTTGGACCTAATACTTAAGCTTTTCATTTTCCTCAACCTCTTGAGGAATGTCTATATCTTAATGGGTACTAAGAATCTATCCAAAAATGCCTAAGGTTTGCGTTCTTACTAATCTTACTGTGCACTTTTCAGTTCTTTTCTTGAATGAGGTCTAGAATTTAGGTTAATTCCTTAGTTTCTTACTAATGATTATCACTTTTATCTCATTTTTGTGCTACTTTTTCATTTTGTTTCTTTTTCCTTCCTCCACAAAATTTCTTTCCTCCTCTTATTTTATTTTTATTTTCAAAATTTTTTTTTAATTTTTATGGTGTTTTTGGGATATGTGAATTTTTTTGTTTAAAACCTTTTCTTACAAGTTTTGCACTTACATACCCCCCAAGCCTAAGATTTGCAATGTCCTCATTGTGACTTAGGGGGTTTTTATTCAACTTAGTTCATTCCTTAGGACAGATATTTTGGTGAGTGAATGGGTCGGGATGACTGTTGCGGACGATCTCTAATCTCAGATGCAAGCACCTGAGGTGGAGTCGACTGTGTTAAAGGGTGAACCTTAAGTGCACAATGGTGTCAAAAAAAGTTTCAGGTTTTCACAGAGAATGACGGGCTGCCTCCCGTTGAGCGCTAAGTTTTACGCCATCGGCTGGGCGTAATAAGTTCATGGGGAATGGAGGATATAAGATGATTCAGCCAAATCAGTAGAAGTTACATTAATGAACGGTTTGAGTCTTTGACCATTCACGATGAAAGGTTCGGAATCATGGCTGAGTGGACTGATCTCAACGGCTCCATTTCCAAAAACCTGTCGGGCCAAGTATGGTCCAACCCACTTGGATCGCAGCTTCCCAGGGAAATGTTTGAGTCGGGCATCGAAGAGTAGAACCTTCTGACCAGAATGAAAGATCTTTCTAGAGATATGCTTGTCATGAAAGGTTTCAACCCGCTCCTTGTAGATTCGCGAGTTCTCGTACGCATCAAGACGTAGCTCATCAATCTCGCTGATTTGAAGCTTTCTGTGGGTTCCAGCCTTCGAAAGATCTAGATTACAACTCCGTACTGCCCAATAAGCTTTGTGCTCCAGTTCGACGGGAAGGTGACACGCCTTCCCGTACACCAGTCTAAAGGGAGACATGCCTAATTGGGTTTTGTGGGCAGTCCTATAGGCCTACAAGGCTTCCGGAAGTCAGGACGACCAGTCCTTCCTGTCAGGCCGAGCAGTGACCTGCAGGATTTTCTTGATCTCCCGATTTGACAGCTCAGCTGACCATTAGTCTGAGGGTGATAAGGAGTAGAGATTCGGTGAGACACCCCGTATTTGGTCATCAGTGACCTAAACTGAGCATTCGTGAAATGGGTCCCCCCATCTAAGATGATAGCACGAGGAATCCCGAACCGTGAGAAGAGATTGTGATGAATGAATTTGAGAACGATTTTGTGATCACAGATTCAGGTCGGTATGGCTTCGATCCATTTGGACACGTAGTCCACAGCCAGCAAAATGTATTCGAGACCATCCGAAACAGGAAAGGGGCCCATAAAATCAATCAGCCAAACATCAAAGATTTCGCATACGAGAATCGGCTGTAAAGGCATCATGTTGCGATGGCTCATGTTGCCCAAAGTTTGGCAACGACTGCATGCCTTGCAGTGACTGTATGCGTCCTTGAACAGAGTGGGCCAATAGAAGCCACATTGGAGGATTTTTGATGCGGTTTTGTGCCTAGAGAAATGGCCACCGCATGCCTGGTCATGGAAGAAGGAAAGAATATCATTGACTTCATCTTCTGGGACACATCTCCGGATGATTTGGTCAGCACCTATGCAGAAGAGGTACAAATCTTCTCAAATGTAATACTTCGCATCAGAGCGCAATTTATCTTTCTTGGCCTTTGTCCAATCAGACGGGATCTGATGAGATGCCAAGTAGTTTACTATATTAGAAAACCATGGAAGTCTAGTACCAATAGTCAGCAGGTGATCATCAGGGAAATGCTCCATGATGGGTTCGGAAGGGTTGATAATCTCAGAAGGAAGGCGGGATAAATGGTCAGCTACCACATTTTGTCTTCCCGCCTTGTCGCGAATCTCGAGATCGAATTCTTGCAACAGCGAGATCCATCGGATTAGTCGGGGCTTCGCATCCTTCTTGGCAAGGAGACGCCTCACAGCCGTGTGATCCGAGTAGATGATGACGTGGGAACCCAGGAGATAAGATCGAAATTTTTTAAGGGCAAATACTACGGCTAGCAGCTCTTTCTCCGTAACTGTATAGTTACGCTGAGCCTCGTCAAGTGTCTTGCTAGCGTAGTAGATGACCACGGGCTTCCCGTCAGCTTTCTGCCCCAGAACCGCTGCTACAATGAAATCAGACGCATCGCACATGATCTCAAAGGGTTGAGACCAGTCAGGGGATTGTAAGACTGGCGCCTGGGTGACTCGTTCATGAAGGTTTTCAAAGGCTAGAGTGCATTCCTTGTAGATTTCAACGGGTACATCCTTAGAGAGGAGAGTCGTCAGGGGGCGCACGATTTTCGAGAAATCAGGAATGAAACGACGGTAAAAACCAACGTGCCCCAGAAAAGAACGGATGTCCCTGATCGAGCTAGGCATAGGAAGGCGAGAGATTAGATCAACCTTAGCTCGATCCACTTGGATGCCTTTTTCAGAAATCAGATGTCCTAGGATGATCCCCTCAAGTACCATAAAGTGGCTCTTTTCCCAGGAAAGAACCAAATTAACATCGATGCAGCGCCTGAGTATATGAACCAAGTGCTGGAGGCAATCATCAAATGATGCCCCAAAAACTGAAAAGTCATCCATGAAGACTTCCAGATAATCACCTACCATATCAGAGAATATGGCAAGCATGCACCGCTGAAAAGTCGCTGGTGCATTGCAGAGACCGAACAGCATCCTTCGGAATGCATACGTTCCGAAGGGGCAGGTGAACGTGTTCTTCTCTTGGTCCTCAGGATGAATAGCTACCTGGTTATAACAGGAGTACCCGTCAAGGAAGCAGAAGAATCGATTTCCCGCTAATTTCTCGAGAATCTGATCAATGAAAGGTAGTGGGAAATGATCCTTCTTTATGGAGGAATTGAGTCGTCGGTAATCTATGCAGACTCTCCACGAGTTGGTTAATCAGGTAGGTATGACTTATCCTGTTTTAGTCATTATGGTGGTGAGCCCTGCCTTTTTAGGCACAACCTGGATTGGGCTCACCCAACGACTATCGGAGATCAGGTACATGATCCCTGCATCTAACCACTTGATGATCTCCTTTTTCACGACCTCCTGTAGATTGGGGTTCAAACGTCTCTGCATTTCACGAGAAGGTCGTGCGCCCTCTTCTGAGTAAATATGGTGTGTGCAATAAGAGTGACTTATTCCAGTCAAATCATCGAGAGTCCATCAATGGCTCTGCGATGTTGTTGGAGAACAGCAATCAGACGGGATTCCTGTTCAGGATTAAGCTTGGAATTAATAATCGCAGGAAGGGTCTGATTAGAACCCAGAAAGATGTATTTCAAATGATTGGGAAGGGGTTTCAGTTCAAGGACGGGGTTATCAGCAGTAGCGGGTGGTTCAGGGTAAATGTGAGGTTCAAGGGTTGGAGTTATGGGTCTGTCTAAATCTGGTTTTGACTGCTCTGATTGCGGTTCAAAATCTTTATGCAGTTGATGAGGTATAATCAGGTCATTCTCAAAATGCGTTTCATCAACCAAAGTCCTGATATCACAAATCTGTTCGATGACACCGCAATTGATTCCTTGTTGGGCCTTAAATATATCAATTTTTAGGGTTTGATTTCCAAATTTGAGCTCTATTTGGCCCTCCTCACAGCTGATGTTGGCTCTAGCAGTAGCCAAGAAAGGTCTTCCTAGAATGATCGGTGTATCCCTAGGGTTTTCAGGTGCGTCCATGTCTAAGACTATAAAGTCTACAGGAAAGTAGAAATCCCGCACTCTTACAATAACATCCTCGAGAATCCCTTTTGGTGACTTTATAGATCGATCTGCTAATTGTAATGTCACCTCAGTCGATTTTAGCTCAGATTCTTCTAGGTGGTTAAGGATGTGGGTATCAGATTTATGGAAGCACCCAAGTCTAGCAATGCTCTGTCAAATTGGGTATCACCTATCTTGCAAGAAATCAAGGGAGTACCAAGATCTTTAGCCTTGGGTGGGAGTCTGCTTAGGATAACAGAGCTGGCTTGCTTTGACAGTATAATTGGACTCCCACTCTTGGTTCGCGGCTTATGCTGGCATGTACACACATTCTTTAGGAATCGTGCGTAAGCCGATACGTGGCTAATCTCATCCATCAAGGGGATGTTTATTTGAACCTGCTCAAAGAGCTTGACCAGGTCCTCTTCAGGTGCCATGGGCTTGGTGGTTTTCTTTCCCTTGGTCAAGGCCTCGGGAAACGGAACCTTGGTTGGTTCTTCCAGGATAGGTCCAAGTCTTTGATCTGGGACAGGGATAGGAACGTCCTAGATACTATCCTAGGGTTGGGATGACTACCAGGCTTGGAGTGGTTTGGATAGGGTGGATCTTGGGTTTCCTTACCACTACGGGTTGTTACAGAGTTTAGCCCGGCCTGGTTTTGGTTAGGGTTGGGTAAGATGGGTTGTTGCTGATAGCCTGCATAGGAAGTGGAAGCCTCCATCCCGTCGGGTGAAGGAACAGAGGGGGCCTGATAAATCATGTGTGCTTGGCCTGGGTTTGGGTTCATAACGCGTCGCTGGGTCGACACGTTATTCGGGTTAGGAAGAGGTTGGGAAGGAAGTGTGCTTGGCTGGCAAGAATTTGCTAACTGGGCCAGTTGATTTCGAACCTCTGTAAGTTCGTCCTTGTGTTGCTTCTGAATAGCCGCATTCGTTCTTTGAATGTTAGCCAGAGTCTGAAGGATGAGAGACATTTGGTCCTGATTTGGCCCTGATGGATAGGTAGGGTTGGGCTGAGGCTGAGGCGGCTGGTAAGGACAAGATGGTTGTGAACGGGGCTGAAAGGGTGGTCTCTGGGTTTGGGAATTTCCCGCCCACTGGAAGTTGGGATGGTTTCGCCATCCAGGGTTATAGGTGTTGGAGAATGGGTCATTCTGGATGGCGTTGAGGTCCTCGCAGGTCTGAGGAACCTCCAAAGAATTAGAGAAAGGGGGAATGGAATTCCTCGGACTGGTATAGAAAGGATCGGATGACCCTCCAATCCGAGAATCAGATGGGGGTGGATATGGATCCATCCCAGGAGAAGATCGGTGGAGAATGTTTTGCACAGTTTCCTGTGTGGAAGGAGGCTGTGCAAAGGAGCTATGCGCAGAGGTGGCTCGCTGCAAGTGCTGAGTCAGCTCATCCACCTTCTTCTCAATGATGGAGACCTTGTCCAATCGATTGGCCATTAGTTCCAGGTCGACTGATGCGGACAGGCCCTGCGTCTCGTGTGCTCCCCTAAGGTTCGTCGATGCGCGGGCATTCGTCCTGTCGAATAAGCCCATGGAGTCATTGTTGATAGAGTTCTCGTACATGTTTTCGAGGATCTCCCACACGGTGTCCTCATGTTGACCCATGATATTCCCTCCGCAAGTTGCATTGACAAAAAGCCTGATATCCTCACGGAGTCCCTAGTAAAAAGACTAGACTTGTTCCCATTTAGGAACTCCGTGATGGGGGCACTTTCTCGTGAGATCCTGAAAGCGATCCCATCCCTCATGGAGAGGTTCTCCCGTTTGTTGAGTGAAGTGAGTAATCTGATGGCGCAAGGCATTGGTTCGACCAACGGGAAAGAACTTCGTCAAAAATTCGGACTGAAGTTCTTCCCAATTGTTGATCGGCCGGGTCTGAATCTGGTACCAATGAGCGGCCTTGTCCATAAGGGAGAAGGAGATGATTTTCATGAGGCGAATGTCCCACTTTTGTGCATCTGACCCAAAAGTTTGGGCCAGATGCTTCAGCTATTTGATGTGCTGGAAGGGGTCTTCAGAATTAAGCCCATGGAATTTGGGTATGCATGAATCATATTGGGCTTAAATTCAGAATCAGGTCCTCCAGTCGGGATTTTGACTCGAGGCTCAATAGTTATCGCAGCAGGATTATAATGATCTCGCATCATAGGACGCTGCGGTGGGTGCACAAAGTTCTGGAAGAGGTCATTGAGTCGCTGGAGCTGGTGCTCCAGATTGTTTTCTTCCTCAATTGGCTGAGCCATTGTGGAAGAAGGTGAGTTGGGTTCGAAGTCGGAGGAGAGGTCGATGTGTGGTGTTGTTTTCTCAAACAAGGGCACTGAGGCTCGGCCTCGAGGAGAGTGAAGTTCTAAAGGAGATTTTAAGGACCTCCTACCAAACATACACTGTTGGAAGAGATGAGTTTAGCAGGTGCTAGACCCAATCAAGGCACCCAAAATGTTGGGTGACTATAGGGGTGCGAGGCAGATGGACCCCTTGATAAAAAGATCGGCCACCTGAGAATTACCTGGGCAGCCAGAGAGGGTGAGTCCCGCGAAGACCCCTACACGGTAGAGCGTCCCCACGGGTTACAGGGTTTCCCCCACCCGACCTCTCTTGTCACTGAGATTCCAGGTAGACCAGAATGGGGATCTTGACCTCTTAAGTCTACCAATTTTAGTTTAAGATCAGGGTGCTTAAGTTTTCACTTGAACTTTTAGCTTTTTGAGTGCGAAGAGTGACCTAAGTTGAAGGTTGGTTGACCCTAGGGGGTCAACTTCACCTATTGATTCCTTTGAGAACTTATTAAATCTTGTCTTTTAGGGTTCAAGTGTTTTTAGAGAGCCAATTGCTTAGGGATTTTCTGAATAGGTATATTCAATCAATGGCTTAGGCACACTTCTTTTGGGATTTCTCAATTCTTGATTAAGTAGTGTGTCTCTAAAACCCTAGTGTTAATTCCTATGTTGGCTCTACTTGGTCCAGTTAACTCCTTGTTGGGTAATTAGGGCTTCAGGCAAGAAAATGTTAGCCCTTAATTACCCTTAATACTGTGTGCAAGAATAGTGGTTTTGAAATTGAAAATCATGCAGCTTTGATGATTTACTAGGTATAGAAGACAGGTTACACCTATATTGCTTTTTTTTTTTCTTTTTCTTCCTCTTTAGAATTTAGGGGTTAATAGTGAGAGGATAAAAGTTACCTATCCTTGGAGTGGTTGTTGTGAGGCTGCTTCTTAATTTTCCTGTACCTGCACACAAGAGAGAAGAGATTATTAGAAACTTTTAAATAGAGAATTTATTGTTTCCAGAATAGCTGTTGCTCCCTGGCAACGGTGCCAAGAAATGATGACCGGTCGAGCGTTTGCTGTCCATTTGTGCTTGTTATATGTTAAGTTATAGTCGTTAAAGTAATAAGATAGCTACCAGGTTATCATTACAAAATTTTTTACTCGGAAATGGTTTTCCCGAGGTCGAACTCAGGGAGCAACTGGAATTCTAGAAATACAAAGGTTTTCTATTAGATTACAAAAATAAGGGAGAGAGAGAGAGAAAGAGAGAGAGAGAGGGAGCTTGTCTTGGCTTCTTCTTCTCTTCTCCTTTTCCTTCTCCTTCTTCTTTCAGCTACTCTTCTTTTCTTCTTCTTTCTCTTCTCTGCTCACGACTGCGTCTTCTCTCTTCTTTTCTTCTGCAGAGTTCTTCTTCTTCTTCTTCTTCTTCTTCTTCTTCTGTTCTTTCTTTGTTCTTCTCTTCTTCTGCGGCTGTGACAATCTTCTTCTTCTTCTGACTTCTTCTATTTCTTCCACCTTCTTCTTCCTTCTTCCACCTTCTTCCTTCTTCTCTTGCTTTATCTCCTCTGGCCGCTGCTCAACCGTCGTCTGATGCAGCGGTCAGACGACTTAACTGTAGGTTTGCTACAGTGCTTCTCTTCTTCTGTTTCTTCTCTCTTGCTTCTTCTTCTTCGTTGCTTCTTCTTCTTCCTCTCTGCCCTAAGCAGATATGGCTTTGGCCGCCTTCTTTCCTTCTCCTTCTGCTCCTGCATGCTCACACAAGGATCAGAAAGCAAAACCTACCCCTACCCTTCCCCGCGTCTCTCTCTTTCTCAGGTTTCTCTCATAGGATCGCTCTCCGAGAGCCGGGTATCGCGCCTGGGACCAGGCCCACCGACGTGCGATGGTGGGCGAGGAGTGCGCGGGTTAGGGTAATCGGATCCGGCCCAGACCCGCGGGGCGTGAGAGCGGGCAAGGGCGAGCGCGTGGTGCGCGGCATGCGTGAGGGACCTGGCCCCTGTGTTCGAAAGCGATAAGCCTACAACACTTTTTCCCTTTATTTGGCTGCGGCGCTTCCAGAACTTCCGAGGTGGGACTAAATGTCCCACCCAAATTGGCGCCCGCAGCTGAGGAAGCTGCAAGCAATTGCTGCAGCGTGCGAGACCTTCGCCCCAGCTACAGGCCTGGGATGGTTCGCAGAGACAAGCTGCTCGTCTTGGGGCGTGAGCCTGGGTGAGAGAGCACCTGTAGCTGCAGGTGCCAGAGCTTCAGAAGCTCGGTAATGGCGGTGAAGGGTCGTCGACCTGAAAACAAGAATACGGCCTCTCGACCCAATCAGAGGATGCAGGGAGCTTCGCCGGAGTGCGGCGAAGGCAGTGCGGGTGGTGGCGAGGCGTGAGGCGGCGTATGGTGGTAGCCCTAGGTCGGACTGTGGCCGGAGAGATGGGTCTGTTCGGGGAGTCGTCGGGTGGCATCTGGCAATGGATGGAAAGGGGGGATTTGTTGAGTGGAGTGAGGGGAAGCTTTCAGGGTAGTCGGCGAGGGGTGAGAAGGTCTGTGGAGGTGGGATGAGCTCGCCGAAGGGGGTGGTTAGAGACGGATCAGGCGGAGGTGGGAGTCGTGTGTGGTGACGCAAAAAAACAAATTGAGAGAGGGAAAATGTAAAGGAGGAGAGGAAGCTATTTACCTAGGTTTTGGATGAAGGGGGAGGGCGGAGCCACCAGCTCGTACCTACCAGAGCTGGGGAAGAAAGGGCCCTGGGGGAGAAGTGCGGCGACGAGGAAGCAGGCGGAGGGTCCCGGCGGGTGCAGCACGGCACAGACGAGAGGGCTAGGAGAACCCTGTTGCAGGTAAGGCGGCAGAGCAACGAGGAGGAAGAGGAGGGAGTCGCCGGAGGCTATGGGCCGTCTGACGGAGGAGGAGGGGATGAAGTGGGGGGTTATTCTCCGTCAAGGAGAGCTTAGGGGAACCGACAGGGGGTGCCGGTCCTTATAAAGGGGCTGGCGCAGAGGGAGGCGCGAGCTGGCGACGTGCCAGCCTCGCCGGAGTGGGGACCCATACCTTCCGCGCGTTCACACGGAAGGTATGGGGGCCGGTAGAGAGCATGGCCGGGTCCCTGCGACAGAGGACGTCGCAGGGAACCCCGCGTCTGCTTTGCAGGGTGGTCACCCCTCTCTGCGTGGCGCCATGCTCTGCGCAAAGTCGCCAGAGCATGGTGCTGCACAGAGTTTTGCAGGAGGGACTGTTCTGCAAAGAACGATAAAAAAGTTGGGGGTCAAAACGTCAGGATTTCGAAAGATAAGGGTCAAAAAGTAAATGAAGAGGACCAAATTGCAAAGTCGGTCAAGGAGGTCTTCTCTTAGGCTCAAGTTTTTATACAAGACTAATTTGAACCTATGGATTTTAATGGTGAATTTTATTTCTTGGTTGAACCATGTTTGATCTGCCAATTTACGTAAAGACCCAGATTAAGTCATTAATTGGGCAATGTTCTCTTTGTAGGTCAAAATGGGTTTCTAAGGCCAAATTTAAGGTTTGAAATCCTAGAGATTATTTTTCTATGAATTTTAGAGAGTTTAGTTGATTTTTATCCTACCTTGAACCTCGTGAATTGAAGTAGGTTTGTTTTAGGGTTACAGAATGTCATTTAATTTCCTAAAGTTGCTATAACCCTTTTTAGATCCGACCATCCCACTTTCCTTCTTATTAGGCTTTTTTGACCTGTGTTTGGACCCTTAATTACCCTTTTTGCAAACTACGTTGGTGAAATTTCAGTTTTACCCCTTATGATTTATTTTCTTCTTAAACTCAGAATTCTCTGAGTTAAGCCTTTCTTTGGGTTATGTAGGAGCTTTTTCTTACATATCTGGGTTAGATTGTGCTAGTTAGGGTTCATGATGAGGTTCTCATCACTAGCCCTCGTGTATGTGGTATCAAAAAGAGCAACTGTCCCTTTGGTGGAGGGGGGAGCTAACCACCCCTTGGGTTGGGACCCGAGGGTTAGAATTGACCACCCTACACCGACTCTTGTTAGGCCCACAGGGAAAAACGGGATAGTCAGGCGAGAGTACGTAGACAGTTGAAGGGTGAGGCCCTTGTTCTATTTTATGTTATATGTTTTGGCGTACCCGCTAGGAGAAACGGCTGATCACGTGCCAGTGCAAAGTAGCTACTCGTGCGTTTATTGCGCGTGCCGTAGTCACCGCTACGTCGCAACCATGACCCGGGGGTGCTAGACCGAGTGTAGAGCTACCACGGGGTACTCCCTCGGCCAAAAGAGTGCTACGTGTACATCCTACATTGCGGGAAAACTGCAATCAAGATCGTTCCCTTAAGGAACCAGTGGATTAAGAAATGTTGTGGAGCCTTACTAGAAATCAAATTAGAAACACATAGATGATTTAAACGAGAAACAGATATTAATACATAATTGGAAATTGTATGATTAGTTAGCTGCTTGTTCCTTTATGTTTAATTGCATGTAAATAACATATACACCACTCTACTTAGCGTTAGCTGACCACAGATATATGTAACTTGTTCAGCTCAGGGAGTTGTGCAATCAGCACCATCAGCTACAGAGGGTGCTGGGCCCAGTCGAGCCCAGCCATAGTTGTACCGCTTGTGGCATGTAGCACCTTGGAATTTCTGTTCTATTTATCCATTACTACCTATTATTTATTCTCTACTTAGTTACATTGCATGTGTGGTTGTGGAATGATTGTGCATTTGGTTACTTCTCGTTGGATGACTGAGTCTTGGGGTTAGTCGAGGTGAGTCATTCCCAAGTTCCACGAGGGGCCGGGTTCAGGTCGTAGCATTCCCCGATCAAAGGAGTGAACGAGCTGCCAAGGGTCGCAATTACGGATCCCACCAAACAAGGTGAGAGTCCTTTGAGGAATACACTCCATTGGCCATGAACCAGGTGGACTTGCTGGTGGAAGTTTAGTCCACGGAGAAGGACCTGCTACCTCCACCAAAGCCCATGAGGAGGAGGGTTGACTTCGAGCCCTATTGTAAGTACCACAAGGCCCAAGGTCACACCACTGAAGACTACCTGGATCTGTGTGACCAGATTGAGTCCTAGATCTGGCATAGGAACTTGGCTCACTTCGTAAGGAGAAACGAAAGCCAAGACAAAGGCAAGGGGCCCATGGAGGGCTCGGAAGACTACCGTATGGAGAAGCTCCAATAGCTCTGGGAAGTCAATGTAGTCTTCTTCACAGACCAAGAACGAGATGAGTCGATAGCCTGCCTGACCAAGCCAGCAGTGTCACCCTGCTAAGCCCTGCAGAATACCACTGCTAGGTCCTGGCAGCGATGCCTGCATCACCCCAAAAGGCTTGCCTCCTGTCGCCTGAGCGTATCAGTGCAGGAGTTGAAGTAATCTTTTGGGTCAACACCACCCCAGGCCAACAAGCCACTCCTCCCAAGCTGACTCTTCCGAGTGCCTTCCCCACTCTTTAGTGGGGCAAGACGAGTACAATAAAGCAAAGCAACGTCTTGACTGTTCGCCTCCCTACCTGATTCGGCAGAACACATGGACCCACTTCTAGTAACACTCCTCCTGGCAGGGCAGGTGTAGCCCAGGCTCTTGGTGGACGAAGGCAGCGCAGTAGACGTCTTTTTCACAAAGGCGTTGTTTAAGCTCGGCTTCCAAGAGGAGCATCTCTCCCTGTCTACCCACCCGGTCATGGGCTTTGGCAACCACAAGTAATGCCAAAGGGGGAGATTAGCCTTCTCTTATCTGTTTGCGACGGGGACAGGGACCTCAACTGAACGGCTACATTCATAGTAGCTGGGTTGATGACATCATCAGCCGCCTATCAACCCACGCCTTCCACCTAATCCCCTCCTTATACTTCCACTTCATACTTTTCCACTCCCCCCGAGGAGTAGGAATAGACACGGAGATCAAACGGCTGGGCGGGAGCTCCTGAGGATCGAGCTAGAACGATCAATGGAGCCAAAACCTCGCAAACCACAGAAATGGAGGAAGAAGAGAAACCAAGTCCAAGAGATCCAGCAAGAGGAAAAACCGGCTGATCCACCAGCAACTTCGGGACTACAGCCAGGCTCTTCAGCCATGGCTATATAGCTCTTCCATGACAATGCAACTAAGCTCTTATAGGTTGGAGTGGACCTTGATCCCTCTGAGATCCAGGAATTACTCCTACTCAGGGCCAACATGGACGTTTTCGCTTGGTTCGCAAAGGACCTACCTAGAGTCGACCCGTCCTTAATCCAGCACCACTTGAATATCCAAGCGGGCACCTGCATGGTCAAACAGGTATGCCAGCACAAGTCAGCCGAACAATGGCAAGCGGCTGAGGCTGAAGTCCAAAAGCTCCTTGAAGCAGGATTCATCAAAGAATTCCTATACCCGGCATGGCTCTTGAATGTGGTGATGGTGAAAATAGCCAACGGCAAATGGCTCATGTGCGTAGGTTTCACCAACCTCACTGAAGCCTTCCCGAAGGACGAGTTCCCCCTACCAAGGGTGGACACTCTAGTGGACTCCTGTAGCAGACAATCTCACCTACAACAGATACCACCAAATCAGCCTTGCTCCAGCAGACAGACCCTACACCTCCTTCATCATCGATAGGGGTCTGTTCTAATATAATGTCATGCCCTTTGGCTTGAAAATGCTGGAGCAAGTTACCAGTGCCTTATAAATATGATTTTGTCAAAAATAATAGGAAAATCATTTGAGGTGTACATAGATGATATGCTTGTAAAGGAATCAAATTTCCCTCAACACTTTGAATATTTGGCTGAGGTGTTTCAAATTTTGAGGGGTACTCGCCATTGCCTGAACCCTGAAAAGTGTACTTTTGGGGTCTCAACCAATAAATTTTTAGGGTTCTTGGTTCCAACTGAGGGATCGAAGTCAACCACGACAAGATCTAAGCAATCATGGAATTGTAACTAGCAACCACCTTGAAAGGGATATAGTTGGTGGTTGCCAAGATCGCCTCGTTAGGTCGATTCTTGTCTCGATCCTCCAACAAATGCCTCCCCTTCTTCAAGTGCATAAAAAAGGGCAAAGGATATACTACTGCCTACTGGACCCTTCACTGCCAAAAAGCTTTAGAGGAAATCAAAGCCACACTCCAAAGTCCCCCCGTCTTAATGGCTCCTAAGACTGGGGAGGTCCTTTCCCTGTACCTGGCGGCTTTCATATCTGCGTCAGCGCTATCCTAGTCAGCAATCGAGAAGGAGCACAACGACCCATTTGCTTCAATAGCAAAACCTATCAAGGTGCTGAAGCTAAGTATACAATCATTGAGAAACTAGCTCTGGTCATTGTGGCCAGGAAGCTACGCCCCTACTTCCAAGCCCACATTGTAATGATCCTGTCAGACTGCACCGTGCGGCGAATGCTACATAAGCCCACGGGGTTAATGCAACAAAACAATGGGATATAGAACTAGCAAAGTTTGACATAGGTACCAGCCAAGGAGAGTCATCAAAGGACAAGTACTGGCGGATTTTGTGGCAGAATTCATGGACCTGAATGTCTCCCTTACTCTCCCCTGGCAGCTATATGTCAACAATTCGTTTGTGATAGCTAAGTCTGGGGCTAGAATATCCTTAGCCGCCTCAGATGGCGCTATTTATAAGTATGCCATCAAATTGGATTTCCCTGCATCCAATAACCAGGCGGAGTATGATGCCAAGCTAGTAGGCATCCGGGTGCCAGATGACTCTACAATTACAAGTCTTAATAACATCAATTAGAGTCAATTTTGAGAGTACTTGTGCGATAATGTCAAATTATAATGGACTTGGGAGAATTGCATGCATATTGCACGATCTTTACATTTCAATAGCTTAGAATCAATGTTTAATGACCATGTGCACAAGTCCATTTTGAAATAGGTCTCAGATGAGCGATTGGATCGTAGGGATGGATCCGGATCGATGAATGGAGTCTAACGGAATCAAAATCACTTTGATTCGACCTCCGTAGCTCTCACAACAAGATCGAGAAAGATCAACGGCCAGAGGGCAATGTGACATCCTTATGGGCCTCGGATGAGAAATTCGACAGTACAGATGGATCTGGAGCGACGATCACAATCCGGCAACGTGGGAACCATCTCGATCTAAGCACGTGGCACCCTCTATAATGGAAAGAAGATGGACGACCTAGATGATGCCATGTGGCGCCATCCAGGAGGCCCCTCACATCCCCAGTAGCACAATGCACGTAGCGCACATGAAGCGACAGCGTAGCAGCATGTGTGTGGGAGTAAGGCAGCACAGCAGCGTAGTAGTGCGAGAGGCAACGTGTGCGCGAAGCAACGTGCATGGGCATATGTGCGCAGACTAGTGTGTGCCAGTGCACGTGCATGCTATAAGGAGCACGAGGCACGCGCCAACGGGGCGTGAGCGGTAGGTGCGTCTTTAGCGACAAATGCAGGGTCCTTTAGTGACGCTTGCAGCTGTCACTAAAGACCCAAATTTGAATTTGAGCCCTCTCCTCACTTATAAAAAGGGTTCTACCCCTCCCATTTGCACCAAGCTTGTACCCACAAGATACCACCACCTTCTAGAGTTCCAATCAAGGTCTCGAAGCCACTGAGCTGCCAACGGAAGCCCCTCCACCGCCGTGGTTGTCTCGACGCATTCTTCCTTCTCTTAGTGTTGTTTTATTTTGTAGTGTAGTTCATGTCTTGATTTTGTTAAAGCGTTCATCTACATTATATTTGATTACACATTTGATAAGAAATTGTTGGCACATTGATCTTATGATATGGTTCTCTAACCCTTCTCCCTCTCTATCTCTCTCCCTCTTTATCTCTCTCTCTCTCTCTCATTTTCTCAAATCGATTTTCAAGAACACAAACGATATATTTACGTGACACGAAAGCAAGTATTTGATCTAATTATTGCCTTCCTATGTTCGACACTCGGACTCATCTCCGATTCTTTATTTAAAATTGACGTCGTAAGTGCACTACAATGAACGATTTTTACGCAAACGCGTCCAGCGACGATCAGTTTTTGGTACCGTTGCCGGGGAGGCAATGGATTTCTTATTCACTTTCATCTTCTTGGTCATTATCTATGCGTGTGTTATCTAACTTTCTTTTCTCTCTTCTTGTGGTTGCAGGTACCTCATGCATTGGCAACGGGAGGAGAACAAGTCGGGTTGGATCAAAGGAAGCGTAAGAAGACCACCATCGACACAAAGGCTTGATCTTGACTTCCCACGATCCAAAGATAACTTCTCATCTTTGGGACCAAAAAAAATGGTGGTGTGTTATAAAAAATCCCTCTCATTAGTTTGTCGAGGAAAAATGCCACCATTAAGTCTTCAACCCGTTAACTTTGAAAAAATCATTTTCTGGACTCGAGTTGAGGACACGATTTAAGGACCCTAAACACCTCTAAAAATTTTGAGAAAAATATAAGAGGTGCCCCTTCTAGTAGGCGAACTCCCCTTCAAATTTCAAAGCTAAACTCCTTGATGTTTGGCTGTGAGAAATTCACTACTAGAAGTGCTTAAGGTTGTCCTAAGTTCTGGAGATCTGTAGGGTGTTCTTACTACTGCGAACTCCACGCAGCTCGGATTTGTTAGATTTATATTCCTAGAAAGATCTTAAAATTCTCTACACTTCATCTGAAGAACACTTTTGCACTTGAGATTAATTAGTGCGTGTTCTGATCAAGATATTAAACTTGCGCAGTGATCTAGAGGATCTGGACAGATTGGCCCCCTCTTGCAAAAATGTGAATTTGGGTGGTCTAGTGTCCTCAAAAAATTTTAAAATTAATTTTGTTGGAAAGCGCATTCGATTTTGGTCAGGATAGGGTCATTTCTTGTTTTGATTGGACCCTTCTTGACAAAATCTTTAAAAAAAAGATTCATTGAATAGAAGTTGCACGCCTTACGATTTTCCACATTAGAGAGCTTTTGATTTTATAGCCACACAAAGGGCCTTAAAGAAAATCAATCTTCACCAATCATGTGACTATACATTTGTGCCCTGTTTGAATGCATAAACATGTGAAATTTTAAAATCCATTAAAGCAAGGTTCAAATTTTAAAAACCACACATCTAAATCTTGCTTGATAAAGAACACTTATTTTGGTATTGGGTCCTTACACCCAATTGTACACAGACGTGACCCAGATAGGACCAATCTAAGTCCTGGAAGTGTAATTGGGTTTGTAAGTGCTTGGCCTTAATCCCCATCGTGGAATCCGGTGTCAACGCTACGGGGAAGTGTCAAACGACCACAGTTGTGGGATACAAAAGAACCGGCGATGCAAGCCAAAGGAAGAACCTTCCCTTCAACCCCCTTGTAATCAACCTGGCCGGATTAACTTTGGGAAAAGAGTTTAAGTGCCTGTAAATTTGATCACTTTCTTCAGGGCTTCTAGGTCTCCTTTGTAGGGCCTAGTTTTACGTGTTTGATTGTGCACACTTATTTTGCTTATCCCTCTACTTCTTCCAACCCATAGATTTTAATGCTTATCCATCCTACCCAAACTATCCCCAACAAGATTTGTTTTCTAACCCAAGTAGATCGTATCAACGGTTTACTTGGGATAACCAACCACTTAGTTGGGGACTTAATCTAGGACCTAAGTACCCCAAATACCCCTCTTGTCCCAACTATCCCAATTTTAACCAGACAGCACCAACCTCCAATTGGGATACTTAGAACCCACCCACCAAGGGGTACGATCCAAACCTTGGGGTTCCATATCTTGATTCTCCTTGTGATGACTTTTATTTTAGGTCCCACCCACCCACTAACCAATTTGATGGGACCTACGCTCTAGGAGAACACCAAGGCTCCCACCCTTCCCAGGACCCTAACCATGATAAGTCATCCGAATTCAAGGATCTTTCCTACTTGACCTATGAATTGGAAGGTGTTAATCGCTTTGAATTGGATTTTAAAATCAATTCGTTACAGTATAGTTTGAATCAACGTGAAAAATAAATAAGATTTGTAACTCGAATGAAAGTTCGAGATCGAACACATGGAGCAAGTAACAATTAACTCTCAAGATTGCAATTCTATCAATGTATAACAATAAATCCAAACAACAATGATATATATCATAAAGCAAAAGTCAATAAGGCATAAATATTAGGGTAAAATGGTGATTTGAATCACCAATTACCCTAACCACAAATAAGCTCAAGTAACTCAAATAATACAACAGTAATACCAATGCATAGTAGTATCAGTCGACGGTCAGGCCAATTAGTCGACTTAAGCAGCAGGTGCTACAGTGCTAGAGAAGCACTGTTCTTCTCTGTCCTTTTCCTCTTCTCTTCACACACAGAGGGGCTCTGATTTTGGCTAAGTGTCGAAATCTCCTTAGAGCAAAACCCTCCCCTGCCCTGCGCGCTCTCTCTCTTTCTCTCTCTTGGTTCTGCTCTCCCAAAGCCTTCCACAGTCACGGGTAATTGGATTTGGACTAAGCACACCCGGGACCAGGGCTGCGGGTGTGGGTCACAGCTGAGGTGTGCGTGGGTTAGGCGGGTCGGGTCAGTGCCAGGCTTGCGTGATGTGTGTCATGGGCAAGGCGCGTGTGAAGGGGTGGAGAGGGAACTCACCTCCCAAGTGACTTGAGGCGAACAGCTTAGATGACTTTTTCTTATACCGCTTCAGCACTTCGTCAGCTTCCAATGTGGGACTATCCTCCTTAGCTTTCCTCTTTGCACGACGTAGTGACTGTATCGAGCTAATTCTGGTCAAAGGTCCTGTCAAAGGACCAAATTGATCCCTTGGTTGCATTCCTGGACGAAGTTCGTTGCACCTGGAGCTTCCACCTATGCTTGCAATGGCTGAGGAGAGCTTCAAGCTTCCTTCGAAGCCTGCGGCAGTGGCGTGGTACCTGAAACCTGCAATTCAAGAAAAGGGCCTCGCAACCACGTCAGATGGCTCAACTGTATCGCCAAGGGACGGTGAATGTTGTGGTGGGTGTAGCGTGGAGTGAGAGAGCGTGCTGTGGCTAGACGGTGTCGGAGATGGCCGTGCGAAGGTGGGGTGTTTGGGGGCATGTTTGTAGGAGCAATCGACCTAACTAAGTTAGGGCTTTTACTCCTGAGATCAAGGTGGAGGTGTAGAGTGTGGAAGTGGCAGCGTAGGTGGTTTGTGGTGGTTGCTGGAGCTCGCTGAAGGTACATCGGTGAGGTGGAAGATGAAGTCGCAGGGGGCCGTGCGGAAGTCGAAGCGAAGTGTCGTTGGGGTGAAAATGAAGTAGAGGAGTTAGGGGACTTATCTAGGTAGTTGGTAGATGATGGGGAGCAGAGGCGTTGCTAGTTGCAGTATGGTCGGCACCAAGGAAGAAGGTAGCTCCGATGGGGGTTGGACGGCGAAGACGAGGAAGACAGAGGTGCCGGCTGGTACTGCACGATGCAGAGGGGAGAGGGAAGGATAAATCCATCGTCGGTATTGTGAATGGACGAGGAATGGAGATAGAGGAGGTCGCCGAACATCGAGGAGCACTTCGGTCGGAGGAGGAGAGAAGAATTGGGGGTTATTCCGGTCGAATTCGAGCGTAAGAAGTTCGGCTTGATCTGGGGGTTCTTTTATAGGGTTTAGGAGGTCGATTTGTGCTTGGAAGCCATGCTTCCAAGCTAGGAATGCTCTCCAGAATAGGAGTTTTCTAGGACACCAAAATCTCTCATGCATTCGCATGAGAGATTGGGAAGGTTTTGGGATGTGGAAATTGGCTCAAAAGGAAGGGAATTCCTTGACGAACTTCCCTTTCAAATCTAAGAGGGATTCGTTAAGTAATCAAGGATAACTTACCAATTTTAGGTTGTCAGAGTTTGTAGGAATAGGATTCATGGTGGTAGAGACCTATTTGTGAAAATGATGACAAAGTTAGGGACCTTTTTGTAAGGATTTTGAAAGCTAAGGGCATTTATCTGATCAGATAGGACCAAGTTGCAAACTAGGTCAAGATAATTTCAGATTGGACCAAAATTTTGGTAAAAACCTAATTTGGACCTAAGAAATCCAATGGTGAAGTTAGATTTTGGTTTTGATCAAGTTTCACAAAGTAATTTATGCAAAAATCTAAATTAAAGCAAATATCTGTCTAAGACTTTATTTTAGGTCAAGATGGGTTCTGATGGTCAAATTGAAAGTATCAAATCCTACAGAATATTTTTCTATGAATTTTAGAGGATTTAGGTGAATTTTATCTTGACCAGAGCCTCATTTAATGAAGCGGGTCTATTTTTAGGGTTTCAGAAGTCATTTAATTCTCAAAACACACGAAAACTTTTTTCTATCTGTTCTAACCCACTTGTTAGCCTTTTAGCACCATTTGACCCTAAATTAACCCTTGAGAAAACCTATGGCTATTCTGCATTCAAGATACGATGGTAAAATTATAGTTTTAACCTTGTTTTCTTATCTTTCCCTCAGAATGATTATGCAATGAATTACATTCCTCTAACGGTTATGTAGGAGCACTTAATGACGTAATCAGATCAAATTGAGCTAGTTATGGCTCATGATGGTGTTCCCATCATGCCCCCATGCCTAACTTTTGCTAGTCCCTTAGCAAAATCTCATGGAATTAACTTAAATTCTAGACCATGCCTTTTTATGCTCAGATTTCTACTGTGTGCTTTCTTTTTTGAATTAGGTCAAAATGCCAATAATAGGCCTAGAGGTACTCAAGACCAACCAAGATCTAGACCTGATCAGCTTTAGTCTCAGTCCACCGCGAAGGTTTCTAAGGCCTATAGGAACTAACCTAAGATTCGCTGAACTCCGCGGTTAAAGTACCTGTGCTTAAGACATGTTTTAGCCCAGGTTCAATTTCTAGTGTGTTTTTGTAAGAGAGAGACAAAAGATTTTTTTATTTATTTTTGGAGAGTTTTCTCTCTCTTTTCTTTTTATTTCTAGCTTCAGATTGGCTTTACAACATGGTCTAGCTATTCTACATTCATAATTATCTATGAGAATTGCATAATTATCCCCAATTTCTATTAGTTCCTCTTTCTTCAGCCCTGATTGGGTTATACCTTTTTAATATGTTAATTAGGTGAATTTAACCTTAGAACTTAGACAAATTAAGTTAGTTTTTGAGGATGATGGCAATGCCATCATACCCCCATGCCTACCACTTACTAGTCCCTTAGCAAATTCTAAAGTTAAGCATAGATTTTTAGCGTAAGGATATTTTTGACATTTAGCTCAAAAAGATTTGCCTCTGTTCTTCTTCTTTCAACTTTATTACTTCTTTTTTTTTTAGATTAGAAGAAAAGTAGGACTTTGGTTGTATTTTCAGAATAATGTAGGTACGGGATTTTGTTAAAGATAAGACGTCAAAATGAATATTTTGGATCCTTAGGTTAGCAAAATCAAGACCTATGTATCAACTAAGAACTCAACTAATCTATCCTTTTCTGGTTCTTACAAACCCCAAAACCCGTTTTCGCCGTTAGAGCCTCCTTGACCTAAGAACTCACACCGTGGCTTGCTTGACCCCGAAAATCCAAGTGTCAGTGCATTGCGATTAGCCAACTTTATTTGCTTTGGAATGTCTTTAAAAGACTTATTTAATATGACAGAATGAATGCATTTTTTTCACTCCCCCATACCTAAACTCAGATCAGGCCTAATATAGTTGTGTCGGGATCATCGTTCCCGTCACCAAATCCTCGATGGGGGTTCTAGCACCAACACTCATGAGAGCACTATCCATGACACACCCCAGAAGCTCACAACCCCAAACAAAAAGCGTTATAAGGGGTGCTCCTAGCAAGCTCAGGCTCATGCCTTGATGCTTCGGGATAGCACCGTTCGAGACATCTGAGCTGCGAAATGCGCTCTATATGCTCTGTATAAAGATATGTGATTAAGATTTAGAGCGAATGCCGAGGCGGTGACATATTTTTATCGTCTCATCAAAGGAAATTTTTTGAGAACTCAAACCAATCAACTGCCTCGGTCTTTCACCAAGACCAAAGTGTGGGAAATTATTTACTTATGTAATTTTTTTTTTTTGAAATTGTTGGCTTTTGTGTGTGAAGCAGTTTTGACACTTAGTTTCCAAAAGTATTTCAAACTTTTAAACAAGAACCGAGTCAATTACTACTTAGGTTGCTAAACAGACTTCAGAACTCAGAACCGTCAAGGGTCAAAAAGGAGTTATTTGAGAGATAAATTGATCTAATCTAAATTTTTAGACCTGAAAAGTTTAACAAAAGGATCCTCAGATTCAATCTTCAGTCTATTAAAGATTAAATCCCTTGTGTACCTTTTTAAAAATAATGTACAACCTTAGTCCCCTTTTTTCCTTAAAATCTCTTTTTCTCTCTTTTTTTTACTTTACTTTTTTTTACTTTTTTTTTTTACTAAAAGAATCTAAATGTATGTGTGTATATATATACATATATATTTGTGAGAACCTTTCAAACATGAATTTTAGATAATTGCACTTTAATACCCCTCATGCCTAAGTTTTGCAATGCCCTCATTACAAATAGGATGGGTTCACATTGACCTTAGTTCATAATTTTACAACAAGTTTAAGGGTGGGTGAGAAGGTCAGAAGTGACTATTCTTAAATTAGGAACTTTAAAGTGCAGTAGGAGTGATTTGCACAAAGAAGATAAGAAAGGTCTCGGGTTTTTCAGATGACGGGTTGCCTCCTGTTAAGCGCTGAATTTAATGCCCTCAGTCGAGCGGAAGATGTCAAGCGATGGAGTAATCAAATTGGAAAAATTTTGTAAAACAGGCACCTTTATAATTAGCCTGGTTGGTACAACCAGGTGCTTGTTTAGATCAATTAGCTGATTGTGCAAGCCAAAGCCAATGAGTCTGGTGGGTTGGAAAATATAGATCAAAAGATGTGGAGACCACCAGGTGCAGTTTGATTTAGAAAGATTTAGAAATAAAAAGCGATAATTAGGGTTTAGAGGGTCAGCTAGTTTAACGTAAGGGTCATCAAAAGATAATGGATTAGTGAAAAATATAGGAACCCCAACGATGGGATTAGAAATGATTTGTAATTGATTCTTAGTTTGATCGATGTCCCATTCATCGTCAAACCGAGGAAAATCATCCCCCGCCAAATCAGAATGAAGTGATTCAGGATATGAATGGGTTCTAGTAGGGTTATATGGCAGGGACCGGTTGCCGAGAAGCTTAGGAGACCTTTCCTAAGAGGTTTCCTAATCAAGTGGTGCAAGTGCTTTGAATTCCCAATCAATGGCCTCAGAATCAGAGTCAAAGAACATGTCATAGATATTGAGGTCATAAATTGGGCTATAATTTTCTGGAAACAAGGATTCTCCTAAATTAGAATAGGAGTCAAAATCAGCATCAGCATAGGAGAATTCACAAGAATGTTGATGAGATTTTTCTGATCCTGAATCAGAATTGTGATCACTACCACAAGAAGAATCAAAATCAACAAGATTATCAACCTGAAATTGGTTTATCCTATTTTCTGATGCCAAGTTAAAAGAGATTTCATCATCAGGTATAGGCTTGGTTTATGAAAATATAAGGAAAATCCAATTAAATCCTGACTCTTTAGATTACTTTGATTTTGCATCATAAATCGATTCCTCTTCGAATAAATCGTTATGCTCGTTTGAGGAATCTGGAGAGATTTCGTCATCAAAAATAGGCTCATCAAAATCCTAATATTTCAATTCTAAGATTTCATTATCTTCATATTGAGCCTTATCGTTATCCCAAATAGGTTCAGATCCAGATTCTAGGTCAAAAATAGGAATTGGGTCACTAGAATCGACATTTAGCTTAATTGGGATATCAGAATTTTGCTCGAGGAAGACCTTACCAAGATAAGGTGTTAGAGTTACATTCTCGAGGAATTTAGAATCAAATTCATCACAAGTGTTTGGGCATGCTGCTCGAGTTAAATCAACCTCAAACGCTTCTGTTGTTGGTTCAAAATCAAAAACACATGTAATGGAATCCTTTCAACCTAAAAGTTGATTTTCAATATCAGGTAATTCTTTATAATCATCATTTAATTCAAATCGGGTTGAGGATTCAGCATAGAACCCATCTTCTTGGTACTCGGGATAGGAAAAATCTGGGCTATCCTCAAAATTATTTCAAGATTCATAATCAAGATCTAGGTGGGGGTCTGGATATTTTTCATTAATCAGTTTTTCAAGTTGATCCAACAAATCCCCACGCTGTTCAAAGAAATTTTGGTATTTTTCCCATAATTCCATATTTGCAAGATATTGCATTCCCTCAATTCTATGTAATTTTCTTATAGCTCTCAATTGTTCAAAGAGAGTCTCCCTGTTCTAACCACATGAAATCTGGGTTGCAATCATCTAAATGTGGTTCATAATTGGGTTCACAATATTGGGTTTACTAGCCTGATTTATGCCAACAGGTTTTGAGGTTCGGAAAAATTCTTCATTGCATCTGATAGCATCCTTAATCATTCGATCTTTCATACTTATATAGGGTTCAGGACTAGTGGCCATTTCCTTAATTTTTCAGGTTGATTTCCAGATGATTGAATCAGGTTAGGTGGTGGATTAGAAAATAATGACCCGAATTCATGTTTAGATTGATTAAAAGAGGATTTGATTGGATCTAACACACACACAACAAGCAAGGCTCGAGCGTAATTCAGATTGACTCTAACTGAGGTCTTAAGTTAAGTCTTAAAGACCCCCTTCTATGTGCATACTACAAAAAAGATGAGAGGGACTGAAGATGAATAGGACCCAATTAAGGCACCCAAATTAATTGGATGACTATGACTGATTTGAGGCAAATGGACCTCTTGATCACAAATCCACTCACCCGAGAATTACTTGGGCAGCCAGAAAGGAAGAGTCCCGTGAAGACCCCTACACGGTAAAGCACCCCCACGGATTACAGTGTTTCCCCCACCCAGCCTTTCTTGTCACTACGGTTCCAAGTAGACTGGATACGTGTGAATTAAGCCCTAAGTCTACCAATTTTAAGGCCTAATTATGCATGTGCCTTTAATTATAGTTGCTTTAAATTTTGATTTGAAATTGTGAGTTAATTTTAGGTTGATTGATTCACAATGTGAACCAACTTTACCTGACCTATCCTAAGATTAAAGGATGAAATCGAGGTTAACTTACTCGAACCACCCTTGATTTGGTTCGCAGATAGGTTATTAAGTCTCAATTTTGAGGTTCAATTGATTATAGAGCTCGTATTTTAGGGTTTGAATTTTTAAATCGATTCAAACAAGGGTTTGGGGTAGCATACAATGTGGAAAATTATTTTAGGGTACTAACATGTCAGGACCCTAAAGTTGTAACCCTAATTTGGCTCTACAATGGAGTCTAATTTTGAATTTAACTAACACATTGAACTCAATCAAGAAGGTGATAGTCCAAATGTGCTAAACAATTAATCTCAATAAGTCCCTATTAGGCACAAGAATTAGGGTTTGGGTGTATCAAATCCACAATCAAATCTCTATAATCACAGTTAATTCTCAGATAAGTCAAGAATAACTTGCCACAAATAGGTATTTCTAGGAAAATACGATAAGGTTGAATCCTAATCTTTCTTTGATACCCCTTTTTGTTTTATTTATATTAGGAAAGAGGGGATTAAGAAGATAGGAGAGAGAGTTACATGCCATGGAGTGGTTGTCCAGAGATCAGAGAAACCAGATGCCCTCAGTAAGATTTAATTTGCAAAACAACCAAAACAAGGCGGATTGTCAGAAATCAGAAATAAAATTAGAAATAATAGTGATAAGTGCGCGTTGCTCCCCAGCAACGACGCCAAAATGCTCGACTCGCTTCGATCATGCATTAAAAAAGTTTTGATGTAATATAATGATCAAAACGAATCAAGCATTTAAATTTATAATACTCGAATCAAAAACAAATCCGAGATCGTCTCCGGGAGCAAGCTGATGAGAGCCTCATCATGAACCCTAACTAGCACAATTTGATCTAAATAAGTGTGAAAAAGCTCCTACAAAATCTAAAGAAAAGCCTAACTCAGAGAATTCTAAATTGAAGAATAAAACAAGTCATAAGGGGTAAAATTGTAATTTTACAAATGCAGTGCACAATCAGGGTGTCTAAGGGTCTAAATAAAAGTCAAATGGGCTTACTAAGAAAGAAAGTGGGATAGCCTGAGCCGAAAAGGGTTATACCAACTTCTAAGAATTAAATGACATTCTGTAACCCTAAAAATAAACCTGCTTTAATTCACGAGGTTTTAGGAAGAATAAAAATCAACTAAACACTCTAAAATTCATGAAAAAATATTCCCTAGGGTTTGAAACCTTCAATTTGACCTTTGCAAACTATCTTGACCTAAATTGAGAACCATGCCCAATTTGTGACCTAATTTTGATTTTTGCGCAAATTGACCAGTTAAATGTGGTCAAACCTAAAATCAAATTACACCATTGAATTCCTTAGGTCCAAATTAGGTTGGTACAAAAATTTGAACCTAATGGAAGGCCATCTTGACCTACTTTACAAATTAGTCCTCTTGAATTACTTTTCGACCCTTATCTTTTTGAACCCTTGCGTTTTGCCTGCCAGCTTCTCTTTCGTTCTTTACAGAACGGTCCCTCTGCCACTCCACGCAGGCGCCCATACCTCCGGCGACCTTGCGCGGAGGATGGTGCCGGGCAGGGTATGGGGGCCGCTCTCAGGAACGAAAGGGGGGTTCCCTATGTCGTCCTCTTTTGCAGGAACCCCCTGCCACGGCCTGCTAGTGCCCACACCTCTCGTGCGAATGCACGAGAGGAATGGGTCTCCATCTCCGGCCAACTCCGGCATGCTCTCTACGATTGATCCTCCAGTGTCGCTTTTATTGGCCCACTTTATTCAAGGACGCATACAGTCATTGCAAGGCATGCAGTCGTTGCAAAACTTTGGGCAACATGCGCCATTGCGACATGATGCCTTTGCAGCCAATTCTCGTATGCGAAATCTTCGATATTTGGGGGATTGATTTTATGGGTCCCTTCCCTGTTTCGGATGGCTTCGAGTACAATCTGCTTGCTGTGGACTATGTGTCCAAATGGATCGAAGCCATTCCGACCCGAACCTGTGATCATAAAATCATTATCAAATTAATTCATCAGAATATCTTCTCACGGTTCGGGATTCCTCGTGCAATCATCTCTGACGGAGGGACTCATTTCACCAATGCTCAGTTCAGGTCACTGATGACCAAATACGGGGTGTCTCACCGAATCTCTACTCTTACCACCCCCAGACTAATGGTCTAGCTGAGCTATCAGATCGGGAGATTAAGAAAATCCTGCAGGTCACTGTTCGACCTGACAGGAAGGACTGGTCGTCTCGACTTCCGGAACCTTTGTGGGCTTATAGGATCGCCCACAAGATCCAATTAGGCATGTCTCCTTTTAGACTGGTGTACGGGAAGGCGTGTCACCTTCCCGTCGAACTGGAGTACAAAGCCTATTGGGCAGTACGGAGTTGTAATTTAGATCTTTCTAAGGCTGGAACCCACAGAAAGCTTCAGATAAGCGAGATCAATGAATTACGCCTTGATGCGTACGAGAACTCGTGAATCTACAAAGAACGGGTTAAAGCCTTCCATGACAAGCACATATCTAGAAAGATCTTACATCCTGGTCAGAAGGTCCTACTCTTCGATGCCCAACTCAAACTCTTCCCTGGGAAACTGCGATCCAAGTGGGTCGGACCATATCTTGTCCGACAGGTTTTTGGAAATGGAGCCGTCGAAATCAGTCCACTTAGCCACGATTCCGAACCTTTCATCGTGAACGGTTAGAGACTCAAACCGTTCATCGATGTAACCTCTACAGATTTGGCTAAGTCATCATTTATCCTCCATTCTCCCTGAGCATATTGCGTCCAACCGATGGCGTGAAACTCAGCGCTCAACAGGAGGCAGCCCGTCATTCCTTTTGAAAAATCCCGAAACCTTTTCTGACACCTCTTCGTACTTAAGGTTCATCCTTTATGACAGCCGGCTCCACCTCAGGTGCTTGCATCTGAGATTAGAAATCGTCTACAACAGTCACCCCGACCAATTCACTCACCAAAATACCTATCCTAATGTATGAACTAAGTTAAATGAAAACCCACCTAAGTTACAATGAGGACATTGCAAATCTTAGGCATTGGGGGATATGAAAGTGCAAAACTCGTAAGAAAAGGTTTTAAACAAAAAAATTCACATATGCCAAAAACACCATAAAAATTAAAAAATTTTTTGAAAAAGAATAATAAAATGAGAGGAGGAAAGAAATTTTTGTGGACTTTACAAAGGAGGAGGAGAAAAAGAACAAAATGAAAAAAAAAAAGGAGCACAAAATGAAACAAAGTGATAGTTATTAGCAAGAAATTAAGGAATTAACCTAAGTTCTGGACCACATTAAGAAAAGAAAAAGGAAAGTGCACAACAAGATTAGTAAAAACGCAAACCTTAGGCATTCTTGGATAGAAACTTAGTACCCATTAAGATCTAGATATTCCTCAAGAGGTTGAGGAGAATTAAAAGCTTAAGTATTAGGTCCAAGGCTTAGGGAGTATTTGGCCTCGGTAACTGACTTTTGGTTTACGGGACTCGGTAACCTAAGCGCCCAATTTCACACACAGCCTGGTTCAGTAAGCATAAGTATCAAAATCACGTAGAAGCGTTTCAAAAATTCTGAAAATGTCACCTAGAGTAGGAGTGGCCGATCAACACAAGTTGATTTGGACGAGTTCCCAGTGCGGAGAGGTGGGAAATTCCCCTCGAAGATGCGTAACAAAATATCATCTCCTCGGTGCTTGTCTCTTAGAATATTTACATATCCTACTGGGGGCATATAAGCACTCTGCTGGTTCAGATTCCATCGATGGCATTATCACGAAGTATCAATTGCTAGGGTCTGAATTCGGCCACGGAATACCATGGACAGGACTATCTCGAAATATCGAAAGCCAAGGTTCTGGGGGTTATCATGGGCAATGCTATCTCGAAGCATCGACTGCCAGGGACCCTTGAGGATTGATGATGAGGACAAGGAATCCGATACAGACCGTGTTGAGAAGCCAATCTAAAGCTAGAATTAAAAAGAAAAAGAGAGAGAAAACTCTCCAAACAAATAAATCTTCTACCTTTCTCTCTTACAAAACACACTGCGAGCTGAACCAAGGAAAAAAATATCTCAAGCACGGGTGCTTTAACCACGAAGTCCAATAAACCTTAAATTAGTTCCTGTAGGCCTTAAAAACCTGTGCTAAAGACTGAGGCTAAAGCTAGACAGATCTGGATCTTGGTTGGTACTAGAGTACCTTTTAGGCCTATGATTGACATTCTGACCTAATCAAGGATACAAGAGAAAAAGCACTTATCTAAACTTGATAAGAAATTCATGGTCTAGAACAAAGGTTAAAACCTTAAAATTTTGCTAAGAAACTAGCAAAAGCTAAGCATGGGGATATGATGAGAGCCTCATCATGAACCCTAACTAGCTCAATTTGATCTAAATAAGTGTGAAAAGGCTTCAACAAAACCTAAAGAAAAGCCTAACTTAAAGAATTCTAAATTGAAGAATAAAATAAGTCATAAGGGGTAAAACTGTAATTTTACCAATGCAGTACACAATCAAGGTGTCTAAAGGTCTGAATACGGGTCAAATGGGCATAATAAGAAATAAAGTGGGATAGCCTGAGACGAAAAGGGTTATAGCAACTTCTAGGAATTAAATGACATTCTATAACCCTAAAAACAAACCTGCTTTAATTCATGAGGTTCTAGGAAAAATAAAAATTAACTAAATCCTCTAAAATTCATGAAAAAATATTCCCTAGGGTTTAGAACCTTCAATTTGGCCTTTGTAACCTATCTTGACCTAAATTGAGAACCATACCCAATTTGTGACCTAATTTTGATTTTTACGTAAATTGACCGGTCAAACGTGGTCAAACATAAAATCAAATTACATCATTGAATTCCTTAGGTCAAAATTAGGTTGGTACAAAAATTTGAACCTAAAGGAAGGCCATTTTGACCTACTTTACAAATTTGTCCTCTTGAATTACTTTTCGACCCTTATCTTTTTGAACCCTTGCTTTTTGCCTCCCAGCTTCTCTTTCGTTCTTTACAGAACGGTCCCTCTGCCACCCCACGTAGGTGCCCATACCTCCGGCGACCTTGCGCGGAGGATGGCGCCGCGCAGGGTATGGGGGCCGCTCTTAGGAACGAAAGGGGGGTTCCCTGCATCGTCTTTCGCAGGAACCCCCTGCCATGGTCTGCTAGTGCCCACGCCTCTCATGCGAACACATGAGAGGAATGGGTCTCGATCTCCGGCCAACTCTGGCATGCTCTCCACGATTGATCCTCGAGAATCTCCTCCTGCTAGCTACTATAAAAGGAGCAGCAGGGTCTCCGGTCTGGATAAGCTCGTTTTGGTCGAAGAACACCCCCATACTTCATCTCCTCTCACTCCAGTCAGACAGCCCAACACGTCCGGTGATCTTTCTTCCTCCTCTTCGTCGCTATGCTGCCACACCCGCAGCAGAGTCTACTCGTCCTCGTCTTCCCACGCCAGGCCGCACCAGCTGGCGCCTCCAAATCCCTTCCTCGTCGCCCTTACCCCCCTTCTGGGCACCTTCATCCCCAGAGCCGGCAGGCATGCGCCGGGCGCCTCCTCTTTCCCTCTTCGTCAAATAAGTAGGTAAAAACCTTCCCCTTTCTCTCTCTGTTATTTCCCCCTTCTCAATTTGCTATTTCCACCCACCGACCACCACTTTCCATCACCACCTTCTCCATCTCTAGCCGCCCTCCGGCAAGGCGTTTTCGTCGCCCCACGCCTCCATCCACCTCGCCAATCACCCCTAAAGCACCACGACACCTCGCTGACACCAAATCCGCCCTCCATTCACCACCCCGCACCTCCAGACCACCCCTCGAACACACCCACCTGCACTTCTGCAGTGTGCCCTAGGCACACGGCCACAAGCGCTATCCCGTCACGCCGACCCCCGCACCGCCTTCTCCGTACTCTAGCGAAGCTTCCTGAGCTTTCTGATGTGGCTGTGAGGCCGTTTTAGTGTTTTCAGGTCTCGCCCCCCCTCGCCACCATTGACGAACAGCAAGAGCTGCTTAGCGAGTAGCTCCAGGCCTCTTCAGCTCCAGGTCTGCAGCCGAGAGCGCGCGGAGGGTATTCGCACACACACTCAGGACCTCAATTTGGGGTCGAAGGCCTCTACCTCCGCCCCAAATTGGTCGAGCTTTCCTGCCTGCAGGTGCGCGGAGCGGAGGTGGGACTTTAGTCCCACCTCGGAAGTGTGTGGGCGCACGCCCACAAATAAATTGAAAAAGTCGCAGAGGCATTTCGCCTCGAATCACTGGGGTGAGGTCCCTCCTCACCTATCACCCAGGTCTCGTCCGCGACTCTTCCCACGCAGACCTGACCTAACCCGACTACCCCCACTCCTGTGCACTCCTCGTGCACCACCCACGCCGGTGCGCCTGGACCAGGGCACGCGACCCGACCCGATTACCTGGCTCTAGGAGAGCGTACCAAAGAGAGATTCAGAGAGAGAGACTCGGGAAAGGGGTATGGTAGGTGTTTTGTGCTGAGCTTGTGTGTGTGTGCAGGGAACAGGTGAGGAAGGAAGAAGCAAGGAGCTGTTGAAGAGAAGAAGGAAGGAAGAAAGAAAGAAGAAGAGGAAGAGCAGCGGCTGGGACTTAGCTGCAGAGAAGAAGAAAGGAGAAGGAAGGAAGGAGAGGAGCAGAAGAAGCCAGAGAAGCCAAGAGGAAGGAAAAGAAGGAGAGGCTGATCAGATAAGGCATCTGATTTCTGAATCAGGCGTCGGCGAGAAAGGAAGGAGCGGAGCAGAAGAGAAGAGAGGACGGGCCAGAGAAAAAGAAAGAGAAAAGAGAAGGAGGGAGCCTCTGCAGCAAAGAAGAAGAAGATGCAGAAGAAAGGAGAAGAGAAGGAAAGGAAAAAAAAAAACAAAAGAAGCAATTTTTGCTCTCTCTCTCTCCTTTGTCTTAATTTTTGTAAAATAATATATATTGTGAATTCATATGCTTCTGGAATCATAGTTTGCTTCCTGAGTTCGACCTCGGGAAATTTTTAATTCCGAGTAATAAATTGTAAACTGTGATAGCTTTTCGTGATATAGTACAACGCCTAGGACTTTAAAATAACAGGATGAAACCCTAACGCAACCACAAGCTTAATGCACAATTATCACTATTTGAATCTTAAGGCTTGAGAACTAGATGTAAACAATAACATTTTAGTTTCAAACCTAGTTCAAAAATGTAGAGAAAGAATTGTCAATAAGTTTTGCACGACAATTTGAATAGATTAGGATTTCTATAATCATTTGATGCAAAATAAGAGAGCAACTATTATAATGAAGCACTAAATAATGCAATTAATATATCAGGAAAGTTATTAGTGCAATAAAATCCCTTTATAGATAGTTAATTCTCAACATATAAAAAGAATATTCCATTTGGTCCCTGAAATTTAAGATTAGGTCCTTGAAAATATTTTCTTATAGGTCCTTTTCTTATAAACAGGTCCCTGCCATGTTTCTTTCTTTTGCAGATCAGTCCCAGGCCTTCTTCTTCCTCGCATGCCGGCGAGGGTCGCCGGAGGAGAGGCAACACGAAGCCGAAATTAAGCTTTGGTGAGAGCTTCGCCGACGAGAGGTAGAGTAGGGTCAGCGAGGCATCGCCGACTTGATGGCAATGGTGGATCGTCGATTGGTGGTGTGTAGAGCCGCCGATGACCTCATCATAGAGGGAGAGGAATCGGTGGTCGATGGAGGTCCTCAGGCCATGGAAACCCTCGCCGGTGGTCGCAAAAGATCCCTCGCGCTGTGGGGTATCTTCCCGCGAAGCTTGGAGGCACGCAGATGGCCGAAGGTGGCACTACGACAAGGCCGGAGGAGCGCCAGCATGGGTTGATCAACCGAGGTGGAAGGGCGTCAGAACTTGAAGCCAAGCTGTCGAAGAGCTTCGTCGTGGTTCTCTGAAGGTGGAGGAGGTGTTGGTTTGGCACGGGGACGCACGGAAGTGGTTGACAGTCGCAGAGAAGCTGGCTAAACGAGAGGGCATCCGATGGAGGTCGTGGATGGTCGATCCCTTCGATTGAGAGAGGGCTTTTGCTCCTCTCGTCGAAGTGGAGCCTGTAGGGTGAGCGACGAGCAGAGGGTGGATGGAGCGATGCGTCCGTGGTCACCAGAGTGGTGGCCGGTGGGTCACCGTGGATGGAGAAAAAGAAGAAAAGGGAGTAGTAGTGGTGGTTATGAGATCTAAGGAGATAGGTTTATGTACGAGAAGAGGGAAAGAGGAGAACCTAACTAATGACGACTAGGGGGTGGAGAGCGGCCGGTTTTGGCTCGCCAGCCACGAAGGAGGGCTCGGGGAAGAAGACCAACGGTGAGGAGAGGGAAGGATAGGGTCATGCTTTGGTTGGTGGCAACCTGAGGAAGAAGATGGTGTTGCCGTTGTGGTCAAAGGATGCACGGACGAAAGAGGTCGAAGCGGACCGTCAAGGTCGGAGACAACGATGGTCGAGGCATAGAAGGAGGGCACGAAACTCGACCCAATCTTGACGACGAGAAGCGTCGTGCGATGGAGAAGGTTTATAGCTCATTTGCGCACAAGTGGGCAGTACCTGCGCGAACAACCTCGCCAGAGATGATGGACAGAGGTTGCGAAGGTGGAAGGTGAGGTTGTTGCTGGTGGGGGTATTTTTGCAATGAAATTCAAAAGTTAGGGGGCCCTTTGCAATGAAATCATGAATTAAGGACTAAAATGCAAAGTTGACCAAGATAAAGTCCAAATGAACCCAAACTTTTATGGTGGCTTAATTTTGGTATAAGGAAGTTGATGGTGACTTCAATTTTTTGTTTTGGAATCATTTTCATGGTCGATTTATATTTAGACCCAAATCATACCAAATACCCGTTTATAATTCTGTTTTAGGTCAAAATGAGTTCCAATCGTCAAATCAAGCATACCAAACCCTAGAGAATATTTTTATATATTTTTTATACGATTTAGGTGCATTTTATCCTTTCCAAAAATTGGTAAGCAAGCCTGTCTTTAGAGTTTCAGAAGTCATTTAATTCTTGAAACAAGCGAAAACCCATTTTTGTCTACACGGACCCTCTTTTTAGATATTTAAGACCATTTAACCTTTAATTAATCATAAGTTCACCCTCCAGCTATTCTGCATTCATAATTATTTGTAAAAATTGCATAATTATCCCCAATTTCTATTAATTCCTCTCTCTTCAGCCCTGATTGGGTTATACCTTTTAATATGTTAATTAGGTGAAGTTAACCTTAGAACTTAGACAAATTAAGTTAGTTATATAGGATGATGGCAATGCCATCAACCATCACAAGTTTAGAGGAGGGCCAAGGGAAAGAATCTGAGCTAGAGGATGAAATTAGCCCTACCTCTAATACAACCTCGAAAATTGAGTCTGATATGAAAGAGGTTGAAGATAATATTATTGGGGTCATGGAATTGGAGGGAATAAGTAATGAAACTCTAATTGAAGAAAGAATGGATTTTTCTTTGGAGAGCAACCTCATACTTAGGGCCTATTGTGAAACTCATGATTTTGTTATGTGCCCTATCAGAATTGAAATCCCGCAACCCGAATGCAATGGAATTGCTATACCTCTGGGGTATTACAACTTTAAAGGGACACAAGCTGATTACAAAACCTACATCTTTAGTGTCTGGCATTTTAGATTCGGGTTGCGCTCATCCAGATCTACTTCTCTGCATGCCCACAGACTAAGAGAGGAACAGACACTGGCATGCATGTTACACCAGTTGCAGAGTTCTCGTTCCTTAGGGATGGGACTCCACCATAATCTAGTTCGCATCCGCAAACTTCTGATTCTGGATCTGGCCGATTATGTCTTCCCTTTCTTGACCCAGACCATTCAAGTGATTTATCCCTTGTTGTTTATGCACTATGCCCAGCTGAAGGCACTAAACTCCTAGCTTCCTGGGAGGCAACCTAGAGGTTTCAAGCTTACCGGATACATGATGACGGCTCAAGTGATTTCCTTCCTTACTCCCTTGCATACATTTATTTTTCAATGAGGACATTGTCCAACTTAAGCATGGGGGGTGGTAATTAGTATGTTCTAAGTACATTTTCTCAGCTTGAATTATATAAATATATATAGGAAAAGAAAACTTAGGTATTAGAAGCTTGTCAACTTTAAGAAATGATATGTTAGGGACCTAATCACTTAAACCCTTCAGGTCTTCAGACTTAATCAGTCCGGGTGTCCACTAAAATGTGGACTTGGTCTCGAGTCCTCGCCACCTTAATTTATTTTAATCTGGTCAATAAAGTAAGGTGATAAGTATACGACTTATCAACATGCCCTCTAATTTGGGGGGATTTTTAGTCTAAGCATCTACACACATTTTGCACTAACTCACTTATCGGCGGTTCTAACGGAAATTGGGTAGTTAATGAACCTTCTAAGGTGGTATGTGGTGAGCAACGCTGTTTCTTGCTTTTGGTGATGTTATAATGATTAAGTCGTTATAGTATATTACAAAAAACAGTCACCAGTTTATAATTTATTACTCGGAATTAAAAGTTTCTCGAGGTCGAACTCAAGGAGCACACGTCATTCTAGCAACATAAAGGTTCACAATTTTGTTACAAAAAGAATAAGAGAGAGAGAGAGTGGGCAAAAGTTCTCTTTTTCATGGCTTCTTCTTCTTCTCTCTTCTCTTCTTTAGTAGGCTTCTGTGCCTTCTTCTTTCTTCTTTTCCTCTACTGCGGCTTTTCTTTTCTCTTCCTTTTCTCTGCTGCTGCTTCTTCTTTCTTCTTTTCTTTGCTGCGGCTGCCTCGTCTTCTTTCTTCTTTCTACTGCGTCTTCTTCTTTCTTCAACAGCTCCTTCCTTCTCCTTCTTCCTTCTTCTTTTCTTTTTCTTCTCTTCTTATCTTCTTTTTCTAATCTCTTTTCTTCCCTGATCCGGACGTCTGATTCTTCGCGTCGGACACCTTATCGGCACTGTTACTACAGTGCCTCCTTCTTCTCTTCAGTCTGTTGTCTTCTTTTCTTCTTCAGCTTCTTCCTCTTCTTCTCTTTACTGCGGCTTCTCCTTCACCTTCTTCTTTTTCTCTGCTGCAGGAGCTCTGCAGCTAAGTCCTCGCAGCCCGCTCTTCCTCTTCTTCTTCCTCACCTATTCCCTGCACACACGCAACGCAAAACCTACCCCTACCCTTTCCCGCATCTCTCTCTCTCTGAATCTCTCTTTGGTACGCTCTCCCAGAGCCGGGTAATCGGGTCGGGTCAAGTGCCCGGGTCCAGGCGCATCGGCGTGGGTGTGGTGCGCGAGGAGTGCTCAGGAGTGGGGGTAATCGGGTTGCCGATTAGATCCGTGTGGGCAGTGCTGCGGACGAGACCTGGTGGATAGGTGAGGAGGGACCTCACCCCAGTAATTCGAGGCGAAAAGCCTCTGCGAGTTTTTCAATTTATGTGTGGGCATGCGCCCACACACTTCCGAGGTGGGACTAAAGTCCCACCTCCGATCTCGGGCGTCTGCGGGAGGAAGAGTCGTCCAATTGGGGCAGCAGCAATGGCCTGCGACCCCAATTTCGAACCTGAATGCGTGTGCAAGCAGATTCATCATGACCTGGGACCTACTGCTTGGGACGAGGAGATATGGGTGAGGCTCCCAAGCAAGTTTGACTTGCTCGATAATGGCGGCGAGCAGCTGGGACCTGAAATCACTGTAACGACCTCGCAACCACGTTAAAAGGCTCAGGGAGGTTCACCCAGGTGTGGCGAATGTGCAGCGGTGGTCGGCGAGACGCGAGAGTGCCTGTGGCCGTGCACTTTGGGCACACTACGTGCGTGAGAGTGGGTGTGTTTGGGGGGTGTTCTGGAGGTGCGGCGTGGTGAATGGAGGGTGGATTTGGTGTCAGCGAGGTGTTGCGGTGCTTAAGGGGTAGCTGGCGAGGCGGATGGAGGCGTGGAGTTGCGAAAACGCCTCACCGGAGGGCGGCCGGAGATGGAGAAGGTGGTGATGGACAGTGGTGGTCGGCGGGTTGAAATAGCAAATTAAGAAGGGGGAAATAACAGAGAGAGTGAGGGGAAAAGTTTCACCTACTTTAACTAACAAAAGGGGGGATGGAGGCGCTCGACGCGTGCCTACTGACGCCGGAGACGAAGGTACCCAGAGGGGGTAACGGCGACAAGGAGGGGGATCTGGAAGGCGCCAGCTAGTGCGGCCTGGAGTGGGAGGATGAGGCGGAGTGAACTCTGCTTCAAGTATGGCAGCAGAGCGACGAAAGGAGGAGGAAGGGCCACCGGAGCCTGCGGGCGTTTTGACCGTAGGAGGGGACGAAGTTGGGGGGAATTCCTCGGCCAAATCAGGCTTGACCCAATCAACAGCCCCAGCCGTTCCTTATAAAGGTGCTGGCGAGGAGAGGATCTCAAGGGGGCGATGTGGGGAGCTTGCCGGAGAATGGTCGGAGAGCAGACCCATTCCTCTCGTGCGTTCGCACAAGAGGCATGGGCAGCTGCAGGGCAAGGGGGAGGGTCCTTGGGAAAGAGGACGACGCAGGGAACCCCCCTTTCGCTTCTGAGAGTCGCCCCCATACCCTGCGTGGCGCCATCCTCCGCGAAAGGTCGCCGGAGGTATGGGCGGCTACCTGGGGTGGCAGAGGGATCGTTCTGCAAAGAACGAAAGAGAAGCTGGGGGGCAAAATGCAAGGTTTCAGAAAGATAAGAGTCAAAAAGTAATTCAAGAGGACCAATTTGTAAAGTAGGTCAAGATGGCCTTCTCTTAGGTCCAAATTTTGGTATAAACCTAATTTGGACCTAAGAAATCCAATGGTGAAGTTCAATTTTTGGTTTGTCCACGTTTGATCAGTCAATTTGCACAAAAACCCAAATTAGGTCCAAAATTGGGTATGGTTCTCAATTTAGGTCAAGATAGGTTCCAAAGGCCAAATTGAAGGTTCTAAGCCCTAGGAAATATTTTTCCATGAATTTTAGGGGGTTTATTTGATTTTTATCCTACCTGAAACCTCGTGAATTAAAGCGAATTTGTTTCAGGATTACAGAATGTCATTTAATTCCTATAAGTTGCTATAACCCTTTTTGGATCAGGTCATCCCACTTTCTTTCTTATTAAGACCATTTGACCTGTGTTTAGACCCTTAGACACCCCGTCTGTGCACTGCATTGGTAAAATTACAGTTTTACCCCTTGTGAATTATTTTATTCTTAAATTTAGAATTCTCTAATTTAAGCTTTTCCTTAGGCTTTGTAGGAGCTTTTGTACACTTATTTAGATCAAATTGTGTTAGTTAGGGTTCATGATGAGGCTCTCATCAATATGATTAGCAAGTTGTCATGGGTAACAACCCATTGGTAGGTTGTCCAGAGCCCAGCCATAGGACCATTCTCTTTCACTACTGCCTTTAGGTAAATCTTAGATCAGAAAAGCTACTTATTTAAAAAAAAGAAAAGAAAAATAGAAAAGGAGAAAAGAAAAAAAGAAATAAGTCATACTTCACCGCACGAGTATGGCTGGCAAGTTGTCGTGGATAACAGCCCATTGGCCTGTTGTCCATATCCCAGCTCATAAAATGCATAAGAATTTCAAAACACTTAATGAAGAAGTGGGGAAGTAGTATAATTCGGGGAGATAAATATTGGGTTCGCCCTTGTGTTGACCCCACAAAAATAAAAAGTAGGGAAAAAGCTATCGGTCAGAAAGATACACCTTTTGGCAACATTTTTTCTTTCAGGTCACGTAGGTGCGTAGAAACTAAAGTCCATTTTAATTGCCATTGAGTGAGTCAACCACTTTCATAATCAGATGCTTAATACTAAGAATCCTTTTCGAGTCATGACTGGATTGAGTTGCTGTAAAAAGTTATCCCGAAATCCTCAACACCAAAAATCCAAAAAAAATAATAATAATAAAAGATGAAAAACAAAAATATATATGTATTTGCTTTTATATAGAATAAGGTGAGGACTCGGGCGGTCAGCATTTTGGCAGGCAATCCGAGCACTGTTGGGTCGTAGCGAATTAGGTTCTTAGTAGAAATTTCCTCTTGTTGATAGGTAACTTCTACCTAAGCGATCAATTCCTAATTTTAGTTGTAAATAGCATTTAGATCAAACCTTTCTTAGAAAGATTTGATCTAAATGAAAGGTTTGATCTAAATGCTATTTAAAGCTAAAATTAGGAATTGATCGCTTAGCAAGGGTTAGGCATGGGGGTATGATGATTCTACAATTACAAGTGTTACTAACATCAATTAGAGTCAATTTTGAGGGTACTTGTGCGATAATATCATATTATAATGGGCTTAAGATCATTACAAGCATATTACTTGATCTTTACATTTTAATCACCTAAAATCATTGTTTAATGACCATGTGCACAAGTCCATTTTGAAACAGGTCTCAGATGAGCAATTAGACCGTACAGATGGATCCAGATCGATGAATGGAGTCTAATGGACTCGAAATCACTTCAATCTGACCTCTGTAGCTCCAACAACAAGCTCGAGAAAAATCAATGGCCAGGAGGCAATGCAACTTCCTTACGAGCCTCAGATGAAAAATCCAACTGTATGGATGGATCCAGAGCGACAATTGTAGTCCGACAACGTGGGAATCATCTCGATATGAGCACCATGGCACCCTCTACAATAGAAAGAAGATGGACGGCCCAGATGGCACCACGTGGTGCCTTCCAGGTCGCCCCTCACACCCCCAGCAGCACAACGCACACGGTGTGTGTGAAGCGACAGCACAGCAGCGCACGCGAGGAAGCAAGGCAGCGCAGTGGTGCGGGTGGCAGCGTGCACGTGTGTGTCGAGCAACGCGCGTGGGCGTATGCACGTTGACCGGCGTGCACCAGCGCATGTTCACACGACAAGGAGCGCAAGACTCGTGCCAGCAGGGTGTGAGCGGCGGGTGCATCTTCAACGACAACTGCATGGTCCTTTAGTGACACTTGCAGCTATCACTAAAGACCTGGATTTGAATTTGAGCCCTCTCCTCACTTATAAGAAGGGTCCTACCCCTCTCATTTGCACCAAGCTTGTACTCATGAGATACCACCACCTTCTAGAGTTCCAAGCAAGGTCCCGAAGCTACCGAGCTGCCAATGGAAGCCCCTCCACCGCCGTGGTTGTCTCGATGCGTTCTTCTTCTTTCTCTTAGTGTTGTTTTCTTTTGCAGTGTAGTTCATGTCTTGATTTTGTTAAAGCATTCATCTACATTATATTTGATTACACATTTCATAAGAAATTGTTGGCACATTGATCTTATGATATGGTTCTCTAACCCTTCTCTCTCTCTATCTCTCTCCTTCTTTATCTCTCTCTCTCTCTCTTATTTTCTCAAATCGATTTTCAAGCACACAAACGACATATTTACGTGACACGAAAGTGAGTATTTGATCTAATTATTGCCTCTCTATGTTCGACACTCGGACTCACCTCCAATTCTTTATTTAAAATTGACGTGGTAAGCGTACTACAATGAACGATTTCCACGCAAATGCATCCAGCGACAATCAGTGGCCAAGTCCAGAGGCATCACCTCGCTAGAAACCTACATGGACTCTCAACTGGTAGCCAACCAAATAAATGGTGAATACCAAGCTCGGTATCCAAACATGATCTTGTATGCCGACAAGGTTAGGGGAGAGCTGGTAGATTTTAAGACCGTCTTGATCAAGTAGGTGCCCAGAGTTGACAACCCCTTGCTAGACGCATTGGCCAAACTTACTGTTACTATCCCGCTAGGGCAAGAGGAGGATATCTGCCACCAGACCCTAAATGAGCCAACTCTACTCGCTCGCAAGGTGTTCACGATAGAACAGTCCATCTCTTGGATGACGCCTATCATCACTTACCTAAACTCTGGCGAGCTACCCCCAAGGGAACCACGGCCTAAGGTCTTCCGCCTAAAAGCCTCAAGGTACACCTTGATAGAGGGACAACAGTACAAGTAGGGGTACTCCACCCCCTATTGCGCTGCTTAGCAAAAAAGGAAGCAGAGCATGCCCTTCAAGAAGCCTATGAAGGCAGGTGCAGGAATCACAAAGGGCACAAGGCACTCTTAGCCTGGCTATTCTAGGTGGGCTATTTATAGCCCCAAATGAAGCAACACTGCAAGGACTTCGTGCGCAAGTGTGATAAGTGCTAGCGGTTCGCTACCCTGCACCACTTGCCTCGTGGAAAGTTGGTGCCCATGATGTCACCCATCCCCTTTTCAAGATGGGGCATGGACTTCATTGGCCCCTTCTCTCCAACTCTGACTCAGAAATGGTTTATACTGGTGGTAGTTGATTTCTTCTCCAAATGGATCGAAACTAAGGCTATGGCCAGCCCAACAGCTAATAGAGTTATCTCCTATGTCTGCAAAAGCGTAATAGCCCATTATGGGATACCCCAATGCATCGTCACAGATAGTGGCACCTAGTTCACCTACCAAAAATTCAAGGAATTTTGCACCGACTAGGGTATCCACCTACGCTTCACGTCTGTCAGACATCCCCAGGCAAATGGAAAGGCAGAGATAACCAATCGCACCATCATCTCAGTGCTAAAACGCTAGCTAGATTCAGCTAAAGGGAGATGGGCAGATGAGCTGCCAAACGTGTTGTGGGACTATAGGAGTTGCCAGAGGACTTCACAGGCCACACCATTTAACTTTGTATATGGCATGGAAGCCTGGCTGCCTATCGAAACAGTCCTCCAAAGCTACAAGACACAACTCTACAACCCCACCACCAATGATGATCAAGTTTGCCTATCCTTAGACCTCATAGATGAACTAAGGGATAACACTTCAGAAGCATCGCTCAAGCATAAAGAAGTGACTGTTGCCACCTATAAGAAGTGGGTGCGCAAGCGAACATTCTCCCAAGGAGACTTAATCCTGTGCAAGTGTGAAGTCTCCTTGCCGAGTAAGTTAGGCGAGAAACTAGATGCCCATTAGGAAGGACCTTACAAGGTTCGCAAAGACAACCCAGGCGACTTCTACGAGTTACAGTCCCTAGGCAGCAAAGGTATCCCCCGCACTTGGTGTGTGAGCAATTTACGATTGTATCATGTATGAATATAGACAAGCAATAAAGATAGAAATTTTCCTTTTTCATTCAAAAAGAGTATTGCCTATTACGTTTCAAAAAAAAATACATCAACAACACTAACAGAAAGCTCATGGACTCCCCTCCTATGGCCCAAAAATGTCTCCCCGAGGTGCTGACGAGAGGTAGAGCGGATTGATCACCCCTAAAGGTGATTCGATGGCACCCGACGAACCTAGTTGGTTTGCCTCCTCTTCAAGAGCTGGTTGGTCCACGAGTAGCCCTATGGATTTTTTGTCAACAAAAAGACTTTCTGATGGTCGTACTCTAATAAAAACTGGCCCATAGACTAGTTACATAACTCCTCCATGGGAGTATGCTTCCCCTCAAGAAGGGATTGCATGGCAGCCAAGGTATGTTTTCCGATCTCCTTCAAGTGATCCTCCCGGCTCGCCTCCATAGACGGATCTCCTACGAAAAACACCATCACCGTCTCTCCATCTAGCTCTAGCTGTGTAGCATCCTCCAACTTCGCCACCCACTAGCCCCTCTCCTCCACGAGCTGCTAGGCCTTACCGAGGTCGGCCCTCAAGTCCCCTGCAGTCACCTCCACCTTTTCCAGACTTGCTCTCATAGAAGCAAGTCTATCAATCGAGGCACTTAGGCGAATGCGCTCTTCCTTAAGAGCCCTCTCGTACCCCTCCACAGACGATGAGTTTTCAGCCTTAAGCACTTACAACTCCTCCTTCAAGGAAAGGATGTTAGCACAGGCAATCAAGAGGTGCTCGGACAAGCCCTCCAGAGCCACGATGTCAACCTTGTGCGCTCTGATGAGGCTTTCCTCCAACCCCTTGCCAACATGGAGGGCCCTCCTCAGAGCAAGGTCGGTCTTCTTCAACTCATCCTCCAACCGGGCCACATCACTGTCCACCTACTACTGAGAGCGGAGCTTGCGCATGGCCTCCTCTATCATCTTCTCCACCTTCTCCCAGGCGATAACAGCCTCTGCCACTTAGCAGAGCAAACTCCTTTGCTCCGCCTTAGCCATGACGGCCCATTTGGCGGCCATGTCCACCGCATCAACATTACCAGCCAGACCAGGGAGGTCCAGAGGAGCATTGTCGCGCGAAATGAAGGAGGTCCCAAGCATCTCAGTCTATAACCCACGAGTGCATCAAGGTAAAAACAAGGTCTAGCCAGGAAAAAATTGACAAAAGAAAGGCTCCAAGAGCTTACCACGTGCATATAGTAGAAGAAGACGTGATTGAAGTATATGCCCCTAGGCTCAGAAGTAGCCTGAGATATGGCATCATTTAGGTGCTTTAGCACCTGTCGTTCTAAGGTGGGGGCAATATTTGTTGCCCCCGGCTGAACTGGCACCTCTTGACCGGGTGCACGGCCACTATAAGTGCCCTCCAGCATGGATCTAGCAACAGACCCGATTGTATGGCCGATCATCCCTGAGACCCCCTGGCCAAGAGGATCCACCAAGACCCTCATACCCGTGGAGCTCTGCCAATAGTATGGCTGGTCCAAGACGCTACCAGAGGCACCCACCTCTTGCGCCAGCAGAGCGAACGCTACAAGAGAAGTCGATGGGGCTAGGAAGCCGACAGTACCCCTTGTATGAGTCACCTCCAAGGGTGCCTCCTGGGGGAAGTTGCTCAGGGTAATCGCCTCAGGTGGCCCAAATGACTCCAAGGGGGCAGAGGGCACACCTTCCCCCTCAGCCTCATCGAGACTCCAAAGAGAGGACGTCGTTGACTTCTCCCGGGGAAACTCCACACGACGACCCTTCTTCACACACCTTAGGGGGACCTCCGACTCCTCCGCTACCTCTTCAAGGGCCTCCTCTTTCCACTTCAGCCCCTTCCGATAAGCCGGCTGACTCCTCTCGTCCCCCTCCAAGGGCCTCCTCTCCCCCTTCTCCATTGGCCTTTCCTCGCCATGTCATGACCCACGGCGAGCCAAGACACTGCCTCGACGCTTAGGCATGATCGGTCGAACGAACCACCCAAAAATTGCAACCAAAAGAACCAAAAAATTAGATTAATAAGTAACTAGCGGATGCAATATGCGATACAAAAGCTATTGCCTCCCCCCTACTTATATGGCGTGGGCAACGAATCTGCCACCCATGACAAAGCCTCCCGAATGTCCTTCCTCACGAGTTCCGATCGGGCAATCGGACCAAACTTAATTATTTTATCTACGTCTACCCGTGTAGATGAGTCAAGCTCCTCGGATCGAGGCGATTGGTCCCTCTCAGGCAGGCCTTGCCAAGTATAGGGGACTCCCAGGTCTTCAATATTCGAAAGAAAAAAGAAATGGTGGTCTTGCCCCTTCAAGCTACCGAGGAGATACACTATCTGATACCCGGTCTGCTGGCCAGAAAGGGTGTAAGTGCCGGATGGAGGCTTGCCCATCTTCACCTTCAGAGGCATCAACCCAAAATGCAGGCGGAACAAAACAAGACGAGGAACAATCCCTAAGTGGAGGCAGATGACGATAAAGACATTTAAAACCAGCCAGCAATTAAGGTTAAGCTGTGAAGAGGCGGGGCAGTAAAAGGAAAGGAAGGAGGACAAAATGGGGTTCAAGGGTACCCGTAGACCATGCTCTATGGCATATCTGCAAATTATAAACATGTCTGTCACCGTATTTGAACATAGACGGGTCTGGGACCCACAAGCGTGAAATGGTATTCCACCGAGTCTGTACTCATCCAAAAAAGACAGAATTGTCAACCGACTACGAAAGTTTGATGAAAAATTATACAAATCCCCAGAAGAGGAAGCAATGAACTTACCCTTACTTGCAAGTCTTGACATGATGATGCTTCCTCTAAGAAAGCTTTAGACGAAGATGCTCCGATGAAGGACACTCTCTCACAGCACCCCGCTGAAAACAAATATCACGTACAATGCTTTCTAAGGTAGGTGGGGCATTAACTATGATCCACCACCCCTATATATACCCTCCATGAATGGCAATTCCCCCCTTGTGGGGTGCACGTTTCAAAAAAATCAAATACCGCCATATCCAGTTCATATTCCAAATATACCGTCAAGAGCAAAAAATACCCCGTCCATCATTACAACCATTAAATATCCTTGTGTGCATATCTACCGCCGCAGAGAGGGCAATCCCATCAATAACAGTCATAATATTTGAGGCCTTCACCTCATCATAACGACAATAAATGCTGATCTTGTCACCCAAAAACAAAACCTAATTCCCGCAGTAATTGGCCATCACTCGCAGAAGGTGGCGCTTACATCATACCATTTCCCGGGTAGCCACCTCTTAAGGCCGACAGGGACCAACCGTCGATATGTCTGTGCTCCCTCCAAAAGCGGTCTCTTAAGGCCAACAGAAACTTAGGCGGATGTGCCTCACATTCCCTTAATATTGCCGCTTCTTAAAGTAGGCAAATCACCTCTTAAGGTCGGGCAACCGCCTCGTAAGGTTGATGGGAAATCGGGCCCATGCGCTCACGTTCCCTTAACAATATCACCTCTTAAGGTCGACAAACCGCCTCTTAGGGCTAAGGGGAAATCAGGTCTCTACTCCCACGCTCCCTTAAATATTGCCGCGTCCTAAGACTAGCACACCACCTTTTAAGGCCGGCAAGAGAACGTCTTAAAACTTTATGCCTTATCACAAATGCTCCCCCCGCTTTTCATACAGCTGAGACAACATTTGGGGGCATACTATACTACGAAGTTTTAAGTATCCTTACTACTCTCTCAACGGCATTCGCCCACTAGAGAGTAGGGGCATATGATGAGGGGCAATAGGTGCCTTCAGACTTAAAACTTCGTGCATAGCCCGTATAAAGATCTGGACACGCAAACTCAGAGTATACATGCAGACCTGGCCTAACCCAACCCGCCTCCACTCCAGTGGATCCAAATCCGAGCAAACACGACCTCTCCTGAAGGCCCAATGCGTCCAAAGTCAACAAAGCACGGTAACAGCACCCATATTGCCCATGCCAACAGTAATTATGAAATTACCGATGTAATTAATTCTCTGACAATGGACGAGTCATGACAATAGGCTTATCAAGAAACATGACAAGATCGCGGAGAAAGGTCTCATATGATTTTACAACTGCAACAACACCTTTTGTAGCTATAAATAGAAAAGGAGGCCCATGTAAGGGTCTCTTCATTCAATCCGAGAGAGAGAGGAACACCGAGAGATTGTAACACCACTATTTCTAATAGATTTTCTAGGAGTCTTACCCTCCCCGTCAACGTACATCCCTTGCGGTAGACTGGGTAACCAATCTCCCTATCTTTCTTGTGAATGTCTTTTGTGTGATTGCTAGGTTAGATCCTCCCTCTACCGAGGAGTCCAATCAGGTAGGGATCCTCAATTCGATTGAAATTGGAATTATCTTGGATGAGGGAATCATCTGCGCCTGCACAGGTTGTAAAGATTCAATTCCCACTTTGGAATCAACCAATGTCTTGATCATAGAAACACCGATTTAGATCTTGACTCATATGTAGCTTTTAACATATTAGCAGGTATGCTAACACTTCTATCAAATATGTTCGTTAAAATGTATAAACATAAGAACTTGAATTTTGTCGGGAATCAAATGGCAAATTTTACTTCTTCTTCCTTTCATTAAGCTTAAAATAATCTAGAGTAACTTGTATAAAAGTTCCTCAATTTATACTGAAATTTCTATGTGATCCCTGAATTTTGAAACATGTCAATCAATGTTTTAAAAATTAAATTGTATTAGAATTGGAAGCTAGTGGTTGATTGGTCGAACCGACTGATTTGATTAGCAAAGGTTAAAACTATGGCAGAACGATTTTTCGTCGACATTAAAAAAAAAAAATCCAAATAAAGACCAACTCACCTCTTTCCTCAAACTTCACTCGCAAAGGATATTTGTTTCGTTTGTCTTAATTATTTTATTGGTTTTTACTTACCTACCAAATGCATTTCTTTTGTTTATTAGTAGTCTTATATTTACATGAACTTAATTTTTGTTTGTGTTGCATAAATCTCATTTTTTTTGTTTATTTTATATTTTATTTACCATGTTGCTAAACTTGAATTTTGTTTTCTTTATTAGCATGAAATTATTATAGGACCCATGGTTTACATGATCTGCATGTATGCTACAATTGTATATTTATTTACCAAAAAAAATATAATTTCGTCACATAAATCATCTAATTAATGAAACTAAAATACTTATATGTAAGACTATGTAACATGATGTATAATTTTCCTATGACCTTAAAATCTTCGCATAAGGAGAATTGAAGAAATTTACAATGCACTTTTGGATGGATAAATACATCCTTTTACATCTAAAAATGCATCTTAAATTTAAAATTAAACCTATAAGCTTAAATGGTTTGGGACCCCAACTATCTCTATTGTTTAATGATTTGATGAGCACACATATTAATAATTCAATGTATATATACTTGCTAAAAGTATATTACTTATAGTATAATTAGAGTTGTAAAATAGCATTTCCTATTACATATCTTTATTATTTTTTTATTGAACATCGATTTAACCTCGGTGAATCAGTACAAATCAAATCAAAAATCTTATGGTTTCATTCATATGATCCTCACTTATTTGACTAGTATGAACTATCAATTGGACCACTAAAAATTAAAACCAACACTTGACCGATTCAATGGTTAATCTTATTTTTAAAACATCGATGTCATTGTCTTCTCTTATTTTTCTATTGATCCATGTAATATAGGTATCATTCACTAGCTTTTTATAGCCTGAATTTGCATTAGTAATAACTTTGAACGTGGTTTACTGTTTAGACTAACTTTGAATATTAGCAAATAGCAATGGCAATGTCTATATTGATAAAACAAGAAAGATTAGGTATGATAATTGACACATTATAAAGTTCAAGGATTACATTGAAACATGAGTGTAAGTCTAGGAACTTTAAAATAAATTACTTAATAGTGCTCCATAAATCTAAAGCTTCATTTGGTAAGGGGTTCAGATAGACTCTGGAAAGAATTAGAGTGGATTAAGTTGGGTAAAGTGATTTTTATTGAGTTTATAATGAATGAAATGGTGGTGTGACAATAGTTGATGATTTTTAAATATTATGATATAAATATAAGCAAGTTGATGTGGTATTGTAAATGTATTTTCATTGTCATATTATGTTGGATACATTTTAATATATGTTAATATTGTTGTAATACCAAGGATAGATGGAGTGGGAAAAAGTTACCTCACCTCCAAACCATTTGCCAAACATAACCTAAAGGTAAACTTTAATATCATTATCCTAGGTCAATACTCGAAAAACATGCTCCTCTACCACGTGCCAACTCCTCTTCAATTCTCTTCTCCCTGCCTGTCTCTCTATGAATGATACTACTTTATCAGTATCATAAGAACTCTCTCTATGTGTAACCAATTGCCATTCATGGATATTTAACCCATAAAATTTGCATCATCCATGATCTTTAAATTTGAAATAATTCACTAATTTAGCTATATTTAACTTTGTACTTTGGTGATATAGTTATGTGATGTATATTTAAAGAAGATATCTTATTCAATAGACATCTACATGTCAACTCCAATCATGAACTCGCACCTACATGTGCACGTTAATACAGGTGCATTACGTATGGCATTAGCTTAAATATTTCATCCTTTAATTCTTTTTCAAATAACCAACTTATATAAAATTATAGTCCATTATATACAGAGTACATTAAGGACCGTGGTAAAAAAATTATGTCAAAAACATGTGTCTTTTGTCAAAAGTAAATTACCTTCCAATGGTAAAGGACAAGCGCTTTTTACCGGTATCTCTTTTATCTATACTAAAGGAGAATACGTGTCAATATCCTTGCACCCTTCCCCATCGCTCTCTCTCTCTCTTTCCCTTTCACCGGACAATGACCCCTCCCTCACGAAAGCCCCTTCTCTCTCACCCACAACAACCAATGATGACCCTCCTCCCAGGTCCCACACCGCCGTTTGATATATATATATTTAGAGAAATACTTAAAATATATTAAATAATATATACATTATTAATATGTTTTTTTTTTATATTAACCAACAAATAAAATATAATAAACTTCTCTCCCTGCTTTAAAACAAAAGATCAAAAATAAAAAATAAATAAATATATTTTCCTTACCTCTCCTTTAGATGGTCGTAGATATCACTTTCTCGTTAAGTTTATACACCCAACTATTTACGGGAGCTCCTCTCCGATCCTTTAAAATAAAAAATAACAAACACAAAAGATAGAGAAACACATCTTCATTCTAATTCAAAATCTAACTATACATGATTTTAAAATCTCAAATATATATTTAGTTAAGAAATATGATACATTTATCATAAATACACCTATAATTATTTAATCATATTTTTTTATAATATAATATTTTATCGATAATAATATCATTCTGACCACGAATCTCGAGCTGCCCACTAGCCTATGCTAAAAGAAGGTGCTGGTCTGACAAGTGTCAACTCCTCCTCAATCTTCTCCTGTGCATGTCTTTCCCATAACGATGTTATTACTTTGTCGTTAACGTAAGATCTATACCTATATTAAAAGAAGATGCTTTTTGGCTAAGTGTCGGCCCCCCTCTAATTCTCTTCTCCCGTGCTCGTCTCTCTCTAAATATTGATATTATCTCATTGCTATCATATGATTCCCATCATTCGGCCATACGTGCATGTCTCTGTCTTCCTTTCATCATTAGTCATGTACTACTTTCCCTCTTATTTTTTATTCAGATTTGCTTTCATTTGTAATCTATCAATGTTCTTTCATATTATGTAATGCGTTACTTGTAGACCAATCTAAGTTTCCTTGATATATGCTCTAGCGTATGATCATATATATATATATATACTAAAAAAAAAGGTATTTCTTTGTTAGTCGTTAGCTTATCTTGAATTTCTTTGATTTCCACTCACATCGTGTACTTGCATCTTATATTTTGCTCAAGTTATCCACCACCTTTGTTTGAAATCTGCTATACTTCTTTTATGTTACGTAATAGATTATTTTCATATTAATACAACAAAAACCATCCTACATAAAATTCAACTGAAGGGCTTGACATATGGTGCATTCCATCAATAAATGCACGAATGCATAGCCTGGTCAAATATCCATGCTCAAGAAGGTATCAGCTCCTCTTAATTTCTCTTCTACCCCACACCAACTTGTCTCTATCATTGAATAATGATTGTACTTCGTTGCTACAGTAAGATTCCCGCAATTTGCTCATCCATCCCTGTCTCTTCGCCTCCCCTCACCACGTGTCTCGCACCATCTTCCTCTTTTTTCTTCGCTCAAAGTTATCCACCAACTTTGGTTGAAGTCTATCTTCCTTCTTCTTGTGTTAATTAATAACGGATTCGTTTTAGACCAGATCCACGTGTAGTGTCGCACTTTAAGTTTGGTTTAAGGGAATCCCACTTTCATCCTACATCCCATTTCACACCCATTCATCCATGTAAAACCCCCCTCCTCCCCATCACGTGCATGCCCCCACACTAGCTATCTTTGGATTAATTTGGATGGAAGGGTAGAATTTATAGGATATTTTTTTTACAGCTAGGTTATTCTCTTTTTTTTTTTTTAAATCATAAAGGTTAATCCTAGTGGGTCAATCTGTGTCGTGACCTGCTCCCGACTTCTTACAGGATTCGGGAACGACTTGCCTCGACAAGTCCCAAGATCCAGTCGTCCAACGAAAAAGAATCACATGTCATAATCATTCCACAACCACATAAGTAATGTAATTAAGTAGAAAATATTTAATTGAAAATAAAGGAAAGAAAACAGCAATCCACTAGTATCTCACAATCTACAGCGGAAAGTATAGAACATAGCCATCACAACTGATACTGGTAGAGAATACAACTGAAAACAACTATGAGCTGCAGGTACTTACTACAAATAAAAACTCTGTAAAAAAAATGACAGAGAACTACAGCTGTGTGCGACTGGGCCCAGCCCCCTCAGCAGCCGATGGCTCTAACTGTTCAAATCCCTGACCTAAACAAGGTTATAAAATTCTGTGCTCAGCTAACGTTAAGTATAGTGGTGGTTAGAACAAAAATTTAAACAGGTTGCTAACATGCATTTAACTATTTATTATCACCCGATCCCAATTATCGTCTTTCTAATCTGGTTCCATAATATTTCTCAATCTTCTTGTTTCCTAAAGAAACGATCTTGCTTGCAATTTTCCCCGTAGTGCAGGATGTACACATGGCACTCTTCTGGTCGGAAGAGTCCCCCGTGATAGTTCTACACTCGGTCTACTACCCCGAGGTCACGGTCGCGACGTAACAATGACTACGGCACGCATGATAAGCGCACAGGTAGCTACCCCGCATTGGCAAGCGATCGGTCATTTCCGCTAACGGGTACACCCAAACGTACAGCACAGGGCCTTACCCTCTCAGAACAGGGGTCTCACCCTTCACAGTCTGTGTACCCTCGTCCGACTATCCCGGTTTACCCAACGGGCTAATAAGAGTCGGTGTGGGGTGGCCATGCCTAACCCCGAGCCCCATGGGGCCACTAGCTCTCCCCTACACTAAGTAGCACACCTCGATACCACGTACACAAGGGCCAAACAGGAGTCAACGTAGAGTGGCCAAACCCACCCCGGGTCTCAACCTAAAGAGCGACAAGCTCTCCTCTACCCAAAAGGGATAGTTGCGTGATGAGAGCCTCATCATGAGCCATAACTAGCTCATTTTAACCCAATAAAGAAGATAAAAGCTCCTACATAACCTAGAAGAAGGCTTAACTGAAGGAACAAGTGCTCTGAGAAGAAAACATGAAATAAAGGTTAAAACTGTAATTTTACCATTGCAGTTCATAAACGGAATTTCTCAGAGGAAAAACATAGGTCAAATGGTCTAAATGAGATAAAAAGTGGGTTGAGTCAAATTAGAAATGGGTTTATGTGCAATCTAAGAATTAAATGACACTTGGTAACCCTAAAACAGACCCACATAAATTAACAAGGTTCCGGTCAGAATAAAAATTAAGTAAACCCTCTAAAAATCATGGAAAAACATTCTCTATGGTTTGGAACACTTAATTTGGCCCTTGGAACCCAGTTTGACCTAGATTAGGGTCCTAGCTCTTCAATTAACCTAATTTGGATTTTTACGCAAAATATCCAATCAAACGAGGTCAAACCTAAAATCCAACTTTACCATTGGATTCCTTAGGTCCAAATTAGGTTTGTACCAAAATTTGGACCTAAGGGGAGGTCATCTTGACCTACTTTGCAATTGAGTACACCCAAAGCACAATTTGGTCCCTATCTTTTGAATATCTTTGCAGAGAGCCCCCTAAGTTTTTCGCCCCCTTTGCAATCTGGTCCTGCCGCCATTGTTAGGGCAGAACCGAGCTCCGGCGAGGTTTAGAGAGGGATTACTCTCTAATCCCTTAGAGATTCCCTCCCAGAAATGGAAGGGGGATTCTCTGAGGAATTCCCTTCCTTCTAAAGTCAATTACAATCGCTGGTGTGAACCCAATCTCTTGTGTGAACGCACGAGAGATTCAGGTATCCACCCTCTTTCCATTTCTGGCGAGCCGGCGGAGGTGATTGCGTGGTCTCCACGCGCTAGAAGGTTCGGCCAGCGCCTATAAAAGGCTCCCCAGACCCTGCCGCAGAACCTAAGCTTGATTTTGACGAAGATCCCCTCCAATTTCCCTCTCTCCCATCCCCGGCCAAAAGATCCGCAAGCTCCGGCGACCTCCTCTCCTCCTTCTTGTCGCTCTGCTGCCATACCAGCAGCAAAGTCAACTCCGCCGCTTCCTCCCACGTCGCGCCGTACCAAGCGCGCGTGTTCCTGACCTCTTCCTCATCGCTGCTCCCTCCGTCAGGGTCCTTCCCCGACGACGGCATTTACACGTCGTCCACTCCGCTGCCTCCCTTCCTTCCAGATCACCCCAGATACCCTCTCCATCCTCTCCTCTCTCTTTTCCCCCTGCTATTTTATCTGATTACCCCCCGACAGTGCCTAACCACCTCCGTCGTCCTCACCTCCGATCGACCTCCGGCGAACCGCCCACACCACTCCGCCCCTCCACACACCACGCCAACCCCCTCGTGAGCTCCGCCTCACCACCAGGAACTCGTTCCACCCCTCCACTGCCACTCCAGACCCCCACAGTAGCCCCTCTAACAACCCCACACCTCTGGCTACAGGTTGACCTAGGCACGCACGCCTAGGCCGACCTGCAGCCTGCAGCACCGCCCACTGCCTCCGCCGTGTCGTGGCGAAAGTTTCCAGCTAATCTGATTGGACCAATAGGCCATTCTTGTGTGTAACAGGTTGTAGCTCCTGTCGCCATTGACGATCGAAGCAGCGAGGAGCTTGAAGCAGCTTCAGGCACCAGGGCTTCCAGGTTGCAGGTGCAGCAGGTGCACGCAGGTGTTGCGAAGCGACTTAGGCCAGCAAGTCGCGCTGCGAAGCCAGCAGCTAGGGCAATTACACGACGAGAATTCTGCGGGCACGCGTGAAAGCAGGCCTGACCAGATAGTCCCACATCGTGGGATCGCAAAACACAGGTATAGTATAAATTATTTTTGTGTTTTACTCTCATTGCCTCCGTAAGCACAAGGGTGAGGTCCCTCACCTGCCCTCACACCCGCCTCGTCCGCGGCTTGACCTCACGGATCTGGTGGGATCCGACCCGCAACCCAAACCTTGAGCACTCCTCGCGCACCACCACTTGCCGGTGCGCCTGGTCCCGGGTGCGAATCCGACCCGACTACCCGTGTGGCTCTGGGAGAGCGTCCTTGAGCAAATTGCTTGTGAGAGAGAGAGACGCTTGGGTAGAGGGACGGGGGTAGGTTTTGCTTCGGCTGTGGTGTGTGCAGGAAGGAAGAAGCAAAGGAAGCAGCGAGCACTTAGCAGCTGCAGAACAGGAAGAAAAGAAAGAAGAAGAGGCTGTGTAGCAGAAAAAGGAGAAGCTTTCGTAGAGAACCAAAGAGAAGGAAGAAGGAAGGCAAGGCAGAAGAAAGAGAAGAACGAAGAGAGGCCAAGTGAAGAAGAAGAAAGGCAAGGCAGAAGAAAAAATAAGAGAAAAGAAACAAAGGCAGGAAGAAGAAGCCTGCACAAGACAAGAAGCAAAGGCAGAAAGAGAGAAGAGCAACGAAGAAGAAGAGAGAAAGGAGATTACATTTAAGACGTCTGATACAGAAATCAGACGTCCAATTCTATTTTTATTTCACAAATCCTTTTTAAAATTCTCTCTTTGAATCAATCCTTTTCATTTAACAGTTGTATTCTTTGATTTTAAAAAGTACTGAGCTTGCTCCCCGTGTTCGACCTCGGATACTCTAATTTTTTGAGTAATAAAATTCTTTATATTTGTTTAAACGTTTTGTCGGTTATACTACAACGTGATATACTTTAAACCCGCACAAAAACGTGAGAACATTGCGCTCCTCGGTACCACGTACACGAGAGCCAGCTTACTTCCCTTAGCCAAGTCCGAACAGTCGCCTGTAGGCGGCATGTCCCAAAAACCCGTAGGTTTTCCGTACTACAGTATTACTAGTTTCTTTCTAAATTCCCCGTAGGATTTGTACATGGACTTTCTCATTCCCATATCGAGTTCATTGTAGGAAACTCAAATTCCATCATCAATTACTTAGTACACGTATGTATTTCCATTCATGACGTAGTTTATTTCAGGCAACTCATGATTTCATTACGGTGATCTAATCATTCATTAATTACTCATGCATTTCTTTCAGCTCTAGTGTTCATGTCACAAGCTAGGGTTCGATTGACTATATTGTATGGCAGTGTGCATTTATCTCTTCCTAGGGTTCATCTCACATCCTATATTCAATTTAATTCTGCGCATGCAATTTATTAATTCTGAGAGTTAGGTGAGAACCACTCTACCGTAATAACCGGGAGATGTGGGGGCACAGTCGACGAAGCTGGCAATCCTCGCGAGTTCCGTGCACACCACAAACAGATGACCTATCACATTGACCCATAAGTCAAAATGAGCTCAGAATGGCAAGGACAATGTATCATTACGTAGAGAAACTCGAACGGAAACCAATGATATTTCGTTTGCGGAAAACTGACACCATTTGAGCCCTAAACGGGCCCAAAAACACAACTTTGACCAAAATTAGATGTCTGGGAAAAGTCTCAGACATCTTAAACGAACTCTTAGGCATACCTTACTTGGGGTGCCTTTCTCTGGATGACTGAAACTCTGTGCAGACATCTGGGGGTGGCTTTAAACATCTGGAGGCACTTCTGGACGTCTGAAATTGCCTCGGTCCTCACACCAGCACACTTCCTCACCCTCTGACACACGTACGCACATGGTCAGAAATTGGGCAAGAAAATAAACAAAATACGCGCTATTAGACGTCTGGGATTTACCTTCGGACATCCGACCCAACATCTGGAGGTCACTCTGGACGTCTGATTCTGAGGAAAAATGATTCCGCAGAACCGTTTGCGAGCCTTTCTCTCGCTGCAAAAGGTACAGAAGCGGCAGCACAGCCTCGTCTCCTTGCAGCGTTCTACCCTCCGACTCCCTCCCAAGCCCTCCTATCTCCTCCGCTCTCCACTCTCTCTCCCTCGCTCCCGCTCAGCTGCAGTGGTGTGGGAACGAAACGAAGGAGGAGGGGGGTTTATATGGGTGAAGGAGGCATGGGGAAAGGTATGGGGGAGCGGCATGGTGTGAGTTGAGGGTGCTGCAGGGGATGGCGCGACAGTCGTGCGTGAGGGGTGAGGGGGTGATACAGGTGGTAGGGAGATGGTGGTGGGAAAATTGCAAGAACACCCCTACAATTTTCCTCTCCCCCTTACAAACCCCAAAATAAAAACCTAGGGGGTTAAAAAATGTACAAAAACCCCTACAAATTTCTAGAAACACCAACCGACCCTGGGAAAGGGTCATTTCAATCTATAACTGTTTGGAAAGTTTCTGGGTTAACCTGTGAAAACACATGGGCTAACCCACAAAAAAAGCTTATCCTACATCAATCGTAGAATAACTTATCCCAGGCTAAGTCCTCTTAAGTCAAGTCAAAACATCCTTCCTACAAAATAAGGTTAACCCCTATTTTAATGGGTTATCTCCCTTACCAAACTAGACCTTAATGCCCTACTGGAGCACCACCCACTATACACCGTCGTCGCCATCACCACTGGCCTCCTCCCCTCATTATGCTCCTCCTCTATCCTCCCACCGGCAGCATCCCACCATCACCAGAGCACACATCACGGAGCAACACGATGGTCAATGAAGCAACACCACCACCAGCCTCCTCCCCTCCTTGTGCTACTCCTTCACCCTCCCTCCAATAGCATCCCCCCACGCCCCTGTTATGAGAGTACATGCCACCACACACTAGTAGACGAAGCACACCTACAAAAAAATGGACCTAAAAAGTGAACCTAAAAGAAGACCTAAATGAGGTTTAAAAGTGGATCTCCTCACCATATTAGTACATCTAAAAAATATACCTCAAAAATCAAGGGAAAAAAAAATACATCTGAAAAGAAAAAGAGGATGGTATACCTATGTGCTGTGTAAAAGATTCAAACTTGAAAATACAATACATTGCCTTAGGAAGGAACAAATAGTATTCGATTTTGTGAAATTTGCTTTGTGGAGGAAGAGTTGGATAGAGAAGAAAAATTTTAATTTATGACAAAGTAAAGAAATGCATGCGGGGATCATTTTGCAATGCATTGGTTGGGATATAAAAGAAAAAGTAATTGGGTGATTAAACGTGTGCTAGAACTCTAAAGGTGAGGATCTTTTTTTGGCTAGCTTAGAAAGAGGTGTTGGTCACTAGAAGGCTGCGGCGGCTGGTGATGGGTGTGGAGATAGACGTGTGCCCTTTGCTCAAGCGCAGAGCATAACATGACTCATCTCCTGGAGACTTGCCCTTTCATGTAGGAGGTGTGGTATGAGGTGTGCAGGGAATCCCTTCCATCTTGGGAGGACTTGTGGCGTCATCTGATAGACAACAGGTGTGTTAAGAGCTAGATGGCTGCTGTATTGTGAGGTGTATGGCTAACGTGGAACGATCTTATCTTCTGCCAAGCTAAAATGTGGTCGATGAATGTAATTACAGAGGCTCAGAGTTGGACTCTTTTTTGGTCCTTACACTTGTAATTACATGTTACATTAATAAAATTTCTTGATGACTCTCGGAAATGATAGTCATCCTTCATGTCTTGTGTCTTCCATTCACTCTAAAATAGCAACCAAGTACCGTGGGGTCAACCATTACCATCTAAAAAAAGCAACTACCACATCAAAATCACAGTAGTAAAAATGGTATTATAAAAGAGATTTTTCACATGATGGAATGACTTTTCACCGACGGAATACCATTTTCAACTAGTCAAAAATTATTTTCCACCGATAGAATGTCATCTTACACCAGTTGAAAATGATGGGAAGTGATTTACCACCTGATGAAATGATTTTCCACTTGTGGCATATCATTTTAAACCAGTTCAAAATCATTTTTCACTAATAGAATATCATTTGTAATAGGTTGAAAATTATTTTCAATCAGTAAAAATGGTGAGAAGTAGTTTTTCACACATAAAATGTCACTTTCCACTGGTTGAAAATGGTGGCTTAGAAGTGATTTTCCACTTGTGGAGAAGTGATTTCCACATGATGAAATGATTTTCCACCATTATAATATCATTTTCCATCGGGACATGTAATGCAATCCCTACTTTTAAATTTACTTCTTTTTAATATCTCTACCCATACCTCTACTCATACATTTCAAAATGTATTGCAATGTACCTTTATTTACTTATGTCCTTTCAATTTCCATTTGTCTTCATATACAACGCATTTTGTCAAAACTAGGGTTAGGGTTGATGGAGCCACTGTGTATTTCACATCAATAGTCATAACCTTGAATTAATCGTCCTTGATCCAAGTTTTGGGGCTCTACAACTACATGCTACTTATTACCTCTATGTTACATAGCAGCATAATCAACACTAGAAAGCTTAGTTGCTGAGTGTCCGTTCGATAGCAGGCAGTTAACTTTAGAAGACCATTAGAACTACTCTGAACTCTGTGAGCAACCCTTTCCTTTCACTCCAAGAAATCTATGCTCCCCCCCTTTCCTTCTGCTGTCGAGCACTATAGCTGCTGGTAGGGCCTCGACCAGCCACTACGTCAAGTGGGATCCCTCCCACCCCCCCTCCCTCACAGTTTACCTACGCCTACCTATTCCCCCTTCAATCGGCGTTCACCTGCGTCAGTAAGCCTTGTTGCGTTCAGTGCTGCAGTTGCCTCCAATGGTCGTCAGATCTCCATCCGTTGGTCGCTGCAGCGATAGCTGAGGCTGTTGCCATCGCTTCTACACATGACGTTCAACGTGACTAGCTGAAGCTCTCCGGTCATGCCACTCCACCTTCGTTTTTGTCAACATGACTACTCTATGTCTTTGTTTATTGTTCTTAGTTTTTACGTGACTACGCTTGAAGTCAGGTCCTATCACGACCGAGTTATTGGCTAATCTCTCGACCTCTTGTCACTCATTAGCCCAAATTGTGAAGAACGTCAAGTTTTTCAGTGGTGCTATCATATCCAGTAACGTGGTGCATGCCTTCACATCTTCTTCACAATAGCATTATTTGGACTCTTCTTTTTTATTTATTTTACTTTTTATTTTCTTTGTTTTGTTTCGCTGTTTCGTCTTTATTTCGATGTCCCTCCTCTTCGAGGGGATGAAGGTGTTCCTCCCTTATCTAAGGAGCATTTTGATTGTCACATTCTCTCTTTTCATCGTGGTTGCATCATGTTGTATCTACTCCGTTTCTTTTAATAAAAGTGTTTACCTTTCAAAAAAATAATAAAAACACTAAAAAGGTTAGGGAAAAAAAAAATCCAACCATCTTTCTATTTATCTTTGATTATCTTGATTGGGATGAAATCTTCACAGGGAGTATCTCAAAATTAGCTTACCATCCCTACAATTCATATGAAGCTTCCCCGTTATAAATCCTTTATGGAAGAAGATCATGTTACCCCATACTTTGTGGCGGCATTAATTGGTATTCATCATATGAAGGAAAATTTATATGGAAAAAATTCTGGCAATAAAGTAAGTTGTAAATATGGTGTAAACTGTAAGCCTATCATTGAATCCATTTCAACTCAATATAGAGACTGGATTTTTTTTTTTTTCCAAAATTTTAGGAGTATCTATGAGGATGAAAAGGAAACCGTAAGAACACAGAACTTATAAACTTACAAACTATGGTTAAGTGCCACATCAAGAATTACATCCAAACTCAAATTCCCTTTTGAGAACATGAAGCAGAGAATAGCAAAATCAAATCGATATCGTTAACTAGCTGGATAAATGTCATTAAAATTAAAAAATAGTGGGGTGAGGGTGTGGAGGACGAAAAGCTACCTCCTTGTGTGAAGAAGAATCCTAAGGACCCACTCCTGCGACATCTGGGTCGTTGAGTAGGCCAGAATGTTTCCCTAAAACCCTAGTGGGCAACTGCCTCCTCTCAACCCCACTTGGGTCCGCCATGGCATGCAAGGTCTAGCTTCTTTGATTCTATCCTTTTATATTATATGAAGGCTGAGCAGCATCTAAAAGCTTATGTATAATCGTACGTGTACCCATTCAAGGACTTCTATTCCCGAATTCATTAGATCGGTGCATGACTCCATTTCTAAGTGGCCCCTTATACGTGCACTATGATTCTATTGCTTTTGAGGGAATGCTCATCTCAATGCTTATGATTGTAGGCTTGTATAAATTTCAGTGCAATGCCTCTAGCTCCTAACCAATCGATCACTTATGACTCTTGGTTTTTCCACGGCATCAATTACCACCTTGCCAAGTCAAAAGTTGAGACAACTTTGATCACAGTGACAAAATAATGCGGCGTCCTTTCTCAAGAATGAAGCGGAGAGAGATGTAGGCTGGAGGTGAAAGATAACCCCTACATGCAAAGGTGGAATCCTTACTGTGGGTGGATTTAGCGATCCACTTTTGTGATTCCTGGGTACAATTTGTTAGGAGGAATAGCCCCTCCATCCCAACATAATTCTCCTTTTATCTCTCTAAATAATTCTTTTGAGCACCTGTTTATTCCAAATGTCTCCGGTCATGGGATTTTCTTATCCCCTACCTTTGAAACACTACTGCTTCATGTCAAATCATGAAATAACTTCCTTACCCCAACCAACTTATTCCACCTATGGAGGTGGAATAAATTATGTCCGTCCTCCTTCTGCATCAAATTAAGGGTAAATACAATTTTAATTTGTCATATCTTTAAGTTTATTGGCAACTTAAACAAAGAATAAGCTAATTCCCCTGTCCAGATGGTACCTTAGGTTATTAGACATGTCTACAATCTAGAATGATTCTACAGCACCCAAGTGAGGCAATTGCTTCCTCTCCCTCCTGGGTCCGCCACTGCACATCCACTATTATGTGCTTGTCTCTGGGGAGATACAAAACAGATAGGTTTGTGTAAATTTCAGTTGAATGCCTCTAGATTGAAACCAGCATACACCATTCAAAACTCCTAGTTTTCTTCCAAAAGCATCAGCCTGCAAATATGAAAGTTGGAAAATAATACGCTACGATATACTATTTTCCAAAATGAGCGACATGGTCCCCCCCCCCGAGAGGGTTCTATAAATGAAACATGATATAAATGATTGATGATGCTTTTATAGGGGTGTGTTACATATTATGGCCTGCAAGGACCTAAATGCAGGCCAGGAATTTAGAATAGCAGGAGGGCGGCGAAACAATGTGGGAAATTCAATCTTTATATAATTCTTAAAGAAATTAAAAAGTCACGGGAGATGACTGTCCTTGTGCTCGCAAGGTGAAATCGAGATTTAAAATAAAATGTTGTAATATAATCAAAATTATTTTAAAAATTAATAAAATTTTATTACTCGAAAAGATTTCGAAGTCGAACACAGGGAATAATATTGTTACGATCCGATTCCCGAATCCCTATAGGACCTGAGATCGATTCGACTCGACTAATCCCAAGACACAGTCATCCAACAAGAAATAACAAAAAAAGCAAGAAAGTAAACCACATTCATTATACTATGTAACTAACAATAAAAGAGTACAAACAGTAAAAAAGTAAAAACTGCTAACAGTACATATCACCACCACAACAGTAAAGCGGAAACAAAGTATAGAAACAGAAACAGTAACAACAGCCTGAACTCAACAAAAGAAAGTACAATAATAGGAAACTACAGCTGGGCTCGACTGGGCCGAGCACCCTCTGCAGCCGGCGACTCGAGCTGCTCAACTCCTGGACCTGTAAAGGGGTACAAGTAAAACGAAGTCAGCGAACGCTGAGTAGAGTGATAACCAAAGTAACTAAAGTAGTAAAAGCTAACAGGTAATTTATCTTTTCCAATTACCTTATTTTACAAGTCATTCCTTTTTACCCATTGGTTTATTTCTCAGATCTCTTTTCTGATCTCGCATGTTCCTTGTGGGAACGATATTGATTGCAATCTTTTCCAAAGAGTAGAAAGCACACGTTGTGCTCTTCTGGCCGGGAGAGTCCCCTGTGGTCATCCTACACCCAATCAACCACCCCGAGGTCACGGACAGACGTAGCGGTGACTACGGCACGTGAAATAAGCGCACCAGTAGCTATTCCACACTGGCACGCTGTCAGCCATTTCTGCTAGCGGGTACGCCCAAAGTACATCACAGAATAGTATAGGGCCTAGCCTTCTCAATAACATGGGTTCCAGCCCCTCAGAACCAAAGAGGGGTCTCGCCCCTCCACAGTCCACGCACCCTCGTCAGACTACCCCGGTTTGCCTAGTGGGTCAAACAAGTCGGTGTAGGGTGGTTAACTGAACCCCAGGCCCCATGGGGTGGCTAGCTCTCTCCCTACACTAGTAGCTCTCCCCGGTACAATGTACGCGAGGGCCAAAGAAGTCAGTGTCGAGTGGCCAATCCTAACCCTGGGTCTCAACCCAAGGGCAGCTAGCTCTACTCTACACTAAATGAGGGACAGTCGCTCTCCTTGGTACCACGTACTCAAGGGCCAGCACACTTCCCACTGACATTTCCAGATCCATTCCAATTATCCACAGCAGCTCTACTCCTAATTCCCTGAAGGGTTCATGCTCATATTCCCCATGTCATTCCATACTAGGTTTCATCATTCACATTTCCATTCTCAGATTATACGCATGGAGCTCCTATTTCCATCATTTAACATATACAACAAGTAATGTCACAGATAACTGTTTAACTAGTACATGCATTTCATATTTCACATGCAGCTCTTGTTTATTAACAGGCAGTTGTTCATACTTCTATTCATTTATTTAAGACTGCAATTTCAAATACGCATACAAACAGTGCAAGTACTTATCGTCCTAGGATTCATGCCACATCCGAGGTTTCTAGTTATCCAATTTCACATATGCATTCAGGTTTTATAATTAAAATAGGGGGAAACCACTCTACCAGACAACCCGAGAGTATTGGGAGCTCGAACGGCAAGCTCACGTGCCTCAGCAAGCCCCGAACCCGCAACCGATCAAAGTCCTATACCAAGGAACATGCCACAATGGAACATTCAAAACAGTATAAAAGGATTTCTAACATGTAGAGGAACTCAGAAGGAATCCATAGATATCTCCTTTACATCCTAAAAGGGTCAAAAACAGAGCTGCAAACCTAAATCAGACATCTAGCACAAGGTCTCGACGTCTTAAAAGTAACAAGAGTCTCACCTCAGGTTCCTGCGTCAACTTCAGACGTCCAGAACCCCTTCTTAACCGTTTAGACCCAATTCCAAACGTCCGACCTCTCCTCCAATCGTCTGGAAGTGCTTCCGGACATCTGGCAATCTGTTCAGACGTCCGAAACGTGTGGGAGGGCGTGTCTCGTGCCTTCTTGAAGCTATCCTTGCATGCGACATGCGTATCACCTATATTTAGCCATGCAGATCGAAGTACGGTGTAGCCTACATGGCCGTATCCGCAAGAGGAACATACCTTCGCAGAAAACTATTTTCAGACGTCTGGTGTCATCACCAGACGTCCAACCCGTCATCTGGACGGCACGCCAGACGTCTGATTCTAGGAAAATCCCAGAACCAGAACAACCTTCTTCTCCCCCTTGCCGCGCGCAACCGCGGCCTTGCCTCCTAGCCTGCAGCTCCAGTTGCAGCAGGTGTCGGGGACGTCTCCCTCGACGTGCTCCTCCTCCCGCATGCGTCGCTCCGGCCGTGCATCTTCTGGCGACCTCCCACGAGCTCGCGAGCTCAAGCTCTTCCTCTTCTCCTCACGTCGCCTCTCCTCCTTGTCGCTAGCTCTCGCGCCTCTCGCTGCAGTGGAGAGGAAGGAAGGAAGGTGGTTGAGGTGAAGTGGGGAAGAGAGGAAGGGGGAGAGGGGTTTTATAAGGGTGCGCTAGGGTTCAGGTGGAGGAGAGAAGAGGGAAGGAGAGAGAAGAGCGATACTGTCTGCGCATAGCCCGCGTGCAGACGCGAAGTTATGTACCAAATTTTCAATTTCCAGACATCTAGGAAGGAGTCCAGACGTCTGACCGACAGTCCAGACGTCTTAAAGGGCTCAGAATAGAACGGGTCTTTACATCATAACTTAAAGGAAGTTTCATCCCCGAAGCTTGAGCTAGCTAGGGTGCGGAAAAAGGAATTATATAAGCATAACAAACTTAAAGAGGACCGAGGCCGATCCGAAAAGACGTACCCTCAAAAAGCTCCGAGTACTGCTCTCACATCACCGCCTTAGGCTCCCAGGTAGCCTCTTCGTACCGCTGGCTCCTCCACAAGACCTTCACAAGGGTACCTGCTTCCGTCTCAAACTCCAGACGGCTCTGTCTAGTATCTGCACTAGTCACTCGGGGTAGGTCAGGTCGTCACCCACCTCGACACTCTCGTGGCTCAGAACGTGACTGGGATCGACGACGTACTTCTGGAGGTTGGACACATGGAACACGTCGTGCACACCAGAAAGCTAGGGAGGAAGGGCAAGCTGGTAAGCAACGAGTCCTACCCGCTTCAGGACCTCAAAGGGCCCCGCAAACCGCAACGCGAGCTTCCCTTTCACCCCAAAACGCTGCAGGCCCTTCATGGGAGAAACACAAAGAAAGACGTGGTCCCCAACCTCGAACAGCACATCTTTGTGCTTCCGATCAGCATAACTCTTCTGTCTGCTCCTGACAGTGCGAAGTCATCTGTGAATCTACTCTATCACCTCCTGACTCTGCCGGATTAGCCTGGGGCCAACCTCCCACTTGGTCCCCACCTCAACCCAACTCAAGGGCGCAGTACACCTCCGTTTGTACAGAGCCTCGTAGGGTGCCATGCCGATACTTGAGTGATAACTGTTATTATATGCAAACTCTGCCAGGGGTAAGTGCTCCTCCCAAGAGCCCCTCCAGTCCAGCAGACAGGCACGTAAAAGGTTCTCAAGTGTCTATATCGTGCGCTTTGACTGTCCGTCCGTCTAGGGGTGGTACGTCGTACTGAACCTCAACCATGTCCCCAAGGCCTGCTGAAACTCAGCCCAAAATTGGGAAGTAAAACGGGTATTCCGATCGGATACAATCTCACGCAGAACTCCATGCAGACGTACCATGTCACGAATATACCTCTCTGTCAACTGTGCTAGTGCCAAGGTGACTCCAATCGGCAAGAAACATGCTATCTTTGTCAATCCATCTACAATCACCCAGACAGCGTCGTGTCCTCGCTGGGTAACGGGTAAGCTCACCACCAAGTCCATGGTGATGCTCTCCCACTTCCACTCTGGCACAGGAAGTGGCTGCAACGGCCCTGCAGACCTCTGATGCTCGGCCTTCACCTGTTGGCACACCAAACACTGCTGCATGAACTCGCCTACATCCCGCTTGATCCCTCTCCACCAAAAGTCACGTCTCAGATCATGATACATCTTCGTGTTCCCGGGATGTATGGTGAACCTGAACCCGTGCACCTCAGTCAGGAGTTCTCTCAACAACTCCTCGTCCCTGGGAACGCACAAACGTCCCCTCAAGCGCAGCACCTCGTCTGTAAAGGAGAAGTCTCCTGGGTCCCCTGACAGTACCCTGTCTCGCAACGATTACAGGTACGGGTCTATCATCTGTCCTATGATGATGCGGTCTATCAGCTCTGGTCCCGTCTGCCGTGTCACTGTCTCTACCCCACAATGACCCTATAACTCTAGGGGTCGCCAACTGCCCAACTCCTCTATAAGTCTCTAACTCTGTGCCTGTAAACTGGCCAAGTGGACGGGCGCCTTCCGGCTCAAGGCGTCAGCCACCATGTTGGCCTTCCCAGGATGGTAGGAGATGCTGCAGTCATAGTCCTTCAGGAGCTCCATCCAACGTCGTTGTCTCATGTTAAGCTCCTTCTGATCAAACAAATACCTGAGGCTCTTATGATCTGTAAAAATCTCAAAGGTCTCACCTTAAAGGTAGTGCCTCCATGTCTTCAACGCGAAGACAGCAACTGCCAGCTCTAAGTCATGGGTAGGGTAGCTATTCTCATGGGGCTTCAGTTGCCGCAAAGCGTAAGCGACAACGTGACCCTGCTACATGAGCACAACCACTAACCCCTGCAACGAAGTGTCCGTGTGGACAACAAAACCACCGCTACTCTCTGGGATGGTAAGCATAGGAGCCGAAGTCAGCCTCTCCTTCAACTCCTGAAAACACGCCTTACAAGCGTCTGTCCAAGCAAAGGGCACGTCCTTTTAGGTCAACTGAGTCATAGGACGTGCAATCTATGAAAAACCCCTGATAAACCGCCGGTAGTAACCTGCCAGTCCCAAGAAGCTGCGTATCTCTGTCACTATACGTGGCCTCTCCCACTTGAGTACTACCTCTACCTTGGCTGGATCCACAGCCAAGCCATCCCCTGAATTCACATGACCCAAGAAGGTCACCTACCTCAACCAAAACTCGCACTTGTTGTATTTGGCATATAGCCTGTGCCGTCTCAAAGTGTCCAGAACCATCTGCAAGTGTTGTCCATGCTGTACCTAATCCTACGTGTAAACGAGTACATTATCAATAAATACCACCACAAACTGATCCAAGTACAATTTGAACACCTGGTTCATCAAATCCAAAAAGGCAGAGAGGGCATTGGTCAGCCTAAATGGCATGACCAAAAACTCGTAGTGTTCGTACCGGGTGTGGAAACCTGTCTTAGAGATGTCGGTCTCCCTGATCCTCAACTGGTGGTAGCCTAATCTCAGATCTATCTTGGAGAATAACATGGCACCTCTCAACTGGTCAAACAAATCATCAATCTTCGGCAGCGGATAACTATTCTTGATGGTGACCCTATTTAGCTGTCTGTAGTCGACACAAAGGCACAGGGTACCATTCTTCTTCTTCACAAATAACACTAGGGCTCCCCACGGGGACGCACTGGGCCTCACAATGCCCTTCTCCAACAGGTCCTGCAGCTGTGACTTGAGCTCTCGCAGCTCAAGGGGTGCCATTCTGTACAGTGCCGTAGAAATGGGGCTGGTCCCTGGTACCAGTGAGATCTCAAATTCGATCTCACGGTCAGGCGGTAGTCCTGGCAGCTCCTCTAGAAACACATCGGGGTACTCTCTGACCATCGGGATGCTCTGAAAGTCTGCCACGGGGCTAGGCTCTACCACTACACAAGCTAGAATGCCCTCACACCCCAGGCCCAAAAGTCTCGCTGCCCGAAGTGCAGAAATGCACCTAAAACCTCCGTCCAGCGTCGAGGTACTCTCTGACCATCGGGATGCTCTGAAAGTCTGCCACGGGGCTAGGCTCTACCACTACACAAGCTAGAATGCCCTCACACCCCAGGCCCAAAAGTCTCGCTGCCCGAAGTGCAGAAATGCACCTAAAACCTCCGTCCAGCGGCTGTCCGTGAAACTCAAAGGAAGGCACCTCCGGTATGAAGAAGAAAATCTTCCTCTCAAAACAGTCCACCAAGGCATGGTAAGCGGACAGCCAATCCATCCCCAGAATAATGCCAAAATTCTCCATCGGTATCACGATCAGGTCAGCGGGGAGGTTTTCTCCCCCAATACTGACCTCACAGTTCGTGCAGACCTCCTGAGCTACAAACAGCTGACCACCCAGACCTCTGATCACAAATGGATCCTCTAACAACACGCAGTCCTATCCCAAACTGACAGCAAAGCTCGCAGCAACAAAAGAGTGCGTGGCACCAGAATAAAAAAGTACGCAAACTAATCTGCCGGAAACTGTAACCATACCTACCACCACTGAACCTGAAGCCTTGGCGTCTCTGTGTGTCAGGGCGTTAATACGCCCCTCAGCTCTAGGTGCAGAAGAAGCAGCCACACTCTGCGACAGACAGGTAGCCATTGGCTGGTACCCTCCCAACAACTGCTGTCCTCCCCCACGCGCCTGGGAACCACGACCACCTGCTCGGCCTCCAGCGCTCGGTGTGGGGAGCATCTGTTGCGCTCCAGCCCTAGATGGCCAGTCCCTCCTGATGTGGCCCGGCTAGCCACACTGGTATCAAAGGGGAACTCGACTCCCTCCCTCGCTAGGTCCCTGCTGATGGCTGGGCGAGGGTCCAGTGCTGACAGCTGGCCCCTATCGGGGGCCCTCAAAGGCCACTGACGGCCCCGCAAAACGAGACGGCTCTCCTGTGGGCGCCGCGTGCCTCCTCTCGTGTCGGCCCTGTGAGTACTCTGGCTGGTAGGGCCTCTTCCGTCCGCTGTCGGTGTCTCGTGCGGCCGGGTTGGTCTCCTCGTCCATTATAGCTGCCTCCACCACTCTCGAGAAGGTGGGCAGCTTCAAGGGTTTGACATACCCCCAAATAGCATGCTGGAGTCCCTCAGTGAACCTCCACAGGCGCTCCTCCTCAGTAGCCATAGCTGTCGCAGCAAAACCTGACAGCTCCAGGAAGCACGTGCGATGATGAGAACCTCATTATGAGTCCTAACTAGCTTATTTTGACCTAATAAAGTGAACAAAAGCTCATGCATAACCCAAAGGAAGGCCTAACTCAAGAGATCACTAATCTGGGAAGAGAACCTGAAACAAAGGGTAAAACTGTAATTTTACCATTACAGTACATCAACGGGATTTCTTAGGGTTTAAACATAGGTCAATTGGAATTAATAGAAGAAAAGGTGGGATGGTTCAGTTAGAAAAGGGTTATTGTGAAATTTAAGAATTAAATGACATTCTATAACCCTAAAACAAACCCACTTAAATTCACAAGGTTCTAGGAAGGATAAGAATCAAATAAACCCTCTAAAATTCATGGAAAAATATCTCCTAGGGTTGAGAACCTTCAATTTGGCCTTTGGAACCTGTTTTGACCTAGATTGGGGTCCATGCCCAATATTTGACCTAATTTGGGTTTTTATGCAAAATGACCATCCAAACATGGTCAAACCTAAAATCCAACTTCATCATTGGATTCCTTATGTCTAAATTAGGTTTGTACCAAAATTTGGACCTAAGGGAAGGTCATCTTAACTTACTTTGCAAAATGATCTACCCAATTACATTCTGGCCCTGAACTTTTGGAAACCCTTGCAAAAATCCCCTCAACTTTTCGTCACTTTCTTCATTCAGGTCCCTCTGCCATTGTAGCAGGGACCCATACCTCCGGCAAGGTTTCGAGGCTATTCTCTCCTCGTTTCCCCAGGGAGCTGTTCCTAGATTTGAAAGGGGAGCTCTCTGCGAAACCCCCTACCGCATGAGCAGCTCCCCATGCCCTGAATCGCCCCATACCTCTCGTGCGAATGCTCGAGAGGTATGGGTTTCACTCTGGCCATGCCTCCGACGAAGACTTTTGGCCACCTCCTTGTGACTAACCTCCTGCCCATGCCTTTATAAGCAAGCCCAGATCCCTCCGCATCAGGCAAGCTTGTTTTGGCCAGAGATATCCCCTGAAATTCGTCTCTCCTTGTCTCCGGCCATCTGCCCGCAGGCTCCAGCGACTTCTCTTCCCTCCTCTCGTCACTCTGCCACCGTACCAGTGGTAGGGTCATCTCCGCCTCGTTCCTCCACGTTGTGTCGAACCAGCACACGCCTGCCTGACCTCCTCCTCGTCTCCATTATCTCCACCTTAGGGCATCTTCTCCGACAACGGCACATACGCACCGTTCATCTTCTCTGCCCCCCCCCCCCCCCGCCTGTTCCAAGTCCCTCAGTTAAGTTCCTGTCTCCCTACCTTCTATTTTCCCTCCTTTTATTTCACAAATGACCCCTTGATTGCCACTGTCCACCCTCATCTTCCTCATCTCCAGCTGACCTCTGGCGAGGCGCACCCGTCACTCCACGCAGCCACACGCCTCGCCAACCACCTCACAAGCTACACCTCTGTCCACTGTCCACTTTCCACCCACTCACTACCCACCACACACACTCCACACCTCCACTGAACACACCCATAACAATTGCCACAGAGCGACGTAGGCATGCACACCTAGGTCGCCCCGCAGCCAACCACCAAGCTAGGCACCTTCGCCGTGACACGGTGAAGCTTCTCATGTGCTCTGATGAGGCCGCAAGGCTGTATGCATGAATCTCATATCGACCCCCCTTGCCGCCATTAGCGACGGCTTGAAGGAGATCGCAAGCATCTCTTCAGGCCGCATCAACCTAGGTGTTGCACTCCAGGTGGCGCACGTTAAGTGTGCGAACACATCCAAACAAAGAGCGAGCCTGGAGAGCGACTGCAGTTGCGGCGATTAAGCGAAGTCCACCTGTGCGGGTGCGAGCGAAGTGGGTGGGACTAAAAGTCCCACCTCGGAAAGCCAGGAGTACACAGAGTGAGTTAAATTGAATTTGTGTTTCCTTCTCTTCGCCTCAGAACATAGGGGTGAGGTCCCTTGGCCTCACTCGCTCATGCCTCGTCCGCGACCTGCCCCCGCGGATCTAGCACCCGACCCGATTACCTATCCCACGCACTCCTCGCCCACCACACATGCCGGTGGGCCTGGACCCAGGCGCGCTTGTCCGACCCGATTACCCGGCTCTTGGAGAGCATTCCTAAGAATGAAATAAAGAGAGAGAGACGCGGGGAGGGCAGGGGATAGGTTTTGCTTCTGTGTGTGTGTGTAGGGAAAAGAAGAAAGCTAAGAAGGTGAAGGAAGAGAAGGAAGATGGCACTGTAGCCGCAAAGAAGCGGAAGAAGAAAAGAGCAGGAAGGAGAATTCAAGGTAGAGGAGCGGCAGAGGAAGAGAAGAAGAAGGAGGAGGAGGCACAGCAAAGAAGAGAAAAGGAAGAAGACAAGGGAAGACAAAGCATAACAGAAGAAGAAAGCAGGAGTGGCCAAGCAAAAGGAAAGGCAAGGAAAGAAGAAAGAATAAGAAGAAGCCAAAGAAGGCAGAAGAAGCACAGCCGTAGAGGAGAAGAAGAAAGAAAAGAGAAAGAGAAGGCCAAAAATCACAAACCAAGCACTGTAGCAAAACCCTTTTAAGACATATGATTTTTCATCAGACGCCCAATTTTTGGACATTATTTCTACATTTGACATTACTTCTTAATTTTGATTGAATTGGTCATTGGTTTTTATTAAATTGAGAGTTGTGCTCTTAAGCTTCTAACATATCAATTTGCTCCTTGTGTTCGACCTTGGAAGTTTTGAATTTCAAGTAATAAAATTGTTAATCGTTTTCGCGGTGATTTTAAATATACTACAGCGGATATCTTTTTAAAACACGATCTCGTTGCTTGAACATGCGGTACGCGCTAACAGTCATCGTCTCCTGGCGGAGAGTGTGAAACTCCCGCCTCCTCTAGTCCTACCAAGTCTGCGGGAAGTACTGCTCGCAAAAGAGGGTCACGAACTGGTCCCACGTCGGCTCTCCCCTCTCCTGGCCTCTGACTGCCCTCCACCACCTGTGTGCCACATTCTCTAGCTGGTACGTGGCAAAGGCCACGCGGCACTCCACAGGGGGGCGAAGGATGCCAAACACCTTCTCAATCTGCTCCAGCCAGTCCTCTGCCTCAGGTGGGTCCCCATCCCCTTGAAAGAGGGGGGCTTCAGCTTCCAGAAGTGTCCGAAAAGCTCGTAGTGCAGCTGTAGTGGGGGAACGGGCACACCTCTGAGCAGGGAGGGCTCATGCTCAGAAGTGTCAGAGTGTGGTGGGGACAGTGGAAGACCACCCCCTCCCCCTCGTCCAGCATTGAGTAGGTCATTGGCCCCACAGAGGACTCCCCCTCCATGTCCCCAGGGAGAGGCGCTCGTGGAGGCGGGTGGAGCTCCTCTCGTACTATGTCTCATATCAACTGAGCAAGGTCCTGGGCCTGAACGCCCAGAAGAAGTGGCTGGTCAACTGGCACCTCGGGCCCGACACGTCCGCCCCTCCGACCTCGTCCACGGCCGCACCCGCGACTCACCTCAAGGACTCCACGTCAAGGCATCTCCTGCAAGGAGACGCGGAAGACAAAACAAAAAGCGGTCAACTCTAACGGACTTCAGCAAAAGAACTCAGAATAGATGTCAAGCGGTACGTTGTGATGGTCACTCTAGTTACATGCATGTGAATTGGTTATTCTCAAGCTAGTTGGTTCATTTCTCAGGACGACATTGCTCTGATACCATCTTGTTACGACCCGATTCCCAAATCCCTACAGGACCTGAGACCGGCTCGACTCGACTAATACCAAGACCCAGTCGTCCAACAAGAAATAACCAAAAAAGCAGGAAGTAAACCACATTCACTATGCTATGTAACTAATAGTAAAAGAGTACAAGCAGTAAAGGAAGTAAAAACTGTTAACAGTACATATCACCACCACAACAGTAAAGCGGAAACAAAGTACAAAAATAGAAACAGTAACAACAGTCTGAACTTACAACAAAAGAAAGTACAACAGGAAACTACAGCTGGGCTCGACTGGGCCAAGCACCCTCTGCAGCCGACGACTCGGGATGCTCAACTCTTGGACCTGTAAAGGGGTACGAGTAAAACGGAGTTAGCAAACGCTGAGTAGAGTGGTAACCAAACTAACTAAAGCAGTAAAAGCTAATAGGTAATTTATCTTTTCCAATTACTTTTTTTTACAAGTCATTCCTTTTTACCCATTGGTTTACTTCTCAGATCTCTTTCTTGATCTCGCATGTTCCTCGTGGGAACGATCTTGATTGCAGTCTTTTCCGAATAGTAGAAGGCACACGAGGTGCTCTCCTGGCCAGGAGAGTCCCCCGTGGTGATCCTACACCCAGTCAACCACCCCGAGGTCACGGATAGACGTAGCGGTGACTACGGCACGCACGATAAGCGCACGAGTAGCTACCCCGCACTAGCACGCGGTCAGTCGTTTCCGCTAGCGGGTACACCCAAAGTACAGCATGGAATAATATAGGGCCTAGCCCTCTTAGTAACATAGGGTCTAGTCCCTCAGAACCAAACAGGGGTCTTGCCCCTCCACAATCCGCGCACCCTCGTCTGACTACCCTGGTTTGCCCAGTGGGCCTAACAAGTCGGTGTAGGGTGGCTAACTGAACCCCAGGCCCCGTGAGGTGGCTAGCTCTCTCCCTACACTAGTAGCTCTCCCCGATACAGTGTACGCGAGGGCCAAAGAAGTCAGTGTAGAGTGGCCAATTCTAACCCTAGGTCCCAACCCAAGGGCGGGTAGCTCCGCTCTACACTAAACAGGGGATAATCGCTCTCCTTAGTATCACATGCTTAAAGGCCAACACACTTCCCACTGACATTTCCATATCCATTCCAATTATCCACAGGAGCTCTACTCCAAATTCCCTGTTAGTGACCGGGCAGCTTGTTCGTGTTTATTATAGTTTAAGTACAGTCGTTATAGTATGCAACTAGACAGCTACCAAATTACTACAAATTTTTACTCGGAATACAAAGTTTTCCCGAGGTCGAACTCAGGGAGCAACTAGAATTCTAGAAGTAAAAAGTTTCTCAATTAGGTTACAAAAATAAGAGAGAGAGAGAGAGGGAGATCTTGGCTTCTTGTTCTTCTTCTCTTTATCTTCTTCTTCTTCTTCTTTCTTGACCGTTTCTCTTCTTTTCTTCTTCTTCTTTCTTTCTTTGTTCTTTCTTCTGTTCTTTCTTTCTTTCAAGTGGGGTGATGTTTTCTTCCTTCTTCTTCTTCTTGCCTTCTTTTCTTGGCCTCCTCTTCTGTTCTTCTTTTCTTTCTTTCTTTTCTTTCTGGAGGCAATGTCTTCTTCCTTTCTTTTTCTTCTTTTCCTTCTTGCCTTCTTCTTTTCTTTCCTTTCTTTGGCCGGCAGCTGTGGTGATCTTCTTCTTCTTTCTTCTTCTTCTCTTCTCTGCCTTCTGCAGCTGTGGTGATTCCGACGTCCGATGTTGTGCTCAGACGACTTATCTATGGCTTTGCTATAGTGTCTTCCTTCTTTTCTTCTTCTGTTTCTCTCCTTTACTTCTTCTTCTTCAGTTGCCCTGAGCGGCTAAGACTTCGGCCGCTTCCCTTCTTCTTTTCCTTCCTGCCTTCTTCTTCTTCTGTTCCTGCACGCTCACACAAGGGTTAGAGCAAAATCTACCCCTACCCTTCCCCGCGTCTCTCTCTTTCTTAGATTTCTCTCTTAGGACCGCTCTCCCAAAGTCGGGTAATCGGGTGCGGGTATCGTGCCCGGGACCAGGCCCACCGGCGTGCGGTGGTGGGCGAGGAGTGCGCGGTTTGGGTAATCGGATCCTGCCCAGACTCGCGAGACGTGAGCGCGGGCGAGGGAGAGCGAGCGCGTGGAGCGCAGCGTGCGGGAGAGGGACCTGACCCCTGTGTTCGAAGGCGAATAGCCTTAGACACTTTTTCAATTTAAGTGCGGGTGCTTGGCCACGTACTTCCAAGGTGGGACTAAAATCCCACCTCCCAAATTAGCGCCTGCAGCTGAGGAAGCCGCAGCCAATTACAGCACCCCACGAGGTCTTCGCCCCAGCTGCAGACCTGGGTGCCTTCGCAGAGACAACCCACGCGACCTGGGATGTGCACATGGGATGGAGGGCGCCTGGAGCAACGAGCGAAGGAGCTGCAGCAGCTCAACAATGGCGGCGAGGGGGCTCCGACCTGAAAGCAGAAATACGGCCTCTCGGCCCAGTCAGAATACGCAGGGAGCTTCGCCGGAGTGCGGCGAAGGCAGTGCTAGTGTTGGCGAGGCGCGAGGGGGCATGTGGAGGTAGCCCTAGGTCGGACTGTGTGCGAGAAGATGGGTTTGTTCGGGGAGTGGTGGAGTGGCGTTTGGCAGTGAATGGAGATGGGGAATCGATAGAGTGGAGTGTGAGGGAGCTTGTGCGGTGGTTGGCGAGGTGCGAGGTGTCTGTGGTCGTGAGATGGTCTCGCCGAAGGGTGTGATCGGAGGTGGAGAGGATGGTCTGAACAGAGGCGGTCGAGTGGTCGACACGGTAGTTTAAAAGAGGGAAAATGTAAGGGGAAGAGAGAGAAAGCTATCTACCTAATTATTAGACGAAGGGGGAGGGCGGAGCAACCAGCTCGTATCTGCCAGAGCTGGAGACGAAGAAGCCCTGGAGGAGGAGTGCGGTGACGAGGAAACAGGCAGAGGGCGTCGGCGGGTACAGCCCGGCACGGACAATGGAGCAAGGCAAACCCTGCTGCAGGTAGGGCAGCAGAGCGACGAGGAGGAAGAGGAGGAGTTCACAGGAAGCTTCGGGCCTTCTGACGAAGGAGGAAGGGATGAAGTGGGGGGGGGGGGGGTTCTTCGTCAAAGAAAAGCTTATCGGAGTCGGCAGGGTGTGCCGCTCCTTATAAAGGGGTTGGCATAGAGGGAGGAGCGAGCTGGCGTCGTGTCAGCCTCGTTGGAGTGAGGCCGGAGATGACACCCATACCTTCCGTGCATTCGCACGGAAGGTATGGTGGTCGGCAGAGGGCATGGGCGGGTCCCTGCGACGTCCAACCCCGCTTCTGCTTTGCAGGACGATGAACCTGCTCTTTGCGGTGCCATGCTCCGCGCAAAGTCGCCGGAGTATGGTGCTGTGCTGATTTTGCAGGGAGGTCCGTTCTGCAAAGAATGATGAAAAGTTGGGGGCCTAAATGCAAGGGTTTCAAAAGATAAGGGTCAAAACGTAAATGAAGATGACCAAATTGTAAAGTCGGTCAAAGAGGTCTCTTCTTAGGCTCAAGTTTTTATACAAGACCAATTTGAACCTAAGGATTTTGATGGCGAATTTTAATTCTAGGTTGGACCATGTTTGACCAGCCAATTTGCACAAAAACCCAAATTAAGTTATTAATTAGGCATGGTTCTCTTTTTAGGTCAAAATAGGGTTCTAAGGCCAAATTGAAGGTTATAAACCCTAGAGAATATTTTTCTATGAATTTTAGAGGGTTTGGTTGATTTTTATCCTACCTCAAACCTCGTGATTTGAAGTGGGTTTGTTTTAAGGTTACAGAATGTCATTTAATTTCTTGAAGTTGCTACAACCCTTTTTAGATCAGATCATCCCACTTTCCTTCTTGTTAGGCTTGTTTGACCTGTGTTTGGACCCTTAATTATCCTGTTTTCCAACTGCATTGGTGAAATTACAGTTTTACCCCTTATGATTTATTTTCTTCTTAAACTCAGAATTCTCTGAGTTAAGCCTTTCTTTGGGTCATGTAAGAGCTTTTTCTCACATATCTGGGTTAGATTGTGCTAGTTAGAGTCCATGATGAGGTTCTCATCATACTCTCATGCCTAGCTTTTGCTAGTCTCCTAGCAAAAAACATAAGGTTTCATCCCTTATTCTAGACCATGAATTTCTTAATGATTTCAGACAAGTGCTTTTTCTTTTAAAACCTTGATTAGGTTAGAATGCTATCCATAGGCCTAAAAGGTACTCTAGTATCAGCCAAGATCCAGATCTATCTAGCCTTAGCCTCAGTCCTTAACAAAGGTTTTTAAGGCCAACAAGAACTAACCTAAGGTTTATTGGACTTTGTGGTTAAAGCACCCATGCTGGAGATAATTTTAGCCCTGGCTCAGTTCGCAGTGCATTTTGTAAGAGAGGTAGAAGATTTATCTATTTGGAGAGTTTTCTTTCTCTTTTTCTTTTTAATTCTAGCTTAGGATTGGCTTCTCAACACGGTCTGTATCAGATTCCTTGTCCCCATCATCAATCCTCAAGGGTTCCTGGCAGTCGATGCTTCGAGATAGCACCGCCCATGGTAACCGCCGGAACCCTGGCTATTGAGATTTCGAGATAATCCCATCCATGGTGTTCCGTGGCCGAATTCAGACCCTGGCAATTAACATTTCGTGATAATGCCATCCATGAAATCTGAACCAACAGAGTGCTTACATGCCCCCGGTAGGATATGTAAATATCCTAAGAGACAAGCACCGAGGAGATGATATTTTGTTACGCATCTTCGAGGGGAATTTCCCACCTCTCTGCACCGGGAACTCGTCCAAATCAACTTGTGTTGATCGGCCGCTCCTACTCTAGGTGTTATTTTCAGAATTTTTGCGACGCTTCTGCGTGATTTTGATTTTTACGCTTACTGAACCAGGCTATGTGTGAAGTTAGGGTGCTTAGGTTACTAAGTCCTATAAACCAAAAGCTAGTTAACGAGACCAAATACTCCCTAAGCCTTTGACCTAATACTTAAGATTTTCATTTTCCTCAACCTCTTGAGGAATGTCTAGATCTTAATGGGTACTAAGAGTCTATCCAAGAATGCCTAAGGTTCGCGTTCTTACTAATCTCACTATACACTTTTCATTTCTTTTCTTGAATGAGGTCTAGAACTTAGGTTACTTCCTTAGTTTCTTACTAATGGCTATCACTTTTTCTCTCATTTTGTGCTCCTTCTTTTTATTTTGTTCCTTTTTCCTTTCCTCCACAAAATTTCTTTCCTTCTTTCATTTTATTATTCTTTTTTAAAAAAAAATTAATTTTTATGGTATATTTGGCATATGTGAATTTTTTTGTTAAAAACCTTTTCATACAAGTTTTGCACTTTCATACCCCCCCATGCCTAAGATTTGCAATGTCCTCATTGTGACTTAGGGGGTTTTTATTCAACTTAGTTCATTCCTTAGGACAGGAGTTTTGATGAGTGAATGGGTCGGGGTGGCTGTTGCGGACGATTTCTAATCTCAGATGCAGGCACCTGAGGTGAAGTCGACTGTCCTAAAAGGTGAACCTTAAGTGCACAAAGGAGACAGAAAAGGTTTCAGGTTTTCAAGGAGAATGACAGGCTGCCTCCCGTTGAGCGCTAAGTTTTATGCCATGGCTGGGCACAATAAGCTCAGGGGGGATGGAGGGTAGAAGATGATTCAGCCAAATCAATACAAGTTACATCAATGAACGGTTTGAGTCTCTGACCGTTCACGATGAAAGGTTCAGAATCATGGCTGAGCGGACTGATTTCGACGGCTCCATTTCCAAAAACTTGTCGGACCAAGTATGGTCCGACCCACTTGGATCGCAGCTTCCCAGGGAAAAGTTTGAGTCTGGCATCAAAGAGTAGAACCTTCTGACCAGAATGAAAGATCTTTCTAGAAATATGCTTGTCATGGAAGGCTTTAACCCGCTCCTTGTAGATTCGCAAGTTTTCGTACGCATCAAGGCGTAATTCATCGATCTCGTTGATTTGAAGCTTTCTGTGGGTTCCAACCATAGAAAGATCTAGATTACAATTTCGTACTGCCCAATAGGCTTTGTGTTCCAATTCAACAGGAAGGTGACACGCCTTCCCGTACACCAGTCTAAAGGGAGACATGCCTAATTGGGTTTTGTGGGCGATCCTATAGGCCCACAAGGCTTCTGAAAGTCGAGACGACCAGTCCTTCCTATCAGGCCGAACAGTGACCCGCAGGATTTTCTTAATCTCCCGATTTGACAGCTCAGCTAGACCATTAGTATGGGGGTGATAAGGAGTAGAGATTCGGTGAGACACCCTGTATTTGGTCATCAGTGACCTGAACTAAGCATTTGTGAAATGGGTCCCCCCGTCTAAGATGATAGCACGAAGAATCCCGAACCATGAGAATATATTGTGATGAATGAATTTGAGAACGATTTTGTGATCATTGGTTCGGGTCGGTATGACTTCGATCCATCTGGACACTAAGTCCACAGCCGGCAAAATGTATTCGAAATCATCCGAAACAAGAAAGGGGCCCATAAAATCAATCCCCCAAACATCAAAGATTTCGCATACGAGAATCAGCTGCAAAGGCATCATGTCGCGATGGCTCATGTTGCCCAATGTTTGGCAACGACTACATGCCTTGCAGTGATTGTATGCGTCCTTGAACAGAGTGGGCCAATAAAAGCCACACTGGAGGATTTTCGATGCGGTTTTGTGCCCAGAGAAATGGCCACCGCATACCTGGTCATGGCAGAAGGAAAGAATATCATTGACTTCACCTTCTGGGACACATCTCCGGATGATTTGGTCAGCACCTATGCGGAAGAGGTACGGATCTTCCCAAATGTAATACTTGGCATTAGAACGCAATTTGTCTTTCTTGGCCTTCGACCAATCAGACGGGATCTGATGAGATACCAAGTAGTTTACTATATTAGCAAACCATGGAAGTCTAGTACCAACAGTCAGCAGGTGCTCATCAGGGAAATGCTCCATGATGGGTCCGGAAGGGTTGATAATCTCAGAAGGAAGGCGGGACAAATGGTCAGCTACCACATTTTGTCTTCCCACCTTGTCGTGAATCTCGAGGTTGAATTCTTGCAACAACAAGATCCATCGGATTAGTCGGGGCTTCGCGTCCTTCTTGGCAAGGAGATGTCTCACAGCCGTGTGATCCGAGTAGATGATGACGTGGGAACCCAGGAGATAAGATCGAAAATTTTCAAGGGCAAATACTACGGCTAGTAGCTCTTTCTCCGTAACTATATAGTTAAGCTAAGCCTCGTCAAGTGTCTTGCTAGCATAGTAGATGACCACGGGTTTCCCGTCAACTTTCTGCCCCAGAACCGCTCCTACAACGAAGTCAGATGCTTTGCACATGATCTCAAAGGGTTGAGACCAATCAGGGGATTGTAGGATCAGGGCCTGGGTGACTCGATCAGGGAGGTTTTCAAAGGCTTGAGTGCATTCCTTGGAGATTTCAAAGGGTACATCCTTAGAGAGAAAAGTCGTCAGGGGGCGCGCGATTTTCGAGAAATCAAGAATGAAACGACGGTAAAAATCGATGTGCCCCAGAAAAGAACGGATGTCCCTAATCGAGCTAGGCATAGGAAGGTGAGAGATTAGATCAACCTTGGCTCAATCCACTTGGATGCCTTTCTCAGAAATCAGATGTCCTAGGATGATCCCCTCAGGCACCATAAAATGGCTCTTTTCCCAGGAAAGAACCAAATTAACATCGATGCAACGCCTGAGTATATGAGCCAATTGCTGGAGACAATCATCAAATGATGCCCCGAAAACTGAGAAGTCATCCATGAAGACTTCCAGATAATCACCTACCATAGCAGAGAATATGGCAAGCATGCACCGCTGAAAAGTCGCGGGTGCATTGCAGAGACCTAATGGCATCCTTCGGAATGCATATGTTCCGAAGGGGCAGGTGAATGTGGTCTTTTTTTGGTCCTCAGGATGAATAGCAACTTGGTTATAACCAGAGTACCCGTAAAGAAAGCAGAAGAATCGATTTCCCAATAATTTCTCGAGAATCTGATCAATGAAAGGTAGTAGGAAATAATCCTTCTTCGTGGAGGAATTGAGTCGTCGATAATCTATGTAGACTCTCCACGAGTTGGCTAATCGGGTAGGTATGACTTCTCCGGTTTTAGTCATAATGGTGGTGAGCCCTGCCTTTTTAGGCACAACCTGAATCGAGCTCACCCAATGACTATCGGAGATCGGGTAAATGATCCCTGCATCTAACCACTTGATGATCTCCTTTTTCACGACCTCCTGCAGATTGGGATTTAAACGTCTCTGCATCTCACGAGAAGGTCGTGCACCCTCTTCTGGATAAATATGATGTGTGCAATAGGAGGGACTTATTCCAGTCAAGTCATCGAGAGTCCATCCAATGGCTCTGTGATGTTGCTGGAGAACAGCAATCAGACAGGATACCTGTTCAGGAGTAAGCTTGGAATTTATAATCACAGGAAGGGTCTGATTAGAACCCAAAAAGATGTATTTCAAATGATCGAGAAGGGGTTTCAGTTCAAGGACGGGGTCATCAGCAGCAGCGGGTGATTAAGGGTAAGTGTGAGGTTCAAGGATAGGAGTTATGGGTCTGTCTAAATCTGGATTTGACTCCTCTAATTGCGGTTCAAAATCTTTCTGTGGTTGATGAGGTATGATCAGGTCATTCTCAAAATGCATTTATCAACCAGAGCCCTAATATCACAGATTTGTTCGATGACACCGCAATTGATTCCTTGTTGGGCATTAAATATATCAATCTTAAGGGTTTGATTACCAAATTTCAGTTCTATTTGGCCCTCCTCACAGCTGATGTTGGCTCTAGTAATAGCCAAGAAAGGTCACCCTAGAATGATCGGTGTATCCCTAGGGTTTTCAAGGGCATCCATGTCCAAGACTATAAAGTCTACTGGGAAATAGAAATCCTGCACTTTTACAATAACATCCTCGAGAATCCCTTTAGGTGACTTTATAGATCGATCTGCTAATTGTAATGTCATCTCAATTGGTTTTAGCTCAGATTCTTCTAGGTGGTTAAGTAAGGATGTGGGTATCAGATTTATGGAAGCACCCAAGTCTAGTAATGCCCTGTCAAATTGGATTTCAACTATTTTGCAGGAAATCAGGGGAGTACCAGGATCTTTAGCCTTGGGTGGGAGCCTGCTTAGGATTACAGAGCTGGCTTGCTCTGACAGTACAATTGGACTCCCACTCTTGGTTCGCGGCTTACGCTGAGGTGTACACACATTCTTTAAGAATTATGTGTAAGCTGGTACGTGGCGAATCGCATCCATCAAGGGGATGTTTATTTGGACCTGCTCAAAGAGCTTGACCAGGTCCTCGTTAGGTGCCACAGGCTTGGTTGTCTTCTTTCCCTTGGTCAAGGCCTCGGGAAAAGGAACCTTGGTTGGTTCTTCTAGGATAGGTCCAGGTTTTTGATCTGGGACAGGGATAGCAACGTCCTGGATTTCTATCCTAGGGTTGGGATTACTACCAGGCTTGAAGTGGTTTGGATAGAATGGATCTTGGGTTTCCTTACCACTACGAGTTGTTACAGAATTCAGTCCTGCCTGGTTTTGGTTAGGGTTGGATAAGATGGGTTGCTGCTGATAGCCCGCATAAGAGTGGAAGCCTCCATCCCGTCAGGTGAAGGAACAGAGGGGGCCTGATAAATCATGTGTGCTTGGCCCGAGTTTGGGTTCATAGCGCGCCGCTGGGTCGGCATGTTATTCGAGTTAGGAAGAGGTTGAGAAGGAAGTGTGCCCGGTTGGCGGGAATTTGCCAACTGGGCCAGTTGATTTCGAACCTCTGTAAGTTCGTCCTTGTGCTATTTCTGAATAGCCGCATTCGTTCTTTGAATGTCAGCCAGAGTCTGAAGGATGAGGGACATTTGGTCTTGGTTTGTCCCTGATGAATAAGTAGGGTTGGGACGAGGTTAAGGTGGCTAGTAAGGACGAGGTGGTTGTGGACGAGGCTGAAAGGGTGGTCTTTGGGTTTGGGAATTTCCCGCCCACTGAAAGTTGGGATGGTTGCGCCATCCAGGATTGTAGGTGTTGGAGAATGGATCATTCTGGATGGCGTTGAGGTCCTCGCAGGTCTAAGGAACCTCTAAAGAATCAGAAAATGGGGGAATGGAATTCCTCGGGCTGGAATAGAAAGGATCGGAGGATCCTCCGATCCGAGAATCAAATCGGGGTGGATATGGATCCACCCCGGGAGAAGGTCGGTGGAGAATGTTTTGCACAGTCTCCCGTGTGGAAGGAGGCTTTGCAAAGGAGCTATGCACAGAGGTGGTTCGCTGCAAGTGTTGAGTCAGCTCGTCCACCTTCTTCTCAATGATGGAGACCTTGTCCAATCGACTGGCCATTAGTTCCAGGTCGACTGATGCGGACAGGCCCTGCGTTTCGTGAGCTCCCCTAAGGTTTGTCGATGTGCGGGTATTCGTCCTGTCGAATAGTCCCATGGAGTCATTATTGATGGAGTTCTCACACATGTTCTCTAGAATCTCCCACACAGTGTCCTCATGTTGACCCATGATATTCCCTTCGCAAGTTGCATTGACGAAAAGCCTAATATCCTCATGGAGCCCCTGGTAAAAAGATTGGACTTGTTCCCACTTAGGAATTCCGTGATGGAGGTACTTTCTCTTGAGATCCTGAAAGCGATCTCATGCCTCATGGAGAGGTTCTCCCATTTGCTGAGTGAAGTGGGTAATCTGATGGCGCAAGGCATTGGTCCGACCAACGAGAAAGAACTTCTTCAAGAACTCGGACTGAAGTTCTTCCCAATTGTTGATCGGCCGGGTCTAAGTTTGGTACCAATGAGCGGCCTTGTCCATAAGGGAGAAGGAGAACATCTTCATGAGGAGAATATCCCAATTTTGTGCATCTGACCCAAAAGTTTGGGCCAGATGTTTTATCTGTTTGATGTGCTGGAAGGGGTCTTCAGAATTAGGCCCGTGAAATTTCGGTATGGCATGAATCATATTGGGCTTTAATTCAGAATCAGGTTCTCCAGTCGAGATTCTGACTCGAGGCTCAATAGCCACCGCAGCAGGATTAGAATGGTCCCGCATCATAGGACGCTGCGGTGGGTGCACAAAATTCTGGAAGAGGTCATTGAGTCGCTGGAGCTGGTGCTCCAGATTGTTCTCTTCCTTATCTGGCTGAGCCATTGTGGAAGAAGAAGGTGAGTTGGGTTCAGAGTCAGAGGAGAGGTCGATGTGAAGTTTTGTTTTCTCAAACAAGGGCACTGAGGCTCGGCCTCGAGGAGAGTGAAGTTCTAAAGGAGGTTTCAAGGACCTCCTACCAAACATACACTGTTGGAAGAGATGAGTTTAACAGGTGCTGGACCCAATCAAGACACCCAAAATGTTGGGTGACTATAGAGGTGCGGGGCAGATGGACCCCTTGATCAAAAGATCGTCCACCTAAGAATTACCTGGGCAGTCAGAGAGGGTGAGTCCCGCGAAGACCCCTACACGGTAGAGCGTCCCCACAGGTTACAGGGTTTCCCCCACCCGACCTCTCTTGTCACTGAGATTCCAGGTAGACCAGAATGGGGATCTTGACCTCTTGAGTCTACCACTTTTAATTTAAGATCAAGGTGCTTAGCTTTTCACTTGAACTTTTAGCTTTTTGAGTGTAAAGAGTGACCTAAGTTGAAGGTTGGTTGACCCAATGGGTCAACTTCACCTATTAATTCCTTTGAAAACTTATTAGGTCTTGTCTTTTAGAGTTCAAGTGTTTTTAGAGAGCCAGTTGCTTAGGGTTTTTCTGAATAGGTATTTTCAATCAATGGCTTGAGCACACTTCTTTTGGATCTTCTCAATTCTTGATTAAGGAGTGTGTCTCTAAAACCCTAATGTTGAGTCTTATGTTGGCTCTACTTGGTCCAGTTAGCTCTTTGTTGGGTAATTAGGGCTCAGGCAAGAAGGTGTTAGCCCTTAAATACCCTTACTAATGTGTGCAGGAATAGTGGTTTGGAATCATGCAGCTGTTACTAGGTATGAAAGACAGGTTATGCCTATATTGTTTATTTTCTTTTTCTTCCTCTTTAGAATTTAGGGGTTAATAGTGCGAGGATAGGACAATTACCTGTCCTTAGAGTGGTTGTTGTGCGGCTGCTTGTCTTCTTGATTTCCTGTGCCTGCACATAATAAGAGAAGAGATTATTAAAAACTCAATAGAGAATTTATGACTTCTAGAATAGCCGCTGCTCCCCAGCAACGGCGCCAAAAATAGTGACCGGGCAGCTTGTTCGTGTTTATTATAGTTTAAGTACAATCATTATAGTATGTAACAAGACAGCTACCAGATTACTACAAATTTTTACTCGGAATACAAAGTTTTCCCGAGGTCGAACTCAGGGAGCAACTAGAATTCTAGAAGTAAAAAATTTCTCAATTAGGTTACAAAAATAAGAGAGAGAGAGAGAGATAGGGAGATCTTGGCTTCTTCTTCTTCTCTTTCTCTTCTTCTTCTTCTTTCTTAACCGTTTCTCTTCTTTTCTTCTTCTTCTCTCTTTCTTTGTTCTTTCTTCTGTTCTTTCTTTCTTTCTGGCAGGGTGATGTTTTCTTCCTTCTTTTTCTTGCCTTCTTCTTTTCTTGGCCTCCTCTTCTATTCTTCTTTTCTTTCTTTCTTTTCTTTCTGGCGGCAATGTCTTCTTCCTTTCTTTTTCTTCTTCCTTTCCTTCTTGCCTTCTTCTTTTCTTTCCTTTCTCGGGCAGGCAGCTGTGGTGATCTTCTTCTTCCTTCTTCTTCTTCTCTTCTCTGCCTTCTGCAGCTATGGTGATTCCGACGTCCGATGCTATGCTCAGACGACTTATCTATGGCTTTGCTACAGTGTCTTCCTTCTTTTCTTCTTCTGTTTCTCTCCTTTACTTCTTCATCTTTAGTTTCCCTGAGCGACTAAGACTTCGGCCGCTTCCCTTCTTCTTTTCCTTCTTGCCTTCTTCTTCTGTTCCTGCACGCTCACACAAGGGTTAGAGCAAAACCTACCCCTACCCTTCCCTGCGTCTCTCTCTTTCTCATATTTCTCTCTTAAGACGGCTCTCCCAAAGCCGGGTAATCGGGTGCGGGTATCGCGCCCGGGACCAGGCCCACCGGCGTGCTGTGGTGGGCGAGGAGTGTGCGGTTTGGGTAATCAGATCCTGCCTAAACCTGCAGGACATGAGCGCGGGTGAGGGCGAGCGAGCGCATGGCACGCAACGTGCGGGAGAGGGACCTGACCCCTGTGTTCGAAGGCGAATAGCCTTAGACACTTTTTCAATCTAAGTGCGGGCGCTTGGCCATGCACTTCCAAGGTGGGACTAAAATCCTACCTCCCAAATTAGCGCCTGCAGCTGAGGAAACCACAGCCAATTGCAGCAACCGGCGAGGTCTTCACCCCAACTGCTGACCTGGGTGCCTTTGCAGAGACAACCCGTGCGACCTGGGATGTGCACCTGGGCTGGAGGGCCCCTGGAGCAGCGAGCGAAGGAGCTGCAGCAGCTCAACAATGGCGGCGAGGGGGCTCCGACCTAAAAGAAGAAATATGGCCTCTCGACCTAGTCAGAATACGCAGGGAGCTTCGCCGGAGTGCGGCGAAGGCAGTGCGAGTGTTGGCGAGGTGCGAGGGCGCGTGTGGAGGTAGCCCTAGGTCGGACTGTGTGCGAGAAGATGGGTTTGTTCAGGGGTAGTCGGGTGGCGTTTGGCAGTGAATGGAGATGGGGAATCGATAGAGTGGAGTGTGAGGGAGCTTGTGCGGTGGTCGGCGAGGTGCGGGGGTGTCTGTGGTCGTGAGAAGGTCGCGCCGGAGGGGGTGATCGGAGGTAGAGAGGATGGTCTGAACAGTGGCGGTCGGGTGGTCGACAGGGTAGTTTAAAAGATGGAAAATGTAAGGGGAAGAGAGAGAAAGCTATCTACCTAATTATTAGACGAAGGGGGAGGGCGGACCAACCAGCTCGTATCTGCCAGAGCTGGAGACGAAGAAGCCCTGGAGGAGGAGTGCGGCGACGAGGAAACAGGCAAAGGGCGCCGACGGGTACAGCCCGGCGCGGACAATGGAGCAAGGAAAACCCTGCTGCAGGTAGGGCAGCAGAGCGACGAGGAGGAAGAGGAGGAGTTCACAGGAAGCTTCGGGCCTTCTGACGAAGGAGGAAGGGATGAAGTGGGGGGGGGGGGTTCTTCGTCAAAGAAAAGCTTATCGGAGTCGGCAGGGTGTGCCGCTCCTTATAAAGGGGTTGGCATAGAGGGAGGAGCGAGCTGGCGTCGTGTCAGCCTCGCCAAAGTGAGGCTGGAGATGACACTCATACCTTCCGTGTGTTCGCACGGAAGGTATGGTGGTTGACAGAGGGCATGGGCAGGTCCCTACGACATCCTTCTGCTTTGCAGGACTGTAAACCTGCTCTGCGCGGCGCCATGCTCCGCGCAAGGTCGCCGGAGTATGGTGCTGTGCAGATTTTGCAAGGAGGACCGTTCTGCAAAGAATGATGAAAATTTGGGGGCCTAAATATAAGGGTTTCAAAAGATAAGGGTCAAAAAGTAAATGAAGAGGACCAAATTGTAAAGTCGGTCAAGGAGGTCTCTTCTTAGGCTCAAGTTTTTATACAAGACCAATTTGAACCTAAGGAATTTGATGGTGAATTTTAATTCTAGGTTGGACCATGTTTGACCAGCCAATTTACGTAAAAACCTAAATTAAGTTATTAATTGGGCATTGTTCTCTTTTTAGGTCAAAATAGGTTTCTAAGGCCAAATTGAAGGTTCTAAGCCCTAGAGAATATTTTTCTATGAATTTTAGAGGGTTTAGTTGATTTTTATCTTGCCTCAAACCTCGTGATTTGAAGTGGGTTTGTTTTAGGGTTATAGAATGTCATTTAATTTCTTGAAGTTGCTACAACCCTTTTTAGATCAGATCATCCCACTTTCCTTCTTGTTAGGCTTGTTTGACCTGTGTTTGGACCCTTAATTACCCTATTTTCCAACTGCATTGGTAAAATTGCAGTTTTACCCCTTATGATTTATTTTCTTCTTAAACTTAGAATTCTCTGAGTTAAGCCTTTCTTTGGGTCATGTAGGAGTTTTTTCTCACATATCTGGGTTATATTGTGCTAGTTAGAGTCCATGATGAGGCTCTCATCACCTATAGGGTTCATGCTCGTATTCCCCATGTCATTCCATACAAGGTTTCATCATTCACATTTCCATTCTCAGATTATACACATGCAGCTCGTATTTTCATCATTTAACATATACAACAAGTAATGTCACAGGTAACTGTTTAACTAGTACAGGCATTTCATATTTCACATGCAGCTCTTGTTTATTAACAGGCAGTTGTTCACATTTCTATTCATCCATTTAAGACTGCAATTTCAAACACGCATACAAACAGTGCAAGTACTTCTCGTCCTAGGATTCATGCCACATCCTAGGTTTCTAGGTATCCAATTTCACATATGCATTCAAGTTTTATAATTAAAATAGGGAGAAACCACTCTACCAGACAACCCGAGAGTATTGGAGGCTCAAACGACAGGCTTACGTGCCTCAGCAAGCCCCGAACCCGCAACCGATCGAAGTCCTATGCCAAAGAACAAACCACAATGGAACATTCAGAACAGTATAAAAGGATTTCTAACATGTAGAGGAACTCACAAGGAATCCACAGATATCTCGTTTGCGTAAAACAAACCTCAAGCGGACCCTAAACGGGTCAAAAACAGAGCTGCAGACCTAAATCAGACGTCTGGCACAAGGTCCAGACGTCTTAAAAGTAACCAGAGTCTCACCTCAGGTTCTTGCGTCAACTTCAGACATCCAGAACCCCTTCTTGACTGTCTGGACCCAACTCCAGACGTCCGACCTCTCCTCCAATCATCTGGAAGTGCTTCCGGTCGTCTGGCAATCTGTCTAGACGTCTGAAACGCATGGGAGGGCATGCCCCGCACCTTCCCGAAGCTATCCATGCACGCGACAGGCGTATCACCTATATTTAGCCATGCATATCGAAGCTGTGGTGCAGCCTGCATGGCTGTATCCGCTAGAGGAACATGCCTTCGCGGAAAACTGCTTTCAAACGTCTAGTGTCGTCACCAGGCGTCCAACCCGTCGTCTAGACGACATGCCAGACGTCTGATTCTGGGAAAATCCCAGAACTAGAACTACCTTCTGCTCCCCCTCTCCGCGCGCAGCCACGGCCTCGCCTCCTCTCCTGCAACTCCGACTACAGTAGGTGTCGGGGACGTCTCCCCCATCGCGCTCCTCCTCCCGCACGCGCCGCTCCGACCATGCATCTTCCGGTGAGCTCCCATGAGCTCACGAGATCAACCTCTTCCTCTTCTCCTCATGTCGCCTCTCCTCCTCGTCGCTCGCTCTCGCGCCCTCTCTCGCACTCGCCCCTCTCGCTGCAGTGGAGAGGAAGGAAGGGAGGTGGCTGAGGTGAAGTGGGGAAGAGAGGAAGGGGGAGAGGGTTTTTATAAGGGTGAGGTAGGGTTCGGGTGGAGGACAGAAGAGGGAAGGAGAGAGAAGAGCAGTACTGTCTGCCCGCAGCCCACATGCAGACGCGAAGTTACATACCAAATTTTCAATTTCCAGACATCTGGGAAGGGGTTCAGACATCTAACCAGACGTCTGACCAACAGTCCAGACATCTTAAAGGGCTCAGAATAGAATGGGTTTTTACAAATATGAAATTCAAAAATCAAGATCACAATTTAAACTAAAAGAATTTGCAATAATATCAGGTATCAATGTGCAAAAAGATGGGAGTAAAATGGTGATTTAAATCACCTTATACTCCTACAATATTAATTAAGGAACTCAATGTATATGTATGAAATGAAAGCTCAAATTTGTCGTCTAATTTATAAATCAGACGACTTAAAGTGATTTTCTTCTTCTTCTTCATTTTTCTCCTTCCTTCTCTGCCTTTGTCTTTCTCTTCAACTTCTTTTCTTTCTCAGCTGCGGCTTCTTCTTCTTTTTCTCCAAGCCTTCACCTCTTCTTATTCTGAGCCTTGCTTTGTAACTCCTCCTCTTCTTCGGCCCTTCTTCTTTTCTTCTTCAGAATTTGGCTAAGTGTCAGGGCCAAGCTTCTCAAGGCAAAACCCTCCCTCTACCTGCATGGCTCTCCTTCTCTCTTTCTCTCTTAAGATCCACTCTTCCAGAGCTACGGGTAATCGAGTTATCAGATCAAACGCACCCGGGTCCAGGCTCACCAGCTTGCGGTAGTAAGCGAGGAGTGTAGGTCAATCTAGGCAGGTAATTGGGTCAAACCAGGTCCGTGAGCAGTGGCCGCGAACGAGGCCGGGTAAGCGGGTGAGAGGGACCTCACCTTGTGAACTAAGGTGAATAGACCCTTTCACTTTTGCATGATATACACTGCAATCACTCCCGCAGCTTCTGATGTGGGACTATCTACGCGTCCCTTCTTCTCGCGTCTTTCGAAGTACGTCTCCTCCGCAATTGCTTCAGCTCTGGGCTCGCGTCTTCAATTAAGGACCTTGATTTGTGCGCGAGATGCTTCCGGGCAACCTGTAGCGCTAGTCTAGAACAGGGACACCTAGAGCAACTCTCAAGCAAGCTTGAAGCTTGTTGCTTCCATGGCGGGGAGGTTGAGTACCTGAAATCAATAAAACGGCCTCTCAACCCTGTCAGAATGTTCAGAGAGGTTCGCCGGGTCAAGGCAAGTGCAATGGTGAGGGTTATGTGGCATGTGGATGTCTGTGGGTTCGTGGCGAGGTTGAACTGCGTGCGTGTGGGTGGGAGTGTTCGGGGGTGCGTGTGAGTGAGTGGAGTGGTGATTAAAGAGAGGGGAAAAGATCGGAGAGGTGTGGCGATGGTTGTAGGGTGTTCGGTGAGGGATTTGGTGGTCTATGGTTGTGGGATGGTCTTGCCGGAGGGGATGGCCGGAGATGGAAGGGATGAAGTCGTAGAGGGTCATCGGTGGTTGATTCAAAGTGGGGTGAGTGCGAAAATAAAGTAAATGGTATATGGAACTTAGCTAGGAGGTAGGTAGACGAAGTGAGGCAGAGATGGCGTCGGATGCGATGTTGTCGACACCGGAGACGAAGGTGGCTTAGATGAGGTAGAAACGGCGAGGACGAAGGGAATCAGGGCGTCAGCTGGTATGGCTCGATGCGGAAAGAAGCGAGGAAGAGGAATCCACCACTGGTATTGTGGAAGGATGACGAGGAAGAACAGAGGAGGTCGCCGTATGTCGAGGAGCCTTCGGCCTAGTGAGAGAGAGAGGAATTGAGTGGGATCTCGTTCAATTTTGAGTGTGGGAAGTTCGGGGGGATCTGGACTCTCTTATATGAGGATCCAAAGGCGGTTTGAGCTTGGGAAACAAGCTTTCCAAGCTTGGAAAGCCTCGCCGGACTTGGAAATTTCTTGAGACCCAAATCTCTCATGCATTCGCATGAGAGATTGGGTAAGTTCTAGGGCTTAGGATTGGGTCCAATAGGAAGGAAATTTCTTGACGAACTTCCCTTTCAATTTTGAAAGGGATTCGTCAAGAAATCGTGGCGTTCTTTCCATTTTAAGGTCTCCAAAGCAAGTAGGATTAGGATTAATGACGGTAGGGACCTTTTTGTGAAAATAACAACAAAGTTAGGGGCCTAATTGCAAGGATTTTGAAAGTTAAGGGTAGAAATAAAATTAGACAGGACCAATTTGCAAACTAGGTCAAGACAAATTCATCTTGGATCCAAGTTTTGATACAAACCTAATTTGGATCTAAGGAATCCAATGGTGAAGTTGGATTTTTGGTTTGACCATGTTTGAATGGATAATTTATGAAAAAATCCAAATTGGGGCAAATGTCTGTCTGTGGTTTTGTTTTTGGTCAAAACGGGTTCTGATGGTCAAATTGAAAGTTATAAACCATGGAGAATATTTTTCTATGAATTTTAGAGGATTTAGGTAAATCTTATCCTGATCAGAACCTGAGTTAATTAAGCAGGTCATTTTTAGGGTTTCAAAAGTCATTTAATTCTTAGAACACATGCAAACCCTTTTCTGTCTGTCTTATCCCACTTGTTATCTTTTTAAGACCAATTGACCCTCATTCAACCCCTGAGAAAACCCTTGGTCGTACTGCATTCAAGATGAGCTGGTAAAATTATAATTTTAGCCCTAGTTTCTTATTTTTCTTTCATAATGAATATGCAATGACTTGTGATTCTCTGACGATTATGCAGGAGCATTTATTGACTTAATTGGGTCAAAATGAGCTAGTTATGGCTCATGATGGTGTTCCCATCACCTTGCTTACTCCTCCCTAGCTCGAACCCTAATTAGGGGTCATTGGCTATGGGATAGTTTCTATTCCATAATATCTTTAATCACACTCCCACTCTCTCTCCCTCAACCCCTCACAAACCCCAACAAAGAAACTAGGGCCGCCACTACCAAGCATTCGGCTAGCCACCTCATGCCAATCGAGGTCCCCTCCCCCCTTGTAAAGCACCCATATGCTACCATCCATCTCTCTTGCCTCTTAAAGTTCATGACCACGGCTCTCCATCCCAACCTCGAGAAGCTTCTCCTCGCTTTGACTTCAAGCCTTGTGTCCTTTGCCTCACTTGGCAATGGATAGTGCTTTGTTCTCCCATGAGTTCTTATGCAGCAGATGTGGCCTTGCAACTACAAAACTATGTGCCAAATCCCAATCACATCACTTGATATGAAAACCTTGAGATGAAGCCAACTTTGACATACCAAGAACAACCAATTCAAATCCTCGAGAGAGCCAATAAAAAGTTGAGAAACAAGGTCATACCTTATGTCAAAGTCCTCTGGCGTAGTCAAAAGAGAGAAGGTATATAGAAAATTATGTCCACGACAAAATCCACACCACTGGATGCCTATATAAAGGGTAGTTTGGAGGCGACGAGCGCATACAGCTGTGTTCGGTGCTCGTGTGCCCTATGTTGCCACATCGGAGCACAAAGCACAAGCGCAGCCGCGAAGTTGGTGCAGCAACAAAGGTGCAACCACCACGTGTGTGCAGTGACGAAGGTGTAGCAGGCACGTCTGTGCAACAGTTCTGGCAGACAACAACAACACTGACAAGAAGCAGTAACCCTGTGATCTAAAGTAAACAATGTACATTTGTTTAGAAATATCCTCATGGTACTATTCAAGAAGTACTTTTGCTTAGAAATGAATGTGCTTCTTTGCCATTCAGGGAGACAATGGCAGGTGGAGACCTTCATGTGGGAAGCAGCGCACCGATAATATGCACTTGCAACAACGTCGCTAAACTCTACCTTGATAAGAAACAAGCAGCAAACTGGGATACGCATCTTCTGAGTAAAATTGAATTACGTTGCCCACATACTAAAGAGGTACAAATGGGGTACTTACATTGAAGTATACCTTTGTCACTTTCAATCACAATATGCTTTGATGGTACAAATAGGAGCAAAATCGTGCGATTTCAAAGTGAGTATTTTGGCAAAAAGGGGTATTGGGGAGTGATCCAACTACTCATAAGGAGAGGAGAATGAGGGATGTGGTATACATGCTGGCTAATGAGATCGAGAAGCTGGAGACTACTAACAGGAAGATGGAAGCTGCAATTAATGACTTGCAGGAGACCCTTTATATCACTGAGGCAAAGATAGACCTAAGGGATGAGAAGAGAAATTTCATCTGTAAAGGAGATCCTCAGCTTCTACCATGAAGGAAGTTCCGATCTTCAATCGTAGATTGCACTATCTACCTCAGCATGTATTAATAGGTATGATGCCGTTATGTTATCTTTTTGGCTAGACTTTCTCATGATGTATTAATAGAGAGTACGTCCAAAGCGTAATATGTACTCTATGAACTTTTGTTGACCGATGATAAATATCTAGTGGTAGGATATATAGATCACTTGATATTCCGCAGGCTTTAATTTCCTTCTCTGATAGTTATGTATGTTCTCCCCAAACCAATCCAGGTGTGGAGAATCGAAGGCGGAGCACACAGCTCATTTAGCATCGAAGGCGGAGCAGACTATGTACCGAGCTTCTAAATTTTACCTTTGGCCGAACTATCTGTCCACGTTACTAATATCCTATGTTATATGGATATGGCACATACATTCGTAGTGTACTTTATTTAATGATTATTTTAAAATTTTGGATTTTGAATGCCTTGACTGATTTTTTCCCATGGTATTATTTCTCATGTAAAATAAAGACGTTGCTTGCCCGTAAAGACGTTGCTTGATCGGTATATAGTGTGCATCAAAGCTCTTTACAGGTGATCATTCCTAAGGCAACGCTGTCTTGTCAAACTGCTATGCCTGAGCTCCACCATTCTCTACCACCACTCCAGTGGAAGTTTGTATAGTCCACCATTCGTGGATATGACAAAGTCAGGTAGCCATACCGACGACCATAACACCGGGCACATAACCTCCACAACACTCAACCTTTCAGAGCAAACTTCATCAGACCTTCGGCATCAAGGGAGAAAGGCTCTCACGCGGGGGCCCTCAAGATTGAGGCAGAAGCAATTAAAGATGCAAGCATACAAAGATTCATTGGAGAGTGGATACAGGTACTTCCGCTGCAGGATTTTAGAAAATGCAAATATATTTTTTGAATCACATTATCTAACATTTTGTATTCCCTTTCCATCTAAAACTTAGAGATCCCATTTTGAAAAAAACCAGTACGACACTTCTTGTAATTTTAAGCACCGGACATTTTCTAATTCACATAATGTGCATTCCCTTCAGTAGAGATGTAACTGGTTGTCCATTTCCATGTTGCCAATGTAACTTCTTGTCCATTTCCACAAGTTGAAAATATCTCTTGCAAATATAGAAGCTTATAGTAGAAATTACACTTGAGACCATTTCTCAAGAGCATTTGATCACGCACCGTAAAACTAACTACCCATCTTAATACATTCATGACAATCTATACACGATCTTGTTAGAACTCCCAGTGTTGGAAGGAACTCATTAGCATATGTAGACCCAATGTCACATGAATCACCAAGTGACTCTAACCTGTGAGTGCTTTTATGCCTGTACACAAAATATATAGAATCAGCTTGCGATGATGTGCTTCTAGTATAACAAAAATGGACAAAGAGACTCTTACACAGGAGGAGGAGAAGAAGAAGACTTATTCCTCCAAAATATCCGTATAAAACTAACTCAATTTCTCTAAATCTTGAACTTCACTCACCATCCACTATTTGTAATATATATTACATTTTCAACAATTACAGGGATGAAATGAGCATTGATGAATCCAATGAACATATGTACTATTGCTCCAATACTCCAACAAGGTAATACTCTTACTTGTCTGAATTACAAGGACAAAATGAATTATACAATCAATGCAAACATTGTATTTGCAGGGCACATGCAGGAGGAGCAAACTAGGACTGGCAAATTACACTGTACTCATCGTTTCATACAAATTACACAACACCAAGGTTGTAAACAAATATGGTAAATTTCTATTTAATATAACTTGTTCTCTAGTCATGTACATTTTGATCGTATTCCGTTTCATAGAAGCCCAATGTTGAATCCTCAAAACACAGATAACACATACAATAGAACACCACACAAACGGTCAACTCCTGGAAGGACTACTGCTAGAACACCACGGCAGTAATAAGAACGCTTCTGCCCCGACAGAAGTCAGTGGGGGAGGCAGCCGACACATAGGTGCAAAAATCACATAAAACTCATTTGTCACATTTTCTCAAATACAACTAAGACACTAATCATTTTCATCTCTATGACTTAGGGGAAATGAAAGAACAGATCAACCACCTACATTTGATTCAAGAAGTGCAATAAAGGACTTCATTATTGATCTTAGGACATGTTCTGATCATGTAAGAATCAAGTTTAAAAGAACACCATTTGGATTTTTCAATGGATACAACTATCCAATCAAGGACAAAAAGTTATATACCAAGCTAGTTACAGCTTATGACACTGAGAGTGGGGACTTCTTTATAGCAGGACGGCGAGTGCCTTTCATAGCAGAACACATCTCAAAGATCACAGGATTGCCACTAGATGCTCATGAGATTGACCTCAAAGCTGATGGAAATGAGAGGCACCCATTCAAAATGAAGTACTTCCCTACTGGGAACCCAACTGTCCTTCAAGCAAGAAAGTCTCTTCATGGACTTTAGCGGGTGGGCGACAATCACAATGTTGATGACCAAGTTAAGCTCCTTATATGCCTCCTTTGCAGCAATTTCTTGTTGGCGCATGGTTCTCATTCCATATACCCAAAGCTCTTCCATTACATCGAAGAGATCAACGAGTTGCATGAATATGCATGGGCACAAGCTGTTCACCAAGTGCTAGCCGATGGACTCTCACAAATGGCACACAAGATGTACATATCACGAGATGGCGGAGGATTTGGATACCTCAAAGGTTGTGCACCCCTTGTCACTGTAAGCAAGTATTTCATTTCATTCAGGTTAGATAGCATTCTTACATTCAATAGTAAGTGTGTACGCAATTGCAGACATGGGCTCTAGAAGTACTTGCTATTGATGAGTCAATTGTACCAACTGCATACCCAATCGTCACAAGATGGAGCTACAAGAAACCACTATCAAGACAACTTGAAGAGAAAGGCCTAGATCTTGATGACTTATCCCCAAGATACTTAAGAAGAAATGCTTTCAGAATCTTCCCTTGCGAGTCCACAATATGGGTAGGCAGTATCATCCTACCAGGAATTCTACAGCATCCTCACCAGCACATGAACCATCACCACCTATGAACAACACGACAACTGAACATTCGCCGAGGCAACAGCAAAATCATCACAATCCAGGACCTGAGAACATGAATAGAGACAATATGTCAGAGATTAACAAATTGGAAGAAGAGTTAGCACATGTGAAACAAAGATGTCAATACCTCGAGCAGTGCTGTGAACAATGCAGAATAGATATTGAAGAGATAAAATCTCAGGTAACCTAAAAACATTGTTTTTTACAATGAGAAATTACACTTCTTATGTGGAACAACATTTCCTTTTAGATTAATCAAAGAGCAACTCCATCAGAGGAAATTATACATTTTCAAACAAACAAAAGAAACAAAGAAGCAGTTCCAACAAAAATGCAGGATGCGCGTAATGTAAGGCATACATCTTTGTACTAATATAAGCACGTAATTTACATATTTGAGATTTCAAAATCATTGCAGATTAAGGCAACCAGTCCTAACAATGTTGCCACTACTGCTGCTACAATCCAGCAACAACCATTTATCCAAATAGTCTAACAGAAGGTAAATCATTCATCAACTTCGCAGCATATTAGTAACATTGGAAAGCACACAATGGTACCTTTACCAACCACACAAATGAGTGATCAACCAAACCAAGTAGACAAGTTCGTCTTTACAGATTCCATAATTCGGGTCAGTTATCAAACATAAATCAACAAATTCTTTAAAGGCTCACAGACATGTACAGATGACATACCTAATAACAATAAAGATTATTTAATAGGAGATTGACGGAGTTGTCGAAGATAAAATGAAAGAATCCAGAAGTTCATCATCCATGAGTAAAATGGTATACTAAAAAGAGCAACATCATTTAAACAACTCCCCTATGCTTACATATTCTCATTTACTTAATTCTCATTACAGCCTAGCTTTGATTTACTACCAAAATTTGATAATACACCTCCTCAGCATAGAGACGTTACGAAAAGCACACACATTGAAAGCATGGTATTTAGAGACGAAAACTCTATCTCTTCACAATTAGAGTAATTGTGCTCTAGAAATAACAAGGTATATTAACCCTTACAGGCAAGTTTCAAAATTGTTCCAAATGAACAACAGCAATGTCACAATGATATCAACCTCTCCCTGGTATTATCTTATTGCAAGTGTACATTCCAATATCTAATTGAGTTGATAATCAAGCTTTAAACATTATAGGACAAGTGGATGTCGGAGGCGGAATCCCCAAAATTTGCTCCCATGCAGCAGCAGCATCAAACTGTATAGATGGAAGCTGAGGTAAAGTAAATACATTGAATGACATGTTGACTACATTTAAATTGCTTATTTCTAAATAAATTTTCAGGTATCCGTACAAGTCAACCCTCCAAAGAATGAAGGTGGCTCTATGGAAAGGGATATAAAGCTTATACCAAGGCAAAGAATGCTTACAGAGAAAATGAAGCTAAGGGAATCTCCAATACGATAACAAAAGAAAAAAAGGAGAGTAAAAATGAACTCCTTCAAATGCTTGTGCAAGTTGGAAAATGCAAAGAAGACCTACTGTGGCACAAAGGGATGATAAACATCCACCAGCAGGACTTCTCTGAATTACTCAAAGCCACAGGCTTCACTAGTAGCTCCGTAAGTCGCACACATAACAACTAGTACTGTTTACTCATGTACATTGAAATCATATTAACAGCCAATATTCAAATCAAATCATAGATGCCCATGTCATGCTTCTCCTTGAAGAATCATTTAAAACAGGGAACCCACACAATTGTCACCTCCTGCCCACAACCATCTCCATGGCAATGACAAAGAATCAGTAAGGGCTCTTCAACAAGCTAATTACAGAGCATACTTTTAGGCTCCAAACATGTAATCCATGTGCTTTGCCACTAAATACTAACAATCATTAGCATATGCTACTTTTCAATTGGGAACAAGCATCCACAATTCACTACAATAGCTTACGCAATGTATCAAGTACAGCAATAGCCAATCGATCTACAAAGGCTATGGTAAGAAAAAAATCATTTGTCATTATCGTTCAAATTTCCATAACAAATACATTCCATCTTTGAGTAGGCAACAAGGATTCATGAAGAAATGACAAAGATCCGTGGAGCAACAAATAGACAATGGAACATTATTCATGACCTAAACACACCACAGCAAAAGTCCGGTAGCAACAACTGTGGTGTACACATCATGTGTTGGATGGAGCTCCTTATGAGTGGATAAGAGCTTACAAAGAGCAAGCCTGACAAATACATCTACACACTTCACAGTGAATATGTACTCCACCTTCTCAGAAGCAAGTACGTAGTTCTAGATTCAATATGATTTCAGCTGACAGCAACCCATGCAGTTGCCATCAACCCAGAAGAATTCCTTCCAGCGAATAAATTTTGAAGAATTTAACCTTCCATTCACTATCGTTTTGTAATTTATGGAACAACATATTCCAATCATTTGGCTATGTGATAACTTATAAATTATCCTAAACCTGCAAGCATTTGACTATTCGCCTATTCATTGGTATGAAATTGTGTGCTGTAATTAGATCTTCTTATTCAGCAATGCAACACTATCCTTTTGACAAATCCAACCTTCCATTCATTATGTTTTTTTTTTTTTTGGATAAAACCATTCATTATGTTGTAATTTGAGGAGTTCACTTGTTATATACTATGAAATTTTCGTCGTATATGCATTCCAACTATTAACAGTAGAAGAAGGAATGTTATGTGTTGTAACTGTTTTCCACATTCCAAATGCAATTAGAATCTATATCCAGCACTAGACGCTTATAAGTAATCCACATACTTCTCTTCAAATGCATTGAAGCACACATACAACACCCGCACTTTCAACGACACAACACATTGTATATGTAACACAAAACAATAGTAGGTGATCCAAGTACTTCTCTTCGAATGCATTAAAGCGCACTTATAGCAGCCGCACTTTCAACCACACCATTATATTTCAGAGAGGTCAAAATACGAGTTCCTCATATAAACTAACACACAATTACCTGTAAAAACATTGTGCGGTTCGAATATCTTGAACATCCCAATCCATACCTCGAATATATTAATAAGGACATATTGCTCAAGGGTTAGGCTAGGACCTTGCAAACCTCGAATGCGTTGAAGCACACATATAGCACCCACACAGCACCCACACTTTCCACAACACAGTTATATTCAACAAACTTAAGAGCACCCACACGTAAAATGGATGTATTACAGCACACGATTAAATCCACACTGCTCACATAAACTCACACAGAATTATATCTTCTAACAAAAGATTACATGTCTAAACGTTGTGCGATTAGAATATATTGAAGATCCCAATCTAATTACATTAGATCTCCACCGCAAAACATTCATAACAAATCCAAGTTATATTTGAAGGAGTTAAAGCAAAGGCATAACAGGCACAAAACATTACATCAACAATACTTGGAATAACAATGTACAAGGTTAACAAAAAATCCAATCAACCTACTTACATGCATTTGAAATTAGTGAAATACACAGTTTAATTAGAAAATATCATTTTCCACCCAACCAATACATCCAACTAGGATAATTTGTGAATGAAAAAGGCGTGTTCTGTGACACAGAAGTGCTCCCAAGTTCATGTGATGAAACCAATGAGCTACATGACGCAACACTCTCGAAAACTCCAAAAGTAAATCCTCTGTTAGATGATCCCTCCTAAACAAGATGAAATGTTGAAATCAGCACACAATATATTATACATAAGCTGCACAGCACAATTGGCAGTAAGAAAATTCTAAATAAACGAGTTGAGGATCTGAACGGGAATTTCACCTGCAGAATACGCCCCCGACATCTCCTGCAAGCTGCAACTTCCCTACTCGATTTCTTACTTTTCTCCAGAGGACTCCCAACCCTTTTAACATGCTTAGGATCCTTAATGACAGCCCTATCAATCCTCCCACTAGATTTTAACTCAACCTGCAAGAGAATATTAAAACATGCATTTACCGCCTACATTTACCAAATGATTGAATACATGTACTTGATAGAACATACCATTCCAGAAGATCCAAAAACCAAATCCATGAATGTTCTCTCGATTACCTTCACACACAAATCATACTTGTCAACATAATCAGATTCAAATTCAGCAAACTTAAAAATCCAGGAGCATATGTCGTCATAGCGATCACCAACATCAGCCAATGGTAGTGGCAGTAATCCACGACACCTGGCTAACGTAACTTCAGGAACTCTTATGTCCTTACACCAGCATCTCAAGATATACTTCTCTAGTATGTGATCAGCACCTTTCTCTATTAGCACACAGAGAATATGCCAGCAAACAAGGCCATCAGTCTCAAAGAACCGGCAACTGCAAAATAGCTCACATGTACCTCCACTAAAATGAACAGCATATATAAGGCTTCCATGCTTTCTATATTCACAAATCTCAGCATCAATATAGCAACCAGCAGAATTCTCATTCCAATGGTGGATAGAACAATGCATAAGCAATTTCAATTCATCCTGAAACAACTTAAATATTGTAAACGTGTAGCACCCACGAAGTTGTTCCTCCATATGAAAATCAAATATCACTAGCACAAGTCTTCCAATCCACCTTCCTCAATTTCTCCTGCTTAGCCTGCATTGTAAGCCCAAATTGTTGCACAAATTGCTTCAACATTGTCTTCGAGTTTAAATATCCATCAAAGTATGCGTTCACGCTCTCACTTCTCTGCGTGGTGGTTATCCCAGCCCAAAACATCTCATCAAAAAAAGTAGGAACCCACAACTTACGAATGTCATACATATTCTTCACCCAAGCATTACTCTCCAAATGACGATCATGAACCATACAGGACCATTGCATCTCAAACATCTCCACTGACCGAGATTGATAGACAATTCTTTTCAGTTGATCTCAAGTCATTGTATCACTACCAGACCAATGGGGTAATTTCATCATTATATGCCAAAGGCACAACTTATGACGTGTGGTGGGGAAGGCAATTGAAATAGCTTTCATTATCGCTTAAGACTAATTCGTTATTATTCCTAATGGAGCTACATCATTCATGCATGATAACCATGTACAAAACAACCATACAAAATTATCTGTTGTCTCCTCACTGATTAAGGCACATCTTAACAGTACGGACTGCCCATGGTTGTTGATCCCAACAAAAGGAGCAAACGGCATATCATATTTATTTGTTAAATAGGTCATGTCAAATGATACATCGCTAAAGAATTTGTAAGCCACGCGGCTCGTTGAATCTGCCCAGAAAACATTACGTAGGCACCCAACATCATCAAGATGCATTAGGTAGAAAAAACTACCATTTAAACTTTGCATTCTAGAGAAATAATTCTGTAAAGCATCTGCATCACCTATGCATTCTTAATTTCCTATGCTTTCTCAACTCATTTTTAGCATCCTCTTGGGTGAAGGGAACATTGTCATAACCACCATGCTCTGACACAAACGAACCCATCGTCTTTGATGACCCAATCCCACAAAGATCATTTACATCTATCCTCCATTTCTTGCTAGAGGATAAATTCTTTCTTGTACGTAGGTATCGCGTCAATGGTCTATCCAACAACTTATGATTATGCTCTAGCTACAACCCAACAATGATATACTTCTCACTATACATCTTGACATTCACTTGGCAAGCACAGTTTGTTTTGCTAGTTGACCGCTTTGAATAAAAACAATCTCGAGGTTTGGAAGGTCCCAGTCCAGCCCTTGAGCATCCTAACCTTGCTCTCAACAGTATGTCCTTATCATACTTAGCATACTTCGACCAAATAATAAAGAACTCAAACCCATTTGTGTGTGCATGTTCTTGACTATACTCATAGAAGCACTCAAAGGATTTAAACTCCATACCCAAAACAAGACCCCCAACCCTTTCAAAAACTGTTGCAGTAAAATTTTTTGAAATAGGGTTGTGCCTTGCAGTAATCATAACTATCAAATGGGTACCTACTCAATGGAAACATTACCATAACATCAACTTAATTAACAAATAGTCAACATACCTCCACATTGAGGAGCAGCGACCACATCTTCAAGAAATTCTACACATCTCTCCTCGTTTGGATGGCAGCCATGGTCCATGGAGACTGGAGTAGGATGACCTAAACATGAACACATACTTGTTACATGGAACTGATAATTACATGAACACAAAAAATTGCAGCTACTATACTAAACATGATATCCACATTAACTTCATTTACATCCACCTTCACCCACAATTTCATAAGTACAAAGTCACTACCTACTGAGACAATGGCCACATTACCATGACAACAAAATCATTAGAAAGCACTAGAAATACCTCCATATTCAACAGCAGCAGCCCCATCTTCAATAGATTTTTCATCTCTCTCCTCCTTTAGATTGTGCTCCCTCAAATTTAACACACAATCAACGGCGAGTACAAGTGGATGACCTAAACATCACAACAGTAATAGTAATTATATGAAGCATAAAGCTTACAGCTCCCATCGTCAAATGTGAAGAGAGAGCTCCACATCCAGATTGACCTCCATCAAATGTGAAGAGAAAGCAAGAGCATTACCAAACAGCTACTGCATAAGAGGTTTAATTCCGTAACCATAAGCAATTAATTGGAAGGATAAAGCATAAAGAAATGATTTCACATCGGAACCTTCCAAACAATCTTGCTCGTAGTCGAGTTCATCTAATTTAAAGCCGACACCATCAATACCCTTACCACAGTCAATTGATGCGAGAAATTCATCCATATCAGCAGGTAGATATTCTATAGGAAAATCCATCATTGATTACGTCTATACATTATGCACAAATTTAAATCTTATTCACAGCATACCTTCACTTCCAATAATTTGAGAGGGGTCGTTAACACTCCCAAAGGTAGCATTTAAATCAAAATCCATCACTGAAAGTGCTCTTTAACTGGAGCATGCTATAGTATACGCTCGATGGCCTACGCAAGAGAAGCACTCCACATAAGAGGAGTAAAAGCAAGACATCGATAATGTCCAGCACTTCACTATAGTGTAGCACATGGGTGGAAGCATAAAGCAATCCTTACATAGCACAATCGATAAGCGCATAACATCGAAGGAACGGAGTAGAGAAAAGGGAAGACTAACCCAATATAAAATCACCACATATAGGTCGATGGCCTACACAAAAGAAGCACACCACATAAAGGATTGAAAGAATGGCAACACATTCTAGACGATAAACATAGCACATTCAAAAGGCAAGAGTAACCCAATATGAAATCAACACATCACTCGATAACAAGCGTGGTGGATCAAAAAGTCAAAAATGGTTGGTCTGTTCTATCTTAGACGCAAGTATCAAAACACTGAATACAACACATTCAAAATGAGGAACAGAGCATATTGAATGAACAGAGTAGAGAAAGAGCGGGAGAGTAACTCAATATGAAATGGCCAATGTTGTCGATAAAAAACCTGCGAAGTTGTTGACCCATTCTTGTACACCGCAAGGATCCACGTCACATGTTATACACATGACAACTTCATCCGACAGCGCACAACACAAATCTTAAGCGAAGAACAGCACATCCACACCTCAGGAAGATGCGAGTGTGGAAAATGGCCTGTAAAGGAGTATGGCTTACCCTTTTTTCTAGTAAAAATAGTGAAAAAATGACATGAGAGCCCGAGGATAAGATGTGAAGAAAGTATACTCTCATCTTGAGGTATGTATCAAATTTCGATGACGAAATTTATTAAGGTAGAATGTGAGGCCTTGGTATTAATAATATCAAAATTAGGTTTTAATCTCGATTACTAGATGATAATGAAGGGCTTAACCACTTTATTATCCAAGTGAGAAAAGAAATTAAATGAGGCTTATTATAGGTCGTAATATCATGAATTAAGGCTCAATATTTTTCCACAGGTGAGCTAAGCCATTTAAATCGCTAAATAAATCCATTGGGAATCATTGGATGGAGTTGATGACTAAAGACTCAACAAACATGCTTTGAGAGGCTTGAAGTAACTTAGATTTGCACTTGGAATGATGGAAACAAGTGGGATAAAAGAATGAGAAATGTAGGGTTCTCACATAGAATATTTTCAACAAATATAACCCAACCAATGGACCCACCGAAGCTATTTCTCTCAAGTTGCATAGAGAACATTCCTTTCTCCTATTTTCTCCTTCTTGGGGACCACCTCCATTGTAGTAAAGGTGTCGGAGACGTAAGTCTTGAGCTCCGAAGGTGTAGAACTAGATCACCATCTCCAAAGCAAGCTTTAGTACGAGATAATCCCCCAAGTATCTTCACTCTCTCTCAACTATGGGTTATGGGTTGCATGTAACCTTTATAGGAAGAGGAAGAGTGAAGAGAGGTGAACACCTCAAGAAATTGACATCAATTTATTGTATTGTGGCCTAGAGACTTGGAGGAATCAAAATTTGAAGAAAGAGAGGCAATTTGAGGAAGATTAGGAGCTGCATTGCAAGAAGAAAATGAATTAGGAGCTACATTGCAAGGGATTGTACATTTGATCATGCTTTTAGTTACAAAATCAAGCACCAAAATAAATAATATGAGAAATCACTTTAAATTTTATGGTAAGCGTCAATGTTACACCACTCAAATGTAATTTATTGACTCTTCTTTCCACAAAAATGACGGTTACGAACATTAGTGTAATTAATTTTTAAAATCTATATCTTTGCTATTAAATAAAAAAAATGCGATTGGTCACTACCCGACACGTCTCTCCACCCCTTCACTTCCCTCACTTGAATCCCCCTGGTGCTGATCGAAATTTAAGTCCTTATCATATGTAATAATAATATTGAACACTCAGAGGATAATATTGTCCCACACTTAAAATCAAGATTAATAATGTAAATTATCCGATATTCATGAAAGTATCGTTGAAGGGTTATCCAACCTTATATGTTGGATCTCCCCTTCTATATATAAATATTATTCACCTATCATTGTGGATTTTATTTTTATTTTTATGAAATTACTCTTTACCCTTTACTGTTCTTTCCAACCATAAAAGGAAATCAGGATATCGTATTAATTAATACAGATGAAGGATGCAAAAAATATAACGAAAGATTGAGAAAGGGATAGATCATTAGGATTGAATATTTTTTAAATACTAACCATATTTGTAAGTCGTGGACCTATATATTATTGATGATGATATAAATAAATTTATATAATAATTTATGATATATTGGAGGATGATTCAAATAAATTTTATATGAAATTAAGTTATTCAGTCATGTTACGAGATTTTTAATTATAAATATGGGAACTGTATTTTTCATTATTTTAAAAAATTTACCTGCAGCACCCAAACAAATCACACGGAGAAATTTTTGCTTTGCCTCCGAAACAAATCTCGCGAAAGGAGAACCGTCTCCTCTTCATATATCATAGCTAAATATCCGAAAAGTTTACAAACTCCCGCGACGAAATGCAAGTATGTGTAACGATATACATAATAAAAGTACCAATAATCATGGTAATCGAAGAGCATCGACTAACGTAAAAACCTCGATTGGAATGTTACAGAGCAATAAGTGCAGGAGAAGGCTTTGAATTCATTTTTGAGTTAAAATATTTTATTAAAAAAATGAAAATGATATAAAAGATGTAACCTTATACGATAAGGTAGAAGGTAACCTCAACATCCCTCAAAGATGGAGAATACAGCACCACCTCAAGAGGAGTTAACTTCAAAATCAGACATCACGAAATATAATAAAAAAGATAGGAAATAGAAAAGAAGTGCTCCATATATTATTTCTGATGTTAGATTCTACACTAGGCATTGAGTTCGACAAAGCATCGTTGATGTCATCGTCAAATCGTGTTAACAGGTGATGAGTTGTCGATCCAAGCCGATCATCTACTTGGTCGTGATGAATTCGACTTTAACGTAATCCCAACATCAAAAACGACATTAATCGATGAGAAGGTAGAGCGGAGATGATGGATCAATGTTATATAAAATCCCTCCACCAGTGTGCGGTCACCAGTTCACAACACAAACACAGCTCCCAAATAGCAATGATTGCCAGAGTCAGCAAAGACGTCACAGATGCCATCGCCATGACAAGTCCCCTGCCGAAGACAAGCACCCATAGTCAAAGACGATCAAGACCACTGCAACCACCTCATTGTTGGAGACAACCGAAGCCCCCATTGCCAAAGACAAACAATAGTGCTACAAGCCGCAACACGAGGCCCATTTGCAAGGTGAGGGGTTAAGGGAGGAGGAGTGGTCGATGATCAAGGGTGAGTGGGGCCCAACCAACGTTATGGCCAGCTGGGTCAGTAGCGGTGATGCTGGGGTTTCTTGCTGAAGGGGAAAAGGACAAGACCAAAGGACGAGAGTTTTCTTTTTGAAGAAGGCTTCGAATTCTAGTCGTTTAAAGTGCAAGTGGTAATTAGAAAAGTTCGCTGAAGTGTTGGCTGTCAGAAAGCAACTCTACATAATCTTTTCCTTTTTCTTGGTTTAGGGAAGGCAGGACCCACGAACCTTTCCTTCATGGATTGCAACGCTCCACGTGTTTGAAGCCAAACCAAGTAGTTATTATCCAAATAGTGACAACTTGAACTCTAGTATTTTGGGTATTATTTGAATCAGGGTTATCCGCCCTTTCAGCAACTGAATCCGATGGCAATGTAGGGGAAGGCCTTAACGACGTGAACATAGGGAAATTATGTGAATTCGAAGGTCAAACAAATAAATATGTTTTTGGTTTTTTTTGCTGGTTAAACCTGTGGATTTCAATTTTTTCTTTTTTAAATTAGGGGGAGAAACTTCAAGAAATCTGCAAGAAGACAAGGTGCAAAAGGTGCCCACAATCAATCCTTTCAGGGAAAAAGAAGCTCTAAATACAACCACATTAGTTAACCAATTGAAAGCAATGAAGAAACACGAGGGAGGTGATGAGTCCCTGAGGCTTCAGGCAGCTGAGCCATTTCAATTGTTTGATTAGAAATGAACACCTAATCTTCGAAATATAGAGGGTTAGAAACTCTCTCTATAGTTCGACACTTGAAAAGTCTCCTTAGAGTCACATCTGCAAATTTGGTCTTTATATCTAAGACCCATATTGGAAATCATTAGTTGGCTCAAATCATGAATAAAATCATACAATTTGGATACTTTGTGGTGGAGGCTTGTGGAAGATTCGGAGGTTTTTCTATTCTATATAACCACAATTTACCCATCAATCTTATATACTCAAAGAAACATTGTATGATTACCGAAGTCACACATAATGCAAAGACATGCTATTAATGTTGCATACATAGAACTCCATCTCAAGGAAAGAGAAAACATTTCTGGCAAAGAATGATGCGACTGCTCAAGCCTTTTTCTGCCAATATGATCTGCATTGGAGATTTTAACACCATCCTCAACAAGGTTGATAAATCAAGAGGTATTACTATCCCCTACAGAGAATTTAGCCATCTCAAAAACTTTGTCAGTCAACTAGGTCTCTCAGATTTGTGGGATAGACTTTTATATGGTCCAACAGAAGGCAGCCGGAATTCCTCATTCGTGAAAGACTTGATAGGGTCTATGTTTCCGGGGATTAGTGGTTGCAACATCCACATGCCGGGTTGTTACACCTTCCTGCAATAGGGAGTGACCACAAGCCTATATTATTACGATCAGAAAGGATGAAGCCCACTGATTCTACCTGGAGATTGGAAGCTAACTGGTATATGGAGAACAATTTTGAGCAAGCCCTTAAGAACAGTTGGTCTAGTCACACTTACGACCCTTCTATCTCCAAAAAACTTCAGCACCTTTTAGCAAACATAACGAAATGAAGTAAATCATCTCCTTTTAAGTAGAAGATAAAGAAAAAAATCATCGAAGATGACATCTCCAACCTGCAGAACAACCAACCATTTTCGACATCCACTAACAAAGAAAAAAAACTGATGAAGAGGTGCTGATCAAGGAAGAAATATACTGACATCAACTCTCAAGGCATTGCTGGTTGAGAGCAGGGACAGTAATACAAATTTCTATCACCTATTTGCTTCCAACAAGAGAAGAACAAAATAGGCTGAATCATGGTGGAATTGAAATCGAGAACTAGAGACAGATAGAGGCTATTTTCTATAACCACTTTAACTCTCTCTACCAATCTGAACAAACACATGCTAAATTCCCATGTATTTTCCCGGAACAAGAGTGCTTGAACTCTAAAGAATGGAATTGGAGCATCTCCATACCTGACCATGAAGAAATCAAGAATGTCCTTTTCTACATGTCATCGAGTAAAAGCCCCAGTGTTGATGGTTACCCCCAACTTGTTTTTCCATGATAGCTAGGTGCTGGTGGCAAATGATGTGTTAGATTTTGTTCAGGCATGCTTTAGAGAGTCTTCCATGCCCTCGAAGATGGGAAAAACCTTCCTCCTACCAATCTCCAAGGTAAACAACCCTCTTCAGCCCAAAGATTACAGGCCCATCAGCTTAACCAACATGCTTTATAAATTAGTGGCCAAGCTGACCGCTAGAAGTGTCTCTCCAATTCTTAACAGGTTGATAACCCCTAATCAAACAGGATTTCTAACAAGGAGACAAGTTTATGACAATGTCGTGCTGGCCAAGGAGATTTTCCACTCACTCATAACTAGGAAGCGGAGGAAGGGTTCGATGGTAGTGAAGTTAGACATAGAGAAAGCCTTCAATCGACTTGAATGGAGTTTCATCCTTTTTTGTTTGAACTAATTACATTTCCCAATCTCATCAGTAAATCTCATTATGTCTTGCATCTCATCTGCATCTTTTGAAGTAATTGTAAATGGCAACATTACTAAATCCATCAAACCTTCTTAGGGGTTAGACAAGGATGCCTGCTCTCCCCATATTTATTTATCCTATGCTCTGAAGTTTTGTCTCATTTTCTTTCTGCTTCTCTATACTCTAAACAAATTTCATATTACAAGATAGCAAGCAACGTCCAACCAATTACACATCTTATGTATGCAGACAACACTATTTTATTTGTAGGAGCATCTATGCCAGAAGCTTTACATCTCAAAGTTAATCTTCAGCGGTATCAAAGTTGCTCAAGTCAGAGGGTTAATTTTTAGAAATCAAGATTCTTTTTCAACTGTGAGGTCAGTGACATGGGTAGGAGGGCCATTCTTCAGGAGTTTAACATGGCAATAATGACAAAATCAAAAATATACATGGGAAATTCCATTATTGATGAAATGGACTAAAAGGGTCTATCAAATTTGGTGGCCTCTAAATGCCAAAGGAAACTTGCTGGATGGAAAGGGAGGCAGCTTTCCCAAGCTAGCAAAGGCATTCTTATTCAATCTTCACTATTGCCAATTCCCAGCCACTTAATGTATACTCATCTATTCCTAGAGAAACTATGTATGCAGATTGACAAATTGGCAAGGGACTTCTGGTGGGGCTTCGATGAGGGCTCAAAACATTTTTATTCAAAAGCATGGACATCTATTTATCTTCCTAAACACATGGCAAGCTTAGGCTTCAGTTTGAATTTGCAAATGATGCTTTTCTTATGAAGATGGCATGGAACCTCCTTACCCAGAAGGGTAGTTTATGGCAGCAGCAGCTAAGATGCAAGTACTTCCGAATGATGACTTCTGGAGTTATACTCCTAAACCTGGAGATTCTCACTTGATGAAGACCTTGTACTCAGTGCAAGGGATGTTGTTCTTGGGCTCCTCTTGGCTAATAGGAAATGGGAGTCAAATTAATATTACTATAGACAAATGGGTGAGAGATTTTGATGGCCCTATATGTTGGTGCTAGAGCACCACGATCATTTGTTTTAATGATAACAAAACACGTGTTATTTAACATTTGCACTTGGAGTCTTAGATTTCAGGTCAATTGCAAATGTAGACGTGATTAGACGGAATTCGAGCTCGCATCCAGGACGGATTGGAGGAGCTCGACGGAGAACAGAGAAGATTTGCGAGGAGCGATAGATTGAAGATGGAAGGACAAGAAGAATAGAATAGAATTCTGTTTATCTCTTTCTTGTACTCTTGTCTTTATTTTTTCTTGCTCTTTATTTCCTTAGAACAATATGTTAAAGAGCCTCAAAGTACCCTAACAGTAGTCCTAGGAACACCCGCACAACCCTAGGATACTTAGGTTTTCTGTAGAGAACTTAGAAAACCAATATAGGATTTAAACAGAGTTTCTAGACGTCTAATTCCCAAATCAGACGTCTGATAAAGTATTTTAAGACGTCTGACCGTTGTTTCAGACGTCTGATAACTATTAGGCTGGACTTAGTATTCTGTCTGATGAAATCAGACGTCCATACCTTAGTCCAGACGTCTTAGAAGACGTCTGATGACTTTACCAGACGTCCAATTAGTGAATCGTTGGCTCTCTTAGCAAACACACGAGGATATGACCGTTAGAGCCTTATCAGACGTCCTTAAGCCATTCCAGACGTTTGGTAATTGACCGTTTTGCCTCGACTGACCCGAAAATCTCTTCTCAGAGATTTTGTAGCCGTTGCAAATCCATTCCCACGAAAAAGTAGGTTTCCAGACGTCCAGACATAGTGCCAGACGTCCTGCATGTCGTCTGATGAACTTGCACAAGAACCCTGTTTAGATCTGATCTAAGTCAGGAAGAGACCCGCCCAAAATCAGACGTCTGACCTTGAAATCAGACGTCTTAAAGTGATCTTCCAGACGTCTGATTCTAGAATTAGACGTCTGATAAGCCTGTCAGAACAATGATTGTTCCTGATTTCGCACTGATTCACTTGGGCTTTATACCCAACGGCTATGGAAGCTTTTCCAAGCCTTCTAAAGCCTTCCTAAGGCCTCTATAAATAGAGGGGAGCCTTTAGACACCTAGAGACACCAAGATACACAAGAAACACTTTGTAATACACTTTCCACTCTCTTGTGTCCTAGCTAGCTCTTGCTCTCCAAGCTCAAGTTCCATTCTCTTGAGAGCATCAAGCCGTTGCGACCCGCTCTCCCGCCGTTGTTCACGAGAGCGAAGTTGCGCCGTCGCGTGGCTCACGCACCGCGTCATCAACTCGACGCACTCCTTGTAAAGGGGAGTTTCCTAATTCCTATAGAAGCTTTAAAATTACTTTGTTGGCTCTATAGGATTACTTGTTTATTTTATCTTTGTTATTTGGTTGGGTATTCGCTTTGCGAATTCCCGTCTCCTTCGCGAGACAAAATCCTTCTCGTGGAGAGAAGGGGTTGAGGTACGCTACCCTCGTTTAAGTAGCGTGGTTGTATTGAGGTTGAATCACCCTCGTTTAAAGTGATTCAGTTTAGTGGATTTTGATCAACTTGGTTGATCGGGAAATCCTAACTCGAGAGGGTTAGGTGGTGGTTTTCACCCGGTTTGGGTTTCCACCTAAAAATACTTTGTGCCTTTTGTGTGATTGTTATTTTGTGAAGATTATTTATATTTCAATTCCACATTTTTTACGTTACGCTGATCTCACCCCCTCCTAGTAGGAACCCACACTATATTCACAAACAACCTTCTCCTCCCTCATGTCTTTGATCTTATAAATAGAGAGGCCGCTCCTGGAATCATAACCTACTTTTGCAAATTTTTCATCCTGATATGGCTGCTTTGATAGCAAAAAGTAATCCAATTCATTGGGGACATGAAGATCAACTGATTTGGTCTGACCATTCTAAGGGACGATTCACTGTCAAGTCTGCATATCAAATGGTTTTACTCTAATATGGGAGGCAATCGTTGGAGGACAATGCCACTCTTCAGCATTGCAAAACAATCTAGAAGATGTATATCCCTACTTGTTTAAAAATCTTCCTTTAGAAGGTTGTTTCGGGAGCTTTAAACCATAGAAATCTTTTTGCCTCAAGAATTCCTACTATAGAAGACAAATGTGAATTGTGCAAGTAGGAAATTGAGTATGCAAGGCATATTTTCAGTAGATACCTCTTTACGAAAGTAGTATGGTTCCTATTGGGTATTCAGATTCAAATGTTAGATTCTGGATGGTTCGAGAATTACCATAACATCTTTGATCAACTCAACAGCGCCACCATAAACCCTGACCTTCCATGTTATACTATGCACGCACATGGTCAACCAATTCCTAATCCAATGTAGGTTGTGTAATGAAACGTTACACTTTTAGCCATTTAAGATGTCTAAAATTTCAGTCAAACGTCTGACCAGACGTCTGGACCCATTCCCGGACGTCTGAAAGTGGAATTTTTGTACTGCACACTACGCTCTACGCGCGGGTGGCACATTGCACTCTGTACGCGGGCGGCACGCAGAGACCGTTTCTCTCTCTCTTCCTCATCTTCCCCGAACCCTAAACCCCACACCCTCCTATAAAAACCCATTTTTCCCTTCCTCCTCTCCTCACACCACCAACCACCACCACCTACAGATCTCCAGTGAGGCGAGTGGAGGGTGAGTGAGGGAGAGTGAGAGGAAGGAGGAGAGCGTGGGAGGAGGAGGAGGCCCAAGGTAGGTGGACCTTCGGTGGTAGCTCGGCGAAGCTCCGGTGAAGGCTCGGAGGGGCTTGGGGAGGCGGCTTCCGACCCTCTGCAGCCGCGATAGGGGTTGCGAAAGCTCCTGCAGGCGAGCTCTCGAAGGAGATAGCTTGTGGGAGAGGATCTGATACTGGGACTTTTCCAGTATCAGATGTCTAGAGAGTTGACCAGACAACCGTGGCGGCAGCTAGACGTCCGAGTCTGGGGCTGGACGTCTGAAAGTACATGCAGTGCTGAGGTACGTACTTTTTCGCGGTTACGGCCATGCAAGCCTCACCGCAGAAGCTTGGTTTGGCCTGATTTGGACCTGCAATTTTCGTACGCAGGTAAAGGTCCTTGGGAAGGCACACAAAAAGCTTTCCCACGCATTTTTGGATGTCTGATCACATCACCAGACGTCTGGAGGTGCGTCCAGACAACCGGAGACATTGTCCGACGTCTGGAGGTGCATCCAGACGATTGCAGAGAAGGTCTGGATGTCTAAGGATACCGCAGGAACATAAGGTAAGATCTGATGCCTTTTAAGACGTCTGGGAATAACATCTGATTTTAAACAGTAGGCATATTTTTTACCTGTTTATGGTCCGATCGGGGTCCATTTTACGCAAACGAAATACCTACATTTTCCTCTCGAGTTCCTCTACGTACTAGAGTCTGTTATACACTATTATGAACTCGCCTTTTGTGATGTATTCCCTGGTATAGGGTTTCAGCTTGCTGCGCGTTTGGGGCTCGCAGAGACATCTTGGTCTGCGATTCAAGCCCCCATTGCTCTCGTATTTCCTGATAGAGTGGTTTAATCCAGTTATTAATATTTGAATAAGAATGTGCTTGGTTGAATTAGCCAAATGGAACTTGTGGAATGAACCCTAGGGTAGATAAATGAATGAACCGTTTGTACTGTATGGTTTACTTGCATGCGTGTTTGAGATAAACTACTAGAACTTGCATGTATTATACTTGTGAGTTGCCTGTTAGAATATGAGCTACCTATATTTAATGAACAATTACCTGTGAAATCACCAGTTACATGTATCGAGAATTGAATTACGAAAACACGAGCTGCCTGTATATGGATAGGAAACGAACTATGAAAGATGAGATCTGGATCGAGATAAATAAGGTGAACATGAGCATGAACCCTACGGGAAATTAGAAGTAGAACTCCTATGGATAGACAGAAACTTGGAATGCAGACGGGAAGTGTGCTGTCCCTTGAGTACGCGGTACCAAGGAGAGCAACTGTCCCCTTTGTATAGAGCGGAGCTAACCTCCCTTGGGTTGAGACTCGAGGTTAGGATTGGTCACTCTACACCGACTCCTATTGGCCCTCGCGTACGTAGTACCGAGGCAAGCTACTAGTGTAGGGAGGGAGCTAGCCACCCCACGAGGTCCGGGATTTAGCTAGCCACCCTGCACCGATTTGTTATGCCCTCTGGGCAAACCGGGGTAGTCAGATGAGAGTACGCGGACTGTGGAGGGGCGAGACCCTTGTTTGGCTCTGTGGGGCGAGTCCTTTGTTCTGAGTGGGCAAGGCCCTATACTGTTCCATGCTGTACTTTGGGCGTACCCACTAGTGGAAATGACTGACCGCGTGTCAGTGCGAGGTAGCTACCCGTGCGCTTATCACGCGTGCCATAGTCACCACTACGTCTTGACAGCGACCTCGAGGTGGTTGATTGGGTGTGGGACTACCACGGGGGACTCTCCTGTCCAAGAGAGAACCACGTGTACCTTCTACTCTACGGAAAAGACTACAATCAAGATCGTTCCCACAAGGAACATGCAAGATCAAGAAATATCTGGATACTTTGAGAACTGAGTGAAACGGGAATATGTAAAACAAATAAATAGAAATGAGAATTAAACCTGTTGCTTTTACTATTTTGGTACTTAGATAATATAGATACTACTCTACTCAGCATTCGCTGACTCTGTCTTTTCATAACACCATTCAAGACCAGGAGTTGAGCAACCCGAGTTTCCAGCTGCGGAAGGTGCTGGGCCCAATCGAGTCCAGCCATAGTTTTTCTTTAGCACTTCCTTTCTTTTTCTCTACTCTCATAGTAAGTAATGGACTCTTAGTTACTGTTCTGCTACTACTGTTTACTTTCCATTTTCCATTGTTGTTGTTATTGTGGTGGTATGTACTGAGACAACTATTCTATTTCATTTACTGCCTTGTACGTTTCTTCTGCTTAGTTATATTGCATGTGTGAATATGGTTTACTTTCCTGCTTTTGGTTATTTCTTGTTGGACGACTAGGTCTTGAGATTAGTCGAGGCGAGCTGGTCTCGGGTCCTGTAGGGATCCGGGAACTGGGTCGTAACAAGATGGTATCAGAGCAAGGTCGTCCCAAGAAATGAACCAATTGGCTTGAGAATAACCATTCACGTGCATATAACTAAGATAGCCACCACAACATATCGTTTGATATTCGTTCTGAGTCTTTTCTCGAAGTAATTCGGTATCGTTGACCTTCTTGTTCTATCTTTCGCGTCTCCTTGCAAGAGATGCCTCATCGGGGAGCTCTTAAGGATGGGCCGTGGTCATAGCCGTGGACTAGGTCGAAGGGGCGAACATGCCGAGCCTGAGGTACCAGTTGACCCACCTCTTCTCCCAGTCATTCAATCCCAGGATCTCACTCAGCTGATCAGAGACATCATGCGAGAGGAGCTCCACTAGCCTCCACGGGCACCTCTCCCTAAGGACGTGGAGGGGAAGTCCTCGGTGGGACAGAGAGATTGCCGCAGCGCCGAACAAGCAGGAGGGGGAGGGGGTAGTCCTCCACCGCCCCCACCGCACTCTAACACTTCCGAGCACGAGCCCTCCTTGCCTGGAGGCATGCCCGTTCCCTCACTACAGCTGCACCACGAGCTTTTCGGATAGTTCCGAAAGCTGAAGCCCCCCTCCTTCAAGGGGGATGAGGACCTGTCTAAGGTAGAGGACTGGCTGGAGTAGATAGAGAAGGTGTTCGACACCCTTCGCCCTCCCGCAGAGTGCTGCGTGACCTTTGCCACGTACCAGCTGGAGAGCGCGGCACATAGGTTGTAGAGGGAAGTTAGAGGACAGGAGGGGAGAGAGCCGACGTGGGACCAGTTCGTGACTCTCTTCTGCGAGCAGTACTTTCCGTAGACATGGCAGGACCAGAGGAGGCGGGAGTTCCACACTCTCCGCCAGGGGACGATGACTGTTAGCGCGTACCGCACGCGTTTTCTAGAGTTGTCACGTTTTGCCTCGACAGCCGTGTCTACGGAGGAGGAGCGCCTGTGGAGGTTTACTGAGGGGCTCCGACCTGCTATTCAGGGGTATGTCAAACCTCTGAAGCTTCCCACTTTCTTTCGTGTGGTTGAGGCAACCATGACCTACGAGGAGACTAACCCGGGCGTGCGAGACACTAACAGTGGATGGAAGAGGCCCTACCAGCCTGACTACTCTCAGGGCCGTCAGGAGAGGAGGCACACGGCACCCGCAGGAGAGCTGTCTCATTTTACGGGGCCATCAGTGGCCTTTGGGGTCCCCAGACAGGGGCCAGTTGCCAGCACCGGACCCCCGCCCAGTCGCCAGCAGGGACCTACTGAGGGAGGAGGTCGTGTTCCCCTTTGCTACCAATGTGGCCAGCCGAGCCACATTAGGAGGGACTGCCCATCTAAGGCCGGAGCATAGTAGATGCTCCCCGCACCGAGCGCCAGAGGCTGAGCTGGTGGTCGTGGTCACCAGGCGCATGGGGGAGGGCAGTAGTCACGAGGAAGGTACCGACCAACGGCTGCTCGCCCGACCCAGATTGTAGCTGCTTCGTCTGCACAGAGGACTGAGGGGCGTATCAACGCCCTGACACACAGAGACGCCAGGGCTTCAAGTTCAGTGGCGGCAGGTATGGTTACTATTTCTGGCATATTAGTGTACGTAACTTTTGATTCCGGCGCCACGCACTCTTTTGTTGCTACGAGTTTTGCCGTCAGTTTGAGGCAGGGCAATGTACTATTAGAGGATCCGTTTGTGATCAAAGGCCCAGGTGGCCAGTTGTTTGTAGCTGAGGAGGTCTACATTGACTACGAGGTCAGTATAGGGGGACACAGCCTCCCTACTGACCTGATTGTGATACAGATGGAGGATTTTGGCGTGATCCTAGGGATGGACTGGCTGTCCGCTTATCACGCCCTGGTGGACCATTTCGGGAGGAAGATCGTCTTCTCCATACCAGAGTTGCCTCCCTTTGAGTTTCATGGGCAGCCGATGGACGGAGGTTTTAGATGCATCTCCGCGCTTCGGGCAGCGAGGCTTTTGAGCCAGGGGTGTGAGGGCTTTTCGGCCTGTGTAGTGGTAGAGCCTAGCCCCGTGGCTGACTTTCAGAGTATTCAGGTGGTTTGCGAGTACCCAGATGTTTTTCCAGAGGAGTTGCCGGGACTATCGCCTAAGCGTGAGATCGAGTTCGAGATCTCACTGGTACTGGAGACTAGCCCCATTTCTACTGCACCGTACCGATTGTCACCGCTTGAGCTGCGAGAGCTCAAGTCAAAGCTGCAGCACCTGTTGGAGAAGGGCTTTATGAGGCCCAGTGCGTCCCCGTGGGGAGCCCCTATGCTGTTTGTGAAGAAGAAGGACGGTACCCTGCGACTTTGTATCGACTACCGACAGCTAAATAGGGCCACCATCAAGAACAAGTATCCGCTGTCGAGGATTGATGACCTCTTCGACTAGTTGCGAAACACCACAGTGTTCTTCAAGATAGATCTGAGGTCAGGCTACCAAGAGTTGAGGATCAGGGAGACCGACGTCTCCAAGACAGCTTTCTATACCAGGTACGAGCACTACAGTTCTTGGTCATGCTGTTTGGGTTGACCAATGCCCCCGCTGCTTTTATGGATTTGATGAACCGAGTTTTCAGGCCATACTTGGGGTGGTGGTGTTCATCAACGACATGATCGTTTACTCGCGGGATCAAGTGCAGCATGGACAGCATTTACGTATGATCCTGGACACTTTGAGGCGACACAGGCTGTATGCCAAGTATAGCAAGTGCGAGTTTTGGTTGAGGCAGGTAACTTTCTTGGGCCACGTGATTTCAAGGGATGGTTTGGTTATGGATCCAACCAAGGTTGAGGCCATACTCACGTGGGAGAGGCCACGTACAGTGACAGAGAAACACAGCTTTTTGGGACTGGCAGGTTACTATCAGCGGTTTATCAAAGGATTCTCTCATATTGCACATCTTATGACCCAACTAACTCGGAAGGACATGCCCTTTGCCTGGACAGATGAGTGCGACGCATGTTTTCAAGAGTTGAAGGAGAGACTGGCTTCAGCTCCTATGCTTACCATCCCAGACAGTAGTGGTGGTTTTGTGGTTTACACAAACGCTTCATTGCAGGGGTTAGGGGGCGTGCTCATGCAGCAAGGTCATGTTATCACTTACGCATCGCGGCAATTGAAGCCCCATGAGCATAGCTACCCTACCCATGACCTAGAGCTGGCAATTGTTGTCTTCGTGCTGAAGACATGGAGGCACTACCTTTATGGTGAGACTTTCGAGATTTTCACAGATCATAAGAGCCTCAGGTACTTATCTGACCAGAAGGAGCTTAACATGAGACAGAGACGTTGGCTAAAGCTCCTGAAGAACTACAACTGCAACATCTCCTACTACCCAGGGAAGGCCAATGTGGTGGCTGATGCCTTGAGCTGGAAGGCGCCCGCCCACTTGGCCAGTCTACAGGCGTAGAGTTGGAGACTTATGGAGGAGTTGGCCAGTTGGCGACCCCGGGAGTCACAGGGGTATTGTGAGATAGTGACAGTGATGCGACAGACGCGACAAGAGCTAATAGACTGCATCATCGCAGGGCAGATGACAGATCCGTACTTACAGACGTTGCAAGACAGGGTGTTGACAGGGGACCCAGGAGACTTTTCCATTACAAATGAAATACTGCGCATGAGGGGATGCTTATGCGTTCCTAGGGACAAGGAGTTGTTGAGAGATCTCTTGACTGAGGCGCACGGGTCCAGGTTCACCATACATCCCAAGAACACAAAGATGTATCATGATCTGAGATGAGACTTTTGGTGGAGAGGGATGAAGCGAGATGTTGGTGAGTTTGTGCAACAGTGTTTGGCATGCCAACAGGTGAAGGCCGAGCATCAGAGGCTTGCAAGGCCGTGGCAACCACTTCGTCTGCCAGAGTGGAAGTGGGAGAGCATCACCATGGACTTGGTGGTGGGTCTACTAGTTACCCAGCGGGGACACGATGCAGTCTGGGTGATAGTAGACAGGTTGACGAAGACGGCGCTCTTCCTACCGATCCGAGTCACCCTTGGACCAGCACAGCTGGCAGAGATATACATTCGAGATGTGGTACGTCCGCACGGAGTTCCGCGTGAGATTGTATCCGACAGGGATACCCGGTTTACCTCCCAGTTCTGGGCTAAGTTTCAGAAGGCTTTGGGGACACGTTTGAGGCTCAGTACTGCTTACCACCCCCAGACGTACGGGTAGTCAGAGCGCACCATATAGACACTTGAGGAGCTTTTTACGTGTCTGTGTACTAGACTGGAGAGGCTCCTGGGAGGAGCATTTACCCCTGGCAGAGTTTGCGTATAATAACAGTTACCACTCGAGCATCGGCATGGCACCTTACGAGGTTTTGTATCGTCAAAGGTGTACTACACCCTTGAGTTGGGTCGATGTGGGGACCAAGTGGGAGGTTGGCCCCAGGCTGATCCGGCAGAGTCAGGAGCTGATAGAGCAGATTCACAGACAACTCCGCACTATCAGGAGCAGGCAGAAGAGTTACGCTGACCGGAAACGCAGAGAGGTGCAGTTTGAGGTTGGGGATCACGTCTTTCTCTGTGTTTCGCCCATGAAGGGCCTGCAGCATTTTGGGGTGAAAGGGAAGCTTGTGACGAGGTTTATGGGCCCTTTAAGGTCCTCGAGCGGGTAGGACCCGTTGCTTACCGACTTACCCTTCCTCCCCAGCTTTCTGGAGTGCACGACATGTTCCACGTGTCTAACCTCAGGAAGTACATCGCTGATCCTAGCCACATTCTGAGCCACGAGAGCGTCGAGGTGGGTGACGACCTGACCTACCCCGAGAGACTAGTGCAGATACTAGACAGAGCCGTCCAGAGTCTGAGACAGAAGCAGGTACCACTGGTGAAGGTCCTATGGAGAAGCCAGCAGTACGAGGAGGTGACTTGGGAGCCTGAGGCGGCGATGCAAGAGCGGTACCTGGAGATTTTCAAGGGTACGTCTTTTCGGACCGACTTCGGTCCTCTTTAAGTTTGTTATGTGTTTTATGTTCCTTTTTGTGCACCCTAGCTAGCTCAACTATGTAATGACCCATTACACTTTTAGCCATTCAAGACGTCTAGAATTTCAGTCAGACGTCTGACCAGACGTCTGGACCCGTTCCTGGACGTCTGAAAGTGGAATTTTTGTACTGCGCATGACCGATGCGCAGAGACCTTTTCTCTCTCTCTTCCTCATCTTCCCCGAACCCTAAACCCCACACCCTCCTATAAAAACCCCTTTTTCCCTTCCTCTCACACCACCAGCCACCACCACCTTCAGATCTCCAGTGAGGCGAGTGGAGGGCGAGCAAGGGAGAGCGAGAGGGAGGAAGGAGGAGAGCGTGGAAGGACGAGGCCCAAGGTCGGTGGACCTTCGGTAGAGCTTCAGCGAAAGCTCGGCGAAGGCTCAGAGGGGCTCGAGGAGGTGGCTTTCGATCCTCTGCAGCAGTGGGAGGGGCTGCAGAAGCTCCTGCGGGCGATCTCTCGAAGGAGATATCTCGCAGGAGAGGTTCTCATACTGGGATTTTTCCAGTATCAGACGTCTGGAGAGCTGACCAGACGACCGTGGCGGCAACTGGATGTCCGGGTCTAGGGTCGGACGTCTGAAAGTACGCACAATGCTGAGGTACGTGCTTTTTCGCGGTTACGGCCACGCATGCCTCACCGCAGAAGCTTAGTTTGGCCTGATTTGGACCTGTGATTTTCGTACGCAGGTAAAGGTCCTTGGGAAGGCATGTGGAACGCTTTCCCACGCATTTTTGGACATCTGATCACATCACCAAACGTCCGGAGGTGCGTCCAGATGACCGGAGACATTGTCCGACGTCTGGAGCTGTCTTTAGACGATTGCAGAGAAGGTCTGGATGTCTAAGGATACCGCAGGAACATAAGGTAAGATCTGACGCCTTTTAAAACGTCTGGGATTATTCCCAGACATTTGATTTTGAACAGTAGGCACGTTTTTTAACTGTTTAGGGTCCAATCGAGATCCGTTTTACCCAAACGAAATACCTACACTTTCCTCTTGAGTTCCTCTACATACTAGAGTCTGTTATACACTGTTCTGAACTTGCCTTTTGTGATGTATTCCCTGGTATAGGGTTTCAGCCTGCTGCGCATTTGGGGCTTGCAGAGACGTCTGGGTCTGCTGTTCAAGCCCCCATTACTCTCGTATTTTCTGGTAGAGTGGTTTCATCCAATTATTAATATTTGAATAAGAATGTGCTTGGTTGAATTGGCCAAATGGAACTCTAGGATGTGAAATGAACCCTAAGGTAGATAAATGAATGAACCATTTGTACTGTATGGTTTACTTGCATGTGTATTTAAGATAAACTGCTAGAAATTATCTGTATTATACTTGTGAGTTGCCTGTTAGAATATGAGCTGCCTGTATTTGATGAACAATTACCTGTGAAATCACCAGTTGCATGTATTGAGAATTGAATTACGAAAACACGAGCTGCCTGTATATGGATGGGAAACGAATTATGAAAGATGAGATCTGGATTGGGATAAATGAGGTGAACATGAGCATGAACCCTATGGGGAATTAGGAGTAAAATTCCTGTGGATAGACGAAAACCTAGAATGTAGACGGGAAGTGTGATGTCCCTTGAGTACGTGGTACCAAGGAGAGCAACTGTCCCCTTTGTGTAGAGTGGAGCTAGCCATCCTTGAGTTGAGACCCGGGGTTAGGATTGGTCACTCTACACCGACTCCTATTGGCCCTCGCGTACGTAGTACCGAGGCAAGCTACTAGTGTAGGGAGAGAGCTAGCCACCCCACGGGGCTAAGAGTTTAGCTAGCCACCCTACACCGACTTGTTAGGTCCTCTGAGCAAATCGGAGTAATCAGACGAGGGTGTGTGGACTGTGGAGAGGCAAGACCCCTGTTTGGTTTTGTGGGGCGAGTCCCCTGTTCTGAGAGGGTAAGGCCCTATACTGTTCCGTACTGTACTTTGGGCGTACCCGCTAGCGGAAACAACTAACAGCATGTCAGTGCGGGGTAGCTACCCGTGCACTTATCACGCGTGCCGTAGTCACCACTACGTCTTGGCAGTGACCTCGGGGTGGTTGACTAGGTGTAGGACTACTACAGGGGACTCTCCCGGCTAGGAGAGCACCACTTGTACCTTCTACTCTACGGAAAAGACTACAATCAATATTGTTCCCTCCGTACACTACGGAAAAGACTACAAGATCAGGAAATATCTAGATACTTTGAGAAATAGGTGAAACTGAAATATATAAAATAGATAAATAGAAATGAGAATTAAACCTGTTGCTTTTACTGTGTTGGTACTTAGATAATATTGATACCACTCTACTCAGCGTTCGCTAACTCTGTCTTTTCATGACACTGTTTAAGACCAGAAGTTGAGCAGCCCGAGTTTCCAGTTGCGGAGGGTGTTGGACCCAATCGAATCCAGCCGTAGTTTTTCTTCAGCACTTCCTTTCTTTTTCTCTATTGTCGTAGTAAGTAATGGACTCTTAGTTACTATTCTGCTACTACTATTTACTTTCCGCTTTCCGTTGTTATTGTTGTTGTTGTGGTATGTACTGAGATAGCTATTCTATTTCCTTTACTGCTTTGTACGTTTCTTTTGCTAATTATATTGCATGTGTGAATATGATTTACTTTCCTGCTTTTGGTTATTTCTTGTTGGATAACTAGCTCTTCGGATTAATTGAGGCGAGCTGATCTTGAATCCTGTAGAGATACGGGAACCGAGTCGTAACAAGTTACAAATCACATTCTTGCTGCTATAATTTATTTTCAGTCACTGCCCAATAGCTTCCTTCAACAACAGTTGATACTATTATAGCACCAACTCCTTGTCAAGCGACAACAAACTCTTCATCAAATTACATGGTGGTAGATGCTGCTGCAAGTCCCACCTTCTCCATGGTAGCAGCGGTTCTCATTCTTGAAAATGGGAATATTATGGCTGCTCAATACCCCTTTGTGGAAATATTATGACAAAAAGATAACATACCCACACCAAAAATTTTCCATCGTTTCCTTTTTTGGTGTTTTTGCACTTTCCTCACTTGTCTTGGACTCTCGTCATTTTTCCTTGCATAAACCATTTTCGCTTTGAGAAGAGGCAAAACTTTGAAGGAAAGTGAGGGAAACTAACTTCTAATTTTTAATATATGTACAAACCTAAGAAAGTTAGTTCAAGGGAATTTGATAAAAAATAAAGAAAAATTTAATTTAATTTTATTTATTTTTCCTTTAACCTCGAAACCATTTTCTTACATTTTTTATTTTATAAAAACCTCAACGCATGTACTACGACAAGACTAGGGTGGGTTGTCAAGTAGGAAGGTTTTAACATTAGTTATAACGACACAATGGGAGGGGCTCACGTGCACCATCTCCATTCAGCAACCATGCTTCTCTTAAACAGTAAATCGTTAATTACTTAATTATATTCACATGGGAAGTAAAACAATAATTATATAATTATGAATATAACCAAATATCTAATCCTTTAAAAAGTATCATTTGAATACTATATTCAAAAGATCTCAAAAAAATCCACATTTGTTTCCATTTGATAATATTTTTCATTGATATAAACCACTACATGCATTAAAACATTATTTAGAAAATTAACCTTCGTATTTGGAATACGCTTGATCAATTATTACAATATTTCTAAAAAGTATCTTCTCACATAAATATTGAGTTGTATCATAACTTTATCCATGAATTACATTTGGAATACAATCAATTAGTTATTACATTATTATTTGAAAATAACTATTTCGTATTAATGCTTAATCTTATTACAACTCTCTTCCTCAACTAGAATAAAGTTGTATTACAAGTTTTTGCAAGTATTAAAATTTAGTTTCTCACTTGTAATACTAACATTTGCATTTTCATTATAGTAAATAATTATAATATAAGTTCATCGTGTAGATTATGAGTTTATTTGCCACTTGTAATATACGTTTTACACTTCTATTATAGTAAATACATATACAAGTTCATTGCATGTATTTCAAATCTATTCTCCATTTTTAATACAAGTTTTTACACTTTTGTACATAATAAATATTTGTAATACAAATTCGGATCATATATTATAATTCACTTTTCCATTTGTAATACAAATTTTTACACTTCCGTTATAATAAATAATTGTAATAAGGTACATCGTGCATATTACACTTGTAATATAAGTTTTCCAACTTTTGTTACAATGAATACTTGTAATAAAAGTTCATTGCAAGCATTATAACCCTATTTTTCACATGTAATACAAGTTTTTATACTTCCATTTATAACAAATATTTGTAATACAAGTTTATATGACATGTAATAAAAGTTAGTTTTTCACTTATAATGCAAGTTTGTGCATTTATTACAAGTTAATTTTCAACTTGTAATATAACTTTTCGCACTTTTATTATGGTGATGGTTTGTATTATAAGTAGTTATGAGTTATTAATGCTTTGTACTACGAAAAGTTATGAGTTATTTGTATGAGGATGCGAGTACCAAAATGTAAAAAATGACATGTTTTACAATGGAAAGAGGGGCCACCAAATTGCTCAGCAACTCATAGATAAAAAAGGAAAGTACTCATTAGAATTATATGAGCCCTACCATACCATATAAAAATCCATTCAAAAAGTAGACCCTCCCCACTAAACACGTCCCTTCAACTTCTTCAAAATCTAACCTTCTTTCTCCCTCACGCCTCCTCTAACATCACTTGCATTTGCCATAAATTCAGTATCCTCACTCTCACTTCTAGCTAAAATTTCCATCTAGAAGGTTTTTCAACCTTAACAACAAGATCCGTGACACTGGAAGTAGACAAACCTCTTGGTGGGTGTAAAAGATTTCTGTCCCTTATGACTTATGTAGCAAAAAGTAAGAGATACAGTTGGGGACAACGCACACGTGCGCATGCACCCCACCACTGCCTGGCTTCAGCTCGAGCTTAAGTGAGAACTAATTTGAAACTTAGAACTTGAAGACTTTTGCTATGGATTTTTTAATCTCATTAATTTGTTATTAATTGATCGATCAAAAGATTAAATTGGTTGATCATTTATTTTGATCAATCAATTGATTTGATCGATTAATGTGATTAAATCGATCGATCAATTAACGAATTTATATAAATGTCGAGTCAGGGGCTGTATATAAAGGTCACAAGTGAGCTCTCTTTTGACACAACAAAAGCAGATAAACTCTCCACTCTTTCTCTCTCTCTGTCTCGTTCTTATCTCTCATTCTCTAGGCACGTTCATTCGAATAAGATTGGTAAATTAATCTCCAATCAAATTTGTCGATCATTTCGTGTAAGGAGTTTGAGAGTTGATTGATCAACCAATCAAATTGGTCGATCAATCCTTGATCGATCAAATTTCCTTAGCTTTATTCTCCTGAGGTGATTTTCGAGGACTTCCAAGCTTGGAACACACCGAATCTTCGAGATGGATTGTCGTATCTTAGGATAAGTTTTTCAAACCCTGACACACCAGTATTGTGGGGGGTAATATCTTCTTTAAAGGAAATCCTTCATGGGTGCTTTAATCGGAGTAATATTTTCATTTTGTTTATTTGTGTTATTATATGTTATTTGTTCTTTATTTTATTTTAGATCTTGCTTTATCATGTTTAACTTACTTGATTTAATATTTTCTATTTGTGAAAATTTATTGGAAATGTATATGTTTTTATTAATTTATTTTATATATGCGCTGATTTTAACAATATAAGATAAGATATCACATAGATATAAAATATTTGGGATGACAGAAATAACCTTCAAATCACAAGTAAACTTACCTAGTATGCCCGAGAAGTTTGGTATTGGTTGACCATCATTAGGCTGATGTTGTTAGTTCAACCTCTCATAAATAATATTTTGATGATTTTACAAAATAAAGAAAAAGAGATAAAACATAGGCATAGCATATTTTTCTCTGTAATAACATAATTGCAAGTTTCATGGAATTTTCCAAGTCACATGATTAAAAGCGTGAAGACTAGATTAGTATAAGTCTTGTATAGGTCATAGGCTTTTTATGTAAACTTTAAAAGGTTATAATCTTTATTTTATTTGAGTCTAGAGATGTTGTAAATAGCCCTTAAACATAACTTATAAATAGCTAACTTAGGCTCTCTACACTTATGATAAATTAGAAACAAAAACCTAACACTAAGACACAAATCAAATGTCCACCACAACTGTCAAACGTCTGATTTTCAACCTTAAGCCATTTGATCATTTTTTCAAACATCTAATTGCCTATAGCTTTGCCTTTACATTCTAACATCTTAGGCATCAGTCGAAGCAACCTTCTATCAGATGTCCATAGCCTTATCCAGACGTTCAACACATAGCCTAGACGTCCTTAAACCAACCGTTAGACTCAAATGCTCATTTTTTTCCCTGTTGTGTTAGTATAACAGGCAAATACACCTTTATACGTCTGGACATATCACCAAATGTCTAACAATGGACCGTTGTCCATTTATTTTTGTGCACACTTATCAGAAACCAAAGTTCGACTCTTAGATTACCAAGGAATGTCACTAATATTTTTCTAGACGTCTAGGAAACCTGGTAGATGTCCAGACTGACGCCTATTCCTTAAAATCTAAAACTCTATTTGGATCTGATCAAAATAGGAATGAACCCACTTATAATTAGACGTCCAATATTTTTATTAGACGTCCCTATTTCGATCCAATGAAAGCAGTAAGCCTGACAAATAGAATCAGACGTCTTACAAGATGTAAAGACCCGTCCCTTTTTTCTTAGCCTCTTAAGATGTCTGGAATGTCAGTCAGACATCTGTCCAGACGTCTGGACCCTCTCCCGAACGTCTGGAAATCAATTTTTTTTTGTATGTCTTCTGGGTTCTGCGCGGGCGGCGCACAGAACCCTTCTCTCTCTTTTTCCTCCTCCCTTCCCCCTGCAGAACCCTAACCCGCGGCCTTATAAAAGGCCACCCTCTCCTCCTCTCCTCTCCACTTCACACACCACCATCAGAGTGCGCGGCGGAGCGGCGGAGGGGGTGAGCGAGAGAGAGAGAGCATGAGAGCGAGGAGGAGGAGAGTGCATGAGGAGGAGGAGGCCGAGGTCGGGAGCATCATGGAAGCTCGCCGGAGCTCGCACAGCCACCGCAACGCATACGGGAGGAGGAGAGGTCTAGAGCATCGTCCTCGACCCCCCTGCAGCAACTGGAGCTGTGGCGAAGCGAGGAGAAACGCGGCGGCACGCTGGGAGCATAGTTTGATACTGGAATTTTTCCAGTATCAAACGTTTGGAGTGAGGTCCGAACGACCAGCTGCGCGTCTGGACGTCTGAAGGCATCTGTATCATGGAGGTACGTTCTCTTCGCGATTACGGCCATGCAGGCCGCATCGCAAACGATTTGGTTTGGCTAAAATAGGGTGGCTGCTCTGTCGTGCGTAGGAGCAACCTTAGGAAGGTGCGCAGAACGCATTTTCAGACACTTTCAGACATCTGAATAGCTCATCAAACTACCAAAGGCGTTTCCAGACGACCAGAGGACTGGTCAGATGTCTGGAACTGTTTTCAGACGGTCGCAGGGGAGTCTTGGACGTCTGAGGTCACTACAGGAGCTTGAGGTGAGTCTCTATGACTTTTAAGACGTCTGGACTTGTTTCCAGACGTCTGATTTTGGTCTACAGACACGTTTTTGACCTGTTTAGGGTCCAATCGATATCTGTTTTATGCAAACAAAGTATCTGTGGTTTTCTTATGAGTTTCTCTACGTATTAGAAACCTTTATACACTGTTCTGAATCTTCCCTTGTGATGTGTTCCTTGGTATACGACTTCGATCTGCTACGTGTCTAAGGCTCGCAGAGACGCCTGGGTCTGCGGTTCGAGCCCTCAGTACTCCCGGATTGTCTGGTAGAGTGGTCCACCCTTGTTAATCTTATTAAATAAGAATGTATCTGTGAAATTAACCAACTAAAAACCTAGGATGTGGCATGAACCCTAGAACAGAGACATGAATAAAATAAATTATTCTTCATGACTGTAGTTGTATACATGAATGAGTTAAACTGCTAGCCATTGCCTGTAATAAAGTATGTGCTGCCTGTTAGAATATGAGTTGCCTGAGATAACTGGATAGTTACCTGTAAAATCATTAGTTGCATGCATTAAATTGTGGAAACACGAGTCGCCTATACATAAACGAGAATTGAATTGTAAATGATGGAATCTGGATCGAAATAATGTGGTGAACATGAGCACGAACCCTACAGGGAGTTAGGAGTTGAGCTCCTGTGGTTAGATGGAAAAATATAGAATGTGGACGGGAAGTGTGCTGGCCCTTGAGTACGTGGTACCAAGAAGAGTGACTGTCCCCTTTTAGTATAGAGCGGAGCTAGCCGCCCTTCGGTTGGGACCCGGGGTTAGGATTGGCCACTCTACACCTACTTCTGTTGGTCCTTGTGTACACGGTACCGAAGCGAGCTACTAGTGTAAGGAGGGAGCTAGCCACCCCACGGGGCCTGGGGTTCAGCTAGCCACCCTACACCAACTTGTTAGGCCCTCTAGGCAAACCGGGGTAGTTAGACGAGGGTGCGCAAACTGTGGAGGGGCGAGACCCCTGTTTGGTTCTGAGGGGCTAGACCCCTGTTTCTGAGAAAGCTATGCCCTATACTGTTCCGTGCTGTACTTTGGGCGTACCCGCTAACAAAAACGACTGACCGCGTGCGAGTGCGGGGTAGCTACCCATGCATTTATCACGCGTGCCGTAGTCACCGCTATGTCTTGACAGTGACCTCGGGGTGGTTGACTGGGTGTAGGACTACCACGGGGGACTCTCCCGGCTAGGAGAGCACCACATGTACCTTCTATTCTTTAGAAAAGAATGCAATCAAGATCGTTCCCATGAGGAACATGCGAGATCAAGAAAAATCTGAAAGTTGACAAAAAGGGGTGAAAAGGAAATTACCTGTAAAATAAAATGACTAGAAAAGATAATCATACATGTTACTTTTACTGCTTTAGATAGTATGGTTACCACTTTACTTAGCGTTCGCTGACTCCGTCTTTTTCATAACCTTGTTCAAGTCCAGGAGTTGAGCAGCCCGAGCTTCCGGCTGCGGAGGGTGTTGGGCCCAGTTGAGCCCAGCCGTAGTTTTCAGCACTTTTCGTTGTACTTTCTTTACTGTTGTAGTAAGTTTCAGACTTTTTAATTCCTGTTGTTGTTATTGTTGCTTTCGTTTCAGTTGTTCTTATTGTGGTGGTGGTATGTACTAGAATAGAAGCTTTTACTTTCCTTTACTGCTTGTACGTTTTTACTGCTTAGTTACATTTCATATGTGAATGTGGTTTATTTTCCGGCTTCTCGGTTATTTCTTATTGGACGACTAGGTCTTGGGATTAGTCGAGGTGAGCCGATCTCGGGTCCTATAGGGATTCGGAAATCGGGTCGTAACACAAGACGTCTAACCCAAAAATCAGATGTCTGATATTGCTGTCAGAATAATAATTGCCTTGATTTGTGCTGGATTTCGTCCCAATCTCTTGGGACTTGCCTCCAATGACTAAGAGACCTCTTCCAAGCTTTCTTGAAGGTTCTAAACTTACCTATAAATAGACTATAACCCCTCTTAGGAAAAACACACCTCTTGAGATACAATTTCCCTAGAAAATCACTTGCTCACTACTCCTTGCTTCCTATTGCCCTTGTGCTGTGCCAACACTCTGATCAAAGGGCAAATCAACACTCCCGGTGCACTTCATTTTGTTGATCCTCAGGGAGTTCTTTTTATGTTTAATAGATAAGGAAGTCATTAATATTTTGGGGTGTTTTATAAGTGTTGTTTCATTCTTATTCTATTATTGTGGTTTGGGTATCCAGCTTGTTGGGTCCTGTCTCTTCATTGTGAAGGGAGAAACCTCCATTTAGGGATCGGAGGTGGGATCTGCAATTAAGGTACACTACCCTCGTTTAAGTAGTGTGGTTAGTGGATTGATCACTTTGTGATCGAAAATCCTAAGTCAAGGATTGGCTTAGGTGGTGGTTTTCACCCAGTTTGGGTTTCCACCTAAAAATCTTGTGCCTCTTTTTGTGATTGTATTTTTGTCTTGCAATATTTTCTAAATTCACTATTCACCCCCCTTTCGTGCAATTTCATTTGGTATCAGAGCAGGTTTTTCGCTTTTAGAAGTAACATCTACGGAAAGATCACGTGGAAGGGAGAGTCATTTCCACTTGCAGATCTGAGGGGCAATCCACCACCCAACCACCACTCTTCGAAGGGACAAACCGCACCTATTGGAAGTTGAGAATGAAGATGTGGCTTCAAGCCAATGATTTCTCCGTTTGGGAGAAATGCGAATCCACATACGTCATTCCCAAGAAACCAGAAACAGGATACACAGTGGAGCAGATTCATCACCTTGAATTGAATGCTAAGGCGATGAACTCACTCTACTGCGCACTCAGCTCAGAGGAGTTCAATCGCATTAGCCAAGCACAACCGCCCACGAGATATGGAGAACCTTAGGGTAACTCACGAAGGTACGTCTAGAGTTAAATCCTCTAAGATTAACGTGTTATCGCATGAATTCGAATCCTTCTCTATGAAGAAAAATGAGAGACTTTGGGACATGTACACCCGATTCACATTAATCGTGAATAACCTCAAGTCTCTAGGAAATGCATTTATAAAGGGGGAGCTTCAAGGCAAGCTCCTTCGCTCCCTTGGACCCAAGTGGGAGCAAAAAGTCACGGCAATAGAAGAATCCAACCAAGTAGAAGATCTAGACATGGAGAATCTACTTGGGAATCTAATGGCTTATGAATAAAAAATGGATCAAAAGAAGAAATCTATCACACCGAAGCCAAAGAAAAAGACTTTAGCCTTGAAGCCTATGTCGGACGATGAGGTAAGTATCGTTGATGAAGAATTTATTTTATTAGCTAAAAAGTTTAAAAAGTTTCTCAGAAATAGAAAAGAGATCAAGGGAAAGAAAGGGGAGGAAGAACCTCTAGTTTACTATAATTGCAAGAGGAGAGGTCACATAAGGAAGGAGTGTTCCTTACTCAAAAGGGATGATGAGAAGAAATACAAGAAGTTCTCCAAGCCCAAGGGACTCAAGAAGAAGGCATTCCAAGTAACTTGGGATGACATTTACCACTTAAGATGCGAAGAATGCAATACATAAAACAAAAAATTTTAAGTTTGGTGTAGGTGATGTAGAGGCTGTTTAAAGTTATTTCGTTAGGATGCAATTGATGAGAGACTCATCATAGCTCTTAAATATCCTTAATTAACTAGAATCCCTAGTTAATTAGCTAGGAATATGCTTTATTAGGGTTTAATTATGATATAAGGGATAAAATATTAAGGGCCACAAAAATAGGTTAAAAATACTAAATTAAACATCAAATTATATTATCAATAATTTAATTAATAATTTGGACTCAAATATTAAACATTTAGCTACTTAATTGATATATAATTTAACCTAAGAATTATTTAACCATAAGTATGTAATTAACTTAAAGTAATTTAATTAATTAAATAAATAAAGCTAAAAGGTCAAAAACACATATTCAAGGCATATATATAATATTTATCTAACTTATAATCATATATAAAAAGTTTAAAAATAATTAAATTAAATTAAGCTTAAAATTCCTTTGATTGCATTTAGGTCCTTAGAATTCATTCCAATTAAGTCCTTTTATTCACTCTTAGGTCCTTAAGTTTATTTTCTAATGGGTCCCTGTGAGCTCAATGTCTGTGTCTTCCTCTTCTTCATCTTCATCAGCACAGATGGCTGACGGACGTCGGTGACTGTACCACATGATCACCTGCCATCCCACGTTACATCTCTTCCACTGCTGCCGCCATTGATAAGCTCACCACCTCCTTCACATCCAAAGGTCCGAATGCACCTCTAATCCTATTTAGGTTAAGTGAATAACTTCATCGGTGTCGAAGACAATGCCAGTGAGTAAGACGTATCTGGATGCCTTTCCGTTCAGGTACAAGCTCCCTAACCTCCGGCGAAACCTACAAATAGCCCTCCTAACCTCCGATTTCAGGGGTTGACTCCCTTCCCTCTTCCCCCATCGTAATCAACAATAGGCTATTCCTCCTTAACCTCCGGTGACCTCTTACCTCTCCTTTGAAGCATCTTCGCCAGAGGCATTCGCCTCCCTCACCTCCCTTTCCTCTCCCGCGACTGTGACAGGATTGGGAGCGTGCCGCCCTTCCTCCATTTCCTTTCTCGCCGGAGCTCTATCCCAAATCCTCTGATTTCCTCCTCCATTATGTGGCTTTCGATGGAGATCTCTTTCTTCCTTCGTCTAGGTAACAGTAGATTAGCTAGGCTCAATTTAGGTTAGTTTAGGCAGCTAGTGTAGAGTAGTTTAGCTCAACTTCAGTTCTTCCTTCTCATACTCTGGCGAGGCCAAGTCTGACCTTGCTAGACTTCGATCCACTCTTTCAACTACCTGAACACCTTTCCCTACCCCTCATAATCCTTCACTTCTTTCCCTTCCTTTTTATCAGCTTTGCACCTAATACATCGTCGCCTTCACCGGCAACCTCCGCTATCTACGGTGGAGGTCTCCGAGCTTAGATCACACCCATAGGGGCCCTCCATCTCTTTTACATCACTTAAGGATCACGTTCGACCTTATAATTAGTTGAATAATCATTTATGTAGAAAACACCCAAATCACTTCAACCTCCTGAGCTCGCTGTCAATGGCGGCTCAGGAGGAGTCCTTTCACCTAATTTACCACTTGTACACCATCATCGCAGGCCACTGATCAATTCCCCTCACTCAATTGAGTAAGAGAAGTCAATATGAGTTACAGCAAACTCGGATTGTGCTTCCATCGAATTCGAAGCATATCTTCTAATTTCTTCTTTAATTGTTCCAATTGTTGAGCTTCTGAGCTTCCTTGTGGCCTCAGGAAACTTTTGAGACCATCTATGGTCTATTTCACAGAGTTTTGAACTCCAGTGCCTTATTTCCAGACTCACCGGAGTTCCGACGAGCTCTGGCAAGTCATTTTTGAGCTTCAGTCCTTGGAAATCCTTGAGAAGCTCCAGAATACCTTTATTTAATCTCAGGATCAGGAATTGGTGTTCTTTATTGTGTTTGGAAGCCTAGAGCTCCTTATTGAGCTTTGTCTTCGCCAACTCCAACAGAGTTGGAGGGGCGAGTTTGTTAGGATTCTGAGCCTGAAATCAGGTCCATGAGTGTCAGAAGAACCTTTAGAACCTAACTAGAATTTCAGTTAGGACTGAGAACTTCCAGAACTTCCTACTAAACAAATTGCTCCTTAATCTTAGGCAGTAGTGCCTGTGAGTACTGTTTGAGTACTCAAAAGACCAATTTGAAGTGTGTAACAACTTCCTAAGGTTGAATCGAATCCATTTAGGTTGTTAATTTGATCGGAGGAGCCTTAAGTCTGAAAGTCAACTTATAACTCCTTTTGGTCAACTTTGAATCGAATATGAGGAATTAGAGTTTAAATCTTTCATTGAAAGGGTTGTTAAGAATCCTGAGATTATTTTGAGTTTGATATGATCGAATTTAACATGTTTTATTGAGGATTGAGTGAATTTTGAAGATCTAAGCAGTATGGGTTTGTTTGAACCCAACACTGTTCCTCAGAGTTTCTGTCGAGTTTTGAAGATTAAATCCACCCATATCTGTTGCAAACTACCTTCTGAATTTGTTCAGTTGCCTTTTAGAGGTTATTAGCTCTCTGTTAACCTCTTTCGAGCTCAAATCCGACCTCTGTGCTTCCAAAACAAAGCTCTTGAGCTCCTGGTGTCTCCTGAAGCCTCTTCCTGACTTCTAACCTATTCCATTTGATGCGGAATGCATCAATGAAGGCATTCAAGCCTTCAATTGAGAGCAAAATGCCCTTCCGCAAGTCAAGAGACCTGCTGTTCTCCTCTCTGCGGCTATTCCGCCATGTTGGAACAGGCCACTTCATCCCTAAAATAGACGAATCAGAGTTGATCCAAGCACCAAATTGGTGTTAAAATTGGCTAGAGCATCCCAATAGCTTTTGATTGAGCCTTTACTCAATCGGATTGAATGCCTGAGCCACTGGGAGTCTTCAAGCAAAGATCGACCTAGAATTGCTAAGAAAGGTCCCACATTCGGAGTCTGTAAGTGCACGCCATAGTATAATAGGAATTTACACTACGACCCTCTCAGTCATTAGCGTAGGGTGCAAATAAAACTTGAGCTTGTGTGGGCGCATGCGTGTGCATGTGCCCAGGTCTGTTTGTGTGCATGTGCCCAGGTGTGGGCATGGATGTGAGCGGGCGTGATATGGCCCAATACTATGCAAATTGAAATATATATGAATCTACCTAAAATGAATTAGAGTGGGTCTCAAGTAGGGTCTGGTCTCACCCTATGGGGTGTTGTGTATCCCTGAACGAGGCCCACTCGCCCATTAAAAACCTAAATTTTATAATTGAAGAGAGTTAGTGGGTTAAAGTTGATAAAATCTACTAAGTGTGGATTAAAGAAGGCACAATAAAAAGGAATAAGAGAAGAGAAGAGAGCTAATGAAGAGAATTTACAAAGAAAAGCTAAGGAAGGATTAAGCTTGAGAAAGTAATGAGAGAAACAATAGAAGAAAAATAGAGCTTAAGGAAAAGAAGAGCTTAAAGAGAGTAGTGCTAAAGAACTTAAGAGAAGAGAAAGAACAAAGTTTTAAGAAGAAAAGAATTGATAGAGAAATTAGAAGTCCAATTTATATTTTTAAGTCGACTAATTCTCTTTTCAGACATCTGATTCAGGGCTGAAGTTGATATATTACATGTTTTTGAGCATTTAACGTTGTAATGGGCATGATAACTCTTGTAATTTCATTTCTTTGCCTTATATTCTTGTAAGAAGTTGTAATAAACTTGTTTACTTGGTCTTAAATGACAAACTTCTCTTGTAAACTTGTTTCTTCCTCAATGGAATATTGCATACTTTTAATTGTTAATCTCTTGTGCTATATTCATGTGCTTAAAGTATTGTTAATTATAAATCTGATTAATTAATTAGTTGTTAATTATTCATTAGAAGCTAATGGTGAATTAGGAATACAATTATGCCTCCCAGTGAACGACTTGGATTCAACCAGTTAAAAAAGAACTTCAACTCTAAAATATTAAGTTAACTTAACCTTATATTACATTTCCAACACTAACTCGAGTTAACCTAAGTTACTTTCTAATGCAATTAATTAAGTCTAATTAACTTAATTAACTGTGTTGAGAATTAATGCATCATTTTAATGGTGCCATTGCCGAGGAGTACAATATTTTGTTTCATTTTATTCACCAAAACATTCCCTTGCATAATTTTGTTAAGGAGATCATTTTAATGGCGCCATTGCCGGGGAGTGCAATGTTTTGCTTCATTTTATTCACCAAAACATTCGCTTGCACAATTTTGTTAAGTAAGGAGATCATTTTAATGGCACCATTGTCGGAGAGGTAACTGTAATTATATTCACCATTATCATATTTTCTTTTAATATGTAGTTTGTAAATAATTCTTTTTACTAATTAGCTTTGTTTTGTGTGTTTTCTGTCTTCTTTTTAGGGATATCTTTGCGGTATTCTCAAGAAAGGAGGTGGGTTTTCGTATTCCATTTTTTTCACACATTCATTGTATATACCAGGGAGTATTTCTATTTCCCTAGTCTTTAGTGTAGTTTGTATTCTTGCATTTAGTTAAAAAAATAAAAAAATACAAAAATACCCATTCTTTCTGACTAGTAGCAGCATGATTTAGGCATACACTCCTAGGAGTGCACATTCCTACTAGTGGACTTTTGCGATTTGACTTGGGATTTTTACTCTATTATCTCACATCAGTAGGAAAACACACGCAAAATCCGCGTAGATCCCTGTCTCTGGAGTAATAAGCAAGAACATATAATCTTTGAAAAAACATAAAAAGCGGTCACATTTACTACTTCCTATTTGTAAAAGATTAACTAAAAAGATGAACTTTTAAAACTCGTGACATATAATTTATTGCAGATTGCATGCGGGTTTTTATCGTACACGTCTGTTGCATGCTATCGCGCACACAACATGATCACTAGAGTTACACGAGTCTTATACTTTTACCTCTCCTCCTTGCACCTCTTAGGGCTTTAGTTGAAGATCAACAAGTCTATCTCACTACTAGAGCCCCAAGGAGCCAGTAGTGAGCGATCTCGATCCTAGACCTTTGAGCCTTAGGGATACGCACCCGCATAGCTACGAGATAGGACACGTATTTGGATTGATACTATACTTGTTTGCGTCAAATTACTTTCTGTGTATTCTATGATTCTTCTTTTCCTTTGAAAAGAAGAAAAACCCATTTTTTTGCGTTGTTTTAGGTTTTGCTTGTCGTTGTTTTCTCGCAGTGGCGTGAGTGTGCCTTTGCACATTTTTTCTGGTTTATGCATGGGAGGCGATCCTTGAAACCACCTCTCGTATCTCCGTTGACAGGTTTTCCTAGACCAGTTGCACCTAAGCAACCCATTTTCCCGTCTGTTACTCTGCTTTTTCTGCATTTGATACTATCGACTAACCGTAGAACCTGAATCCCAAGATCCCTTCCTCTTCTGGTCAGGGGGAGATGCCGCCTTTTGATATCCATGAGGCGCTCCTGAACCAGAACTTACAGATGCTCAAGTAGAACCGTCAAATTAATCTGTTGATAGCTGCTCTTCAAAATCTACAAAGTCAACAAACTCATCATCCTCCTCGATATGAGGCAAGTTTTGAAAACCCTAATTTCCCGAATCCACCTCGTCCTAGGCCTTTACTCCGAGACTATTATAATCCATCCAATGCACAAGTAGATCCTAATGTTAGGATTCCCGTTGAGGAAAATGACCCATAATTAAAGCCGAATATTATAGGTCTTATTCCACACTTTCATGAGTTTGCATCTAAGGATCCATTTAAGCACATCGAAGATTTGAAGAATCTATCTCAGACTCTTGGTCCTCGAAATCAAAGTCAGGAAATCCTACTCATGAAGATGTTCTCCTTCAGCTTAAAGGATAAGGCTGCCTACTGGTATCAAACGATCGCAGGACCTATCACTACTTAGGATCAACTCAAATCAGCATTCTTGAAGAAATTCTTCCCTATAGGTCATACTAACGCACTCAGGCGAGTCATCACTACATTCACTTAGAATCAAGGAGAACTAATTCATGAAGCGTGGGAGCGCTTTCATGAATTGCAAAGGAAATGCCCACATCACAACATCCCTCGTTGGCAACTCATGCACATCTTTTATTATGAATTGCAAGAGAGCATTCGCAATTTAGTCGATGCCTCTTGTGGAGGGAATTTCTTGAATCGCGACGAAGAATCCGCCTCAGAACTGTTTGAAGGGATGGCAGAAAACTCGATCAACAACGCATCCATGTTGCAATTCACATGAGGAAACTCGCATCAAAATCCACATTCAAACTCGCATCAAAAGGGCCTTCACGAGATCCAAAATCAGTCCAGTAATAAGGATTTAGAGATAATTGCAGAGAAATTGAACAAAGTCGACATTATAGTGAAGCATCTCAACGAGGTCCGAAACACGATGAAGACTATTACACCTCTACTCACTACGTGGAATCCCACGTGTTTACCTGACTCGCAAATTCTCGCGGGGAGGGAATTTGTGAATAATCTGGATTCTAAAGATCCATCATCCTTGGGTTATCTCTCTACTCGTGCACCAACCCAAGGAGGGACCTTTGTCCCAACATCTTACCCATCTCTTTCCCCACCTCTTGCTTTTGCAGAAAACACGCCATATCTTTTTGATGTACACGCCATCCAGGAAAACACTTCAAGATCAAATCCTTATTCTAACACCTATAACCCTGGATGGAGAAGCCACCCAAATTTCTCTTGGGCTGACCATTGTTGTTGAGGAGTTTGATTCACCAATCTCTTTACCTTTTTCTATCCTATTTGAGAAGCATTCAACGTTAGTATCATGTTCATGTTGTCTATTTGAGACAAAAGGGATCTTCTGCAGGCATTGCATTTTTATTTTAGTGGAATTTGGCATATATGATCTTCCATCTAAATACATTATTGATCGTTGGAGAAAATATGTGAATCTTCCCTCTATGACAAGTAGTTTTAAGGCTATTCTCTCTCTTGATGATCTTATGGATAGATATGAGAATATATGCTTAAGGATGATAAAATTTTCTAATGTTGGTGTCACATTCTTTTCCAACCATGATATACGCTTGAAGGTGCTTGATGATGCATTTAAGCAATTAATCTCTTTGATAGAGTTCAACGAGTAGGTATAGTTGTTTCTTATGTCTTCTTTTATTATTTTTATGTTTTTTTTGTAAGGGATGTTTTTTAATTTTTTACTTTTTTAGGGTGCATCAAATTCTCCAACCATTAATGATCCAAAGCAAACAAGACATCGTGGAAGGCCTCGTGAGAAGATTCAAGAAACCATGCAAGATTTCACTTGTAAAGAGGAGAAAGAAAAAGAACATGAAAAATGGTTGCCCATCTTCATCCTTGGGGGCTTCTGCATTATAATTTTAGCTTTGATTATATAGTAGGATAATACATTGGTTTTTCATTGTAATACATTGGTTTTTTTCTATATGTGTTGATTTTTAGGATATTTAGGTGATAAAAGACCTTGCATAGGTAATAATACCAACTTATACGTGTATTGCACCAGTGATAATATAGATTGCACCAGTGATATTAATTATTTCACCGGTGATAACAGAGATACCCTTGGTGATATTTAAATATTGCTCTAGTGATCACAGGTTTTTTGGGTTTATACCGGTGATATTAAATATGGCATCGGTGATGTTTAAATATTGCTCCAATATCTGAGGTGATTTTGGGTTTACATCGATGATAACATGGATTGCATCGATGATATTAAATATTGCACGGGTGATAACATAGATTGCACAAGGGGATATTTAAATATTGGATCTAGTAGTGATCATAGGTTTTTTTGGGTTTGCACCAGTGATATTAAATATTGCACCGGTGATATTTAAATATTACTCTAGGATTAGAGGTGATTTTGGGTTTGCACAGGTGATAACATAGATTGCACCGGTGATAACACGGTTTGCACCGGTGATATTTACTTCCTGTAGCTGTAGTTGCTATGTCAATAAAGGTAAGTTTTAAGCACATTTTACACCAGTGATAACACAAATCATATAGGAAAAAATCACAAAAGAAACACATTATAGAGTAAAGAACTATTCATATTTACATAACATACATTCTTTCAAAAAATATTTTACATAAAAGGGTCATAGTTCTCTTAGAAAAAAAGGAATGTATTTCCTAAAACTTATATCAGATCATGATATGCATTTCTATCCATTAGAATCATTACTATGTAATGTGCCTGGAACTTGTGGACATCTTCATTCCTTATGGTTTCAACTGGATCTAACCTACGAAGCAAACACTCCATCCATCTCATTACAAAGATGCCACAGTCATTAGTCGCCATTCCTTGTTGGGGTGCATCAAGTTGGAATTCTTCCACCTTTCTTTGTCAATGGCGAATCTATTGTATAGTTGTTCTTTAATCATTTCAAACTAAAAGAGAAAAAAATATTTTTAGTTTCATAACTTCAAACTAAAAAGGCAAAAATATAGAGAGATAAAAAGTTGAACTAATTGTTCATTGCAGCAGTGATAAAAAATAGTTCTTACCAATTTGTTAGCATCTCCGTTAGTGCGCTTTGGGTAGTATTCAATTAGTTGTCATGTTTTGTCATTCTTTTGTCTTCAAGGTCGACAGCCACAAGTGTCCAATGGGCAGCATCCTTAGTGTTTATTGGTACAAGTATCTTTGTACAATTACTCAAAGATACAATTACTCTATTGAAATATGCATTTACTTCTTTCATGATATTAAACCCTAGATATGCAAAAAAAATTTGCGTCAAATGCGAAGGTTGTTGAACATACCCCTTCATTCTTTATTTTCTCATTGGTTATTTCTACAATTACATCAATGACTTGCAATTTTGTCACATGTTAGTATTATAAAATAAGACAAATGTATGATATATAAATTAGATGTGTTTTATAGCTTACATGGCTCTCTGTGAATCCACCTATTTGTAACACTTCTTGCATATATATGTACTATTTCAACAAAATATTTTCCTTCACAAATTTTAGTATTTTTCCTTTCTCATCTCTATTAGCCTTGAAAGAAGTGTTCTTTGTAAGTTATCGAAACATTTGAAGAGAGCTAGATCAAAATTTTTTATTCTTATGCATATCACTCTCTTCGTTGGAGGTTTTCCGACTTTTTTTTGGTCCTTTTTCTATTTTGAAAAAAAAGAAAATAAGTGTTTCTTTTAACTGAAATGTATCGATACAAAATGTGTTATCACCGGTAATAACATATACTTGCATTAGTGATAAGACATATATCACAGATGATATTTAAGTGAATAGCACCGGTGTCACTTATCATCGGTGATAAATATGTTATCACCGGTAATATTTAAGTGAAATAGAACCAGTGTCACTTATCACAGATGATAAGTGATGTATCACCGGTGATAACCTATAATTGCATCGGTGATATGTAAATAGAACCTCGATTTGCTACTGCTGCTGCTACTAGCCGTCTCCATCATGTTGCTGCTGCTTCTTGGTCTCTGTTACTGCTGCTGCTGCCTCTCTCATTTATTGTTGCTACTTCTCTTGGCCCTCAAGCCCCTCCTCCATTTGATCATCATTTTGCTGATGCTGGTGATGCTTCTGCTACTGCTGATGATGTTGATGCTTCTGCTACTGTTCATCCTCTTGTTGCTGATGTTGCTGCTGCTTATCCTTTTGTTCCACCATTATTTCCTCCCCTATTGCTTTCTCCACCTCTTCATGCTGTTGTTGTTGCTGAGTTTGTTGGGTTTCAAAACTTTGACTATTTTGTGTTTGACGAAGGAAAGCAGTCAAGTTTTCCTTTAACTCTTCAATTTGATTCTTCAAAGCAGCATTTTCCTTATTTCTTCCATTCAATATTCTATTCACTTTTTTTATTTTCTTCTTCATTTCCTTGCTTTCTTTTTTCAAGTTGTTGATGTAGATCTCTCCAACCTTAACAATTTTTTATTTCTCTTCCTCTTCTTTTTCTTCTCCTTTCTTTTTCTCCTCCTCTCTCCTCTTGTTCATGCTTTCTTCTTTTTAGGGGAGTTTCTTCTTTCTCTTCTAGCTCATTTCTCTTCTTTTTGGCTTATGGGGGATCAACTCCTCCAAATGGGTTTTTCCTCAAATCCTTCTCAGTTGCTTCCCTAATTTTCAGACCCATTGTTGTTGCATGATTTGTAAAGGAGAATTCGTGGTTGTACCTTTCAGCAACTGTTATTGTCTCATTATTATTGGGTTCCAAGACGTTATGTGACGACTCGAGTCCTGCTAAGCGACGAAACCCAGGTCGCCGTGTGCTAACAACTAACACAACTTGCCTATAAGATCGCAATCACACAACACATAATCATAAAATATAAAAATAGCCAACAAATAGATCATATTACATAAATTAAATGAACGTAAATTGAATACTGACTAGAGGATTTACTACAAAACATAAGTATATAAGTCCAAGGAGATGTATAACCGAAATCACCTTACGAACTACCAAGTATACCTAAGTATGAAATCCAAAAACACGTCAGTAAAAATCGAGTACAGTAGAAACAACAACAGCAAAGTGTAACAGTAATCGATCACAAGAGAAAATGGGTATTATAACTTTAATTAATTCATTTATTAGACATCTCATTATCTGGTTTCGTTTCGTATATTGGAGCTCAATTTATTATAGTCTAAAATTTATCAATTGACATTTCAGGACACAAGACAATTTCGTGTAACTTCCTATAGCGCAAGACCGGTATAAGCTACCCTCCTGGCCAGGAAGATCGCTTATACCTATCGAGTTGTTTTTCTCCATTATTTTGGGGTCATTGTGAAAAGTGGTGATAGCTACGTCGTGTAGTGTGAACACGTACAAGCGCTATGTACATTGAACCACAAACAGCCAATGACCCTCTCACCAGCCGAAAAGGAAACCACTCCAACCCTCGAGCCCTGCAATCCGCTATCCCAGTTGGTCGCTATGCCTAACCAAAGAGTTGTAGGGTGTCCAACAACTCCCTAAACCATCCTAGAACCGGTCTAGTAGACCAAAGCTATCGCTAAATCCAACGAGTAGCGGGCTGAAACCAGGTATCTAATTCCTTTAATTCCTGACAAATCCGTCGTACTACATTTATTCCAGATAATTGTATCTTTCATTTTTATCCATTCAAACCATTCTTAATAATTTTACATTATCAATTTTAGAATTAACAATTATTCACGTTCTCTTCCAACTTATCCGTTTCCAGGAAATTCCTAATTTCTGATCGTGGTTCCAATTAATTTATTATTTAACGATCCTGATGATACCAGTTTTACTCAAAATAGAATTCATTTCGTACCTACGATGTTAAGATCACATCCCATATTTTAAGTGCATTATAATTTAGTTAATTCATGAACATGGTTTAATAAATTGTTGTTAACCCCTTTGTCCAATTAATTGTAGTTAACTCTTTTGGATCCAGCAATCAACTATATCAAATTGATTTTTCACATTCCAAGCAATCAATCCAATTTATAGCATTAAGATTTAGTAATTAAGTACACAAATAGCAAGAAATACATAAACGGGTCCAATCCTAACAAGAGATAAGAACACACGCTAAATGGTACAATATATGGAGAAAATCACTATATATGTAGACAAACTACATGGAAAAGAGAGAGACTATCTAATGTCAACGGAGGATCATGGTGACTCCGAAATGTATATCCATTATTTCTCCTTCGTTATTCTAGGAACTCACGTATTTTGTACGTACTCTAAGGCTAAATCAACATCAAGCCACGTAGGAAATAAAATAAAAATATTAAAAGATTTTAATGAAAATTTCATATGTAACAAATAATTTTCAAAATCAATTTTAAAGTTTAACAATGCATAATTTGTGAAGAGACGATTCTAGAAATGCCAGAAACGAATGTCATTAACCTAGAACGAATCAAAACGGGAAGGGATGGGAAATCCGAAATCCTGCACGCGTGCATGCTCAAGGACCTCCAGAGTCGCGCCGCTTTCATTCCCGCACGGTCTGCTCCCTCCCTCCCTCCCTCCCTCCCTCCCGATCGGTCTCTCTCTCTCTCTCCTTCTCCCTCTTTTTCCCGCGCGATGCACGTCTCTCTCCTTCCCTCTCTTCCTTCCGAACTCTCCTTTCTCTCGATTCCGCGCTCTCTCTCACTGCACTTTTCCCTCTCTTTTCTCTCATTTCCCACGCAATCCCTCTCTCTTTCCCTCTCTTTCTTCTCTCATTTCCCACGCAATCTCTCTCTCTCTCTTTCCCCTTCTTCCTACGGCAAGCACTCCTCCCCTCCCCATATCTATATATCTTACCAATCGACTTTCATAAAAACAACAACAACAATAATAATAATTATTATTATTATATTATTATAGTAAAAATTATTACTATTATTATTATTCACTTATTATTTTATCTAATAACCCTATTATGTAAATTTATATTTCCCACATAACTTTTATCAAAAGATTTGGATTTTTACGAAATGACTATCGTTGGAAAGCTTGCAATAAGGAGAATTTAATGATACTAATTTTGATATAATTCAAGCACGTTTTCTTAAGGATGACCCCGTTTGACCAAAAACATAATTTTTCTAATTTTCGAATTACACAAACTCAATTTACGCCCGAAGAGCACCGATAGGTTTATCTCGACGTATTTAACCTAAAAATGACCTCGGAGAGTAGGTTCAAGTCTTTACACGTTAAACATCACAACTGCCCAAAGGTGTAATGCAATGGTACAACCTTTGATATATGTTTATTTTTCCTTCTCCTTCTTTTCCCTCAGGCTTTCATGAATGTAATTACACACAAATTCAGTCCAATTGTAATTGCTTAGGAACTCCAGATCTTCTACTGAAGTTACAATTGCTCGATCTGTATATAATAGATGAAATGACCCTAGTGTTAGGAGAGTCAACATCTTTGTTTCTTTCTCTACTTAGTTTCTACTTTCTTGAGGCCTGAATTTCTTGTGCTTCTTTTTTTCCTTTCCTTCTTTTTCTTTCTCTTCATTGTATTCTTGAATCTTCTCAACTATTATGCCTATCATTAACATTTATTTTTCCATCACTTATGATGATTCTCTCCCTCATTCTTCAATCAAAGTATTCTCTCTATGTGATTTGGAGTGAGAGTCAATGTTATGTCTCCCAGATGAAACTTGCTTATTTTTTTATTATATGCATGCACCAATTCAAAAAGTAGGTTTTTGTCTTTGTAGTTGGGGTACATTTTTCTATAACCAACTAGGATGCCAAAGGGAGTCTTTCGAAACTCTTCTTTCACATCTTCTTTAACTGTTTTTGAGGTTTTTCATATGGTGTAGATCGTGCATCTAAAGTCAATTCCATGTCTGCGAAAACAAAAAAATAAAGGAAACGTTGAACAATAATATATTATACTGGTGCAAAGTTACATTGCACCGGTGCAAAATAAATTAATAAAGTGGGAGTGCAACTTTGCACTTGTGCAATACAACTTTGCATCGATGTAAAATAAATTAATAAAATGGTAATGAAATTTTGCACCGTTGTAAAATAAAATTAATAAAGTGGGAATGCAACTTTGCCCCTATGCAATGCAACCTTGCATCGATGCAGAATAAATTAATAAAGTGACAGTGCAACTTTGCACTGATGAAAAATAAAATTAATAGTGGCAGTGCAACTTTGCACTGGCTCAAAACAAAATTTTGTAGTAATATTACTTATCTCTGATGATAGTAATATTTTTACTTATATAAGGTGCAAAAGGGAAAATCATCGGTGCTTTTTTTCATTTTCGATGAGATATCATTCATTTGAAAGAGATCACCGAAGTGCATATCACCTAAACCCTATACCTGATGATATTACTCAAAATATCTTCGATGATAAACACATCTTTTACTTCGGAGGAATATTACTTATGATAAGCATATGTGCAAAATGGAAAATCACTGGTGCTTTTTCTCATTTTTTGATGAGATATCACCAAAGATTATGAGATATCACCGGAGTGAAATATCTCCGATGATATACAAATCATTTGCTTTGGAGGTTTTAAAGGCATACGTCTTTGATATGTTTCCTTTTCTCATATTGTTGCCTTCTTCCATTATGGAGCTTTTTTTAATGTTGATGGAGCTTCTTCAAGTGTAGTAAGGCTTAATGATGCTGTTGCAGCGACGGAGGATGTTCGAAGAAGCGAGAATGTTGTAGGAGTGTGTTTAGGAGTGGAAAAGGCGCGGAGGTTGCTTTTTGATAGATATTTGTGTGGGTCATAGCTGCATTTAATAAAGTTTTGCATCCAAGGTGCGCGTGTCATTTTTTGTATCGTTTGTTGCATTTATTAACCCACATCCTTAAGTAAATTCTTTATCTTAAAAAAAGAAGAAACACAAAATAGGAAAACTCTTATGATATTGAAGTCGAAGAGTAGAGAAATACATGTCTAACTTATTTGATGAATAATGCTAAGCTCTTAGTATGGTTAATGAAGTAACAGTCTTATCTTCCCCATAATCTAATAGGATAGCAGAGCAAAAGAATATGATCTTAATTGATATAGTCGGCACTCTCCTATAAAGCTCAAGATCACTTGCTTACATGTGGGGGATAACTTCGAATATGGTATGTCATATTTTAAATAAAGTTCCCATCAAATATAAAGAAAGTAGTCCATTTGAGATTTGTAGAAATATGAAGTCAAGTCTAAAATACCTCAAAGTGTGGGGTTGCCTTGCGAAGGTGGTTGTCTCATAACACAAGAGGAAAAAACTTATACCTAAGACAAGTGGCACGCTCTTTCTGGGTTATGTTGACAACAACCATGCCTATAGAATTTTTGTTATAAAATATGATATTTTAGGCATAGATGTCAATATTTTTGTTGAGCTTCTTGATGCTACATTTTTTGAAGATGTTTTCCTTATAAAGACTTGATTACCTCAAAATGTGACTTTAGATAATTTAGACACCACATCTGGTTCTATTCCTAATTAAGTGAAAAAAATGTCCAATATGAGAACCCAATAAAGTGGAGAATTTTGAACCTACGAGAAGAAAACAATCAAAGATTGCCAAGGATTTGAGAAGCGATTTTATTACTTACCAAATCGAGGATATCATGGCTTCTTCCGAAGCTGAGCATTTGAAAGATGCCATTGAGAATGAGATGGATTCAATCATCTTTAATGGCATTTGGAAGTTGGTTGATTTCCCTCCAGGGTGTTCTACTATTAGGTGTAAGTGGGTGTTTAAGAAGAAACTCAAGTCTGATGGATCTATTAAAAAATACAAAGCTAGACTTGTTGCCAAATGATTTAAGAAAACTAAAGGTATTGCTTATTTTGATATTTATTCTCCAATAATTAGGATAACTACTATTTGGATGCTTATTGTATTGGATTTCATTTATGATGCTACTATCCATCAAATGGATGTAAAGATTGCCTTTCTGCATGACAATCTTGAGGAAGAGATATATATGAACCAACCTAAGGGATTTGTAGCCCCTAAGGATGAAAAAAGAAGTTTGTAAGCTTGTTAAATCTCTTTATGGTTTGAAACAAGCACTAAAATAATGACATGAAAAGTTTGATAAGACTATTCAGTCTTTTAGCTTTGTAGGTTATGAATCCGAATCCGACAAGTGTGTCTAGTCAATGGTGAAAGGTGATACGTGCATTGTCTTATGCCTATATGTAGATGATATGTTATTGTTTAGGTTAGACATAAAGATTGTGAATAAAAATAAGTTATTCTTGAGTAGTAAGTTTGAGATGAAAGATATTGGTGTTTCAAATGTAATCTTGGGCATCAAACCAATTTGGTCAACAGAGAGGATAGTCGTTGCTCAATCTCATTATGTTGAGAAGGTTCTTAAGAAGGTTGACTACTAAGATTTCAAAGCTGTAAGCACTTCTTTTGATTCATCAAAAACTCTCTATAAGAACAAAAGGAGAATACTCATTTCATAGCTAAGAAATTCACATATTATAGGGAGCTTGATGTATTTGCCTAACTGTACTAGGTTGAATTTTCTTTTTTTCGTGTCTAAGTTTAGTAGATGCCTTGGATTTAGTATTCAGATGCTTAATGGTAACTATTTCGCTTAGTTTGTATTATGGAAAATATCGTCTGATTTTGGAAGAATATAGTGATGTAAGCTAGATATATCAAATGAAGGATTCTTGGAGCAATGGTGTTATAGGGTCAATCTTTACCCTTGGAGGCGATGTGGTCTCCTGATGGTCTGCAAAACAAACCATTTTAGCTCAATCTATCTTTGAGGCTGAACTATGTGCTTTGGATACCACTGGAATTGAGATTGAATGGCTAAAGGGACTTTTGTCAAAAATCCCTGTGGTGGGTAAATCGATTCTTGCGATATCTTTGCATTGTAATGACATGATTGAAGTAACAAATATTAAGAGTTTAAAGTTTAATAAGAAAATAAGGAGACATATCCTAATCAGACTCAAGTTTATAAGGGATTTGGTGTCTCAATGAATGATTGCCGTGAAATTTACAGGATCTTAGGATAACACAACAAATCTATTTACTAAAGGATTCAATAGATCTTTAATTCTTAAGTCCATGCTTGGGATGAGATTGAGACATGTTAGGAGTTCACCCTTTGTAACAACTTAACCTGAGTAAAGATCCCATAAAGTAGGTTCAATGTGGTAACAACAAGCTGCATGGAAAACTGGTTGGCACTCATTAGTAGATGCCTTTGTATCTAAGTCCAATCCTTGGAAGCTTGAGTACCTTAAGTTGCAAATTTAGGAAGAGCAAAGGCTCTGAATGGGTTAGAGCCTTTTACGGTGGGATCTAAGCAGTGTATCCTTGGAAAACATCACCTATGTAAGTGTTCTTGCGGGCTATAGTTAAGAGAATATGGTCTTTTTCAAATACACTCATGAAACAGGACATAGTGCGTGGCCCTTAAGAGCACCAACCTTGAAGATTAACACTAAGAACTCCACTCTGTTGTCACCACTATACACCCTACATCAAAGGTCTAAAGTTTAAAACTAGTTCACTTTATTTGTATGATGGTGAAGGTGGATGATTCAGGTAAAGGTTCAAATCGAAAGGTACTTTTACCGAAAGTAGAGTGTGATAGCCAAGGAAGTATCATTGTGAGTGTTGTTGTGGGAAGTAGTTAAGGGAATATAGTTTTTTTCAAATACACTCATGAAATAGGACATGGTGCATGACCCTTAAGAGCACCAATCTTGAAGATTATTACCAAGAACTTCACACTGTTGTCACCACTATACATCCTACATAAAAAGTCTAAAGTTCAAGACTAGTTTCACTTTATTTCTGTGGTGGTGAAGGTGGATGACTCTGGTAAGGGTTTAAATCAGAATGTACCTTTACTGAAAGCAAAGCATGGTAACTAAGGAATTTATTGTTGGATTTCAACGATAAATTTGCGGAAATGTTGATTTTGTGGGCTTAATTGCATTAATTAGAATGCAATTGATATATAATGATGTGTGAATTTATGTTGAAATTAATGAGATTTGGTAGATGTTTTAATTGACACACTGGAGGTGGACAAATCTCTTAGTTGATCTGAAAAGCTTTTGGCTCTTATGGTTTCTGTAGCAAGGAGTAAGAAGTGGGGCTGGAGACTACGCGTGTGTGCTCGTGCGCCTTGGCTTGGCCTCAGGTGAGAATTAATTTAGAACTTAGGACTTTGACTCTTTTATTATGAATTTTTTAATCTCATTGATTTTTTTATTAATTAATCAATCAAAAGGTTAAATTGATTGATCATTTATTTTGATCGATCAATGGATCAATTTGGTTGATCAATTGGTTTGATCGACCAATAAGTTAGTTTGATTAATCAATAGGATTAAATTGATCAATCAGTTGACGAATTTCCATAAATGTCAGATCGTGTATTTTATATAATGGCCATAAAAGGGCTCTCATTTGACAAACAAGAGCAGGGAAACTTTCCACTTTTCTTTCCTCTCTCTCGTTGTTATCTCTCTTTCTCTAGGTGCGTTCGTTTCACGTAAGATTAGTAGATCAATCTTTAATTAAATTTGTCAATCTTCTCGCGCATAGAGTTCGAAAGTAATCTTTTGAGAGTTGATTGATCAACCAATTAAATTGGTCAATCAATCCTTAATTGATCAAATTGTCTTGGCTTTGTTCTCGTGAGGTAATTTTTGAGAACGCCCATACTCAGAGTGCATCTGATCTTGAAATTGGATCATCATATCTTAAGAGGAGTTAGTTAGACTCAAATATATTGGTATTGTAAAGGGTGATACATTATCTAAAAAAAATTCTTTATGGGCACTTCGAGTGGAACGACATTGTCACTTTATTTATTTGTACTCTTGTATATTATTTATTCTAAATTTTGTCATATTATATTTAACTTGCTTGATATAATATTTTTTATTTGCATGAAATTGTTAGAAATGAATATACTTTTATTTATTTATTTCATATATGCATGGATTTTAGTAGAAATCATCTACTTTTACTTGCATTTTATTTGACAAAATCAATCACCAATCATGTCCGTGGTCAATTTCTTAGATATGTATGAACTTAGTAAATTTTTATATGTCGAAGTCATTGTAAAAGAAGTAAAAAAAAAAAATCTTATCAAATAGTTAAATCTTAATCTCTTCTTTTTGAAATAAGAAAGAATATATTTTTTTTTAAGAGCTAGAACTCATGTGATAATTTCCCATGGTAAACTAGGTAGGGAAGAACTCTTACACACATGTCCTAAGCTAAGGCAGGGAGGGAACCCATGAGTGTCCTAAATCAAAGTTGATGATCGCTGTTTTATATCTTGATGGCTAGGTAATAATTTTCTTGACTAACGAAGATGATTTACGGGCAAGGTTAAGTGTAGAGGAGCCACCGGCCCACAAACTCTTCCTTCCCTCCCATGGTTTCCTTTATTTCCCCCGTTGTCCCAAGCTGTGGGTGCAGACGGCACACGATCCGACGACCTCCACCACTTCAAGCTGAAGCAAATCAACCTTCGCGGCACTCCTCTTTCCCACCTCCCTTAACTCGATTCGACCACTCGATTCCCCCACCCCCTTCTCACCATCTATTCCCGTAGCGCGCTCCTTTCTCCGCCGAAGCCCCCTGCTTCGGTCCTTCACATCGTCGATTCCCGCTCGCTTCTAGGGTTTCGCCGCGGCCCAGAGCTACGCAGATCGCCTGGTCGCGAAAAGATCCGATCTTGTCGGGTAATCTCAGCTTAGAGCTCTTTTCGTCGGAAATTTCGTGTTTTGGGGTCCCGGAAATGCTCTTAAAAATCAGCTCTTTTTGGGAGAATTTGTGATATTCTGAGATGTGGTTTGTGGTCTGAGCCCCCCCGTGAGGGAAAGATCGCTTCTTGCTATGTTGGAGATGCAACGGTGGATTTTGAGACGGTGACCGCGAGATGAAGGTCCGGCCTTTGGAGGGAAAACTCTCTTTTTGCTGGATGACAATGCATGGAACCGCTCTCTCGGTACCGGATTCTTGCCTGTGCACGTGCGCGTGCACGTGATCGCCATTCGTGTGCTTCAGAGCTCCCTTTTGATCTGAGAGGGAGGTTGTTGTTGCTACACAGGAGCCATGGAAGGGGCTCGCGAAGTGAACGGATCGCTCGGGGACACAGGGGGAGCTCCTCACATCAAGAGGAAGGAAGGCGCCAGCTCCCCTCAGTCTGATAATTGCCGTGTGATGGAACCTGCCGGTCTTTTTACTTCTGATGAGAGTGAGTGGCATGAGAACGTCTCGGTGATGAGGTCCCCCGAGATGGCCAGGGAGGCTGCGAAAGGGAAGGATTTGATGAGGCACGTGAACCTGCAGGCTGACCGCACGAATGATACCAACGGGATGGTTGAGGAACTGAAGCTGAAGAATTTCAGGTTCCCGCATCTTTTGCAGGCCTGCTCTTCAAATGACGGGGACGGGCAGGTGGGGAAGGGGTTGTGGCAGAATTTCTCCAGGTTGGCCGGGGATCCTCATGATGTTGCCGTGTCGCAAGAACTAGAATCATTGGATCATGGGGTGGGAGCTGAGAATGCCAATGCTTCTTTTAGCCAACTTTGGAATCCGAACCTTTTGCTACAGGACCGTTTGGGAGTAGATGGCTCGTGTGCCCCCAAGAATGTGATGAAAGGTGAGAATCCCAGTGGTTTGGGCAATGCACCCTCCAAAGGGGCTGTCAGAACCAAGGTATTGTCGGCTGGTTTTCCACAGTTTCTGGTGAAGAGCAATTTGAAGGGTAAGGGGGTTGCATATGGATGTCCTGGATCTTTTGGCATTGGAGGGGTTCAACAGCAGGGCCGTAATGATGGTCGGTCACCAGGAGGCTCAACAAGAGAAATGACACCCGTTGCCATACAAAAATCAAGCGCTAGAGGCAATGGCGTGCCACCTTTAATTGGTGATGGTGGAACGGAGGATATAGATACTAGCGATCAGAAAGAAACTACCTTAAGATGTTGGCTCGGATCTACTGATTATGAGGCAGGCAAATCTGACAGGCTTCAGGTATTTAGAAATGTTTTGGAGCTTGTGGCAGCGTCTCACTCCAAAGGAGTAGCATTGCAACATTTACGGCCATCATACTTAATGTTGCTTCCTTCAAATCAAGCTAAATATACTGGTTCTTTTATTCCACCGAAACAGGTGGATCCATTTGAAATTTCTATTGTTCAAGATGTTGAAAGTCCTATGAAAAGGAGGTATTCTGATCCATACAGGGAGAGCCATGAGTTCTCACCAATGAAACAACAGAAAGTTGAAGAGTTCCAGGCTGGTGGTGGTGCATGTAATATGTTTGAAGCTACAGGTGGTATGAACAGGGAAATGGCAGGGGGGCTTTCATCCAGATTTTTTCACGAGCAACCTAGCTTCAGAGAAGATCTGGAGAGAGGCAATATTTTTGCTGGTGGTATGCCTTTCCCTGGTTTTACATGCAAGCGGCCAGTTTCTGAAATTGTGCAATTGGAAGAGAAGTGGTATGCCAGTCCTGAGGAGCTATGTGGTTCTGCCTGTTCGTACGAATCAAACATCTACTCTCTTGGCGTTCTCTTTTTCGAGGTGTGGAAATTTTCCGTCATGGTTATATAAGATGCTTGTTCGTTGTTACCAGGATTATGCTATGTAGATGGAAGGTGGTGGGGACAACTAGTTAAACTTTACTATGTATATGGAGAAAATCTAATAATTGTTGAAATGATATGTAAAAGGAGCTTATAATACTTTTATGCTTTTTAGAGAATGTATTAGATTAGATATTTTAGGATCTAATTAGTTATGTTTGGTTGTCCTATTATTTTTAGCTTTTCTTATTTTTGGTTAGTGCTTTATTATAATTCCTTTTATACATAAGCCTTCTCTCTTTATAAAGAGGTTCAAGGCTTGCTTAATAAAATAACAACGTTGATCTTTTCAACATGGTATTAGAGTATGTTTGATCTTATTTGAAGAAAAAGGGGTAGCAGCCATTGAAACTCTGAGGTCCCTTTGGCAGCATCACTGGGCCTTGTGGCCATCGGCAACCCCTCTTCTTCAGGAAACCTCTCTGGGGCCCTTCTTCTCTTTCATATCTCGCTATGGGTATCGATTGTTGCCTTCTTCTCATTGTTGTGCCTTAGGTGACGATGAGGAGACCTCATTAATGCCAACACCAGTGAGGCAAGTTTGCAGATGGTGGCAAGGTCGTGTGCAAAGCCCTGCAATAGGGGATTGAACGAGTAGGACAAGGAGTGAAGGAGGATGCCGCCTTTATGCACCTCGCAGAGGATTGCTTCTACAACTGCTTCCTTAGCGTAATTGTCCACACCAAGGCCAACCTGACATTGCTACCAAGCTCTTCCTTAGCCCATGCTGTTGAGCCTCTTGGGAGAAGATGTTCTTGTGAATGAAGATAATCAAGGAAATTGCAAATTGCGGCGAGGTTGCGTGCGAAGCCCTACAATAGGGATTCGAACGAGTAGGAGGAGTGAAGGAGGATGTTGCCTTTACGCACCTTGCAGAGGATCACTCGAGGTTTTAAATATCGATATTGATGTCGTATCGATAAGTCAGAAAAGGGATATATCGGTGAATTTTGGGGAAATCGCTAAAAAAGGCTCAAATGTCTCAAGTTTGATAAAAATTAACATTTTAATAACTAGCACATCATGAAGAAATGCCTAGAAGACAAAATTATAAATTTTGAATGAAAACATAATATAAAATGCACTAGTCGCATATCGACAAGTCATATGTTGAAAAGTGTACACAACATGATAATAATGGAAAAATGTTCATAGTAATGCTACTCATCAGAAGAAATGAAATATCAATAGTGTCAGAGTATTAGTAGACCACACCAAGCACGGAAGTATCGATCAATGCCACCAAGTCAATACCAGGTTGAGCTTCGACCTGGCTTGATATCTCTCCGGATCTTTCTCTATTTGTAGTACTCTAACATATTCACAGTATGACTTCTACGCCATGTAGCTGTATCAAGAATTATATTTATTGATGTATCGTTGATAGTTTTCATCATTGTAATACAAAAGTATTCGAAGATGTGGATATCGACTGTGATTGTCGGACGAACCGCTTGCTTCTAATTTTAGATTTTCCCCAAGTAGACTCATTTCGATGTTCTTTTGAATTTGTGGACTTGGTAGAACCACCTTGTTTCAGTGTAGAACTTGATGATTCACAAGGTTCATGCTGTTTCATCGATGAACTTTGTGGTGGTCGAGGAGGAAGTGGTGCAGCAGAGTGGGAAGGTTGATAAGAAAATGGTTAAGGATCTTGAGATGCAAAATACTTAAGGAATATCTCATAGCCATAACTTGCAGATGAAGGATCACTTTGGATATTATTACTTTGGTGGCGACCATCATACCCATAGGAAGAACTATAATAAGATGGATAGCTGGTGTAGTTGGGGAAGTAATTAGATGAACTTTGCGCTTCATCTTAGGGTTGGTACTGAGGGTTGGTGTAATGAGATTCGTAGCCACCACCATATTCACTTGATAATGATGATTCTGGGCCACCTCCAAAGATTGATTCCATCGCCAGATTAAGGGATCCCATCGATGAACTTAAATCATCGATGGATATCATATAATGGCCTGAGGCATACCCATATCCTATCCTTGGGTCATAGTCACGAGGTGGACTTGGCACGGGATCTTCATGTTTATTTGTATATCTTTACGTGTATTCATGTTGGGTATCCTCTCTACTAGGACCTTGATGATGATATCCTTCATCTCCTCTGCCACTACTTTCTGCCTGTGGCTCATCAACCATTATTGCATCATCATCTCCATCATCATCATCATCATTTTGTATTCCTTTTGAAGGTGGCAAATCTTCCTCTGGACTCTCATCAGTTTCAAGGTCACGGATTACTCTTTTGTTAGATCTACTACGCTTAAATTCAAATACATCTGCCCCTATTTTCTCTGTTATCTCTTGATCGGGACCATCATTTTTGTCAAGTAATGGTTCTCTATTACTATTTAACCATTTTTGTGAAACATCTCTGTCTTCTGTATCTCCAAAAAGATAAGCCACATTAATTAGGTTCATATACTCTTATTTTCTCCTTTCTCCTATATGTTTCATCTTTAATATGATGTTGTGGTGCATGAATACCAAGTCCATCGGTGGATGTCCGTCGGTAGATGAATTCATCAATTAATATTTTATGGATTTTTTATAATTTAATCCTTCGGCAAATCATGTGCCCATGTGAGTCACATAGGGCAGGGAGAAGAAAAGAAATGAAAAGAATGCGTGTCTATGTGAGTTGCATAAGCAGACAGAGAGATGTGACCGACGTATCCCCATATTGGTCACATATCACCACTTTAAGGGAAAAATTGAACTGCAGTCCTTCGTTTTTGGCAATATATCGGCGATATATCACCGATATCATGGAAAAAGATATGGTACATGATATCGATATACTTCAATTCGTCGATATTGATATATCGGTGATGTATCACTGATATGTCAAACCTTGGGATTGCTTCTACAACCGCTTCTCCAGTGTCATTGTCACTGTTGAGGGCCAACCCAACATTGCCATGAAGCTCTTCCTTAGCCTACGTTGTTGGGCCTTTTGGGCGAAAATGTTCCTGTCGACGAAGATATTTGAGTTGGCGACGCAGTTCTTGTGAAGGCGGGAAAGGTCTTGGCCCAGAAGAAGGAAGCGTGGATGTGTCACACGATGACTTGGGCAAAAATCTTGCACGACGGTAGTCTCAACAGAGATCTCGCGTGTGATCGCAAGAATGGTGGTGCTTTGCCTTTGTGGTTGCATGTTGGTGTTTGGGTTCCTTTGAACCCTATGGAGAGGAAGATATTTTGAGCACTTTGCGCTTTTTGTCATCTGTTTCTTGGTCTTATTAGCCAAAAAAAAGGAAAGAAAAAAAATATAAACAAGGAAAAGAAGAAAAACAAGGACAACGAAGAAAAAAATGAGGGAGACTTACTATTGAGGTCCTTACGTGAGAGAAGCTCACTCGAGGTCTCTAAAGAAGAGGCACATGTTGAGTTTTTGTGTGGGAGAGGTCCACTCTTAAGTTCTCCAAGGAAGAGATCCACTTCGGAGATCTCCTACGCTTGCTTGGGATTGTCGCCCATTTTTCTACGGTTGCCACTTTTACTACAACAACCATCTACTCCAATCTATTGCTTGCTCCTTTAGATGTTTACATTGAGGGGGTTCCTTTTTTTGTAATAAGTTAGGCATGCATGCTCCAACTTGGGGGGAGTGTTAGAGAATATATTAGATTAGATATTTTAGGGTCTAATTAGTTAGGTTTGATTGTCCTGCTATTTTTAGCTTTTTCTTATTTTTGGCAAGTGTTTTATTGTATTTTCTTTTATACCTAAGCTCTCTCTTTATATAAAGAGGGTCAAGGTTTGCTTAGTAAAATAACGAAGTTGATCTTTTCAACAATACTTGTGATCTTTTATATGTTGAATGGGCTGAGCTATGTTGATCACTTGATTGACATGTATGCTTGAGTTAGTTAAATGTTTCGTGAAGATAAAGATGCATGCATGCCTTCGCTTAGTTCATTCACCATAAAGATTAAAAGAATCGGGTTTAACATGCCACGTTTGTCTATTAAATTGCATGGTTTTAGGCCTAGTTTGAGGTCCTTATGTCAAGTTTACCAAACTTCCACCATATTGTCCTAGTCTTTATCAATTAAATGTATGGAATAATAGCAAATACTAATGTTTCAATTTTTCTAGAATAATTCTCAAGCTATCTTTGATGTTAATGTTCAGGAGTTTTTACATATATGCCTATGTAAACTTTGAGAAAGACATATACATATATCCCCCCTTATTTCATATATACATATATACCCTTTGTATTAACCTATATGCTTCTATAAATTCAATTTGTTAAGTTACATACCTTTACAAAAACTTTGGAGTAAACATTAAAGGCTTTTTCAAAAAGACCTTTAAGTTGCTTTTCTTTTTTCAAAGACAACCCTTTCACCTTCCATCCCTTGTCTTCCCCTACGATGGTTGTAATGGTGACAATGACTTCGATGGGATGAAGAGGAGCAATAGGAGTAGGCGTGAGGGATCAGAGGAGAGTGGCGGACCGATGGGGGGAGGAGGAGCAGGAGGAGGAGGCAAAGGGGAGGGAGGTGTGCAAAGGTAGGAGCAATAGGAGGTAGATGGGCCAGAGGAGGTGGAGGGGCGGGAGGATGTGTGGTAGGATGAGGTAGAGGGGTAGGAGGAGGTTAGCTTTGTGGGGAGGGAGGAGTAGGAGGAGGAGCTAGGCGAAAGGGAGGCTAAGAGGGAGGAGGAGCAGGAGGCATTAGAGGGAGGTGGGAGGAGGCGAAGGGGCAAGAGGTGGGGGGAGGGAGCAGTAGAAGGAGGTGGAGTCGGGTGAGGTGTCGCATGTGTTGGTGAGGACGCTGCAGATTGCTTGGTGTGGTTGGTGGTGTGGATGGTGATGTTGTCCTGTGTGAGGTTGCTTGGCATAGTTGTTTTGATGATGGGGTCGTAGGGTGAGGTGTCGCAAGTGTTGGTAGGGATGTTGTAGAACTTGGAGAAGGAGCTATTGCAGTTGAGGGAGTTGCAGGAGATGTAGGAGAGGGTGGAGAAGGAGAAGGGGATTGGAGGAGGAGGTGCAGGGGAGAAGAGAAGTGGATTGGGAGGGAGAGGAAGAGGAGAGGAGGTGGAGGGCTTCTTGGTGAAAGAGTAAGAAAAGAAAAGGAATTTTATATAAAATCTCTATTGGGTATAAAGTGCCACGTAGCAGTCAGTCAGACGGCCCAAGTGGGCGCCAGTTTTGGAGATTTTAGAGTCCTATTTGGGGTTTTCTTAGATTACAAGTTTTGTCTTTAGTTAGTATGTTGGTTTTTTTAGTAAGTTTAGAGGATTTGATTTGTTAATTAGGATTTGGTCCTTCTAAAATTAGGAGATAAGATTTGATTTGTTTCCTGTTGTAGGAGATATGTTTTAGTTAATTGAGGATATGCTCTATCTATGAAAGAGAACACATGTACCATTTTCTAATTTGAGTTGAAGCAATACTTCTTCCAACAATACAACTCCCTCTCTTCTCTTTCTTCTCCAATGTGAATTGCTGTCCTCTCTTGCTCTGTTCTTCCTGTGCGTGAACAGGACCAACTGCAACACCTATCTATTGCACATTTCTCCTCATGTGGGAGAGCCTCCACGCTCCGCAACACGCCAAACTCAACATGGTGTCAGAGCCTTCGATCTAGGCTCTTCCCTGGGGATTCTCTACATGTGTAGGAAGGAGGAGAAGAAAAGAAAAGGCCACGTTGTGTGTGATTTTTCCTGGAGGATATTGACTTCACTTTCTTTTGATGACCTTATACACGCCTGGAGAAATCAAGCGCCTTACGCTGGCTCACGGGGTGTAAGAGCAACGACACTGACTTGGATTGAGGGAGTGCATGGAACCCTCTAGCACGCTGGGGAACGGCAAGTTAAAGTGTGTAGCTCTCAGGTGTAGAAAAAAAAAGAGAGGCACAGAGACTCCTTTCAACCTTTTAGAATGAAGCAATGGTAGATTCGGATATTCATGCTACTTGAGAAAGCGCCTGAGACAAAAGATGTAGCTAGGAAGAAGTAGAAGGGAGTCCATCAAGTTATGCAAAGAAGAGATGATTGCTTTGATAGCCACGACCATAAAGGTTGCCAGAAAAGCAATGACTATGGAGGTGGCAAGAGGGTTTGCAGTTACATCAAAAGAATATGGTGGAGCATCTGGCTACACCATCATCGAGTTAAGTAGAGTAAGTCATCATCCTCCCAGCCTTGGCTTGAGGGGGAGTGCTGGGAATAAAGTGTCACATGGCAGTCAGTCAAGCCACGTGGCAGTCAGTCAGAGGGCCTAAGTGGGCACCGATTTTGGAGATTTTAGAGTCCTATTTTGGGTTTTCTTAGATTGCAAGTTTTGTATTTAGTTAGTATGTTGGTTTTTTAGTAAGTTGTTTATAGGATTTGATTTGTTAATTAGGATTTGGTCTTTCTAAAATTAGATGATAAGATTTGATTTGTTTCCTATTTTAAGAGATATGTTTTACTTAATTGGGGATATGTTCTCTCTATAAAAGAGAACACATGTATCCTTTTCTAATTTGAGTTGAAGCAATATTTCTTCTAACGATACAACTCCCTTTCCTTTCTTTCTTCTCCAATGTGGGTTGCTGCCCTGTCTCTTTCTCTCTGTTCTTCCAATGCGTGAATAGGACCAACCGCAACACCTAATTGCTGCTCATTTCTCCTTACGTGGGAGAGCCTCCACGCTCCGCATTGCGCCAAACTCAACAATCGTTTATTTTTTAGTCCTCAAAACTTATATGGGTATTTGAACAAGCAAATGGATGTTTTTGGGGGTATATATGTATATATGAAACAAATAGGGGTATATATGCCTTTTACAAACTTTACAAGGGTATATGTGTAAAAATCCCTAATATTTCTCTTTTTACATATGCTAATTTCTTACTTTTGGTTTTGGTTTCTTGAGATATCGGAGGAAAACTCTAGAATCTATTGAAAAATGTTGTAAATGCCTTTTAAAAAAAGGGATTTATACATTCATGGCCCTGAAATTTTTCCAATTACATCTATACCCCTATAAAACACATTTACTTTTATACCCTCGTAGAGATCTTAACCATTTAGGTTAACTCTCTATTAGATTTTAAGGAATACTCGGGAAATATTTCTTAATGGTCGTTAAAGGTAATAGTGAAAAAAAAATTACATCACCACCCTTATTCTTGTTTTCCTTTTTTTTTTCCCCTTCTTTCTTCTTCCTTCTCTCCTCCCCTTCTTCCTCCTCAAGCTCCTGTTGCACCTCCTCATTGGAGGCCATGACAATGGCGGTGGTGTGAGTTTGTGGAGTAGCAAGGCATTGTGACATGGCTGGGGACACATAATGACATAGCTGGGGACACATGAACGTAGGCAGCCTTTGACGAGGAGGGTGAAAGGGTTAAGAAAGGGTGGTGGTTGGATTGGTGGTTGATGAGGAGGAAGAGGACATAGGAGGGAGTGCCAATGGTAGACCTCCTCCCCTTCCTCCTTGCCGACCTCCTCTGCTACCCACAGACCTTCTTCCCCTCCTCATTGCTCCCCCCCTCCTCCCATGGTAGACCTCACCACACCTTTTCCTTTCACGACAAATCCCCCACCTTCTTCACACCTCTCATGGCCACCCCTTCCCCATCGAAACCCAATGACCTCCCCCCTTGATTAATGCCCTGGGGCTCCATATCCATGGCCAATTTGCAAATTGGTGGTGATGTGCTCCCCGATGTTGCCTCTGTCGTCATTGCCACTGGAAGGCTTGACCTCTTGAAGCTGTCAACACCCTCTCATGCTTGGTTGAAGGGCCTAGCCTCATCCTTTTTTTTTCCCTTTTTTCTTTTCTTTTTCTAAATAATAACCATGGTATATGGTTAATATTAATTATAGTTAGTGCAATTTCTTGTTATGCACTAATGAAAGGGTAATTGTGATAAATGACACATGTTTGCAGGGTATAAAAGTAAATATGTGTTTTATGGGGGGTATATATGTAATTGGAAAAGTTTCCAGGGGCATGTATGTAAAAATCTCAAAATTGTTGTCCATGATTTTTTGTCATATTATATGGGTGCATGAATGCATGGAAATTGGTCAAATGGAAGTGTTTTCAAAGATTCATTTTTCCCTTCACTTATTGTTTGTTAAAATCTATGTAAGTTAAGAATTTCTGTATCCTTTTTTTCTGAGAGAAAAAAGATGACTACTTGAGCTTAGTAGTTAGCGGACAAATTAAAGGCTTTGCCTGATTTTTAGGAGCATAATGAGGATTGAAATAAAATGGAGGATTTTGTCTTCTAGTCAGAGTATGTTGCTATGTAAAACACATGGAAGTCTCACTAGTGTCAAATCACGGTGTATGGATGATATATTTTCTTTTTCTGCTTGCATGTTTACAAATTTGTTATGAGTTTGATGTTTAAGTCAGGACCTTGTTTTTCACTTTTATAATTAGTGTAATTAATAGGTGAGCTTATTTGAAATTTACTTTAAGTACCACTTTATTGTGTTCTTGCCTTTATATAGCTGATCACAAGCGTAGGCAAAGGAGGGTTATATTACGTAGTCACATGAATTCTACCACTTACTAGGGTTTCACTCTACTGTCAACATGCTGCATCACTTGAATACATTAAGTTTTCAAGATTGGCTATTGTCACCAAGCTATCATGCGAATCTTGAAAGGGTTCTCAAATGGGGGATGCATGTAGTGCCAAGGCACTAGCGACTTTTCCAACTGCAGTTTGTGTGTCTTGGAATTTTGCTTTGGCAGAGCATTCTGGTAAAAAAGTGTCATGCTGCATGTTTCATTAGATTGCCATTCGAATAATCCTAAATAAGGCAAGGATCTCACAACTTGCTGGCTATTTCTAGTGGTAAGGAAGCTAATCTAAGAAAAGAACTTGCCAAATGGTACTTGGAATATTGGTTGTCTGACTTGACAAGAAGCTCGTGAAAGTTATTGATGTGAGATCATGATGAGAAGTCAAATGTTATGTCTATAAGATACCAAATGTGTTGCAAAGGTGGCTAGGGAGATAGGTTTGAAATGGCTTTGACATTAATGTTGGTAAGGACCTTAAGAAGAGTCTGTCTAGTTGAGTTAAGGGGTCTTGGAGTTTCAGATTAACTCAAGAAAAGTGTTCTTGGTACAACAGATCTTAAAGATTGTGTACCCATGCTAATTTAGAGAGGATGGAAGAGGTAATTCTGTGAAAAGCTTGACGTGGAAAATGATGACTTGGAGTATACAGATGTTCATGTGAATTATAATTCATGGGTATGTTACCTCTGAAAAAAATAATGGTTATATTGACATAAATGAAGAAGAGAAGTCTTTTGCTGGCTTGTGATTTTTTCATAGCAAACAACTTCTTCCAAGAAGAGGGGAGCATCTTCACTTAAAATACTGGTTTGGCAAGAACAAATTGACCATATATATTTTTTTGAGTGACAAATTGACTTTTTTACTTGAAGGAAAGAAATTGATTATGCTGCAAGGATTCTACAATCTATTTAAGGAGGTACTTTTTTGAAAAGTACCCAGGGAGATTCGTTAGTCATTCAGAACCATTATTTGTGAAGGAGCTGCAGATAAAGAAGCCAATAAAGGAGTAAAGTGGTGTGTATTAGGAAGAATAAAGGGTGAAATCTAAAAGGGATCAAGAATATTTCAAGGAGATGTTGTGTCAAATTGCTCAGGAGCATGATCTATACTAGTGAAATGTGGGATACCATGTGGCTTGTATTAGAAAGGTAGCCAAGGAGAAATTGGATGTCACTGAAGGAAGGGCATCAAAAAAAGGTTGCTTAATCAAGAAATATAGAAGTTTAGAGTTGAATATTGGTGTGCTTCAAAGTTTTTTGTTGAGATGAAAGTAGGGAATATTAAAAAAATTTATGGAAAGAGACATAAAAGGTATTCCACAAAAAAAAAATGCAAAATCTTGAAAACCAATGCACACAAAGGTTGGTTGCAAATTGCCACGAAATATGGAGGCTCGTTGCGCGAGGCACGCGAGAGTGGAGGCACGAGAGAGAGAGAGAGAGAGTCATGCTTGGGAGAAGAAGCGAAGAGGAGTCCAGATGAGAATTAGAGAATTTTATTATGGAACTCAAGGAAACAACTTGGTGTATTGGTCTCTTTTATAGAGATCCAATCACTTTAACAAATTGGGTAAATAAAGTAAATTGGGACTCAATTAATCCTAATCTTAATTGGACTCTTAACAACTTTCCAAAACCAAACTTTCTTAAACCACATAAATTGACAACCTGTCAAACATAACAAATAACCCTTAACCAAATTTGCTACAATTGGCTAACCAACATCTTATGTGAGATATTGTGGAAGATTCACTCGATCTCATGCACACATATACGTAAGCATTGCTACGTGGCTTATTCATGTGACTTCAACACTCCCTTCCAAGTTGGACTCCCGGAGAGGAGGCCAAACTTGCAGAGAAGTTACGATGAGGCTTAATTGCCCCACCATTGTTCATCATCTTTGATGAAGAAGAAACGATCTAGATCTTCAATTGGAGTTGCGGAGAGTCCTTTGGCAACTTCTGTAGTGGTTGCCACGGCGGTCAGAGTAGATGCTTTTTCAGTCTTCAGGAGAGAATGTAGATGCTTTAATTCTGTAGGCATGAGTGGTGCATTCTCAGGAGTTAATGAAGACTTGTGCACCTATGTTGGTCACCCGAATTTATCCTAGCACTTATTAGATGGATGGTTGGTCTGGGTGTAATAGGGACAAGGTGGAAAGCCCCTACCATGACCGCAACGTCTTCCTTGTTCGTGTCCTGTGGCTGAGGATTTTGCAGGAGCCGAAGTCGACATGATGGACTTGCCAACTTGGAGCTTTTGAAGACGACTATAAATAGACTTGAGGTCGAGTCTATCATCAGACGTGAGCATCTAGTCATGTGCTGGTTGATATCTAAGGTTTAGATCCCCTAGAAATCTGCTTGCCTGCCATTGTGCGTTGATCTCAATTTTCATGTCGTAACAAGCTAGTTGGAATACACCAAGCTCTTCGAATGGGCCTTCTATTACTATAAAATACATAACAAGGGGTAGATCCCCTTGATTAGTATGCCATATGTGCCAATAAGTATTTGTAAGCTTGTCGCTGTTGGTTTTCTTTAAGAAGCGTTTCTCGAGCGTGTCCTAAATCTCCTTTGTAGTGTTCTTGTAGAGCATGTTGGCTGTAATTGACTGGTTGGTGGAGGTCATCAACCAGTTCATGCGGAGCAAGTTTTCTTTCACCCACTTCATCTTTTCTCCTTCATGCACTTCAAGAGCTTTGTTGGTGAGAATATGTAGTTTCTCCTGACCATTGACGAAGATCCTGAAGGCACGTGCCCATAGGATATAGTTTGAGGCCCCCATCAACTTGACAGTGGTACCTTGAACCAATATTTTTTGCCTTTGAGGTGATTAAGGAATCAACATTTTCCATGGCCACATACACTGGTTTGTGCGCACGAAAACCCGATGTAGGAGTCGAGGGGACTTCTTGACAAAAAACTCGTGGATGTTTGTAGATAAGCCCTCCCACGTGAGGGGTATCCTATGCATAGGAAGAAGAGGAGGCATGGTCTCTTCTTCATGGACAACATCGAGATGATGCACAACTTTTCTCTCTCACACGTATAGATTGGTCTCCATGCACAAGAGATCTTCTACGTAGATCTTATGACTTTAGGCATGCAGAATCACTAAATATGGAGACTTGTTGCATGAGGCACGTGTCATGTGAGAGAGGAGGCACGGGGCACGTGAGAGAGAAAACAACTTGGTGTATTGGTCTCTTTTGTAGAAGATCCAATCACCTTAACAAATTGGATAAATAAAGTAACTTGGGACTTGTGAGAGTGTGCAACGGAGCGTGATTGATGTGGCGTGAAAGTTCCACACGTGGAACTCGAGAAGAGAGAGAGAGAGAGTTCGACGATGACGGAGAGAGAGAGGAGAGTTGGAGGGAGTTTATTATAAAGTAGAGAAAATATTGTTGCAACTCAACTCAATTACATAATTGCTCTAATCCTAAATGAGGCAAACAGTAAATCAAATCCTAAATAATCTCTAAAAAGAGAAAGAAATAATTGACTCAAACCAACTCTAATTATTCTAAAATAAAGGTGCCACAATAGGCAAAACTTGGACTCCAAGCAAACTCCAAAACACCTAGGGTCGGTGGGTCGGTGGGCCAGTGGCCCTTTGTTGGACTCAAATCGTGTCCATTGCCAACTCAATGCCATGTGGATTGTCCACGTGGTCACTATGTCATGTGGTAGTTTACATCGCTTTTTTTCTCCTCCACGGGACTCAAATTAATCTTAACCCTAATTGAACTCTTAACAATTTTCTTAAACCAAACTTTCCTAAACCACGTAATTTGATAACTTGACAAACATAACAAATAATCTATAACAAAATTTGCCATAATTGGCCAATCAACATCTTATGCAAGATCTCGTGGAAGATTCACTCGATCTCACGCACACATGTATGCACACATTGCCATGTGGCTTGTTCATGTGACTTCAACACAAATAAAAAGAAAGAGCCATTGTCAAACTATTCAAAGCAAGAGTGTGGTGATCAAAAGATCGCAATACATATGGTGTATCAAGGATGAAGATGAGAAGATGCTCCTAATAATGAGATTTCAAGACAAGGTGATGTATCTATTTTCACAAGCTTTCAGGGAAAATAATTCAACAGGAGTAAATTTAATCTCATGCTTATTTGATAAACATGCAAGCTATTAATCTATAAAGAGGAATAAAGTAACGAAGACTTTAAAATGATGAAATTGAGGAAGGTTTTGATGGTATATTTTTGTCAGAGAATAGAAAATCAGTAAATCTCTTTCACTGAAAATGGGACTGGGCTGGGATTATGTACTTATGGAATCCATTTGATCATTAGTTTAAGTTTATTTCACACTGTACTATATGGGGATAACTGGTTGAAGAGGGAAGGAAAAATTTTCAATTAAGCCCAATTACTAAAGGCCTCATAAAGGTTCGAGAATAAGTCCTAAAACTCACAACAAACAAAAGATAAAAAACCTGATCTGGCAATACTGGACTACTAGACCTGACAAATACTTTGATAGGGAAAGTGGACAACCCGACAAAGACACCCCCCCAATGCCAATCTGCCTAACAGGCATAGGCAAAAGGAGGAATGACTAGCTGAAAAGAAGCCTTGCCGGAAAGGCTCCAAGTTCGCCTGATGGGTTAGGTGGACCTTCTTTTGTTTTAGCCACTTGAAGGTCTTGTTGACTAGGCGAACCTCAGTTCGGCTAATTGACTTGACATAAGAATCGCCAGCCCATCAAAAGAATGACGGTTACGACCATTTAAGGCCATGTTCCTACTATTATTGAGGAATGTAGCCCAGATGTTAGATGACTGTCATCAACTAGCAACCAAGCATCTGACCTCGATTATCATGATTCGGAAAATCTTGCTTTAGCAATATTACGTATGTTGTGAGATGGCCAGCACATAAATATGAGATGAATCCTGTAATGTAGGGGGACACATGCATGTAGAGATAGAGACAGAAAGTGATTTCTTGTATTCCTGTCTTATATGGTAGAAATTTCGAGAGTTATTACACTCTCCCCAAACGTACAGTTTTCTTAGGTGGAATTGGGTAACCAAACTCTCAATCTTTGTTTGTTATTGGTTATTGTGAACAGGTCTTAGTTCCCATTTTGAACCCAGTAGGGCCCATAAAGAAAGGCTCCGATCACCTTTCAAAAAAAGAAAATACTAGATTGAGGTTATGTACATCCTCATCATGAGATGGGATCAATTTGAGCGTATGAAATGGATATGTGTTTACATATGAATCACTATGTTAATTGTGACAGAATGGAAGGGATCATGTGGTTTAGGAGTCATTCAGAGAAGAAGAGAATGAGAGAAGAATAAGGAACCCTTGCACAATAAAAACGGAAACATAAGGTTTGCTTAAGCTTTAGGCATACGAAGTTGATGTCAAAAATTAATCTTTGAAGGGCATAATTGGAGGAGTTTGAGGCAAATTTTTAGTGTAACAGTTATTTGATTTGATTTCATGTTTGGCAGGTCTGCAGTGGAAATAATGCACCTTTTGAGGCATATGACGAAAACCTGCAGAGCCAATAAGAAGGATCAATACAGGTTTTTTATTGATTGGAGGAAGGCTTACAATGGTCTTTTTAAGAGATATTTTTTAGTGAATTTTGGAGAAGAGAGGGCTTTGGTTTTGTATATTAACCTCACAAGAGATATGCACAAGACAGTTGTACCTTGTTTAAGGACTTAGATTGGGTTGGTAGCTTCGGCATTTTGATCAGCCTGTAAGATTGGCTTTAAGTTCTCACATCTTCACTTTGGTCAAAGATAAGTTGTTTGTGCTCATGGATGATATAAGAAGTGGAGAAAATAGAAAAAAATGATAACTGCAAGGAGAACCATGGATCTAAGAAAATTTGTCTAAGAAGGACAAGTTCAAAATACATGCAATGCAAGTTAAATATAGGAGGATTGTTTGGGATTGATGTGGTACTCATTCTATGTTATAGAAAGAGGTTCATGGATGGGGTTTCAACATTAGATGTCCTTAAAGCTTCAATATGATACCGTTATCAATGGATTTTACATGCTTACCAGAGGCATGTATAAATTGTGCACTTTTATGTTGTCTGTTCTTGTGTTAACCTCCATTAGATTATCTGTTAAATTTAACAAACATGGACTAAAAATAAGGTTCTTTTTCATATAAGTTCCCCTATATCAGTTCTCCTTTGCATTGTTTTTCATTCCTCATTTATATCCTCGTCCTTTACCTTCATCTTCTCCTTCATCTCCATAACAAGTCCTCGGTAAGCTTAGGTAGCTCTGAATGGTTGCCATCAAAGGAAGGCCCAAAACTATAGGATGCTCCAAAAATGAAGCAAAGCCCATGAAGAGAACCCCCAAGACTGCCAAAAGCCCAGATATCCTTCTTTTACTTCTCATTGGACTGCACCATAAATCTTCCTTCCCCTCCTGCTTGTCACGTCCTTGTTAAATACCGACATAGCTATCTCTTTCTTATGACGACCACTCTAATTATGTCTTACCTCCTCAATATAGGCATTATCAATGATTTGTTTGCAAATTCAGACCCCTTCCGCTTTGTCCTCCATGTTATCTTCTCATTTACAACCATCAACACCACCTTGTCTTCAATGGTGCCGTCACCAACAAGAGAGAACCTACCATTTGTCTTAAAGCTAATGACAACAAAGATGCGCCTGGAGAGTTTCAAAGAGAAATTAATAGCGGTGAAGGTATTTGTGAGCAAGGTGCTCTCTTCTTTGGGTATGTGTTTAGGGGTGGTCTATTTCTTTGTTGGTCGTGGACATGGTATAGGATGAGTGGAAGGAGGCAATGGCAATGATATGTACACGAGGATCCAAAAGAGAGTTAAATGGATTAGATGGTGAAGTATGTGGCTTATTTGGTGTTTTGGGGAGGATGGAGAGAGAGATGGGAGCTAACAATCTACAACGGAGTGACAATGGAGGAGGAAGAAGAAGAAGGAACTAGATTTTAAAACAAAAGAAACAAGGGAAAATTTGAGGAGTTTTACATTGAGAACCTCACTTTTTTTGGCCAAATTGTTGGACTTAAAAAAAACCTTAGACTTAACACAAATCTAATGGAGCTTAAGAAAAAGGCATACGGTATTCAAGTAATATCATATAGTAATAAAACAATGCAAGTTTTGGGGGCATCTTTGTAAATAATTAGGGGTATTTATTACTATTAGAAGTTCACAGGGCATCTATGCAAAATAAAAAAACCTTTTCAGATAGCCAGTCTCAATTTTTTCAGCAAGATCTTCCAAACAAAAACAGCAAGATAAAGGGGTTAATGAGGCTATCACATGGAGTCTGATGCAAGCTTATTAAACTGGAGAGGTGCTTAAAGAATCTTTTGATACTGAATACCAGCAAGACTTTCTATGCAATGTGGATCTAAATGTTGGGTTCTGGATTAGGCTTGTTCAGCGGATGTCTATAGCTGAGATGAGGATATTGAGGTGGATGTGTGGTCCACAAGGAGGGATTGGACATAAGATGACGTCATTAGAAAAATGGTTGGTGTGGCACCAATAGAGGATAAAATGAGAAAGACTCATCTAAAGGTGGTTTGGACAACTACAGTGAAGGCCTTCAAATGCCCCAATTCGAAGGTGTGATCAATTGGATGCTGGGGAAGAGTGAAGAAGTGTCGTAAAGGAACTATCAGGCATGAATCTTTGTTATTGGATTTAATTCTGGAAAAGCCCATGATGGATTTGAATGAAGGCAAAGAATCCATATAGCTAAGCCCACTTAATGTCTGAAAAGGGATGATTGTTGCCAATATAGTTGAAGTACCATCAGTATATCTTTTATTTAGCAAAAAACATGAGGCAGAAATTTGGAAACCCTGTTGATTGTGCTGATATCTAGGTGTGTTTAGAGTAGAAATTGCTGATAAAGGTTTTGTCGAGAAAAAAACAACTTGATGATTATTGTTATTAAGGAAATGAGGCCTTGGCCCTTTTTGTATAGAGAGATGACTTAAGCATATAAGAAAACCGCAATAACTTGCTTACTAAAAATAACTAGGATTAAAATATAAGGAAATAGCTTTCCTACTAAAAATAACAAAGACTAAAAAGAACACCCACCTAGTTAACATATATCTAAATTAATTTCCTAACACTGCCCCCCCCCCCAAGTTGGAGCGTGCAACGTTCAACTTGAAGGAGTCACGTCAAGTGAGGGCTCCCCCCTAAGCAGGCGATCAAAGGAGCAAGAGTAGATGATAGTTGGAGATCAGCACTAGTTGAAGGAGTAAGTGGTCTCTACATCCGCAATGACTTATACGTCCCATCTCGCATAAGGTGCCGATTACTAGACATATCAAAACATGGGTGCCTCTTCTTGTATGCCTCCACACGAGCTAGTCCATTCTAGGTTTCTTGAGGGGGTGCGTGAGAATGCTGCTAATTCACTTAGGAATGCAGAGCAATACTATGTCTTCTTTGCTTCTCTCACACATTCACACATAAAAACAAGATTATAAAAAAACATGATTCTAGAGGGGCACACTAGCAAAAACAGGACTCTGGAGGCTAATGAAATTTGGCGACGATGAACAACAAGCCACCCAAGGTGGCAACATGGTTGGATGTGGAAGGTGGTGATGTCGCAATGGAGTGATTTCGGAGAGGAGATGCATGACTTGGGAGAGGAGAATGCCTCTCCAGTGGCCGACAAGGCCGCCGAAGGGCTTTCCCTTCTCTAGGATTTCTCTCTTCTTAGAGCTAATCTTCAGAGATTGGTGGCTCTGATATTATGTTGAGAAAAATAAACTTGATGATTTTTGTTATTAAGGAAATGAGGCCTTGGCCCTCTTTACATAGAGAGAGGGCTTAAGCATGTAAGGAAAGTATAGTAACTTGCCTACTAAAAAAACTAGGACTAAAAGGCAATAACTTGCCTACTAAAAATAACAAAGACTAAAAAGAATACCCACCTAATTAAGACTTAACATAAATTTAATTTTATTTCCTAACAGGTTCAATTTTATGAATATGTTTGATAGAAACATCTCAAAAAAAAAAAAGGTTTGACAGGAAGATAAGTTTTAACTGGGTTAAGTTGGTAGGTGGGATGTGTAGGGTTAAGGCTTTTGGTTTTGTGGTGGGATAAGTTGTTGGTTGGATGTGTCAAAAATGTGAGTGGCCGGTATAAATGGTGCAAAGATGGGTTGCCTAGGAAACCCAAATCTGGACTTTATCCCTGCAAATATCGCAAAGGCACTGTAGATGGCAGCCCTCATCAGAGGGCTAACTCATGGGGTTAACCCCACACCAAATGAACATCAGGGTTTGCAGAACTTTGTCTCTTGGTACTTCTTTTCCTAGATAATTCACTAGAAATTAGCTAGTCAATGAGGTTGCACTTGTATAATGGTTAATTTTGTTTTGAATGATAACAGGCTACTGAAATCGTCTAGAGGTAGAGGTTCAGAGTATCTACCGGTTATTTTATGTCTTTATAGGTGATTTGGATATTTCCCTATGACAGCTTTAACTTCTTCCATCTTGGGGTTTTGCATTGTTTTTCTGGTGCATTTTTATTCTTTTATAGATTTGCTTGAAAAATGGAGCATAAGATAACATTGGATATCTAGTCTATGTCATACAACTTACAACCACAATGATATTTCTGGATCTAATTTACCTCTTTTTATTTCAGATATTTTGCTGTTTTGATTCTTGGGAGGTACGTGCTGCAGCAATGTCAGATCTTCGCCATAGAATCCTACCTCCAAGCTTTTTGTCAGAAAGTCCAAAGGAAGCAGGCTTTTGCCTTTGGTTGCTTCATCCAGAGCCTTTTTCACGGCCCAAGGCTAGGTAAATCTTGCATCTTCAAACCTAATTTAGTTGCATGCTGCTGGTATAGTTCTCTTCTATTGAGAGCGTCAAAAAAGGAAAAAAAAGAGGCGGAAAAAACAATACAATAGTTATTTCCTGGGAGAGCTGCTGACTCCAATTACTGTCGATGTGCAATCCATAATAGATCTGACCAACGTTTCAATATTATTCAATCTAGATCAAGTGCACTTGTCAAAGGTAGCAGATGTCTTGCATGAATGCTAAAACTTGGCAGCATGCTATCAAGATTTCATGATAACTCTTTATTGCAACTCAAGCATTTACCTTATCTATAGAATCAAGATTATGGCAATGAAACCATTACCTCTTCATTCATGATCATTCCTGGATGGGGGACAATATCAAATATAAAATAAAGCTTGCAACTGTGCGCTCAAATCATTTTAAACACTATTCTTTTTACAACATTTTCAACAATGATTGCATTATGAAACACAAATATATGTGCTAGGAGTCCGCAAAAGCACAAAATTTTCATGTGTTCTTCACCTTAGAGCTGGGAACTGATGAACCAGGATGTTTGTTACCATCCTAGAATCTTCCCCAAGAGGCATAACCATACCATGACAACTCCACCCAAATATCAAGTTTATGACTTCTGCTGCAGAGGGAAAAGTGAAAGTGGTGATTTGAGTCCATCCCTGTTGGGTATTGAAGTGTACATTTGTGCTTCATCCTTCACTGTGCTTGGTAATGGGCGACCAGCAGGTTGTCACATGTAGCTTTGGAGGGTATCTAGGTATGGCTCTTCCTTCAGTTCATTTGATTTTCTTTTATACCAGAAGTGGATGCATTAGCGATGTATACTATGGTTTGTTAAGGTTAGCCTTTTTTGGATGCCTCCCGTTGTCCTAATTAGAAAGTTTGGTGCCATCACAGTTTTATGCACACAGGTGATACTTGGCTTTTTTTTGAGGATTTTGCCGAAGAGGCCATAAGGATGGTGTGCTTCATGGACTTCCTTAGTGATACATCTGGTCTCCAGATAAGTTGACAGTCATACTTTATTTCTCGTCATTTGGAGCAGTGAGGCTCCTTTGTGTTTGATGAGTTGGAAACTTCAACAAGTGTGCTACATCTCCTGGGCTTTCCACTCCAATATAACAATCGGAGGGTAAAATTAGACATCTCTAGTTATAAGAATAGAGAATAGATTGGAAGACTGAAATGTTCGTGTTGATGGGAAAAGGTGAATTAAATTGCATCCCAAAACCTTAGGGGCCTTTACATGGAGAGATACCCTAGTGACAATTACATAGGATACCCCATACAATAAAAAAAAGAAACAACTTTAGAAACATAGTAAATCTCAACACTCTTTCTCAAGTCAGAGCATAGATATCAGATATGCTTAGTTTGGAACAAAGATACTCTAGTTGCTTTCTAGAGAGTTCTTTGGTAAAGATGTCAGCAACTTGATCCTCTGTAGAGATATATGGGATAGATATCTTCCCGACCATTACTACATCTCTAATAAAATGGCAGTTCACCTCAATGTGCTTGGTTCTCTCGTGAAAGGCAGGGTTATTAGTAATGAAGGTGACAACTTTATTATCATAATACATAGGAATAGGCCTAGAGACAAGAACTCCAAAATTATGCAGGTTGAACTGAATCCAGAGTAGCTCGCAGGTCGTTTGTGCCATAACTCTGTATTCTGACTTTGCATTAGATTTAAAGACCACATTCTGCTTTTTGCTCGTCCAAGTAATTAGATTGCTACCAACATACGTGCAATAGCCTATGGTAGATCTCTTATCCTCATGAGCACTAGCATAGTTTGCATCGGAATATTCGTACACATTTAGGTAACCATATCTCTGAAAATATAGGCCTTTTCCAGGAGCATTCTTTAGATGTTTCAGAACCTGACACACTCTAGTCCAGTGTGCCTCCTGGGGTTCCTGCATAAATTGGTTCAATCGCCTCACAACACAAGCAATGTTTGGTATAGTGACTGTTAGATAAAACAACTTGCCAACCATAGTCCTGTATTTGGATACATCCTGTAACAATGGACTATCAGCATCGACTAAATGGGTCATTGGATCCAACGGAATATTGGCAGGTTTGCATCCTATCATCTCTGCTTCACGAAGCACATTTAGAACATATTTCCGTTGGGAGAGAATAATGTCTCTATCAATGTGATGTACTTCAACACTTGAGAAGTAGTTGATCACCCAATATCCTTGGTGACTAATTGGGTACGTAGAAACACCTTTGTAGACTAAATGCCTTTCATGTTGCTTCTCGTAAGAAAACTATTATCTACATAGACAATAAGGAGTATTGATCCAACTGAATTGTGCATCATAAACACAGAGTGGTCAGCAGATGATCTAATAAAGACAAACCGTTGAATAATTTTACTAAATCTCTTAAACCCTGCCTTAAAACTTTGCTTCAATCCTTGGCTTTATTTAATTTGTAGACCTTCTAACACTTTCCTTGAATAGCAAATCCAGGAGGCTACTGCATGTAGATTTCTTCATGATGACCCCCATAGAGAAAAGCATTTTTAATGTCAAGTTGGAAGACAGGCCAATCCAAGTTGACAACCAGAGAAAGTAGAATCTGAACAGAATTCAACCGTGTCATTGGTGAGTAGGCCTTAGACTAATCGACCCCAAAGGTCTAAGTGTATTCCTTTGCAACAAGTCGGGTCTTGTATCTTCAACTAAGCCATCTAGGAGATATTTGAGTCTAAACACCCACATACATCCCACAATTGTGGTACTTAGGGGTACGTAAACCAAGTCCCATGTATCGCAATACTGGAGAGCATCCATCTCCTTTTGCATTGCTGTTGTCCAGATAGGATCCTGTAATGCCTTAATGTGACTCCGAGGAACTTGGTGACTATCCACAGCAAAAGAAAACAAGCGAGCAGTAGTAGGCAATCTAGTAAAAGACATGTCGTAAAAGAGAATATCAGGCACAAGACCACTGTGCCTTCCGATGAGCAATAGAAAGGTCCAAGTTGGATTTCTTTGACTTAGCAGGACCAATAGAGGAAGGAGCGGGAATGATCGGCAATGGTTCTTCCTTGGGCACCACAAAAGGATGTCAGTGATATGTCTGGGGGTAGAAAGGTGGTGGTGGTAGTGGCGGTGGAGGTGGAGTTGAAGGTATATTTGGTGGATGGGATGGTTTAGACGACATTGGAGGTGTCGCCGATGGCAAAGGAAGGAGAATATCCTGCCACAGGTGAAGATGGGAGCTCTTATCCTTTGGTTGAAAGTAAGGAACATCCTCAAAGAATGTTACATCAACACTTACATAGAACTTCTGAGTCATAAGATCATAGCAATGATATTCCTTTTGGGTATGTGGGTATTCTAAGAAAATGCACTTGACAGACTGGGGAGAACTTGTCTACCTTGAAGAGGTGAACAAGACAAACAACCAAACACAACAATGGTAAGAGAAAAAACTTCCTAGCTCGGAAACAACATAGAATAAGGGGTCTAAACACAGCAAGGGTCCAAAACACAAGAGGCATTAAGTGCTAACTCGAGACGAGTGAAGCGCTACACATACATGTATGTATGTATGTAAAGTAGGTCCACCCCATGGGTAGCCCCTAATTAGGCATTACTCCCTATGCTTTTAATTTTGGCTACAGAGTATGTATTGCCATGAAACTTTTGAGGATGTCACCATCCTAATACAACTAAGAATAATATAGAGTTTCACTTAATCAAATAATCTTATCTCCTTCATGAACAATGTCAAATTTTAAACACTCTAGATATTGCAAAAAATTGACCTCTTTTGATGAAAATGATAGGTGCCTCAAATTTTAATGAAATTTGAAGCACATCTTTTAGATATTAATTGATTTGAATCCCCAAAATATCATGGTAATATGTAATCTATAGCTGAAGTTGAAACTTGAAAACTACGATGGTAGCCAATTGGCCATCTCCTAGTGGTGGCCCCATTTTACCTATATGTATGAGTGGGAAGAAATGAACAATCTATTATTCTCTGGAAACTCTACACCTCTTTATGTAGAGAGAGAAAGAGGTGTGGATAAAAAACATAAGAGGACCTAAAGAATATAATAAAGTATAAACAGTCCAAATAGAGGAAATAAAGATAAAGTGAAAACATCTTGTAATACTCCCTCTCAAGTTGGAGTTTAGATGTCCATTAAACTCAGCTTGTCACAGCAAATATCAAACATAGCTCTACTCAGTGGCTTTGTAAAGATATATGTTGTCTGGTCCTTTGAAGCAACTGGAGATGTGCAAATAACACCCTTCTGGATAAGGTCCCTGGTGTAGTGACAATCGATTTTCACATGTTTTGTATGTTCGTGAAATATGGGATTATTTGCAATATATGTAGTAAGGTTATTACACCTCATCTCCATAGGGCTCTCTATCTGTATATACAAGTCTCGTAAGATAGACTTCACCCAAATAATTTCTGCTGTTGTTTGAGCCATAGCTCTATATTCTAATTCAGCACTGGATCTAGATATAACAGACTGCATCTTGCTCCTCTAAGTCACCAAATTTCTTGCAACATAAGTACAAAATCCTGTAGTAGACTTGATCGCAACCAGCGTAATCTGCATGAGAGTATCCTACCATTGTCATAGGACACCCCTTGCAAAACTATAACCCACGGCCTAGACTTTTTTTCAAATATTTGAGCACTTGCATTGTAGCTTTCCAATGCTGCTTAGTTGGCTTCTTCATGAATTGGCTAAGTTTTCCAATAGCAAGTGAAATATCAAGTCCGGTAATGGTAAGATATAGGAGTTTCCCAATTAGCTGCCTGTAGCTTTTGCTCTCCACATGCTCCCCCTTACCATATAAGTGTACCTTGGGATCCATAGGTATGTTAGCCACCTTTGCTCCTAACATCCCAGTTTCCCTAAGAACATCTAGTGCATACTTTCTCTGGCTGACTACAATACCATCTTTTCCTATAGCAACCTCAATGCCCAAAAAATAGCAAAGGGATCCCAAATTTGTCATAACAAACTGTGCAGCCAAGTCCTTTTTGACCTGTAGAATATTAGTAGTGTCATCCCCGGTAATAATAAGATCAACATAAACAAGCAGAATAAACACTTTCCTATTAGTCTTCTTGGTAAACAAGGAATAGTCGATGTAGATCTCCTCAGGCCCATGCCTTCCACTATCTCAGATAGTTTATGAAATCACGTGCGAGGACTCTGTTTAAGCCCATAAATCGCCTTCTTCAATCTGTATACACACTCCCTCTTAACCTCGAATCCTAGGGGTTGCTGCATATACACTTCCTCTTAAACACTTTAGAGGAAGGTATTCTTTACATCTAGCTGGTGAAGATCTCATTCTTTGTTAGCTGTCACAGATAAAAGAATACGGACTATAGGAAGCCTTGCCACATGAGAGAAGGTATCAAAAAAGTCCACTCCATATGTCTGAGTGAACCCTTTTGCTATCAAGTGAGCCTTATGCCTAGAAATAGACCCATCATAATTGTATTTCAAGGTAAAGACTTATCGACAACCAACCACTCAGGCACCCACAGGTCAAGAAGTAAGCTCCCACGTGCCACGAGACTGAAGTGTCGCCATTTCATCCTTCATAGCCTGATACCATGTAGGGTCCAGCATAGCTTCCTGGTAAGTAGACGGTACCGTGGACATCACAAGTGTCGCAGTGAATGTAGTAAACGTGGTACTAAGAGCATCGCATACAGAAGTACCAGTCACATGATAGTGTGCCTAGCTACGTGGGGCCTTCCTAACTGCTATAGGAAGGTCAATATCATCATTTGTGGTAGGAGAAACATCATCCTCAGATGCACTTGCTGATCTTGTAGAGACATAAGACTGAAATTCATTAGTATCATCAACACATAACTGTAGGGGAGGATGATGGTACTGAGGTGGGGGAAAGGGGGAGGGGGGTAGCACGAGGCTTGTAAGTGACTGGAAGTTGATGTCATTGGAGGATCCTTGAACTTGCTATCATCAAATCCCTAGGGGACTGATCAGGCACTGGAATTGGTGTAGAATCTCCAAACTGAATAGGTGGCATAGGCATAGGAGCCTGTGGAAAAGATCTGTCCTGCGGTATGAATGACAACTATCTGGCAGCCATAGAAAATTACGGTACAGCTTTGTGAAATGTGACATCTGCACTAACATAGTGTCTCTTGGTGAGAGGATCATAACATCTATATCCTTTTTGGGTGTGAGATTATCCTAGAAATACACATTTAGTGGTTCTTGGTGCCAACTTATCTCTGCCAAGTCCCATAACATGTATAAAGGCTACACAACCAAATGTGCGAGGTGTCACTACAAAAAGATCCTTGTCAGGGTGTAGAATCTGCCACGGAATTTGTTTTGATAATACAAAACTACACATTCGGTTAATTAAGTAACAGGCTATGAGTACTACATCACCCTAATACACCTGAGGTACATTATGATGTATGAGAATAGTCCTTGCCATATCTAAAATATGCCTGTTCTTCCTCTTAGCTATCCCATTCTGTCAGGATGTATGTGGGCATGTAGGCTGAAGTACAATGCCATGTGACTTGTAGAGTGAACGTAATCTGGCAGTGTGCATAATTCCAGTGCATTATCTGATCTCACACATTTCACAGTAACAAAAAACTAAGTTTTTATTTCAGTAACAAAATCTTCTATAACATTGCCCACTTCGGACTTATTCTTCAAAAGAAATAATTAGGACATTCGTGAACAATCATCCACAATAGCAAGATAGTACCTGTGTCCCAATCTGTCCGGAATGTGACTGGGACCCCAAACATCCAAATGAACTAGATCAGAAACAGACTCTGACAAAGAGAAACTAGCAGCAAAAGATGCTCTGCGGTGTTTCCCAATTTGACATGCATCACATTTAATCTCAGTAGCGGGTGATAGATAGGGAATGACACGTCGTAGCCTGTCTAGAGGAATATGTCCAAGGAACCCTTACAAGATGCAATAATGTTCGTTTGAAGCAAGCGATATACCTCCTTCTTCATATCTGCCGTCAATCATCCTCCCTGTCATCTTGTCCAGTAATACACAACCCACATCATTAAATATAATATAGGAATTGAGATCCTTTATGACTCTGCCCATAGATGATAAATTAAATGGGAACTTAGGCACAAATAAGACATTAGATAACTGTAGCCCGGGAGTAGGAGAAACCTCCCTTTGTCCATCTACTCTGGAATGGCGATCATCTGCAACCTGTACAGTACTCGCTGAGGTAATAGACTGAAGATGTCTAAAAGATGAGTGATCACCACTCGAATGCCTTGACACACCAGAGTTTATAAGCCATGGAGATCTACCATAATGTGAAAATGCAGGGAAACTAGTATTACCCTTTATACCTGAGGATGCAAGGGTAGCAATATCTGTAATAGAGGGAGACTCCTATGTGACCCGAGCTAGTCTCTGTGTAAGAGCATCAAACTCTGCTTTGGGAACTATATCTGTCTCTGTCTCAGCAGTAGCTAAAACCTGATTAGCCATGGGTGGCTTTCCATGCTTGGTCCAACAAGAAGCTTCAACATGTCCAATACGTCCACAAAAGGAGCAAGTAGGGCGTGGTTTGCCAGGTTGCCCTCGGCCTCGACCATGTCCCTGAATAGCAGAACCTCCACGTCCTCCTCTACCACCCGCAAGAGCAAAGGCAGAGGTTTGTCCTATGGTCTCTGGAATTGTAGACTTGATTGTTAGTCTACTAAGTCTGCTGTATGCCTCCTCTAGGGTAGGAAGCTCTGTCAGGGTAAGCATCTGGGACCTGGTTGACTCATAATCTGGATCAAGACCTGAAAGAAACTTGAAAGCCGCAAACTCCTTGTGGTACTTTGTGTGCAGAACAAGTACAGATAGGTCTGCAAGCATTATAATTCTCAACACAGTGAACACACAAGTACAGATAGGTCTACAAGCATTATAATTCTCAAGAAAGCCTTTCAATTTAGAATAATACCAAGGAAGAGAAAGATCATAGAGAGAAAAAATATCATGAGTAATATGAAATACCTTACTGGAATTCTTTTCATGAGAATACATATCATGAAGAGAATCCCACATCTCTTTGGCGGTCTTGTAGTACATTTTTCCATCTCCAATATGTAAAACAACAACGTTCATAATCCAAGCCCTGTTCATGGCATTCTCTTTTCCATGTGACATACTTCTCAGTCTTGTTGGTAGGCTCCACCTCCAACAGGATATGTTCCTTATCATGCCATTCAACTGTCATAAGGAATGCCTAAGACCAAGGTACATAGTTGGTCTCATCCAACTTCATAATGGGAACAAAGAAGGGTTCTTGATGTTCCCCGTCTTCGTAGAAGCATCTGTTATGACTTCGAATGATGATGAGGATGCCATCTCGCCAAATCAGGAAGAAAGACCAATAAATATCCAATTTGAAACGTGATTTTCAAAACGAACAGATCACTTCATGAACGAGCAAGATTTGAATAAGTTTTCAAATCTGCATGATGAACAGAAGGCCCCTTGGATAGATGTAGGCCTAGCAAGGGGCACCCAAGATGGCCCCAAGGGGACATAGGTCTCTCTTACTGCAGCCATAGGGGATGCGACCCTAGAACAAGGTCGTAGCCACCCCTACGATCGCCTGAAGCACCAATGACCCTAGAATAGAGTCGTAATAACCCTAGAATAGGGTCGCAACACCTCTGCAATCGCCTGAAGGACTGCCACATGCACTACAGCGTCGCCGTAGACGCTTGGATTAGCGCTGCAGTGCCTTGCGATTGATGTTGTGCAGTCGCGGCACCTTCAGGTCACTGCTGCGCTCGCCATAGAGCCTTGGATCACCGATGCTAGGGCTTGCGATCATCGCTGCGTCGCTGCTGCACCTCCAGATTGCTGCTGCGGCGAGGAGGCGCCACTAACGCACGCACGAGAGAGAGAGAGAGGGGTTTGATGGTTTAGGGTTTTGGAGGTCTTTTTGGGTTGGATATCGAGAGCTCCAGTCCATGACCATCGCTCTGAAACAAAGTGGGAAGAAATGAGCAATCTATTATTCTCTAAAAATCCTACACTTCTTTACATAGAGAGAGAGTTGTGGGTAAAAAATATAAAAGGGCCTAAAGAATATAATAAAGCACAAACAATTCAAATAGAGAAAATAAAGAGAATGCAAAATATCCATGTACGTGTATATGTATAAATATGTACCATATATATACAAATTTTTTACTATGCATAAATTATAAATAAAATATATAAAATATATACATAATACAATAAGACACAGCCAAACATAAAACCATAAGATAAAAATCACAAAATCCAACCAATAAGTTAATAAAAAAAGTAGAAATCCAACTAGTGCACTCAAGTGCTTGCTTGATCACCTATCAACTGAGGCATTGGCGCTCTCGTCTTGATAGTGCCCAAGCAAAAGGGCCTCACCTAGGGTTGGGCAAGGTGCCAATTGCTTGTCTCGCCTCAAGCTAGCCCCTAGGTGTGCCTAGGTGCTTGCCTTAACAACATTGTGTCGAGGTCCATTTTGAAACTGTGAATGAACCCACAGTCCCACAAATGATGGGGTTTGGTGATAACCTATGGATCTCCCCTATGAAGATGGTTCTGGAAACTTGCTTTATTCTTGTGTAATTAAAGTTAAAGGGTGAAGGCTAAACTGGAGTAGGCTAAATCTCAGGGAGGACTTGACAAGAAGTTCATGTAAGGAGCTTAAGAATGCATATGAACTGTTATTTTTGGCATCCTTAAATAAGGACCTCCACCAGAGGGAGGAGTCAATTAAAGGGGGAGCCCAATCATCCCTTTGCAGAGGAAGTGCATAAAGGAGCCGGGTTCCATTTTGAGGAAATAAAAATACATGGTTTGTCTTCACAACAGTCAAGAACAGAACATAAAGGCCATGCATTAAGAAGGTTCATTCTTCAGACAGTTAAAGAGTGGCTGAATTGCACTTTCTACCCTCTGATGCTTGTTTCGATGTCAGTGTGCCTTCATAGGTGGCTTCCTCCTCGGCTAAGCATTGGTGTGATTTGAGCTTTCCATCGTCCAAGGGATCAAGGCTGTAGTTTGGGACATTAGCTGGCCTAGATAAGATGTTGGGCCAGATAGTTTCCCTGGATATTTCTACAGGGTGCTTTGGGATATAATTGAGGTAGATATCATCTGTGGGCTCTTCTTTTATTGTGGGGCATGGTGGGTGTTGCCAACCATACTTTCCTGGCTGTTTCTCCCAAGACCCCTGCAGTAGAGGGGGTGGCATATTTCGGGCCGACAGTGTGCTGTAATATGCTATGTAAAATCATCTGCCAGAATTTGGTGAGTAGGCTGGCTTTTGTACTCCCTGATTTGATCAGTTTGAATCAAACTGTTGTTGTAGAGGGTAGGCCAATAGCTTCTTGCTCACTTCTTGCATATGGCCTTTTTCAGGGTTTCCACTCACATAATTCATCTATATAAAACTGATTTAATGAAGCCATATGCTACTGAGCAGGGAATTTATATAAAAAGCATTGGCACAGATGGGCTTCCAATTCCAGTGGGTATTGTGCCGTTATTTTGCTCCTCAGTCAATGGTGCCCTTGTGGGTATTTGTAGTTTTGTAGATGGGACATGGACTCTATCAAGGATAACTACCATCACTGTTTTTGTTCACTTTTGCTATGGAAGGGCTCTCCTCTTTGTTAAACTTGTAGATGGAATGATGTCTAATCTTGGTGCCGAGATCTCGTGGCGTAGAGTATCCTGTACATCTTTTCTTGTCAGATGATATACTCATCTCCTTGAGAGTGGATAAGATTGTGAGTGGGTGGCACTTGCAGGCAGTCCTTTTGGTCTTTGCATCAATCTTAGGATTCATGGTAACGCAGGGAAAAACAGAGTGATCATGTCTAGATCTAACCTTCTTCGCCGAGTTCTTTGTACGAACTTTGGAGTGCTTGAGGGATTGCTTTCTACATGGCATTTGAGCACTTTCCTTGTACTGGGCCTGAATCCAGCTTCAAATGACTGGTACTTTATGATAATGTTTTAAATATTTTGCATGGGTGGCAAAAAACTGGAAGAGCACAGTTTTTGAGAGCAGTGGTTTAAAAAGAGCTTTGGCATTTTAGTGGAGTTTTTGCTTTCTACTTGGCATTTGAGCACTTGTTAGAGATTGCAGGCTGGTTTGGGAGGCTGCATGCTCCCTAAAGGTGAAAATTTTTGTTTGGCTGCTTGGGAGAGGTAGGATCATGACGAAGGTGTGGAGAGCCAGATGGCCCGGGGGGTGGATACGGCATGCCCACTTTGCCATGGAGGAGAGGACGTGGAACATCTCTTTTTCACGTGTCCCATGGTGGTACAGATTTGGAGGTGCTTTGGTGATGGATGGTGGTCCCAGGACTCCTTTCACACTTTCTGGTGGCCTTTCAGAAGTGGCAGCAGAACTGGAGGGCATAATGCTTTCCGGATGAAGGAGAGGGCGTGGCCTCTTGCAGTTTTGTGGGGCATCTGGTTTGGGAGGAATGCAGTGGTGTTTAGGAGGCAATGTCTATATGTAGAGAATTTTGTGTAGTCTATTATTTCGTTTATTTCCACTTGGAGTTGTAATTTGTGAAGCCTAGTGCCTTTTTATTGAATGAAATACTTGGTTATTATTCGGATAATCACCCTTTCACTTCTCAAAACAAAATTTTGTTTGCCATGGCCAAGTTTTTCTTGGAAGGGCAAGTTGCTCCTTCTCTTGTAGTTCTCTTTTGTGGGCTGATTACATGCAAAAGAGATACTGCAATCCATCGTTGATATTCACCTCCATTTAATGTCAAAAATTTGGTTTCAATTTTCATAAGTTTGTTGGACTTGGGAGTATGGAATTTGGTATTATGTTATTTTACTGGGAATGTGGGTCAAATGAACTATTGGCCTTTGGTTTAAGGAAATGTTTTTGTTGGAGGTCCTGACTGTAGGAGTGTTTTGTTATTTTGTCTTTCTTTGAGGGTATCTTATGTAATTTTCTCAAAGTCTCTCTCTGTATAAAGAGGCTTAAGGTTCTTGTTGAGTTATTATGTTTAGGTCTTTTGTCATTTTCTTATATCTTATGAGGTTGCTATTTAATTTGCTTCCACCTTTCTCTTTATATAAAGAGAGGTAAGGTTTCTTAATAGAATAACTTTTGTCATTTTTCTCAACTTGGTATCAGAGCAGCGGTCCTAAATTGGTACCCAAGGTATCCCACCCAAATAGGCCTTCGAAACTCTACCACCTCTCACCCTTTCCTTTCACTCTCGTCGGCAACAGCCTAATCATTGGCTACCTCCCTTTGGTGAGTAGCATAGGGCTACGCCACCCTTAGCGTTACCTCTAATGGTCGGTTGGGCACCTTGTGTGCTGTTGCTAGGGTTGCTGTAAACCTAGTAGTGCCGCCATCCCTTCCAGTCACCCCTACGGTGCCTCCCAACGATGCCTCCCGGCCTTTAGCAGTGCCACCTTGCATCGCTGCAGCACCTCTAGTGGCTCTTCACCAATGTTGCCCCCCTCCTCTCACCACAGCAACACTGCGTAGGCCCTCTTTCAGTGTCGCCTCCTCCTGATTGCTGGCATTGAACTTTCTTGTTGCAGCAGGCTGTTCTTTGGCCTGTGTGTAGCAACTATGGAGGCTGTGGCCTAGGTAGGGATGCTCGTATGTCCTCCCTCTCTATATCACTAGGAGGGAGAGGTTGATCTATTAGGGCCAGGTCTTGCCTCTAATAGGTGCAATTGCGTCGGATTTGGTCTGAAACTTATTATTTCAGCTCTAACATTGCATGTTTTCAGGTTGATTTAATGATATGATCTTCTACTAATATTAGGCTCGTGCGTGAAAGCGAGATGGTGTCTAGATCGTTTGAGGTGACTTCAAACTCACATGTGGAGGTGGGGGCGTATAAGAACCCATTTTTTGTTTCCATGTTTAAATTAGATGAGACCAATTACCCCCGATGGTTGCAGACATTTTTTATTACTGTGAGAGGTTATGGAAAGGAGCATATCTTGTGTAACCTAGAGCCCACAGACATGACAGGAGTCAATGCTACGTGGGATAGAGATAATGAAATGGTTGACACATGGATGATGAATTGTGTTGTTCCCATAATAGGAGATAAGATCATGTATTATATTGCTGCAAAGCAGATGTGGGATACCCTGTGTGAGACATTCTTTCGAGAAGAATTCAACTCATGTTTTCCAGATTTATCATAATTTGTTCCAAGTGCGTCAGGAGGGACGATCTTTGGTGCAGTATTACTCTACTATGAAGGGACAAGCATAATGCTTACAGGCCTGCATGCACTTATGCCTCTCAGAAGGAGTTCAGGAGAGAGCTAGCTGTCTCTCTCTTCTTATTAGGGCTTGGACCCGAGTTTGCAGTTGCATGAGATCTAACCTTGACCCTGACTGTGCTTCCGTCTCTTGAGGAGACTTGCAACAGATTGAGCAGGATTACAGCGCAGTCTCCTGTTGTTGAGACCACAGGTCAAACTTTTGCTTTTGCTGTGATCCTTGGACGTGGTAGAGGTGTCTTCTCTACATGTGGTCGTGGACTTGGAGGACATGGTTGTATCACATGTAGTGGATGCCTAGGACATTCAAAGGCTACTTGTTGGACTAAATATGGTCACCCTACAGTGGCCAGTTAGGATGTTGAGTCTATAGAGGTTCTTCCTAAGACAGTTTCACGGGCTGAGTTTGATGATCTTCTACAACGTTTTTCACAGCTTTCATAGTTTGCAGTTTCTTCCTTCTCTGAGTCCTCAGGTACTAAGCTTGCTTGCTCTTCTTCTATACAGCAGGATGCAGATTGGTTGATAGACTCCGATGCATCTTGACACTTATGTGGGAGCTTAAGCTTATTTCCATCCCTTAGATCAGTACCTCTAGAATGTATAGTTCATGTGGTAGATGGGAGGCATTCCCATGTTGTAGGTTAGGGGGAGATTCCTCTATCCTCCACGCTACACTTGTTTAATGTTCTCTTTGTGCCTAAGTTTCCTATGAGTTTATTATCTGTCAGCCGTATTACAAAAGAACTGAACTGTAGAACAATTTTTGATGCCCAGTCTCGTGTCTTGCAGGACAAACTCACGAGGAGGAGGATTGGTGGAGGACGTGAAGAAGGGGGTTATATTGCCTAAGCTAGACCACTACTGCTGCTGTTGTGGACCATGGGAAGGTTGCTTTTGTCACTGGGTTCCCTTTCTAGTGGCACCTCTGCCTTGGTCATCTTTCCTTGGATAGGCTCTAGCGGGTTATACCTCACAGTTTTCCCATGACTGTCATCACCTGTAATGCTTATCAACTTGGCAAGCATCATCGTGTTAGTTTCCCTTCATCTCAGAGTGTTGAGTCTACTTCTTTGTTTGGACTTATTCATATAGATGTATGGGTGCCTAGTCGTATTCCTGATAGACTAGGTTATCATTATTTTTTTGTTATAGTTGATGATTTCTCTCGTGTGTCATAGGTATTTTTATTGAAGAAAACAACTGATGTTGGTTTTGTTATCGAAAATAAAGACTCAGTTTTCTACTACTATCAAGATTGTTCGTTCTAATATTGCTTTGGAGTTGTTTACAAATCGATTACATTCTTTTTATAAATCCCATGGCTTCACTCATCAAACTACCTTGTCTCATTCGTCGTAGCAGAATGGTGTTGCTGAGAGGAAATATCATCACCTTCTTGATGCTACATGTACCCTTCTTATACATTACCCTGTGTCGTCTCTTTACTGGGGTGATGCGATTTTGATTGCATGTTTCTCGGTTAATAGGATGCTCAACTTCGCTATTCATGAACAAATTTTGTGAAGTGTCTTGTATCTGGATAGGGAGTTGTTTTTTGTTACTCTTAAGGTCTTTGGGTGCATTGCATTTGTTCGTGATTTCACTCCTGGATGGGATAAGCTGGCACCTAGGGCGATCAAATGTGTTTTCTTGGGATATTCCAGTCTCACAAAGGGTATCAATGCTTTGATTCATTATCCTCTTGTCACTTTGTCTCTACTGTTGTCACTTTCCATGAGTCTATTACTTATTTTTCTACTGCAGGGCATGATATTTTTACCAATGTTGATGTGGCTTCTATGCATGTTCCTCTTATTTCTATTGAGGAGATTCCTATTACTACTCTACCTACTACCACCACTAATAATGAACTCTAGAGATATAATGAGCCTATACCCTTGTTATTTTGATTCTGCGTGCTTTCGTAGGCCATCGGATTTCCCACCAAGTTATTCATGTTCAAGTCTTCTACTTTGTTTTGTTCTTTAATTGTTGTGAATTTGGACTTAAACAAAGGAGTTAGCGATCTTAATATTTTACCTTCTAATTCATCTTTTACGAAGGTTTTGCCTAGTGTTTGTAGATTGCTAATGATCTTTGTAAAGAGAATATACATTTCCTCGATGGTTTTTCCTTCTTGTATCTCTAAAATTTCAAAGTCATGTGTTAATAAAATAACTTTAGAGCTCTTTACCTTGGTTCCCTTGTCTAATTTGGAACATCCTTTAAATTTCATTTGTAGTGGTGCATTTGGATATCCGGTTGAATTCATCTGAACTTGATGCACAGCAGAACACAGTCATCACCTTTGAATCAAGCATGAGGCTCTTTTTTTGCTCTTTAGTGTAGGATCCTCCTGGCCTATTTGGATTGACAAAGGGTTCTTCACCATATCCCGTATGGAAAAATTACCTGATTGTAGGAAGATATCTATCCTTTGTCTCCAACAGGTATAGTTGGACCCATGGAAGTAAGGAAGCTTTGTTGTGTATTGTCCATTGTTTCCTGAGTTTGCAATCGCTCTTGCTGCCATTGATTCTTCACTTGGAAGTTATAACACGTAGTGAAATTTGTTTTGATACCAAATGGAATTGGCACAGGAGGGAGGTGATTTGTGTTTAAAAGAAAATATAAGTAATTAAAAATCAATCAACCACAAATAATGGACACAAGAATTTATAGAGGAAACTGTCAAAGGAAAAATCTCTACTTAGATATCCCTATTTTGCCCCTACCACTATAGGAATCACTAAAAATCACACCATAAGAAATGAATGTGGTATTCCTCTAGTATATCAACCCCTCTTGGAGAGGTCTAAAGAGGATTTTGTTCCTTTTCTGCCAAGAATGGGAAACCTACAATTTAGGCACCCAAAATACAGTATAAACTGAAATAAAAATTACACAAGCCCTATAAAGCCAATAAGTGTGTGAATAAATGTAAGAAGACTTAGAAAATACTCCTTTATACTTTCTGATGTTGAAATACAAGAGTTGAGTGCGAAGGAAGTGGAGTACAGGAACTTTCATATGCAAAGTAAAAAATTTAAGCACTTTGCATACTAATAATCTCTTAAGAATATTTTAATATGAAAGCAAGTAAGAGAGATGTTGTGTGTTTGTCCAAAACCTTCATAGGATATTTATAGACATGATCCAAGGTTTAGAAACCATCAATCGTCTCATAATGTTTAGATTTTGATTTAAAAAGGTGCGTATGTGAAAAAAATTCCAGTTCAAAAGATATATAAAACAGTCTGAAATTAATAGATTAAGACACTGTGCATTAATTGATTAAAGACCTGAAAAATGTTCAATTAACTCTGCGCTAGAAATGTGCAAGCCTTAATTGATTAACCAACAGGTTTAACAAAGGATTTTGAAGAAATTAATCGATTAACCGACGGTATCGATCAATCAACACCACTTCGGAAACTTTTGTTTAGTGTCTTAATTGATTAATTTATAGGCTTAATTGATTAACACCATTCTAGAAGTTTTCGGTAGGTACATTAATCGATTAACCCTTAATTGATTAATTGTTTGGGATATCTTAACTGCCTTTCTAGAAGTTCCCAAATGTTTTAAAATGATTAACAAACATTTAAAATGAATTTTAAAGTATTTTCTACCTATCTTAAAGGGATGTGATAAGTGCTTTATGTGCTCGTTGGCTCTTTAACATATAATATAAGAAATAAAAATCTCTTTACATGAGCTTTGCTTCTCCATTTGTGCTTCTCCATGCAGCTCATAAATCTTCATCACATTATAACTCATTTCTTTATCATCGTCACATTTAGCTTTTGTACTTTTTGTGGACTTTAAATCCTGCATCAAGGTTAAGCTTATCCACATAAAAGGACTTATTTTGTTAACATCAAAGCCAAGATTCATTGGTATCTTAGCACTAACAGAATGCATACATTTGGAGCTTCAAACAAATTTATTCACATTTTGAATTTTGAATTTAATCTTCCGCATTTGGCTAGCTTGGTGACAGTTTAAATCTGACATTTCAGGGAAGCTCTTCTAAGTGATATCTTTCGTGATTCTGAGAGATGTATGCTTGATGATCAGTCTTTAGCATATCTTGAAGGGGAAGATGCTGAAGCAGACCTACTTTTTCATTTTCTTTCATCGGTGAAGGAAGAAAAGGAGAAGCAAGCTCAGAAGTTGGTTAAAGATATCCATTGCTTAAGAAAAGATCTTGAAGAGATTGAGAGACGACATTCATCAAGAATTGCACATCTCTGTAGTAGTAAGGGTTCAGAAGCAAGTGCCCATCAGGTTTCAGAAAGATTTCTACATGAACAACCCTTGCATGCAGGAACCCTATCTAGGTCTCCCACACCTAGCATGAATGAAGCAAGACTGATGAAGAACATTGCAAAGCTTGAACATGCATACTTTTCCATGAGATCAGAGGTTGAGACGCAAGAAGCTGGTGCAGTGGAACGCACAGATAAAGATGTTTTGCGAAGCAGAGAAAGATTATCTTCAGAACAGAATAATGAAGGTGAACGATGTCAGCATGAAGCTGATAGCCTTGGAGCCTTTTTTGATGGACTCTGCAAGTTTGCACGCTATAATAGATTTGAAGTTCATGGCAGTTTAAGGAATGGAGATATTCTCAACTCTGCTACTGTAATTTGCTCTTTGAGTTTCGATCGAGATGAGGAATATTTTGCTGCTGCCGGAGTATCCAAAAAGATCAAGATTTTTGAATATGAGTCCCTCTTGAATGATGCTGTTGATATCCATTATCCTGCAATTGAGATGTCTAGCAGATCTAGACTCAGTTGTGTTTGCTGGAATAGCTACATCAAAAACTACCTTGCTTCAACAGACTATGAGGGTGCTGTTCAGGTTCTCTCTTCTGACAGTTTGTTTGATAGTAATCTTCATTGCTACTACTTATATTTGTGTATTTTGGTTCTGTGTCAATTTTGGTTGATATCTTTTTTTAAAAAAAGGTTGACATCACTGATGCATTCGACTTACAGCTTATGTTTGTCTTTCTGACATCAAGCCAACAATCTTGTAGTCATTCAAGAGGAACTTTCATAATTATAGTATGAATAATAATTAGATGATTGTTTGGGAGGTTTGTGTGACAACAACAACGACAACAACAACAACAACAACAACCAAACATTTTCCCATACCAAGTGGGGTCGGCTATATGGGTTCTTTGCCTTCACACAGATCGATTTTGAGCCATTTCAAGACTTAAATTAAAGTAATTGAGGTCATACGTAATAGTTTCCTTTTAACATTTGTTTGGTCTTCCTTGCCCCCTTGTAGTAGGTTCAGCCTCCAACTTTTTGCATCTCTTGATTGGAGCATCTAGTAGCCTTCTTTGCAAATGTTCAAACCATCTTAGGTGTGTCTCTCTTAAAGGGGAGGTTTGTGTGACTAATGATACATAAATAGGCAAAGGAAGTTCACATCCAACAACAATACATAGTGCTACTTAGGCTTAGTCGATTACATGATTCGTTTGGAGAATTCAGTTGAAATTTATAATAAGTAGAAGCATAACAACAAGATATCGAAAGCATAAAAGCAATCAAAGGAAAGCTTAGATTTGCGTGGAGACTCCACTCACAAAGAGTGGGAAAAAAATCATGGGAGAAGTGTCTTATGGGTGTATGTTTCTCTGTTATTTTTCTCAGAGAAATATGGGAGTACACGCCTATTTATAGGCCACCACACAACAAAAAGTCCACATCTTAAGATGAGGCACTAAACAAATTACACATTCTCCTACACTCCATCTCAAGCTGGAGTATGGAATGCTTAACTTGTATAATAACGAAACCCACTCTACACAACAAAGCACCACTCTTTGAACTGGTTCTTGCTTGTAGGTAGGTGTGCTGATGACAATACATCAGAGATATTTGGAGTTGCTGGATGAACTACTGCAGTTGGCTCTGAACTGGTGTTGGTGGCTCTCCATTCAATATCTCTGTAATGGGTCTTTCTCTAAAGACCTTGAAGCTAGATCTCTTACATATAAACTAGTTGGGCTCCTTTTCTGAGGACCTAAAAATTGGATCTCCCTTTCTGGAGACCTCAAAACGTTGGACCTCCCAGAGTTGAGTTCTCATGTGATGACTAGCTACTCCTAACGTCTGTAGCGGTATCCGATGTCACCTTATAATTGCTGGAGGATGCCATTGTGTCTTAGGACTGCAACAAAGGGACTCCTAAACGGGGGTGACAATAATGGCATTCACACTCCCCCTTTCTCCCATACTGGCATGGGAGAAGAATATAACAATAGAGAAGAAATAAAATAGAGAAGAGCTTCTCCACATCTCTTCAATTCAAACTTTTTTTTAAATTTTTTTCTCTCTTTTTTCTTCACACTTTGTAATATAAGAACAACAAATAAAATGAGAGAAATAGAGGGTAAAAGATATAAATGTACCAAAAATATCTCTTGGTTCAAAGGAATCCAAAAGATGAGCCAATACGGTGTTGTTCTTGACCTTCGGCTCCATCATCGACCTTCGAAAATGCATGGAGCCTCACCATCGTTGTCAAAATCATCGTCGAAAACCCATCATCGCTGCTCCTGATTTGTTGCACTGTTGATGTTGCAAGATCTTTGCGATCTTGCAATTTTCCACACAAGATCGCTGCAAGGCCTTGTCTCCACCATGAAGTCCGCCTCGATCGTCACCGGCGATTGCTCAAGCTGCTGCAGTCATTGCTTGTGTTCTCTCATGATCGAGTGAGATCACCGTGATCTTGCCCTCATAACGATCTTCGTGCCCTAAGATCCACCTTGTTACAGGGCCTATAGGGCCATTGTGGCCCTAACTTCGCCTTGTGCCACTCCTCGGGTGCCGCAACTTCCTCACGTTGCCTTTTGGCAGTCCTGGATCATCGGCGTTGCTGTGCCACCGTGTGCTTGCCTTGCAATAGGACCTTCATTGCCCACGATAGGGCCTCGATCCTATCCAGGTGATGCTGTTGTGGAGGGGCCATCTTTGCATCGCATCTCCTTTTTTGTTTTAGGGTTGAATGGAACCCATTGCATGCTCCTCATTCTCCAGAAGCTCTTGTGATCAAGCTTCATCCTCAAGATGAATGGAACTCCAAGAACAAATGATAAATGATAGTAATTCAAAGAATAAATTCAAGAATCGAACTACTCTGATATAAAGTTGAAATTTATAATAAGCGAAAGTATAACAACATGATATCGAAAGTACAAAAGCAATTAAAGGAAAACTTAAGCTTACGTGGAAACTCTATTCACGAAGAGTGGGGAGAAAATCACGGGATAAGCGTCCTATGGGTGTGTGTTTCTTTGTTATTCTTTTCAAAAAAATATGGGAGTATACACCTATTTATAAGTTACCACACATAATACACTAAACAAACCACACACATTCTCCAACAATTCAGTCCTCAAAGAAATGATTTGCCTAAACTCATGAGCTCAACAGGTAACTGTGTGCTATGTAGCTACTGAGCAGGAAGCTGTTCAACAAACTTCAAAATTTGAGATATGAAACCAAGAGTCTTCCATTTAGGTAACGGCAGCTGTCAGGAATCCTTTTAGCCAGAGAGGATTTCCAAATGTTGACCAATAATTACCATAGTCTTATCTCCATTTGGACTGATTTCTTTGAGTATATCATGAACAGATAGCACGGATAACAACGTTCTTCATTGAGAGGTGCATCATTTATGAAGTTGGATTTCCCGTGTGCTTGTGGAATAATTGGAGATGCAAATGCTTTAGACCAGGCATGTGCATTTCATTAGGTTGATAGGACAAATGAGCAGACGTAGGTGCATGCATTTGGGAAAATTCTCTCTGGTCACTTGCAATTATGGAACCCTCCACGATACTTTAATTAGAAAGAGCCTTTCATTGTACTCGTCCTTTTATTAGAAGATCATCCTTCCTCTGTTTGTTAATTACTCATCTTTCATTTTCGGTTAATATACATGTTAATTGGCCATCATATGTATCGGCAGATTTTCACTATTGCATGCATGCAGTTATGGGATGCAAGCACTGGTCAAGGCTTCACTCAGTATACAGAGCACCAAAAGAGGGCCTGGTCTGTTGATTTTTCTCAAGTGGATCCAACCAAGTTAGCCAGTGGAAGTGATGATTACTCTGTGAAGCTCTGGAAAATCAACGAGGTATATCTTTTTCAAGTAATTTAGCAGTGAAACAATATCAATCATATTTGTAACTAAGATGTGTTGGGCTCTTATCTACCTACTGCCTGTAATCTTAGGTAGTCTTGTGAGCATGGTTGGCTCTCATTCACCTAATCCCTGGTTGCTTTCTTCATTTTATTCAGTGGCTAATCTTTCCTGTATTATTTTTTAATGTAAGAACTTACTAGAAGTTTCTTCTTCCGTTTTCATGTTGCTATACTTCTTTGCTAGTCACTGGAAATTATTCTCCTTGAGGCACAAGTATTAATGATCTCAAATAGCGAAGATGTGGTCTTTATTGCTTGAATGCACCCACCCCCCCTAACACACACACACACACACACAAAACCTCAAGAAAAGGAAAGCAGAAAAATGATCAGCTACGTTGTCACACAAGGAAAAGCTAAGAATTTACTAATATCTTTGTGATGGGTGTTGGCAGAGAAACAGCACCAGCACCATTAGGAGCGTGGCAAATGTCTGCTGTGTCCAGTTTTCAGCAGATTCCACCAATCTTTTGGCTTTTGGCTCCGCAGATTACAGAATTTATTGCTACGATCTTCGGAATGTACGTGTCCCATGGTGCACTTTGGTTGGGCACAAAAAAGCTGTTAGCTATGTGAGATTTTTGGACTCCGAAACATTGGTCTCTGCATCAACAGACAACACCCTTAAGCTCTGGGACCTGAATAAAACCACATCTAGTGGGTTTTCTACCAATGCATGCAGCTTAACTTTAAGTGGCCATACTAATGAGAAGGTCAGTGATTGTTTAGTAATTAGCAAATATGATATGCCATTTTCTTCTTTTCTATTTTAAGTGGTAATTTTTTTTACTGATGTCTGGTTTATGGCTGCAGAACTTTATAGGTTTATCTGTTTTTGATGGCTATATTGCTTGTGGTTCAGAAACGAACGAGGCAAGTATTTCCTATCAATTTTTGTTCTCTAAGCTGCTTTAAGAATAGTACAACCTGCCTCCTATATTTATATGTTCAATGCAATACCCTGAGTTCTACCATAACCTAATGGAGTGTATGGAATTAGCTGTAGTAAAGATCATATTTTTGGAAGTATAGTTTGGTGAACTTCGGATTAATGAGCTTCAACACCAATTTCAATAAAATAAACATCTCTTGGGAAATTAAGATTTTGATAATCGTGGCTATATCTTATGAATTCTAGTAAAATATGCGGTACAGTCAAGAGCTTAGATTGATTAAATATAAAATCAATTGTACGAGCTATCAGGACAAATAAAAAAGGCAAACTTTCTGATATTCATGCCCTGTAATTAATTTTTTCCCTGGAATTATAATTTTGGAATATCATTCACAAAAGCACTCGCAAATGATTAGGTAGAAATATACTTCTTTTTTTGTAATAACGACCTAAAAAGCCTTGTTGGGCCTTTTTCTGTTAAAATAACCTTGTGGAAACCTTTGCAATTCCCATGTATCTATCAACTGCGATGTTTTATGGCACTTGATCAAACAGGCATATCTGTCTTCTACCCAGTGAGCTTTTAGTCTTAAGATACTACATTTTTTTCTTTTCAGGTATTTGCCTATTATAAATCACTTCCCATGCCTATTACTTCCCACAAGTTTGGTTCCATTGATCCTATTTCGGGCCAAGAGACTGGTGATGACAATGGACAGTTTGTTTCAAGCGTTTGCTGGAGAGGAAAATCGAATATGGTTATTGCTGCAAACTCTTCAGGAAGTATAAAGTTATTGAAGATGGTATGAACGACTTGGCCATTAACTTTGACCAAGGAAACCTGGAGCCTTTTGTGTTGCTTGAGCTCGCTGCTGATTGCTGTTTCCCATTAAGCCTCGAGGATCCAGTAATCAGTGCAATGAGATGTACAGGACTGAAAATCTGTAATGCATAGTTTCGTCATCTCCAGAGACCTTCATCAGCTGGTATGCCATTTTCAATGCCATGATGGCCTGCATAGCGTGGACAATCCTAAAAGTACCGGACATGTGAGTCTTGGGAGGTGATAGATTTACCAGTACAAGAGAAAGAACTAGAATTTGCTGATTTTCTCTGGCAGTCCAGATTTTTGGATGGCTTCAACAGCAACAGGTAGGCATCCATATGGTTGTCCAGTGTGTTGAGCAAAACTGCAGAAAGGAAGAAAATGGTAAAGAAAGGACAGTGCTAAAGGAAGGAGCTCAAGATTGGGCTTGCTTGAGGGCCACTTTGAGGTATGTGTATAAAATTGTCCATAATGTAAAGAATGAGTCAAACCCCAATTTTCTTCAAATTTATTTATATATTTAGTCTTGTTCCATATCTGTTCCCCTATTTTTCTGAAGGGGGATTACGTGTAGCAATGTGCATTTGTTGAAGTGGAACGATTGAGGCATCTATGATTGACTCAACCACGATTTGTTGTCTTTCAATTTTTGAATAGGAGCATCATAAACTGCACATTTGCACAATTTGCTTCCTCACCTAAAAGGATCTTCTTCCACTTATGACCCGATGTTTTTGATTATAAGAAGTACCTTACTGTTTCTAGGTGCTATCTTTGCACAGGATATGTTATTCCTGTGCAGAAAAAAGAAAAAGCAATCAATTGCTCTAAACTAAATTTGAAACACTGCCTGTAAGCTGAACATATAATTTGTTTTACTTGTGCTATTAGTGGTTATATTCTGGTTTGGGCAGCTTTGATGGTAGTGAGTGTACAAGCATACTTACGTGCATCGGGGTGATTCCTCCAAGCTGCCAGTGCATTCATCATTGCTATAGGCATGTAAGGGAAAGATGCTGCACCGGGCCAATAGCTGGAGGAAGCTTCCTGTCCAGTGAGTGATTGTATAATCCTTTTGAATATTCTTGGATACTTTTCCCAGTGTAGTTGGAACAATAGCCATCATGTTCTTGAATAAATTTGATCCTACTTGACCTCGTCAGTTATCACTTCTGCACTAATATTTTACAAAACTTCCAAGAAAATTTTTTAGTGGAAAGAAATAACATAGGGAAATCATCAGCTTTAAGATTTGCCAGACGGGTTAAGGCGTCGCAAAAGTTATAAGTTTTACCCTTTAACTGTATCTGTAAATACAAGTGGTTGACTAGACCTATTTGTCCTCTTCATTCATGTCTCGATGTTTGACAGATTTCAAGTATTAAAGCATTTCTAGAGGAGAGAAATATCGAGGGAAACCATAAGTTGCAAGATTGGCCTGATGAGTCGGAGTATTTCAAATTTTAGAAATTGTCTTTTATTCTCCAAGTTATCTCTAAATGCGGTTGGTTGAATAAATATAAGGTTAACCCTCTCATTACATGTTCTGCCGTTTCCATGATTTTCTTTCTAAAGGCATTGAAGGATTAAAGGTTTGTGGTTTACAATAGCTCTAATTGACACCATTTTTTTAAAGGGGATGACTAATTTCGGTTGTTGTCCATAATTATTTGAAAAGAGAGACCAATATATGACATGGTAAGATGTAAATGTGGGAAAAAGACAAATTAAATGACGGGCTGGGTTGGGCCATGGGTGGTTGATTGGGCTGACTATTAAAAAGATTGGTTCTAACTAGGCACAGCTTGATGCACAAGCCATAATGATCTGCCCAATCCTAGACCATTATGGGATAGGCCAAGCCAGCCCTTTGGGTCAGTTCTTACCTTCTTGTAGTACATGGTTCTTGCAAAAGTTATTTTGATTGAATGTACAATGCATTCATCTTATTTATTTTCTCAATCAAACAAAGGCATACATGATTTGATTTTATGGTCATTCGGAGAAAAATTTTAAACTTTTATTTTTAAGACATTGGATCTACTTATAAGAAGTGGTGCATGATAAGCATCATAAAAGAAAACTTTAACGATCTCGATAATAGATGGGAATGGGAGACAGGCAATTAAGAGGGTAACCAACCCTAGGATATAGGCCATCATCATTTGTATAGACAGACCTTTTGGGTGCTTAGATCCAAAGTTAAGAGGAAAACAACCTATATCGTATGCTAAGGTCCCTAAACAATCAATCACTTAGTGGAAAAGGAAGTGATCGATTGATGGCAAGAAGGAGGTGGGATTGGAAGCATCCATTCTTTGAAGAGAGTGTGTAATGGCTCATTGGTCGGGGTCCACTGCAGTGAAAGTGTATCAGGGCTCATGTGATTCTCTACACGACAAGACCAAATTGTTTGTGTCGGCAATGAGTTTGGGAAATGCGGAGAGGGTTTTTGGTGGATTAGTTAGCCCCTAATCAAGTGAAGCAAAAGATATAAAATCCAAGCTTGACTCATGGGTAACTAGGTTGAAGCTTGAGTTGGGTTGGGTTAGGCCACTGGCTAATTTCCTAAGTCTAAGCCCAACCCACAGGTGACTGGGGATGTAGAGGCCTTGCCAAATTAGCCAGGTCTACCAAGAAGGGGCGTAATCTAGGGGAATTGAATGCCTTAAGCTCAATTGATGATGTAAAATAAATAACATGGGAGAGAATTCTACAAAGCCAAAATGTGAAGAAACTCATGCACTTGTACATGTTTCATGCACCATATTTACATTAATGCCAATCAACTTTAAATATGTGATAATAATGGTATCATGGGGGTTAGCATTGGTGTATGAGATTTATAGAACACCAGTGCCATGAGATTATACAACATTGATGTTACAATGCCGATGTTATAGTATTACATAGCAATGGTGCTATGTCTATTAGTGTTATTATGAGTTTACATAGCATCGAAGATTTATGAAGTTAAATAGAATTGGTACCACCGTGTACATATAGGTGCATGAACAAGAGGATTTATTAATTGTGGTTAAGAAACAAATAAGACAATCAGTGTTGGTTGGTGCTAAGGTTGCTAAAGAAAATGAACATTTAAAAATTAATTCTAACATGTTTGATAATTATTTGAAATAAAAAAAAAAATTTAAACAAGAACGTTGAACCTAGGTTCATCAACTGAACGAATTGAACATTAACATTTGGTATGTTCGTTCAATAGAAGGTAGAGTTCGAACACACAAATATTATGCATGTATGCTTATTTTATGTTTATTGAATACCTAAGGTATATTTATTGCGTAGAAATGGAATGTCTCATTGTATGTTTATGATATTACATCTTATATTTTAATACATGTGATCTTATTACTTAGTTTTTACTTAGTTAAAAAATTAGGTTCTTTTTAATGTCTTTTGAAAATTTATAGTATATGTGAACTTTAGGAAAATATTTTAAGTTGAACTATTACTGAACAAACTATTGTGGAATATCCTTTTCAAACATATTATCAAATATTGCTAAACATGTTCGTTTGAATGATGTAAATAAATTAACAATGAAGTGAATTCGAACATTCACTTTTATTATTGAACTAAATTTGAATATAGATAATTAAAAAATTTGCTTGGCAAACATCTTATCGAATTTGAACTTGAGCGTACAAATTCAAACATAGGTATGCCCATGCTAAGGTCATTGTCATTTTACGACTAATTTCACTGTCAAAATGTTGAATTTTATTTGTTGCTCGTGTAAATGGAATGTTACCATCTAGTGGAAAAGGTCATTGTCATTTTTTTTACCATCTAGTTGCAAAGGTCATTATCATTTTATGACTAATTTCACCGTCAAAATGTTGCATCTTCTTTGTTGCTCATGTAAGATTTTACCATTTAGTTGCAAAGGTCATTTTCATTTTACGACTAATTTCACCATCAAAATGTTGAATCTTTTTTGTTGCGCATGCAAATGGAATGTTACCAACTAGTTGCAAAGGTCATTGTCATTTTACGACTAATTTCACCATCAAAATGTTGAATCATTTTTTGTTGCTCATGCAAATGGAATGTTACCATCTAGTTGCAAAGGTCATTGTCATTTTATGACTAATTTCACCATCAAAATGTTGAATCTTCTTTGTTGCTCATGCAAATAGAATGCTAGCTAGCATGGCAATGAGCTAGCCCATATCATAAGATGGTAATGGAGATGGTGGCCCTCATCCATGTTCATTTGATCGTCGATCTTGACCTAATCTTCTACATGCAACAAGTTAACAAATGCCAACTAAGAACTTAAAGGTTTGATTTTCCTAGACAACTAGGAAGGAAACATGAACGTCCAAACTATGTCTAAACATCTTGGACGATGGTAAGGAAACATCTTTGGCAACATGTTTTGCAATGTGCGTTATGGAAAGGACATGTGGCTGCCTGCTCTGAGAACCTGTTACTACCCATTAATTAAGGGTCTAACATGAATTGACTCTCTTTAAATGGGATTAAGAGTTTTAATCACTCAGGCTAAGAGATTAGGAGCCTAAGAGTCCTTAGATGGGGGTCTATTGCTTAGCAAGGGCCAAGATCTAATTATGTTTTGATTTAACATTTGGAAGGACTTGGAAGTGATGAAATCTCAGTCTTGGTAAGGTGGATGTAAAGAACTCGAAATTGGGGGACCACCTAAAATTCTCCATCCCTTCTTAAACAATAAATCCCTTAGATAAGTTTGAGCCCTACCAAAGAAACTTCTCATTCTCTTCTCCTCGATCACCTCCTACCATGCATGAGAAGAAAGGAGGAATTCTCCATCTGCAGCAGAGGAAGGAGAGGGAGAACAGGGAGAGGACTTGTAGCTGCTAGAGCTCAAATCAAAGAAGGGCACCCCCATCACCCCCATCCCCCTCCATCCAACATCCTAGTTGCAAGGTAAGAAACTATTCTAAGCCTATGGGATGTTTGGGTTGTTGGAAGTGATTTTTTCTTTTATGCATGCCCTACAAGGGGGAGCTGATGAAATTATATTGCATTTTGCTCAAATTGTTGGGAGTGAATTTGATGTTGGATGTGCATTTTAGATTTTTGGTGATGATCTTAGGTTGATAAAGTTGCTGGAGTGACCTGCAACAAAAGGAAAGAGTAGCAGCAACATCTAGAGCTTTAAGATCATCAGGTAGGGCATTATCCTCTTGACCTAGATGTAAATATCGATCTTAAATGATGGTTATCAAACCTAGTGAGGGGTATTTTAGTTTTTTTGTTGATGCTTACGTGATGGTGGTAGCAACAGTAGCCACCCATGGGAGTGTTTCATGTTTGCATGTAGAGTATCTACTCCCTAACTCTGATCTTAAGTTAGGATAGGATTCATTGCTGTAAATGTGGGATAATAGGGTGTAGAAGGTGTATTTTTCCTTCTTAGTATGTTGATAGATAGCTCTATTACAAGTGAGAGTCGATCCAGTGGGGAATGCTATTGGATGGGGTGACAGTTTGCTTCATTAGATGTTTGAAATCTTCATAAGATGTTTGATACTAAACATATTGGATGGCTGATTCAGAAATTAGATGAACCATGTAGCATGTTTGTGCTCCTGGAGTTGAGGAGTGTGGACTATTAAAGTTTGTCAAACGTTTAGAGGAGTCCCCGTAGGATGTCTAGACAGAAGTCTGGACATTTGATGACCTAGGTAATGGAGTTCCTAAAGGTTCTTCCAGGAGACGTGTAACGACCCGATTCCCGAATCCCTACGAGACACGAGAATCAGACCGACTCGACTGACCCTAAGACCCAGTCGTCCAACGAGAAAGTAACCAAAAGAGCAGTAAAATAAACCACATTCAACATGTATATAACTAGCTGTAAAAAAATACAACAGTAGAGAAAAGAAATACTACAGCATATATCACCACAACAGTAGAGAAATAAACATATACATAAACATGAAGCTTACAACAAAGAGAGTACAGGGGGTAACAGAAACTACTCACAACAACAGCAAAAAAGTGCAGTGGGTACTACAAGTGACACTACTGGGCTTTACTAGGCCCAGCGCCCTCTGCAGCTGCCGACTCTAGTTGCTCAACACCTGATCCTGAAAAGTGATAAGGGTGACACGTCAGTGAAACGCTGAGTAGAGTGGCAACTAAAAGCTAGAAGAAGCAATAGAGTGGACAGTAGCTGTTATATTCTTACTTTCTTTCTTTATATTTTTTTTTTCCATTTATTCACTATTGATTTATTTCTCAGATCCTTCTCTTGATCTTGAATGTTCCTCGTGGGAACGATCTTGATTGCGGTCTTTTCCAAAAAGTAGAAGTAACACGTGGTGCTCTCTTGGCCGGGAGAGTCCCCCGTGGTGGTCTTACCCTCAGTCAACCACCCCAAGGTCGCTGACAGACGTAACGGTGACTACAGCACGCGCGATAAGCGCATGGGTAGCTACCCCGCACTGGCACGCGGTCAGTCGTTTCCGTTAACGGGTACGCCCAAAGCACAGCACGAAACCAGTATAGGGCAGAGGCCTCTCAGTAACAGGGGTCCAGCCCCTCCATAGTAACCAAACAGGGGTCTTGCCCCTCCACAGTCCGCGCACCCTCGCCTGATTACCCTAGTTTGCCCCGTGGGCCTAACAAGTTAGTGTATGAGGGCTAGCAGAACCCCGGGGCCCGGGGAGTAGCTAGTGCTCTCCTTACACTAGTAGCTCTCCTCGGTACTGTGTACACGAGGGCCAAAAGTCGGTACAAAGTGGCCAAACCTAACCCCGGGTCCCTGGGGCGGCTAGCTTTGCTGTTACGAACATGGGCATCAGACGTAGTTTAAGACATCTGTGAAGTGTCCCAGACGTCTGGCCAGACATCTGGAACCCTTCCCAGACGTCTGGTAATAGATTTTTTCGGCGTACGGGTTCACGTCTGCACGCGCTGAACCCGCAACCTTCGTTTTTCTCTCCCTGCAGGTGTCGCTTTCCTTCTCTCTCCCTGTGGTTGCCTTATAAGAACGCTCCCCCTCTCCCTCACCCTCACTCCACCGTCTTCTCTTCTCCTTCTCCCTGCCAGCGAGAGCGTGAGCGAGCGAGTGCGGCGGTAAAGGCTGCTGTGAGCGTGCGGGAAGGAGTGTTGCGAGAAGAAGAAGAAAGCTAGACCGCGAGGGTGAGAGCTTGCCGGGGAAGCTAGAGCCGGCCGGCGGGAGAGCAGCGAGCGTGGGGTGGCACGGAGGAGCTGCTGCAGCTCGGGCAGCAGGCGGGCACGGTGCGGTGCAGCCGTGCGTCGCGTGCGGAGAGCGAACAGGGTCCTGATTCTGGGAAAAATTCCCAGAATCAGACGTCTGGACTTACGTCCAGACGACGCTGAAGACGTCTAGAGGAAGGTCCAGACGTCTGACAGGTACAATAATTTCCTACCTTCTTCTTTCTACGCGTGTACGGCTATGCAGCCATCCGCCGCGTTCTTCTGCGCCTCTTCGTGATGAGAGCGGTTGCGTGTGTGCACAGGTGTTGTTCGGGAGGGCGCGAGGGCTCGCCATCCCACGCCGATCAGACGTCTGGACACAGTACTAGACGGCGAAGGGGACCTCCAGACGTCCCGGGTGACAATCGGACGTTTGGAAACCAAGACCAGACGATCCAGCGAACTTTTGGACATCTGAAGGACTGCGCAGACCGAGGTATGACATGATCGAACTTTTAAGACGTCTAGAAGAGGTTCCAGACGTCTGATTTTGGGCAGATTCATCGTTTTTGACCCGTTGAGGGTCCGTTCGAAGTCCGTTTTCCGTGTTTCAAGTTGCGTTCTTTCCAGATTTAATTCCTCTACCTATTTACAGTAATTGTATACTATTCTGAGAAACTCCTTGTGATGATCCTTGTGTTAGGACCCCGTTCCGTTGCAGCTCTGGGGGTTGCGGAGGCGCGCGGGATTGCTAACCACGCCCCCAGTACTCCCGATTTCGTGGGTAGAGTGGCCCTTTAATTTATTTAACAAAATTTGTACAATTATGAAACAATTGATAGAGTCTAGGACATTGCATGAACCCTAGGACTGAGAAATTAGATTGAATGGTAGATCTTAGGGTATTGCATGAATCCTAGGACTGGAAAACTAGATTGAATGATAGATCCTAGGGTATGGCATGAATCCTAGGACTGGAAAACTAGTTGAATATATATATTGCAGTCTTGGAAAAGTGGAAAGGAAATGATAACTGCCTATAAATTGGTTAATAGCTGCATGTTAGGAATGAATAAATACGGTTGAGAACATGAATCGTATGGATATAAACCTAGAACGGTGAAACCTAAATTGGTTGAGTTAGAAGAGCCTGAACCCTACGGGGAATTAGGAGTAGAACTCCTGGAAAGTGAATGAAGTAGAATTGGGGAAGTGTGCTGGCCCTTGAGTATGGAGTATCAAGGAGAGCAACTGTCCCCCCTGCTTAGTGCAAAGCGGAGCTAGTTGCCCCAGGGACCCGAGGTTAGGACTGGTCACTTTGTACCGACTTTTGGTCCTCGTGTACACAGTACCGAGGAGAGCTACTAGTGTAGGGAGAGCACTAGCTACCCCACGGGCCCCGGGGTTCTGCTAGCCCTCCTACACTGACTTGTTAGGCCCACGGGGCAAACCAGAGTAGTCAGGCGAGGGTGCGCGGACTGTGGAGGGGCAAGACCCCTATTTGGTTACTGTGGAGGGGCTGGACCCCTGTTATTGAGAGGGCTCTGCCCTATACTGGTTCCGTGCTGTGCTTTGGGCGCATCCGTTAACGGAAACGACTGACTGCGTGTTAGTGTAGGGTAGCTACCTGTGCATTTATCGCGCGTGCTGTAGTCACCGTTACGTCTGTCAGCGACCTTGGGGTGGTTGACTGAGGGTAGGACCACCACGGGGGACTCTCTCGGCCAAGAGAGCACCATGTGTTACTTCTACTTTTCGGAAAAGACTGCAATCAAGATCGTTCCCACGAGGAACATTCAAGATCAAGAGAAGGATCTGATAAATAAATCAATAGTGAATAAATGGAAAAATATAAATAAAGTAAAAATATAACAACTACTGTACACTCTACTTCTTCTTTTAGCTTTTAGTTGCCACTCTACTCAGCGTTTCGCTGATGTGTCACCCTTGTTACCTTTTCAGGTTAGGTGTTGAGCAGCTAGAGTCAGCGGCTGCAGAAGGCGCTGGGCCTAGTAGAGCCCAGTAGTGTTACCTGTAATACTTTTTGTACTTTTCTTTCCGCTATAGTGAGTAGTTTTCTGTTACTCCCTGTACTCTATTTATTGTAAGCTTCATGTTATGTACATGTTTATTTCTCTTCTGTTGTGGTGGTGTATACTGTAGTATTTCCTTTCTTACTGCTGTATTTTGTTACTGCTAGTTATATACATGGTGAATGTAGTTTATTTTACTGCTCTTTTGGTTACTTTCTCGTTGGACGACTGGGTCTTGGGATTATTCGTGTCGGTCCGATTCTCGTGTCTCGTAGGGATTTAGGAATTGGGTCTTTACATCCGCTCTATACTAAATAGGGGGACAGTTGCTCTCCTTTGTACTCTGTACTCAAGGGCCAGCTCACTTCCCCAATTCTATTCCATTCACTTTCCAGGAGTTCTACTCCTAATTCCCCGTAGGGTTCATGCTCTTTTAACTCAACCAATTTAGGTTTCACCGTTCCTGCTTTATATCCATACAATTCATGTTCTCAACCGTATGTATCCATTCATAACATGCAGCTGTTAACCAATTTACAGGCAGTTATCATTTCCTTTCCACTATTCCAAGACTGCAATGTATATATTCAACTAGTTTTCCAGTCCTAGGATTCATGCCATACCCTAGGATCTATCATTCAATCTAGTTTTCCAGTCTTAGGATTCATGCAATACCCTAGGATCTATCATTCAATCTAATTCTTCAGCCATAGGGTTCATGCAATGTCCTAGACTCTATTAATTGTTTCATAAGTGTATAATTTTTTATAATTAAATTAAAGGGCCACTTTACCCTCAAAATCGGGAGTACTGAGGGCGTGGTCGGTAATCCCACGCTCTTCCGCAACCCCTAGAGCTGCAACGGAATGGGGTCCTAATACAAGGATCAAAGACAAGGAGCTACTCAGAATAGTATACAATTATTGTAAACAGGTAGAGGAAATAAATCTGGGAAGAATGAAACTTGAAACGAGGAAAACGGACTCCGAACGGACCCTAAACGGGTCAAAAACGACGCGTCTGCCCAAAATCAGACGTCTAGAACTTCTTCTAGACGCCTTAAAAGGCCGATCTTGCCATACCTTGGTTTGCACAGTCCTTCAGATGTCCAGAAGCCCGCTGGATCGTCTGGACTTAGTTTCTAGACGTCCGATTGTCACCGCGGACGTCTGGAGGTCCTCTCCGTCGTCTGGTACTGTGTTCAGATGTCTGATCGGTGTGGGATGGCGAGCCCTACTGCCCTCTCGAACGATTCCTGCACACACACACACTCGCTCTCATCACGAAGGGGTGCAGAAGAACGCGGCGGACGGCTGCATGGCCGTACATGCGTAAAAAGGAGAAGATAAGAAAATATTGTACCAGTCAGACGTCTGGACCTTCCTCCAGACGTCTTATGCGTTGTCTGGACGTAAGTCTAGACGTCTGATTCTGGGAAATTTTCCCAGAATCAGAACCCTTCTCGCTCTCCACCCGCGGCGCACGGCCGTGCCGCACCGCATCCGCCTGCTGCCTGAGCTGCAGCAGCTCCTCCGCGGCACCCCACGCTCGCTGCTCTCCCGCCGGCCGGCTTTAGCTGCCCCGGCAAGCTCGCACCCTCGCGGTCGAGCCCCTTCTTCCCCTCGCAACGGTTCCTCCTCCCCACACACCCGCAGCAGTCGCTGCTGCCGCTCTCACCCGTGCGCTTTCTCGCAGACAGGGAGAAGAAGAACAAGGCGGTGGAGTGAGGGTGAGGGAGTGGGGAAGCATTTTTATAAGGCAGCCGCGGGGAGTGAGAAGGAGGAAAAGCGGTGCCTACAGGGAGAGAAAGAGAAGAACGAAGGCGGCGGGTTCAGTCTGCGCACGTAGGCGCGCAGACGCGAACTCGTACGTCGAAAAAATTTAATACCAGACGTCTGGGAAGGTTTCCAAACGTCTTGGCCAGTTCCTAGACGTCTTAAACGACTCTTGATGCCCAGGTCGTGACAAGACGTCCAGCTAAAGAGAGTGAACAGCTTAAATGTGAGCCCTAGATGTGTAGACCTTGGGCCAGATGTCTCGACCTTAGGTCAAACATCTAGTGAGAGGGATAAATCAAGGATAAGTGTTCGAAGCTAATCCTAAGGCTTGATCAACTGCCCTAAGACCTGGCGAGGGTCATCTTGGACTCGACTAACCTATGGAATCAGCTATAAGAGGAATCTGAATGGTAGCTCATGTTGTACGGGTGATGAGAAGGTTTCACTAGGAGTACAAGCCACACTTAGGAAAAGAATAGGGACTCAAGAGACAATGCCTAGAAGGGCAGCCCAATAGAGACGCCTGATTATATCTTTATGGGGAATCATATAGTTCAGATTGTAAGTGCCTGAAAACGTCTATTTTACCCTTTGGGAAAGGAAAACCCCTTAACTATTCATGGGATCAACGTGGATTAGTTGATAGGAGGTTGGACCTCTATTACCACAAGACAAGGGGACCGGTGAGTTGTACGGGTCAAACCCATGGATATGTGAGGTGACTCAATGGAGCATTGGAAAGGAAACCCAATGGGGGCATCGGGTGATGTCTTTATGGGGAATCACCCACATGATGGGTGTTGGTGCAAATGTACCATGATCATTGATTTTGATGATAAAAAAACACTTCTCATTTGACATTTGCATTTAAGATTTAGATTTCAAGGTCAATGCAAATAGAAGCAAGTATGAAGGAGCTCAAGTTCAAGTCCATGGAGGAGCTTAATGGAGGAGAAAATCATCAATGAGCTTTGGAGGAAGAAGATTGATGAAGGAGCTTAGGGCTAAAGCTTGAAGATGAGGAGAAAGAAGAATAGAATATAATATTTTTCATGTTCTACATTTTTTATATGCTTTTTTTATTTCTTTAGATTCATCATTTAAGAGACCAAAAGATATTAACCTAAGTCCTAGATACACTCACCTAAGGTTGGGACACCTAGGCAAATCTCAAAATCCAGTTACAAAGCCAAAACAGTAAACACAACCCTTATTAGACATCCATAATAACCATCAGATGTCTGATATATCCTTTTAAGTCATCTAATAACATAATCAGACGTCCAGTGTCCAAATAGCCTGACTTTACAAGTTCTACCTTCAGTTATTAGACGACATTGTCTCTTTCCAGACATCTAGACCTAACTATAGCCGTTTGAAGACCTTCTCAAATGTCCTATAAAGTATCGTTAGACCCAAATCACACCTTATCAGAATATAATCCTCTCGAATCAAGTTTGAAATATTTTATTAATATTTTCAGACTTCCAAAGCCCTCTTTAGAAGTCCAATAAAGAGATATTGGGAGCTTTCTGACCAGAATCTTGATTTGTTAGAGTGCCTTTAAGCTTGAGATCCTTGGGAAATCAATTCTCGAAGATTATCCCTTCTTTCAGATGTTGAATAGTCTATCTAGACATCCTATAGATGTCTGACACTTTAACTCAAGATCCTTGTTTGGATCTGATCAATTCTAGGAAATTCATCCTTTAGAATTAGATGTCCAAAAATTATGTCAGACGTCCAATATACCCTTGTTGAACGTTTGACCAAATTATCAGTCGTCTAATCCTGCTGTCAAACTTAATTATTGGCTGATTCAATTTATATTTTGATCCAATCTCTTGAAATATGGCTCCAACGGCTAGGAAGCTTCTCTTAACCCTTCTTAAGCCTTCCTAAGACCTCTATAAATAGAGGGGAACCTCTCCTTGGTTAAACACATATAAGAGACAATTCTTTCCACTATTGTACTCTTTTGAGAGGAGATCTAGGAAGAAGAAATTTGTCTTTGCTCTCCAAGATCTACACTTCTCATTTGACAGCATCGAAACGTTGCGCGATTACGCCCATCCAGTTCTACCTTAAGGAAAGTAATCTTTGCTTATAAGAGCTTAGTGTTAACTTATACATTGTGGCTCTATAAGTCTTGTATTTTGTTTTTGTATTTGGTTAGGTATTCATGTTACGAATTCTTGTCTCTTTCAGGAGATAATTCTTTTTATGAAGAAGAGGGATTTAAGGTACACTATCCTCTATTTAAAGTAGTGTGGTTGTATTAAGGTTGTGTTACCCTTGGTTTAAAGTGGTGTATTTAGTGAATTTGATCTACTCAGTAGATCAGGAAATCCTAAGTCGAGAGATTTAAGTGGTGGTTTTTACCTAGGTTGAGTTTCCACCTAAAAATTTTTGTGTCTTGTGGTGAATGCTTGTGTGATTAATTTTAGTTGTATTAAAGTTTTTATACCGCACTATTCATCCCCCTTTAGTGCAAAATCTCAATGGGAAGTGGCGATCATCTGTCGAGTAAGGATGTGATTGACTGTAGTTATTTTAAGCAACTTCTGGTTTCAAGTATAGGGGATTAAGCTATCGAAGGTTAACGTAACTCAACCTTGAACCTCGGTTAAGGGATTGCACATGCAATATCTACCTCAATTAAAGGCGAGGGTAGATAATTACTTAAGTTGTCCAATGTTTCAATGCTTAGAGAGATCTATGGATTGGAATAGATCTAGTGGGTTTAGAGATAGCTTATACAAGCCGATAAGGAAAGAAGTTTTGGGCTAATTAAGTGAAAGTTATATATATTTATATGTGTGTGCACCACCTATACTAATAAAATACTAGTTAAATCTCTACTAAGCCACTTTGCTCTCACCTACATCGTATTTTATTTTCAAGGCAGGATGTTGAACGTGCGAGTTCCTCTCCATCTTTGGATATGGGTGGTGCAGTGGTGCACCCAATTTCTAAGGGGCTACCTAGAGGTGGCCAGGATTCTCTTGTCCGTGCCTAGGGAGGAGGAGGCGTACTTTTTAAGTAGGGGTCTTGAGGAGCTCTTCGACATGTGTGTGAAAGAGTTGATTGGGGTGCTACAGGACCTAGTGGATGTCCTTGAGGAGCGGGAAGTAGCTTGATGGTACGACGGACCACCATCTTTTTTCTTTTCGCGAGGGAGTAGATGATTTCCACTGCAACACTTTTTTGCTTTCCTTTGTCATGTGGTTCTTTTACTTTTGTAACTATTGAACTATCTAAACTACATGTACTAATGTAAGTAGTAGTTGTTTGTACTTATAACGATAATGATATTGTGATAATCAGGATGTGAATGTGATGGTTGTGGTGATATCATTGTGGTTGTATTATGCTTACCGGTAGAAGATATTTTAGCTTGTCGAATTTGGGGTGCCACACCTGCTCTTCCTAAATCATGATGTTGGTGGGCATACCGTCGGTGCTTACCTCTTCAAAATCAAATATTACTAGTGATTTTTTAAATATTATCGGTAATTTTTAGTTTTAAAATCAAATATCACCGATTATTTTTATATTTACATTGGTGATATTTTAATATATTTGTATATTCCACGGGTGGGTCCCACCTGAATTTTGAAAGTAGGTTCCACCCGAGTGCGCGTAAAAAGGACACGTCCCGAAACACATTTCTTTGTATTTTGCCAAAAATTCCAACCATGTGGAAGCCAACCAACCGCCCTTAAGGAGAGGGAGAGGGGCGGTTGTTGTTCAACTGCACCCCCATGTGAACCATTCTATTCTGTCCCTAAGCATAGGATGCCCTTAACAGCTTGGATCCCACAAACATAGATACTGCAACCATTCTTCGTTCCTTATTTCCTTGAGAAGGGAATAATTATTGGACTCTATCTGCAGACAAGGGATGAACTGTATAAATGTGCGGTTGCGTACAGATGTTTAGACTTCGTCGTTGATGCCATTATGTTCCCAAATTTAAAAGCGCCCATGTAACCTTTAACTTTCTGAAGGGCATCAATATCACCCACTTGTCGAATCCCACTGTCGTTAAAAGGTGCATTGTCTCGGTAGGATCCCTTTCAAACCCCTCGAACTATCATTCTTTGGATTTCCTTTCTCCCATACCCACCTTTATCTCATTATTGCTCTCCAAAATGTTAGGTTTAAGGAAAGGATGTTAGGTTAAAGAAAACGTTTTTCAGTCCGAACAGGTGAAGTAACATAATTTTTTTTTTTTGTGAAAAAAAAAGTGAAAAAAATTCACGTTGTAATGTATTTTACAATATGTAAGTCTCCGCTTACGTCAGTGATTTCAAGAGGTGGTTTTAACTGTGATTTCAATCGATATATTTTGATTTTACATCAGTGAAAATCAACATTGTCAAAAGCGAACCGGTTAGGTGCTAGCTTGGGTTTTTAGTGGTTCAACCGATGATGTACATCGATTGAATCAGCGATAGCGTCAGCATGATGTCAGCATGTGGGAAAATTGAAGAAATCCAAATCGTAAGACCTTTGGATTAATTTGTATTGGTTCAACTAAGTTCAACTAGATTGAATCGGTGTTAAATAAAATATCATTGAAGATAAGTAATAAGAAAAGCTATTTTACAACTCGAATTATATTAAAATTGATGTATTTCTATCAAATATTAAATAAAAATAAAATATATAATTGAAATTAAGAGTCTAACATTGAAGAATATATAAATTTTTGAATATTTATTTTAAATTTTAAAGTCACATGTGTATATATATATATTTTTAATTTTTTAAAGAATGTCCAAATTGGATGATCGATTTAACTAAATCGATTGGTCCAACTTAATTTTGATCGATTTACATCGATTTTAACTTTTATCATCTGAATCAGTTGATCCAACCGGTAAGGCACTAATTTTCAGTTGATCCGGTTGGATCGGATAGTTCGGTTCAATTTTTAAAATACTGATGGAGATTACTTCCCATAAGTAAAAAATTACTTTTCAGATGAGAAAATTTTATTTTTCATAAATAAAAAATTACCTTTTAGTTAAAGAATCATTATCCACCGGTAGAAAGTTAAAATATATCTGTATTTTTATTTTCCTTTAGAATTTTAATTTTTCGCCGATGAAAAATTATCTTCCACTTTTTTTTAATTTTAATGAAAAATTAATTTTTAAGTTGAAAATTATTTTTAATCGGAAAAAATTTATTTTTTAATAAATAAATTTTGATTTGTAACTGATATATTTTAATTTTTACGTATGAAACTTGAGACGTTATTTTTTTTATTTTTTGCAACGGTGGCTATGTTTTGCATTCTTTTTTTTTTTCCCCACTGAAGTGTTTTTTTTTTTTTTGGTTTTTGAGGGAGTGAGGGTCCTTTTTTTTGGTGAGTTAGGCGTGCGTTTCATAACATGATGCAACGCACGCTTCTCTGCTCGCGTCTAATTTTTTTCTCCTCTAAAGACGGGATGACATTGATGCTGTTCGTGATTAGGCATAAGGATCACAAGCCATGTTCATAGACCACATCGGCACAAGGGTTAAGGTGTGGGGATCTTTACGCAAATTATACTATTATTACTTTAAACAAGGGCACATACTCCTTGTTCCCATCAATGGAATAACACATCTGTGCCAGCTAGAGTAGCTGTGTTTCGTTGCTTTCCATCACGTGTCTGCCACTGGGATTCCTCTGTACTCCGACCAATATGACATCATGCCCTGTGCATGTGTTTGTGCAAAAGTTCGTTCTAAGTTGAATGTGTACGGTATACAAGGACTTATATTATGTTTGGTGAGTTTTATTTTGGGGGTAAAATTAACCTGGGAGAAAATTATAAAATTTAGGATAATTTTATTTTTGGGGAGAGGTGAATAAATTTCTCTCTCATCTAACGAGACATCTATCTCACCTGTTTCTTTGAATATCTATATTTATACCATTAATTGATTCATATATTCTTTGAATATTAAAATTAATTTATCTCGTAATTTTATCCCCTATGAAATTTATCTTATGAAACAAATAAGTCCATAGAGATGTCGCTTTTTTATTGATTTGTCGATCTTAATTAGGCTTAGCAGCTTTGCCTCATTTTCGAGTCCTTTGAATAATTCTCATGCCTAGAAATACCACTGACGTCTACCACCATCTTGTTTGGTACATAGTGACAACCTTAATTTCTTGATGAATGATTTTGGTGAGTAACGTATTTTTGTGACCATGGTTCTAAGTTGAAGTCACCTTTATGAATGAAATGGGGGAGGAAAAGTTCCCTTCTGAACTTAACCAAAAAGAGACTCATCGAGACTCATGGCTTATGAGCTTAAGAATGAGATCAGGATATGAGATAAATAATAAATGTTGATTGCCCATTTGAGGTAAGTGGATTCGTTGCCCGATAGAGGTGTCCGTTCATCTTAACTACCTATTTGAGGTGGATGAATCTATTTCCTCAACAGAAGGATCCAATAAGAGAGGCTCGATGACTATCTGTTTAAACAACTTAAGATGCCTGCCTGATAAATCTACATTAGATTTCGATAAATTTACAAAAGGCTCAGCTGGAATACTAGTAGGAAAGTCAATTGGAAAGGCTTTTTCGAATGATTGAGGGAGACGACATCTCATTGCCGTTACCTGTATCGAACACAACGGACATGGTCACGTTTGCGAATCCAATGTTCTAGAATTAACTAATAATTTATTAACAAAATAATTAATAAATTAAGCCATAAAAGGGGATTTTTGCAACAAAAGAGTCTAAATTTTAAATTGATTCTCACCCGAGTCGAAATCAGGTTGAGGTAGGGTGTACATGAACACGCGTGTGGTCCCCAATCACCTCTCTTGCTCTTTGATACACAAGCCATGGGAGCCAAAGTCCTTTTATACCTCACTTGGGTTTTGCCTACTTCTCATGTGATACTAAAGTTCCCACTCAATTTTTTTTTATTTCAACATGAATTGCCAATGTCATCACCCTATATATGCATCCCAATTGATGCATTAAGCCTCCTAAAATCAACAATATTCTTCTATGAATTCATCATTGAAAATCAACGTGAAAAGAACAAACCGCTTTGCTATCACATTTTACTTTAAGTAAAGGTACTTTCCATTTTGAACCTTTATATGAGTTATTCACTTTCACCACCATAGGAATAAAGTAAAATTAGTCTTGAACTTTAGACCTTTATTGTGGGGTTTATGGTGATAACAACAAAATGAAGTCTTTGGTGACAATATTCTAGTTTAGGTGTTGATAGTGGCTATGCATATTGCCCTATTTCATAACTGTGTTTAGGATAAACTTGATTTTTTATCTGTGGCTCACAGAAACACTCACATAAGTGGCGTTCCTTAGTATTCTTTAAGGATGCACTGCTCACATCTCAACTTAAGGATTTGAACCCATTAAAAGCCTAGAGCTCATCCTATACTTGCAGTTTTTAAGCACTTGGATTCATAGGGGTTGGACTCAAAAGTTAAATATCTTTACATGAGTACCAATTGTTAGCCATATTAAATCTATTTTGTGGGATCTCCACTTATTTAAGTTGGTTTACTGTTGCGGGTGAATTCCCAGTAGGTTTTAGTCCCATTTCAAGCCTAAATTTTAGGACTAAAGATCTATCAAGTTCTTTAGGGAGTGGATCTGTTGTGTTATCTTTGGATCCAACAAATTCCACAGCAATCACTCTTTGAGATACTAAATCCCCTACAGACTTAAGTTTGACTTGGATGTGTCGCCTATTCCTTTGGTTGTACTTTGAAATTTTTATCTTTGTAATTGTGGTCATGTTGTCATAATGTAAAGAGATTTCTGGAATAGGCTTACCCATTATAGGCATCTCAGATAGAAGCCCCTTTAGCGCTGTAGTTCAAAAGCACATGGCTTAGCCTCAAATGTAGATTGGGCCAAGATGGTCTATTTTACAAACCTTGAAGAGACTGCACCCTCTCTAAGTGTAAAGACATATCCTACAATACCATTACTCCCAAGTCTACCATTTAACTTATTCAACTTGCATCGTTATATCTTTCTAAAACTAAAAGATGTTTGCCATAATGCAATCCTAAAGAAACAACACCTTGAAGATATTTCAAGACTTGATTCAAGGCCTCCCAATGAGTATGGTTAGGACAACTAGTGTACCTACTCAACTTAGTGATCGTAGATGAAATATTTGGTCTAGTATAATTAACTAGGTATATCAAACTTATGATCGGTAAGGACCTATGCTAAGCAACAGACACTCCACCTTGGTTCTTATATAGCGGTTTCAAAGAATCATAGGGATCGTAACACACATGTGACGACTCGAGTCCCGCCAATCGACGAGACTAGCGTCGCCGTGTGCTAACAACTAGCAAGAATACCTTCAAGATCGCAGTCACCCAACATATAGTCATAAAACATCAATAGCCAACATTCATTCATAAAGCATTAAATGAAAGAAAAATAAAGTGCTGACAATAAAATCAAAGTTCACCTAGAGTAGAGAAAAAAGAGTCTCATACAACTACCAAGAAGATGGGAAAATAAAAGTCTAATAATAGAAAGAAACTACTCCTAAGAGCCACTAGCTCAGTACAGACCGTTTCCTCAGGTAGGATCCAGTTCCGTGGAGGTCTGATCAACAGCAGTCGTAGCACCCGACTACTCAGCAACACTTGAGTACGGAACGCGAGACAAAATGTTAGTGAAAACTGAGTGGAGTAGTACAACTAAACATGTCACAGAGTACAGGAAAAAGGAATTATGTTGAGAATTTGTTTGTTTTACAATTTGTTTCACATCTAATCCTTTTTGTGTAGTTTGTCCATATTCTTATTGGTCTCAAACTGTTAATCAACATCTCGGGCATGAGATGATTGCATGTCACTTCTTGTGGTGCAAGACCAATATAAACCACTCTCCTAGCTAGGAGGACTGCTTATACCCGTCGAGTCACCACACTCCGTCACCCTGGAGTCGTCGCGAAAAGGGGTGGTGGCTACGTCATGTACCGTGAACACGTACAAGCACTATGTACGTTGAACCACGGACAGCCAATGACCCATTCACTGGTTGAGAAGAACCACTCCAAACCTCGAGCCCTGCAGTCCGCTATCCTAGTTGGCCGTTAAGCCTAATCAAAGAGTCGTAGGGAGGCCAACCACTCCCTAAACTAGCCCCTGAACCTGGTATGAAAGGACCTAAAGCTACAGCCGAAAACCTAGCAAGTAGGAGGGCTGAAAATCAGTTATCTGATTCTTTTGTTTTCCTGACATATATGTCATATTATCTATCTAATTTCTAGATAACTGTATTTCTTATCTTGTCAATTACGAGAATCCTTAGTAATTTCGTATTACCATTCTAGGGTTAACAATTATTTATTTTATCTCCCAACTTATTCATCAACAAGTAATTTCCATCTTTTACTAGTGGTTCAATACTATTTAGGCAGCTCTAAAGACAGTAGAACTTGTTTTATGAAAAATAGGGTTCGTTTCATGCATGCGATAACAAGGGTATATGGACTTGTTAATTCTTTATCATCCACGTAAACCCATTATTTCTTGTTTATAGTGCCAAAAATCAGGAAAACATTGGAGGGTTCCAACTCAGCAAAAAGGACAATGCAATTGCGGACCAAGGTAGCACACACGAAAATCACACTGGCCAGGTTCTCAATTACCTGAAAAATTGATTGAATAGAAAAAAGGGATAGACTACTCTACCTAATAATACCAGAGGGTCATGGTGACTCCGAACCATGTGCACCAGGACTGGAAACATTCTCCACACTTGCCTCAGGATCTGCGCACGCGTAGGGGGAAAGACCTAGTTCAATCGGACCCATGATGGGGTCGAAGACACCTAATTACGCTTCTAATTTTTTCATAAGTAGAACAAACTCAAAAGTAGAAATAAATCATACTAACATGTAGTATGCGTTGATACAATTCCAACTGTGGCTTATTTGTCGAAATCTGAGGTCGGGAAGGCCTCGAACCAAACGAAACAACGCGAGGGGTCCAGAGTCAGATCGAACCTACCCTTGAACGCGTCGCTCGACATGGCCGCTCACTCGCCATGTGTCGCACCCTGATTTATGCACGCCCCATGTCGCGGATCGTCGAGCACCCACTCGCAGCCACTTGATCATGCCACACGGCGTGATCTATCGCATTCCTGCTCGTTGCTGTCACATGCGCACGTGTTCGAAAAGTGTTGCCATGCATTGCGCTCTAACTCACCACGTACTACTATGCCACACGTCGCACGCACGTCTACCATCATTGCCATGCGTCACTTTGTCGCTGCTTGCTGCAGCTGCTGCCGTGAATTTGCCGTGGGAACCTTGAGTTTTGCGGATTCGCACCTGGGTCCCCGAAAAATGTTTTTGATTTTTGGAGAAGAAAAACTAACTCTTTCTATCATGATTAAAGAGGGTTGGAGGCTAATGACGATCCAAGGGACCTAAGGGGTCCTTATATAGGCCTTGGGGGTGGTTGTAATTAGGTTTAAATGGGTGAAATACCCAAATTACCTCTAGGGTTGGGTTCACCTTACATTTAGGTCACTGGTGACTTCTTCTAGTCATAACTCGAGCTATACAACTCAGAATCACGCAAAACAAGCGTCGTCGGAAGGCTTGCGACGAGAGGAATGCAAGGGTACCATGTATGGCACCCTTTCGAGAAATCTAGACTACGGTTTGAATTAAAATACATGATTTTTGATAATTTAAGGAGGTTTTGACACCAGTACCAAACTCAACTGGGTTTCCGGGATCAAACTGACCCGAACCACTTTGAAATGACTTGGAACCTGGATTTTGGGGCATTACAACACATCTACAACATTGATAGTCAAACTTATGAAGGGCTTTCTTAGCAAAGTGGGACTAAGAAATGGCTGTCTTTGCAGTTGATCTAATCAACTTGAGCCCCAAGATCACAAAAGCAACTCCTATATATATCATTTATATTAAACCTACTATTGAAGTAATCCTTTGTCTCATTGATTATCCTTATGCTTGACCTAAACAATAATATATCATCCACATAAAGGCATAAGAGAATAGACATATTATAAGGACCCGTTACTTTTTAGCCTTTTAAGACGTCTGGAGTCTCAGCTAGACGTCTGTCCAGATGTCTGGACACGTTCCCGGATGTCTAAAAGTGAAAATTTTCATACCGCGTTTTGCGCTCTGTGCGTGGGCGGCGTGCAGAGACCCACTGTTAAGACCTGAAGCATCAAAAACACTTTAAGATGTCTGGGAGTTGGTCCAGACGTCTGGTCAGACATCTGGATGCCTTCCCAGACGTCCGGAAATAAATTTTTGTGTGCGTACAATTGCGAGTCTGCGCACGTGCCACGCGCAGATTGAAAACCCGTAGACCTACAGACGCCTTCTCTTCCCCCCACGCCTACAAATACCCCTCTCCCTCGTTCACCACCCCACCGTCTTCTCCTTCCTCCAGTGCAAGCGCGAGAGCGAGAGTGAGAGCGAGCCACCGTTGCTGCCGGGTGCGGTGGCGGAGAGGAGAGGTGTAGCGAGAGGGAAGAGGAGAGAGCACGCGTGCCTTGAGGGAGAGAGCTCGCCGGAGCAACTCGAGGCCGGCCGGTGGGTGCGCGGAGGAGAGTGGTGCTGGGGAGGTCCCCCCGGTGTTGCTGCAGCTCAGGCAGCAGGCAGACGAGCGCGGCGTGGTCGCACGCAGCGGGAAGAAGACGAAGGAGGTTCTGATTCTGGGAATTTTTCCCAGAATCAAACATCTGGACCTACATCTAGACGATGTAAGCGACGTCTAGAGGGGGCTCCAGACGACTGAGAGGTACGTATTTCCTCCTATACCTCCTTTTGCGGATACGGCCATGCAGCCCGTTCTGCCGAGTTTCTGAGACATGTCGCGTTGAGGAAGTTTTCGTCGCACGTGCAGGATTCGTTTCGGGAAGGCGCAGGGACACGCCCTCCCACGTAGTTCAGACGTCTGGGCAAGGCACCAGACGGCGGAGAGCGTCTCCAGACGTCCGGAGAGGTGGTCGGACGTCTAGAACTGGGTCCAGACGGTTCAGCAGGATCCCTGGACGTCTGAGAAGCAGCGCAGAGTGAGGTAAGACCTGGACCACTTTTTAAGACGTCTGGAAGGTGTTCCAGACATCTGATTTGAGTCAGAGTTGTCATTTTTGACCAGTTTAGGATCCGTTCGAGGTCCGATTTCCACGTTTAAGATTCCGTTCTTCTCAGAATTAGTTCATTTACTTGTTTGAGATACTTTTATCCTATTCTGAGTGGTTCCTTGTGATTGATCATTGTGTTAGGACCTCGTTCTGTTGAGGCTTTGGGGGTTGCGGAGGCACGTGGACCTGCCAATCACGCCCCCATTACTCCCAATTTTTCAGGAAGAGTGGCTCCCCTTAGTTAATTACAACATTAATGATCTCTGAACTAAATGATAGACCTTAGGGTATGGCATGAATCCTAAGACCTGAAAACTAGATTGAATGATAGATCCTAGGGTATGGCATGAATCCTAGGACCTGGAAACTAGATTGAATGATAGATCCTAGGGTGTGGCATGAATCCTAGGAACAGAAACACTAAAACGAATGTCTTGAATGCCTGAATTGCAGTCTTGGATAAGTAGATAGAATAATGATAATTGCCTGTAATTGGATAATAGCTGCTGGTGAAATGTAGAGTACTGTTGCTAGTAACTGTTACATGTAATTTCTATTGGTTGAAATTAAATACGAGATGCTTGTATATAAATTGGAAAGGAAAAGAAGTTGAATGTTGGAAACACGTACTGAATGGGAATAAACCTGAAATGATGTAACCTAGTATGGCTTGGCCTGAGAAATATGAGCATGAATCCTGTGGGGAATTATGAGTAGAACTCCTGGAAATAAATGGAATGGAATTGGAAAAGTGAATGGGAAAGTTTGTTATCTCTTGGGTACGTAGTACCAAGGAAAGCACATGTTACCTCTTAGTGCAGAGGGGAGCCAGCTGCCCTAGGGACCCGGGGTTAAGTCTGGCCACTTTGTACCGACTTTTAGCCCTCGCGTACACCGTATCAGGGAGAGTTACTAGTGTAGGGAGGGAGCTAGCCACCCCACGGGCCTCGGGGTTCAGCTAGTCGTCCTACACAGACTTGTTAGGCCCACTGGGCAAACCAGGGTGTCAGGCGAGGGTGCACGGACTGTGGAGGGGCAAGACCCCTGTTTGGTTACTGTGGAGGGGCTGGACCCCTGTTACTGAGAGGGCTCTGCCCTATACTGGTTCCGTGCTATGCTTTGGGCGCACCCATTAACAGAAACGACTGACAGCGTGCTAGTGCGGGGTAGCTACCCGTGCGTTGATCGCGCGTGTTGTAGTCACCGTTACATCTGTCAGTGACCTTGGGGTGGTTGACTGAGGGTAGGACCACCACGGGGGACTCTCCCAACCAGGAGAGCACCACGTGCTACTTCTACTTTTCGAAAAAGACTGCAATCAAGATCGTTCCATCGAGGAACATTTGAGATCAAGAGAAAGGCCTGAGAAATAATTCAAGAAAGAGTAAATAGAGAAATAAAGAAAGAAATTAAAAACAACAGCTACTTGTCCACCTTTACTGTTTTTCTTAGCTAGTTGGTTGCCACTCTACTCAGCGTTTCGCTGACATGTCATACTTGTCACCTTTTTTAGGATTAGGTGTTGAGCAGCCAGAGCTTACGACTGCGGAGGGTGCTGGGCCTAGTAGAGCCCAGTAGTTGTGCTTTTGCTATGCCCATTTTCTTTAGTAGTGAGTATTTCTGTTACACCTTGTACTCTTTTATTGTAAACTTCATATTTCTGTACTTGTTTTTAATTCTCTACTATTTTGGTGATATGTACTGTAGTAGTTCTTTTCTTTACAGCTGTACTTTTGTTACTGTTAGTTATTTGCATGGTGAATGTGGTTTATTTTATTACTTTTTGGTTACTTTCTTGTTGGACGACTGGGTATTGGGATCAGTCGAGTAGGTCCGATTCTCGTGTCCTGTAGGGATTCGGGAATCGGGTCGTAACAAGATAGTATCAGAGCAAGGCTGTCCCGAGAAGTGAACCAACTGGCTGGAAAATAACCAATTCACGTGCTTGTAACTAGAGTAGCCACCACAACGTACCTTTTGATATCTGTTTTAAGGTTCCTTCGTTGAATATCGATTAGTATTGATGTCTTTTCTGTTCCGTGTTCGCGTCTCCTTGCAGGAGATGCCTCGATGAGGAGGTAGCGAGGTGGGCCACGGACGCGGCCGAGGACGAGGTCGGAGGGGCGGGCGCGTTGAGCCCAACGCCTCAGTGGACTAGCCACTGCTCCCGGGCATTCAGGCCCAGGACCTCGCCCAGCTGATACGGGACATCGTGCGAGAGGAGCTTCACCCATCGCCACGAGTGCCTCTCCCTGGGGCTGCGGAGGGGGAGTCCTTTGTGGGACCACGAAATGGACACGGTGTTGGACGCGGGGGAGAGGGTGGGCCTCCACCACCCCCACTTTCCTCCGGCACTTTCGAGCACGAGGCTTCTTTACCCGGAGGCATACCGGCTTCTCCACTTCAGCGCCACTATGAGCTTTTCGGACAGTTCCGGAAGCTGAAGCCCCCCTCCTTCAAGGGGGATGAGGACCCGACCGAGGCGGAGGACTGGCTCGAGCAGATCGGGAAGGTATTTGACACCCTTTGCCCCCTTGTGGAGTGCTGCGTGGCCTTTGCCACGTACCAGCTGGAGGGCGCGGCACACAGGTGGTGGAGGGCGGTCAGAGGTTAGGAGAGGGACGAGCCGACTTGGGACCAGTTCATCACCCTCTTCTGCGAGCAGTACTTCCCCCAGACATGGCAGGGCCAGAGGAGGTGGGAGTTCCATACTCTCCGCTAGGGGACGATGACCGTGAGCGCGTACCGCACTTGTTTCCTGGAGCTGTCTCGTTTCGCAGCGACAGCCGTGGCTACTGAGGAGCGCCTTTGGAGGTTCACTGAGGGGCTTCGGCCTGCTATTTGGGGGTATGTCAAACCCCTGAAGCTGCAGACGTTCTCGAGGGTGGTAGAGGCAGCTATGACATATGAAGAGACCAACCCGTCCGCATGAGACACTGACAGCAGGCGGAAGCAGCCCTACCAGCTAGACTTCTCACAGGGCTGACGAGAGAGGTGGCACGTGGCGCCCGCTGGAGAGCCGTCACGCTTTGCAGGGTCGTTAGTGGCCTTTGGGGGCCCCCGACAGGGGCCACCTGCTAGCACCAGACCCCCGCCCAGCCGTCAGTAGGGACCCACTGAGGGCGGGAGTCGAGTCCCCCTTTGCTATCAGTGTGGCCAGTCGGGCCACATCAGGAGGGACTGCCAGTCTAGGGCTAAAGGTCAGCAAATGCTCCTCGTGCCGAGCACCGAAGGGTAAGCAGTAGGCCGCGGTTTCCAGGCGCGAGGAGGAGGACAGCAGTCGCGGGGAGGGTATGGGTCAGTGGCTACCCGTCTGACTCAGAGTGTGGCTGCTTCGTCCGCACCTAGGGCTGAGGGGCGTATCAACGCCCTGACACATAGGGATGCCAAAGCTTCAGGATCCGTGGTGGCAGGTATGGTTTCAGTTTCCGGCAGACTTGTTTACACGCTTTTCGATTTCGACACTACGCACTCGTTTGTCGTTGCCAGTTTTGCTGTTAGCTTGGGGCAGGACTGTGGTAATGCAACCGCTTTGGCTGTTTTTGCATCTTTATGTTTATTATAGTACAATCGTTATAGTATAAGACAAGACAGCTACGGTTGTCATTGCAATAGATTTTTTTTACTCGAAAATAGTTTTCCTGAGGTCAAACTCAGGGAGCTACTGGAATTCTAGAAGGACAAAGTTTCTCTATTGGATTACAAAAATAAGAGAGAGAGAGAGAGAGAGAGAGAGAGAGAGAGAGAGAGAATTTTGTTTGTCTTGGCTTCTTCTTCTTCTCTTCTTCTCTCACGGCTGTGCCTTCTTCTTTCTTCTTTTTGTGCTTTCTGTCTTCTTCCCTCTTCTTTCTTCTTTTTCTTCTTCTTTTCTCTTTTCTTCCTTTCTTTCTCTTTCTTTTGATTTCTTTTTCTCTGGCGGCCAAGTCTTCTTCTTTCTTCTTCTTTTTCTTCTTCCTGGCTGTTCATCTTCTTCTGCTCGTCTTGTCTTCTTTTCTTCTCTTCAGCTGCAGAGTCTTCTTCTTTTCTTCTTCTTCCTTCTTCTCTGCTTTATCTCCTCTGGCCGCTGCTCAACCGTCATCTGATGCAGTGGTCAGACGACTTAACTGCAGGTCTAGTATAGTGCTTCTCCTCTTTTCCTTTCTTTCTTCCTTCGCTGCTTCTTCTTCCTCTCTGCCTTGCCTTTTCTCTGCTCAGCCTCTCTTCAGAGCTTCTTCCTTCTCCTTCCTGCGGCTAAGTACTTAGCCTTTCTCCTTTAGCGCCCTGTTCCTGCACACAAGGCACAGCAAAACCTAACCCTTCCCTCTACCTGCACGTAACTCTCTCTCTGTAAATCGCTCACATGAAGCTCTCCCAGTGTTGGGTTAACGAGTCGGATAGCATACCTGTGACCAAGCGCACTGGCGTGTGTATAGTGCGCAAGGTGTGCTTGGTAGTGTCGGGTCGGATCCGCCAGGTCCGCGAGGTGAATCCGCGGACGTGGCGGGTGTGATGGGCGAGGGACCTCACCCCAGTGGATTTGGAGGTGATAAGGCTTATTCACAAAATCAATTTAAACCAGTGTGGCGCTTCGTGAACTTACGATGTGGGACTAATTGGTTGCTTCTCCTCATGCGCGCTCGCAGGAAGACCTCGGCCTTGCTTCCGCAGCTGCAGCCTCGATTCCCTTCGCTTGCTAGCTGACTGCCTTCACACAACTCGCCCGCCTTCGCAGCAACTGAAATCCTGGAGCCCCGAAGCCTGGAGCTCGCTTGGGAGCTTCTCGAATCGTCGACAATGGCGGTCAGGGCAACAGACCTGTCAAGCACTAAAAGGGCCTCTCGGCCTAATCAAACCACTGGGGAACCTTCGTCGTGGCATGGCGAAGGTGCTGAGCTGTGCAGCAGGATGCGGGGCGGCCTAGGCGTGCGTGCCTAGGTCGTCCTGTGGCCGGAAAAGTGGGTGCGTTCGGTGGCGTGTTGAGTGAGTGTGGAGGGACTGTGGAGGGGCGAAGGGCGTTCAGTGTGATGAGGTGGAGCTTGTGGGACGGTCGGCGAGTTGTGTAGAGGTGCGGATCGACGGGGGAAACTCGTCGGAGAGTGGCCGGAGGCGGGGAAGGTGATGTTGGTCAGGGACAGTCGAGGGTTGGGTTGAATGAAATAATGTGGGGAAAAGAAAGAGGGGAAGATGGGGAGTAATTATTACCTACTTGCAGGGACCAAGGGGGCTAGAGAGGCGGGCAGTAGTATCGACTGTCGCCGAAGAAGAAACACCCAGTGGGAGAGAGCGGCGACGAGGAAGTGGGCAGGGAGGTGTGTGCTTGGTGCGGTGTGACGCAGGAAGACGAGACGAAGCTAGCTCTGCTGCTGGTATGGCAGCAGAGCGACGAGAAGGAGAAAGAGTGGTCGCCGGAGCTTGTGGGTTTTCTACCGGAGAGGGAAGAGAGGAAATTTTGAGGGTTTCTCCGCCAAGACAAGTCTACAAGACCCGGCAGGGGGTGCTGGTTCTTATAAAGGGGGTGGCGGAGAGGGAGGCGCAGGCTGGCGAAGTGCACGCCTCGCCGGAGTGTGGTCGGAGAAGAGACCCATACCTTCCGCACGTTCGCACGGAAGGTGTGGGGGTCGTCAGGCAGCATGGTTGAGTCCTTGCGACAGAAGACGTTGCAGGGAACTCCGCGTACATTTTGTAGGACGATCCCCTCTCACTGCGCGGCTCCATGTTCCGCGCAAAGTCGCCGGAGCATGGTGCTGCGCAGTTTTTTGCAGGAGGGACCGTTCTGCAAAGAACGACAAGAAAATTGTGGGCCAAAATGCAAGGGTTTCGAAAGTTAAGGGTCAAAAAGTAAATGACGAGGACCAAATTGCAAAGTCGGTCAAGGAGGACTCTTCTTAGGCTCAAGTTTTTATACATGACTATTTTGAACCTAAGGATTTTAATGGTGAATTTTGTTTCTAGGTTAGACCATGTTTGACCGGCCAATTTACGTAAAAATCCAAATTAAATCATTAATTGGGCATGGTTCTCAATGTAGGTGAAAATGGGTTTCTAAGGCCAAATTGAAGGTTCTAAGGCCAGTGGACAGAGGCTTCAGGTGTATTTATGCACTTCGGGCGGCGAGACTTTTGGGCAGGGGTGTGAGGGCTTTGTAGCTTGTGTGGTGGCGGAGCCCAGTCCTGTGGCAGACTTCCAGAGTATCCCGGTGGTCATAGAGTACCCCGACATGTTTCCAGATGAGTTGCCAGGACTACCGCCCGAGCGTGAGATCGAGTTTAAGATCTCACTGGTATCGGGGACCAGCCCCATCTCTACAGCACCGTACAGGATGGCACCACTTGAGCTGCGAGAGCTCAAGTCTCAATTGTAGGACCTTCTGGAGAAGGGCTTTGTGAGGCCCAGTGCATCTCCGTGGGGAGCCCTGGTATTGTTCGTAAAGAAGAAGGATGGTACCCTACGCCTTTGTGTGAACTACAGACAGCTGAATAGGGTTACCATTAAGAACAGGTATCCGCTGCCGAGGATTGATGACTTGTTTGACCAGCTGCGAGGTGCCACGGTATTCTCCAAGACAGACTTGAGGTCTGGATACCACTAGTTGAGGATCAAGGAGGTAGATGTCTCCAAGACAAATTTTCGCACCCGGTACGGACACTACGAGTTTCTGGTTATGTCGTTTGGGCTAACCAATGCCCCCGATGCCTTATTGGACTTGATGAACCAGGTGTTCAAACCGTACTTGGACCAGTTCGTGGTGGTATTCATTGATGATGTGCTCATCTATTCTCGAGATTAGGTGCAGCACGGACAACACTTGCGGATGGTTTTGGATACACTGAGATGACGTAGGCTGTGCGCCAAATACAGCAAGTGCAAGTTCTGGTTGAGGGAGGTGACCTTCTTAGGTCATGTGATCTCCGAGGATGGCTTGGCTGTGGACCCAGCCAAGGTTGAGGCAGTGCTCAGGTGGGAGAGACCGCGTACTGTTACTGAGATCCACAGTTTCTTGGGACTGGCAGGCTACTACAGGCAATTTATCAGGGGCTTTTCGCAGATTGCACGTCCTATGGCATAGCTGACTCGGAAGGACGTGCCCTTTACTTGGACAGACGCTTGTGAGGCGTGTTTTCAGGAGCTGAAGGAGAGGCTGACTTCAGCTCTCGTGCTCACCATCCCAGACAGTAGTGGCGGGTTCGTTGTGTACACGGACGCCTCTTTGCAGGGATTAGGGGGTGTGCTCATGCAGAGGGGTCACATTGTCGCTTATGCTTCGTGGCAACTGAAGCCCCATAAGCATAGCTACCCTACCCATGACCTAGAGCTGGCAGCTGTCATCTTCGTGCTGAAGACTTGGAGGCACTACTTGTACCGTGAGACCTTTGAGATTTTCACGGATCATAAGAGCCTCAGATACTTGTTTGATCAGAAGGAGCTCAACATGAGATAGAAACGTTGGTTGGAGCTCCTGAAGGACTATGACTACAGTATTTCCTACCACCCGGGAAAGGCCAACGTGGTGGCTGACGCCTTGAGCCGGATGGCGCCCACCCACTTGGCCAGTTTACAGGCGCAGAGTTACAGCCTCATGGAGGAGATGGGCCGTTGGCGACCCCTAGAGTTACGGGGGCACTGTGGGGCAGTGACTGTCACGCGACAGACGTGGCCGAAGCTGATAGACCGCATCATCACTGGATAGATGGCCGACCCGTACTTGCAATCATTGCGTGACAGGGTACTGTCAGGAGACCTTGGGGACTTCTCTTTTACAGACCAGGTGCTGCGCATGAGGGGACGTTTGTGCGTTCCCAGGGACGAGGAGCTGTTGAGAGAGCTCCTGACTGAGGCACACGATTCCAGGTTCACCATACATCCCGGAAACACAAAGATGTACCATGATTTGAGATACGACTTTTGGTGGAGGGGAATGAAGCGGGATGTAGATAAATTGGTACAGCCGTGTTTAGTGTGCCAGCAGGTGAAGGCCGAGCATCAGAGGCCTGCAGGGCCGTTGCAGCCACTTCCAATGCTAGAGTGGAAGTGGGAGAGCATCACCATGGACTTGATGGGGGACTTGCCCGTTACCCAGTGAGGACACGACGCAGTCTGGGTGATCGTTGACAGATTGACGAAGACGACACGTTTCCTACCGATCCGCGTTACCTTGGGAACAGCACGGTTGGCAGAGAGGTATATCCGCGACGTGGTACGTCTACATGGAGTTTCGTGGGAGATCGTATCCGACCGGGATACCCGTTTTACGTCCCAGTCTTGGGCTGAGTTTCAGCAGGCCCTGGGGATGCGGTTGAGGTTCAGTACAGCATACCACCCCCAGACGGACGGACATTCTGAGCGCACGATACAGACACTTGACGACCTTTTGCGTGCTTGTGTATTGGACTGGAGGGGCTCTTGGGAAGAGCACTTGCCCCTTGCGGAGTTTGCATATAATAGCAGTTATCACTCGAGCATCGACATGGCACCCTATAAGTCTCTGTATGGACGGAGGTGTACGGCACCCTTGAGTTGGGTTGAGGTGGGGACCAAGTGGGAGGTTGGCCCCAGGCTGATCTGGCAGAGTCAGGAGGTAATCGAGCAGATCCACAGGCGACTCCACACTGTCAGGAGCAGACAGAAGAGCTATGCAGATCAGAAACGCAGAGAGGTACAGTTTAAGGTTGGGGACCACGTCTTCCTTCACGTTTCGCCCGTGAAGGGCCTGCAATGGTTTGGGGTGAGAGGGAAGCTAGCGCCGAGGTTCATGGGACCCTTTGAGGTCCTGGAGTGGGTTGGACTCGTTGCTTACAGACTTGCCCTTCCTACCCAGCTTTCTGGTATGCACGATGTGTTCCACGTGTCCAACCTCAGGAGGTGCGTCGCCGATCCCAGTTACATTCTGAGCCACGAGAGCTTCGAGGTGGGTGACGACCTGACCTACCCTGAGCGACCAGTACAGATTCTCGACAGAGCCGTCCGGAGTCTGAGACAGAAGCAAGTAACCCTGGTGAAGGTCTTGTGGAGGAGCCAGCGGTACGAGGAGGCTACTTGGGTGCCTGAGGCGGCGATGCGAAAGCGGTACCTGGAGCTGTTTGAGGGTACGTCTTTCCGGACTGGCTTCGGTCCTCTTTGAGTTTGTTATGCGTATATTGTTCTTTTTCCGCACCCTAGTTAGCACAAGTTTCGGGGATGAAACTTCCTTTGAGTTTGTTATGTTGTTAAGACCCGAGGCATCAAAAACACTTTAAGACATCTAGGAGTTGGTCCAGACGTCTGGATGCCTTCCTAGACGTCTGGAAATAAATTTTTGCATGCGTACAATCGCGAGTCTGCGCGCATACCGCGCGCAGACTGAAAACCCGCCGACCTGTAGAAGCCTTTTCTTCCCCCCACGCCTACAAATACCCCTCTCCCCTCTCCCTCGTTCACCACCCCACCGTCTTCTCCTTCCTCCAGTGCAAGCGCGAGAGCGAGAGTGAGAGCGAGCCGCTGCTGCTGCCGGGTGTGGTGGTGGAGAGGAGAGGTGCAGCGAGAGGGAAGAGGAGAGAGCACGCGTGCTGTGAGGGAGAGAGCTCGCCGGAGCAGCTCGAGGCCGGCCAGCAGGCGTGCGGAGGAGCGTGGTGCTGGGGAGGTCCTCCTGGTGCTACTACAGCTCAGGCAGCAGGCAGACGAGTGCGGCGCGGCTGCGCGCAGCGGGAAGAAGACGAAGGAGGTTCTGATTCTGGGAATTTTTCCCAGAATCAAACGTCTGGACCTACATCCAGACGACGTAGGCAACGTCTGGAGGGAGCTCCAGACGACTGAGAGGTACGTATTTCCTCCTATACCTCCTTTGCGGATACGACCATGTAGGCCGTTCCACCGAGGTTCTAAGACGTGTCGTGTTGAGGAAGTTTTCATCGCGCGTGCAGGATTTGTTTCGGGAAGGCGTGGGGACACGCCCTCCCACGCAGTTCAGACGTCTGGGCAACGCACCAGACGGCGGAGAGCTTCTCTAGACGTCCGGAGAGGTGGTCGGATGTCTGGAACTGGGTCCAGACGGTTCAGCAGGATCCCTGGACGTCTGAGGAGCAATGCAGAGTGAGGTAAGACCTGGACAACTTTTTAAGACGTCTGGAAGGTGTTCCCGATGTCTGATTTGAGTCAGAGTTGTCATTTTTGACCCGTTTAGGGTTCGTTCGAGGTCCGATTTCCGCGTTTAAGATTCCGTTCTTCTTAGAATTAGTTCTGCTACTTGTTTGAAATACTTTTATCCTATTCTAAGTGGTTCCTTGTGATTGATCCTTGTGTTAGGACCTCGTTCTATTGCGGCTTTGGGGGTTGCGAAGGCACGTAGACCTACCAATCACGCCTCCATTACTCCCGATTTTGCGGGTAGAGTGGCTCCCCTTAGTTAATTACAAACATTAATGCATCTCTGGAATAAATGATACATCCTAGGGTATGGCATGAATCCTAGGACCTGAAAACTAGATTGAATGATAGATCCTAGGGTATGACATGAATCCTAGGACCTGGAAACTAGATTGAATGATAGATCCTAGGGTGTGGCATGAATCCTAGGAATAGAAACACTGAAACGAATGTCTTGAATGCCTGAATTGCAGTCTTGGATAAGTAGATAGAATAATGATAATTGCCTGTAATTGGATAACAGCTGTCGGTGAAATGTAGAGTACTGTTACTAGTAACTGTTACATGTAATTTCTATGGGTTGAAATTAAATACGAGATGCTTGTATATAAATTGGAAAGGAAAAGAAGTTGAATGTTGGGAACACGTATTATATGCGAATAAATCTGAAATGATGAAACCTAGTATGGCTTGGCCTGAGAAATATGAGCATGAACCCTATGGGGAATTAGGAGTAGAACTCCTGGAAATAAATGGAATGGAACTGGAAAAGTGAATGGGAAAGTTTGTTGTCTCTTAGGTACGTAGTACCAAGGAAAGCACATGTTACCTCTTAATGTAGAGGGGAGCCAGCCGCCCTAGGGACTCGGGGATAGGTCTGGCCACTTTGTACCGACTTTTGGCCCTCGCGTACACCATACCGGGGAGAGCTACTAGTGTAGGGAGGGAGCTAGCCAACCCTCGGGCCCTGGGGTTCAGCTAGCCATCCTATACCGACTTGTTAGGCCCACTGGGCAAACCAGGGTAGTCAGGCGAGGGTGCGTGGACTGTGGAGGGGCAAGACCCCCGTTTGGTTACTATGGAGGGGCTGGACCCCTGTTACTGAAAGGGCTATGCCCGATACTAGTTCTGTGCTGTGCTTTGGGCGCTCCCATTAACGGAAACGACTAATTGCGTGCCAGTGCGAGGTAGCTACCCGTGCATTTATTGCGCGTGCCGTAATCACCGTTACGTCTGTCAGCGACCTTGGGGTGGTTGACTGAGGGTAGGACCACCACGGGGGACTCTCCCGGTCAGGAGAGCACCACGTACTACTTCTACTTTTCGGAAAAGACTACAATAAAGATCGTTCCCACGAGAAACATTCGAGATCAAGAGAAAGACCTGAGAAATAATTCAAGAAAGGGTAAATAGAGAAATAAAGAAAGAAATTAAAAATAACAGCTACTTGTTCACCTTTACTGTTTTTCTTAGCTAGTTGGTTGCAACTCTACTCAGCGTTTCGCTGATGTGTCATACCTGTCACCATTTTCAGGACCAGGTGTCAAGCAGCCAGAGCCTCCGGCTGCAGTGGGCGCTGGGCCTAGTAGAGCCCAGTAGTTGTACTTTTGTTGTACCCATTTTCTGTAGTAGTGAGTATTTCTGTTACACCTTGTACTCTTTTATTATAAACTTCATATTTCTGTACCTATTTTTAATTCTCTACTGTTATGGTGGTATGTACTGTAGTAGTTCTTTTCTTTACTGCTGTACTTTTGTTACTGTTAGTTATTTGCATGGTGAATGTGGTTTATTTTACTACTTTTTGGTTACTTTCTCGTTGGACGACTGGGTGTTGGGATCAGTCGAGTCGGTCCGATTCTCATGTCTTGTAGGGATTCGGTAATCGGGTTGTAACACCCACTCTCACCTTCGCCCTCACCCTGTAAAACCTTAAACCCTCTTATATATACCCCCCCCTCCTTTCTCCTCTCTACTCCACACACATAGCCACCTCCAGCTTCAGTTTCTTGTGCGGGAGGGGCGAGAGGGAGGAAGGTGGAGAGTGCGAGAGGACGAGGAGACCTAAGGTCGGTGGATGTAATGACCCGGTTCCCGAGTCCCTACGAGACACGAGAACCGGACCGACTCAACTAATCCCAAGACCTAGTCGTCCAACGAGCAAATAACCAAAGGAGCAGTAAAATAAACCACATTCAGCATGAATATAACTAACAGTAAGAAAGTACAGCAGTAAGGAAAAAAACTACCACAGTATGTACCACCACAACAGTAGAACAACATTCATAATATAATTTGAACTGCAGGTAAAGAAAGTACAGCGGAAACAAGAACTACTCACTACAACGTAACAAAAAGAGGTACAAGAGACAGTGGTAACTCTACTGGACCCTACTCGGCCCAGCGTCCTCTGCAGCCGCTGACCCTGGCTGCTCAACACCTGGTCCTGAAAAAGGTAACGAGTGTAACACGTCAGCAAAACGCTGAGTAGAGTGGCAACTAAACTAAAGACAACAGTAGAGTGTACAGTAGCTGTTATGTTCGATTAGTTTCTCTATTCACATCTTTCAATTGTCTCACTATTTCATTTATTCCTCAGATCTCCTTGATCTCGAATGTTCCTCGTGGGAACGATCTTGATTGCAGTCTTTTCCAAAAAGTAGAAGTAGCACGTGGTGCTCTCCTGGCCGCGTGGTGCTCTCCTGGCCGGGAGAGTCCCCCGTGGTGATCCTACCCTCAGTCAACCACCTCAAGGTCACTGACAGACGTAACGGTGACTACGGCACGCGCGATAAACGCACAGGTAGCTAACCCGTACTGGCACGCGGTTAGTCATTTCCGTTAACGGGTGCGCCCAAAGCACAGCACGGAACCAGTCCAGGGCAGAGCCCTCTCAGTAACAGGGGTCCAACCCCTCCACAGTAACCAAACCGGGGCCTTGCCCCTCCACAGTCCGCGCACCCTCGCCTGACTACCCTGGTTTGCCCCAGTGGGCCTAAACAAGTCGGTGTAGGAGGCTAGCAGAACCCCGGGGCCCGTGGGGTAGCTAGTGCCCTCCTAACACAAGTAGCTCTCCTCGGTACTACGTACACGAGGGCCAGCAAGTCGGTACAGAGTGGCCAGTCCTAACCCTGAGTCCCTGGGGCGGCTGGCTCCGCTCTGCACTAAACAGGTACAGGTACTTCCCTTGGTACTATGTATCTAAGAGACAGTACCCAACTACATCTCAGTTCCATTCCTTTCTCTTTCCAGGAGTTCCACTCCTAATTCCCCCGTAGGGTTCCATCCTTTTTTACTCAAACATCCATGTTTCACTTTCCAGTTTCACATTCTTACAATCCATGTTCTCAACCACGTTATTTATTTACAACAGGCAGCTGTTAATTCAAATTATAGGCAACTTTATATCTCTTTCCATTTTCCAAGACTGTAGTATTATACATTCCACTAGTTCTCCCATCCTAGGATTCATGCCATATCCTAGGATCTATCATACAATCTAGTTTTCCAGCCCTAGGATTCATGCAACACCTAGGAGCTATCATTCCATCTATTTCTCATTCCTAGGATTCATGCAATGTCCTAGGTTCTATTTATGGTTCCATAATTTAACATATTTTATTAATAACTTAAAGCCACTCTACCAGGTACAACGGGAGTAATGGGGGCGTGGTCGGGAATCCCGCGTGCCTCCGCGACCCCCGAGACTGCAACGGAACGGGGTCCTATCACAAGGATCAAACACAAGGAGTGTCTCAAAACAGTGTATAGCTACTGTAGACGGGTAGAGGAATTAATTCCGAAAAGAACCCAACTCGAATCGCGGAAAACGAAACCCGAACGGGCCCTAAACGGGTTGAAAACGACGAAACTGTGTAAAATCAGACGTCTGGAACTTCTTCTAAACATCTTAAAAAGTGGATCAGAGAATTACCTTGTTCAGCGTGGTTTCCCAAACGTCAAGAAGTCTGCGGGGACGTCTTGCCTAGCTCCCAGACGTCCGATGGTCACCCCGGACGTCTGGAGGTCGCTCCTGCCGTCTGGTACTACAGCCAAACGTCTGATCCGCGTTGGATGGCGAGTCACCGAGCCTGCGCACACCCATCTCTCTCCCTCAGTACGGTCAGTCGACAGGAAGGAAGAAGAAGACGGAAAACTCATCTTTCAGACGTCTGGACAGTCTTCCAGACGTCGACCCCGCCGTCTGGCTATCAGCACAGACGTCTGATTCTGGAAATTTTCCAGAACCAGGGCGCGACTCGCCCTCCGCTCGCGACGCCACGCCTCGTGTGCGTGCTGCTCAAGCCACAGCAGGCCTCCCACGTCGTTCCCCACCCGCTGCGCTTCCCACCGGCCGACCCTGGCAGCCCCGGCGAGCTCTCCCTCACGGCTGAGCGCCGCTCTCGCACGCAGCACCCCCTCCGGGCTCACTGCGGCCATCACCGCCGCAGCAACCCCGCGCCCGCTCTCGCGCTCGCTCACTAGAAGAAGAAGAGGAAAGGGGGTGGAGGCGACGGAAGCGAGGGGAGGCGTGGTCTTTTTAAGGAAGCGCGACGAGGAGAGAGAGAGCACGGCAGCGGCGTCCGCAGCAGCAGAGAGAAGAATAAGCGAATATGCGGTCTGCGCGCTCAGGCGCGCAGACGACCCGCGCGTGTCAAAAATAACTGATTTCTAGACGTTTGGAAATGATCCCAGACGTCTGGTAAGACGTCTGTAAGTGACCCCAGACGTCTGGTACGACGTCTGGGCAACCTCCCAGACGTCTTAAAATACGTCTGGGGTGTGCGTTCGTTACAGTGGACCTTCAGTGGAGCTTGCACGGTCGATGGCGGGCGCGTGCGCGAGGAGGAGAGGGCTCAGGGAGGCGGTCTCCTGGCCCTCTGCAGCGGTTGGAGCTATTGCGGCACGTGGCGAGTGAGCTGAGCAAGCTGTGAGGAGTTCCTGATACTGGGATTTTTCCAGTATCAGACGTCTGGAGAGTAGACCAGACGACTGTGGCGGCTGTTGGACGTCCGGGTTTGAGACCAGACGTCTAAAAGCACTTATATCACAAGGTACGTTCTTTTTCGCGGTTACGGCCATGCAGGCCTCACCGCAGAAGCTGGTCTAGCCTGATTTGGACCTACTATTTTGTACGGTAAAGGCCCTTGGGAAGGCACGCGGAACACTTTTTCGTGCGTTTTTGGACGTCTGATCACATCACCAAACGTCTAGAGGTGCGTCTAGACGACCGGAAGCATTGTTTGACATCTAGAACTGCCTTTAGACGATCGTAGGGAAGGTCTGGACGTCTGAGGATACCGCAGGAACATAAGGTAAGATCTGACGCCTTTTAAGATGTCTGGGATTATTCCCAGATGTTTGATTTTGAACAGAAGGCACGTTTTTAACTTGTTTAGGGTTTGATCGGGGTTCGTTTTACGCAAACGAAATACCTGTACGTTCTTCTCGAGTTCCTCTACGTACTAGAGTCTGTTTTACATCGTTCTGAACTCTCCTTTTGTGATGTATTCCCTGATATAGGGTTTCAGCCTACTCCGCGTTTGGGGATCCCAGAGATGTCTGGGTCTACGATGAAGCCCCCAATACTCCAGTGTTTCCTAGTAGAGTGGTTTAATTCCATTAATAATATTTAAATAAGAATGTGTTGTGGAAATAGTCAAATGGAACCCTAGGATGTGGCATGAACCCTAGGGTAGAGAAATGAATGAGCCTGTTTGTATTGTATGGTTCACTTGCATGTGTGATTAAGATAAATTGCTAGTAAATGCCTGTATTATAATTACGAGCTTCCTGTTAGAATACGACCTGCTTGTGTTTAATGAGACTACCTGTGAGAACACCAGTTGCATGATATTAAGAATTGAACTATGAAAACATGAGCTGCTTGTATACGGATGGGAAACGAATTATGAAAGATGAGATCTGGATCGAGATAAATGAAGTAAACATGATCATGAACCCTACGGGGAATTAGGAGTAGAACTCCTGTGGATAGACGGAAACCTGGCTCTAATATCATCTTCGTACGACCAGTTCTTGGATCCCTACAGGACGTTTTCTGGAGCTGTCACGTTTTGCCTCGACAGTCGTGTCTACGGAGGAGCATCTATGGAGGTTTACTAAGGGGCTCCGACCTGCTATTTGGGGGTATGTGATGAGAACCTCATAATGAACCCTAACTAGCACAATCTAACCTAAATATGCAAGAAAAAGCTCCTACATAGCTCAAAGAAAGGCTTAATTCAGAGAATTCTGAGTTCAAGAAGAAAACAAGTCATAAGGGGTAATAATGTAATTTCATGTTCTCACGTTTTTGTGCGGGTTTAATGCGTATCATGTTGTAGTATAACCAACAAAACGTTTAAACAAATATAAAGAATTTTATTACTCGAAAAAGGAGTATCCGAGGTCGAACACGGGGAGCAAATGGAATTTACTACTAATCAAAATGTAATTGAACACTCTAATTTACTCAAAATATTAATTCAAATATGAATGTATGCGATTAAAAGTAATTAGGACAAAAAATATGAAATTGGACGTTTGATCTGGTGATCAGACGTCTTAAAAGTATTTTCCCCTTTTTCTTCTTCTGATCTTGCTTTCTTTCTTCTTTCTCTTCTTTTCTTGCGAAGGCTTCTTCTTCCTGCCTTTGTATCTTTTCTCTTGTTTCTTCTCCTACCTTGCCTTCCTTCTTTCTTCTTCTTCTTCTTCTGATCTTTGCTGTCTTCACTTGACCTCTCTTTCGTTCTCTGTCTTGCGTCTGCCTTGCTCTTCCCTTCTTCTCCTGCGAAGTCTTCTTTCCTCTTCTTCTTCTCTGCCTTGCTTCTTCCTCTTCCTTGGTCTCCTTCGCTCAGTTTCTTCTTCTGCTTCTTCTCTTCTCCTTGCGGCTAAGTCTCTCCACGCTCAGTTTGCCTGCATAGGAGCAAAACCTACCCCTTTCCCTCTACCCGCGCGTCTCTCTCTCTCTGAGATTCACTTAGCGACGCTCTCCCAGAGCCACACGGATAATCGGGTCGGATCGTACCCGGGACCAGGCGCACCTGCAGGTGGTGTGATGCGTGAGGAGTGCTTAGGTTTAGGTAGGGTCGGATCCCACCAGATCTGCGAGACGAAACCGCGAGACGAAACCGCGGACGAGGCGGGCGTGAGGACAGGTGAGGGACCTCACCCCTATGCTTACGGAGGTGTTAAGGTAATATCACAAATTCAATTTATGGTGCAGCGGTGCCTCGGCTCTTCACGATGTGGGACTAAAGCCTCTACCCTGATTTCGCTTTGCGTGTCATCCCCACAGCTGCTGGCTCTGCTAGCGCTCCTTGCTGGACCAGGGCACTTCGTGACACCTGCACGAATACGAAGCACCTGCAGCCTAGGAACCCTGGCGCCTAGAGCAACTACGGAGCTTCTTCAACTGTCGTCCATGGCGGTAGGAGCGTCGACATTGTCAGACACAAAACGAGCCTCTCGGCCAAATCAGACGAGCTAGAGACCTTCGCCGTAGCACGGCGAAGGCGGTGGACGGTGCTGCAGGCTGGAGGTCGGCCTTGGTATGCGTGCCTAGGTCAACCTATGGCCGGATGTGTGGGGTTGGTCGGGGGGTTATTGGGGAGATCTGGAGTGGCAGTGGAGGGGTGGAATGAATTCCTGGTGGTGAGGCGGAGCTCACGAGATGGTTGGCGAGCCGTGTGGAGGGGCGGAGTGGTGTGGGCGGCTCGCCGGAGGTCGGTCGGAGGCGAGGAAGATGGAGGTGTTCAGGCGCTGTCGGGGGGTAAGTAGATAAAATAGCAAGGGAAAAAGAGAGAGGGGAATGTGGAGAAGGTATTTGGCCAAACTACAGGGATGAAGGGGGACGGAGAGGCGAACAGCAATACCTGCTGTCGCCGGAGAAGATGCTGCCCAGTGGGGGAGAACAGCGGCGACGACGGGGCTGAGACAGCGTGCGCGGGTGCTGCGCGACGCGGAGGAGAGTCAGGAAGCTAACTCTACCACTGGTTTTGTGGCGGAGCGAAGAGGATGGGAGAGGGAGCTCGCCGGAGCTTGCTGGGAACTTTGGCCGGGCAGGAGGAGATGAATTGGAGGTGGAAACTTGGCCAAATCAAGCTAAAGATGAGCGGCCGGAGGTGTAGTCTCTTTTGTAGGCTCTGGGCCGGTTGTTCAGGGCGTGGAGGGCACGCAATCGTCTGAGGTCGGTCACCGGAGATGGAAAGAGGTTAAGATACCCAAATCTCTCGTGCGTTCGCACGAGAGATTGGGTTCACACCAGGGATCAAGATTGGCCTCAGATGGAAGGGAATTCCTCAGAGAATCTCCCTTCCATTTCTGGGAGGGGATCTCTGAGGAATCAGAGAGGATTCCCTCTCAAATCCTCGCCGGAGCAGGATTCTGCCCCAATAATGGCGGCAAGACCTGATTGCAAAGGTGGCAAGGAACTTAGGGGCTCTCTGCAAAGATATTCAAAAGATAGGGACTAAATTGTGATTTGGGTGTACTAAATTGCAAAGTAGGTCAAGATGACCTCCCCTTAGGTCCAAATTTTGGTATAAACCTAATTTGGACCTAACGAATATAATGGTGAGGTTGGATTTTAGGTTTGACCACGTTTGACTGGATATTTTGCGTAAAAACCCAAATTAGGTTAATTGAGGAGCTAGGACACTAATCTAGGTCAAACTAGGTTCCAAAGGCCAAATTAAGTGCTATAAACCCTAGAGGATGTTTTTCCATGATTTTTAGAGGGTTTACTTGATTTTTATCCTGACCGAAACCTTGTTAATTTAAGCGGGTCTGTTTTAGGGTTACCAACTGTCATTTAATTCCTAAATTGCTCATAAACCCATTTTTGATTGACTCAACTCACTTTTTATCTCATTTAGACCATTTGACCCATGTTTTGCCTCTGAGAAATCCCGTTTATGTACTGCAATGGTAAAATTACAGTTTTAACCTTTAATTCATGTTTTCTTCTCAGAGCACTTGTTTCTTCAGTTAAGCCTTCTTCTAGGTTATGTAGGAGCTTTTATCTTCTTTATTGGGTCAAAATGAGCTAGTTATGGCTCATGATGAGGCTCTCATCATTTCACCAACACAATTTGCAAATAGGGTAATTAAGGGTCCAAATACAAGTCAAACAAACCTAATAAGAAGGAAAGTGGGATGATCTGATCTAACGAGGGTTGCAGCAACTTCAAGAAATTAAATAACATTCTGTAACCCTAAAACAAACCCACTTCAATTCACAAGGTTCGAGGCAGGGTAAAAATCAACTAAGCCCTCTAAAATTCATAGAAAAATAATCTCTGGGGTTTAGAACCTTCAATTTGGCCTTAGAAACCCATTTTGACCTACATTGAGAACCATGCCCAATTAATGATTTAATTTGGGTTTTTACGTAAATTGGCCAGTCAAACATGGTCTAACCTAGAAACAAAATTCACCATTAAAATCCTTAGATTCAAAATAGTCATGCATAAAAACTTGAGCCTAAGAAGAGATCTCCTTGACCGACTTTGCAATCTGGTCCTCTTCATTTACCTTTTGACCCTTAACTTTTGAAACCCTTGCATTTTGGCCCCCAACTTTCTCATCATTCCTTGCAGAATGGTCCCTCCTGCAAAACTCTGCGCAGCACCATGCTCCGGCAACTTTGCGCGGAGCAAGGCGTCGTGCTGGGAGAGGGGATCGTCTTGCAAAATGTACGCGAAGTTCTCTACGACGTCTTCTGTCGCAGGGACTCGACCATGATGCCTGACGACCCCCACACCTTCCGTGCGAACGCGCTGAAGGTATGGGTCTCTTCTCCGACCACACTCCGGCGAGGCGCGCACGTCGCCAGCCTGCGCCTCCCTCTCCGCCACCCCCTTTATAAGAACCAGCACCCCCTGCCGGTTCTTGTAAGCTGTTTCTAACGGAGAATAACCCCCCACTTCATCCTCTCCAGCTCCGACAGACGGCTTGCAGCTTCCGGCGACTAACTCCTCCTCCTCCTCCTCGTCACTCTGCAGCCTTACCTGCAGTAGGGTTCCCCTAACCCTCTCGTTTGTGTCGTGCTGCACCCGCTGACAACCTCCGCCTGCCTCCTTGTCGCCGATCTCCCCCTCCAGGGCCTCTTCTTCCCCAGCTTCGGCAGGTACAAGTCGGTGGCTCCGCCCTCCCCCCTTCGTCCAAAATTAGGTAAAAGCTTCCTCTCCTCCCCCTTTAGATTTCCCCTCTGTCACTTTATATTTTCGCGCCCCCACACACAACTTCCACCACCGCCTGCTCCATCTCTGACCACCCTCTCCAGCGAGCCCATTCCACCTCCACAGACCTCCTCACCCCTCGCCTATCACCTCAGAAGCTTCCCCTCACTCCACTCCACAGCTTCCCCTTTTTCATTCCCTGCCACACGCCACCTAAAGACCCCCCGAACAGACCCATTTTTCCGACCACAGTCCGACCTAGGGTTGCCACCATACACCGCCTCACACCTCGCCACCACTCGCACTGGCTTCGCCGCACTCCGACGAAGCCCCCTGCATCTTCTAACTAGGCGGAGAGGCCGTATTCCTGCGTTCAGGTCACGCCCCCTTCGCCGCCACTGCTGAGCAGGTGAAGCTCCTTCACCCACAGCTGCAGCTTCAATCTCGCCCAAGCGCTGGTCCCAGGTTGCGCGGAGTGTCTCCGCAAAGACTCCCAGATCTGCAGCTAGGTCGAGAGTCTCACAGGCTGCCCCAATTAGCCGCGAGCTCCTCGCCTGCGGACGCCAATCTGGGAGGTGGGACTTTAGTCCCACCTCGGAAGTGCGTGGCTCAGCGCCCGCACATAAATTGAAAAGGTGTTCAAGGCTATTCGCCTTCGAACACAGGGGTCAGGTCCCTCACACACGAGCACCCCACGCGCTTGCCCTCGCCGGTGCTCACGCCCCACAGGTCTGGGCCGGATCCGAATACCCGACACTGCGCACACCTCGCCCACCACCGCATGCCGGTGGGCCTGGTCTCGGGTGCGATACCCATACCCGAATACCCGGCTCTGGGAGAGCGATCTTATGAGAGAAATCTGAGAAAGAGAGAGACGCGGGGAAGGGTAGGAGTAGGTTTTGCTCTAACCAGTTGTGTGAGTGTGTAGGAGCAACAGAAGAAGAAGGAAGAAGGTGGCCGAAGCCTTGGCCGCTCATGGCAGGGAAGAAGAAGAAGCAGCGAAGGAAGAAAGGAAGGAAAAGAGGACAAGCACTATAGTAGACCTGCAGTTAAGTCGTCTGACTGCTGTATCAGGCGACGGTTGAGCAGCGGCCAGAGGAGATAAAGCAGAGAATAAGAAGAAAAAGAAGACTCTGCAGCTGAAGAAAAGAGGAAGAAAGAAGAAAGAAGAAGACTTGGCCGCCAGAGAAGAAGAAAGAGAGAAAGACAAAAGAAGAAAAAATAAGAAGAAAGAAGAGAAGAAGAAGATAGGAGGAAGAAAGAAGAGGGAAGAAGACAGGATCAGAGAGAGCACAAAGAGAAGAAGAGAAGAAGAAGACAAGACAAAATCTCTCTCTCTCTCTCTTATTTTTGTAATCCAATAGATAAACTTTGTACTTCTAGAATTCCAGTAGCTCCCTGAGTTCGACCTTGGGAAAACTATTTTCGAGTAAAAAAATCTATTGAAATGACAACCGTAGATGTCTTGTCTTATACTATAACGACTGTACTATAATAAACATAAAGACACAAAAACAGCCAAGCGGTTGCCATTCCATTTTGGCGCCGTTGCCGAGGAGCAACGGCTATTTTAGAAGCTTTAAACTCTTTATTTAAGAATTTCCAATCTTTTCTCTCTTGTGTACAGGTACAGGAAAAATTAGAAGAGCAGCTGCACAACAAACACTCTAAGGAACTGGTAATCTTTATTAGCCCTCTCTTAACTCTCTCAAAGTTTGAAAAGGAACAAAAGAAGAATCAACTTAGGGCTACCTGTGTCATACTTAGTAATTCATCAAAGTTGCCTAATTTTTCATTTCAACACATTTTTAACTGCTCATCCAACTAAGGTAACTACGAATAAACTTTCTTGATTGAGCCCTAGATACTAAATTTTGAGGCAACTAAATTGGACCAACTAGAGCCAACTCAAGGATTGAAAAGCTAGGATTTTTAGAGACACACACCTTCTCTTAAAAAAGAAAAAAAGTTTTTCCAAAAAGAGGTGTGCCTAAACCTTGCTTGAAAAGATCTATACAAGAGGAACCCTAAGCAAATCAGGCTTTTAAATCCATTTGAACCGTAAAAGAAAGGACCCAAAAGCTCTCAAAGGAACAAGAGGTGAAGTTGATCCCTTGGGTCAACCAACCTTAAAATTAGGTCACTTTTTCACTCAAAATACCTAAAAGTTCAAGTGGAACCTTAAGCACCTTGATCTTAAAGTAAAAAAGGTAGACTTAAGAGGTCAAGGTCCCCATTCTGGTCTACCTGGAACCTCAGTGAAAAGAGAGGTCGGGTGGGGGAAACCCTGTAACTCGTGGGGACGCTCTACCGTGTAGGGGTCTTCGCGGAACTCACCCTCTCTGGCTGCCCTGGTAATTCTCAGGTGGTCGATCTTTCTGATCAAGGGGTCCATCTGCCCCGCACCTCTATAGTCACCCAACATTTTGGGTGTCTAGATTGGGTCTAGCACCCGCTAAACTCATCTTCTCCTTCAGTGAATGTTTGGTAGGAGGTCCTTGAAACCTCCTTTAGAAATTCACTCTCCCCGAGGTCGAGCCTCGGTTTGTGCAACAATCATTCACACAACCCTTTTCCTCTGACTCTGAACCAAGTCCCCCTTCTTCCATCTTGGCACAACTTGAGTCTACATCGAACTTCTGATTCTATATCTTGATTCCACCACCTGATTCAAAGATGCAGCCACACCATTTAAGACTACCATTCAAGAAACCTGAATATCAGAGAACCATGAAAGATAAAATGATTGAGGATGCCCTTGAATTCTATGAAATCAAATGTAAACCCTCAAGACCAATAGAAAACATTTAGGTTGATGTCCCAACACCACAGCTTTCATCATAAACTATGCCCAAATTTTGTTGACAGAAATTTCAAAAGGATCAACCTGAGATATGCTCATGATAGGATACATTGAGATAGAAAAATTACACCAATCTGAATACCTTCAATGCTTAACAAATCCTGTACTTTGGGAACAACACAAAGATGCCCTTGTAAAACGGGTAGAAATGATGAGATTACTAGAACAAATTATCAACCAGAAATACCCGTATATACCAGAACAGAGGATGAACCATCTTGGAATAGCATTAAGGATCAATCCAGTTTCCTAGATCTTGGGACTAAAGCACAAAGTGGTTGTGGATCCCCAACCCAGATAGAAGACAACATTGAGTTAGGTTGGGAAGTTGCAGGGAAACACAATGATGAGCCGAACTTAGACCATGAATTGCCAAGCTTAGAATTCCAAAACTCCTGCAATAATGAGATCAGAACTGAACATTTTGAGGGTATAAATTCCGCCCCTTATTTTGATAAGGTGACCTTCGAAGGTTATTCAGACTTAGGTTCTAGTAATTCTACCCACATCCTAAGCCTATAACCTAGATCTGAGATTTATCGGGAAGATTATGAAGCCCCACATGGTAAAGATCAAATTTTTACAGAATATGATTCCGGGCCTCTATTCAATGAATATCCCTCTCCAACAACCTCAGGAAATCTGATCGATTTTTCAGAAGACATGCTAATTTTTGATACAGAAACTGAGGAGTTGGATGAGCAGTGTTTCAATTGGGTCTATCCTACCAGCTTGGAGCTCGAGCCTAGACAGAATACCTTTTTAAGCCCAGAATTGACATATAGGCTAGGCCCCAGTCAGGCTGCTGATTCCACATCTGATGATTTATGCTGCGGTGGAATTCATGATCATGAATCTCATTTTCGCAAACTCTTCGACAACTTCGGATCTAACTATAATTGCGGAGAGACTCTCCTTCCTAAACACACCAAGCCCATCTACGACCTTAGTTCACATGACTCATTCTCTGACTCCGATTCTGAGGTCCTAGTTCCCGAGATCACTGATAACACAGAATCATTCCTTTTCGATCCTCAGGAACCAAAAATAGAAAATGCAAAGAGTGATTACAACCCAGAATTCAATTTTTTTCTCGAATCAGATTTCCTTCATCCTACAGACACTCTTCAGGCATTTGGTAGTTACCCAGAGGACTCTTTACAGAAAACCACCTATCATTCGTTTCTAGAAGCGCCCTCATACACAGTTGCCACCTCGCCCGCACACATAGAACTGATCAAAACCTCTTCCCAACCCCGAACCGCAACCGGACTCAATTTCTATTCAGATTCACCTCTCACCGAGCCGATTGCATTTCCACATTGGGTTTGGAACACTCATCAGACTACATACCATGCTCCATCATTCTCTGATCACCCCTGTAGGGTTCCTGCGTCAATCACTCATTATTCTACGGGTCCCTATTCTGACCAGGCTGATTCGACTCAGCCAAACACTCTATTCACACTTCCACATCCATCTGAGCCACATTGCATATGGTGGGTCCCACATCTGTTGATCTACATCTATCAACCTACCAGATTGATTGGGTTTGGGCTGCATCATCAGCCTGTTGATCTTAACAAGCACCTGGTTGGATAAACCAGGCTCTTAATCAAGGTGCTTATTAAATTAAACTCTGCTGATTTGACCATCCCATCTCCATTCCATTTTCCCGCTTGGCTGAAGGCGTTAAATTTAGCGCTCAACGGGAGGCAGCCCGTCATTCTCTTTGAAAACCTGAAACCTTTTCTGACACCTTTGTGCACTTAAGGTTCACCCTTTATGACAGCCGACTCCACCTCAGGTGTTTGCATCTGAGATTAGAAATTGTTCACAACAGTCACCCCAACCCATTCACTCACCAAAATATATGTCCTAAGGAATGAACTAAGTCAAATAAAAACCCCCTAAGTCACAATGAGGACATTGCAAATCTTAAGCATGAGGGGGTATGAAAGTGCAAAACTTGTAAGAAAAGGTTTTAAACAAAAAAATTCACATATCCCAAAAACACCATAAAAATTAAAAAAAAAATTCGAAAAAGAATAATAGAATAAGAGAAGGAAAGAAATTTTGTGGAGGAGGGGAAAAAGAAACAAAAAAATGAAAATGAGCACAAAATGAAAGAAAAGTGAGAGTCATTAGTAAGAAACTAAGGAATTAACCTAAGTTCTAGACCTCATTCAAGAAAAGAAATGAAAAGTGCATAGTGAGATTAGTAAGAACGCAAATCTTAGGCATTCTTGGATAGACTCTTAGTACCTATTAAGATCTAGACATTCCTCAAGAGGTTGAGGAAAATGAAAAGCTTAAGTATTAGGTCCAAGGCTTAGGGAGTATTTGGCCTCATTAACTAACTTTTGGTTTACGGGACTCAATAACCTAAGCACCCTAACCCCACACACAGCCTGGTTCAGTAAGCATAAAAATCAAAATCACGTAGAAGAGTCGCAAGATTCTGAAAATCACACCTAGAGTAGGAGCGGCCGATCAACACAAGTTGATTTGGACGAGTTCCCAGTGCGGAGAAGTGGGAAATTCCCCTCGAAGATGCATAAAAAAATATCATCTCCTCGGTACTTGTCTTTTAGGATATTTACATATCCTACTGGGGGCATGTAAGCACTCTGCTGGTTCAGATTCCATGGATGGCATTATCACGAAGTGTCAATTGCCAGGGTCTGAATTCGGCAATGGAACACCATGAATGGGATTATCTCGAAATCTCAATAGCCAGGGTTTCGGGGGTTACCATGGGCGGTGCTATCTCAAAGCATCGATTGCTAGGAACCCTTGAGGATTGATGATGGGGACAAGGAATCTGATATAGACCGTGTTGAAAAGAAAATCTTAAGCTAGAATTAAAAAGAAAAAGAGAGAGAAAACTCTCCAAACAGATAAATCTTCTATCTCTCTCTCTTACAAAACTCACTGCGAACTGAGCTAGGGCTAAAATCATTTCAAGCACGGGTGCTTTAACCACAAAGTCCAATAAACCTTAGGTTAGTTCTTGTAGGCCTTAAAAACCTTTGCTAAGGACTGCAGCTGAGTGATAAGAACCTCATCATGAACCTTAACTAGCACAATCTAACCTAGATATACGAGAAAAAATTCCAACATAACTCAAAGAAAGTCTTGACTCAGAGAATTCTGAGCTTAAGAAGAAAATAAGTCATAAAGGGGTAAAAATGCAATTTCACCAACACAATCTACAAACAGGGTAACTCAGGGTCCAAACATAGGTCAAATTAACCTAATAAGAAGGAAAGTGGGATGATCTGATCCAACAAGGGCTACAGCAACTCCAAGGAATTAAGTGACATTCTGTAACTCTAAAACAAATCCAATTCAATTCACGAGGTTTGAGGCAGGGTAAAAATCGAATAAATCCTCTAAAATTCATATAAAAACAATCTCTAGGGCTTAGAACCTTCAATTTACCCTTAGAGACCCATTTTGACCTACATTGAGAACCATGACCAATTAATGATTTAATTTGGGTTTTTACGTAAATTGACTAGTCAAACAAGGTCTGACCTAGAAAAAAAATTCACCATTAAAATCCTTAGGTCAAATTTATTCATGCATAAAAACTTGAGCCTAAGAATAGACCTTCTTGACCGACTTTGCAATTTGGCCCTCATCTATTACTTTTTGACCCTCAACTTTCGAAACCCTTGCATTTTGACCCCTATTTTCCTCATCGTTCTTTGCTCTTAGGTCCCTCCTGCAAGTCTCTGTGCAGCGCCATGCTCCGGCGACTTTGCGCGGAGCATGGCGCCGCGTAGGGTGAGGGGGATGTCTGGCAAATTGAACCTGGTGTTCCCTGCGACATCTGCTGTCGCAGGGACACCGCCATGTCGCCTGACGACGCCCACACCTTTCGTGCGAATGTGCGGAAGGTATGGGTCACACCTCTAGCCATTCTCCGGCGGGGGAGGCACATTGCCTCCTTGCGTCCACCCCTCCACCACCGCCTTTATAAAGACCAGCGTCGCCAGCCGATTGGGGCAGCTTGGTCTTGACGGAGTAAACCCCAACCCTTCCTCTCTCCTCACTCCGACAGGAACCCACCAGCTCCGGCGGCTCCTCCTCCTCCGTCTCATCACTCTGCTGCAATACCAGCAGCAGAGCCACCCTCGCCTGATCCCCCTGCGTCGCGCCGTACCAAGCGCGTGCCTCCCTGCCCTCTTCCTCACCGCCGCTCTCTCCCTCTGCGTGTTCCTTCTCCGGCGACAGTCGATACGACTACCGCCCTGCTCCAGCCCCCTTCGTCCCTGTAGGTAGGTTACTGTTATTTCCCTTCATCCCCTCTTTCTTTTCCCCACTTCATTTCAGTTGATTACCCCTCGATTGCGCCCAACCACCATCATCTTCCAACCCCCCGGCAACCCTCCGGTGAGTTGCCTCCGTCGATCCGCTACTCCACACAACTCGCCAGCTGTCCCAAAAGCTCCGCCTCACTCCACCCAACACCCCCCACCCCTCCACTGCCACTCCACACCTCCATAACACTCCCTCGATCAAACCCATTTTTCCAGTTACAGTCCGACCTAGGGCTGCCGCCAGACACCACCCCGCGACCTGCTGCACCCCGCACTACCTTCGCCGTGCCACGGCGAAGGTTTCCCTGTGATCTGATTAAGCCGAGAGGCCCTGTTTGTGTTAGGCAGATTTTCAGCCCCGGCCGCCATTGGCGCCGAAGCAAGGAGCTTCCAAGCGAGCTCCAGGCCTCGAAGCAGCAGGACTCCAGCTGAGGCGAATTGGAGAGACCCAGGTGAAGGCAAGTAGCTGGTTTGCGAGGAAAAACAAGGACGTAGCTGTTGTGGCAAGGTTGTGTCCTTCTTGCGGGCGCACGCACGAAAAAATGAAGTTTAGTCCCACATCGTGAGATTTCGAAGCGCCGCACCCATTTAAATTGATTTTGTGTTTTTCTCTTAGCGCCTCAGAACACGGGGTGAGGTCCCCTCATCCACTCGCCCGCCTCGTCTGCGACCCATGCCACGCGGACCTGGCGGATCCGACCCGACACGACCCTGCACTCCTCGCGCAGCACCCACGCCGGTGCGCCTAGTCCCAGTTACGCAGCCTGACTCGTTAACCCGGCTCTGGGAGAGCTTCCTATGAGCGGTTTACAGAGAGAGAGAGAGAGACATGTGGGTAGAGGGAAGGGCTAGGTTTTGCTGTGCCTTATGCAGGAACAGGGCGCAAAGGAAGAAGGTTCACCACTTGGCCGCAGGAAGAAGAGGAGTGGAAGAAGAAACTCTGAAAAGGCTCTGCAGCTGAGCAAGGCAGAAGACCAAGGAAGAAGAAGCGGGAAGAAGAAGAGAAGAAGAAGAAGCAGAAAAGGAAGAAAAGAGGGGAAGCACTGTAGCAGACCGCCGTTTAAGTCGTCTGACTGTGATATCAGACGACGGATGAAGCATCAGAGGAGATAAAGCAGAGAAGAAGAAAAAGAAAAGAAAAGGCTCCGCAGCTGAAGAGAAAGAAAAGAGAAGAAGGAAGAAAGAAGATAACGACAAGAAAAAGAAGCAGAACTGAAGAAGAAAAGAACTAGAAGACAAGCAGAAGAAGAAGAGGAACTGAAGGCAATCGGAGCCAAGGAAGAAGACCCGTAAAGATAAAGAAAAGAGAAAGAAGAGAAGAAGACAAGCAAAGAGAGAAAGGAGAGAAGCAAAAAAAGCCAAAAGACAGAAATCTATTTCTCCCTCTCTCTCTCTCTCTTATTTTTGTAATAAAGAAACATTGTACTTCTAGAATTCCAGTAGCTCCCTGAGTTCGACCTCGAGAAACTATTTTCGAGTAAAATTGTAATGGTAACGACATTACTGTAATAAGCATTAAAACAAAGACTAGCCGCGGTTGGGAAACCGTCACCATTTTCTTGGCGCCGTTGTCGGGGAGCAATGGCTATTCTAGAAGCTTCAAAATTCTTTTAAACAACTGCTAATCTTTTTCTCTCTCTTATGTGCAGGTAAAGGGAAAGAATTGGAAGAGCAGCCGCACAACAAACACTCCAACAAACAGGTAATCTTCATCAGCCCTCTCTTAAACTCCCTTGAAATCTGACAAGAAGCAAAAAAGAATCAACTTAGGGCTACCTGTGTTATACTTAGTAATTCATCAAAGTTGCTTAATTTTTCATTTCAACACGTTTTAACTGTCCATCCAATTAAGGTAACTGGGGTTAAAACCTTCTTGATCGAGCCCTAGATACTAAAATTTTGAGGCAACTAAAATGGACCAACTAGAGCTAATCCAAGGATTGAAAATCTAGGGTTTCTAGAGACACACCTTCTATTAACAAAGAAAAGATCTTCCCAAAAAGAGGTGTGCCTAAACCTTGTTTGAAACATATCTATACAAGAGGAACCCTAAGCAAATCAGGCTCTGAAATCCATTTGAACCTTAAAAGAAAGGACCCAAAAGCTCTCAAAAGAACAAGAGGTGAAGTTGACCCCTTGGGTCAACCAACCTTCAAATTAGGTCACTTTTTCACTCAAAATACTTAAAAGTTCAAGTGGAACCTTAAGCACCTTGATCTTAAAGTAAAAGAGGTAGACTTAAGAGGTCAAGATCCCCATTCTGGTCTACCTGGAACTGCAGTGACAAAAGAGGACAGGTGGGGGAAACCCTGTAACCCGTGGGGACGCTCTACCGTGTAGGGGTCTTCACGGGACTCACCCTCTCTGGCTTCCCAGGTAATTCTCAGGTGGACGATCTTTTTGATCAAGGGGTCCATATGCCCCGCACCTCTAAAGTCACCCAACAATTTTTGGGTGCCTCGATTGGGTCCAGCACCTTCTAAACTCATCTATTCCAAAAGTGCGTGTACGGTAGGAGGTCCTTAAGACCACCCTTAAGACCTCCTTTACCACCCTTAAGACCGTCTTTAGAAATTCACTCTCGTCAAGGCCAAGCCTCGACGCCCGTGTTTGTGCAGCAATCACACCACATTATTCTCTCATCTGATTCATAACCAAGCTCTTCTTCTTCCCCCATCACAGCTCAGCCAGTTGAGGAAGAAAACAATCTGGAGCACCAGCTCCAGCGACTCAATGACCTCTTCCAAAACTTTGTGCACCCACCGCAGCGTCCTATGATGCGGGACCATTATAATCCTGCTGCGGTGGCCATTGAGCCTCGAGTCAGAATCCCGACTGGAGGACCTGATTCTGAATTAAAGCCCAATATGATTCATGCTATACCTAAATTCCATGGGCTTAATTCCGAAGATCCCTTCCAGCACATCAAACAGCAGAAGCATCTAGCCCAAACTTTTGGGTCAGATGCACAAAATCGGGATATTCTTCTCATGAAGATGTTCTCCATCTCTCTTATGGACAAGGCCGCTCATTGGTGTCAAACTCAGACTCGGCCGATCAACACTTGAGAAGAACTTCACTCCGAATTTTTGAAAAAGTTCTTTCCCGTTGGTCGGACCAATGCCTTGTGCCATCAGATTACTCACTTCACTTAGCAAACCGGGGAACCTCTCCATGAGGCATGGGATCGCATTCAAGATCTCATGAGAAAATGCCCCCATCACGGAGTTCTTAAATGGGAACACGTCCAATCTTTTTACCAGGGACTCCATGAAGACATCCGTCTTTTCGTCAATGCAACCTGCGGAGGGAATATCATGGGTCAACATGAGGACACTGTGTGGGAGATTCTCGAAAACATGTGTGAGAACTCCATCAACAATGACTCCATGGGATTATTCGACAGGACGAATACCCGCGCATTGACGAATCTTAGGGGAGCACATGAGACGCAGGGCCTGTCTGCATCAGTCGACCTGGAATTAATGGCCAGTCGATTGGATAAGGTCTCAATCATTGAAAAGAAGGTGGATGAGCTGACTCAGCACTTGCAGCGAGCCACCTCTGCGCATAGCTCCTTTGCACAGCCTCCTTCCACACGAGAGACTGTGCAAAACATTCTCCATCGATCTTCTCCTGGGATGGATCCATATCCGTCATCTGATTCTCGGATCGGAGGGCCATCCCATTCTTTCTATGCCAGCCCGGGGAATTCCATTCCCCCATTCTCTGACTCTCTGGAGGTTCCTCAAACCTGCGAGGACCTCAACGCCATCCAGAACGACCCATTCTCCAACACTTATAATCCTGGATGGCGAAACCATCCCAACTTTCAATGGGTGGGAAATTCCCAAACCCAAAGACCACCCTTTCAATCCCGTCCACAACCCCCTCGTCCTTACCAGCCGCTTCAGCCTCGGCCCAACCCAACTTATCCATCAGGGCCAAATCAGGATCAAATGTCCCTTATCCTTCAGACTTTGGCTGAATTCAAAGAACGAATGCGGCTATCCAAAAACAACACAAGGAAGAACTTACAGAGGTCCGTAATCAACTGGCCTAGTTGGCAAATTCTCGCCAGCCAGGCACTCTTCCTTCCCAACCTCCTCCTAACTCGAATAACGTGCCAACACAGCGGCGCGTTATGAACCCAAACCCGGGCCAAGCCCATATGATTTATCAGGCCCCTTCTGTTCCCTCACCTGACGGGATGGAGGCTTCCACTTCTTTTGCGGGCTATCAGCAGCAACCCATCTTACCCAATCCCAACCAAAACCAGGCAGGACTTAATTCCGTGACAACCCGTAGTGGTAAGGAAACCCAAGATCCACCTTATCTAAACAACTCCAAGCCTGGTAGTGATCCCAAGCCTAGGACAGTAATCCAGGACGTTCCTATCCCTGTCCCAGATCAAAGACCTGGACCTATTCTAGAAGAACCAACCAAGGTTCCCTTTCCCGAGGCCTTGACCAAGGGAAAGAAGACTACCAAGCCCGTGGTACCTGAGGAGGACCTGGTCAAGCTCTTTGAGCAGGTCCACATAAACATCCCCTTGATGGATGCAATCCGCCACGTAATGGCTTACGCACGATTCTTAAAGAATGCGTGTACACCCCAGCGTAAGCCGCGAACCAAGAGTGGGAGTCCAATTGTTCTGTCAGAGCAAGCCAGCTCTGTAATCCTAAGCAGACTCCCACCCAAGGCTAAAGATCCTGGTACTCCCCTGATTTCCTGCAAGATAGGTGATACCCAATTTGATAGAGCATTGCAAGACTTGGGTGCTTCCATAAATCTGATACCCACATCCTTACTTAACCATCTAGAAGAATCTGAGCTAAAACCAACTGAGGTGACATTACAATTAGTAGACCGATCTATAAAGTCACCAAAAGGGATTCTCGAAGATGTTATTGTAAGAGTGCGGGATTTCTACTTTCCTATAGACTTTATAGTCTTAGACATGGACGCACCTGAAAACCCTAGGGATATACCAATCATTCTAGGGAGACCTTTCTTGGCTACTGCTAGAGCCAACATTAGCTGTGAGGAGGGCCAAATAGAGCCCAAATTTGGGAATCAAACCCTGAAAATTGATATATTTAAGGCCCAACAAGGAATCAATTGCGGTGTCATCGAACAGATTTGTGACATTAGGGCCCTGGTTGATGAAACACACTTTCAGAATGACCTGATTATACCTCATCAACCGCAGAAAGATCTTGACTCGCAAATAGAGGAGTCGAATCCAGATTTAGACAACCCAATAACTCCTACCCTTGAACCTCACATCTATTCTGAACCACCCGCCGCTGCTGATAACCCCATCCTCGAACTAAAGCTCCTTCCCGCTCACTTGAAATACATCTTTCTGGGTTCTAATCAGACCCTTCCTGTGATTATCAATTCCAAGCTCAATCCTAAACAGGAATCCCGTCTGATTGCTGTCCTCCAGCAACATCGCAGAGCCATTGGGTGGACTCTCGATGATCTGACTGGAATAAGTCCCTCGTATTGTACTCATCGTATCTATTCAGAAGAGGGCGCACGACCTTCTCATGAAATGCAGAGACGCTTGAACCCCAATCTGCAGCAGGTCGTGAAAAAGGAGATCATCAAGTGGTTAGATGCCGGGATCATCTACCCGATCTCCGATAGTCGTTGGGTGAGCCCAATTCAGGTCATGCCTAAGAAGGCAGGACTCACCACTATAACGACTGAAACCGGAGAAGTCATTCCTACCTGATTAGCCAACTCATGGAGAGTCTGTATAGATTACCGCCGACTCAATTCCTCCACGAAGAAGGATCATTTCCCACTGCCTTTCATTGATCAGATTCTCGAGAAATTAGCAGGAAATAGATTCTTCTGCTTTCTTGACGGGTACTCCGGTTACAACCAGGTGGCAATTCATCCTGAGGACCAAGAGAAGACCACGTTCACCTGCCCCTTCGGAACATACGCATTCTGAAGGATGCCTTTCGGTCTTTGCAATGCACCCGCTACTTTTCAGCGGTGCATGCTTGCCATATTTTCAGATATGGTAGGTGACTATCTAGAAGTCTTCATGGATGACTTTTCTATTTTTGGAGCATCATTTGACGATTGCCTCCAACACTTGGTCCAAATACTCAAGCGGTGCATCGATGTGAATTTGGTTCTTTCCTGGGAAAAGAGCCATTTCATGGTGCCTGAGGGAATTGTCCTGGGACATATAATCTCGGAGAAGGGCATCCAAGTGGATCGAGCTAAGGTTGATCTAATCTCTCGCCTTTCTATGCCTAGCTCGATCAGGGACATCCATTCTTTTCTGGGGAACGTCAATTTTTACTGTCGTTTCATTCCTGGTTTCTCGAAAATCGCATGCCCCTTGACTTCTCTTCCCTCTAAGGATGTACCCTTTGAAATCTCCAAGGAATGCACACTAGCCTTTGAAAACCTTCGTGACCGAGTCACCCAGGCACCTATCCTACAATCCCCTGACTGGTCTCAACCCTTTGAGATCATGTGCGATGCGTCTGATTTCGCTGTAGGTGCAGTCCCGGGGCAGAAAGCTGACGGGAAACCCGTGGTCATCTACTACGCTAGCAAGACATTTGACGAGGCTCACCGTAACTACACGGTTACGGAGAAAGAGCTGCTAGCCGTAGTATTTGCTCTTGAAAAATTCCGATCATATCGGTTACGGAGAAAGAGCTGCTAGCCGTAGTATTTGCTCTTGAAAAATTCCGATCATATCTCCTAGGTTCCCACGTCATCATCTACTTGGATCACACTGCTGACCGAGTAGGTGATCAGTTTAGGTCACTGATGACCAAATACGGGGTGTCTTACCGAATCTCTACTCCTTACCACCTCCAAACTAATGGTCTAGCTGAGCTATTAAATCGGGAGATCAAGAAAATCATGCAGGTCACTGTTCGGCCTGACAGGAAGAACTGGTCGTCCTGACTTCCGGAATCCTTGTGGGCCTATAGGACAGCCCACAAAACCTAATTAGGCATATCTCCCTTTAGACTGGTGTATGGGAAGGCGTGTCACCTTCCCGTCGAACTGGAGCATAAAGCCTATTGTGCAGTACGGAACTGTAATCTAGATCTTTTGAAGGTTGGAGCCCGCAGAAAACTTCAAATCAACGAGATCGATGAATTACGCCTAGACGCGTATGAGAACTCGCGAATATACAAGGAGCGGGTTAAAGCCTTCCATGGCAAACATATCTCGAGAAAGATCTTTCATCCTGGTCAGAAGGTCCTACTCTTTGATGCCCAACTCTAACCTTTTCCTGGAAAGTTGCGATCCAAGTGGGTCGGACCATACTTGGTCCGACAGGTTTTTGGAAATGGAGCCATCGAAATCAGTCCACTCAGCCACGATTCCAAACCTTTCATCGTGAATGGTCAGAGACTCAAGCCGTTCATTGATGTAACTTCTATTGATTTGGCTGAATCATCTTATATCCTCCATTCCCCTTGAGCTTATTGCCCCCAGCTAGTAGCAGTGCGACCGAAGCTAGGTCTTTTGTTTGTTATAGTAATGTCGTTGTGGTATAGATAAAATAGCTACAGTTTGTCGTCATTTCCACTATTACAATTTTACTCATAAATATTTTTCTTCCGAGGTCGAACTCAGGGAGCTACTAGAATTCTAGAAGTACAATGCTTTTATTACAAAAATAAGAGAGCGAGAGAGAGAGAGGTAGATTTTGTTTCTTGGCTTTTTCTTCTTCTCTTCTTTCTCTCTTAGCTTGTCTTCTTCTTCTCTTCTTTATCTTCTTTATCTTCTTTTCTTTTCTTCTTCTTCTTTCTACTTTCAGCTGCGGCACCTTTTCTTTTCTTTTTCTTCTTCTTTGCTTTGTCTACAGAGCTTCATCCGTCGTCTGATTTCTCAATCAGACGGCTTAAGGGGTCTCTGCTACAGTGCTTCCTTTGTGCTTCTTCTTCTTCCTTCTTCTTTCAGTCTTCTTCTACTTCTTCCTTCTTTCTTTCTTCTCGCAGTCTTCTTCTTCTTCTTTCTTCTTCTCGCACCCTGTCCTTGCACAAAGAGCAAAACCTACCCTGTCCCTATACCCGCACGTCTCTCTCTCTCTATAAAGCACTCACAGGACGCTCTCCCAGAGCCGCGGGTAATCGGGTCGGGTTTCGTGCCCGTGACCAGGCGCACTGGTGTGTGGGTGATGCGCGAGGTGTGCTCAAATTGGGTCGGGTCGGATCCGCCGGATCCGCGTGATGAGCTCGCGGACCGGGCGGGTGAGTGGGTGGGCGGAGGTTGTTCAGCGTGATGAGGCAGAGGTTATGTGAGGGTCGGCGAGGCGTGTGGGGTGGCGAGGTGATGGGAGAGTCTTGCCGAAGGGTGGCCGAAGACGAAGGTGACGGTGGACAGGAGCGGTCGAGGGTTTAATCGAATGAAAGACAGTGAGGAAAAGGAGGGGGAGATGGGGAGTAGTTCTGACCTAGTTACAGGGAAGAAAGGGCCGGAACAGGGCGGCAGTCGTATCGACTGTCGCTAGAGAAGAAGATACCCAGAGGGAGAGGGCGGCGGAGAGGAAGAGAGCGGGAGGGCGCGTGCTGGGTACGGCGCGATGCGGGAACAGCGGGCGAAGGTGGCTCTGCTGCTGGTATTGCAGCAGAGTGACGAGATAGAGGAGGAGGAGCCGCCAGAGCTAGTGGGTTTCTGCCGGAGTGGGAAGAGAGGAAAAATGGGGGTTTTTCTCCGTCAGGACCGAGTTACCCCCGTTGGCTGGCGACGACGGTCCTTATAAGGCGAAGGCGGAGGGGTGGGCACAGGGAGGCGATGTGCCTCCCTCGTCGGAGAATGGTCGGAGTTGCAACCCATACCTTCCACGGGTTCGCACGAAAGGTGTGAGCGATGGCAGAGGTCATAGTGGTGTCCCTGCGACAGTAGACGTCGCAGGGAACACCCGGTTCAACTGGTAGAGGGCCTCCCTCACCTTGCGCGGCGCCATGCTCCGCGCGAATTTGCCGGAGCATGGCGCTGCTCAGAGATTTGCAGGGGGGCCTAATTGCAAAGAACGACGAAGAAACTAGGGGTCAAAATGCGAGGATTTCGAAAGTTGAGGGTCAAAAAGTAATAGATGAGGACCAAAATGCAAAGTCGGTCAAGAAGGTCTCTTCTTAGGCTCAAGTTTTTATGCATGACAAAATGGGACCTGAGGATTCTAATGGTAAATTTTATTTCTAGGTCAGACCTTGTTTGACAAACCAATTTACGTAAAAACCCAAATTAAATCATTAATTGGACATGGTTCTCAATGTAGGTCAAAATGGGTTCCCAAGGTCAAATTGAAGGTTTTAAACACTAGAGATTATTTTTCTATGAATTTTAGAGGATTTATCCGATTTTTACTTTGCCTCGAACCTCGTGAATTGAAGTGGGTTTGTTTTTAGGGTTAAAGAATGTCATTTAATTCCGTGGAGTTGCTGTAGCCCTTGTTGGATCAAATCATCCCACTTTCCTTCTTATTAGGTTAGTTTGACCTATGTTTAGACCCTGAGTTACCATGTTTACTGATTGTGTTGGTGAAATTACATTTTTATCCCTTATGACCTGTTTTCTTTACAAACTCAGAATTCTCTGAGTCAAGCATTTCTATGAGTTATGTAGGAGCTTTAAAAAATAGGTTAGATTGTGCTAGTTAGGGTTCATGATAAGGTTCTCATCATACCCCCATGCCGAGTTTTTGCTAGTCCCTTAGCAAAAACTTAAGGTTTAACCTTTGTTCTAGACCATGATGTTTTTAATAACCTCAGATAAGTGCTTTTTCATTTGAACTTAGATTAGGTTAGAATGCTGACCAAAGGCCTAAAAGGTACTCTAGTACCAACCAAGATCCAGATCTGTCTAGCCTCAGCCTCAGTCTTTGGCAAAGGTTTTTATGGCCCACAAGAACTAACCTAAGGTCTATTGGATTTTGTGGTTAAAGCAACCGTGCTTGAAATGATTTTAGCCCTGACTCAGTTCGTAGTGCGTTTTGTAAGAGAGAGAGATAGAAGATTTTTCTGTTTGGAGAGTTTTCTCTCTCTTTTTCTTTTTAATTCTAGCTTAGGATTGGCTTTTCAACACGGTCTGTATCAGATCCTTGCTCCCACCATCAACCCTCAAGGGTTCCTGGTAATCGATGCTTCGAGATAGCACCGCCCATGGCAACCCCCGGAACCCTGGCTATTGAGATTTCGAGATAATCCCATCCATGGTGTTCCGTGGCCGAATCCAGAACCTGGCAATTGACACTTCATGATAATGCCATCCATGGAATCTGAACCAGCAAAGTGGTTACATGCCCCCAGTAGGATATGTAAATATCCTAAGAGACAGGCACCGAGGAGATGATATTTTGTTACGCATCTTCGAGGGAAATTTCCCACCTCTTCGCGTTGGGAACTTGTCCAAGTCAACTTGTGTTGATTGGCCGCTCCTACTCTAGGCGTACCTTTCAGAATTTTGTGACACTTCTGCGTGATTTTGAATTTTACGCTTACTGAACCAGGCTGTGTGTGAGGTTAGGGTGCTTAGGTTACTGAGTCCCGTAAACCTAAAGTTAGTTAATGAGGTCAAATACTCCCTAAGCCTTGGACCTAATACTTAAGCTTTTCATTTTCCTCAACCTCTTGAGGAAGGTCTAGATCTTAATGGGTACTAAGAGTCTATCCAAGAATGTCTAAAGTTTGTGTTCTTATTAATCTCACCATGCACTTTCCATTTCTTTTCTTGAATAAGGTCTAGAACTTAGGTCAATCCCTTAGTTTCTTACTAATGACTATCACTCTTTTCTTTCATTTTTGTACTCCTTTTTCATTTTGTTTCTTTTCCTTCTCCCACAAAATTTCCTTTCTCCTCTTATTCTCTTATTCTTTTTTCGAATTTTTTTTTTAATTTTTATGGTGTTTTTGGCATATGTGAATTTTTTTTGTTTGAAACCTTTTCTTACAAGTTTTGCACTTTTATACCCCCCCATGCCTAAGGTTTGCAATGTCCTCATTGTGACTTAGGGGGTTTTTATTTACTTAGTTCATTCCTTAAGACAGATGTTTTGATGAGTGAATGGGTCAGGATGAATTTTGCGGAGGATTTCTAATCTCAGATGCAAGCATCTGAGGTGGAGTCGGCTGTCTTACAGGGTGAACCTTAAGTGTACAAAGGTGTCAAAAAAGGTTTCAGGTTTTCAAGGAGAATGACGGGCTGCCTCCCGCTAAGCGCTGAGTTTTACGCCATCGACTGGGCGCAATAAGCTCAAGGGGAATGGAGGATATAAGATGATTCAGCTGAATCAGTAGAAGTCACATCAAAGAACGACTTGAGTCTTTGACCGTTCACGATGAAAGGTTCGGAATCGTGGCTGAGCGGACTAATTTCGATGGCTCCATTTCAAAAAACCTGTCGGACTAAATATGGTCCGACCCACTTGGATCGCAGCTTTCCAGGGAAAAGTTTGAGTCGGGCATCAAAGAGTAGGACCTTCTGACCTGGATGAAAGATCTTTCTTGAGATATGCTTGTCATGGAAGGCTTTAACCCGCTCCTTGTAGATTCGCGAGTTCTCATACGCGTTTAGGTGTAATTCATCGATCTCGCTGATTTGAAGTTTTCGGTGGGTCCCAGCCTTCGAAAGATCTAGATTACTGTTCCGTACTGCCCAATAGGCTTTATGCTCCAATTCTACGGGAAGGTGACATGCCTTCCCATACACCAGTCTAAAGGGAGACATGCCTAATTGGGTTTTGTGGGCGGTCCTATAGGCCCACAATGCTTCTGGAAGTCGGGACGACCAGTCCTTCTTGTCAGGCTGAACAGTGACCTGCAGGATTTTCTTGATCTCCCAATTTGATAGCTCAGCTAGATCATTAGTTTGGGGGTGGTAAGGAGTAGATATTCGGTGAGACACCTCGTATTTGGTCATCAGTGGCCTAAACTGAGCGTTTGTGAAATGGGTCCCCCCATCAGAGATTATAGCATGAGGAATCTCGAACCTTAAGAAAATATTTTGATGAATGAATTTGAGAATGATTTTGTGATCACAGGTTCGGGTCGGTATGGCTTCGATCCATTTGGACACGTAGTCCACAGCAAGCAGAATGTATTCGAAACCATCCGAAGTAGGAAAGGGGCCCATAAAATCAATCCCCCAAACATCAAAAATTTCGCATAGAGAATCGGCTGCAAAGGCATCATGTCGCGACGGCTCATGTTGCCCAAAGTCTGGCAACGACTGCATGCCTTGCAGTGACTATATGCGTCTTTGAACAGCGTGGGCCAGTAAAAGCCACACTGAAGGACTTTTGATGCAGTTTTATGCCCAGAGAAATGGCCGCCGCATGCTTGGTTAAGGCAGAAAGAGAGAATATTGTTGATTTCCTCCTCCAGGACACATCTCCGGATGACTTGATCAGCACCAATGCGGAAAAGGTACGGGTCTTCCCAGATGTAATACTTAGCAGCAGAACGCAATTTGTCTTTCTTGGCCTTCGGCCAATCAGACGGGATCTGATGAGATGCCAGGTAGTTTACTATATCAGCAAACCTTGGAAGTCTAGTACCGATAGTCAGCAGGTGTTCATCAGGAAAATGTTCCGTGATGGGTCCGGAAGGGTTGAAAATCACAGAAGGAAGACGGGACAGATGGTCGGCTACCACATTCTGCCTTCCCGCCTTGTCACGAATTTCAAGATCGAATTCTTGCAACAGCAAGATCCAACGAATTAGTCAGGGCTTCGCGTCCTTCTTGGCAAGGAGATGCCCTACAGCCGTATGATCCGAGTAGATGATGACATGGGAACCAAGGAGATACGATCGGAATTTTTCAAGGGCAAATACTACGGCTAGCAGCTCTTTCTCCGTAACTGTATAGTTACGCTGAGCCTCATCAAGTGTCTTGCTAGCGTAGTAGATGACCACGGGTTTCCCGTCAGCTTTCTGTCCTAGGACCGCTCCTACAGCGAAATCAGACTCATCGCACATGATCTCAAAGGGTTGAGACCAGTCAGGGGATTGTAGAATAGGTGCCTGGGTGACTCGGTCACGAAGGTTTTCAAAGGCTGGTGTGTATTCCTTGGAGATTTCAAAGGGTACATCCTTAGAGAGAAGAGAAGTTAAGGGGCATGCGATTTTCGAGAAATCCAGAATGAAACGACAGTAAAAATCGACGTGCCCCAGAAAAGAAGGGATGTCCCTGATCGAGCTAGGCATAGGAAGGCGAGAGATCAGATCAACCTTAGCTCGATCCACTTGGATGCCTTTTTCCGAAATTAAGTGTCCCAGGATAATTCCCTCAGGCACCATGAAATGGCTCTTTTCCCAGGAGAGAACCAAATTCGCATTGATGCATCGCCTGAGTATCTGGACCAAGTGTTGGAGGCAATCGTCAAATGATGCTCCAAAAACTGAAAAGTCATCCATGAAGACTTCCAGATAGTCACCTACCATATTGAGAATATGGCAAGCATGCACGGCTGAAAAGTAGTAGGTGCATTGCAAAGATCGAAAGGCATCCTTCGAAAAGCGTATGTTCCGAAGGGGCAGGTGAACGTGGTCTTTTCTTGGTCCTCAAGATGGATTGCCACCTGGTTGTAACCGGAGTACCTATCAAGAAAGCAGAATAACTTATTTCCCGCTAGTTTCTCGAGAATTTGATCAATGAAAGGTAGTGGGAAATGATCCTTCTTTGTGGAGGAATTGAGTCGGTGGTAATCTATACAGACTCTCCATGCGTTGGCTAATCGGGTAGGAACGACTTCTCCGGTTTCAGTCGTTATAGTGGTGAGTCCTGCCTTCTTAGGCACAACCTCTATTGGGCTCACCCAACGACTATCGGAGATCGGGTAGAAGATTCCGGCATCTAACCACTTGATGATCTCCTTTTTCACGACCTCCTTCAGATTGGGGTTCAAACATCTCTGCATTTCACGAGAAGGTCGTGTGCCCTCTTCTGAATAGATATGATGAGTACAATAAGAGGGACTTATTCCAGTCAAATCATCAAGAGTCCACCCAATGGCTCTGCGATGCTGCTGGAGGACAGCAATCAGGCGGGATTCCTGTTCGGGATTGAGGTTGGAATTGATAATCACAGGAAGGGTCTGATTAGAACCCAAAAAGATGTATTTCAAGTGAGCAGGAAGGGGCTTTAGTTCGAGGATGGGGTTATCGGCAGCGGCGGGTGGTTCAAAATAGACGTGAGGTTCAAGGGTAGGAGCTACTGGGTTGTCCAAATCTGGATTCGACTCCTATGTTTGCGGGTCAAGATCTTTCTGGGGTTGATGAGGTATAATCAGGTCATTCTGGAAGTGTGTTTCATCAACCAAAGCCCTAATGTCACAAATTTGTTCGATGACACCGCAATTGATTCCTTGTTGGGCCTTAAATATATTGATTTTCAGGGTTTGATTCCCAAATTTGAGCTCTATTTGGCCCTCCTCACAGCTAATGTTGGCTCTAGCAGTAGCCAAGAAAGGTCTCCCTAAATTGATTGGTGTATCCCTAGGGTTCTCAGGTACGTCCATGTCTGAGATATGAAGTCTACCGGAAAGTAGAAATCCCGTACCCTCACAATAACATCCTCGAGAATCCCTTTTGGTGACTTTATAGATCGATCTACTAATTGTAATGTCACCTCAGTTAGTTTTAGCTCATATTCTTCTAGATGGTCAAGTAAGGATGTGGGTATCAGATTTATGGAAGCACCCAAGTCTAGCAAGGCTCTATCAAATTGGGTATCACCTATTTTGCAGGAAATAAGGGGAGTACCAGGATCTTTAGCCTTGGGTGGGAGTCTGCTTAGGATTACAAAGCTGGCTTGCTCTGACAGAACAATTGGACTCCCACTCTTGGTTCGTGGCTTACGCTAGGGTGTACACACATTCTTAAAGAATCGTGCGTAAGCCGATACGTGGTGAATTGCATCCATCAAGGGGATGTTTATGTGGACCACCTCAAAGAGCTTGACCAGGTCCTCCTCAGGTGCCACAGGCTTGGTAGTCTTCTTTCCCTTGGTCAAGGCCTCGGGAAACGGAACCTTGGTTGGTTCTTCTAGGATAAGTCCAGGTCTTGGATCTGGGACAGGGGTAGGAACGTCCTGAATTACCGTCCTAGGCTTGGGATCACTACCAGGCTTGGAGTGGTTTGGATGAGGTGGATCTTGGGTTTCCTTACCACTACGGGTTGTCATGGAATTAAGTCCTGCCTGGTTTTGGTTATGATTGGGTAAGATGGGTTGTAGTTGGTAGCCCGCAAAAGAAGTGGAAGCTCCGTTCCGTCGGGTGAAGGAAAAGAGGGGGCCTGATAAATCATATGGGTTTGACTCGGGTTTGGGTTCATAACGCACCGCTGGGTTGGCACGTTATTCGGGTTAGGAAGAGGATGGGAAGGAAGAGTGCCTGGCTGGCGAGAATTTGCCAACTGGGCCAGTTGATTTCGGACCTCTATAAGCTCGTCCTTGTGTTGCTTTTGAATAGCCGCATTCGTTCTTTGAATGTCAGCCAACTTCTGAAGGATAAGGGACATTTGATCCTGATTTGGCCCTGATGGATAAGTGGGGTTGGGCCGAGGCTGAGGCGGCTGGTAAGGACGAGAGGGTTGTGGGCGGGGTTGAAAGGGTAGTCTTTGGGTTTGGGAATTTCCTGCCCACTGAAAGTTGGGATGGTTTCGCCACCCAGGGTTATAGGTGTAGGAGAACGGGTCGTTCTGGATGGCGTTGAGGTCCTCGCAGGTCTGAGGAACCTCTAGAGAGTTAGAGAAAGGGGGAATGGAATTCCCCGGGTTGGCATAGAAAGGATCGGATGGCCCTCCGGTCCGAGAATCAAATGATGGATATGGATCCATCCCAGGAGAAGACCGATGGAGAATGTTTTGCACAGTCTCCCGTGTGGAAGGAGGCTGTGCGAAGGAGCTATGCGTAGAGGTGGCTCGCTGCAGGTGCTGAGTCAGCTCATCCACCTTCTTTTCAATGATAGAGACCTTGTCCAATCAACTGGCCATTAATTCCAGGTCGACTGATGCGGACAGGCCTTGCGTCTCATGTGCTCCCCTAAGATTCGTCGATGCGCGGGTATTCGTCCTGTCGAATAATCCCATGGAGTCATTGTTGATGGAGTTCTCGCACATGTTTTCGGGAATCTCCCACACGGTGTCCTCATGTTGACCCATGATATTCCCTCCGCAGATTGCATTGAAGAAAAGACGGATGTCCTCACGGAGTCCCTGGTAAAAGATTGGACCTGTTCCCATTTAGGAAATCCGTGATGGGTGCACTTTCTCATGAGATCCTAAAAGCGATCCCATGCCTCATGGAGAGGTTCCCCCGGTTGCTGAGTGAAGTGAGTAATCTGATGGCGCAAGGCATTGGTCCGACCAACGGGAAAGAACTTTTTCAAAAATTCGGACTGAAGTTCTTCCCAAGTGTTGATCGGCCGGGTCTGAGTTTGATACCAATGAGCGGCCTTGTCCATAAGAGAAAAGGAGAACATCTTCATGAGAAGAATATCCCGATTTTGCGCATCTGACCCAAAAGTTTGGGCCAGATGCTTTAGCTATTTGATGTGCTGGAAGGGATCTTCGGAATTAAGCCCATGGAATTTAGGTATAGCATGAATCATATTGGGCTTCAATTCGGAATCAGGTCCTCCAGTCGGGATTCTGACTCGAGGCTCAATGGCCACCGCAGCAGGATTATAATGGTCCCGCATCATAGGACGCTGCGGTGGGTGCACAAAGTTTTGGAAGAGGTCATTAAGTCGCTGGAGCTGATGCTCCAGATTGTTTTCTTCCTCAACTGGCTGAGCCATGATGGGGGTAGAAGAAGAGCTTGGTTCAGAATCAGATGAGAGAATGATGGGGTAGGGTTGCTGTGCAAACACGGGCGTCGAGGCTTGGCCTTGACGAGAGTGAATTCCTAAAGGAGATCTTAAGGGTGGTCTTAAGGATCTCCTACCATTCATGCACTGTTGGAATAGATGAGTTTAGAAGGTGCTGGACTCAATCAAGACACCCAAAAATTGTTGGGTGACTACAGAGGTGCGGGGCAGATGGACCCCTTTATCAGAAAGATCGTCCACCTGAGAATTACCGGGGCAGCCAGAGAGGGTGAGTCCCGCGAAGACCCCTACACGGTAGAGCGTCCCCACGGGTTACAGGGTTTCCCCCACCTGACCTCTCTTGTCACTGCGGTTCCAGGTAGACCAGAATGGGGATCTTGACCTCTTAAGTCTACCTCTTTTACTTTAAGATCAAGGTGCTTAAGGTTTCACTTGAACTCTTAGGTATTTTTGTGAACAAGGTGACCTAATTTGAAGGTTGGTTGACCTTAGGGGTCAACTTTACCTAGTGATTCCTTTGAGAATTTATTAGGTCTTATTTTTTTTTAGGGTTCAAGTATTTAGAGAGACAATTGTTTAGGGTTTCTCTGAATAGGTATTTTCCATCAATGGCTTAGGCACACTTCTTTTGGATTTTCTCAATTCTTGATTAAGGGGTGTGTCTCTGAAACCCTAATGTTTAATCTTATGTTGGTTCTACTTGATCCAGTTAACTCCTTGTTGGGTAATTAGGGCTCAGGCAAGAAGGTGTTAGCCCTTAATTACCTTTAATATTGTGTGCAGGAATAGTAGTTTTGAGAATATGGAGCTATTACTACGAATGAAAGACAGGTTATACCTATTTTTTTCTTTCTTTTTCTTCCACTTTAAAATTTTAGGGTTTAATAGTGAGAGGATAGAAGTTACCTGTCCTTGGAGTGGTTATGGTGCGGCTGCGTCCTAATTTTTTCCTGTACCTGCACACAAAAGAAAGAAGAGATTATTAGAAACTCACAAATAGAAATTTTATAACTTCTAGAATAGCCGTTGTTCCCCGGCAACGGTGCTAAAAATAATGGTGGTGCGACCGAAGCTAGGTCTTTTGTATGTTATAGTAATTTCGTTTGTGGTACAGATAAAATAGCTACAGTTTGTCGTCATTGCCACTATTACAATTTTACTCAGAAATATTTTTCTACCGAGGTCGAACTCAAGGAGCTACTAAAATTCTAGAAATACAATCTTTTATTACAAAAACAAGAGAGAGAGAGAGAGGTAGATTTTGTTTCTTGGCTTTTTCTTCTTCTCTTCTTTCTCTCTTTGCTTGTCTTCTTCTCTTCTTTATCTTCTTTATCTTCTTTTCTTTTCTTCTTCTTCTTTTTGCTTTCAACTGCAGCACCTTTTCTTTTCTTTTTCTTCTTCTTTGCTTTGTCTGCAGAGCTTCAATCGTCATTTGATTTCTCAATCAGACGGCTTAAGTGGTGTCTGCTACAGTGCTTCCTTTATGCTTCTTCTTCTTCCTTCTTCTCTCAGTCTTCTTCTTCCTTCTTCTTTCTTTCTTCTCGCAGTCTTCTTCTTTCTTCTTCTCGCACCCTGTCCCTGCACAAAGAGCAAAACCTACCTTGTCCTTATACCTGCACGTCTCTCTCTCTCTATAAAGCACTCACAGGACGCTCTCCCAGAGCCGCGGGTAATTGGGTCGGGTTTCATGCCCGTGACCAGGTGCACCGGTGTGTGGGTGATGCGCGAGGTGTGCTCAGATTGGGTCGGGTCAGATCTGCCGGATCCGCGTGATGAGCTCGCGGACCGGGCGGGTGAGTGGGTGTAGAGCGGCAGTGGGTGGGCGGAGGTTGTTCAGCATGATGAGGCGGAGGTTATGCGAGGGTCGGCGAGGCGTGTGGGGCGGCGGAGCGATGGGAGAGTCTCACCGGAGGGTGGCCGGAGACGAAGAAGGTGACGGTGGACAGGAGCGGTCGAGGGTTTAATCGAATGAAAGACAGTGAGGAAGAGGAAGAGGGGGAGATGGGGAGTAGTTTTGACCTAGTTACAGGGACGAAAGGGCCGGAGCAGGGCGGCAGTCGTATCGACTGTCGCAGGAGAAGAAGATACCCAGAGGGAGAGGGCGGCAGCGAGGAAGAGAGCGGGAAGGCGAGCGCTGGGTACGGCGCGACGTGGGAAGAGCGGGCGAAGGTGGCTCTGCTGCTGGTATTGCAGCAGAGCGAGGAGACGGAGGAGGAGGAGCCTCCGGAGCTGGTGGGTTTCTGCCGGAGAGGGAAGAGAGGAAAAATGGGGGTTTTTCTCTGTCAGGACCGAGCTACCCCCGTCGGCTGGCGACGGCAGTCCTTATAAAGGCGAAGGCGGAGGGGTGGGTGTAGGGAGGCGACGTGCCTCCCTCGCCGGAGAATGGTCGGAGTTGCAACCCATACCTTCCGCACATTCGCACGGAAGGTGTGGGCGATGGCAGAGGTCATGGTGGTGTCCCTACGACAACAGACATCGCAGGGAACACCCGATTCAACTAGTAGAGGGCCTCCCTCACCCTGTGCGGTGCCATGCACCGTGCGAATTTGCCGGAGCATGCGCTGCTCAGAGATTTGCAGGGGGGCCTAAGTGCAAAGAACGACGAAGAAACTAGGGGCCAAAATGCGAGGATTTGTGAAAGTTGAGGGTCAAAAAGTAATAGATGAGGACCAAAATGCAAAGTCGGTCAAGAAGGTCTCTTCTTAGGCTCAAGTTTTTATGCATGACTAAATGGGACCTAAGGATTCTAATGGTGAATTTTATTTCTAGGTCAGATCTTGTTTGACAAACCAATTTATGTAAAAACCCAAATTAAATCATTAATTGGACATGGTTCTCAATGTAGGTCAAAATGGGTTCCCAAGGCCAAATTGAAGGTTTTAAACCCTAGAGATTATTTTTCTATAAATTTTAGAGGGTTTAGCCGATTTTTACTTTGCCTCGAACCTCGTGAATTGAAGTGGGTTTGTTTTAGGGTTAAAGAATGTCATTTAATTCCGTGGAGTTGCTGTAGCCCTTGTCGGATCAAATCATCCCACTTTCCTTCTTATTAGGTTAGTTTAACCTATGTTTGGACCCTGAGTTACCCTGTTTACTGATTATGTTGGTGAAATTGCATTTTTACCCCTTATGACATGTTTTCTTTACAAACTCAGAATTCTCTGAGTCAAGCCTTTCTATGAGTTATGTAGGAGCTTTAAAAAATAGGTTAGATTGTGCTAGTTAGGGTTTGTGATGAGGTTCTCATCACCAGCCGATGGCGTAAAACTCAGCGCTTAATTGGAGGCAGCCTGTCGTTTTCCTTGAAAACCTAAAACCTTTTTGACAGCCTTGTGCACTTGAGGTTCACCCTTCTAGACAGCCGACTCCACCTCAGATGCTTGCATCTGGGATTAGAAATCGTCCGCAACAATCATCCCGACCCATTCACTCATCAAAACATCTGTCTTAAGGAATGAACTAAGTAAATAAAAACCCCCTAAGTCACAATGAGGACATTGCAAACCTTAGGCATGGGGGGGTATAGATGTGCAAAACTTGTAAGAAAAGGTTTTAAACAAAAAAATTCACATATGCCAAAAACACCATAAAAAAAAAGGAGAAAGGAAATTTTGTGGGAGAAGGAAAAGAAACAAAATGAAAAGGAGCGCAAAAAAATGAAAGAAAAGAGTGATAGTCTTTAGTAAGAAACTAAGGAATTGACCTAAGTTCTAGACCATTAAGAACAAGTATCCGCTACCGAGGTCATGTCGTTGCGAAACGCCACAGTGTTCGCCAAGATAGATCTGAGGTCGGGCTACCACCACTTGAGGATCAGGGAGACCAACGTCTCCAAGACAGCTTTCCGTACCCGGTACGGGCACTACGAGTTCTTGGTCATGTCGTTTGAGTTGACCAATGCCCCCGCTGCTTTTATGGATTTAATGAATCGGGTTTTCAGGTCGTACTTGGACAAGTTTGTGGTGGTGTTCATCGATGACGTGCTCGTTTACTCGCGGGATCAGGCGCAGCAGGGATAGCATCTACGGATGATCCTGGACACTTTGAGGCGATGCAGGCTGTATGCCAAGTACAACAACTGTGAGTTTTGGTTGAGGCAGGTGACTTTTTTGGGCCACGTGATCTCAGGGGATGGTTTGGCTGTGGATCCAGCCAAAGTTGAGGCCGTACTCAGGTAGGAGAGGCCACGTACAGTGATAGAGATACGTAGCTTTTTGGGACTGGTAGGTTACTATCGGCGGTTTATTAGAGGATTCTCTCAGATTGAGCATCTATGACCCAACTGACTCGGAAGGACGTGCCCTTTGCCAGGACAGATGAGTGCGAGGTATGTCTTCAGGAGTAGAAGAAGAGACTGATTTCAGCTCCTGTGCTTACCATCCCAGACAGCAGTGGCGGTTTTATGGTTTACACAGACGCTTTGTTGCAGGGGTTAGGGGGTGTGCTCATGTAGAGGGGTCACGTTGTCATTTATGCTTCGCGGCAACTAAAGCCCCATGAGTATAGCTACCCTACCCATGACTTAGAGCTAGCACCTGTTGTCTTTGCGTTGAAGACATGGAGGCACTACCTTTATGGTGAGACTTTCGAGATTTTCACAGATCATAAGAGCCTCAGGTACTTGTTTGACCAGAAGGAGCTCAACATGAGATAGAGACATTGGTTAGAGCTCCTGAAAGACTAAGACCATAACATCTCCTACCATCTAGGGAAGGCCAATATGGTGGCTGACGCCTTGAGCCGGAAGGCGCCCGCCCACTTGGCCAGTTTACAGGCACAGAGTTGGAGACTCATGGAGGAGTTGAGCAATTGGCGACCCCAAGAGTCACAGGGGTATTGTGGGACAGTGACAGTGATGCGGCAGATGTGACCAGAGCTGATAGACCGCATCATCGCAGGACAGATGACAAATCCGTACTTACAGACACTGCGAGACAGGGTGTTGACAGGGGACCCAGGAGACTTTTCCTACACAGACGAGATACTACGCATGGGGGGATGCTTATGCATTCCTAGGGACAAGAAGTTGTTGAGAGAGCTCCTAGCTGAGGCGCACGGGTACAAGTTCACCATACATCCCAGGAACACGAAAATGTATCATGATCTGAGACGTGACTTTTGGTGGAGAGGGATGAAGTGGGATGTTGGTGAGTTTGTGCAGTGATGGAACGTCGGTTTTCGTTGTTAATTCGTTGTAGTAAAGCCGGTTGTTACCAACGTTTCATAAAAATTTTTTTACTCGGAAAAATAAAAGAGTTCCCGAGGTCGAACTCAGGGAGCAAGTTGTATTCTAGAGATATACAAGTTTTATTACAAAAATAAAGAGAGAGAGAGAGAGAGATGAAAATTTGGCTTCTTCTTCTTTTCTTCTTTCTTCCTCTTTGTCTTTGGTTCTTCCTGTTCTCCTTCTTCTTCTTCTTCTTCTTCTTCTTCTGCTTTCTTCAGATCTTCCCTGTTTCCTTTCTTTCTTTTTTTTTTCGTCAGATCGTCTTCTTCTTTTCTTGCTTCTTGCTTCTCTTCATTCCTTCTTCTTCTTTGTCTTCACCTGCCTTGACCTCTCTTTTTCTTCTTTGGCGATGGCCGTTGCTCTTCCTTCTTCTTCAGCGGGTCTTCTTCTTCTTTGGCTGCTGACCTTCCGTCGTCTGCCCCGGTGCTGAGACGACTTAACAATGCCTTCGCTACAGTGCAGCAGCTCCTTCTTCTTCAGCGGGTCTGCTTCTTCTTCTTTGGCCTGCACACTTCAGAGCTCATTCGTCAAGAGGCAAAAACCTATGCTACCCCCCTCCCCCGCGTATCTCTCTCTCTGAAATCACTCTTCGGAAGCTCTCCCAGAGCGCTATCGGGTAATCGGGTTCGGGTCAGGCCCGGGTCCAGGCCCACCGGCGTGCGTGGTGGGCGAGGAGTGCAGGTCAGTCTAATCGGGTCGGGCCAGGTCCGCGGAGCGTGGTCACGGACGAGGCCGAGTCGGGTCGGGTCGGGTGAGAGGGACCTCACCCCGTGGTAACTGAGGCAAACAGATGGTGGCAGTTTTTCAATTTATGTGGGTGCGTGGCTTCAGAAGGTTCCGAGGTGGGACTATCCGCGCACCCGTTTCTCTCACGCCTGCAGCAGGGATGGTGCTCCCAATTGCATCGGCTGTTGAGGCGTACAGCTCCAATCGAGGGCCAGGGTGTGTGCGTGAGACTCTTCCGCGCTGGCCGTGGCTATTCAATCTGGGATATCTCGGCTTGGAGCAACCTCGAGCAGGCTTCGAGCTTCCTCGCCAATGGCGGTCAAGGCCTGGAACCTGAAACCAATGGCACGGCCTCTCGGCCAAATCAGACAGGCGGGGGACCTTCGCCGTGGCACGGCGAAGGTGGTCAGGGGGTCTGCAGGGGGCGAGATGGAGCTGTTAGGTCGTCCTAGGTCAGACTGTGAGCGAGGGAGTGGGTGTGTTCGGTGGGTCTGCAGAGGGTGTTTGGTGGGAAGTGGAGGGGCGGAAGAGGATCAGGGTGAGGAGGCGGAGGTTCTGCGGTGGTCGGCGAGCCGTGTGGGTCGCTGAGGTGATGGGAGCGGCTCGCCGGAGGGTGGTCGGAGGCGGAGAGGACGAGGGTGAACAGGGTCGGTAGAGGGCTTAATTGACTAAATCGAAAGCGGGGAAAGAAAGAGGAGGAGAAGGGGAGTAAGTCTACTTTAACTGCAGGGACGAAGGGGGAGGAACAGGGCGACAGTCGTATCGACTGTCGCCGGAGAAGATGATGCTCAGAGAGAGGGGCGGCGGCGAGCAGAGGGCTGGAGAGGCGCCAGCTGGGTGCGGCGTGGCGCGGGAAGAGCAGGGGGGAAGGTCTCTGCTGCTGGTAGTGCGGCAGAGCGACGAGGTGGAGGGGGAGGAAGTCGCCGGAGCTGGTGAGCGTCTGCCGGAGGAAGAAGAGAGGAAAATTGGGGGTTTTCTCCGTCAGATCCAGGCTGCCTTGGTCGGTGGAGCGGCGAGGGGTATTTATAGGGTTGAAGCAGGGAGGAAGGCGGAGGGAGACGACGTGTCTCCCTCGCCGGAGCATGGTCGGAATTCGAACCCATACCGTCCGTGCGTTCGCACGGCCGGTATGGGGGGCTACAGTGACCATGGGGGTGCTCCTGCGACGGCTGACGACGAGGGGCACCCCCGGTACACTTGCCAGGTCCTCCACCTCACCCTGCGCGGCGCCATGCTCCGCGCAAGGTCGCCGGAGCATGGTGCTGGCAGGGTTTTGCAGGAGGGACCTGTTTGCAAAGAACGAAGGAGAGTTAGGGGCCTAAATGCGAGGGTTCAAAAGTTGAGGGCCAAAGAGTAAATATATGAGGACCAAAGTGTAAATTCGGTCAAGGAGGTTTCTTCTTAGGCTCAAGTTTTTATACATGACTAATTAGGACCTAAGGAATCTGATGGTGAATTTTATTTTCATATTAAACCTTGTTTGACCGGTTAATTTGCGCAAAAACCCAAATTAAGTTATTAATTGGGCATGGTTCTCAATGTAGGTCAAAATGGGTTCTAAAGGCCAAATTGAAGGTTCTAAACCCTAGAGATTATTTTTCTATGAATTTTAGAGGGTTTATTCTATTTTTACTTTGCCTCGAACCTTGTGAATTGAAGTGGGTTGTTTTAGGGTTACAGATTATCATTTGGTTCCTTGGAAGTGCTGTAGCCCTTGCTAGATCATCTCATCCCACTTTTATTCTTATTAAGCTGTTTTGACCTGTGTTTGGGCCCAGAATTACCCCGTATGCAGATTATACTGGTAAAATTGCACTTTTACCCCTTGTGACTGGTTTTCTTCTCAAACTCAGAATTCTCTGAGTTAAGCCTTTCCTTGAGATATATAGGAGCTTTTATCCTTTGTATTGGGTCAAAATGAGCTAGTTATGGCTCATGATGAGGTTCTCATCATACCCCCATGCCTAGCTTTTGCTAGTCCCTTAGCAAAAAAAACTTAAGGTTTCAACCCTTGTTCTAGACCATGAAGTTTTCAATGGTTTTAGATAAGTGCTTTTTTATTTGAGCATAGATTAGGTTAGAATGCTGACCATAGGCCTAAAAGATACTCTAGTACCAATCAAGATCCAAATCTGTCTAGCCTTAGCCTCAGTCTTTTAGCAAAGGTTTTTAAGGCCCACAAGAACTAACCTAAGGTTTATTGGACTTCGTGGTTAAAGCACCCGTGCTTGAAATGATTTTAGCCCTGGCTCAGTTCGCAGTGCGTTTTGTAAGAGAGAGAGATAGAAAGTTTTTTTTTTTTCTGTTTGGAGAGTTTTCTCTCTCTTTTTCTTTTTAGTTCTAATCTAGGATTGGCTTTTCAACACGGTCTGTATCAGATTCCTTGCTCCCATCATCAATCCTCAAGGGTTCCTGGCGATCGATGCTTCGAGATAGCACCGCCCATGGCAACCCCCGGAACCCTGGCTATTGAGATTTCGAGATAATCCCATCCATGGTATTCCGTGGCCGAATCCAGACCCTGGCAATTGACATTTCGAGATAATGCCATCCATGGAATCTGAACCAGCAGAGTGCTTACATGCCCCCCGTAGGATATGTAAATATCCTAAGAGACAAGCACCGAGGAGATGATATTTTGTTACGCATCTTCGAGGAGATTTCCCGCCTCTCCGCGCTGGGAACTCGTCCAAATCAACTTGTGTTGATCGGCCATTCCTATTCTAGGTGTTCTTTTCAGATTTTTGCGACGCTTCTGCGTGATTCTGATTTTTATGCTTACTGAACCAGGCTGTGTGTGAGATTAGGGTGCTTAGGTTACTGAGTCCCGTAAACCAAAAATTAGTTAACGAGGCCGAATACTCCCTAAGCCTTAGACCTAATACTTCAGCTTTTCATTATCCTCAACCTCTTGAGGAGTGTCCAGATCTTAATGAGTACTAAGAGTCTATTCAAGAATGCCTAAGGTTTGCATTCTTACTAATCTCATTGTGCACTTTTCAGTTATTTTCTTGAATGAGGTCTAGAACTTAGGTTAATTCCTTAGTTCCTTACTAATGACTATCAACTTTTCTTATAATTTTGTGCTCCTTTTTCATTTTGTTTCTTTTCTCCTTCACAAAATTTTCCTTCTCCTCTTTTCCTCTTATTCTTTTTCGAAAAAAATTTTTTTTTTTTTTTTTTATGGTATTTTTGGCATATGTGAATTTTTTTTTTTTGCTTGAAACCTTTTCTTACAAGTTTTTGCACTTTCCTACCCCCCCATGCCTAAGATTTGCAATGTCCTCATTGTAACCTAGGGGTTCTCAGTTCAGGGTGAACTTCGAGTGCTGAAAGGTGTCAGAACAAGTTTCAGGTTTTCAAAGAGAATGACGGGCTGCCTCCCGTTAAGCGCTGAGTTTTACGCCATCGGCTGGGCGCAATAAGCTCAAGGGGAAAGGAGGATATGAGATGCCTCAGCCAAATCAGTAGAAGTTACATCAATGAACGGCTTGAGTCTTTGACCATTCACGATGAAAGGTTCAGAATCGTGGCTGAGTGGACTGATTTCGATTGCTCCATTTCCAAAAACCTGTCGGACCAAATATGGTCCGACCCACTTAGATCTCAGTTTTCCTGGGAAGAGTTTGAGTCGGGCATCAAAGAGTAGGACCTTTTGACCAGGATGAAAGATCTTTCTCGAGATGTGTTTGTCGTGGAAGGCTTTAACCCGCTCCTTGTAGATTTGCGAGTTCTCGTACGCGTCTGTGCGTAATTCATCGATCTCGCTGATTTGGAGTTTTCTGTGGGTCCCAGCCTTAGAAAGATCTAGATTACAGTTCCGTACTGCCCAATAGGCTTTATGCTCCAGTTCGACGGGAAGGTGGCATGCCTTTCCGTACACCAATCTAAAGGGAGACATGCCCAATTGGGTCTTGTGGGCGGTCCTATAGGCCCACAATGCTTCCGGAAGTCGGGACGACCAGTCCTTCCTGTCAGGTCGAACAGTGACCTGTAGGATTTTCTTGATCTCCCGATTCGACAGCTCAGCTAGACCATTAGTTTGGGGGTGGTAAGGAGTAGAGATTCGGTGAGACACCCCGTATTTGGTCATCAGTGACCTAAACTGAGCATTTGTGAAATGGGTCCCCCCATCAGAGATTATTGCACGAGGAATCCCGAACCTTGAGAAAATGTGTTGATGAATGAATTTGAGAACGATTTTGTGATCACAGGTTCGGGTCGGTATGGCTTCGATCCATTTGGACACGTAGTCCACAGCCAACAGAATGTATTCGAAACCATCCGAAACAGGAAAGGGGCCCATAAAATCAATCCCCCAAACATCAAAGATTTCGCATACTAGCATCGGCTGCATAGGCATCATGTCGCGATGGCTCATGTTGCCCAAAGTCTGGCAACGACTGCATGCCTTGCAATGACTGTATGCGTCTTTGAACAGTGTGGGCCAGTAAAAGCCGCACTGGAGGACTTTTGATGCGGTTTTATGCCCGGCAAAATGGCCACCGCATGCCTGGTCATGGCAGAAAGAGAGGATATTGTTGACTTCCCCTTCCGGGATACATCTCCGGATGATCTGATCGGCACCTATGCGGAAGAGGTACGGGTCTTCCCAAATGTAATACTTGGCATCGGAGCGTAATTTGTCTTTCTTGGCCTTCGGCCAATCGGACGGGGTCTGATGAGATGCCAAGTAATTTACAATATTAGCAAACCATGGAAGGCTAGTACCAATAGTCAGCAGGTGCTCATCGGGAAAATGCTCAGTGATGGGTCCGGAAGGGTCTATCATTTCAGAAGGAAGACGGGACAAGTGATCAGCTACCACGTTTTGTTTTCCCGCTTTATCGCGAATCTCGAGGTCAAATTCTTGCAACAGCAAGATCCATCGGATCAATCGAGGTTTCGCGTCCTTCTTTGCAAGGAGATGCCTCACAGCCGTGTGATCCGAGTATATGATGACATGGGAACCCAGAAGGTATGATCTGAATTTCTCTAGGGCAAATACTACAGCTAGCAGCTCTTTCTCAGTAACTGTATAGTTACGCTGAGCCTCATCGAGTGTTTTGCTGGCGTAGTAAATGACCACAGGTTTCTTGTCATTTTTCTGCCCCAAAACCGCTCCTACAGCGAAGTCGGATGCATCACACATGATCTCAAAGGGTTGAGACCAATCAGGGGACTGTAGGATCGGGGCTTGGGTGACTCGGTCACGCAGGATTTCAAATGCTTGAGTGCATTCCCTGGAGATTTCGAAGGGAACATCCTTGGAGAGAAGAGTGGTCAGGGGGCGTGCGATTTTTGAAAAATCAGGGATAAATCGTCGATAAAAACCGACATGCCCTAAAAAGGATCGGATGTCCCTGATCGAGCTAGGCATAGGAAGGCGAGAAATCAGATTAACCTTAGCTCGATCCACTTGGATACCTTTCTCCGAAATTGAGTGTCCCAGGACAATTCCCTCAGGCACCATGAAATGGCTCTTTTCCCAGGAAAGAACCAAATTCACGTCGATGCACCGCCTGAGTATCTGGACCAAGTCCTGGAGGCAATCGTCGAATGATGCTCCGAAAACTGAAAAGTCATCCATGAAGACTTCCAGATAATCACCTACCATATCTGAGAATATGGCAAGCATGCATCGCTGAAAAGTAGCGGGTGCATTGCAAAGACCGAAAGGCATCCTTCGGAAAGCGTATGTTCCGAAGGGGCAGGTGAATGTGGTCTTTTCTTGGTCCTCAGGATGGATTGCCACCTGGTTATAACCGGAGTACCCGTCAAGAAAGCAGAAGAACCTATTTCCCGCTAGTTTTTCGAGAATTTGATCAATGAAGGGTAGTGGGAAATGATCCTTCTTCGTGGAGGAATTGAGTCGACGGTAATCTATACAGACTCTCCACGAGTTGGCTAATCGGGTAGGAATGATTTCTCCGGTCTCAGTCGTTATAGTGGTGAGTCCTGCCTTTTTAGGCACGACCTGAATCGGGCTCACCCAACGACTATCGGAGATCGGGTAGATGATCCCGGCATCTAACCACTTGATGATCTCCTTTTTCACGACCTCCTGCAGATTGGGGTTTAAGCGTCTCTGCATTTCACGAGAAGGTCGTGTGCCCTCTTCTGAATAGATATGATGAGTACAATAAGAGGGACTTATTCCAGTCAAATCATCGAGGGTCCATCCGATGGCTCTGCGATGTTGCTGGAGGACAACAATCAGACGGTATTCCTGTTCAGGATTGAGGTTGGAATTGATGATCACAGGAAGGGTCTGATTAGAACCCAAAAAGATGTATTTTAAATGAGCAGGAAGGGGTTTCAGTTCGAGGATGGGGTTTTCAGCAGCAGCGGGTGGTTCAGTATAGATGTGAGGTTCAAGGGTGGGAGTTACTGGGTTGTTCACATCCGGATTGGACTCCTCTGTTTGCGGGTCAAGATCCTTCTGTGGTTGATGAGGAATACTCAAGTCATTCTGGAGGTGTGATTCATCAACCAAAGTCTTGATGTCACAAATTTGTTCGATGACGCCGCAATTAATTCCTTGTTGGGCCTTAAATATATCAATTTTCAGTGTTTGATCTCCAAATTTAAGCTCTATTTGGCCCTCCTCACAGCTGATGTTGGCTCTAGCAGTAGCCAAGAAAGGTCTCCCTAGAATGATTGGTGTATCCCTAGGGTTCTCAGGTGCATCCATGTCTAAGACTATAAAGTCCACTGGAAAATAGAAATCCCGCACTCTCACGATAACATCCTCGAGAATCCCTTTTGGTGACTTTATAGATCGATCTGCTAATTGTAATGTCACCTCAGTTGGTTTCAGCTCAGATTCTTCCAGATGGTCAAGTAAGGATGTGGGTATCAGATTTATAGATGCACCTAAGTCTAACAATGCTCTGTCAAATTGGGTACCACCTATCTTACAGGAGATCAGGGGAGTTCCAGGATCTTTTGCCTTGGGTGGGAGTCTACTAAGGATTACAGAGCTGGCTTGCTCTGACAGAACAATTGGGCTCCCTCCCTTGGTTCGCGGCTTACGCTGGGGTGTACATATATTCTTTAGAAATCGTGCGTAAGCTGGTACGTGGTGGATTGCATCCATCAAGGGGATGTTTATGTGGACCTGCTCAAAGAGCTTGACCAGGTCCTCCTCAGGGGCCACGGGTTTGGTGGTCTTCTTTCCCTTGGTCAGGGCCTCGGGAAACGGGATCTTGGTTGGTTCCTCTAGGATAGGTCCTGGTTGTGGGTCTGGAACAGCGGTACCTTGGATAACTATCCTAGGGTCATGATTATCAGGCTGGGCGTGGTTTGGATAATACTGGTCCTGAGTTGTCTTACCACTACGTGTTGTTACAGAATTTAATCCGGCCTGATTTTGGTTTGGATTTGGTAGGAGGGGTGGCTGCTGCTGAAATCCCGTACGAGAAGTAGAGGCTTCCATCTCGTCTGGAGATGGGGCAGTAGGGGCCTGATAAATCCATTGAGCGTGGCCTAAATTTGGATTCATAACGCGCTTCTGGGTTGGCACGTTATTTGGGTTAGGAAGGGGTTGGGAAGGGAGTGTGCCTGGCTGGCGAGAATTTGCCAACTGGGCCAGCTGAGTTTTGACTTCAGTAAGCTCGTCCTTGTGCTGTTTTTGAATGGCCGCATTCGATTTTTGAATGTCAGCCAGAGTCTGAAGGATTAAGGACATTTGATCTTGATTTGGCCCTGATGGATAAGTAGGGTTGGGCCGAGGCTGAGGCGGCTGGTAGTGATGAGAGGGCTGTGGGCGGGACTGAAAAGGTGGTCTTTGGGTTTGAGAATTTCCCGCCCACTGAAAATTTGGATGGTTTCGCCATCCAGGGTTGTAAGTGTTGGAGAATGGGTCGTTCTGGATGGCGTTGAGGTCCTCGCAGGTCTGAGGAACCTCCTGAGAATCAGGGAAAGGGGGAATGGAGTTCCCCCGGCTGGTGAAGAAAGGATCAGATGATCTTCCAGTCCAAGAATCAGATGGGGATGGACATGGATCCATCCCAGGGGAGGATCGGTGTAGGATGTTTTGCACAGTCTCCTGTGTGGAAGGAGGTTGTGCAAAGGAGTTACGCGCAGAGGTGGCTCGCTGCAAGTGCTGAGTCAGCTCATCCACCTTCTTTTCAATAATTGAGACCTTGTCCAATCGACTGGCCATTAATTCCAGGTCGACTGATGCGGACAGGCCCTGCGTCTCATGTGCTCCCTTAAGATTCGTCGCTGCGCGGGTATTCGTCCTGTCGAATAATCCCATGGAGTCATTGTTGATGGAGTTCTCGCACATGTTTTCGAGAATCTCCCATACGGTGTCTTCATGTTGACCCATGATGTTTCCTCCGCAGGTTGCATTGACGAAAAGGCGGATGTCCTCACGGAGTCCCTGGTAAAAAGATTGGACTTGTTCCCATTTAGGAACTCCGTGATGGGGGCACTTCCTCATGAGATCCTGAAAACGATCCCATGCCTCATGGAGAGGTTCTCCTGATTGTTGAGTGAAGTGTGTAATCTGATGGCGCAAGGCGTTGGTCCGACCAACGGGAAAGAACTTTTTCAAAAACTCGGATTGAAGTTCTTCCCAAGTGTTGATCGGCCGGGTCTGAGTTTGATACCAATGGGCGGCCTTGTCCATAAGAGAAAAGGAGAACATCTTCATGAGAAGAATATCCCGATTTTGCGCATCTGATCCAAAAGTGTGGGCCAGATGCTTAAGCTGTTTGATGTGCTGGAAGGGATCTTCAGAATTAAGCCCATGGAATTTAGGTATAGCGTGAATCATGTTGGGCTTTAGTTCGGAATCAGGTCCTCCAATCGGGATTCTAACTCGAGGCTCAATTGCCACCGCAGCAGGGTTGTAGTGGTCCCGCATCATAGGACGCTGTGGTGGGTGTACGAAGTTTTGGAAGAGGTCATTGAGTCGCTGGAGCTGGTGTTCCAGATTATTTTCTTCCTCAACTGGCTGAGCCATGATGGGGGAAGAAGAAGAACTTGGTTCTGAATCAGAAGAGAGAATAATGTGAGGGTGTTGCTGCACAAACACGGGTGTCGAGGCTTGGCCTTGACGAGAGTGAATTTCTAAAGGAGGTCTTAAGGGTGGTCTTAGAGACCTCCTTCCGTACATGCACAGTTGGGAGAGGTAAGTTTAGAAGGTGATGGACCCAATCAAGACACCCAAAAATGTGTTGGGTGACTATAGAGGTGCGGGGCAGATGGACCCCTTGATCAGAAAGATCGTCCACCTGAGAATTACCTGGGCAGCCAGAGAGGGAGAGTCCCGCGAAGACCCCTACACGGTAGAGCGTCCCCACGGGTTACAGGGTTTCCCCCACCCGACCTCTCTTGTCACTGCGGTTCCAGGTAGACCAGAATGGGGATCTTGACCTCTTAAGTCTACCAATTTTAAGATCAGGGTGCTTAAGGTTTCACTTGAACTTTAGTCTTTTTAAGTGCAAAGAGTGACCTAATTTAAGGTTGGTTAACCCAAGGGGTCAACTTTACCTATTGTTTTCTTTAAGAGCTTTTAGGTCCTGTCTTTTAGGGTTCAAGTGTTTAGAGAGAGCCAATTGTTTAGGATTTTTCTTGTATAGGTATTTTCAGACAAGGGCTTGGGCACACTTCATTTGGTTTTCTCAATTCTTGAGTTAAGTAGTGTGTCCCTAAATCCCTAGTGTTGGATCCTAGGTTGGCTCTACTTGGTCCAGTTAATTCTTTGTTGGGTAATTAGGGCTCAAGCAAGAATGTGTTAGCCCTTAAATACCCTTGATAGTGTGCAGAAATAATGAGTTGAAGACATGCAACTCTTATGGTTACTAAATATGGAAGACAGGTTAGCCCTATATTGCTTGTTCTTTTCTTTTCTTTTTCTTTAGAGTGTAGGGGTTAATAATGAGAGAAAAGATTTACCTGTCTTCGGAGTGGTTGTCGTGTGGTTGCTTGTCTTCTTGAGTTCCTGTAGCTGCATAAAAGAGAGGAGATTATCAGAAATTAAAAGATACAGGAATGTTTACCTCTAGAATAGCCGTTGCTCCCCGGCAGCGGCGCCAAAATGATGGAACGTCGGTTTTCGTTGTTAATTCGTTGTAGTAAAGCCGGTTGTTACCAACGTTTCATAAAAATTTTTTTACTCGGAAAAATAAAAGAGTTCCCGAGGTCGAACTCAGGGAGCAAGTTGTATTCTAGAGATATACAAGTTTTATTACAAAAATAAAGAGAGAGAGAGAGAGAGATGAAAATTTGGCTTCTTCTTCTTTTCTTCTTTCTTCCTCTTTGTCTTTGGTTCTTCCTGTTCTCCTTCTTCTTCTTCTTCTTCTTCTTCTGCTTTCTTCAGATCTTCCCTGTTTCCTTTCTTTCTTTTTTTTTTCGTCAGATCGTCTTCTTCTTTTCTTGCTTCTTGCTTCTCTTCATTCCTTCTTCTTCTTTGTCTTCACCTGCCTTGACCTCTCTTTTTCTTCTTTGGCGATGGCCGTTGCTCTTCCTTCTTCTTCAGCGGGTCTTCTTCTTCTTTGGCTGCTGACCTTCCGTCGTCTGCCCCGGTGCTGAGACGACTTAACAATGCCTTCGCTACAGTGCAGCAGCTCCTTCTTCTTCAGCGGGTCTGCTTCTTCTTCTTTGGCCTGCACACTTCAGAGCTCATTCGTCAAGAGGCAAAAACCTATGCTACCCCCCTCCCCCGCGTATCTCTCTCTCTGAAATCACTCTTCGGAAGCTCTCCCAGAGCGCTATCGGGTAATCGGGTTCGGGTCAGGCCCGGGTCCAGGCCCACCGGCGTGCGTGGTGGGCGAGGAGTGCAGGTCAGTCTAATCGGGTCGGGCCAGGTCCGCGGAGCGTGGTCACGGACGAGGCCGAGTCGGGTCGGGTCGGGTGAGAGGGACCTCACCCCGTGGTAACTGAGGCAAACAGATGGTGGCAGTTTTTCAATTTATGTGGGTGCGTGGCTTCAGAAGGTTCCGAGGTGGGACTATCCGCGCACCCGTTTCTCTCACGCCTGCAGCAGGGATGGTGCTCCCAATTGCATCGGCTGTTGAGGCGTACAGCTCCAATCGAGGGCCAGGGTGTGTGCGTGAGACTCTTCCGCGCTGGCCGTGGCTATTCAATCTGGGATATCTCGGCTTGGAGCAACCTCGAGCAGGCTTCGAGCTTCCTCGCCAATGGCGGTCAAGGCCTGGAACCTGAAACCAATGGCACGGCCTCTCGGCCAAATCAGACAGGCGGGGGACCTTCGCCGTGGCACGGCGAAGGTGGTCAGGGGGTCTGCAGGGGGCGAGATGGAGCTGTTAGGTCGTCCTAGGTCAGACTGTGAGCGAGGGAGTGGGTGTGTTCGGTGGGTCTGCAGAGGGTGTTTGGTGGGAAGTGGAGGGGCGGAAGAGGATCAGGGTGAGGAGGCGGAGGTTCTGCGGTGGTCGGCGAGCCGTGTGGGTCGCTGAGGTGATGGGAGCGGCTCGCCGGAGGGTGGTCGGAGGCGGAGAGGACGAGGGTGAACAGGGTCGGTAGAGGGCTTAATTGACTAAATCGAAAGCGGGGAAAGAAAGAGGAGGAGAAGGGGAGTAAGTCTACTTTAACTGCAGGGACGAAGGGGGAGGAACAGGGCGACAGTCGTATCGACTGTCGCCGGAGAAGATGATGCTCAGAGAGAGGGGCGGCGGCGAGCAGAGGGCTGGAGAGGCGCCAGCTGGGTGCGGCGTGGCGCGGGAAGAGCAGGGGGGAAGGTCTCTGCTGCTGGTAGTGCGGCAGAGCGACGAGGTGGAGGGGGAGGAAGTCGCCGGAGCTGGTGAGCGTCTGCCGGAGGAAGAAGAGAGGAAAATTGGGGGTTTTCTCCGTCAGATCCAGGCTGCCTTGGTCGGTGGAGCGGCGGGGGGTATTTATAGGGTTGAAGCAGGGAGGAAGGCGGAGGGAGACGACGTGTCTCCCTCGCCGGAGCATGGTCGGAATTCGAACCCATACCGTCCGTGCGTTCGCACGGCCGGTATGGGGGGCTACAGTGACCATGGGGGTGCTCCTGCGACGGCTGACGACGAGGGGCACCCCCGGTACACTTGCCAGGTCCTCCACCTCACCCTGCGCGGCGCCATGCTCCGCGCAAGGTCGCCGGAGCATGGTGCTGGCAGGGTTTTGCAGGAGGGACCTGTTTGCAAAGAACGAAGGAGAGTTAGGGGCCTAAATGCGAGGGTTCAAAAGTTGAGGGCCAAAGAGTAAATATATGAGGACCAAAGTGTAAATTCGGTCAAGGAGGTTTCTTCTTAGGCTCAAGTTTTTATACATGACTAATTAGGACCTAAGGAATCTGATGGTGAATTTTATTTTCATATTAAACCTTGTTTGACCGGTTAATTTGCGCAAAAACCCAAATTAAGTTATTAATTGGGCATGGTTCTCAATGTAGGTCAAAATGGGTTCTAAAGGCCAAATTGAAGGTTCTAAACCCTAGAGATTATTTTTCTATGAATTTTAGAGGGTTTATTCTATTTTTACTTTGCCTCGAACCTTGTGAATTGAAGTGGGTTGTTTTAGGGTTACAGATTATCATTTGGTTCCTTGGAAGTGCTGTAGCCCTTGCTAGATCATCTCATCCCACTTTTATTCTTATTAAGCTGTTTTGACCTGTGTTTGGGCCCAGAATTACCCCGTATGCAGATTATACTGGTAAAATTGCACTTTTACCCCTTGTGACTGGTTTTCTTCTCAAACTCAGAATTCTCTGAGTTAAGCCTTTCCTTGAGATATATAGGAGCTTTTATCCTTTGTATTGGGTCAAAATGAGCTAGTTATGGCTCATGATGAGGTTCTCATCATGCAGCAGTGTTTGGTGTGCTAGCAGGTGAAGGCGAGCATCAGAGGCCTGCAGGGCCGTTGCAGCCACTTCCTGTGCCAGAGTGGAAGTGAGAGACATAACCATAGACTTGGTGGTGGGTCTACCGGTTACCCAATGAGGACACGACGCAATCTTGGTGATAGTAGACAAGTTGATGAAGACGGCGTGTTTCCTCCTGATCCGAGTCACCTTGGGACCAGCACAGTTGGCAGAGAGGTACATTCGAAATGTGGTACGCCTGCACGGAGTTCTGCGTTAGATTGTATCCGACAGGGATACCTGTTTTACTTCCCAGTTCTAGGCTGAGTTTCAGCAGGATTTAGGGACACGTTTGAGGTTCAGTACCGCTTATCACCCCCAGACAGATGGACAGTCAAGCGCATCATATAAACACTTGAAAACCTTTTACGTGCCTGTGTACTAGACTGGAGAGGCTCCTAAGAGGAGCATTTACTCCTAGCAGAGTTTGCATATAATAACGGTTGCCACTCAAGCATCGGCATGGCACCATACGAGGCTCTGTACGGACGGAGGTGTACTGCACCCTTGAGTTGGGTTGAGGTGGGGACCAAGTGGGAGGTTGGCCCCAAGCTGATCTGGCAGAGTCAGAAGGTGATAAAGCAGATTCACAGATGACTCCGCACTGTCAGGAGTAGGCAGAAGAGTTACGCTGACCAGAAACATAGAGAGGTGCAGTTCGAGGTTGGGGATCACATCTTTCTCCGTGTTTCGCCCATGAAGGGCCTGCAGCGTTTTGGGGTGAAGGGGAAGCTTGCACCGAGATTTATGGGGTCCTCTGAGGTCCTGGAGCGAGTAGGAAATGTTGCTTACTGGCTTGCCCTTCCTCCCTAGCTTTCTAGAGTGCACGACGTGTTCCACGTGTCCAACCTTAGGAAGTACATCGCTGATCTTAGTCATGTTCTGAGTCACGGGAGCGTCGAGGTGGGTGACGACCTGACCTACCGCAAGAGACTGGTACATATACTAGACAGAGCTGTCCGGAGTCTGATATGGAAGTAGGTACCACTGGTGAAGGTGCTATGGAGAAGCCAGTAGTATGAGGAGGCGACTTGGGAGCCTAAGGCGGCGATGCGAGAGCGGTACCCAAAGCTTTTTGAGGGTACGTCTTTTTGGACCTACTTTGGTCCTCTTTAAGTTTGTTATTCACTTTACGTTCCTTTTCCCGCACCTAGCTAGCTCAAGTTTCAGGGACGAAACTTCCTTTAAGTTTGTTATGATGTAAGGACTTGTCACTTTTTAGCCTTTTAAGACGTCTGGAGTCTCAGTCAGACGTCTATCCAGACGTTTAGACACGTTCCCGTATGTCTGAAAGTGAAATTTTTTGTATTGCGCTTTGCGCTCTACGCACGGGCGACGCACAGAGACCCACTCTCACCCTCGCCCTCACCTTGTAAAACCCTAAACCCTCTTATATATACCCCCCTCATTTCTCCTCTCCACTCCTCACACCACAGCCACCACCACCTTCGGTTTCTTGTGCAGGAGGGGCGAGAGGGAGGAAGGAGGAGAGCATGGGAGGAGGAGGAGGCCAAAGGTTGGTGGACCTTCGGTGGAGCTTCGATGAAGCTCGACGGAGCTCGCACAACCGACGGCAGGTGCATGCGTAAGGAGGAGAGGGCTCGAGGAGGTGGCCTTCGGCCCTCTGCAGCGGCTGGAGCTGCTGCGGCGCGTGGTGAGCGAGCGGAGCGAGCTGCGAGGAGTTCCTGATACTAGGATTTTTCCAATATCAGACGTCTGGAAAGTAGACCAGATGACTATGGCGGCAGTTGGACGTCCGAGTTTGAGACCAAACGTCTAAAATCACTTATATCACAAGGTACATTCTTTTTCGCAGTTACGGCCATGCAGGCCTCACCGCAGAAGCTGGTCTAACCTGATTTGGACCTGCAGTTTCGTACAGTAAAGGCCCTTGGGAAGGCACGCGGAACTCTTTTCCATGCGTTTTTGGACGTCTGATCACATCACCAAACGTCCAGAGGTGCGTCTAGACGACCGGAAGCATTGTCTGACATCTGGAACTACCTTCAGACGATCGCAGAGAAGGTCTGGATGTCTAAGGATACCGCAGGAATATAAGGTAAGATCTGATGCCTTTTAAGATGTCTAGGATTATTCCCAGATGTCTAATTTTGAACAGAAGGCTCGTTTTTGACTTGTTTAGGGTCCGATCGGGGTTTGTTTTACTCAAATGAAATACCTGTACTTTCTTCTCGAGTTCCTCTACGTACTAGAGTCTGTTTTACATTATTCTGAACTCTCCTTTTGTGATGTATTCCCTAATATAGGGTTTCAGCCTGCTCTGCATTTGGGGATCCCAGAGATGTCTGGGTCAACGGTGAAGCCCCCAATACTCCAATGTTTCCTAGTAGAGTGGTTTAATTCCATTAATAATATTTAAATAAGAATGTGCTTGTGGAAATAGCTGAATGGAATCCTAGGATGTGGCATGAACCCTAGGGTAGAGAAATGAATGAGCCTGTTTGTATTGTATGGTTCAATTGCATGTGTGATTAAGATAAATTGCTAGTAAATGCCTGTATTATAAATACGAGCTTCATGTTAGAATACGACCTGCCTGTGTTTAATGAGACTACTTGCGAGAACACCAGTTGCATGATATTAAGAATTGAACTATGAAAACATGAGCTGCTTGTATACGGATGGGAAATGAATTATGAAAGATGAGATCTAGATCGGGATAAATGAGGTAAACATGAACATGAACCCTACGGGAAATTTGGAGTAGAACTCCTATGGATAGACGGAAACCTGGCTCTGATACCATCTTGTTATGACCCGATTTCCGGATCCCTACAGGACCCGAGTTTCCGTCTGTGGAGGTACTGGGCCTGGTCGAGTCTAGCCGTAATTTTATTCAACATTTCCTTTTCTTTTTCTCTACTATTGTAGTAAGTAATGGACTTTTAGTTACTGTTCTGCTACTACTGTTTACTTTCCACTTTTCGTTGTTGTTGTTGTTGTTGTGGTATGTACTGAGACAGTTGTTCTATTTCCTTTACTACTTTGTACATTTCTTCTGCTTAGTTATATTGCATGTGTGAATATGGTTTACTTTCCTACTTTTGGTTATTTCTTGTTGGACGACTAGGTCTTGGGATTAGTCGAGGTGAGCCAGTCTTGGGTCCTGTAGGGATCCGAGAACCGGGTTGTAACACATATCACCTTTAGCCATAGAATACACACATTTGTTAAGCTCATGAACAGTAAAGCCATATGACTAAATGGACTTATCAAAATTTACATGCCATTGCTTTGGAGATTGCTTCAATCTATAAAGAAATTTTACAAGCTTGCAAACTTCTTATTACTTGATGATACGAATTCGTCAGGTTGATCCCTATAAATCCTTTCCTCGAGATTTTCATGTAAGAAGGCGGTCTATACATCCATTTGATGGATAGTCAGATCATATATGGAAGCCAACATGTTACGACCCGATTACCGAATCCCTACAAGACACGAGAATCGGGCCGACTCGATTGATCCCAAGACCCAGTCGTCCAACGAGAAAGTAACCAAAAGAACAGTAAAATAAACCACATTCATCATGCATGTAACTAACAGTAACAAAAGTACAGCAGTAAAGAAAAGAACTACTATAGTACACACCACCACAACAGTAGAGAATTTAAACAGGTACATAAACATGATGCTTACAATAAAAGAGTACACGTGTAACGGGATATACTCACTACAACAGGAAAATGGTACAGTAGGTACAACACAAGTAGAACTACTGGGCTCTACTGGGCCCAGCACCCTCCGCAGCCACAGGCTCTAGCTGCTCAACACCTGGTCCTGTAAAGGTGACAAAGGTGACATGTCAGCGAAATGCTGAGTAGAGTGGCAACCAGCTAGCTAAGAAAAACAGTAAAGGTGGACAAGTAGCTGTTGTTTTTAGTTTCTTTCTTTATTCCTCTATTTACTCGTTCTCGAATTTATTCTCAGATCTGTCTCTTGATCTTTAATGTTCCTCGTGGGAATGATGTTGATTGCAGTCTTTTCCGAAAAGTAGAAGTAGCACGTGGTGCTCTCCTAGCCGGGAGAGTCTCCCGTGGTGGTCCTACCCTCAGTCAACCACCCCAAGGTCACTGACAGACGTAACGGTGACTGCGGCATGTACGATAAATTCACGGGTAGCTACCCCGCACTGGCACGCGGTCAGTCGTTTTCGTTAACGAGTGTGCCCAAAGTACATCATGGAACCAGTATAGGGCAGAGCCCTCTCAGTAATAGGGGTCTAGCCCCTCTAGAGTAACGAAACAGGGGTCTTGCCCCTCCACAACCTGCGCACCCTCGCCTGACTACCCTGGTTTGCCCAGTGCACCTAGCAAGTCGGTGTAGGATGACTAGTAGAACCCCGAGGCCTGTGGGGTGGCTAGCGCTCTCCCTATACTAGCAGCTCTCCCTGGTACTGTGTACGCAAGGGCCAAAAGTCGGTACAAAGTGGCCAGACCTAACCTCGAGTCCCTAGGGCGGCTAGCTCCGCTCTGCACTAAACAGGGGGGGACAGTCGCTCCCTTGGTACTCCGTACTCAAGGGCCAGCTCACTTCCCCTATTCCATTCCATTTACCTCTCAGAAGCTCTACTCCTAATTCCCCGTAGGGTTCATGCTCATATTTCTTTAACCAAGCCAATTTAGGTTTCATCATTTTAGCTTTATTTTCATATAGCCCATGTTCCCAACAGTTAATATCCATTCATATACAAGTAGCTGTTATCCAATTTCAGGCAATTATCATTGTTCTATCTACTTTTCCCAGACTGCAATTCATGTATTCACGACATTCGTTTCAGTGTTTCTGTTCCTAGGATTCATGCCACAGCCTAGGATCTATCATTCAATCTAATTTTCCAGTCCTAGGATTCATGTCATACCCTAGGATCTATCATTCAGTCTAGTTTTCAAGTCCTAGGATTCATGCCATATCTTAGGATCTATCATTCAATTTAATTTTCAGACCCTAGGATTCATGCCATACCCTAGAATCTATTATTTATCTCAAAGGTGCATTAATGTTGGTAAAAATCTAAGGGGAACCACTCTACCCGCAAAATCGGGAGTGATGGGGGCGTGATCGGCAGGTCCGCGTGCCTCCGCAACTCCCAAAGCCGTAACAGAACGAGGTCCTAACTTAAGGAGAAGTCACAAGGAACCACTCAAAACAGGATGCAAGTACTTTAAACAAGTAGAGGAACTAATTCTGAGAACGAAATTTTAAACATGGAAATCGGACTTCGAACGGACCTTAAACGGGTCAAAATGACAACTCTACCCCAAATCAGACGTCTGGAACACCTTCCAGACATCTTAAACGATGGTTCATATCATACCTTACTTCCATGCTGCTCTTCAGACGTCCAGGATCCCGCTGAACCGTCTGGACTTAGTTCTAGATGTCCGATTGTCACTCCAGACGTCCGGAGACTCTCTCCGCCGTCTGGTGCTGTGCCCAGACGTCTGATTTGTGTGGGAGGGAGTGTCCTTGCGCCTTCCCGAACGAAACCTGTACGCGTACGTAAATGATCTCAACACGGCACGTCTCAGGGTTTTCGGCGGAACGGCCTGCATGGATGCATCTACAAAAAGGAGGAAGATGAGGAACACAGTACCTTTCAGACGTCTGGATCCTCCTCCAGACATCTCCCTCATCGTCTGGACGTAGGTCCAGACGTCTGATTTTGGGAAAATTTCCCAGAATCAGGACCTCCTCGCCTTCCGCTTGCTGCACATGACCGCGCCGCGCCGCGCTCGCTCGCCTGCTGCCTAAGCTGCAGCAGCACCGGGGTAACTTCCCCAGCACCCGCTCCTACTGTGCGCCTGCCGGCCGGCCCTGGGCTGCTCCGACGTGCTCACTCTCCCTTCCTTACACGCTTCGCCTCTTCTCCCTCTCGCTGCACCTCCTCCTCCTCGTGCGCGCCTGGTAGCAGCTGCTGTCCTCGCTTTCTCACTCTCACGCCAACACTAGAGAAGAAGGAGGAGACGGTGGAGTGGTGGTGAGGGAGAGGGAAGGGGGGAAGAGGATATTTGAAGGCGTCGGGGGAGAGAGAAAAAGGAAGGAGGGACGCCTGCAGGTCGACGGGCGCAATCTGTACGTGCACGCGTGCAGACTCGCAATCGTACGCCGCAAAAATTAAATTCGAGACATCTGGGAAGGCTTCTAGACGTCTGACCAGACGTCTGGACCAACTCCCAGACGTCTTAAAAGCATTTGATGTCGTGGGTCTTAACACAACACAATGAGCATCTAAATTGTAGTCATCTTGGTAACAAGATAGTAGGTATCAAAATAATCAATATCTTCCTTCTGCATAAAACTTTTGTCAACAAGTCTGCCTTTATACTATCCAATTGATCCATGTTAGTAATGCTTCTATTTCTCTGTTTTGTAATCTCATTGGACTATGGTGAATCAGGTGCAGTAGCTTCATGAATAATGCTAAGTAATTTGCATTATTCATTAAATAGTTTTAACGTGTATTCACCACCCCTATCCAACCTTTGACACTTGAGGACTTTGCTAGTTTGTTTCTTTGCTTTTTCCTTAAATATAAGAACCTTTTTAAAGGCCTTGCCCTTAGTTTTAAGTAGATATACATAGCAATATCTACCGTAACCATTTATGGAGGTGATAAAGTATCTCCTATTGTCTCTAGTTCTCACACAACCAAACTTGCAAATGACTATTTACACTAACTCTAGAGTAGTAGTTTCCCTATTCATTGTATGAAAAAGTTTTGCAGGTTATCTCAGTTTCATCATTTGTTTTATTGAAGTGAAATTCACATGTCCTCGACCATGCCATAAATCAATGGATTCAATGCTTGAAATAATATAAGGAACAAAACAAGATCTAGAAATGGCAAATGCATTATTATTAGAAATAATAGTGCCACATCTAATTCTAAAAAGAAGATCACAATTTTCCAAATAACCTTTTCTATAAAAGATCTCATGTTTCAAAAAAATAACTTTACTACATTTAAATTTAGTTCAAAACCCTCTCTCTTATTAATAAGGACCTAGACAGGACATTCTTCTTTATTAATGGAACAAGTAGTGTGTAAAGTCTAGACTAGTACATAAGAGAACCTTGGCATGACTTACTTGAACCCAAGCACTCTTGCTATAGATCTATTCCCCATTATCACAGATCCTCTAGATGAGGCCTAATAAGATGAAAAAAATGACCTATCAATACAAATATGGACATTTGCCTCTATATCAATGAGCCACTCATTTGGCTAATTACTATTGTAGAGCTTCGTGTTTATTTAGACTTACCCCTCACCAGTTCCACCTCCCTTGGTGATTGCATTTACTAGAGGGTTTGCCTCCACGGACTTCTGTTGAGTCTTCAAAGAAGAATAATCCTTCCTACAGTAACCCATCTGTCAATAGTGTTAGCAATGTTTGTTTTTGACCTTTTATGGATTTTTGGTTTGACTTTTATCAACTTACTTTTCCCCTTGTTATCCTTTCCCTTTGAGATATTAATCATGTTAACCTTACCTAGAATTTCAACCGATAACATGGGCCTTTATTTTCTATGCTTCTCTGATGAGGTGTGACGTATCATAACTAAATGCCTATGTTAAGCTAGAAACAAAGTTAAAACACTATTAATTAATACAAAAAATGGGTTAAGTATAGGATTTATGGAAAATGACCTGAAATACTCAATTTGTACTAAAAATGCATAATTAGGTCAATTTTGAGATATTCTATACCTATAAGACACATGAATGATCTAAATGCCAGTTGAACACAAAGTTGATCTTGAAAGTACAAATCAATTATCGAATTATGTTATAATATGTTCAATTATTATTCCATAAATATCTCATTACATTTGGATGCCATTCGGACCTTGAAATAATGCATTACACTTAGGTCCTCAAGTGTTTACATTTTGTTTACTTAAAAGAGGTCAAGGACCTATTTGCATTCATTCAGGGACCCATCTGTTAGGATTTCTATTTGAAATGACCCGTTGCCTTTTTAGTTAGATAAGACGTCTGGAGTTTCGGTTAGACGTTTGTTCAGATGTCTGGACACAGGCCCAGACGTCTAAAAGTGGGAAATTTCGTACGTTCCTCTGCGGTCTGTGCGGGTGGTACACAGTGCTTCTCTCTCCTCCACACCCCTCATCCCTTAAACCCTAAACCCATCCTATTTAAACCCCCCCTTCCCTTCTTCTCGCCACCACTCTCCAACCACCACCACCTCCAGTGTCTCCCTCTTGCGGCCGAGCGAGGGAGAACGAGAGGGAGAGAGGGAGAGAGAGGAGGAAGAGTGTGAAGGTCGGGGGACCTTCGAGAGCTTGGCGGAGCTTGCACAGTCGGCGGCCTCTCGGCCCTCAGTAGCTGTTGAAGCCGCTGCGGTGCGTTGCGAACAGCGTTGCGAGGAGAAGAGCATCGTGGAGCAGGTTTTGGTACTAGAACTTTTCCAGTATCAGATGTCTGGAGTATTGACCAGATGGCTGGCGAGGCATCAGGACGTCCGGAGTTGAAGCCAGACGTCTGAAAGCACAATATCGCAAGGTACGTACCTTCCTGTGCCACTTTCCGCCATGCAGAGTATAGCGTAGGAGATGTCGGGCTAAGTTTCTGCCTGCATTTTTTGTACGCAGGTGCGGGACATTGGAATGGCGCTCGGTGAGCCTTCCCAATCACTTTTGGACGTCTGATCGCATCGCCAGACGTCCGACGGCCCTTCCAGACGACTGAAAGGAGGGTGAGACGTCTGGAGTTTCCCCCAGATGGTCGCGGAGGGATGCAAACGTTTGAGAATACCGCAGGAAACACAAGGTGAGATCTGACGTCTTTTAAGACATCTGGGACTGATTTTGGGCAGTAACCGTGCTTTTGGCCTGTTTAAGGCCCAAACGGAATCGGATTTCCACAAACGAAGTACCGCTGTTTACCACTCGAGTTCCTTTACATGTTCGTGTTGAGTATCTACTGTTTTGACCTCGTCTGATGTAAATTAGTCGCTGGTACAGGTTACCAGCCGATAGCATGTTCAGGGTCCGCGGAGACGACGAGATCTATGGTGTAGACCCCCATTCCTCCAGTGATACTCAATAGAGTGGTTTAATTCAGTTGTTAATATTTAAATCAGAATGTACTTGTTTGGAATAATCGGATCGAATTCTAGGATGTAGAATGAATCCTAGGGTAGAAATGTATGAGCCTATTTTGAGCTATACTGTTTACTTGAGCGCATGTTTAAAATAAATTGCTAGCGAATGACATTAGTGTAATTATGAGATGCATGTTAAAATACGAGTTGCCTGTATGTGAACGAGGAAGTGAACTATGAAACCACAAATTGCATGTATATGACTGAGAATTAAATTGTGAAACCATGAGCTGCCTGTATATGGATGAGGAATGAGTTATGAAACATGAGATCTGAATATGGATAAATGAGATGAATATGAGCATGAACCCTACGGGGAATTAGGAGTAGAACTCCTGTGTATGAAAGGAAATCTGGAATGTAGACGGGAAGTGTACTGGCCCTTGTGTACGCGAAATTAAGGAGAGAACTGTCCCTTTTTAGTGTAGAGCGGAGCTAGCTGCCCTTGGGTAGAGACCCGGGATTAGGATTGGCCACTCTACATCGACTCCTGTTGGCCCTTGCGTACGTGGTATCGAGGCGTGATACTAGTGTAGGGAGGGAGCTAACCCCACGGGGCCTGAGGTTAAGCTAGCCACCCTACATCGACTTTGTTAGGCCCTCTGGGCAAACCAGGGTAGTCGGACGAGGGTACACGGACTGTGGAGGGACAAGACCCCTGTTTGGTTTTGAGGGGTGAGACCCCTATTCTGAGAGGGTAAGGCCCTATACTGTTTCGTGCTATACTTTGGACGTGCCTGCTAGAGGAATCGACTGATTGCGTGTCAGTGTGGGGTAGCTACCCATGCGCTTATCACACGTGCTGTAGTCACCGCTACGTCTCGACAGTGACCTCGGGGTGGTTGACTGGGTGTAGGACTACCACGGGGGACTCTCCCGGCCAGGAGAGCACCACGTGTACCTTCTACTCCAGGGAAAAGACTACAATTAAGATCGTTCCCACGAGGAACAAGCAAGATCAAGAAATACTTGGATACTTTATGAAATAGATGAACTAAGAATACATAACAGAGTTAAATGGAATTAAGAATAAAACCTGCTTGTTGTTGTTACTTTACTTGCACATAAATAATGTAAACACCACTCTACTCAGCGTTTGCTGACTCCGTCTTTTCGTTACCTTATTCAGGACCAAGAGTTGAGCAGCCAAAGTTTCCAGTTGCAGAGGGAGCTGGGCCCAGCCGAGCCCAGCCGTAGTAGTTTCTCTCCAATTATTTGTTTCTGCTGTAGTTGTGGGTACTGGACTTTAAGATTAATGTTCTCGTTACTTTCTATTTTCTATTATTGTTGTGGTGGCATGTACAACTATTTTTGAGACAGTTGTTCAACTTTCCTTTACTGCTTCGTTCTTTCCTTCTGCTTAGTTATATTGCATGTGTGAATGTGGTTTATTTTCCTACTTTTGGTTATTTATCGTTGGACGACTAGGTCTTGGGATTAGTCAAGGCAAGCTGGTCTTGGGTCCTGTAGGGATCCGGGAACCGGGTCATAACACTATTCACTTATGGGCTCATTTGCAATTGACATACTTAATCGATAGTTCGTAGTTTGAAAAGATATTCGTTGTAATATATTTGAAATCACTGCGAAAATGATTATTAATTTTATTTACTCAAAATTCAAAAATATTTCGAGGTCGAACTCAGGGAGCAAATTGATATCTTAGAAGTAGAAAATCACAATCTCAAATTTTACTTGAAAGATAATGTTCAATAATAATGAAATGTATATAAAAGCTAGAGAGTAAAAAGAAATAGATTTTTCTCTTTTCTTCCTTCTTCTTTTCTCTCTTTCTTTTTCTTTGCTTTCTCTTCCTTCTCTTCTTTCTCTGTCTTTCCTTTCTCAGACATCTAATTTTGTGAATCAAACGTCTTAACTGGTGATTGCTACAGTGCTTTTTGGCCTTTTCTTTCTCTCTTCTTTCTTCTTCTTCTTTGCGGCTGTGCTTCTTCAGCCTCTTTTCTCCTTCTTCTTTCTCCTCTGTTGCAGCTCCTTCTTCCTCTTCCTTTCTATGCCTTAAGCTTTGGCTGCAGCTCCTTCTTCTTCTTCTTTCTTTTGCTCCTGCTTCTCTTTGCCTTTACTTTCTCTCTTCCTTTCTCTGCGGCTACCTCTCTACTACTCCTCTTCCTTCTTCTTCTTCCTTCTTCCACTCCTGCTTCTCCTTTCTTCTGTTCTTTCTTCTTCCTTGGCTCCTTCTTCTCTGTCTTTGGCCAAGTCCTTCTTCTGCAGTCTTCTTCCTCTGTGCCTTCTTCTTTCTTCTCTTTCTCTGCTTCTCTCTACTGCGCCTCCTCCTTCTTCTTCTTCAAGTCCATCCTTCTCCTTCAGTTGGACCCCTTCTTCCCTGCACACACATAGGAGCAAAACCTGGCCCCTACCCTCCCCTATGTCTCTCTCTCTCTTTTCTGCTCTTAGGCTCGCTCTCCCAGAGCCATCTCGGGTAAACAGGTCGGGTCAGCATGCCCGAGACTAGGCGCACCGGCGTGGGTGGTGTGCGAGGAGTGCACGGGTAGTCGGGTCAGGCAGCCAGGTCCGCGGAGGTGTGGGTCGCGGACGAGGCGTGGTGGGCGAGGGGACCTCACCTCGTGTCAGGAGGCGATAAGCCCCTGACACTTTTTCAATTTATGTTGCGCCTCCCTCTTCAAAACTTCCGAGGTGGGACTAAATGTCCCACCTTCTTCTCGCGCACGCCCGCAGTAGGTGACGCGCTCAATTGCAGCAGCTACGTGGGGGTTCAGTGCCAATCGATGGGTTGGGTTGTGTGTGAAGGGATTCCGCGCAACCTAGGGCACTTCACCTGGAGCGGAGAGACCTGGAGGAGCTCCCAAGCAAGCTCCTCGCTGCGTCAATGGCGGTGGAGATCCTCAACACCTGTCATCAGGAAAACGGCCTTGCAGCCTCGTCAGAACACATGGGAAGCCTCGCCGAGGTACGGCGAGTGTGTTGCAGTGGTCGGGGTGGTGTGGGAACGCCTGTGTGAGCATGCTTAGGGCTTACTGTGGCCGTGTCAGTGGGTGTGTTCGGGGGTCGTGTTGGGAGCGTGCGGCGCTGAATGGAAAGAGGGGTTATGATCAGTGAGTTGTGGCGGAGCTTGTGAGGTGATTGGCGAGGTGGGTGGATGAGTGGAGCGGCGGGAACACCTTGCCGGTGGTTTGGTCGGAGGTGGAGAAGGTGATGGTGGTCTGTGGTGGTCGGTGCGTGATTTGTGAAATTGATGAAGGGAAAATGAAGAGGGGAGAAAGATGACTTAATTGAGGGGCTTGGAGTGAAGGGGGGAGGCAGAGGGCGAGCGATGGCTGTTTGCCGTCGCCGGAGATGAAGGCCCTGAGGTGAGGATGACAGCGACGAGGAATGGGTCGGAGGGGTGCGCACTGGTACGGCGTGGCGTGGAGGAACAAAGCAGAGATGGCTCTGCCACTGGTACGGAGGCAAAGCGACGAGAAGAGGGAGGGAGAGTTGCTAGAGCCTACGGGCAGATGGCCGAAGGAGGAGGAGATGAAATTGGAGGGTTATCTCTGGCCAAAACAGGCTTGCCAAAAGTGGAGGGATCTGGGCTTCCTTAAATAGGCACGGGCAGGAGGTTATTTGCAAAGGGGACGGTCAAAAGTCGTCGCCGGAGTGAGACTCATACCTCTCGAGCGTTCTCACGAGAGGTATGGGGAGCTGCTCATGCGGTAGGGGGCTTCGTAGAGAGCTCCCCTTTCAAATGTGGGAGCAGCACCCCATGGACACGAGGAGAAAACCTTCTCGCAAAGTCGTTGGTGGTATGGGTCCCTGCTACAATGGTAGAGGGATCAAATTGAATAAAGTGATGAAAAGTTGAGGGGGTTTTGCAAGGATTTTCAAAAGTTAAGGGCCAGAATGTAATTGGACGGACCATTTTGCAAAGTAGGTCAATGTGACCTTCCCTTAGGTCCAAGTTTTGGTACAAACCTAATTTTGATCCAAGGAATCCAATAGTGAAGTTGGATTTTAGGTTTGACCACGTTTGACTAGACATTTTACAAAAAAACCCAAATTATGTCAAATATTGGGCTTGTTCCCCAATCTAGGTCAAAACAGGTTCCAAACGCCAAATTGAAGATTATAAACCCTAGGGTATATTTTTCCATGAATTTTAGAGGGTTTAATTGATTTCTATCTTTCCTGAAATCATGTGAATTTAAGTAGGTTTGTTTTAGGGTTATAGAATGTCATTTAATTCTTAAATTTTTATTTTAACGTTACAGAATGTCATTTAATTCTTAAATTTCACAATAACCCTTTTCTGAGTGGACCATCCCACTTTTTCTCTTATTAAGTCCAATTGACATATGTCTAGACCCTTAGAAATCCCGCTGATGCACTGCAATGGTAAAATTGCAATTTACCCTATTCTTCAGGTATTCTTTTCAGAACAGTAATCCCCTGAATTAGGCCTTCCTTTAAGTTATGTAGGAGCTTTTGTACACTTTATTAGGTCAAAATATGCTAGTTAGGGCTCATGATGAGGTTCTCATCAATACTGTTTCGTCCCTCTGGGCCTTTCATGCAAAATCACCATTAGACCTGGGCGAGCGCTCCTCAGCACTGTTCATCGACGATGACCTTGGCTAGCAGTAGCCGTCCAATCCTTGCACAGTTGATCCAACTGTGGATCCTCCTTGAACCGGCCAGCACCGGTGCACATAGCTTCACACTTTAGTCTAGATCACATCCAATGGCCATCTTTTGTTCTAAGCTTTCCCGTGCACCTTAGACTCCATCTTAGCCCTTCATCCTTAATAGCCCTGACCTCCAATCCCAGGTCGCACAAGCCTCCTATACCTATTTAAACACCACCCCTGAGCTCCTGCGACTCTAGACCGAGCTCCCCCCTACTTCCTCATGTTGGTGCAAGGGCACCGCGATCGTTGATTTTGATGATAACTAAACACTTGCGATTTAACATTTACATTTGAAGTTATGTTTTAGGATAAATGCAAATGGACACAAGTGTGAAGGAGCTCAAACTTTCATCCATGGTGGATTAGAGGAGCTTGATGGAGGAGAAGGAGCTTCGCTTGGAGCGAGAGATTGAAGAAGGTGATGAAGAATAGGATAGAAATATTCTTTCTTGTACTTTGTATTCTTGTATTTATTTGTCTTGTACTTTGCCCTTTTTCTTTAGAATTATCGTAAAGAGACTAAAGTACCTTACCGTAGTCCTAAGAAACCTTACACCTCACAAGGACTCTTAGACAAACACTTAGAAAAATCAGAAAAACAAACATAGGCTTTAAACAGCTTGATCAGACATCTAATATGGACCTTAGACGTCTGATCTGTAAATTTAAGACATCTGACCTTTTGTTCAGATGTCCAAATACTTAGGCTAGACCGAGTGCTTTCTGTCCATTGATTTTTGATGACCAGCCTATAGTCCAGAAGCCTTAGAAGACATTCGATGCCAACGATAGACATCCAATAATAGGATCGTTGGACTGTTAGAAGATAATCCTTGTAGATTACCTTATAATTAATTCTATAACACTTTCAGACGTCCATAGATCATCCCACTCGTCTGATAAATATATGTTAGGCTAAGATCTTACCCAAATCACTTTTGTCAAAGGATTTAGTTGTTAAGCCTCTCGGGAAATCCATTCCCACAGAGGATCTTCTTTCTAGACCTTCAGAGACTTTGCCAAACGACCGACCTGTCGTTTGACCTAAAAGACACTAGAACCCTATTTCGATCTTGTTAAAACAAGAAGAAAGCCATTTTATGATTAGACGTCTAATTAGTATCCCAGACGTCTTAAAAGTAAGTTTTAGATGTCCGTCTTGATCCAACCCTGGTCAGATCATCCACCCTTTTAGATCAGACGATCGAACCTTAGATCATACGATGACCCAGACATTTGACCATAAAATCAAACATCTGATAACCCAATCAGAATCATAAATGACCCTGATTTCGGTGGGATTTTGGACCACTTTCTTAAGCCATGTTCCCAACGGCTACAAGAGGCTTCCAAGGCCTTCTAAAGCCTTCTTAGGACCTCTATAAATAGAGAAGCACCCTTCCTAAGCTAAGTACACCTTGAGAAACTACTTCTACACCATATTATGTCCAAAGTGAAGAAGAAAATCATCTAGAAGAAGTTCTTGCTCTGCAAGCCAGCCAACATCCATCTGAGAGCACCATTACACTGTCGACTTCACATTGCATCACTTCCATCTACGGGAAGTTCTTTTTGCCTATAGGAGCTAGTTTATTTACACCTATTATGGGCTCTATAGGATATTTTGTAATTGTCTTTGTTTGGGTATTTGCTTTGCAAATTTCTATCTCTCTCGCGAGACAAAATACTCCTCGTGAAGAGGAGGGGTTTGAGGTACACTATCCTCGTACAAAGTAGTATCGGTTTGAGGTATGCTACCCTCGTGTAAGTAGTGTCAGTTGTGAGAGATAGAACTACTCTCGTTTGAAATAGTTCGTTAGTAGATTTGATCTACTAGGTTAATCAGGAAATCCTAAACTGAGAGGTTTAGGTGGCAGTTTTTACCCAGGTTCGGGTTTCCACTTAAAAATCCTTGTGTACTTGTGAGATTGCTTATTATTGCGATTGTTATATTTTATTCCGCATTATTTTTCCCATTACGCACATCTCACCCCTCCGTCTAGGGAACTACACCTTGAGCTTAGTCACATTGTCCCACTCTAGTTCCCTTTCTCCCTTCATCGCCACTTGTGACAGGGATGGAGTACCTCGTTCCTCCATTCATCCTCGCCACTAGAGGTCATGCAACACTTGAAGGTGACCTTGGAGCTCCACTAGAGAGCTCTTCGCCACTGGAGTCCTCCGATCTCGCTTCGTCACCTTGGTTACCAACGAAGGTTCTCTTAGGTCTCAATCATCCTTTAGTTTAGGATTGTAATCGCTTATCTAGTTTAGTTAGATAGAGTAGAGTAGAATTGATGTTTTAATTGTGTTAGATTAGTGTAGAATAGCATAATTGTCCATACACTTCAATCTTTCCTCTCTGATCAATTCAGATCAAAGAGGCAAATTCACGCCCATTCATTGAATCATATAGCTCCCTCTCCATCTCCTTGTCATGTTCATCTTCTTCCCTTGTTGTTTTGATCATTAGAAAACTCCACCCATCAGAGCTGAGTTAGATCTGTAGCTCTCTGGCTATCAGATTTAACTCACGCTAAAATCACTTGGAGGGATTCTCATTTCAATCCATGAAGCTACAAAAGGCCCTCCTCTGAGCTAAATTGGATTTGATTCCATCTATGGCTTGTGATGTGGTTCTATTGCTTGATTAGAGAATTCACGAAGCAATTTGATTTTGATTGAATTGAATCAAGTTTAATTGAGTTTTTAATTGGGTAATTCGACTGATTGTGATGAATCTGAGTCCATTTAATTGGATTAATATTGAAGGGATTTCTCGCACCCAATTTGGATGGCTTGTACTATTTCTCTTCATTGCTTGGAGGGCATGGCCGACGAAAATCAGTTGCACTGATTCGAGACCCATGTAATGATCTAATGGGTTCATGAGTGTTGCCTAGCCTTCTTGAACACCAGTTAATGGCATGTAGGAAGTCTAGGTGATTATAACACTTTGGCGACCACTAATCAAAAGCACACTTGGGTGACAGCTAATTTCAATTTCAATTTATTTAAATATGATATTTACAGATTGAGCGAGGATCTTTAGACTTTAATGAAGGTCTGGATGTACTTTTAATGTAATTAAAGAGCTTGATTTGATTTGATTCCTTCATGCTGTCTATAGCATAAGGATGAGACCAAATTAGGATTTCTAGGATTTAATGAGCTTTGATTAGATTTTTGAAAGATTCTAGACCTTTTAGAAAACATTTGCAACAGTGGAGATCAGCATTTAGTGGAGTTAATTAGGATATGGAAATTTGAGCTCCATTGTTCATATTTTAGAGTATTCCTAATTTTTGGAGCAAAAATATGAGTTTTAATGTTTTGTCCAAAGTTTGAAAGTGATTCTATATGATTCTAGGGTATGAATATATGTACTGAAGCGAGTATTTAAGATTTAAAGTCATAATTGGTTGGATTACATAGTAGCAGCAATGCATCTGGAAAACAAACTGAATGAAGAGTTTCATGTGATCAGTCAATTTATTGCTGACAAATTTCAAGAGTAAATGGAGTCTGGTTGAGTATGTTGATGTCTAACAAGAATTCATGTAAAGTTATTCTACTGGGAATTCAACTGAGAATCTTTATTGATAACAACAACCTCTTCACTGCCATACCTGATGAAGGGTGTTTCTTAGAGTGCTTAAATGAATTCTAAATCTGTTTGAGGATTTCTTAAGTAGTTGTATGTTACATTAACAGGGTTTAAGCATCTCTGTAATGTGTTTTGGTTCTGGTTTTAAATAAGAGAGCTTGTAAACTATGTTTGAAACTTTTGTTAGTAACATTTTTATAGTTAAAACTGTCTAAGCTGAAATTAAGTGATCCAATCATGTTTTTGAGTTCGAAATGGGTATATAATGATGTCTGGAATGTTTTTCATGCCTAACTTTACATTTCCAGCACTTTAGATGAGTTTCTAAGGCTTCAGTTTCAAGTTCTAACCTTCATTGAGCCTTATTCTAGCCAATTTGTAAATAGTGTGAAAAATAAAAAAATATTGCAAATAAATAAAAGAAAGGTGTCTTAAGTGAGCTTAGGTTTAGTTTTAGGTATGTGTTGAGTTAGATTTAGGTTTTGAGCTTGCGAGCTAGGAGAACATACCTATAGAAGTTTAGGTCTTCTCAAGTTTAAAATAAAAGACAACAAAGTAAAAACTACAGAAAGAGTGTTTCTTCTCTTCTTCACATTTTTCTCCTCTCTTCCTCTATCTCTATAAAACACAAAAGAAAATTAAAATCTGAAAAATTCCAAAATCCCATAAAAATACTTATGTACATAAGTATTTTTACTCATAAATAATACCAAGTTAAATGTATATAATAACTTGTATGCATATAAAGTATGTAAATAACTTATATATCTATTTTATTTACTTAGGTAGATATTTACATCAAGTTATATAGTATATATTATAATAATATAATTATCTATATATTTATTTATATTATGTGTACATAATCTACATGTAAATATAAAAAGCCATGTATACACTTCTAGGCATAATTATAATTGTATATATAATGTAAAGTAGTTACGATGTACAGTGATATACCTTTATATTTTTTTATTTACGTATATAATGTACATATTTATGTTTATAAGTTAATTAGGTATATTATTAAGTTAATGCAGTTTAAATTAGTAAATTAATAAAATAATGAAGTAAATTATGTTGTATTCTTGTATACTATAGTTTAAAGTATTTTCGGTATATTTATAACTTATTTATATTATAGAATAGCATTTATAATGTATATATATATATGTAAATCTTATATTTAAATGTGTATAAATAGAAATAAATCAATAAAAATAAATTAAAAATCTATAATAATTAGTTAATAATGTAAATCAACTAATTTATAAATCTATTGTACCATTAATTTATTAATTTATACTTTAATTAAGGAATTAAGGCTAAAATCAATGTGTAATTTTCTATAACTTTAATAAGTTTTAAAATAAATTTACATATTTAATCATTGTAAATCAACTATACCAATAAGTAGCCTTATGTATTGGCTACATAACCATATAATTTAATTGTAAATTAATTAATTGATTAACACCTTAATCAATCCTTTATTGCATGAAATTATTAATTGTGCACTTAATTTGGCGCCACCAATGGGGCCACATCAGAAGCATGAGAGCACTTGTTGCGGTACTTAACCAAATGCGTGGGTAAGCCATTCGTCTAGTATGGGGTTAGATCCCATAGAACATGCATTCCTTTGACCCATTTGCGAGAGAGAGAAAGAAAGGCTCATGTGGGTGTGGTTCTATGGGCCAAGCTTACGTGGTTTGTGAGCCGGTATTGACTCGAAACTATAAGAAAAAATACACTGACTAATAAACTAGGACCCAAGATTAGTAGTGGTCAATCCGACCCCTAGTGGACTGTTGATTCCGCAAATGGTTGTGCCTATCAATAAAAAACTTTTAGATTAGAGACTTAGGTTAAGTTAAAGTTAAAAAGTGACTAAGTGTTAGTGTACTAAAATAGCCCTTCCTAAGGGCCATTTGGCATTTCCAGAATTTTTAGGGGTTTTTGGTGCAATTTTAACCCCCCTTGGTTTTTGTTGGTGGATGTGCGAGGAAAAAGAGAACTTACGGGGGGTGCCCCTGCAATTTTCTCATCTCCACCATACACCACCCTCTCACCCATCACGCCACCCCATCCCTCACCGACGACACCTCACCCCTCCACCATACCTCACACCATCTCCCCCATTCCTCCCCACTTCTTCCCATTCCACCCATACTCCACTCCATTCCCTCCCCCACGCCCCAAACTCCAACAAAACCCCCCTCCTCCTCCATTTGTTCCCACACAACAGTCGAGTGAGAGGAGAAGGAGAGGGAGACTGGAGGAGCCTGGAGGAGAGGAGTGCGTGCGGGAGAGGAGGGTCGAAGCGGCAGGAGAAGCTGCTACTGCAGGGGTCGCTGCTGGTGTAGCGAACGTAGGGGAGAGAGAGAGCTCGCAAACAGTTCTGTGGAGTTATTTTTCCGCAGAATCAAACGTCTGGAGAGACCATTAAACGTCTGTCCAGATGTCCAGAGGTAATACTAGTCGTCTGATAGTGCATTTTCTTTCAATTATTTTTCTCCCTGCCAAGTTCTGACCTCACATGGATGTGTCAGAGGTTGGGGAGGCGCGTCGGTGAGAGGACCGAGGTGGTTTCAAACGTCCAGGAGTATCTCTAGATGTTTGAAGGCACCCTCAACGTCTGCACGGAGTTCTAGACGTCCGAAAAAGGTACCCCGAGCAAGGTGAGTCTCTGAGTTCGTTTAAGACGTTTTGGACTCTTCTCAGATGTCTGATTGTGGTTAGAGTTGGTTTTTTGGGCCCATTCAGGGCTCAAATGGAGTCAGATTTCCGTAAACGAAACGTCGTTAGATTCCGTTTGAATTTCTCTACGTAATGATATAGTATCTATGTAGTTTTGAGCTTGTTTGACCTGTCAGTCCATGTTGTTGGTCTCTAGTCTGTAGAGTATACGGGACCTGCGGAGACGTCGGGAGTTACTGTATAAGCCCCCATTCCACCCAGTTAACCGATAGAGTGGTTTTCTCTAATCCCAAAATTAATAATTGAATTGCATGCTTTAGAATTATTCGATTGAACCCTAAGTTGTGAGATGAACCCTATGGCCGAAAGAGATGAATGCATGCTACTTTAGATATATCTAATTGAACCCTAGGTTGTGAAATGAACATTAGGGCTGAAAGAAATGCATGTGTTGCTAATGAATGAATGAGTTACCGTGATAAATCATAAGCTGCCTGTACTATCTATAATGAACCATGTCATGAATACACACCTGTACTGAATAATCTATTGTGAAATCTTGAGCTTCCTGTTATGCATTCAATGAATCAGATATGGAAATGAGAAAGTCTATGTACGAACCCTACAAGGAATTTAGGAAGAAACCAAGAAACCTATAATACGGAAAACCTAATGGTTTTGGAACATGTTGCCTACGGGCGGTTGTTTGGACTTGGTTAAGGGAAATGAGCTGGCCCTCGTGTACCCACCGAGAAGAGCAACTATCCCTTTAGAGTAGAGGGGAGCTTGCCGCCCCTTGGGTTGAGACCCAGGGTTAGGTTTGGCCACTCTACGTCGACTCCTGTTTGGCCCTCGCGTACGTGGTATCGAGGTGAGCTACTTAGTGTCGGGGGAGCTTGCTGCCCCATGGCACCCGGGGTTATGTTTGGCTACCCTACACCGACTCTTGTTAGGCCCGTTGGGCAAACCGAGATAGTCGGACGAGGGTGCGCGGACTATGGAGAAGCGAGACCCCTGTTCTGAGAGGGCAAGGCTCTTTATTGTTCCGTGCAATACATTTGAGTATACCTACTAGCGGAAACGACTGACCGCGTACCAGTGCTGGGTAGCTACCCGTGCGCTTATCGCGAGTGCTGTAGTCACCACTACGTCGCAATCGTGACCTCGGGGTAGTTGACCGGGTGTAGACTACCACGGGGGACTCTCTCGGCCAAGAGAGTGCCACGTGTACATCCTGCATCGCGGGAAAACTACAAGCAAGATCGTTTCCTTAGGAAACAAGAAGATTGAGCAATATCATGGAACTTGATTAGTGTACTCGACTCAGAAACACATAAACCAGATAATTGGAAACGGATGAAAATAAATAATCAACAATTGAATGTTTAGCTGATTACTGTTTTCATTATGTTACATGGAAATAACTTAACCACCACTCTACTCAGCGTTAGCTGACTTCGGATTTTGTAACCATGTTCAGGTCAGGGATTCGAGTAACCAGAGCCACCGGCTGCTGAAGGCGCTGGGCCCAGTCGAGCCCAGCCATAGTTCCTTTCTTTAGTTTCGCTGCAGAGAGTTTTGTTATAGTGAGTACCTGCAACTTGTTGTTATACTCAGTTATATTTTTACCAGTTCCCTGTTGTGATGGCTAAATTGGTAACTGTGCTTTTCCACTGTATTCTGTAAAAATCTAGTGGTTTGCTGTTCTCTTTCTTTTATTATCAGTTATATATTTTCTACTTAGTTACATTACTCGTGTGGTTGTGGAATGAGTATGCGTTTGGTTATTTCTTGTTAGACGATTGAATCTTGGGGTTCGTCAAGACGAGCCGTTCTCGAGTTCTGTAGGAAGTCGGAGAGGGGTCGTGACATGTACATATGTGTACGTGTTGAGAGTTAGTTGCGTGAGTGCGTGTGTGTTATAAGTGTAGGTATGTGTGCTAGTATATATATTAGTATAGTAAATACATGTGTGTGTGTGTGTATTATGTACTATAAATATTCTTTGTGCTTGATATTGTATATAAGTGTTTTAAGGTCTTTTTAGTGACGTATATATATGTTAGTATAGTAAGTATTATAGTTATATGTATTTATATAGGTTAGTTAGCATCTTAGAAATTATCAATATGTATGATGTACATTATTTGTATATATACTCTTTTTGTGTCTATATTAGGGCATTACTTAGATATTAGTGTACATAATTAACCAAGATTAGTTTAAATTAGTTTTTGATAGATTTACACCTATACATATTATTAAAGTATTGTCATTGACTTTAATTCATTTATTCTTGTACATATTTGACTTAAATCAGTTCATTCTTTGATTCTTTCATTCATTATTCATTCAGTTGCAAATAAAGTTCACATTTTTTGAATAAAAAATGACTTTTGGATAATAGAAAGTGATGTATATCAATAACTATCTCGTAATGAACGACCTAGAATAAAACTAGTAAAAATTGTTTATAAATAATGAGATCTATCTGGATTGAGTACTATACTACGATATGATTAATTATCCCTAATTAACTAGCGATCCAAATGATACATCATTCTCTTTAATGGCAATCGCTACCATCAAATAATTTAGAGAAAATTTTCCCTTTATGTGTTTGAGTGATATACCAAAGTCGTCCCAGGACTTGGGAAGCTTCTCTACGATTGACATCACTTGAAACTATTCAGGTAATTTCATGCTAACTTATGCTAAACCTTGGACAAAAGCAAAAATTCATGCACAAGTGTACTCACTGACTTAGTCCTCCACCATATGAAATTTTAGGAAGTTGGGCACCAAATATTTCTTAATACCCATATCCTCAGTGCCATACTTTTTGTCTAGTTCCTCTCGTAGGGCTTTGGCAATGACCATCTTGGTGGTGGAACAATCTACATCAAAAAGAACGTTGGACAGCGGCAATAAGATGCCTCCATGGCATAGCCTATCCTATTCCTTCCAGACATTTGCTGGCTTTTGGATTTTAAGGTTGGTGTTATTCTTGGAAACGTTAGGATAAGTGGTCTCCAAGGCTGAAACTAGTTCCATGGTCATAAACCAAATCTTCATGCATTGCTACCAACGCTTAAAGTTTTGGCCTCCAAATTTCTCAGGCATTCTTATGAGATGTACGCATGGTTAAAACTTTAAATTTGATATGTTTGATATCACAAATTTAAGTTGTTTTTCTAAGATTATTGATATTAAATTCATATTCATATATTCCATTGCCTAAATCCGGGATATCATATACATAGCCAACAAGATAGCAACATGAGAAAATCCAAAAAAATCCATAAACATAGATGTGGCACACGAAACAAAATAAAGGAGAGTTGGAAGGCTATGATCGAAGGGTACTCTAACGACCCAAGTCTAGACTCTAATCTAATTTAGAAAAAAGGACCTCGACAACTTGTTGTGTATGAGCCAGATAAATCTAAACAACCATAAAAAATGCTTAAGCCTAAGTTGTTAAGTAGTAATCCCCAATCCTTATATCCCACCACTCATTTTCATAAGTTTTCGATGTGAGACTATTTTTGAATGTGTCACAAGTACCTTATAAAATTCCCTTGGAGAAATGACGCCCCCACTTTATCGATGCACAAGTTTGGCACGTTGCTCCTAGGGTCTGATGATCTCACGTTTAGATCTATTGTGTGCTTTGCTTGTGGTCGCCTTCAAAAGTTTCCTCACAAGACGTAACTGAGAGATAGAGACATGGACTGGGAGAGGAAGAGTGACAGCGTAGAAAAGGAAAGAAGCAAGTCACACTTGGTACCTTTGTGCGACTAGAAATAACCCATGTGATATTTGGGTGGAAAGTCAGGAGACGTGGGCGAATGGGTACTACTCAGTAGTTGTAAGGTTTGGAAACAAGGAGATTTTTGTAGCTGAAGTGTCCAAGTTGTTGGAGCTAGGTAAGGGCGAGGTGCATGTGTGGTGTCTACCCCCACTTGTGCTATTTGATGACGCTCATCTTGAGTGGGAGGGATAAATATCTCGTAAACCTATCCCCCTAGGTAAGCCGAGACTCGAAATGGGGACCTGTCGTTCCCACTAAGGTGGTATGAACCTGCTCACCAACTGAGATACCTGATGGGCTCCACTCTTGCTCTTTACTACACAAGCAATGGAAATCAAAGTTCTTTTATACTTACTTGAGTTTTGCTCACATCGCATGTGATTCTAAAGTTCCACCCAATTTCCTTTGATTTCAACATCCATTTCTATTGCCATCACCCTATATATACATCCCAATTGATGCATTATACCTCCTAAAATCAACATATACAAATACACACACATATATAGGAAAAATATCAAGCGAGTACAGAATTCATAAACATTCGTTTGAGCCCAAATCATTGATCGTCGGATGAATGTTTCCTTCTACATAAGCAAATTCCAGTAGGTTACCAGCAACCATTGGCTAATAGCAGCAACTCGTGCCTTCCCTTCCTTGCGTGACCATTGACATGTATTTGAGGCAAAGTGAAGGGAAAGATCATTGGAACATCTAACATCCAGTGACCTCTTGTCCCTCTTTATTAAATTTGTGATTCCCTCCCCCTTTGCCAAAATCCTCGATTTTCCATTTGTGAAGAAGTGATTTATATATAATGAGATGATTTTTCATCATCCTAATATCATCAATTGAAATGATCTTTCATCATTATAATATCATTTTCTATCATTTGAATATCATATTTCATTACACCTTCACCTATATGTTGTAAAATATGTTATAACATACATTTTATTATTTTTTTTTTATTTTTATTTAAAACATCATGAGAAAGCAAATGATAATACAATATAAATAATTTAATTAACCAATTTAAACCACCTCCTTGAAAAGAAAGATAGGAATCCACCTCCAATTCATCCCACTTAGACTGTGATCCACCACCTGACCCTTGTTTTGTCCTACCCCGAGCTTCCTATTCCCAAATCTTTACAAGTCCAAAATCCAATGCCAATAATGTCACCTAATTTATCCCCTTCCATGTACATTCTCCTTCGCAACCTTATAAAAATTAACTCCATCAATTCCAAACATTCCTTTGGGAACTTTTTTTAAAAAAATAATTGCTCATATCTTGATTCATTAGAAAGAAAAATCGTTACTCAAACATGAATCAAACACAAATGAAAAATAATTGATGAATTAATTTAATTTTAAATAAGAAACATGCATGCCGAATCAAAATAATGAATTTAGATATAGAATCAAATTAGTGAACTCTTATCACATAATTAGCGAATCAAATTTGAATATTTAAATTTATTGAACAAAAATTTGAATGTAAGCTTTGGAATTTAAATCGAATTCAAATTTATCTTTTTAAGCCAAACCTCAACCTAGGTGGATATTCAATACGATTTGATTTAATTAGCATGCATGATTGAAATTTAGATACCAACATGGCATTTGCTAAATGTTTACAATCCAAATGAGAAAAAAAAACAAGAAGAAGCTGTTATCACAAAAAGTATATTTCTCTTTGCATCTTGATTCGCATGGGGTAATTCAATTGATAAGATGTCAAAATCATCCAAATTTGAATTTAGAGATATTTATTCAAAAAAAATCCGAAGAATTGAATGCTTCACTTCTCAGTCTTAAACTAAGGGTGTCGTCTCCTCCCTACCTTATGTTAATAAGGCACCATTTTTACCCCCTTGTAATTTCATGACGAATTCAAATATTTTAGGTGCTTGCCCGTATCTATGATCCAGGAATTCCATATCTAGTCTTCTCCGACGCACCAACGTAGTTGAATTTAATCTATTTCTTATTCCCCCAATAAATAAATTCAATAAAAGGGAAACGGGAAAGGGAGGAGAAAAACGGAATCCAACGGTCATCCGTTGGCAAGTTGGATCCTCTGTGCCCCCACAAAGCCACATGCAGGCTCGGGCCATCGGCATCACATGCTGTGGTCCCCACTAAGCCTTCCCCTACGCTTGCCCCACTTCTGACGCCCGACCCTATTTCGTTCCTTTGTCTGCGTCTATGCGCCTGTAAAATATCCATTTTGCATCGAGCCCCCATGGAAAGGGGCATTCTCGCAAATGCGTTGCAAATGTTTTTCTCTGGGAGGATGCGCATGGAAGGTGTAGTCTACTGGGAGGATCAATCCCAATACATCGGGTTAGTCTTTGTGTACTCCATAGGTTAAAACATTCTCTTTTGAAACCGGCATCTCGGAAAGAAGATACGGGTTTTTTTTTGTAAAGTTTAAGTTCACATTGGTGCTAACTTGAAAGTGATGCTAATTTTTTTTTTTTTTAGCTTTCTTCTTCGTGATATCACCTCTCTTGTAAAGTAAAATAAAGAAAAAGGTTAACACGATTTACGACTTCTGTAAATTTAAATTTTATAACACATCAAACAAATTAATCCTAAGGATATAATTCTTCCACCTTCGATTTGAAAGATGGGGGTGGGATGTTAATGTACCTTCGACTACCATCCTCTTTCAACTATGGAGATGGAGAGGAAAGATTTTATTGCGTGAAAGAAGGCGTTGGCACAAATCCTAAATAGGAGAAAAAAAATGGTGCATAATTACTTACTAAAAACAAAAGGCTTGAAGTAGTCCCGCAAGAAAGAAAGAAACACAGACCTGGTTATCTAATTATCCCGATTTGATGTAAGCATCACTATCGACATATGCAGCTAAGCCCTACCATTTATGCAATGCGTCGTAGTGACAGCTATGGCTGCGTATGGACAACATACAAAGGCCCTGATTGATGGGTAAGTTAAGTGGACTTAGCTTATATCTGTTTATTACTTAACTCACCTTTTATTTAGATCAGCGTGCAATTTTACTTTACCACCCTGTTTGTAAAATAAATTTGGATGTGATAACCAAATATAAAAATTGATACATTTTACAATATATTAATTTTGTACATCGGTGGAAGATCGTTGTTAATTATTTTATATTAATATAAAATTATTTAATGATCATTTTATATTGATATAAAATTATTGTAAATTATCTTATGTCAAATATTATTAATTACTTTATGTAAATTATTATATGATTATTTTATATCGATATAAAATTATTGTATAATCATCTTATATCGATAAAAAGTCACCAAAAATTATTTTATACCAATAAAAATTGATGTATTACATCAACGTATTTATAAAAAATACATCACGTGATATCATTTTTATATCTTGACAATAACTTTAACCCTTTTAAATCTCCAGACATTGAAATTTACTTGTCCTATTATTTTATTTTATTTTTTTATTCCTTTATTTATTCTCCAAGCTTATTTCCTATCCGTAACTAAAAAAACCATATTCATATTTCAAAGGTGCCTGCATTTCTACGTTCAAAGGCAAATGTGAAGACACTCCGATAAAGCACGTCTCAACGACAAAAAGGGTCACCGTCAGCCACAAATTAAAAAAAAAGAAAGGAGAGGGGGCATCCCACGTCTCACCAACTCAACGTGGGCCCTTGGACAGGCGGAAACGGGACAGAATCTGAATGACTGGGAGCACATTTTCCTAAAGAAAAATCATATTCATATTCTTGTATAACTTAGTCGGGAGAAATATAAGTTTCTTGATTGTATTTGCCTGGTTGTTAAATTTGAGATCTTAAATTTTAAATTTAATTCAACTTGGATCCTTAGATGTGCGAAAATGGGACAAAATCTAAATGACTGGGAGCACATTTTCCTAAAGAAAAATCATATTCATATTCTTGTCAACTTCGTTAGGAGAAATACAAGTTCCTTTATTATATCTTAAATTTAACTCAACGTGGACTCTTGGACATGCGGAAACGGGACAAAATCTCTTCACGGTCGTACTTGTCTAATTGTTAAATTTAAATATTTAGTTTACTTGAAAATTTAATTTTCTAGGAAAGAAGTTAATTTTTTTTACTTGATTATTTAATTTTTAATTAATTAACTTAGATTTATCTATTTTAATATAGATTTATCTAACATTAATTTTAATTAATGTTAATTAAATTTATATTAAAATTATATATCACTAATATCTCTGATATCTCTCATATTTTATATACTTAAATTATTATCAAATAAATATCATAAAAATTAATATCATAATTTAACATCAATTTAAATAAATATACATTAATATTAAAATTATTTTATAAATAAATATAATTACAAATTAATATTAATTTTATATTTTTTAATATCAATTTCTTAACCTTATCGATAAATTAAATCTAAACCTTAAACTTTAAAACTAACTCAACGTGGACCCTGGACATGCGGAAACGGCACAAGATCTCGACGACTGGAAGCACATTTTCCTAAAGAAAAATTATATTCATATTCTTGTCAGCTTCGTCAGGAGAAATACAAGTTTCTCGATCATACTTGCCTGATCGTTAAGTGCACCCGTAACGACCAAGCATGTTAAAATGCAAAATTCGCATCAAGGTTACGCCTAAGTAGCAATCTTGAGGGTAAATGAATGCTTAACCCAATCCGAACAACCTATTTCGTCAGGGGTAAAACATTACAAAAAGTCGACGGATCTGCATCCAACAATTCGGTTGTACCATCGCAATATTAGAAGCAAGCACGACATCGGATGCAGGAGAATAGAAAAAGAACAGGACAAAAGGATTGAATAGATAAATTTTGATATTTTTAAATTTAAAAGAATTAAATTTATTCTACTAACACAACTTAACATAAATTGATACCGAATCAAATAGTGAACAAATGTAAATTAAGTACGTGGGCAAGCTTTCTGGTGGAGCGAGAATAATTTAGATAGGACTTTGCCAAAAGTTGTTATCATGCGTAGGAACCGTGCCTACCTTTATAACAAGAAATCTACAGGGGCATGTCTACAAGATACCCTCCCTTTACTCCACCTCTGGTATATACAGAGATGCACACACACCTGGCCGCTTCGCCACCCCCAACCGCCGTGACCTCTTTCGTAACTAACGCTCTCCCACACGCGCAAACCCTAACGCCGCCTCCGACGCGGGAGAGAGCGGAGATGGCGATCGCGAGGGCCTCTCTCGGGGTGGCATTGGTCGTTGTCGTTGTGGTTCTCGCCATCGCCTTCCCCGCCGTTCAGGCGCAGATCACCTCCCCCGCTCCCTCCCCTGCCAGCGACGGTTAGATCCGTTCTTTTTTCTTTACTCTTTTTTTTTTTTTTTTGGCGTTTGGTTGAGAGTTAGGTTGGTAGTAAGCTTCGGATCTGTGTTTGTTTGGTAGCGGCGATGATGTTTGGTGGTTGGGTTGTGGTTGGTTCGGGGCTTTGGGCGGTAAATGCTGCTCCTTTTCTTGTTTGTTGCAGATTTGGAAGCGTTTCTTCTTTTTTTTTGGGAGAATGGTTTTATAAGGAAAAAAATGGCGTTTTTTTCTTTCTCGCTGTTTTTTTTTAAAGGGAAAAAGGTTGTTTCTTGGATCTGCATTTTTTGGGGATGGTTCCGAGGAAGTCACTTAGGTTTTTTTGCTTCTATTTTTTTTTTTTTTGCTCTTTTGTGACCAAATTCGTTCCTTATATTTTGGAAGATGAATTTTTTTCTTCTTTTTTTTAATATATGAGCTTCATTTTTTTTTCATTTAATTATTTCGAAAGTTGTTTGGAAGTTTCAAGATAGGACCTTTTTTTCCGAAAAAAATCGTAACTAGGATCCCAACAGATCCACTGACTGAAAAAGAGGAGGCTTTTATTTGGAAGGTGGGACAAATAATGTTTTCACATTGGTTTGATTTCTATACAGAATGAACAGAGTTGGTCATCATTTTTAGATATTGATGTGCGTATGCTCGTATCTCATTCTGAAAGAACGAAGAAATGGGAGTGTTACGATGTGTGGATGTTTCCATGGAAGAAGCATTTGGTTGGTCCATCCCAAATCGCAATGCAAAATTTGTTAACGAACTTAATGCTATACATTTAGATTTGTTCTTAAAAAAAGTAATCTTTTTTTTTTATCATGGGGTAGATATCCCTCTTTATTAAGTAATTTTCTTGAGCTTTCTGTCTCTGAGGTAGAATCTTTGCGTAAGGAAGGAGCTTCTAAAAAGTAAATGTATAAAAAATAAAAAAATTTTATGTTTTGAAACTCACAATGTGACATACGTGCCCCCAACGTACACGTTTGCGTTTAATATCTGAATTTGTTAAGTGATTCGCACACAGAAAAAGCAATACAATTGTTGTTACGTGGTGGGATTTACGGTTAGTCCAACGATCACCATCATCTGTGAATGTAGAAATTATCGGTGATTTGCGATTCTGTATTGGTGATGTTTTGTTGAATTAAATATATCGGTAATTTTTTATTTTACATAGATGATTTTTTATTCTAAATCAAAATCTAATGATATTTATTTGTTAATGTTTAGTTTTTTAATCAAATATCACTAATATTTTAAATATTATTGATGATTTTTTATTATACGTGCAAATCACCGATAATTTCTTAATCTTTGGTGGGTGATAGACTTTTACCAAGGGATGCGTGATCCTTTGTATAACAATGATAAATATTTAGTGTATTCTGTTGATGGGTTTTGTTTGGGTGGAGGAAGTGTTCACTTGAGTGGAACATGTGATGTGATCATCACTTTTACATTATATTTTGCGTAGCAAATGTATTTTTGCACTCGTGTCCTAAAAAGATGTTAAGAAATATGTGGATGTGTGATTATTTCCATGAGATAGAACACTATTGGCACACTTTGATATGGAGCACCTCTAACAATGCCAATTTATAGACATTTTTTGAAACCGTCACCTTCTTAAACATGCATATCATCTTTAAGATAGGATCTTTGGTGAAGCATCATTCATGATGGTAATCCTTGTTTAAGCATCTTAACAAGGATGAAAATTGGATTGTATGCCTCTTCCCCGTCCACCTGAACCACTTTTGTTTGTAGTACCAAGTGATGTTGCATGCATTAAATGTTCTACCGCGTTGCATGTATTAAATGTGCTATCCCCTTGCAACAATTTTGCCTTTATTTCCAAGGTTAACCAACCTGCCTCCTTTCCTTGTTGGTGTTCACCAGGTGTTTCCATTGACCAAGGGATAGCATATATCTTGATGCTAGCGGCGTTGGTGCTCACTTACCTTATCCATCCTCTGGATGCCTCATCTTACAGGGTTGCCTAAGCATTAGTACATGGATGAAGGTGGCGGCAGTGGTGGCAATGACTGATGGTACATTCTTAGAGGAGTGAAGGGCGGTGGCTGTTGGTTCGTGCACTTATGCTTTATGTATTTATTGTTACATTTTCAGTTTGTGAGTTTGTGCTTTGGATTTAGCATGTGTTCGTGTGTTTGGACCTTGATAGCCATGTTTTAATTGACCTTTGCTAGTTGCATTTGCCTTTGATATTATTGGGAGGAGTTGGGTACTAACAATGGAAATGCTCTGTCATATGCTTAGATGTTGAATTATTTTGGAGTTCGGTCTACATGAAGAAGAGAGGAGCGGCTACCATGACGTCGATCTTTCTTTTTTTTTTTAAAAGCATAACTTTGAACTCTTGGGTTTTTTTTTTTTTTTTTGCTAAAATGTAGGAAAATGTATAATGTGATGTGTTTTGTGACATTACTATTTAATGTAAATATAAAAAAAATAAAGGTTTGTTACATGATATTTCATCATATTGAAAAAATCACATCATTTTAAATTAAAATATACAGGAGTTAAGGTTTAAATTTAGTGAACCTAAACCTTGAACATTAACGATTAAATTTTAAATATAAAGGTAAAAAATTACTTTACAAATGTAAAATCATTCTTTGTAGGTGAATAAATATTTGGAATTTAATTTTACATCGGTGTAAAGTAAGATGTAAAATTATTTCGAAGGTGATATGATGTTTTTGTATGGGTACAAAGTGATTTTGAAGGTAATTTGAGTGATTCGTATCTGTATAAAAGTGATTTGTTAATTTTAACAATGTTGGATCCTAACATGTGTAAAAAGAAGATATATTAAGTAGGGATTATATTCACAATTCTTTGCGTCAATTTTTATGCTTTCAATCGTTTCTTCTTCTAGCATGTAACTTCCATCTCTTGCAAGAAAGATCAAATGCTCTAACCTATAGGATTGTAATCACCACCAATGCCCTCTTTTATGCCCTTTAGTAAAAGTGTTTTGTGGGTTCAAGATCATGTAGCATGCACCTACACTTTGATCTCCATAACCAAACAATATTGTCCTGGGTAGCGTCCCTTTTTGGTTAAGGTCGATAATGATTATGGGTGTGGTGGAATATGGTAAACACTTTCTTCCACATGTAAATAGAAATGGTGGATCATCTTTACCCTATCTCAATTTCTCGAAATCTCGTGTATGCTCTGGGGAAAGGTGTTTTTAACTCTTCCAAGCTCAATTGTTTGCAGGAATGCCTTCGTATGTGGTAGGCAAAGTTGTCCCCGATGCTCTTCCTTCGATTCTTCACATTTCAATGCCTGTGCAAACTTGCAATGCTAAAATTTATCCTCAAAAGCTATCCCAAAAACTATCCCATCCACCCGATGGAGACATTAAAAAGGGAGTACTGTAATCACGGTAGCTTCTTGACACATATCCACATATGACCAAGCAGATATCTCTCCCCAGGATGCGGAACTTAATGGTCCCTACATTTTGATGAAGTGATTGCAGGAGTCCAATAAGTGCCAATGATGAAGAACATCGGACCCAGACATGTATTGGATGTTGATAACCTGCTTGGCATGCATATGAGGATTAGAGAAACTATTAGGGGCTACCTAATCGGGTCCCCCCACCATGAGACCCTACATGCCAACTCCACCCTTAGTAGGCCCAAATGTTTTATCTTATGTGTAGAGGCACGAAGTTACAATATAAAAAAATTTTAATTTTTATCTATTATATATACCATCATCTATCACATCTACCTACCATTAATTATATCTACTTTTACTAACGCACACTTATCTATTACATACACCTATCATTTCTATCATATTAAGCTATTCTTAATATGAATAAAAATAAAAATTAATAACATCATATTAATTTAATTATTATATCTATATCCACTGATCCTTCACTTATCCATCCATTTATCCCTCGTTAAAATTTCTTAAACTTTACTGATTCTTAGAGACAAACTTGAGATCGTGGGGGTGTAAACAGGGAATGAATTAACCACGACATGACCTTCGAGATCTACATTGCCAGTGCAATGGTGTACCTTTAATTCATAAAATGCATCCATGTGAATTAGATGCTAACTACCTTACAGTGAATGCAATCTGTCTTTGGGCCCATTTGGTTGAACGTTTCAAGCCTTGTTCTTTTTAACGGATATCTACGTGGTTGAGAGGATTTGGAGAAGCAACGGGTGACACGTATAGAATACCGATTGGAAAAAACTCGAAAATGATAGAAATTATAACTAAAACAAGCAGCATATTAAAAATTTAGAAGCTGTTTGGATAGCTTCAATCGAAGCGTTTGAGCGTATGGAAAGTTGTAATTTTCCGTTTGCCAAATGTGAGATGCGTCGTGTGCTCCAAATTCCAACTTATCTTTGCTCCTTAGGTTTTTTTTTTATTATTATTATTTTTTTATTTTTTTAAGTAAGAGGTAAGTATTTACTCAGAAACGGCCACAGACCAAAATTGGCTGAACATCCACCACAAAAGTTCGACCAATAGTTACAATAATACAACAGAAAGCGATCGAAGGAGATCTTTCAAAGAACAAAGGACAAACCACTAGTGACCTCCTTAGCAATGGAGGCCTGATGGCGTGGGCCTTCTTCATGGGCTTCTCTCCCTCCAAATGTACCCTATTGTGGCTGCAACCAGTGAGGCGAAGAGGGCCTTGACGAGACAATCCAGACCTCCACCAGACCCCAAAGCTCACAGGCACGTTTGCCATCATAGTATCCCTCCCAGATCTTCCTCCAAAGTTGTGTAGCAAGAAGATGCGGGGCGTGGTGTCAAGCCCATCAGAGCATGGTAGGCAACTGTCATCCACTCCAGCGCCCCCCCATTCCTTCAGTCTGGCTCCTGTGGTGAGCCTATTTCTCGCCGCAAGTCAAGCCAAGTACGGCAACAACTCCATCACATGAGAGGGTACCCCAAAGCAGAGTCCAAAAATCATGCCTATGACCCTTGGATCTTATCCCATCCCAGACTTTCTTCTGCATTCAGGCCCTCCTGCAGCGTTCCTTGGCCATCTCGATCCACTCGCTAGAATCTTGAAAGAGACATGAGAAGAAAAAATCCCTGTGCGAGATCAAGTTTGTTCCCATATTCGAGAGTCACCGGGCCTTCTTTTGGAGTGGAGAAAGGGCTCGTAATAGCCGGCTACATCCAGCAACTCTAGACAGATCCCCTCGCTTCTGGCAACCTCTACTGCTTGTTGCACGTGGCAGCCACCTTGAGTTCACGTGGCTCACACAATCCAAGCCCCACCTTCTTCAAAGGGCCGATAGATATCCCCCAAAGCAACTTGGTGTGTTCGTTCCGCCAAAACTCTATCCGCACTGCAACAAATCACAACATGATCGATGAATGGGAGATGCGTGCACAAGGGCAATCCTTTTTAATTTGGCAGGTTTAATTCAACCTCCTCCTTTCCATCCCGTCAAGATCTAAAGAAGTTAGTTTCATATATGAGTGCATTTCCCCAAAGAGGCTGCTTTTCCCAACAACTATCTCGTAAGTCGAGCCAGAAGCCATGTTTTGTACCAGAAGCATCGCACCGTAGTTACGTCAAAACGACCCCTTAATCAAGGATTGAACGACTATCGAGGTCGGTAGCTTCGCGCTTTATTAGCATTCCTTTCACCACCAACGGTGGCACCTCGGGCTATTCCCATCACATCATCCAACCCCCCTCTTACTTGAGCGTTCTCTAGTAATCTAATTCTCACTCCAACGATGTTATCGAGCTTTCCTTTATTCTTTCCTACTTTTCCTTACCTCCTCGGTTTCTTGCTCTTTTCCATATTGGTTCCTCCTCCCTTCCCTTTGTTTCTCCCATTAAATACTTAATCTATTTTCTCTTCTAACCACATTAATTTACTGCGACCAAACCTAGTGAGTATGGAGAATACAGATGGAGGAGCTCATCCACCACATTAACAAGTCAATGTGGATAATAGAAGTTCCATCTCCAGTTGTTTTTAGTGAAGTCATTATAGAAGAACCAAATGCATGGATGTGATTTATGCACATCAAGGTGCGTGCAAGTGGATAAGATGGTCAGAGGCTCGACTCTAGTTGAAACTGTGAGAGTAGCATGCAAGCTAAGGCCTCCTTTTGAGACCTGGGAGATAACAAATGGCTTGCACTGCACGACTGAGGACATCATTAAAGTTTTCAAAAAAAAAACCTTGCATCTTTCAAGGGGATGTAGTCTTGATCATAGGAATCTGTGCTTGGGCAATCCTGAGTGTAATAGCTTTATAGGAATTTCCAGTGCCAGGAATCTTAGAGAAACGTAACTAATACACAAAGAATTCTGAGTGAAATAGCTTCTAGAGATCATGAGTATTGAGTAGAAAAGTGAAACCCTCTATATCAAATACATTTAATGGAAAGTTGATAACTCTTCATCTAAAAGGAAGGACCTAAGTAGATCACCTTGACCACGAGCAATGATTCCTTAAGGATAAATCTGCGAGAGATGAGTTAAAGTGAATAATGAGTGTAGAAGCAAATGAAGATATTGGGATTAACATCCGAATATGGTGTGTATAGCAATTGAATTGGACTTGAAACTATCTTGTTTTCTAAAAAAATAATAGAAATATGTCCCTATTGAGTTTCTTGGCTCATCTCCATTTTGTTACTTATTTTCAAGTGAAGTAATGAACTGCTGAGTTTGAGTTGAGTCAGGGTGAAGCAAGTGTAAGAATTTAGTGTTTTAAAGTTAGAGGATTTAAGTCTAAGCCAGGTATGGGTTTGGTAATTTGGATTATTATTTATTTTGCCTTTTTCTATGGAATACACTTTCTTTCTCCTTTTCGAATAATTATTGTTGCCATCATTATTGTATTGTAACTTAAGCTTAAGAGATTGGATTTGCAATTAGGCCACCTAAGCAACCCTTATTCCGATCCCTAGGCTCAAGTGATAATCTGAACCTCATCCGCAAATCCCACTCTAACAGGATTTAGAGTTTTAGGGCACGACAAGGCCTACCCTAGTATTGATGATGATTGAGACACCCTTTAGCATGTGTCACCCCTTAATTGAATGAAAAGGATTTAGTTGGATTCTTATCATGGCCCTAGAGTTGTTCTATTCTAATTACTTTTCTTATTGTACTTCTCTTATCTTTTCATCTTCCTCTTATCTTTAAGGGAGGAAGGTCTAGGGATAAAAGAGAGGGCCTCTCTCTATACAATAGCCTCCAATTAATCTCCACTTCATCATGTAATCCCATTCTGTACATAGAGTTTTGTATGGTTATTGTCTATGATGAAGTAGTTTAAGGCATTAAACCTCCTAAATTCTTGAGGACCACTAACCTCCAACAGAGATACTTTGGTGAAGTTCATGTCTTTGTCCATGCTTGCTCTTTCATCATCTCTCCCCACATGTTTCTTGTGCGAGCAATTATTCATATGGGCGTTAATATGGTTCCTCTTGGGTTGGATGAAATCAAAGCATACACGTGAAGAGAAGCAAAAAGATGAGCTTTGTCCTATGGGGAGATGGCATTAGAGGAGGGAGGGGGTGCTTGATAACTCTGCATTTAATGATGATAATTCTACTAACCAGAGTTTATTTCAAGAGTATATGTGCACTAATAACATACTATGATGGGTATGGGAACACTACATACATTGCGAATTAAGATTGCTTATAAATTAATGTTTAATGGCTATATGTACAAGTGCATGTTGAAATAGGCCTCAGATGAGCAATCGGACCGCACGGATAGATTCAGATCGACGAATGGAGTCCAATGGACTTAAAATCACTTAAATCCGACATCCGGAGCTTAGCCAACAAACCCAAGAAGTTCTAGTCGTTGATTTGATGATCAACAGCCCACAATCGACCATGTGGCGCCCGCACCAGCCTCCATCGCATGCCAACACACCCGTAGCTCCTCCATCGTGAAATCCTAACCGTTGGATTTCCATCCAACAGCCGATCGCGCCTGCACCTGACTTCTCCTCCGCGACTAATCGCGAAGGGAGCACAGTGCGCCTCGGCCTCGCAAGGAAGCAGCGAGCGTTCAAAGCTCCGTGCGCTACCAAATCGTGCTCGACCGAGAGCGTGGTCGATTACAACTGTCGATGCAGGTGCAAATGGAATCCACGCGACGCCTCCAGACGGCAGCCTGCCCGACATGCGCGATAACGTGGGCTCACCCCACGCGAGGCGTGATCCAGCAAGCCTGGTCGTACGCAATCCCAGCTGTTGATGCACGATCGGACGACCTTTGTTGCGATCACACGGATCGCGGGGGGGGAAGCAGCATCCGCAGGTGCAGCAGGGGGGCAACGTGGCGTGTCCTCAGCGGTCCGATGGCGATCTGCGCCTCAAATCCAACGGCTGAGGATGTGTAGGCATGGCTTGAGAAGAAGAAGCACAGGCACACGGACGACAGGCGTGGGACTTCAGCAACACTTATGGAAAGGATATAGCGACGTACCGGATGTCGCTAAAGGCCCGTACCTCTTTTGGAAGCCCTCTTCTACTATATAAACCCCCTCAACCACCCCATTCAAAGGCACTCAATTCACACACACTCTCCATGCAATACTCGCCCTCTCCTAGCTCCACCAAACACTCCATATCCGCCTCGGAGTTGTCGAGATGTCGACAGAAGCCCCCTCCATCGCCGTAGCCGCCTCGCCTCCTCCTCGCATTCTCTCTTACTCTAGTTTTATTTTGCATTATTTTAAGTTTTCATCTATTGTTGTCTTTGTAAACAAACTCTAATTGCATGCTATATGTTAATGTTGCTTCTTATATCGTAGTTCACATTTCTTTAAAGTGATTGTATGTTTTAAACGTAAGTTCTAACCCTACTCTCTCCCTCTCTCTCTCTCTCGTTTTCGCAAGCAAACCACGCTACCATTTTGTGACACCCAAAGCGACTAAAACTAATCTGATTTCACGCCTCCCTAAGATTGACACTTGGACTCACCAAATCCAAATCTTGAATTAAAACTGACGTTACGAATGCATGCTACAATGACATAATTAAACCAACACGTTTCGCGCACGTCAGTGCTAAACTTGGGTTGCAGGTTAACTAAACAATTGAAGGTTCCACTCTATTTCTAGTTTGTTTCATTTCAATATATAGGTATTACACCCAATTAGTATATAGGATAGTTGAATCTAGCCATAATAGGCCATTTTGTTCAAGTCATATCCAAAAATTCACTATCCTTGTTACCTATATTGGAGTAGCCAACTACACAGTCACTAGTTGGTTATCCACTATGTCCTAGCTAATTGTGCCTTACTTCGAAGAGGCTACTTGGGCATGCATCCTAAGACATTGGTTTTTATCCTACTCTTTTATTCTACTATTCATGGATTTAGTGCCATGATATCCATGCCAATAGCCAATTATACGAAATAATTACCTAGCTATACACATTACTTTGACTGAATCCTAATTTACCAATTAATCTAGGTCAACTAACATGTGCTCAATTTTTAACCATAACTAGCTAGGTATCTATACTCCGTAGCCGACTACAATCCTAACATAAGGTTATTCCAATTCCCCACCTCCACAACCAGTCAGCTATACTAACTACATAACTAGCTATCCACTTGTATAGCTAGTTATTCAATTTAGACTGCAAGCTATGCCAACAAGGAAAACTCGTGTGTGGAATTTTGCATTCTAGATGAGCCTGAAGTAATTAATCCAAGTCATTCCTACTCCCTTTAAACTCCCAATTCTTATTTTAGGGTTGACAAACACCCATTAAAACTAGACCAGATAAAGGATTTTTAATTAGGAACACAAAAGAAGACAATTCGGGAAAATCTATTCTACTCAATTAAAGAAGGTATCCAACGCTAATATAAGATAATTAGATTCTTTCTCATACTCTTAGGAGTTGTTTAGACCCTACATGACCTATGTGGAATGAGAAACTTGCTTAGAATTAAAGCTTCCAAGCTTTAAATATGTACTTACAAAACTTCGAAGCGACATAGTTATTGCAATTATCATTCATGGAGACGATGCATCTCCCAAGTAGTTCTCATTGTCTTCTATGCATTGCCTCCCTTTAGTCATCCCTCACACTAGCGAATCTCCATCAATCGATTGTTAAAACTCCATTTGAAGTTGGCTATGGGAAGAAATAGCCAGATACCATACAAATCCCACAAATTTCTTGTATAAAATAGGGTTGAAATGATATGTTCTTAGCTCAATCTTTATTCACATTTGGGTTGTTAATGAGCTACAAGATCATTAGTGTCTAATTCCTTGTGCACTCTCATTGGTTCATTAGGTTAGCTAATAGCAATAGGTGGCTACTAAAAGCTGATATCTACCTACATGGATATGAATTAATCATTTAACTTGCCACCTTATTGTACTAGCTATGCATACCCACTACCAAAATATAGCAGTAAAATTTCCCTGTGGCCTATTCAAAGCCCAAATCATGAGGTAGGGGTGTGTATGGGTCAAGTTCAACCTGAACCCCACCCGATTGGGTTGGGTTGAGTTAGAATGGGTTAGGATTTTTCCAACCCAATAAAATATGGGTTGGTTTGAGGTTTAACAAATCCAATCCAACTCGTAACCCGATGCATCCCGATTTTAAGTTTTATATACATATATGAGGGCAGGGAGGGTGCGGCTCACCTGTACCTGAGTTATGTATAGGTTAGGTTTATTTTTATACACAATTAATGTTTCAAAATGAAAACTTTGGGATTGAAACCATTTAGCAAAAGCACAAAGTGTATAAAATTTTATTAAAATCGGACAACCCTAACGCCTACATCAGGTAGGACGAAATTTCGTAATACTTAGGCTGTCAAAATTGAGCCATCTTTGATGTAAGGGGTAAGGGCGCAAGGTTAGTTTAAAATTTTGTACATAATATGTTTATATGTGGTGATTTCAATTTCCAAAATTTCCCTCCAAAACATTACTTGTAGTAGAAGATATTAGCTAAACTTCACCTAAATTATGTGCAAGTGAACTTTTACATTCTATCTTGTCATATATATATATATATATATATATATATATATATATAAGTGAGATTTATCAGTGATTGCTACATATGTTTATCTTAGATTAACCATGGGGGGTGGGAACTTGGCAAAGAGAGTTGAAGGTGAATGGTGCAGAGCTACCGTCATCTACACTTTTTTTTTTTCAGGTGAAAAACACCTTTGTTAGCAGCCTTCAAGTACACAAGGAAAATGGGGAGGTACCCCAGGTCCTTGAAGGTAACAATGGAGACAGTGTCTCGCCAACAAGTGCACTGGCTGAACCATATTTCGGGCAACTTTAAAAACAGCATAACCAGCATGTGAATTCAAAAAAGAAGAAAGTTGAACAATACCACTTACCTTCCAATCAGGCTACTGTTGTGCTTGTACTTGCCTTACCGGGTTGATGGCATCAGCACACACTGCCACCTCCTGTAACCCAACATGTAAGGCCATGGAAAGACCTTTGTAAATCGCTCATGTTTCTGATTCATAAGAGCAAGAGGGAGACACTTTTTGAGCACTGCTGGTAATATATTTTCCCCCCACATCAGATAGGACTGCAGCCGCAATTGAAAAACTTCTGCCCACAGCCACATCTACCTAGATGGTAAAAGTTTTAGTATCCTTAGGTTGGGAAGCCATGGTATCAGCTGCATTGGACTTAACTGCAGGTGGAATGAGAAGTGCATTGGCATTCAAAGAAAATTCAGTCAGAAATAGCTGCTGCCCTTTAGATTGATAATTATAGAAGTTGGCCATATTGCAACTTATTTTCAGTACAGTCATAGGATCAGGGTCATGAACTTCCATCACCACCCTACATCGTTGCAACCAAAGTGCCTGAATTAGATAAAAGGATAAGTTCGTTGAAAACCCAGCAGAATTAAAGATTTGGTTGATGTATATAATATAATCCCACCAATGTTGTTTGTTAGGATCAGGCCTGATGCCCCATGGAAACCAAACAGCCCTCATCAGTGGACAGTACCAAAGGAGATGCTCCCAAGTCTCATCTTGACTAGTACACAAAGGACACTCATAATCAGAGTTTTTCAACCTGGTTGCAATTTGTGATTTGAGAGGAAGTGCTCGAACTATAGCTTTCCATAAGAGGGTTTTTATTTTGGGGGTTAGGTCCTTTACTGACCAAATTTTCCTAGCATAATAGACTTGTCTACTATCAACTCTATCTAACAAATGAAACTCACGCAACAGCGTCAAATAGGCAGATTTAACCGAAAAATGCCCCTTTGGATGTGGCTTCCAAATGATGATGTCATGACCTTGATGAATTGGAGTGTTTTTAATATCTTGTACCACATTATTTTGAAAGACAAGTAGAAATGCAAATTTGATTCCACACTGAATCTGCAGAAATCATATCAGCGACTTTGGAAAATTGCAATGAAGATGAGTTGTTGGGTAGAAGAGTACAATTGTCATTACTAACCCAATTATCACTCCGTACATTTACCTTCTGACTTGTGCCAGTTAACCATCTGAAGTGCTGAAACAATCACTTTTTTATCTACCCCAAAGCCTTCGGGAGAATCAGTAGACTTTGGAACATATTCCCATAATGAACCATCTGGACAATATTTTAATTTGAAATTTCCTTGCCACAATCCTTCATTCTTTGTAAGCAAAGACCATCTCAACTTCATACTAAATGCGAAGTTTGACTGCTTGGCAGTTCTGAATCCCAACTCCTCACAATGCTTAGGAAGACAAATTTTCTTCCAGGCTCTTATATACATATGATTCTTATCATCAAGAAAACTCCACAAAAATCTCTAACCAACTTATCTAACTAAGGACATGATTTGGTTGAAAAAAGTGACGTTGACATCAAATAATTAGCGATGGGAGTAAGAGAGCCCTGTATTAGCATTCCTCTACCCACCTATGAGAGGTTTTTAGATTTCCATCCAGCTAATTTATTGCCATACTTGGATATCACCATCTCTTTTAACTTTGATTCTTATCATGTAGCAGCAGCCCCTAAATATAGTTCTTCTCCATTCATGACATTAACTTTGAGGACTTGGGTGATCCTGTTTGGGAACACCGTGGCTGAAGAATATCTAGGATTTAGCATAGTTAATATTCTGTCCATAGACACATTCATATTCCATGAGTATTCTTTGAAAATTCTCAACCTCCAAAATAGTGGCTCCTGCAAATAATTTAATATCATCTGCAAACATTAAATGGGTAATAGAATCTGCATTCGTGCTTAACTTGTAACCACTTAAATCACCACTCTCATCTGCACTTGAACTCGCAAATGCCCAACTTTTTGTTTCAAACCAATAAGAATGGATTCTTCTTCATAAATGACGTCACAACCAGGGAGTATAACCTGTAAGCAAGCAGTGGTACAGGTAGGGCCAAAAATGCCAAAATAAGTCACATTTAAGGATGTAAACTGGTTGAGTTTGAGTAAGATTTGGTTAAATTTCTATCCATACCTATTTATAAAATCTATACTCATATATTATCTATTTACTCATTAGATACAAAAATTCAAATCTATATACATAGTCATCTATCCGTCGAAAATCCATTTACCCACCAAATATTCATTTATAGAATAATTTTAGAAAAAAATTTATTTACTTTATTAGGTCATATATAATTTACATGACCTTCAAATGTAAACTTTCAACTAAGGCTATAATCTCGATTCTGCCTCACCACCTCGGCTCCACCTCGACAAACCAAAACGCACACCTCACACTGCAACCCCAAGGTTAAACCTTAGGGCAATTTTCTTTGGCCACACCTTGAGACATAAGCCTTGAGAGTCTCGAGGTTAATTTTTTAAAACCATAGAAATGAGAGACTTAAAATGGAACTTATAAATCTTAGATAAATGAAAATTTTATTTGCTCAAGCAATCGAGTATAAATCTATACTCATACCTATAACCAATCAAAATTTTTAGATAAAATCCATACTTGAATTCTAAATCAAATTTTACCCACCCATTCTTTTCAGACCAAATTATCTCATATTTGAGTTGGATTTACCAAAAGCTTGCGACATCTGGCGGAATGGGACTTTATGATCAAGAATATGGTTAGGCAACATTTTATAGAAAAATATTTTACATGGACCTTTCTGATCATTGTGTCTAAATTTGGGACCGGTAAACTATTCTTTTAATTATCTACCAAATTATACAATTTAACGTTAAAGGAGGCGTATTAACGTAAGTTTACACCTTTGCCTCCTGGATAATCCATACTTTGCACTCTCTTGAAAAAAGTGCAACTTATCCCCCAAAGTCTTTTTGTGTTTGTTTTTTTGAACCATGCAAAATTTGCTTGTTGCTCCCTCCCTGTCGCAGCCCCGCGGTCCCAAAAACAAGCCCTTGGTGAAGAGGGCTTAGACCTAACTCTGCCACTAGTCGATATATTTCTCCACTTAATGCTGCAGATACATCCCTGATAAACACGGGATGTTGCCAAGTCGGTAAAGCTGGCATAAAACTTGTGGTTGAGGTACAAATCTTTTACATAAGTGACGAGAACAAGATTGTGGGAAAATATTACCTCCAATCCCCTTAAAATGCATGGGAAGTGCTATTACCTCGGTTACAATCTCCAACCCGAAGTCCCCACCACATACTCAATGCATGATTTATTACCTCGCAAAATGAACAATGATTAACATGGTCAAAGCAACTCCTATTACAATATCCACGACTCATCACTAAAGGGAGTCTCCTTTTTCTGAATGATCATTCCTACAATTTAAAAGGGTTATGATCAATTAAGAGGAGAGAAACAAAATGGCTGCACCAATATTGCACATTAAATGGATGCATTTATTAAAACCAGTGAGTTAATGAAGGAAAAGAGGGCCAGTGGGCGATCCAAGAATGGCATCATTCCTATGTGTCTAGGGAATAGAACCCATCATATAAAAGAAGAGCGTACCAACATGTTTCATTTGAAATACCCCCTCGAACTTAGTGATGATGGAAGAAGAAAATTTGCAAGAACAAAACTAAATTTACAGTTTTCATAACAATTACTGACACGAGAATTGGTTGAATCTCAAACTGCCTGCCAGGACAACCAACCCTGACCTCCTTTTCCAGGGCTTGGGATTGGTTGAATGGAATATGAATCAACTTAGAAGAGCGAGAAGGTGGTAGCCTGTTGCATTGATTTCGAGTCAAAACTTGGCCTAACATATAGTCAGCACCATATCACTGGCTAGGAAGTTGGATACAGGAGGTCTTCAGAAGCTGCAAGAGGGAACTGATCTCTTGGGTCCTCTGTGGAGCTTGTCTCTTGGATAAAACATAGTCAAAGGTCAATTTTCTGCATGTCTCTTATGAAGAACATATTTCACAACTTCGTAGAAGGAAACCACAATGCCAACCGACGGGCCAGCACGGCCCATCCGTGGACCAACACCCGTGAAGAGACCCTTAATTCCTCTCTCCCTGCAAAGAACATCATCTTTTTGTTATTCCCTTTCTCTTATCTCTTTTTCTGCAAACAACCTTTGAAACCAGCTTATCCCTGACTTCACCAGTCTTTAATTTTTATTGGGATTTTTACACGAATGCTATCAAGGACTTTTAAAACTATTTAAATGCCATTAAAAAGAATCCATATTTACATAAATACCATAAAAAAATTCACTTTATTTACATAAATGATAATTACCGTGTCAATTAAGATGAAGTCTGAGTCATTCATTCACACTCATATTTAACACGGTCTAAATTTCATCTCTGGACTTGACACGAGAATTGGCAATTATGTAACAAAATTAAATATGAATTTTCTTTTGACATTTAAATAATTTTGAAAGATTTGATGGTATTTAAGCCAAAACCTCATTTTCATTTTGTTTTCTCACTTTACAAGCCTCTTCAACAATGTTACATGTAACGGCATAAATCACGGAATGTGAAAACATATAAAGCATAACCAAAAAGTACCTCCAAACCACGGCAAGCATTTGCCTTGTGGTCATGTTTAATACCCTTGAAGGATCCTTCTGAAAACAGAAACCAGGTAGCTCATGTCAAAAAGCAAATTGACGAGGTCTGCCACTCAATCCATGAGAGATACCAAGGATGAAATATCTCCAAAGGGTAAGGTATTTACATCGAAAACATTAGAAGTTTCTATCAAAGTTTCAACATAACCATACACAAAAGTAGTAAGAAGAAAAATTAGACCATGCATGTATATCATTTCCAGAATTATAGACGGACCTCAATTTGTCTCCAAGTTTTTGCAACATCAAGAGGGCATGTTGCTCCTGCAGCAAGAATCCCTGCCAGGAAACCAGCTGCAAAATTGGCTCCTAGCACACAAGCTGCACTTGTTTCACGATCAACATAATTTAGCAAGTTTCTTCTTGTCTGTAAAACATACAAGCCATCGTATCAATTTAAACTCCATGCAGCACAGAGTTTGGTGAGACGGTTGCAACAAACAGTTGAAATCTTACAGGCTCAAGAGTTGACCAACAAATAGCAGAAAATGGGACATCTCGTGCTAGCTGTGCACCCACACCCGTCCAAAGAAGACGATATGTTTGCACTGCACCAGTTTAATGAAATGACTAGTGGAATTATGCAGAGAGTAATTCACAAAGGTGAATTTCTTACTGTAGAATAAAATAAAAGTAGGGCATACCATTCTGAGCATAATTTGCATTCCTAAAAGGTGAAAGAACACCAAGTAAAGTCTTCCACATGCCTGGAGGTTTCCCTTCACCCTTAAATTCCTTAAAAGCCTGTTTTGAAAGAAATACACAACATTGAGGAAGTCATCAACCAAACTTTACAACTGTAAAGCTAAGCAGAAAGTAGAGATAATAACAAGATGCACTTTAACAACAACAAGAGTCAATAGGTTGAAAATACGAGTAGAAGAATTGCAAAATCTTAAACATCTAGCTAGTTTGAACACTGGCAACACAAGATAGTCGACTGCTGAAGGCAGCATGAATTCATAATGCCAACTGGTACGAGCATTTCCAAGATACAAATGTGAAATGTACATATCAACTACTGGATTACGCAATAGGGATGTAGATATTGTAGGGATAAATTAGTTATGTTTAGGTGTCATACTATTTTTAGTCTTTATTCTTGGTGAGCTATTAAGTTTTATTGTGTTTCCTTATATACCTAAGTCATCTCTCTATATAAAAGGGCTAAGACTCTTTTCTAAATAACCAAAACCAAAATGATCTTTTTCAACATGGTATCAGAGAGGTTTTGCTCCCATTTGAAAGAGGGGGGGGGGGGGGGGGGGGGGGGGGGGGGGGGGTACTAAAAGCCCTGAAAGAAAGCCATCGACGTCACCATTGATTTAAATGCCGTCGGCAAGGTCGATTTTGAAGAACAGCCATGCCGATATGATTTCAGTGTCGAAAGACCGGTGTTTCGGCGGCATGCCGACCATACCAGCGGCATGCTGCCGTGCCGCCGCCGTCAAAATGCTCACTCTCCCTCGTCCCCCTCACCTGTACAGGAACTTGGCAGGGTTGTAGGGCGTGTGGCTACCGGAGAACACCGCGAAGTAGATCGCGTCGAGATCGCACACGAGGCACACGACCTTCCTGTCGTCGCCCTTGCCACCACCTTCTTCCTCTGCTGCGGCCTGCAAACGTAGGGGTTGTGGCGGTCGCTGAGGAAGTAGTTCCTTAAGGGCGGGGTGTAGAGCAGCACCTGCAGTACGGAGTTCATGAAGCAGGTGCTGCCGAGGTTGTTGAGCCCCCGGAGGCCCCACGGGACCCCGCAGCCCGAGTCGGCGGCGGAGGTGCCGGGGCACCACAGTGGGCTGGAGCAATAGTTGAGGAGGCGCTGCTCCCTGGGGGTGGGGGTCCAGGGGCGAAACTCAACCAGTCGCCTCCTCTTGGGGGGTGTGGGGGGAAGGGGGATGGAGGCGGTCCGGTATTGGGAGGCAAGGACGGCGGAGTCGAAGTCGAGGTCGTAGACCTGGTCGCAGCAGGCGAAGCAGAAGAGCTCGACGCGGTGGACGTCGAGGGCAAGGGCGTGGGGAGGGGAGGAGGGGGACTGGTAGAGGTGGCCGGGGGCATGGAGGGGGCAAGAGAGGCAGAAGTAGAGGCGGGGTGGGGAGGTGGAGGGGGGGCAGAGGGGACAGCGGTGGGGGAGGTCGAGGTGGAGCTCGGCGTGGCCGAGGGCGGGGGGGTTGGGGCGGAGGAGAAGGTGGAGGGAGCAGAAGGGGTTGGGGGAGGAGGAGAGGAAGAGGTGGAGGTGGGGGCAGGGAGGAGGGATGGAGGGGGAGGAGGACATAGGGAGGAAGGTGGTGGTGGTGGTGGAGCAGCAGGGTCGGTGGGCCCCGCGGACATAGAGGGTGGGGAGGGAGGGCAGGGAAGGTGGGAGGGCTATTTGATTTGGGTGTAGTGGGGGCCCCACCTTGTTAAGAGATGCTGTGTGCTTGTGCAGATATCCATAGGGTCGGCAAGCACTACTGATGCCATAGGATGCTTAACATATAGGGACTCCCACCAAGGGCGTGTGCTTGTGTCGATGCCGATGCAGTCCACCTTGTTAAGAAATGCTGATGCCAATGCCGATGCTGTGTGCTTGCTGTAGACTGCCACTGCCATCTCTTCCGCTCCGCTAATGCCACTGTCGCTGTCATCTCTGCCACTGCTTCAGGCTGTAGCCTGCATCGTTACTTATGGAACTTCTCACCTTCTTGGTGGTGGACTTGTTGCCTGCTGGGAAGGTGGGGGAGCGTCTCCCTGTAGAGGGTGGCCGCCACACGTTTAGGATTTCCTCCAATGATGACTCTTTTGGAGGGAAGGGGAAAGGGGACAAAGGTAACGGGAGGTCGTGCAGTGCCAGTGCCCGCACTGGCTGGTGGCATGATGCAATGGCCAATGTGAATCGGGTGGGGTGGGAATTAAGGTGTGTGCACTGTGTGGTGGATGGTGGTAGATTTGATGGTGGTATTCTTACCCATATGAGTATGGTATGATCCAAAATTACTTTCCTCAGCAGTTCCAACCCCAAGCTCTCCCTCAAATGCCAAGATCAGAATCATCACAAGATGATTCTAGAACAACAGGATTCTCACAAACACGTGCAACTAATCATGCACGTGGGCAGCGTGACAGACCATACATAGTAGATTTCCCCGTCTTGAGATTTTTGTTAGTATGAATGAACATTAATACAGACAGCACATAATGAATTACCAGACAATGTATTCATATATGTCTTGGAAGGATTACTGTGAATACATTCAAAGTATTCATCGACACAATAGTCAACAATGGTATCAATCAAGTGGTGATAGTACCCATGATAAAGATATGCATCCAGCAAGACACTCTTGGTTCTAGTGAAATCTGTCTTTCAAGTTCCAAGTCCTGACTTCCGATACATCATACATCAAGACATTACAATTTTAACTTTTACTTTGAAACTATACACTTTGATTCTTTCATTCTTAAATTCTTTGATTCTTAAATTCTTTGTATTCTTCTATTATTAAATTTTCTGTATTCTTAACATAGTAAGAATATTTCATCTCGTTATTGAATTTTAACATTGTATGATCATGTTGTATATGAATATTATGATGTAACACTCTTATTGTTACATAATCAACATTTGATTTTCTTGAAACTGATATCATTTTGAGTACTACCATTTTTGTCGGCATGCATCGGCATGCCCTCGACGTGCCTCCGAAATGGCATTTTTTCGAGCCATCAAAATCATCGAAATCTGCCATCGAAAAACGGACATTTCTTCGACATGCCCTCGACATGCCCACGAAATGCACACTTGCAATTTCATCGGCACGGCGTCAAAATCGGCATTTCGAACCTTGGACATCACTGCCAAGCCTCGCTGCCACTGATGAGCCTCTGGTGGCCCCCTCCTCTCTAGGCGATCCCTCTGGGATCTCTCCTCTTCCTCCTTGCTAGATTGAGGTTGAGATCAACCTTTTTCTGTCGCTTTTATGCTCTAGACAGAGACTAAAGAAGGCCACCTCTGGCGCCTAAGGTCATGACGAACCCCTTGGGTGGTGTCGCCAAGCCCTATAGTGCACTTCGATGGCCATGTAATGCTGCTTCTCTCTTTTTTGCATTACCTACATAGTCATCTTCGATTTCCTCTCGCTCCTGCAACGTCACCTCTCACTGACCCTCTTGACACGCCGAACCCTATGGGATTTTCCAGTGGTCACAATCATTACCTCCTTCCCCATTGTGTCAAGCCCTTCCCCAACTTCACTCCCTCCCCGTCTCTTGTTTCGAGTAGCATGATTGGCTTCATCAAACCCTATCGAAAAAGGATGAGGAAGGTGACTATGGGCCTTTTTGCATTGTTAGCCCTTCACTTTCTAGTTTTATTTGATAGCATTACCAAAAAAAAAAGAAGAAAAAAAAGAAGCAAAAAAGGGAGAGAGAAAGAGAAAGAAAAGAAAGGGGAGGAAAAAGAAAGGAGAAAAATACAAGGAGACTCATTCTTTAAAGTCCCCACATGAGAGAAGGTTTCACGATCTCCAAAGAAGAGGCACACTTAGGGTGCATTTGGTAGGGGTTTAAATGAAGTTATCCTACATGTTAGTCATAAGTGCTACAGTGCATAAACAATACAAAAGTTTGATTCCTCACCCATCACATCTACTCCTCACCAATCATTTCTACCCCGACTAACTTACTCCTACTGATTACATCACCTATAACATTTATCATACTAATCCACTCCCAATACAAATAAAAATAAAATTTAATAATAATATATCAACTCAACTATCACATCCACACTCACTAATCTTCCTTTTACCCATCCACTTATCCCTCCTTAAGGCTACCTAAACTTTACCTGATCTTAAAACTTTAAACCTCTACCAAACGGATCTTTAGAGTTTTCGTGTGAAAGAGGCCCACTCTCGAGGTCCCTGCAAGAGAGAAGTTTGTTCAAGGTCTCTAAGGAAGAGGCACACTTCAAGCTTCCGTGTAGGAAAGGCCCACTTTTGAGATACCCACATGAGAGAAATTCACTCGAGGTCTCTAAGGAAAAGGCACACTTTGAGCTTCCGTGTGAGAAAGGCCCACTTTAAAGATCTCATGTTCTACTGCAATTGCTACTTCTGCTATAGCCACCTACTCCTCAAACTTGCTATATGCTCCTGCTCCTCTTATCTAGTGCCTACTCATGCTCCTCTGATCTAATGCTTGCTCCACCAAATGTTTATATTGGGGGGGGGGGAGGCGGGGGAGTTTACTTGTGGAACAAGTTGGACATTGCATGCTTGAACTTAGGGCTCCAACTTAAGGGGGAGTACAACAACAACAACCAAACCTTTTCCCACATTAAGTGGGGTCGACTATATGGATTCTTTGCCTCCACACAAATCGATTATCAGCCATATCAGGACTTAAATTAAAGTAATTGAGGTCATACTTAATAGTTTCTTCCAACACTTGTTTGGTCTTCCTCGCACCCTCTTAGTGGGTTCAACCTCCAACTTCTCGCATCTTCTAACTGGAGCATCTAGTAGCCTTCTTTGTAAATGTTCAAACCATCTTAGACGTGCTTGTCTCATTTTATCCTCTATCGGTGCCACCCTAACCTTTTTTCTAATAAATTCATTTGAAATACGGTCCTTTTTTGTATGATCACACATCCATATTAACATCTTCATTTCTGCCACAGATATCTTCTGTACATGCCTATAGTTTATAACCCAGCATTCAGAACCGTACAACATGGCTGGTCTTACCACAGCTCGATAGTGTTTTCCTTTGACTTTTAAAGGAACTCTCTTATCACAGAGAACACCAGAAGTATCCCTCCATTTCAACTTAGGGGGGAGTATTAGAAAATAAATTAGTTAGATATTTTAGGACCAAATTAGTTAGGTTTAGGTGTCAAACTATTTGTATTCTTTTTATTTTTGATGAGTGAGTTATTGAATGTTATTGTGTTTCCTTGGATACCTAAGTCCTCTCTATATATAAAGAGAGTTAAGACTCTCTTTTCTAAATAATCAAAACCAAGTTGATCTTTTTCAACAGGCACAAAACTCAAACTTCGCAGAGTGGAGAGCCTTCAGGCAAGAAATATGGACAAACACCTCAAATCCAGAAATTACAACTTAGCATCCAACATAAATTAAACAGAAATTGTTGGATAGTAAATAGAGCCAGAAAAGCACCCCAGGAGGATGCCCATGCACTCCCCAAAAAAGGATCCACTCCAGATGCCAAACTACGGCTGTTTATTTCCACAGCTAATCTGCAGCTGCAGCAAGTCCTAAGCTGCAGCTCTTCAAATGGCTGTTTGTTTAGGTGACATAGCAGTAGCCAGTTGACCACAGATTAGCCTCTGCCACTCCCAACTACAAAGCTCAGAGGAGAACTGCTACGTGTGAAGGAGGGCACCAGGGGAAGAGAAAAAGAACCAGTGGATGCAAGTGGGAGAGAGGAGGATCATGGGTGGTAGTGGAGGACCATATCAGGAGGACACAGTCACACAGGAGCACATGTAAGATATGCTTAAGAGAGCCTCTTCTAATGCTAGTCATCTTCGGGGCCCCAAAAGAAAATCAAATTCATATTAAAGAGAAATCACATAACAGGTGCTGTTTTTCCTTTTAGAGGTGCAGTTGCCATATTTTCAAGAATTTTGGGAGTGCTTGGGTCCAATTGATGAAATCCAAATCCAGGAGTGCACCATTAGGTGTGCAACATGCTGAGAACACCATGGAAGTTCAGGTTGGACATGTGGCTGTAGCTGTGACTGGAAAGGGCATTGTCATACTCCCCTAATTTTGAGCATTCCGAGATCACTCCACCGAAATGCAAGTTATTTGGCCACTATATTGCAAAACGCTCAAGTAGAACATCTAAATGGTTAGATGTAGTTCACTGAGCTGCAGTGTGCAGACCGCAGCCAGGTCGTGGAAAATCCCTAGTTTACAAGACAAGCAAATGGCCCTAAAATGACACATGGCATAAAAGAAAGCTGGACTCTCGAGGTTATGGGAAAAGAAGACAACCATAATTGCAGCCTCGTTTACTTTCGTTTTTGCTTGATAAGAAGGGATGACTCCAGATTAGTAGCCACTATAATGGTCATTTGACGAAGTTACACTAATCAATGAAAGGCTTCCTGATGTGACCCCTCCGGACCATGGAACAACCAATAATGCTATCTATGCAAGTATGCCACCAGAAACAGTCTCATCTTGCAGATGACTACTTTTCCAAGTGAATCAAGTTATGCATTTATCATATTTAGTACAATAGCCAATCACAGAATATGTACTCAAATGTTCATCCCTCTACCTTCTCAAGCAAAAAAAAAGGATTAATCTCTACATCTGCCCCTGCAAATAAATTCCTAGCACCCAGGAGGCTAACAGATATGCGACGAAGAGCAAGTTGTAAGAAAGAAAAGGTGCATGACAAGAACAATGAACATTGACATCCACAATTCTGATTCAGATCAGGTTTCAGTTTTGCTTGGAAGTTGAAGTGAATTACAAGTTCATGCAGCCCTTCACCCACCTTTACATGAGGTTTGCCATCTTCATTTCCAATACAAAGGTATTTGAGATTAAGTTAAAAGAAAATGCAAGAAAGAAAGAATACCTGCATGCGTGTCCTTGCCAACTCAATGGGTGAACAGGCAATACAAGCTAATGAGCGTGCAACTGAGCCTGAAATTAATGGAGCATAGGGTGTTACATGAGGAGCATTCTCGGTTGTGAAATCCTCTATCCAGTTGCGGAATATGTCATAGCAAGGCAAGTAAATTCCAACCTGTATTGATCAAAAATTCATTAGAAGCAAAACTTAGACGAGGAGGCAATTTACATCAATTTATATCATTTGCAGAGGAGCAAAGTTCCCACATTAAAAAATTTTTCATTCTTCACATGCATTTTATATCCAGATTCTCCCTGTAACAAGCACTAGGCTTTTAGATAAAGAACATCAGGATCTACAAAGATAATGTCTGCTGTAACTTCTAAAAATAACAGTGAATTGTCACCATATATTGTATTGACATGACTGTAGCATTGGACTAAAGACCCCAAAATTGAGACGAACAAAAACTGAGTAGCCAAATATTCTAAATGAAAAAAAAGGTTAAAATCGCATCCCATCCAAGGATAGCAGAAACATGCCAATAAAAATACATTTACTCCACTTTCACTGCTCTTAAGAGTTCCCAAAGTGGGTTCTAAGTGTCAATATCGACACCGTGCCAATAAATTTTCAATTGTGGTTATTGAAGGCAAGCTGTGGAAATGCCCATGTATTGATGTCGACTTATCACGGTCATTGTTTTAAAAGGCGCACCTCGAGGCGAGGCACTAGGAAAATGCCTCAAGGCTATAGCCTTAGGGTTGCACCATGAGGCGTGAGCCTCAGTTGGTCGAGGTGGTGCGAGGCGCCGAGGCAAAGGTGAGACTATAGCCTCAGTTGAAAAGCCCCTAGCCTCGATTGAAAGGCCCTTTTATATGGTTATATGACTTGCACATGATCTTTTCGTACAAATAAATCCCTCTAAAGTAGGAGAGTGATGGAGATACCACATATTTATCATATTTTCTAGGATGTCAATGATACCATATGTTTATCAATGGTTTTGTTTAGGTTTCATTTAGGTTTTTTATGTTTGTGAATGATGACTTGTGAGTTACAAGAATAGTTATTAGACTCATTACTTATAATTTCAGCCATGACAATTAGATTTTTTTTATAGATAATGGGTAGAGTTAATATAATTCATTATGTTTATTTGGTTTACTTGTGATAATTCTCATCATATGAAATTTAACTCATTTTGGAGTTTTAATAAATTTAATTTCTAATTTTCTATAATGTTTGGAGGTTTACATTTTATTTAAATGTCATCACTTATCTAATTTTACTCTTTAAATGTTGTGATAAAGAAAAAATGACATGGATGTGTGTTTTACTTTTTTTTTATTATTAGTACTTAGCAAGTATATATTTATGCTATTTTTTTAATTTTTTATTCAAAACTTGAGGCTTACACCTCACCTCAATGAAAGCAAATCACCTCGTATCGCCTCGCATTTTTTAAAACCTTGATCACGATTATCGATGGCCCCAAAATTATCCCTATCGAGGGCATGCCAATAGCGTGCCAATGCATGCCGACTGAATTCACTTTAAATTATTAAAATTGTAAGTAAATTACAAACCACTAATTAAAAACCTTAAAAGGTTATGCAAAAAAGGCATACATGTGAAAACACAAGTCTTAAATTAACACATTCTCAAATAAAGCATGCAATGCATATTTAAACTAAAGTAATATGACAACCAAATTAAAAATGTAAAGAAAACAAAAATTTTAAGCACCTTGTCGAGCTGCTAAAATCAGAGACCCTCACCTCTCATCTTCCTTCTCCATTGAACAACCCCCATCTCTTCATCTTTTCCCTCTCCTGATCTCATCTCCTTCCCTACCATAACCCACTACCTTACTCCACCAATAGACCCTCCACCTTCTCCCCTCTCCTCCATGCAGTGTGACCCAATAGACCGACCACCTCTACTCCCTCCCCACGAACCACAACAACATTGAACCCATCGCCCACAACCATCTCCACCACTTACATCGAGGCTTATGCCACCGCTCCAAACCATCTCCGGTCACAGCCAACAGCAGTAACACGGAGCAATAGCAGTGCTATAGTGAGTCTCCATTAGCGCTAGCGAGACACAAAATGGCATGTAAAAGATAGGTAAAGCTGAAGAATCAAACTTCCATAGCACCATTCGACTACCATTAAAGAATAACTTAAAGTTCCATCCCTTCAACCTCCTCTACTAACTTTCAAGCATCAAGGTCCAACGCATGCCTTAGTTGACATAGACGATAAAGTCAAAACTAGATAGGTGATACAAAGAGACCCTTAAGGAGTCCTTAACACCACAATAAAAGCCTCGTCACTGAACCATCCATACCAATGGGGATAAAGCAAACATAGTTTTGAGAATTGTTAGTCTAGAGGAGTCTCCAAAAAATCTACAACCAAATACCAATCTTGTTCCCTTCACTGAACCATCAATAGAGAAAACCATGTATGATTGTTGTCACCATAATGAAGAGTCAATCCCATAAAACGATGATTTAATCCAAAGAAAATGAAGCATCGACAATGCCAGCAATAACCCTAAACCCCAAACAACACCAACAACCATAGGAGCAATAGCAACATTGATACAGTCGACACATCAACACATTCGACAACTGTTAGCATATCGTCGGCACACCTACATATCGACCCTTTCCCTAAAACACCCATTATTGATGGCATGCCATGGACAACTTGAACATTGGATCAAAGATGAGAAGAAAAAATGAATTGGAGCCCAATTTTGTAATTGTACAAGTCATGCCCTGCTTAAAAGAAAATTTCTACACAGGCACTCTCTACCTCATTATCTCCATACACATCATAGTACTAACTATTTACCATTATCAACCAAGACATTCAACTGCCCATAGCACAACTCTTTATAGCTTGTGGCAAAGGGAATATGGAGGGTTTTGGAGAATAATATTCATCATGCCCTTCCAACCATAATAATGTGCTGAGGGTTGTATAATGAGTCCTCTTTTACATTTTCTTTATTTTCAATGGATCTCGTTGTACTTTACTCATCTCAATATATTGAGATGTAGGGTTCTGTAATAAACAAGTTGCTTATTTCTTTTAATTTGATATCAGAGCAATGGTTCTAGGAAGGTTTTTTGTATCCTCCTTGATTCCCACACCACTTTCTTTCTTCCACTAAACAAAAAACCTAACCCTAAATTGGAGAGGGAGATCCATCGCCACCACCACCGTCGCCACCGACCTCCTAACTGACCGATGGCCTCCCTAGCGATCGCGCCACCAACCTACTAACCAAATCTCCCCCTCTCCAACTACACAGGACTTGAAAGAGAGCCTAGATCATTGGTTTAGCGTGATCTGGCCCTTTCTTTCGCCACCAGCGACTAGTAACACCCTCTTATGTCACTACAGGTTCCTTTCCTTGACCTAAGCATCACTAGGCTACCCACAACTCCAGTGATCCTCTAGCAACGTCGTTAGGGCTTCCATGCCACCAAGCAATGTCGTCAAGGCTTTTATGTGCCTTCACGCCACCCAACAGCACCACCCTAGCTTCCTTGGGCATCATTAGGTCCTTCAAACTCTTGATGCTTTGCGAGTCAACCCTTGGGGATTGATTTGCCTCGTAAGGGACACCATTAACTACATCTAAACAACGCCATGGTTCGTGTGTAGATCATGAATTCAATCATCCTTAAAATAAGGATAAGATTATGTACTACATGACGATGAAGGAGATGTGCGATAGCCTAAGCGACACCTCCTCACATGAGAACTCCAACCAAGTGTTTCAATTTACAGTGAGATGTCATACATTTGTCAGGAAGGTCATACTTTATCTTAGTACTACTCGACACTCAAGGCCCTATTCGAGAAGTACAATGCATGCTGCCCAACATGTACCTGTAACACATAGAAGGCGTATCACAAGGAAGCTACAGTCCTACAAATTCTGGCTGGTTTGGGGCCTAAGTATTCGATTGCTTACTCTTAGATGCTTACCTTGGCAAAGATTCCTAGCCTTAAGGAAGCATCCAACTTGATACGTTGAATCTCTATCTCTCTCACCTCTAAGGAGCCTACAATGCAAACATCTGCTTTGGTCTCTTGCCAAAGCTGTGGATGTGGTGCTCTCTACCTAAGGGAAGGGGAGAGGACAATGTGCTCAAGGTAGTGGACATCTATCCTGCCACCTATTGCTAGAAGCCCGATTATGGTAAGAGTACCTACTGGACCAAGAATGGATGACCACCTTTGCCAACCAGGCTATTACCACAGTAGAATAGCCTAGAGACATTGTCTCAGTACCTCAATCTGACTACAATGAGCTTCTTTAGCATCTTTCCTTGCTCTCTTAGCATACAACATCTACCTTTGACATTGTTGCCCTAGCCACCTCTTCGAGTACGCCAACTGTGCACTCTACACAAATCGATACACTTGGTGATACAGATTAACTAGTGGACTCTGGGGGACCTTGCCACTTGTGTGGAGATCGACGAGACTTTCGTCATCTCCACTTTGTTCCCCTTGGACGTATACTTCAAGTGGCAAATGGGAGGCGCTTTCCCATTACTAATCATGGGGAGGTTACCGTTGGCCCCAATATGCGATTGACAAATGTTCTGCTTGTTACTGATTTTCCAATTAGTTTACTTTCTGCCAGTAGAATCACCAAGGAATTGAACTGTCAAGTCATCTTTGACATTGTTACATGTACTTTTCAGGATATCCTGACTGAGAGGACAATTAGTGGTGGTCAAAAAGAGGGGGGAATCTACCACTTATTCTAGTCTCTTTTTACTACTGTGAGCGTTAATGGCATCACCTCTGTTGTTGGATCTCCTTTTTAATAGCATCTTCATTTGGGTCATCTACCTCTGAACAGGCAATGTCGACTTATTCCACAAATATCCTCTACCGCTATTATCAACCATGATGGCTATTAGTTAGGGAAGCATCACTGGAGTACTTACTCTTCTTGTTAGACTCCTGTGTCATAGGAGTTATTTTAGTTGGTTCATGTGGATGACTAGGGTCCTAGCCACATTCATAGTAGGTTGGGTCATCAGTATTATCTTGTTACTGTCAATGATTTTTCCAGATTATCTTGGGTTTTTCTTTTTAAGTAGAATATTGATATCAATCCAATTCTTAAAAATTTTATTTTGGAAATAAAGACTCAATTTGATACCACTATTAAAGTTCACCCTGACAATGGTTTAAAATTTTGTACTTAGCATTTGCGTAATTTCTATAAGTCTCAAGGCATTATACACCAAACAACTTGTCCTTATACATCTCAGCACAATGAGATTGCAAAGCATAAGCATCATCATCTTTTGGACGTTACTAAAACTCGATTAATCCATAACAATCTACCTCTTTACTAGAGTGATGTGGTATTGATGGCTTGCTATCTGATTAACCACATGCCCTCTTTTGCTATACATGAGCAAATTCCCTTAAAAATCTTATATCTAGACAAAAAGTTGTTTCATGTACAACCCCATGTCTTTGGTGGTGTTGCCTTTGTCCACGTGTCTGCTCCTAGCCACGACAAATTGGCCCCACCAATCTATCATCTTTTTGGGATATTCGCATACCCAAAAGGGATATTGATGCTACAATCCCATTCATCGACATCACTATGTTGGTGCTGATGTGACCTATGAGTCTGTACCTTCTCCACTGCTGGGAGACGGGTTTATGCCATTCATGACACGACACCTATGCCTATTCCTCCCACTCCTTTAAAGGCTATCCCTATTTCCAAGTTGGCCAGGTTTCTTGATCCTCATCTCGTATATAGACTTTGTCCTCCCCCTTATGAGCCAACGCCAACCCCAACCCCACCTCAGGTGAGCCCAGATGTTTTATTGTCTGGCAATATAGTGACTAGCGATGCTCTAGGTACTCAATAGGTCGATGATAATGTCATATATCCAATGTCATCTAATGATATTAAGCTACAGCTATCCACAAATCTAGATCTACCCATTGCTATCCAAAAGGTTCCCCATAGCTGCACTAGGCATCCACTTTCCAACAATGTCTCTCTAGCATATCATACAGATAGTTTTGCAGTGCCCTATCTGTTATTCAGATTCCCACTTCGCATCAGCAAGCTCAGTAGCAGCAAGCCATGGGAGATGAGATGTGTACCCCTTTTTTTTGAAAAATGAGATGTCTACCCTTATCTCTAGCCATGCTTGGGAGCTTACAGAACTCCCTCCTAGTTGGCTGCAAGTGGGTATTTCCAGTCAACTACAATCTAGATGATACTATTGCCAAATACAAGACCCACCTAGTTGCCACAGGTTTCATGCAGACAAATGAGGCTGGTTTCTTTGATACCTTCTCCCTCCTGGCAAGCCTGCCAACTGTCTGAATCCTTATCTTTGTTGCTATGCAACGAGACTAGCCACTACATCAGTTGGACGTAAAAAATGCCTTTCTGTACGATGATCTGCAAGAAGTGTATATGTAGCAACCACTAGATTATGAGTCTCAGAGGTAGTGTTCCAAGGTATGTCATCTACACAAGACAATTTATAGCTTGAAGCAAAGCCCCTTGGCCTAATTCCAAAAGTTGTCAAAAGTTGTTGAGACTGGAATTTCACAAATCCTCATCAAATCATTCTTTGTTTGTACCAAAGACTGCATAGGCCCCGTGGCCATGCTAGTGTACGTTAATGATATCATTCTTACAGGTGATGATGAGCAAGGCATTGTTGATTAGAAGAAATATCTTGCAAAAAATTTTATCATTAAAGATTTGGGACACTTTACTATTTCCTTGGGATAAAGTTCCTCGCAACAAGGGATTATTCTATCTTAGAGAAAGTATGCCACAGATTTGCTACAAGAGACTGCCATGATGGGGGCCAAGCTAGCAAAAATTCCTAATGGATCCAAAGGTACACCTATATGATGAGAGGTTTGAGCTAGTTGACACCCATCAATATAAAGGCTTGATTAGGAAGCTACTCTATTTGATGATCACACAGCCTAATAAATCCTTAGCAATCTGCAAGCTAAGTCGATTCATGGAAAGACCTACCAAGTAACACTAGGATGTTGCTATGATGGTGTTGACGTACCTGAAAATTTCCCACGAAAGGGGGTTCTCTGTTTAGAAAAGGTACTTCCTTAGATATTGTGGCATATACAGATGCAAATTATGCAAGAAGCATTGCAGATAGGAAGTCTACTATAGGCTTCTGCACCTATGTGGTTGGAAACTTAGTAGCTTAAAAAAGCAAGAAACAAGTTGTCTCCAAGTCCAGTACAGAGTTAAAATATTGGACAATGGCCCAAACAACTGCAAAGATGATGTAGATACAATCACTCCTATCATATCTGCACATCACAGTCGAGTCTACCATGGAAATGAGATGTGACAACAGAGCAACCACCTACAAAGCAAATAATCCCATGTTCCGTAAGTGGATCAAGCATGTAAAGGTTAACTGTCACTATACTTGTGACTTGATCCAACAAGGGCTTAGTCATGCAATGCAACTCGTGGCTTCCAACGACTAGACAACTAATATCTTCACCAAGACACTTCCATAAACCTTCTTTGACAGATGTTCTAAGTTGAGCATGATTGATATCTATACTCCAACTTAAGGGGAAGTGTTGAAGGTTGTGTAATAAGTCCTCTTTTATATTTTATTTATTTTCTATGAATATCTCTATACTTTACCTACATCCTCTATATATTGGGATGTAAGGTTCTATAACATACAAGTTGCTCATTTCTCTAGACCTAGTAAATGGTTGCATACTCAGCAACTTACTCTCGATTCCTTCACAAGGTGGGGTCAGGACTGATGCATCAGAAAGGAAAAAGGAAACAAGACCACCATTACATAGCAGCAGCATCTATTTAAGAACCGTGCCATCAAATTTCTCAATATAAAATTATTAAGAAAATCAATATATAAATTATTCACTTGGAAAAAGCCATCTAAATCACTAACTACCCCCAGCATAAGATCATGGAATTCAAAATTGTCAATAAAAAGAAATGTCATCTTCAGTTAATGGCTTTATTCTTTTCAACTCAATAAAAGGTGTGCTATCATCATAATGATCAAATGTGCAGAAACTGGTTGTGGCAGAAATGAAGATGCTTACACACCCACTGAAGGAAAGGTAGAACCGTGCTAAGGCTATTGGTAAAGCATAAATGTGCCACAAATAGAACCAAGGTGGTGCCAAGATAGAAACATAACCAACAAGGCTCATCAACAATCCGACAATCTCACAGTTGGGCAGATTTGGATACCTGGCAAAAGCAAGCTGGACGAAACTGGCAAGGAAGAAGTGATGTACACCTTGTGATGAGGGCATCAGAAATAGATGGCTGTGAAAGAGTTTCACTATGGAGAGGTGTGGAACAGATATGATCACGAATAATGTTACTTTTCTGAGGTTAGGCACAACAATTGTGCAATTGAAACCACTTTAACAGACTTTGACTGGCCGAGTGTTGCATTGTTGGAAACAAGGGAAAAAGAAAATAAATTTCTTTTGACCACAGAGAAGGCAGTGGTATGCACTTGTTGAATGCAAGGAAACAAGTTAAAACAAATTGCTTAATTTCACTACGAAATATATTGTGACTCCTCTCCCAACAAGGAGTGGAATTTGGAGGAAATTTGTTTTGCTTTAGTTGGGAAGGAGTCAAAGGGAAACTGTTCCATTTTTCATCATTCCCTTTGAATAAAAAAATTTGTTTTCATTTACTTTCCCTACACTCCTGATGCGAAAATACATGCTAAGCATGGCACAAGGTTAGGTTCTAACTTTGGCATAAGTTTTGCAAATAGACATCAATTATGTCAAAGGTCATGTAGCATATTAAAAAGAAAAAAAAGGAAAAACCAGGAGTTGCATGAAGTCAAAAATAAACCTTAGTCTTTATTGTTCAATTCCAAAAAGCCAAGGAAATCAAGACCGAGCCAGCCAACCGAGGTTATATTTGGCAGGGCCCTTGGTCCTTACAATTCAAATGACATTCCGAAAAAAATGAGGAAATAAGATTCAGCTGGCCAAATGCAGGTTGGTTTTGGCAGTCATTATTCAAAAAAATAGGAAATCAAGTTCCAGCCACCCAACCTGGGTTGATTTTGGCCAATTCAGGCTGCCCCCACTTTCATATTAATAGCAGTCTGTGTAATAAAAATATACACTTGATCACGCATGCCAATCAGGTTATTCATTAGACACATCTGATCTAATCTCCTACCTTCCTATCTTTGGTTCAAACATGACACCTTGTGATGTAATTTATTTTCTGATAAGTTGACATGTAAACTAGAAAGAGATACTGAAGCAGAAATTTCCTTGTCCACAGTATTTAAAGTTTGAATCAGAATTCAGCAAGCAGACGCCACGTGGAAAGAGATTAGAAACATACGGTTGGTACAGCCAATGCCAAGCTAGCATTTGTTCCTCTCCACAGCCTAGCAAGCCCTTCCTGTGAAACAACTCAGATAAGTACTTACAACATCAACATAAAACTTGAGGACTCACAAAAGGAAATAAAGATGCCATACTTGCTTGGTGACTTTGTAGAAAACATCCAGGGTTCCTTTGTACTGAAAACCATCGAGAGTACAAACTGTTTCAGTGCCAAAGATACCAGCACGAGTGCATGGAGGAGGGCATCTGACATCTGTGTACATCATCTGAGCAGCATATTTCACTTTTTATCAATAGCAAAGAATTATAGCAAAATTGCAAATGACTAAACTTAGGAAGATATCCTACATTTATTGCAATGAGAGGAAAATAATGCAGAGCAAACAAATAATTTAATTTGATGGCCACACGATATTGGCAGAAATTGCTTCTGAAACATCTCTGATAAAACTATAATAATTTGCCCATAAAGGATATAAAAGACTGATTGTTTCTCAAGATCAATGTGAACCACATTGCATATTCAAGAAACGGATAGTTATCAAAAGGAAAAAGAAAAAAGAAAAAAGTGCCAATAATTGTTCGGGAGTTGGAATAAGAGGAAATTCTGTGTTTGAGACAAAACTCCCTCCCATAATAGTCGTTCCAGGGAAAACCTCCTTAACTCCAAATAACGTTCTTCCACTTCGTGATGAAACACAACCAACACTTGTTAAGAGTCCCATGCTTTTTACTAGCATCTGTGGAAAATAAAGTGTCACGTGGCAGTGCCACATGGCTATCACTGGCAGGTCCCAGCATGCACCCTTGGGCGTTGGCCCTAGGAAAGTTTGCGAAGGTATCTTGGAGTCCAAGTCGCTTATTTTTAGTAAGTTAGGTGTCAATTAGTTGAGTAATTAGAGGGATTTGATATTCCCTGATTTTAGAAGATTTGATTGACTATGATTGGGTTTGTTTCCTGTTTAGAGATTAAGATTAGTTCTCTTTATAAAAGACTCTATGTAATTGTTTTCCCTTGAGTTAATGCAATACTATTTTCCAACACAATTCACTCTCTCTCCCTCCCTTCTCCACTGTCAGCTGCTATCTCTCTCTCTCCTGTTCAACGTGTGCAGCCTCCATTGGCAGCAACCTACTACCATCTCTTCCCACGTGGAAGAGACTCCACACTCCATAGTGCCCAAATCTCCACACGGTTTCAGAGCCTTTGAACTAGGTTCTTTCCGTGGATTTTTTCTGCACGCATAGGAAGGAGAAGAGAAGAAAAGCCACGCACAACTGCTTATGCGTGTCATTTTCCTGGTGGACAGTAGCCACATGTGTGGCATTTCCTCTTGTCAAATCATGCACAAGAAGCCCTATCTTGTGTGTGATTCCCACGGGTATCAGAACCTCATGTGTCGAGGTATCTTCGTCAACTTGTGAGTTCTCTCGCTTGAAGGACCTTGGTGACTTACGCAAGGCCCAAGGAGACACAGGGGATTCCAGTAGGTGGCTTCCCTCACGTATCCAACGCCTTACGCGAAGCGTACAAGTAGAAGGCTCGCTTCTTGAGGACAAAGATAGCTGAGAATGAGAACCAGATCAACATTAATTCAAAGCAGCACAATTAAACTTCAAGGTGCCTTAAACTATATCTTATGGGTTCGAGCGTTCAAGATCTTCGTGGAAGGACATGACATGTTGCATGTCCTACTCGAGGAGGAGCCTAAGTCCAAGGACAAGTCGAAGAGGAAGTTGGAGAAAAGAGTCTATCAAGTTATATAAAGACAAGACTGCTCCAATAGCCAGGACTTCAAAGGTTGCCAAAGAAGCAATGACTATGGAGGTGGTAAGAGGATTCGCAGTTACATCAAAAGAAAATGGTGAAGCATCTGACCGCACCATCAACGAGACAAGTAGAGCAAATCATTATCCTCCTAGCCTCGACTTAAGTGGGAGTGTGGAGAATAAGGTGCCACATGGCAGGTCCCAGCGTGCACCCTTGATCGCAAGCCTTAGAGAATTTTGTGAGGGTGTCTTGGAGTCCAAGTCTCTTATTTTTAGTAAGTTAGGTGTCAATTAGTTGAATAATTAGAGAGATTTGATATTCTTTGATTTTAGGAGAATTGATTGATTGTAATTGGATTTGTTTCCTATTTTAGAGATTAGGATTACTTCTTTTTATAAAAGAGATCACGTAATTGGTTTTTCTTGAGTTAATGCAATACTATTTTCCAATACAACAACACCCCCTCTCCCTTTCTTCTCCACCGCCAACTGCTACCTCTCTCCTATTCAACTTGCACAACCTCCATTGGTAGCAACCTGTTGCTGCCATCTCTTCCCACGTGAAAGAGCTTCCAAACTCCATAGCGCCCAAATCTCTGTAGCAACTATTTCTAATATTAATTTTATAAGATTTATTATATCAATTGGGATGCAATTGGTGAGTGGTGACATGGAATTCACATTGAAATCAAAGAGGATTGAGAGAGGTTTTTTAGTCACATTAGAACTAGATAAACCTCTTGATGGATATGAAAGTCTTTTGCCTCCCATGACTTATGTAGCAAAGAATAAGAGGTGGGGCTTGGGACTAAACGTGTGCATGCTCACGCTCTCAACCGGCTCCTATGAGAATCAATTTGAAACTTGAAACTTAAATCCTTTTGCTACAAGAAATTTCTTTGATTTTCGAATTAATTGTTGTTCGATTAATTGGATAATTAATTCATCGATTGAATTTTTGTAATGATTGAATTTCCATGACTACCCTCCTCTCTCATTGTGTTTTGTGTCACAAATTGATCAACCAAAAAGCCTTTGTATCGATCAATTTGCAGAGGTTGTCGAGAGAGGTTTCCACAAATTTGGTCGATCAATCAAACCTTTTGATCAACCAATCCGATCCTTTGATCGATCAATTCCTTCTTTTAATTGATCAAAGCTTCTTAGCTACATCTTCTAGAGGTAGCATTCAAGAACGAGCACGAGTGGAGCGCAATGCAGACGTGGGTCTAAGATCGTTGGACCCTAAAAGTGGCACGTTAGACAAGTACACCGGTACAGGCATATCCTCTCTCTAAGGAGGATCTTCTTGCGAACACTTCGATCATATAATCTTTCTAACTCTTTTCTTCCATCTCGTGTCACATCTACTTTGGATATGATTTCTTGTAGATTTTCTAATATGATTTTCCTACTTGTAATTAAATTATTTTTATTGTCACCGGATGATTGTTTATATTGTGCAAATGTGAACATGGATTTAATTTATGACATTTATTTTATATTTGCATGTGCCTTTTTTTTACAACAATCTTAAAGAGACAATCATTCTATAACAAATGAAACGGTTGATTTGGGGTTTACATCATGTATAGACCTTATGAGTACATCGAAAAAATTGTGGTAGCCAAAATTTCACGCATTGGCAACAACACATGAGGATTTAGTTAACTACCATAGGACTATTTCTATCCTGATTGCTTTAATGTATTGGACAATAATACTAATCTTAAAATCAATAAGGCAATGGATGCATGGAAAGAACAAGACTGATTGTGGCATAGATGTATCCTATTAGCTTTGTCTAACATCTTATTTGATGTGTATTGTTCCTCCATAACTATGACCACTAACTATGACCACTGCTAAGGGTCTGGGGGAGAAACTTGATAAAAAAATATAATATGGAGGATTTAGGTATTGAATGATTCTCAGCCGCTAAGTTCTTAAAGTTTCAAATGGGAATTTTCATTATTGCTCCACGAGTTGGTTGAAGGTAAAATGAAGTTTCAAATAATGTCAATCGTAGAAAATTTTCCAAAGTCATGAGAAACTTTTGGAATGTCCCTTAAACATAGGAAAGGAAATTTCTTTTAAGATGACTTGATGGTGGCTATAACTATAGAGGAGCATAAAAAATAGAAACCGATGGTACCTATTGAGATTCCGATTAAGGGCAATGCGATGATCTCAAAGGGTAAGGAAAATAAGGGAAAAAATAAGAAAACTAAGGCCAAGGCAAAAATCCAAAAAAAAAAACTCAACAAACCACACTAGCACTATGGTCAAGTGAAGCAGTGAAAAAATGATTGTCCTTTCATAAAGACTCAACAAAAAATCACAGAGACAAATCATTAGGTGAGCATGATAACCAAGGGAGGTAGGCCAAGCGAGGGATGTCTCAGTTAACCCTAAACTCTATACTATCGATGAGCTTAATGAGTGGCTTGTTGATACGGGTGAAAACGTATACATTTGTGTTGATAGATCACTCTTTTCCTCTTGTTAGGTCTCTTCAAATGAGACTTCGGTGATGGGGAACCAATTTCCAACCAAGGTACTTGGGTTCGAACAATTTGAGTTGAGACTCTCATCTAGGCGAGTCTGGAGATTCTCATCTAGATGAGTCTGGACATTGCATAGGATGCTGCATGTTTCTAAAATAAAAAAAAAAGTTCTATCTAAAGAGGGATTTGAATTAAATTTCAAATGTACTAAAGTTGTATTTTTGAGACATGGAATATTTTATGAAAAAGGATATTTGGTTGATCATGATTTATTGTTTAGAATCAAATGTGATGTGTTTCACATTAGTTGATTCTAGCTCTTTTTCTTTTCCTTTTGTTGTGTCTAATATTGAATCCTATGATTTATGGTATGGTAGGCTTGATCATATGAATTTCAATTCAATAAAATGAATAATGAAATTGAACATGATACTATATCACACCATAAACAAACCTAAAAAATGTGTAATATGCATACAGGCAAAACAATCTAGAAAACCTTTTCATACAATGAATTGAGAAATTGAAATTCCAGAGTTAGTGCACACAAATATTTATGAATTTGTTGGTGTAATGACCAAGGACAATAAGAGATATTTTACTACCTTTATAGATGATAGCAATAAATACTGTTATGTATATCCATTCAAGAATAAGAATAAGGCCTTAGAAATTTTTCTTATATTTAATCCTCAAGCATCTAAGGTCAGATAGGGGTGGTGAATACACGCCAATCCTATTCATTGAACACAAACTATTTACCATAGTTCATGAAGTTATTACACCTCTTTCAACACAATCCAATGGGAATGTAGAACGGAAAAATGGAATCCTAACTAACATGGTCAACACACACCTACAGAATTCGAAACTACATTTCTACATGTGGGGGGAGGCTTTAAATATGGCTAACCACATTCCGAATAAAGTTCCCCTAAGACATAAGGATGGTAGTCCCTACAAATTGTGGCGAGGTTGGAAGCCAAGTCTAAACTATGTCAAAGTGTAAGGCTGTCTTGTTAAGATATTAGTCCCAAAACACAAGAGAAACTTAGCCCCTAAAACAATTGATGCGATCTTGAAAATTCATGTTGTGACCTTCTTCAAGGATGTTTTCCCTATGAAGACAAGGATTCCTAAAAAATCGAACGATGTAGCTACCACATTTGGTTCCATTCCAAATCAAGTGGAAAAGATGTCAAATGTGAGCGCTCTCCCACTTTAAACCCATTGATTCCATAGAGGAATTTGAGCCTATGAGAAGTCAGAGACCAAGGATTACTAAGGATCTATGAAGTGACTTTGTTACTTATCATATCGAGGGCGATCCACCAACCTTCCAGGATGCAACGGTTTCACCTAAAGCTAAGCATTGGAAGGAAGCCAGAAACCGTAAAATGGACTCAATCATTTACAATGATACGTGGGAGTTGGTTGACTTTCCTCCAAGGTAATCCATAATAGGATGTAAATGAGTGTTTAAGAGAAAGCTCATGCTAGATGGATCAATTGAAAAATATAAAGCAAGACTTGTTGTCAAGGGTTTTAAGAAAAAGGAAGGTATTGGCTATTTTGATATTTATTTTCCTGTTACTACGATGACTACGATTTGGATGCGCATTGCATTGGCATCTATATATGATCTCACCATCCATCAAATGAATGTGAAAACTGCTTTCTTACACGACGATCTTAAGAAAGAGATCTATATGGATCAACCTGAGGGATTCATGGCACTTGATAATGAGAAGAAAGTCTACAAGCTTGTGAAGTCTCTTTACGGATCAAAGCAAGTTCTTAAACAATGGCATGAAAAATTTGATAAAACCATCTAATCTTATGACTTTGTTGTTCATTAACTAGACAAATGCATCTATTATATGGTTAAAGGTAATATGTTCATTTTTTTATGCCTTTATATGGAGGGTGTGTTATTGTTTAGACTTAACATAAGGATAATCGATGAAACAAAGGCTTTCTTGAAAAGTAGTTTGAAATGAAAGATATGGGAATTGTTAATGTGATCTTAGGACTCAAGTTGATTAGATCAACCGCGGGGATAGCCATCTCTCAGTCTCACTTTGTTGAGAAAGTCCTCAAGAGGTTTGGCCATCAAGTTGTCGACTTGTATGTACTCCTTATAACCCCTCCAAACCTCTATACAAGAACAAAAGTGGAGTACATATCTCTCAGCTTAGGTACACACAAACCATAGAAAGATTAATGTACCTAGCTAACTATACTCGACTAAACATTTCATTTGTAGTCTCTAAGTTGAGTAGGTACACTAGTTGTCCTGGCCATACTTATTAGGAGGCCTTGGATCGAGTCCTAAAGCATCTTAAAGGTGTCGTTTCTCTACGATTGTATTATGGCAAACATCCTTCAGTTTTAGAAGGATATAGTGATACAAGTTTGATAGGTTAAATGTAAGATTTCAAGAGTAATGGTGTTACAAGATATGTTTTTATCCTTGAAGGCAATGCGGTCACCTGGAAGATCGTAAAATAGACCATTTTGACTTAGTCTACCCTTGAAATTGAGTTGTATGCTTTGGATACCTCGGGAATAGAAGCCAAATGACTAAAAAGGCTTCTTTCTAAGATACCTATAGTAAGTCTATTCCTGTGATCTCTTTGCATTGTGATAGCATGACAAAAATTGCAAAGATAAGAAGTTCAAAGTACAAGTAAAAGATTATGAGACACATCCAAGTCAAGCTTAAATCTGTAAGGGAACTAATGTGTGAGGGTGTGATAGTTATAGAATTTGTTAGATCCAAAGATAACACAGTTGATCCACTTACAAAAGAACTTGATAGATCTTTAATCTTAAAGTCTAGGCTTAGGATGGGATTGAAACCGATTAAGAGTTAAATCGCAACAGCAATCCAACCTAAATGAGTGGAGATCCTACGAAATAGATGCAATGTGGAAAACAAGTTATATAGAAAACTAGTTGGTACTCATGTATAAATGTTAACATCTGACTTTAATCCTTGTAAAGCCGAGGGATTGAAAAATGCAAGTATAGGTTGAGCTTTAGGCTCTTAATGGATTCAAGCCCTTAAGGCAGGATGTAAGTAGTGCATCCTTGGAAAATGCCACCTATGTGAGTATTTTTTTGGGTCACAAATAAGGGATAAAGATTTATCCTGAATGTACTCATGAAATAGGGTAAGGTACATCACCATTAATGGCAACAAAACCAGATTATTGTTATCGTCGTAAACACCACAATAAAGGTCTAAAGTTTATAACTAGTTTCACTTTATAAGTGAATAAATCAGGTAAGGGTTTAAACTGGAAGATACATTTACTAAAAGTAAAATGTAGCAGCCAAGAGATCATTTTTTTCACCTTGAGTTTTAACAATAAATTTGTGAGGGAATATTAATTTTATTGTATCAATTATGATACAATTGGTAAGTAGTGACATGGGAATTCATGTTGAAATCAAAGAGGATTGGGAGATGTTTTTTAATGCCACATTAGAACTAGACAAACATCTTGGTGAGCATAGAAGGCTTTTGCCTCCCATGACTTGTGTAGCAAAAAACAAGGGGTGGATTGAAGACCACCACACACACGCATACCCTACCGCACCCTACCTTGGCCTGGCTTCGACTCTAACTTTGGCTCGAGCTTGGGCAGTGATTTAAATGCCGACGGTCATTTCCGAGCAAGGGTCGTGCCGACATAGATAAAATGTCGATTTACAGGGATATCGTTAGCATGCTGTCGGCATGCCCTCAGCATGGTCAGCATGCTGGCGAAATCGGTGCCCATGCCGAGGTTGTTGATTTTTTTAATTACTTTTGCTATTTTTGTTAGTATGCATTGGCATGCCCACAGCGTGCCCTCGGCATGCTCATTAGCATGCCTATAAAAAACGGACATTTCCACGACATGCCCACGAAATGCACACTTAGAATTTCATCGGCATGGCATCGAAATCGACATTTCGAACCTTAAGCTTCGGTGAGAATCAATTTAGAATTTTGACCCTTTTGCTATAAGAAATCACTTTGATTTTTGAGTTAACTGTTCAATTAATTGGATAATTAATTCACCAATTAAATTTCTGTAACGGTTAGTTACCCTTACACCTCCTTACAAATAGCTCAAGGCCTCCCATGCAAGAGACATAGCATCACTACTCTCTCTCTCTCTCTCTCTCTCTCTCTCTCTCTATTGTAGATTGATCGATTAAATAGCCTTTGGATCGATCACTTTGCAGAGGTTGCCGAGAGGTTTCCATGGTGTATGGTTGTTCAATCAAACCTTTTGATCAGTTAATTCCTTCTTTTGATCAATTAAAGCTTCTTGGCTACGTCTTCTATAGGCGGCATTCAAGGACGATCACAAGTGGAGCACACCATGGACATGGGTGTGATATCATTGGACCTTAGAAGAGACATTGTAGACCCATGTGCCAGTAAAGTGACGGCACCGTCTCTTTAAAGGAAGCCTTCTTACGAACACTTTGATCATATAATCTTTCTAACTCTCTCCTTTCATTTTCTTGTGTCACATCTGATTTGATCATGATTTCTTATGAATTTTCTAATATAACTTTCCTGCTTGTAATTAAATTATTTTTAGTGTCACAGATCGATTATCTATATCATGCAAATATAAACATGGATGTAATCTATACCATTTATTTTATATTTGCATGTGCCTTATTTTTAACAACATTTATTGCATCAAACTCAATCAGATTTCCAATAAATTTCCTGATGTCATAACCTTATTCCACGATGGGACATATACCATGCAAACAGCCTCGTATAAAGCCTTCAAACTCGAAATAGGGAGATTACCATGTCGTCGCAATGGATTTAGAATCCTCTAGATCATCGTCACAAACATTTGCGAAGATAATGTGATCAAAATATACCTTGCTATGCCTAAGGGGTGCCATACGATCGTGGAAGTCACGCTGGTATTGCGGAGGATACAGAACTCCAGCCGCCTGTGCCTGTAACCGCGTCTGGTGGTAAAAAGAGGAAGCAAACCATATTCGTAAGACAGAGAACACTCAAGCTTGCAAATAGAGCAACTTGAGAAAATAAATAGAAGAGATAACACATTACCACATTAACACAAAAGCTCAAGCATCTATTATCCAACTTATCTCCATAACACAACCGCAAGAACAAATTCATTTGCTCACAACAACTTCCCATCCATAATTCTAAGCATAACCCCAACACCACAACACAACCAACAACACATCGAGAAGCTCGCGAAACCCACCGTGTGCCCCCGCAACAGCGCGTACACTGATGACCCGCGTAGCCTTTCATCTCCTCCCCCATGACGCAACAGAGTGACCGGAATCGCCACGCTCAAACTCCAAATTCGGAAAAAAAGAAAAGAAAAGGAGGGAACTTTCTCCATCCACACGTTCGAACAGAAGCAACCGATCGAGCGCTCTCGCAAGAAACACTCGTAACAGAAGAAAGAGAGGGACTTTCACCTTCGCGACATCGAGGGGGTTCACGAGGACGGCGGAGAGCACCGCGGCCCCCGCGGCGGAGACCGCCCGCTCGCCGAAGCTGGTGCTCGTGTCCTCCAGCGGCCGGTGGTGGGCGGAGGATGAGGGCGAAGGGGAGGAGGAGGTGGAAGGCGGAGGCCCGGCGAGGTCCGCCGCCTCCTCCCAAGGCGGCGCGGGAGAATCCGAAACGGTCATCGCCAACCCATGCCGCCGTCACTCCAAGCCACTGGGGACGCCCTAAAATAAGGCGTGCTGTGGGAAATTTACGGTTGTAGCCCTCCCATATGGGTAAATGTGAATCTTCCCCCCTTCCTTCTGGGTTTTGATTCTTGAAATTTGGGATCCAAGGGTTTGCTTAAATATGTGTGTGTATAGATATATCTCGGTTTGCGTGTAAGTATGTTTCTAATTGGCAAATGATAATGCACGTACATGTTTTATTTTTATTGTTGTGCATGGGTAGACTATAATTAGAATTACGTGAGTTATACTTCTTAAGAGAAGATAGCTGCAGGATAGAGGATGCTTTGCTGATGGATCATGCAAAGAGTTACCTAACAGGAGATGATATTATGCTAGCAAACGAAGTATAGTTGAGTTTAACCCGGGAAGCATGCTAACATGACTGATAAAGTTGGGTAATTTTTCGATCTTAAAGTTCTTTTAAGTTATAGCTGTATACTTGCCCCAAGCTTTGCTTTTCTGCTTCTAGTTGGTCAATCATCAAATCAAGCTTAGATTAAGAGCTAATTCATTGGTATTGAAGGGGAAATGAGTTGTACGAGGACGAAGTCCCTCCTCTCGACCAACAAAGGATAGGGAAAACAAAGGTGGATGAGTTTAGTTTAAAGGCTCTTAATTAAGCTAAATACCGTTGAGCTATTTGTCCTAGATGCACACCTAAGATGGTCCTATGAACCATTCTCACCTGTCCATCAATTTATTCGCCTGTGTACGTATGTACATGCTAAGTGTATTTGATCCAAAACAGATTTTTTATGATATGGTTGTACTCTTTTAATATCCGGATGTTATCAAGCGTAGGTTGCATGTTTCGTAAAGTATCTGGCATTTGCAGCAAATAGAGCTATGGAGATATGCATGCAAATACCGAAAAAAAAAAGTGATAGCCTACTATTCGGGTTGTACTTCTCTTATCATCTTTCGATGAAATGAGGTTTCACGAGTTCAATTGCTCGTAAGAAAATGGTAGAATCCGAGAATTGTACTTTAATATTGCACATATCTTGAACTTGAATGAAAAATCCGATTTGTTCGTCGATATAAATACTTATGATGAAATTCCGAATTGGGGTTGTACTTCTCGAATTTTCACGTCTTCATATATCTGCCGTAGCCATTGCTGGAGGTGGTGTTACGCTTATGTTCATGTACGTGCGACGTAAGTGTCTTTTCCCGTATACTTCGAGGAGGAGTTTCGTAAAATTCACGCGTTTTACTTTGCTTGGAAGAGGGGAAAGGTTGGCCGGCTATTTGAACGCGGAATAGACTTGCCCGGGAAAGGTCGGATTTGAGACAGCTTCTCCGACAGCTGGGACAGAGGAGGGGAAGAGACTCATTCGCATGGTAGGCGAGAGCACTACACCTATTCTGGCATCGAAAAATAAATGTAACTTTGCTCTTTCAGGTGATTTTCTTATATTTTAGCTTTTCCCTGAAAATAGTCTGAAATAGTCTAAGGTTTGAGACTGCATTTTAACTTCTGGATCATCTGAAGAACGTTCAAAAGCACCCTGTGACCTGGTAGTTGAAATCAAGATTTCCACGATACATTTAACGTGAAATCATTCTACGATTTTATGTTTGCATGTTGCTGCATAAATCAATTTCATAGAATATATATTACATAAATCATTACCGATGAATTTTCCACAAATCAAATTTCACCCGTAACTTTTGAAACTTTATCAGTGATTTTTAATTTTAAAACAAAATGTCACCAATGATTTTGTTAACTAAATCAAATACCACCGACCACTTTTTTTTTTTATCAAAAAAACTTATCGATGATATTTAAATACATCAATATATTTAACTAATAGATCCCACCTAAGTTTTGTGAGTCTCACCCGAGTACACATCAAGGGGACGCATTATATGATACTCACTTTTGCACTCCAAAATATATTTTCCTACCAACATATATATATATATATATATATACATAATCGAAGCATCTTGGAGGAACTTTGAAGGTTTAACCGGCAAATACACTAAGATGGAATGGAAGCAAAGAAAACCCACTTTTCCATCAGAACTTTTGGGACAACTTTCAAAAGCACGGAACGTAAATACTTATTACCCACAACAAAGTCCAATTTGTGGATACCGGTATCACATCGAACACATTTTTAGCGGTGATTGAGAATTTAAACAAAAAAAGCACCAAATTTGAGAAAAATCTTCCTCAAGTTATAAGGATGAGAAATTATTGCTGCATCAAATTTAGTTATCAAATTAAGTGAAAATGTTGCACGTGATTAACGCCTAGAAATGTGGACAGATAACGCAGAAAGATTGCCATTCCACCTAATAGCATAAATATAGCAGCATCGACCTTTCATTACTGACGTCTAGGTTACAATTGGAACCCAAAAATGGGGAAAAATAAGGAAAATATAAAATGAAGAAAAGTTCCTTAATCAAAAACAATGGGATGCAAGTGAAGTGTGGTGGTCAAACATGACCAATGCATTGCATTGGGAAGTAATTTAGCTTCTTTAAGGAAGCAATTTAGCCGTGGCCCCTTTAAAGAGTGACCGTCATCTAATTTTCGCCATTGACGGGCTTAAGTTTAGATTCAGCTTCTTCAATGATCTTCAGTTCCTGCAAAAGCTTGGTTATCCTCGCGCTATCATCTTCTTGAACATGACTGGGAGCTTTCTCCTTGTAGCCTGAAGCGCTCACCATCTGTACCAGCGCTCTGTGTTGCCTGGGAAGAAAATCAAAGTGAAATGCAAAGTTCACAACCACAATAAGAGAAAAAGTGTGGAAAGGGTGGTTTCATGATGGCATGTGGCTATTAATTTGGTTTCCTAATTCGCTGAACAAGTGCATTTCTAAGGCATGTACATAATCAATATAATGCAGAGGCATTTAAATAAGGCAAAATGCGATGTTATCTGGGTGAAGGCCGCGAAAGAACATACATAAAAGCACAAGAAGAAAAGGCGTCACCAATTAAAAGTTGACTCCATTGCTTGCATTGTAAATGACCTTTATAGTTGATGCTTTGTCCGTTAAACAAGGAAAACCGAAATGAATTGGCTACGACAAAAAGAAACCCATAGGCAATTAAAAACAAAAGTGGTTTTTGTTGGGCTACCAAGAGTGCAGACAGGACTAGCCCACAAATATTCTTGACCATCAAAGAACATTCTGTTAACAGGCCTAAAACATTTACTGTCACGTAAATTATGGTCGGCAATTAGGGATGCAAATGGGTCGGATTTAGCTAAACCCATGCCCATATCTATTTACGAAACCTATACATATATCCTACTCATTTACTCAAAGGATACAAAAATCTAAATCCATACCCATACCCACCAACCTTTCGAATATCCATCTAGTCATCGGGTATCCATTTACTCAGTGGGTCCCCATAGATAAATTGATCTTACAATTAAATTGTATCCAAATTAGAGTCAAAGAAAAAGAAAAATCTATAACACAATTCATTAATTGTTTATTTTTAACAACCTCAAAACATAAGGGTTCAAGCTACTCTAATTTTATTAATATCCACTAAAATTATTACAAAAAGAGCCTTTAAAAGGAAATACATCAAAAATAAAAAATAAAAAATAAAAATAAAAATTAAATACAAGTACCTTTCAAACAAAAAATCATCATCCTAAAATAAATGTTCAATGGAAGCTTTAAAAGCATTCCCAACTTTCAAAATCATGGAGGGAATCATGAAAAGGATTAGGGTTGGAGGAACGAAGGACTTAGGGTGGGACGAGGGATACAAGTTTCTGTAAACCCGACCCGAAAAGAATGGATAGGGTAGGTGGATATGGGTATGAGTTTGGATTTTTTTACTTGATGGGTAAATGGGTAGGGTATAAGAATTGATTTTGTAAATGGGTATAGGTATAGGTATGACTTTAGCTAAACCTGACCCAAACTAAACTCATTTGCATCCCTAGGTGGGACTTATATATCTTGGGTAAATGAGATTTTTATTCGGATATTCAGGTTAAGTATAGATTCATACCCATACCCATACCCAAACACGGTGAGGCTTTTTGGATAAAAAACATAGCCAAAGCTGGTCGAGTTCGGATCAGGTTTTACTCACTCTTTTCATATCAGGTTGGGTTAAGTTCAGGTCGAGTTTACCAAAACTTATATCTCTACTGGCAATAGAATTACCATAAAATTCATTGAAAATGTAAATTAACTCTACTTTTCACACACCTCCAAAAATGAAATATTAGCCACAAGTGATAAGTGCACGATTAAATACCACAAATGATATTTTAGTGTACAGCTGAATATATTTTTAATTCTACAACTAAGTAGTATACACCTAAATATCACTAGTAATTTTTAATATAAAATAAAATATTACTTGTGATTTATATTTTTTAAAAATTTTACATCCATATCCCTAGATACGTATCTAATTACATTCGTACCCCTCTATACTGAATTATTGCATCTATATGGCTACAAACTTATGTCCCACGATGATTCTACCCTCAAGATTCCATTAGATTTTTTTTTGAAAGGAAGACTCCATTAGATTTGAGGAAATATTTCTAATGGTTGTTAAAGTTAACGGTGCATAGATCGAAAATTACATAGCATCCATTCAAATGGTACGATACAATGAAATACAATACAAAGAAATGCAATAGAATCAATGTTAGAGGGTTGCCTATGCCCAAAAACGATGATGAGCCTCATCCCCTTGTCCATGAGGATCTCGTGGTCATGAATCTCGTGGCATACAACCACAAATATTCCAACTTCCTAACAGCCCCTTTCTTTCTTTTGACTGTCTTGGTCCTATACTTTCAATCCTATGCATGCCTCTCATGTTCTACCCACTTTCAATCTTGCCGTGGTCCACAAAGAACGTGAAATCAAAGTGGGGGGTAAAATAGCTAGAAAGCATGGGAATGAAAGTATTGCTGCCAAATTTTTGCCTAGAAAAGACAGAACACTAGTGAAAAATGAGTAGCCACCTTAGGATTCCATTTCCTAATACCATGACCAATATGGACTTGGGAATTTACTCCTATTTTAAAGCTTTTGAATCACTTTGGCACACCTACAGAACTTCAAATAGCACACCAGTGCATGAGACATCAAACGTAAGCCAAAGTCAGACAGCAAGTCATGGGGCTTATAAAAAGTTGAAAGAGATTTGCTTGGCCTATCAAAAGCAAGTATAAACTCAAGTAACTGATTGTCACTTTGGCAGCATGCATGTCAAAACTTTGTACATGTGGTATAAGTTATTTTGATATGCAGGAAAGGGCATCAAACTCAAAACACTCAAAGAAGATAATACAGTGTCCACTTGGAATGAGCTCCCCTCTCTATTGATAGGATAAAGATCTACACTTACAAAGAGTCTGAATTCTGCTCGGCCTACAAAACAGAACCTAGTTTGGAGTAGTAACTAGGACCTGGGGCAGATGGATGCCAAAACTCTATATAGGTGATACAAGTTATTTGAACATGCATGGAGGGACACCCGACACGTTGCTGAGAATGTGGTACATGTAGAGACTGTTATAACAAGAAAACGACACTATTGGCTTTGAAGAGGGGGCTCAAAGTGCCAATGAATTCAAAAATTATACAGGGGCTTATCAGATACCTAAATATGCCAGTCCCTTAAGCTAGAGAACTGCAAGGATTCTAAGATATTCTTACTACCTATAAAGCTCTTACTAGGGGCTACCTTCCTTGGCAAGGAACAACTACCTACAATGTTAATCAAGAGTAGAGCATTTTTTCTTCAATTGTTGCACTGCATGCATATGGGCACAATGTTGCCTGAAATTTAGTTTGCAGCCACAACGCACAGACTCCCTTTATGGTGCATTAATGTGATTAAGACCTTCCTACAAAGTGGTAGAAGTCAAAAGCAACTCTTGGCTGCTGCATCATGGTAAGATGTAAAAGGTGTCTAACTTGATACAAGAAAAAAGAATGCTCATTCCAAAGGTTATGGTTTTTATAATAATCAAACTGGATGCTATAAACTGTTCTGTCGCTTGATGCTAGATGGAATCGCTACAAGTTATTGGAGCCTTTTTGCAAACTGGAACTTCAGGTAGTACAGAATATTTTAGTTCCCCTCAAAATCTTTTATAAATGACAACAGAGAAAAACCAAGCAATGCCAAGAGCTCTGTCAAATCTTTTCATCAATTGATGAAGTTCTAATGTCAGAGGAGCCAAGGCGGATGACTGGGGGCAATCATTGTAGATAAATCTTTTTTCCTTCTTGCAAACCTTGCATAGTACCCTCAAAACTCGGTTTTCTTCCAAGTTCAAGCGATCCATAACAAAGGGATGGTCCATGAAAAATCCGTTTCTTTGCAAACTCAATTCAAAATCCATGATAGTTCTAGAAACAAAGGAAATGTACAACTAAGGAACTTAATCACTTTTAGGTTGGTGACACCAAATGGTCACAAAGTTCGAGACAAAGAAACAAGAAATTCTTTCCACGGCCTCTCTTTTAGGATATGTCGTTTTTGCTGACTCATCTATGGTTGTGCATTTTCCTTGGATTTCCAAGGATTCCACCACTTCCGTCACATAGAAGATTCCTTTTCCTTAAAACTCCTTTCCTACCCACTTGGAAATCAAAGGAACCCCCCACACCCACCCCCATCCCTGCCCAAAATTCGCACCCACCATCCCCCCTTCCTCTATATGAACTTCTCCATGACATGATTTTTTTTTTTTGAGGGAAAGAGGGGTTAACTAGGGTTGTTAAACCCCCGTAAGAGACTAAAGGCTCCAAAAAGTACAGAGGTATGAAAACATATGGCAAACACCTTCAACAGGAGTATGCTCCCATCTAAAAATGGTGCCATTGCATTTCATCTAGATACACCACAGAAGAGTCAATGCCCTCCTGATAGACCCCTCATCTGCAAGGGGTAAGTGCAAGATGGTCTAGAAGGCAGGCTCCATGTCATGCTGGATTGGCTCAAAATCTGTAGATAACCAGCACTCAGTAGAAAAGGGGAAGGCAAAGAAAAAATGCCCCATATCCTCCAGTCCTCCCCCGCATAGGATGCACCTATCATTTGAATCTGGGGCCCAATGTCATCTGTAGGATCAAGTGCCCAACCTTCTCCTCCTCATCAACTACATAAAGGCCTTCACCTTCAAAAGTAAGCGTGACCTCCAGATCTTACAATCCAAAGCAAAGCCCTGACCATGTTGGGTACTCTCCTCCATAAAGTGCAGGTAAGCCATTCAGACAAAGAAAGGCCTGTATCTCCATATCAAACCATCACAGTCCGTGCCCGGTCTAATAACATAAAGTGTCTGGAGGAGCATGCTAAAATCCTCAAGGTGTGCCTCTGAAAGTAAAGCTGGCAGTAGGGTAGCCATAAGCTATCTGAGAAGCATTCTGCCACAGAGGCCATAGAGGAAGAAAGGGCAACAAGTCTGGGATAGGCCTCAGCAAGGATCCTAGCAGCTGACCAGCCATGTCTCCAAACTCTGAGTCCAGATCCATCCCCAAGAACTACCCTGCAATGCGATTGTGCCCTTTTAGAGTCTTCTGCAACCCCATTCAAATATAAGAGGCCCCCCTACCAGGGATCCTCTCATCCCAATCAACAATGTCACCGTAGGAGTCATAGAGGATTTGCTTCCAAAACGGTCGTTGAATCCAAGGTGTAAAATCTACTTTGTAAGTAGAGCATCATTCATCAACCTGACATCCAAAACCCCCAGGTCCCCCATCTCCTAGACCACGAGAGGTACATATCTATCGCTCAAAGAGGAAGACCAAAGAAACGTCCTCTATATCATGCCAATCCTCTTCAAAACTGCAGCAGGTATCCACAACATTGACAGGTAGTACATCGGCAGTGTCGAGAGCACCAAAGGGAGGACCAATCTGCCTCCCCTGGAGAAAAGCCTACCTGCCCATCCCTGCAGGCACTTCTCCAATCTCTCCATAATTGGGCCCAATCTCTCAAACCAATGCATCTCAAAGTCAAGGGGAACCCCATATCTAAATGGGAGTGTGAAACTGCTGAACTCCAAGAATGTCTCCGTACTATGTGGCCATCTCCATCGACATCCCAAAAGGTAGAAAGACCCACTTCTGCAAGTTCAACCAAATGCCTCGCCAATGACCTTAAGTAGTAACCTTGCTAACCTGGCCTTAGACATCGAGCCCTCAATGAAGGTGTCATCAAAATATTGGAGTGGAACCACCATACCACCTCTACTGGACCCAAACCCCTTCAGAAGACCAGCCTCGCAAGTGGTATAGCAAGCGTTAGTTAACAAGTCAACCACTAGGACAAACATTGGAGCCAAAGAAAATCTTGCCTCACTCCCCTCCTAGGGTTCACCCAACGATCCTCCGTTGATCAACATAGAACAAGATGTTGAAGTGACACAAGCCTTTATCCACCGAATCCAGGCCTAAAAGAAGCCACACAGTTGAAGAGAGGACAATAGGAAGCTCCAGTCCAGACTATCATAAGCCTTGGATAAGTCAATCTCCCAGCAGAAAGCTTTTGTCCCATTCCTTTTCCGGACAGCGAGGATCTCAGAGGCAACCATGTCATTATCCATGATCAACCTTCCCTGGATAAAGGCCGATTGAACCGACCCTATTAGTTGATCAAGTACCTCCCCAAGATGACGAGCCAAAGTCTTGGCTATCAATAAGTAGATGGAGTTTGAGAGAGCAATTGGTCTATAGTCACCCACGCTCTCCGTCACTTCTCCCTTAGGCAAAAGGAAGAGGAAGAAGCAATTAATCCTGGCAAGATATCCTCTAGTCGTAAGATGTCCTAATATCACCATGATAACCTCCATAAGTTGCCAAAACTCCTTCAAGAAGAAAATTGGAAAGTCATCTGGTCCAGGGGAGCCCCCCCTGATTCAAAGAACAGAGGGCTTGCCAAACCTCATCCTTGAAGAAAGGATGAGCGATGGAGTCCGCCTCTACCTAGCCGAGCCCCTTGGGCCTGTAACCTCCAAGGTGCCAAATCCTCTGGTCCCTCTGACAGAAGAGATCGCGGCAGAAGCCTTCAGATGCTCTACGCACCTGCTGCCTCCCCACGTGCTAGCCATGCTGGTCGGAGACCGACTCGATCCAGTTTCTCATCCCATCCACGAAGGAGTGAAAGAATCCGGTCTTTGAATCTCCCTCTCTAAGCCACCACTTCCTAAACCTCTACCTCCAAGTGATCTCTTCCTTCCTATCCTCTGACTGGATTTGGGAATAGAGCTTCTTCCTCTCTGCAATCTCCTGAGAGGAGAGATCACAAGAGTCCTCGAGCCTGGAGATGCCTGCTAAAGTCTCCTCCCTCACTCAGTGCCTGGTCTCTCTAAGCTCCTTAAACTCCTGAATCCATGACATGATCTTTCAATAATTGAATTTGTAAATTTTTAATTGTGCTGAATCTTTTTTGTTTACTTTCATCATCTTAATTATATCCGAATTCCCTCTGATTTTGTTTCAAGAACGAGCATACAAGTATATTGTTTCCTTCTATTTCTCTTTAAAGCACAAACATATTGTTTTTATTTCCCCTCTGTTCCAAGTTATAAGCACAAACACAGAATGTTGGTCAACAACTTTTCCAAGAGGGAGAGAGGGAGTTGGTCAATGAGAATACAGATTTCCTTTGACCCCCAAAATCCCTTCTACTGATGCACAAACAACCAAAAAGATGCTCTTAGTTAGAAAATTTGGACAATCGGCCACGGAAATTACATCAAATTACTTGAATCAGTTTAAAGTTTCTTACCATGATAAAAAACAGAAATATAACCAATAAAAAACTACAAAAAATAAATAAATGAAACACTCACTTTTGGACCTCTTCCTGCCTTTTCCTGAGCTTTTCAAGTTCTGCTTCAGTATCAACTGCTACCTCAACTTCCAGATACACAGATAACTCCTCATTCACAATGTTGACAGCACATCTAGCTGGAGGGGCATCGTTTATACTCAGGACCTGCAGATTCAATTATACGTCAAAGAAAGAAAAGTCCAACTGGAGGTTTGTCAAAGATATAAACCTAAATATGAAGTGATAGGCTTCCTAAAACTTTGTCAAGTTTACTGTAAAAAATATTTAATTTTACATATTTAACAAGATGCAATTTCTAAATTGTTCAATAATGGCAACATAGAATAGTTCTTGAAAGAGTATGATACCTTTTCTTTTTGAAAAGGTGAGTACCATACTTTTTATCCCGACTTTTTAAATGCACTTCATAAAGAATTGAAGAAAACTTGTGAAATTTCTGTTATCTTTTGAAAACATACCGGAAAACTAACTTATGATAAACTAGTGCAAGCCAAAGCTCTTTATATGAAAATGCGCAGTCCAGAGAAATTACAAAAGAAATAGATGTAGGAAGCATGAGCAATCTAGAGAAATTACATAAGAAATAGATGTTGGAAGCAGCTAAATAGATGATGGAAGACCATGATTTTAACATATGTGAATCTATTTCACATAAGGACAACTTTAAAAAAGCAGATGACTTAAGTGTCTCAACATCCTTTTTTTTTCCGAAAAGAGAAAGGAAGGCTACATACTGCTAGCAATTGTTATTTATTGAAGAAAAAAATGTGGTTACAACAGGTTTACATCATTATAGCATTCTCCCATTCTTCCACCAGAGCTTCAGCTCTAAAGACAGTATTTTCCATGTAGGGTTTTGCAGACTCAAACACCACTCTTTCTTTCTAGCCAAATCGCTGTCGAAATGAACGGCACTGCTCTGTCCTTGGATTGATATTAATTGACACCCTCAAAGATATGGCCTCTTCTATAAGACTGTGAGCCCCATTTCTGTCACCATCCACCCAGCTTAAGCCCATTTCTGTCCAAAATAATTCAGCAAAGGTGCATCCAAAGAAAAAGTAGTCAAACCCCCCACCTCCTCACATCACAAACACATGCATCAGCAGAAGGGTCCCATCTTTGCCTTCTTGACCAGTCTCTTTCACCTCATCTTCCAGGCAAAAAACCAAATCTTGAGAGGTGCCTTAGCAGCCCATAGCAATCTGCAATATCTGAAGAAATAACCATCAGGCTCAATGGGGGAGCCCTCAAAACATCATGAGCTTTTCTAACCATTAGGTTACCATCTTCCCACTCCCAACCATCTTCCACATCAGGCTTGGATGCAAATCTTCACATGTCTTCATGGAGCTCCATCATTACAACAAATTGAGCATTGGACAATACAGATATATAGGTAGGCACCCAACTTCATGCCAAATCCAATCAATGGCTTGGGATAAATCAATGGAAGGGTCCATACTTTATCCTACAATTTCCTTTTGACAATGGTTCTCTAGGAATCCCAATTTCTAAAATTATCCAAACACCTAGGAAAATCAAGTTCTTCATTCCTGAACTTAGATCAAATAGGAATACTTCCGTTTGTTGGTATGCTATGGAAATTGAATCCAAAACAATGAAATGAAAAGATTTATTATCTCTTCCTCCTTAAAGAGGAACTATTTGAATATAAAGTTTACATTTTGTTTGAGAATGAATTTGCCTTTATGCTATTTTGCAACCTACAAGGAATTCCTTTCCTTGTGAGATCATTTTACCCTTGGAGAAGAAATGAGAATAATAATATGGATTGTAAATTATGCCTAAATCTTGGAGAAATGGAAATTTTATTTATAAGACCTTTTTTCATTATGGCCAATATCTCATTACAAATAATTCCGATAACTTCAAGGGAAAAAGTGGTATTTACCTATTACAAAGATGGTGTGGCTTCAAATGAAAAGATTTATTATCCCTACATCCTTAAAGAGGAACTATTTGAATATCAAGTTTACATTTTGTTTGAGAATGAATTTGCCTTTATGCTATTTTGCAACCTACAAGGAATTCCTTTCCTTGCGAGATCATTTTCCCCTTGGAGAAGAAATGAGAATAATAATATGGATTGCAAATTATGCCTAAATCTTAGAGAAATGGAAATTTTATTGATAAGACCTTTTCCATTGTGGCCAATATCTTATTACAAATAATTCTGATAACTTCAAGGGAAAAAGTGGTATTTACCTATTACAAAGATGGTGTGGCTTAACTTTTGGTTTGATTTTTTAGCCCTTAACCTTATGAGAAAGAGACATGATTCAAGATAGAAAGAAGGATTATGGAAATCAAGCTACACTTATGGAAGGTGATGTTTCCATGTGTCATTAGAAAGAGAAATATCCACGAGAATACAACAGAGCCTTGAAGTTGTCAACCAAGGACAGCTATCTAGCGTCTATTGTGCTCCAAAGTTTCCACGGAGCCTTGTATCCGTAGATTGTGTAAAGATCTATCTTGTCGAGTGGTATTTGATGAGCACTATCTTCTTTCAGGACATCTGGACGGGAAAGATTGATTAGTGGCGAGATTAAGAGATGGTCTCTACTACATCAACATCCCTCAAGTTTTTGTTGGTCTTATGTCTATCTCTACTGATCCTGAGCTCTGGCATCGTCGCCTGGGATACCCTTCTATTTTTAGGCTTTGATGGATTTTTTGAATTCCATTGTTCCAGCCACTCTAGACTGTGAAGCCTGTCTTATTGGGAAGCATGTCTCTTTTCCTTCCACAACAACAACCAAGCATTTTCCTAACTAAGTGGGGTCATCTATATGGATTATTTGCCTCCGTACAGATCGATTTTCAACCATTTCAAAACTTAAATTAAAGTAATTAAGGTCACGCTTAATAGTTTCCTTCCAACACTTGTTTGGTCTTCCTCGCCCCCTCTTAGCGGGTTTAGCCTCCATCTTCTCGCATCTCCTAACTTGAGCATCTAATGGCCTTCTTTGTAAATATCCAAATCACCTTAGGCGTGCCCTTCTCATTTTATCCTCTATCGGTGCCACCCTAACATTTTTTCTAATAATCTCATTTGAAATACGATCCTTTCTAGTATGACCACACATCCATCTTAACATATTCATTTCTACCACAAACATCTTCTGTACATGCCTACAGTTGATAGCCTTATATTCAGAACCGTACAACATGGTTAGTCTTACTGTAGCTCGATAGTATTTTCCTCTGACTTTTAAAGGAACCCTCTTATCACAGAGAACACCAAATACACCCCTCCATTGCAACCACCCTGCATTAATTCTATGTATAACATCTCCATCAATTCCACCATCTTGTTGGAAAATGGATCCCAAGTACTTAAAAACATCTTTCATTAGAATGCACTCTTCTTTAATTATTACATCAATCCCTTCATTGTTCCCTCTACTACTAAACTTACATTCCATATACTCAGTCTTCGTCCTATTTATGCGTAATCCTTTATCTTTCAGAGCTTCTCTCCAAAGCTCAAGTTTTATGTTCACTCCATCTCTTATCTCATCAACCAACACAATGTCATCAGCAAAAAGCATACACCATGGCACCTCAGCTTGAATATGATTCGTCAACTCATCCATGAACAAGGCAAAAAGATAAGGGCTTAAAGTCGATCCTTGATGCAGACCAATGGTGATATCAAAGTAGTCCGTCAAATCATCCTTAGTCTTTACACAAGCTGTTACTCCATAGTATATATCCTTTATGAGGTTGATATATAAAACCGGCACTTGTCTTTTCTCCAAAATTCTTCACAATATATCTCTTGGGATAGAATCATAGGCCTTCCCCAAATCATTAAAAATCATATATAAATCCTTCTTCTTGACTTTGTATGTCTTCATCATACGTCTCAAGAGATGTATTGCCTCAATAGTAGACCGGCCTGGCATAAAGCCAAACTAATTTTCAGTTACCACAGAGACTTGCCTCACCCTTCTTTCAATTATTCTCTCTCAAAGTTTCATCGTATGACTCATCAACTTAATACCTCTATAGTTGGAGCAATCTCGTATGTCACCCTTGTTCTTGTATAAAAGTACTACAAAACTTTTCCTCCATTCCTCTAGCATCTTCTTGCCTCTCCAGACAGTATTAAATAAATTTGTGAGCCAAGTTATACCCTATTCTCCTATCATTCTCCAAACGTCTATAGGAATATCCTCAGGCCCAACAACCCTCCCACTTTTTATCATCTTCAAAGTCTCCTCTACTTCTTTCTTTTGTATCATTCGATAACTTATCCGATTCACATAATCTTCTGGGTTAGCTAACTCCCCTAAGATATCATTCTTTTGTTTTTCATTAAAAAACTTATGAAAATATCATTTTCATCTTGTCTTTATATCCTCACTAATTATAAGCACCCTTCCTTCTTCATCCTTGATGCATCTTACATGTGTAAGGTCCTTTGCTTTCCGCTCTCTTACTTTAGCTAACTTGAAAATATCTTTTTCACCTTCTTTAAAATCAAGTTTCTTATAAAAATGCTCCTAAGCTTTTGCTTTTGCTTCACTAACTATTTTCCTTGCTTCTTTCTTTGCTCTTTTGTAGTTTTCCATATTTTCATCAGTCTTATCTCGATATAAGACTTTAAAGCAGTCTCTTTTAATTTTAAGCTTCTCCTGCACTTCCTCACTCCACCACCAAGCCTCCTTCTGTCTTGGAACACCTCCTTTAGACACGCCTAACACGTCCTTTACCACCTTCCTAATACAGTTTGCCATATTTAACCACATTTCATCCACACTACCATCAAGATCCTAAGTCTTTTATTACATCATCTTCTCTTTAAATCTTACTTGCTCTTTCTTAAGATTCCACCATTTAATTCTCAAATTCTTAAACACTAATTTTCTCTTCTTTGCCTTCTTCAAATGAACATCCAATACCAAAAGACGATGTTGAGTAGTTAAACTCTCCCCTAGAATAATCTTGCAATCTTTACAAGATAAACGATCTCTTTTTCTCAAAGCAAAGTAATCAATCTATGTTCTTATTAAGCCACTTTTATAGGTGATCAAATGCTCCTCATTTTCTGAAGAAGGTATTTGCTATGAAAAGATCATAAGCCATTACAAAATCAAGAAAAATCTTCCCTTCTTCATTCCTAACACCAAAACCATGATTTCCATGCACTCCTGCATACTCTAAAGCATCTTTTCCCACATGCCCATTTAAATATCCACCCAAGAAAATCATCTCTCTGTGGGATTCCTTGAATTATCATATCAAGCTCCCCCCAAAATTTATTCTTTATTCTTTCCTCCAGACCAACTTGAGGTGCATAAACTGAAATGGCATTCAAGATCTCTTCTTCTAAGACTAATTTTATCAAAATAATTCAATCACCCAATCCCTTAACCTCAACCACACTCTCCTTCAAATCCTTATGGATTATAATGCCCACGCCGTTTCTACCTTTACCCCTTCCTGAATACTACAGTTTGAAACTTGTTCTCTCGATTTCCTTTGCTTTTTCTCCAACCCACTTAATCTCTTGAAGGCAAAGAATTTGAATCCTTCTCCTTACCATTGTATTCATAATCTCCATAAGCTGGTTAATCAAAGTACAAATATTCTAACTACCGAATCTCAACATCCTTTGTGACACACTTCGATGGCGAAGTGGTGGAACTAGCTTCTTTAATCGTATGCGTTCCTCATGTGAAAACTCTTGCTCATTTTGGACTACATCCGGGAGGCGATGTAACGGAACTAACTTCTTTACTAGCATGCGTTCCTCATGCGAGAACCCTTGCTCATTTTTCACTACATCTGGGCACCGATGCAACGTGTCGCAAGTAGGGAACGCCCCAACGAAATGAGTATTTGCTAGAATCTATGTTTAAAGGAAATAGTCTCCATTTGAGTTAGTTCATTATGATATTTTGGGTCCTTGTCGAATAACTTAACGATTCATTTTTCAATATTTTGCCGTCTTTGTAGAGGATCAGAAAGGATCGATCAAAGATTTATGTTGTACTCCCAATATTTTTTAATGAAATTCAAAATTTCTCTTCTTCTCACATCAAAACTTTTCGTAATGATAATGCACTTATAGTTTATGCAAAGAGATGTTCAGGAGTTTTTGGGTAACAATAGTACAATCCATCAAACCTCATGTGCCTATACTTCCCAACCGATTGGGGTTGCTGAAAGCAAGTTGCATCATATTCTTGATGTTTCCCGTACTTCATGCCATGAAAGTTCCTAAGCATTTTTTAGGGGATGCTACACTCACTACTACTTACCTTATAAATAGGATCCCTTCTTCTGTTCTTAATGGGGCTACACCTTTTTCTATTTTTCGACCTGATACTGATCCCTTTGTTTTGCCACTATCGATTTTTGGATGGACTTGCTTTGTTCATCTCTTTAGGGTACCTAATAAGCTCTCCCCCAAGTCAATGAAAAGTGTTTTCCTTGGATACTCTCACTTGCAGAAGGGGTATCATTGTTTTGATCCAGTTGAGAATAGACATCGTGTCTGTTGATGTGTCCTTTAAGAAAGTCCCTTTCTATTATGATGAAGGCTCCTCTCTTGGCTGGTTTACTTATACCCATGAGCGTCGTTCTAGGGACCATGTGTATGTTCCCTTATCGTCTATGCAAGTTGAAGTTCCAGAGGAGAGACCATTTAATCAATCTTCCTCATTAACATCTGATTCGAATGCTCCTCCTACGTAACAGGCAAGAGATATGGCCATTACCCTACAAAAAGATGTAAGGAGTTGTACTTGGCATCCCATGTCACATTATATTGCTATTGATCACCTGAACCTTGCATTGTAGAAGTTCTCTGCAGTTTTATCTGCTATGGTTATTCCTAAAAGCTATTGTGAAGCTACATAGGATCCAAGTTGGCAACATGCCATGGATGAGGAGATGGTAGCTATCACTACACAAGGGACTTGGGAGCTAGCTACCCTTCCAGATAAGCACAAGAAGATCCTGACCTTCAGTAATAACTTCATGTGCCATAACAAGGAACAATCTTCATCTACCATTATAATACCATCGCTCCTTGCCCACAGTAATTCGTATGCCTTCTTGACCATGAAGGTCCCCGTGTTCCACTCCAACCTATCTGACAAAGATGCCACAGGACGAAAATCCTGAAGGCAGGCCAAGACCATCTGGAAATCCTATAGTCTAGCGTCAGACAGAGTACTCCAGAAGGAAGGCGCCCAAGAGGATGAAGCATCATCCCAAACACTAGCCACCAAGAAATCCTTATTATGCACCAAAGCAAACAACCTTAGGGAGACCTCAGCAAGAGCACCACCTTTTATCCAATCATAATGCCAAAAATGAAAACTTCTCCCAACACTGAGAACCACGTGGAAAAACCCAACAACCCTCTGTATCACCAACACAATAGATCTCCAGGTGGCAGACGCACCACGAGCAACGACAACCCTCCTCAGCATGGACAAGGTCAAACCATAAGAATCCTTCATCAAGCGACACCATGGAGAGTCTCCATTAGCAAATAATCTGACCACCCACTTTGTCAATAGTGCCTCGAAAGAAACACCAAGATCAATCACTCCCAAGCTACCCTCTTTCTTAGGCTTGCAAACATCAACCCAGGTAACCTACTGTAGGAATCTGGCTGAGTGGTCAAGACCTTTCCAAAAAAACATTTCCCCATGACGCCCAACTTTTGGATGACCTTTTTAGGTGGTTTAAACACTGAAAAGTAGAAAACCAGCATCACAGTTAACACTGCTTTCAAGAGTACCAACCTCCCTCTAGAAAGCAACCTTCCACTCCATGTACACAACCTCCTCTCCATAGCCTCCATCAGCCCCGACCAGTCCCCCATAGTAAGTTTCTTTCCCTTCAAAGGTAATCCCAAATACTTAATTGGTATACGGCCAATTCTCATCTCCAGAAAACGTGATGCAGATTCTGCTTCCACCGCCTCCATGTTAAAAGGAATAAAAGTCAACTTCGCATGATTAACTTCCAAACCGAAAATATCACCAAAAATGCGGACCAATGCCAATAAATTCTTAGCCTCAAGACTCCCACCTTTAACGAAAAACAAAATATCATCCGCATACTGCAATATCGGTGTCAGTGGTGATCCCTCCCTTTGCAACCTAAAAGCATAGATCTACCCACTCGCACAAGCTTTGATTGTCATAGACACCAGTGTGTCCACAGCCACCAAAAAAAGTAGAAGTCCCAACAAACATCCCTATCTCAGTCCGCACTGTGGTTGCACCCACATACCATTAAGTCACCCATTAATCAGCATCAAGAAGGATGAGGTAGTTATACACTACTTCATCGATCGTACCCATAGATCTAGGACACCTCTTCTCCCTAGAATATCCCATAAGTCCACCTTCCATAAGAATCTCTTCTTGCTCAAGCACCTCCAAGCAGCAACCATCTCATCTTCCAAGAAGAAAGACTCCTGCAACAATCTATCCTGCAAGAAGACCGACTACATAGGCCCAATGATGTGAGGCAGAACCTCCCAAAGCTTGTTTACGAGAACCTTCGCAACAATCAAATATACCGCGTTAGACAATGGATTGGTCAGGAGTCACCAATTTTCTTAGCACCTGAATTCTTCGACAACAAAAAAATATAGAACCTATTCAAATTCTCAAAACCACAAATGTTCATCATGAATTCCTTGGTCATTGCCATTAAGTCTTCCTTGACAACCTACCACAACTCCTTATAGAACAACACTTGGAATCCATCCTACCCCAGTGCACCTCAGACAACTCTTTATAGAACTCCTTGTGAAACTAAGGACTTCTTACAGACTACCTTTGCTACCAAGGACTTGGGCAACCTCAAACATTTTCTTAGTATTGAGATAGCCAAGAATTCTAGAGGCATGCTTTTGTCTAAAAGTATGTCATGGAGCTTCTTGAAGAGATAGGTTTACTTGGGTCCAAGCCCTCTTTCATTCTTGTTAAGCCCCAAGTGCGTGTATAGGAGGAAGACGATCGTCTTTTTGAAGACAAGAAAAGATATCGCAGCATTGTTGGGAAGTTGCTCTATACTATTGTTACCAAACCATATACCAGTTTTGCTACCAACAAAGCAAGTCAATTCATGGAAAGCCGTTGCTACAATCATTGGCATCTGTTTGTCTCATCCTGAAGTATCGTAAAGGGAATCCTGGAAAAGACCAATATATGAAGAATCATGAGCATGTGGACCAACACTATGATTCTAATGCAGACTATGCAAGATCTATGGAGGATAGGAGATCCATTACTGGATATGCCACCTTTCTTGGAGGCAAGCTTGTTACTTGGAGGAGCTAGAAGCAGGCTGTGGTTGGTCAATCTAGTGCAGAGGCTGAATACCGAGGCATAGCTCATACGGCTTGTGAGGTCATGTGGTTGGTACATTTCTTGGCAGAATTGAGGACACATGTTTCTCTTCCTATGCCTATATTTTGTGATAATCACTTAGCTACGCTCATAGCCTCCAACCCGGTCTCCCACAAACGCATGAAGCATATTGAAATTGATTACCACTTTGTTAGAAACATGATTACAACAAGGAAGATTAGTACCCTAACTACTACCTCTGAGTAGTAGATTGTTGAGATCTTTACGAAGGCTCTCCTACGGAAGTGTTATGACTATTTATGTAACAAGCTAGGCATGCTTGATATATATGCTCTAACTTGAGGGGGAGCGTTAAAATATATTTAGGAGTATTTATTATTTGCTATTTTATGAAGGTGTTCCCTATATTTTACCTATAGCTTCTCTCTATAAAAAGAGTGCTAGGATTTCTTTTGAGAATTGAGTCATTTCATTCTCTTCCAACATAGTCTATTATCATTTTATTATTAACTTCCAGTGCATTATCCCAAATTTCAAAAAAAAAAAAAATACACCATAAATTTTATATAAATTTCAATAAAATCCTTTTGTCTAGATTATACATTCACCAGGTATAAGAATAAAGTTTCTCCTATAATCACCTTAGTAAGCAATGAACTAGATAATCACACCTGAGGTACATTTCTTACCATGATAAATCCAACTTAGACATGTGACACTCTGCTTCCCTGATCTATCGGAGACAAGAGATGGACAACCATTCTGAAACGAATATTCCACATGTGCACACACGTGCACACATGGACAGCCGATTCTTGCAGCCCTTTGTCAACAATAACTTCTCAGCTGTGATGGACTCTCAAGATACCACTGAAGATTCGGTTGGTTTCTTAGCTGTTATGTTCAAGGAGGTTCATCAAAATTCTTTGAAAAGCAGGGTGGTGCCTGATTGCAACATAGAATGGAGAAGTGGGTGAGGATGTGGACCACCTGTTTGTGGCTGTTCCCTCACTGCAGCAGTTTGGGCTAGGACGAAAAATATATTATGCAGGTGCAGGTGCCTTTTGGTCAATGGATGTTGGAGGAGTGCTATTGCAGTATTGAGGGTGTTGTGGCTTCAAAGAGATGTACCTTATTCGTGGAAATGATTGATGTAATGTACTAATTACAATTAATGAATTATCTGGAGATTGTCAACTTCTAATAATAATCCTTCCCTTTCTCTCAAGTGTGTGTGTGTGTGTGTATGCTGAGAAAAGCCCTTTTAGATACTCATATGAGCCTATTTGGCGAGATGTAAAGCTAACTTTGATTCGGTTTTGCCAGAAACAGTTTTCTATTAGGTCTTGCTTCTATTCCCTTACAAGCCCATCAAACAGGCTTTGCTTTGTCTTTAGTTCAAGAAAAATATAAAAAAATATGACAATTAACTTATGTTCAAAAAAATAGGCTTTGTGTTTATTATCAAATAGGCTATGTATTTTATATGACCTTCCAATTGCTAGGAGATTCTAAACGGTTTTAAATGCCAACGTAGACAACACTAGTAAATACCAGTTATTTGGATACTCACGTAGGATTGATGGACCTTTATTTTTGCAACATGAGGGAGGCTTGAATCTGGGACCTACACCTCTCAAGAGCGATGACCCACCACTGTTCCATGCCCACAAGGCTTGATGGACCTGTTTTGATCGCTAAAGGGGATATGAACCAAATTGCTTCTAAATAGGATGGCCAAAACTGCTCCATGTTACATCCCCCTTCAAAGTGGAAACTCAATTGCCACAAAGGGGTTGTTGGCTTTGTGTTCATTATCAAATAGGCTATGTATTGTATATGACCTTCCAATTGCTAGGAGATTCTTAGTATGGTTTTAAATGCAAATGTAGACAACACTAGTAAATACCAGTTATTTGGATATTCACGTAGGATTGATGGACCTTTATTTTTGCAACATGAGGGAGGCTTGAACCTGGGACCTACACCTCTCAAGAGCGATGACCCACCACTGTTCCATGCCCACAAGGCTTGATGGACCTGTTTTGATCGCTGAAGGGGATATGAACCAAATTGCTTCTAAATAGGATGGCCAAAACTGCTCCATATTGCATCCCCCTTCAAAGTGGAAACTCAATTGCCACCACGGGGTTGGCTTAGTGGTAGAGCACTCCACTAGGATCTAAGAGGTTATGGGATCAAAACCAATGCCCACCACATTTACCTTCTCAAAACAAAAAAGAAAGTGCAAACTCGATTCAAATAAACCAAGCATAAAAGTATATGAATAGCTACTGCTTCAACCAAACCAAAACCCTCATTAACGAGTAGTTATACCTATTTCTTATATTCACATATTGGTAGAACGCATTAAGAGATTAGGAATAAGGTTTAGCAACCACATCCATGAAAATTGATGTGATATTCTATCCAGACCTAGCAAAGATCAAAAGTGAAACATCACTTAAAAGCTACAAATGACCAGATCGAATGAAGATCAATTTGGATCAGAACAGCAAAGCATATCCAGATTGACAAATTCGGCCCCTATCCTTGAGTTCTCTGAACAGGGACATAGCCTGTAAATGTGTGTACACTATGCATTGATGGTTACATGGAAATGTATTTAAAAAGGTCAAAATAAGAACAATTTAAAGCTCAAGCCCATGGCTGCGTGTTGCCAAACAAGGCTAGATCCAGTTGATATAGGCCTACAAGTGGATCGGGCCTGTTTATATGTCTACTTATGATACCAGATTCAAGCACAAGGCAAGTACAGACAAGCTGTTCCTTTTTAAAAAAAAAAGTCCAGACAAGCTGCCTGCCCCATTAACACAACCCTGCAAACAGAGACTTCCTCAAGCCGAAAACATCAATTTTCAAGAATATATATCTTCAAAACTTAAACTAACACACATCTGCATCAACACATTTATTGCTAATAACTGTTCTGTAAATGCTAAAGCACTCAGCAGAACAGAATGCCAATTACCTAATCCAACAAAAATCCATTTTAGGAAAAAAGCAATGTTTTTTAGTTCACTTCCACCTACATTCTTTATAAGCAAAGAATTACCTTCAATACATTCTACATGTAGCATTCAAACAGAGAGAACCTACAAAAGACACAGAATTACCTTCAAAGAGGATAAGTTTGCAAGAGTAGAAATCTCAAACTCATGACTCCTGATGATATCAGCAGTAGAATCAGAAGCACAAAGGGCATAAGCTGGTCTTCTGAAAATTGACACAAATAAAGAATTTTTAAATACATCTATTATTCAATAACATTTAAGGTAGACAATTTCTGTTTGAGTCTGAAGATTAAACAAGTAAATCACCTCTCATTCCTGTCATTCAGCGGACGTAATGACCTAAGTGATCTCACTGCAGATTCTATGAGAGCCATCTTTTCTTCAACATCCTTATTTGTCCATGTCTACGTATTATAGAAGGCCAAATGTCAATGTTTCTAAAAGACCAAGAAGAAACATAACGAATTATAGCTGTAGCTGCAGACTTTACCTCTACAACAGAAGGGTAGTCTGATACCATTATTGATTCTTTCCTTGAGCAATCCGTATCCAACCGAGGAAGGCGCTGATATAGCTCCTCCGTGACATATGGCATGAATGGATGGAGAAGGCGTAAGCCATTATCCAAGCAAATCCAAAGAGTATCTCTTGCAGCTTCTCTAGATGACTCGTATTCCAAGCCAAAAAAGAAATAAGGTTTAATCACTTCAATAAAAACATCACATAGCTCAAACTGCCACCATGAATAGACTGCACTTGACGCTGCAGAAAAATCATATGCCTCGAAGCTTGAAGTAGTTTTGGATATTGCATTGTTCAAGACAGATAAAATCCATTTACAGACAAATGGCATTTTTTCCATCAAAATCTCTTCAGGAGGAACATAGCCATCTCCTAATTTCCCCATGGCAAAGCGTATAGCATTCCACAATTTATTACACCATTGGCGATATCCAACCACTCTTTGGATATCAAGGTTAATCCTGTCAGCCTAAACAAAAGAAGAGCTACAATCTCAGCTAGATGGTCCCATGAAACAACAATAGAGGGCAGAGCAAATAATAGAACCTGAGCCGTATATGATATTAGAGCAAATCGAAGAGCATCAGCACCACATTCAGGGATGCCATTGGGAAAATCCTTCACTTGCCCCTCTTTAGCTTTTTTCAACTCATTAGGATCCAAATTACCCTCTCCCAACCTCTTGTGGAGACCTTCCAGAGATATTCCATTTATAACCTCCAACGGATCAATGACATTACCCAAAGACTTGGACATCTTACGACCATGAGCATCACGGATCATAGGATGCAAATACACCTAGAACAAATGCCCAAAAATGAAAATTCAGAGTTATTTCAACCAAACAAAAAATAGGGGGGATGCAAACACACCTGGAGAAACAAACATGAAAGATAAGAGTCATGTGTGAAAGGCACTTAAGAAAAGTCCTGGTCTAGCATCCCAAACCTTTATCAAAGGTGATCATATAAACATCTGATCTAACAGTTTCTAACTTTACATAAGTAAAATATTTGCGGTACATATAGTGAACTCATAAGTGCTTTAAACAAATTAGATAGCCAGGCATGCTGATACAATCAATGGTCCATCAAAATGCAATACCTGTGCATAAAGAGTGGCATGAGAAGAGATAAAATTGCATGACAAAGAACAATATGTGCACTAATACCCAACCACACATGAGATTAGCCAGACAAAACTAGACAGAAAAAATATGTGCACTGCAACCCAGCCGTAGCCATATAAGAGATAGCTCAACCACCTTCACAAAATATACAACTATATTTTTTAGTACAAAATTCACTCTTATGCCTAATCAATCTATGGACACAAAGGTGCATGTGGATTGGATACGGGTTAGACACGGGTGCTTCTTTTTTTTTTGAAAACCAAGGAGATCTGTAAAAGTTACCAGGAAAATTCAAGCATACATAGGTGCATTACAACTTAAACAGCTCAAGGATTACCCTGTTTCCAACTAGAATATAATTAAAAGACAAAACATGTTTAACATATGGCCTCCTTCCACCAAAAGTTCTCTGTTAGCCAAGTGAAAGAGGAATACTATGGTTGGACTGTGATTCGTTCTAAAAAAGACGAGCACTAATATGCAGCACTTTGCATGTCCAAGGAGTTCCCACTACATGGGAATTGTCAGGTATGAGACTAATGTCCCTGCTTTCTTGAACACAGCCACATTGCATCTCATTTGAGATTTGCTCTTTGTGCAAAAGAGACCTACAGATATGTCAGTACAAGCAGAACATCCAACCCCCCTTTCCGAAGCACCCCACCATCATTTTCTTAACACAAGAACCTTAATAGCACAAAGGATTGCTCGTTCTAACTTGGATTTATTATTTATACATAACCATTCCAAGTTAGGACTAGCCCTACCTGATGCTTCTCCAAGAATCACCCTCATAATTAGCAGCAAATCTAGACAGTGTGGAAATTCTTCCAAGCCCTTACAGAAAAAGGAGACTGCAAGAAAGGGTGGTGACTTCCACCCATCACTAAGGAGGTTAGGCTTTTGAGGCCAATGTCGTTTCCATTTTCTTTTCCCTCTTGAAAGGTAGCTCAATGTGATTTGCTGCACCAAGCATACCACTCTTCACACCACAGTAACCATCCAAAGAAGCAAATCTTCAAACAAGGCATTGATTACATTTAAAGAAGGCAGAATCAACTAACCTTCCAGGGTCTCAACAAAAGATAAGCCTTTTGGACAAAGAAAACCCACTTGATTCCAAAACTCACAATCATCACAGGGAAAAACTGGCCAAGCCCAATCAAAATCTCCAGCAAGTTATATACCCATTCTTATGCATAAGAAACAATGAAAATTGAGCACCCCATCCCACCAAGTTGACAATAGTTCCTGCCCAGAGGAAATGGGTGTGCAATAAACTGCCAGTAAGGAAAGATGTGAAAACCATTTGTAGAAAGAACTTGGTTGTTTTTCTGTGTGTGTGTGTGTGTGTGTAATCCTGGTCATTTCCAGGCTTTTGCCCTCCGATGTGGGTAAACCAAGGACACTACCTTTGCCATTCTTTGCTAAAAGGTAAAGGCCGCCACAAGTGTCCGCTTTGAGATGTCTTTTTTACCACCCATGAGATGCCTCTCTGATTTGAGCAAGAAAGCATAACACTGAAGGTTTTCAAGTGATGGTTTCAGCGCTGCTTCCCCATTCTGAAAAAGGAACATGCTGATGGCATCCCACCAGCATGTTGGAGAAATGACAAAAACATAAAATGCTGCAAGATGGCTATTTTGAGCTTAAACTTCACAAAAATGAAGCAAACGATAAATACCATGAAGCAAACGATAAATACCAGGTGCAAAAATAATCACTCATCTACAACCTCCAGCAAATAGGAGGTTTTTTCATAATTTTTGCATGTGTTGAACAAGGATACATTACTAACATTAAAAAAATGCCAAACATCTACTTAATTTATATAGTAAATTTTAAAATAAATAAGCAAATTCAACAAATCAAAGTTACTACTTTAACAAATTATCACTTCAATATAAATGAAACAGTAATGGGATAGGTATAAAGTGCTTTAACAGTAAGTTAATTATGCATGACAACTATGTAGCTAAGGTAAGACTAACACAATACTCAGAATGCAAGCTTAGCAGAGTTCACTACGGTTGATGCTAAGCCTGATGCAATCGTTGAGTAAAGCTTATGTCAAACTAAATTAATACTAGATTCCTTATACAAGCTTACATCTATGCATCTAGGTGATTGAGAACTAATGAAAGTAGAGAATGTAGATATGGCTGAGAGAGAGAGCACATCTACTAGCTGGTAACTCTGGGAGAGATGAGAAAAGGATGAGAAAAATGAGATTATGAGGGAAGGGGAAGCTCAAATGACTTGTGAATTCACAAAAGCCCAGCCCCCGACAATTCCACCCCATTTCCCTCATCCAAGAAAATTTTGCCCCATCCAGCCAATTTAGCTTCATTGGTATGAAATTTGGCTGAGATATCTCACCTTTGGAAAGTGATATGCTAAGCATATCGGCATGCTTGACCCGGGGAAACGGCACGAGACTGGCATACCTAGACATGCTGCGAACTCTATAACTATCATCACATCTTAAGCCACTCTCACGCCAAGGTCTGCAAACCTCATCCCAAACAACCAAAGAGATAGCTCTCTTATATACATGAGCTTCTCAAATGGAATGCCTCCTTAGAATGTCCACGCATTCTTTTACACATGCACCGCACTCCCCCCCCCCCCCCCCCCCACACACACACACACAAAGAAAAAAAAAAGTAAAAGGATTGTCCACATGTTTCACTTTTTGCGGGATAAAGTAACACCAAAGGCCTCTATATTAGAAGGAATCTCAAGCTCCACCTCGTTAATGTTTTCTCAGGAGGTCTTATTACTAGTAACCAATCTTCTTAAAAAAAAAAATACTGGTAATCATGAGAGGTAAAATGGAGGGTAAAAGGTCATTTCAATTTAGCGGGAGCAAGACATCAAATAGAGAGAGCACCAGCCAAACAATTGAAGGAATGGCTATGCCCTACCTTACAATCATAATGCTAATGGAACAAGATTGGAATTTAAGAAGCCGACAAAAAGTCTATGCTATCCCAGGCAACTAGATTAGCAGGGCTCCCAAGTGCACCTCTAGAAAAGCCCATGCATAAGATTATTTTATTTGGGCACCAATGATGGTTACCAAAGTATCTCATTTGGAGTGGCCCCAGAACCTATAAGCAAACAAGCACAACAAAATTGGAAGTAGATGTAGACAGAGGGTAACTATTTACAGGACTAGCAGTAAAGATGTCAGAAATCATCCCCAGTATCCTCTATAGCAAAGCCCATCCACCAATATGTCTGACATTGACAAGGACAGAAAAGGTGGCAGCAAATCAGAGCAAGACAGTAATAGGGAGAGCACCAATCAAGCAACTAAAGGGATGGCTACACACAAATGAAACAATGCCTTTGAGGGGCTAACCACATGGCCTGTGTACCTGTGGTATCTCCAAGCAGCTGGATTTTGCGAGGCTCCAAAAGGCACCTCAACATAAGCCCCTGCAGAAAATTGTATTACTTGGATATGAAAGAAGTGTACCAAAGTATCTCGTTTGGAGTGGCCATATAACTTGCAAGCAAACAAGCAAAACAAACATTGGAGGTGGATGTAACCAAAGCATGATCATCAACATATATGGCAATAGGGAAGTGAATGCCCCAATGCCCTTCTATAGCCAAACCATCCACCACTAGGTCTCCCATTCACAAAGATGGCAAAGGTAGTGGCCATCACACAGCTCACTAGGTTAGCACACTAGGAAACCATGCCTACACAATGTGAGAACCGCAAAGGGATCTATCAAGGGTGGGTAAAACTTTGAGAAACCAACCTTTCAAAGAAAACCATAACTCATGTTCCTCCACCACAAGAATAGAATAACAGTGGCCTTCATAAGGTTGTCCAAAAAGCTACATCCACTAAAAGCAGATTTACAGTGGATGAACCAAGTATTCCTAGACTTCACTAGCTAATTGATCAAAGCATTACCACGGTGGAGTACGGAGTTTGATTTAGCAAGAAGTTTTAGATGACTTTACTAAGGCTTTATTACTTAAGTGGGTAAACAAGTTATTGGAGGGTGGAGATTCCATGTGGATCAAATTGATGAAAGACTCCTATGGTGTTGTTGGTTTGAATTTGCAAGATATGGCAGTGGCTAGGCACGGTGATTCTGCCTTCTAGAGGTCTTTGGTAGACATTTTGCAAGAATATGCAATACTTTTTGTTCCAATCTTAGGTTGAGGTGCTTGTTTCAAGTTTTAGAAGGATGATTGGACAGGCCGTTGCACTTTGGCAAGCCTTTTTCCGTGCTTTTACCAGCTGGCTGGAAGCAAGGAAGACAGGGTCATGGATGTATGGAATGATCTTTCTAGCAGCTAGAATTTGATCCTCCCCCCAGGCCTTTCAGAGGCCACTTTTGATGAGTTCCAGGGGTTACTACAGCAAATTTCAGATCTAAAACTGAGTGGAATCGAACCTACTAGGTTGGCTTGGAAAGATGGTAGTTTCACAGTGACAAGGACCTATAAAAAGATCACAACAAGTGAGGAACGGGAATCTGATTTTGGCTGTGATTCTGTGTTTTTTTAGAAGTTGAAGGTCCTACGGAAGATTAAAATATTCTTGTGGCTCCTACGGAGAGGCAAGCTGGTCACAAAAACCATGAGAAGATGATGGTCAGAGGGTCATCATTTTTCAGTGCCCCTTCTGTCAAGATGATGAAGTTAACTCCCATCTTTTCTTCATGTGTGACTTTTCTAAGGAGGTCAAGCAGTCAATTAACCTACGAACGGCGGATGTTTCTTCACTCGAGAATTTTTGGAGGCCTTTCAGAAATAATCTGCAAGCAGATATGACAGGGTGGATCAAGGCGTCGGGTATTCTATGGTGCCTGTGGCTACAATGGAACAGTAACATTTTCAATAGTGAGAGCTTGGGTGGAGAATGTGTTGAGAGAGGCCTCTTTTCTTTATTTCTTAATTTTTGCTAAATCACATGTGAGTCTGTTCCATTTTTTTATTGAAATTCTTTGGATGATTACCGACCTCCGATAATCATCCTATACTCTTTTCGAAAAAAAAAAGTTTTAATCTCCCACATGCTATTCTCTAGAATGCTTGGGTAGGAGGATCAGTGAGAATTTCAAGCACTCAAAACCTTGTGTCCTTGAGCAAACTCCTTGACTTCAGACGAAACATGACATCCAAATTACAGTCCTCAACAAAGAAGATAGGATCCATCTAGGTTCATATACGCTTCTTTTCCTAAATCAAAAATAGCACCCATCTTACAAGAATTAGGATGGGGCAACTCTATGTATTTTTCTTTGAATTAGGATTGGATCCCTCTCTATAAAGGGGCCACTCTATGTATTTTCTTTGAGATTCAATAATAAAAGTTCCCCAAGGAACACCATGTCCTCCACCATACCCTAAGGGCATCGTCGGCCCCTTCTCTACTGCAGGAAGTGTGTGTGATCCCTTGGCCAGTGTTGGTGACATTGTGCGCCATCAAGCATCAACCAAAGATTGCCAAGGCATGTTGCTTGGCATATCTCCTCTCCATCGCCGATCAGAGTGGAACCAAGTTGGTCCTTATTCATCGTGTTCTCCTCCTTGCACCGAGCAGCATCCACGCTGCAAGGATGGGGCTACTCCACGTAGCGAGTTGCTGAACTGATTTTCGACATGGTTCACAATCCGATCACCAATTTTCGCTTCAGCATATGTAGTGAGTACGTTGTTGGCACCATAGCAAAAGGAGATTCTTCAACAATGACTTCTGAGGCCAAGAGCTCGACCTCGGTAGTTGTTCAAGGAGATCCTAGTTGGGCTACGATATTATTTACTCAACTTGTACCTAGATTGAAAGAAAGTTTTGAAGCCTTGGCCCATGTGATCGATGTCGAAGACACCAATCAGTGGTGGGGAAACCGAGCCAGAAGCTCAACCTCATCTATAAATGCTCGAAGACAATTCTCCTCCTCTACTGGTGTAAAGAGTTTTTTTCTCTAGTGACAAGCTATTGTCAAGGCTTGGGAACGTACCACGTACAAGTAAAAGTATCTAGATAAGTTCAGTTTTAGCTTCAGTCCAATACCAATGTTAGTTGATTGGTCTATAAGTTTAGTTAAAGTACTTCATATCGGTGATTGGGATCGACTCCACTTTAGATGCCAATGTGTGTGTGATCAAGTCTACACGCAGGCTCCAATCTCGAATACATCAAATGGAGGGAGCATCTACTAGTGCACTACTCCTATAAGTTGGGCATGCACGCTCCAACTTGGGAGGTGTTATAGAAAATCAGAAATTTGGAATTAAAATTCTCTTTCTTATTTTGTTCTTTCCTATTTTGTTTCTTTCTAAATTTTAGAGATATGTTTTAGATAGAGATACAATAGGATATGATTTATTTCCTTTCTAGTTGAATTAGAATTAGATCCCTCCCTATATAAAGGGACCAACTCTATGTAGTTTTCTTTGAGATTCAATAATAGAAGTTCTCCAAGTTATTGTAATCATCACAAAGACCATTTACAAACGAATTTAAAAAGAAAAAAGAAAAAAAATGGCATGTCTTTGTATCTCCATCCTTGAGCCAAGGCAAGGGAGAACAATGCCATTTTTCTACCTTAACCTTCCTATCCTTGAAGTCAGCAGCCTCCTACTTTTTCTGACATTACCATGTTGTCAATTTTTTCTGTTTTCAAATGGATAAAAATATAACTATCAATATGAATATGTGTGTATACTATAAAGTAATCTCTGCATCTGAAAAAATCAATTTGGTTATGTAAAGGATATGTATATTATTGCAAATGCAGCAGGTAAGTCTAACTATACAGGAAAAACACCTTATAATGATGTTCAGATGCATTGCATATTTAGAAATATTGATTGAAGATGATAGGGGATTCATAAAGCCCTGTTAGGTGTCAATTATGGATATATTTGGATAAAAAACTTAAAAGATGGGGCAGGAAAATGAATAGAGATACAAATATCAATAAACTACAATTTTTTTGTTTTGAAACAAAATATACTACACACGAAAATCATATAAATATTTGAACATGTTTCCTCGTCGGTGAGCAAAGTCCCAAAAGAGTTGGATCATGTATGGGATAGAGATATGATATCCATATTAGTTTGAACCCTCTACCGCATGTCACTTTGCTTCACTTGTGAAATTTGTTGTTTCCAAATTTGTGCAGAGAAATTGCAGAAATTAAAGGAGGAAGATGAGGAAGGCAAGGAGCTACTTCAATTAGAATAAGAAGTTGTAAGGCAAGTGAACTATGTGAACCTTTCACCAACTTTAAGCATGTTGTGAACTTGTAGAATGCAAAAATGAACAAGTATGAGACCATCACATGGAGAATGTAATATGATCAACTACAATACTATCATTCAAAGACCTACAAAACATTCCTCCAAGGGAAAGGGAAAAGACTTGTATGGTTTTATAGACTAGTTAAGTCATTCCTCTAGAGTTAAGTGAACGTAATTGAGAAGATAAGCTTACCAGCATGAGGTGGTCAAAGTTGAGTAAAGGCGACTACTTTGAAAGAGAATTTTTTGTGGAATGAGCAATCAAGAGGAAGAGATGTACAACATAGAGTAATGGATCTTTTTTTGAGGGGAAAGGGTAATCAATCTATCTTTTGTTATAGGGAAGGAAGGCTCACCCTTATCTGAGAAAAAGGAAGAAAAGATAAAAAAAAAATGGAGGGCCAGGGAGAAGAGGGTGGTTGTGGGAGGGGCTCACAGAGGGATAAATTTTGCACCCCATCACTGCCCACACCTGTCAATGCACATTTGCCCTAAAAAGTTCCATCGTGTATAATAGATCATGACACAAATTAAATATATAAAAGAATGCTCATTCCACATAAAATGGTAAAGAAAGCCTACATATTAAAAGACAGCAAGAAGATGATGATAACAAGTGCAAAGATGCAAAGGATTTAATGATCATGAAATAACAAGTTGTACAGCAAAAACATACCAGATAGTGGCATTTGTTTCTAATCAAATTAAGGAATAAATTAATACAAATTCTGATGTATAAAGGAACATGGTGCACACTCAATGTATAATAGAATAACCATTTCCACAGAAAATTAAGGAAAGATAGCTAACAGGTTAGGAAGAGCAAGAGATTATTATAATAAGAGTCCAGAGAGAGATACATGCATTATTTAGAGGCCAATCTCCATAACTAAAAGGCAACAGATTGTCGTAGTCATGAAAATCTCTTACCTTTCTAAAAGGAACATCACCTCCCAGTTTCATTCCCAGCATTACCATACGAGCCACCCAGAAAAAGAGAATGTCATGTCCAGTTTCAAGAACAGAAGTTGGGTAAAATGCTTTTAAGTCTTCCGTGTTATCCGGCCAACCTAGAATAGACAATGGGAACAAGCCAGATGAAAACCATGTGTCTAACACATCCGGGTCCTGTTCAATTTTAACGTTTCTCCCTGAAAATCGTCTTTTGGCCTCGTCAAGAGCTTCCTCCTCACTTTGTCCAACCACCCAGTGATCATCATAGGTACCAAATTCCTTCAACTGGTCATCATCCAGAGTTACATACCAGGCAGGAATACGGTGTCCCCACCAAAGCTGCCTCGAAATGCACCAGTCTCGAATGTTTTCAAGCCACCTGAAAACAGAATGAGCCATCTTGATTAGAAAATGCAAAGATCATATCTCTAATCACTCACACTGCTAAGAGTATCCCTGAATTTGCTAACAACATATCAGAATACATACCTCTTCCATTCCATAGAATATTGTTTGGGGATGATTTCAATCTTCTGATTGCTATCATTTATAACAGCATCTAAAGCCTCAGCAGCCATGCTATTACAATTGACAAACCACTGTGGCTTTACCATCGGTTCAACAACATCATTGCTTCTTGAACAGATACCAAGACTCATATCGTTCTTCTGAGATCCCCTGTAAAGACCCTGATTCAAGGTAAAGTTTCAATCAATGCACATTACACAGCAGGAAACATTGAGAAAGTTGACAATACTTTCTTGAAAAAACTTGCTGAAGAGGAAAAAAAAAATTCAGGATGGTTCCAAGAAGAAACAAAGGATGGATTATTGTACAAACAAAGGTAGAATGCAGACCAAGATACAGCCCTACTCCCTCCATATCAAAACCAGTCTCTCATAGGTACCAATCTACACACACCACATGCTGGTGCTCCAATCCAAGGGCTAGCTTTACTTCAGAACAATTCACCAGTCATGTGATTATATTTGTATCTACTACTCCATTTCATCAATTTCATGTTGCATCATACAACCAGTCACCTGTCTGCTTAGTCTAATCGACTTTGTTAGGTTTCATAGGAAGTAGACATATAAGCCCCTCCTCCAAGGGATAGCTTTACTTCTCAATAATTTCCCTGGATATTGACTACATTTGCATGCATTCCCCCCACTTCATGAGTTCCATGTTGCAACATGAACAAATTATTTGCCTCCTTTCACCTAATCAACTTCATTAGGTTTCACAGGATGTAGACAAGAGCCCCTCGAATACCCAGAAATCCTTATCTGGAACTGCTACAAATGCACTAGGAGTGATCATCACACTTTTGCTTTGAGCTCTATGAATGCATGAGATATTTATTGTATCTGCACACATCACCACTATTTTATTAGTCTAATTTCGTATCATTACAACCACTTATTTGCCAGCTTCCTGTAATCAACTACCAAAGGCTTCATACAATGTAGACATAAGGCCCTTGAGTACCACATTAGGTGTAATCATCGTGTTCACTTTAGGCTCTATAAATACATTCAAGTTATCTTTGTACATCCCTTTCATCACAACAGTGTCATGATTACAACCCCCACCCCTTCCAAGTTCTAACCAACCACTAGAGGTCTCATGTAATGTAGACATAAGCCCCTTACGTACCAGAACAAAAACATTATCTACAACTTCCTCAGACATATTACAAGTGAACATTGTGTTTGAAGTGGACTCTCTGACAACACAAGGATCAATAACTCTTCTGAGCGTTAAGCCTCATTGATCCAAATATAATTCCTAGATGGCGGTTATTCTTGTTAATTGCCATTGGAGACACTGCATTGTTGATATCCCTTAATACATGTCATTAAGATCACTATCTTCATTATATTTGACTAGCCATATCTACATTCTCCTTTTAGTGTATATGTACATAAATAGTTGTTCAATTTGCACGCTCATTGAACTTTACATGTAACTTGTACTTTGTGTTTCCAGTAGTGTTCTCAAGTGTCTTTCATGCTGAGCCTGGCATTGGCTGAAGGATAGATGATCCTATTCTCCAAGCACATGAATGCAGCTGGCCTTCAATATTCAGTAGTTGAATCACAAGGCATCGCTTGGCACCCTCAGCTCCTTCATTTTTTTATGGCATGGCAAAGGAGAAGGCTTTGGATGTACCTGAAATCAGCCCTTTTCCTCTTTTCTTCCAATGCCTTTCATATTCCACGAGTTATGATCAAGGCTCACCTAGTGATTGTTCTATTCGTAATCTATGCTGTTGCATTTGGAACCTACTCTGTTGTTTTTGGCTCGGTAACTTAGTATTGACAACTTTTTGAATATGACAAGAATTTTGTCACTGAAAGAACCAAAATATTGCTACATTGACCAAAGGGTTAACATGACATGCTTTCTGAAGTTTGGTCAATTTGTGGTTTTGATTGTTTAGAAACCAAACTTTCTGTCACGCTTTGTCATAATCTTGGTTCAGTACAGAATTAAAAAAATGATTGGCTTAAATAATATTGGTGTATACTAGCTTCCCTCCAGTAATGCCAGCAAGAAAAACAGAAATTCTTACACAAAAATTTGGTAGTGAATAATATTTTGCAGAAAGAAAACAGTTGAGTTATCTAAAAAAGCACATCTTAGGACAGTGAAAGGATATTCAAGACAGTATTTATTGGTAATGAGAATCTCCATCAGATATTTCTGATTCCAAAGCTCTGAGATTTTCCAAATCCATGATGGAACTCAGAAACCCCTACATGTAAAACAAAGCTGAGACTGGAAATTCAAAGAATACACGTGCAAGCAAAGAGCAAGTTTAACTGCAGTTCATGAACAGCAGTCATACAAGGAACAAATATGCAGATCTTTGCCTACTGTATGAGAACTCTAATCAAATACCTTCTTCTGTAATGCTTCTGTGACAGCAACACGGGCTTCAAATCGTGGCATCCCTTCAAACTCACCACCATTCATATTGACTTTGCCATCATCAGTGAAGATATTAATAAATTCAAGTTTATGTCGCTTTCCAACTTCAAAGTCATTGGGATCATGGGAAGGTGTGATCTGGAGATAATCATGAAATAAGTGAAGTCTAAAACCAGGACTTCTTGGCAAAACATTGTAATAAAGAAAGAAAATACCTTCACAGCACCAGTACCGAAAGTAGGATCAACAAGAATGGCATCACAAATGATAGGAAGTTTCCTACCATTAAATGGATGAATTGCAAATCTCCCATGAAGATGAGAATACCTTTCATCGTTTGGATGGACAGCAATTGCTGTATCCCCTAGCATTGTCTCTATTCTAGTTGTGGCAACAACAACCTCACCCATGTCATCCTCGAGAGGATAAGCAAACGAAGTAAGCACACCAAATTCAACTGGATTCTTGTATCCTGGAACCTTTCGCAGGGTCCTTTCCTTTATCTCCTCGTGATCTACCTAAATAGAAAAATAGTGTAACCACATTAATTCATATGTTAATACTTAGCCAGGGGTAAAACAAACTAAACTCTGACATGCCTCAATATCAGATATTGCTGTCCGCAATGTACAATCCCAATTTACAAGACGACGATCCCTGAATCAAGCATTGAAAGGTTAATTAAAATGAGAAGGTAACAAGTATCGGACAAAAACTCCAACAATAGGACAGCAAATATCTGAAAAGGCCATCATTCCACCAGATCAAGCATACCTATATATCAAACGTTCCTTATACAACCTAACAAAAGCCTCCGTCACTGCCCTTGATCTTTTCTTGTCCATTGTGAAACACTATGGGAACAAATATGATAGAAACCAGAAGACACAATTGAAAGATGTAAAAGCAATTAACATTCTGTTTCCTGTTTTTCCAGTTAAGCCAAAAATGACAAACAGAATCCTGACCTCACGTGACCAGTCGAGAGATGTGCCCAATCGACGTTCTTGGGATAGTATTGTACCTCCATATTCTTCTTTCCATTTCCAAACCTGCTCATTTCAAAATGAAAAATGAGAATGACATATTTAAGAAAAAATAATATCAATTATTTCCTCTCCTACCAAAATGCCTTAGACAAATTATATGGATATATTATGATGGAAACAGATGGCTTACTTCTGATACAAAGTTCTCCCGTCCAATATCATGTCTTGTCAATGATCTCTCACGCATTAGCTTCTTCTCCACAACAACCTATAATTGTGTTTACGACAAGTAAATCTTTGAAAGGAAAGGAAAATTATAAATTAATGGTAACAGGTATTGCTCCTTATTGCTCAACCCCACACTCCAGACAACTCCTGTAGTTATTTCCAGAATCATCAAACAAAAATATCTCATTTTGTTGTAATGATAAGACATAGTGGGGAAGAGATCACAGGAATGCATGTGGTCCTAATGTAATATCATGTGTTAACAAATTAGGATATACCACTATTTTCTGTAACCTACAATAGTCACATAAGCTTAGCAAATTACAACATAAAGACTGATATTATCTTTGCCCAACTACATAACTAAAGCAAAATTCTTACTCTACATACAGGTTGGTTTTTATAAAATAAGATTACCAATTCATAAAATAATTAATTTATTACTACCAAAACCACCAGACTGAAGTGGGTTGTCTGCGTAGAATTTAAGCATCAAGTCCAATCTCTTTTGGATGATGATTTGGCTCCAAATAAGTCTCCATGGCTAATAGTTTCCTCCCAAAACCCATTTGATTTTCCCAACTTCTCCATTAAGGCTTATTACACCAACTTCTCGTGTCCATAACTGAAGCATCAATTGATCCTCTCCAAAATTCCAAATGGCCAAACTACTTCACAAATGTCTGCCTTGTTCTCTGATTAAATCCATTACGAATCAAATCATTCACGTGTGGGGATACATTCGATCCAACATCTTTGTTTTTTTGCTTATCAAAAATTTTAAGAAGAAAAAAGTCTAGGATTAACAGAGGACACAGATTCGCTTGCCTCACCGTTACTTTGTGGGACTTGCCTTTCCCTGTGAAAGATAACTTCCTGTAACATAGGTGGGGATCAAACCAACAACTGTCATCATCTTTCTTGAAATGGCAGCAGCATCAATTAACTCCATTCCGGTGAAAATCTAACCTCATGTATTATACTTAGAAAAAAATATACTAACACAACTGCGCTTTCTCATATGTGTCTTCTCCCACATCCAATCAAAAAACTTTACCTCCTAAGTCTTGTGTCTAATGTCGATATTTTATTAATTACCATATCCTTCTTCTCATCCAAAGGAACAATGCTGTCATCAGTAACAAGATACCTCATTTAGGATATGCTAAATCAAGAAATCCATAACCAAAGAAAAGAGATACGGACTTGAGGCAGAATCTTCATGAATGACAGTATTTATACCTAAACAACTATCAAATCGTAAAGTAAGCCCGAAAGTAGATTCTGATGGAAATTAACATCGAACAAAATCTTAAAAGCAACAGTATTACAGGATTAATCAGGAGCTTTTTTAACAAAATAAGATTATTGATCGCATAATTGGATCAAGATCATGTAACTCTGCTACCATGTTATGTAAAATAGTTGCATTACTAAGGTGTTGAGAATCATAGATATATAAAAGCATAAACCTTAAAACCATTTTACTATTTGTAAGAGACAAATGTCTATGTGAAACGTAATAGTAGTAGCAAACCTTGCTCTCAAAAAAAAGTAGTAGTAGTAGTTGTTGTAGCAGTAGTAGCAAACCTACATCACCAGAAGGGTAACTATTGAAAAAGAACCTGGAAAAATGTAACCCTCTTTCATTAAAGGATTCATTTTTCAAATTGGTGTTGGATAAATTAGGAAGACAATGAATAGGAGGCATACAGAGACCAGCCAGCATGTGGAAAATAGTTTAGTTAGAGGAGTTTGGATAAATATTGTACTTGAGCACCAACAAGATCCTCGATGAGCTTGATAATCCCTATATACATCTCCGTGTGCAATCATGCATATGTATGCACATCAACTATAAAATTATAAATACATGCATGGACATATCAGCATGTCCTCAAACAGGGAAAACCAAAAGGTCGATATGGGAGGTAAGATTACTATAGAACAAGCTCTACAAGAAGGCACTTTTTCTTTAGAATAATACTAATAATGGCACTTTTCTTTTGGTGGCCTCTCGAGCCTATAGGTCAATAACGATAAATCCTCTTATTCCCTTTGGCATGTCTGACGAAGAGGCAGCTATTTGTAATGATTTGCTAAGAACTGCTACAGTTTGTTTACCCTTACAGTGTTTCAGAGTGCCTCTTTCTGACCAACCATTAAGGGCTTCTAACTAGAACAACTTCATCTTAAAGTTTGAAAGCAAATTTGCAGGCTGGAAGTCCAAGATGCTCTCTAGGGGTGGGAGGCTTGTTTTATTGAAGTTGGTACTCTCAGCACTTCCCGTCTTCCACCAATCCATGTTTTCGATGTTAAAGGTGCTGAAGAGGATCAATAAATTGAGGCGACATTTTTTGGAAGGGGACTTCAAAAGATAATAAAGGGGTCTCTATCTAGCTTGAGAAGATGCTTGTACGGCTATTGCAGAGGGTGGCCTGGGTGTTTTGGACATGGGAGCTATGAATCAATCCCTTTTAGCCAAGTGAAATCTTAACATCATGTCAAGGGACACAGGACTCTTTTCAGATGTCATTATTGCTTGCCATGGTAGGAATCTTGGTTGGGTTAATAGAATGCTTCCAAGGAGAGATTATGCTTTTTGGAGAGGCCTGTTGCATGAAATGCCAGCTTTGATTCCCTATTTAGTTGCTAACTTCGGTGAGGTACAGGATTTCTCCATCTGGCAAGATAATTGGACCAATCAGGGGCCTTTAGCTGATGCTTATCCTTATCTCTATGCTTTGTCCTCCTTGCCCTCAGGCTGATTGTTGGGATGGTCATAACTGGGCCCTGACCTTCCGGATTGGTGTTTCTGATCAGAGATTTCATGAGCTCTTAACCTCTTACAATTCCAGAAAGATACTGCATCTATGCACCTAGGACTCAGGTACGGGGTGCTTGGTCATAGGAGGATGATGAATTTTCACTCGATCTGCTTATAGATGCCTTTTTCCTCCCGAAGGCAATGCAGATTTGAATTTGAGCAAAGACTGCAAGCTTCTTCGGAAATCCACCATGCCTTTGAAACTGAAGATTTTCGCCTTGCTCTTAAGGGCAAAAAGATTAATGACTAAAGTCTATAGGCAAAAATTTACACCTCGACCAGCTATTCTTTGTGTACCCCTTTGCACAAACATATGGGGGTGAATTGGTGGGCAGTGTCCTCCTCACACTTCATGGGAGCAGTTCTGGCAGTCTTTCCACACCAACACCTTCAGATTTAAGCAGGAACAAGAAGCACCATTTGCCATTCTCTGGGAACTTTGCTTGCAGTGTGATTCTGTTATTTTTAAGGGGGAAAGGCCATTTGGGGAGAATGTTTTCCAGCATTGTATTCTTCTTAAGGGCCTTTTAGGCTAGTATTTGATGTATTTCGTTTGATGTAATCCCCCCTTTTTTATAATTAACGTATGGGGATGATCACTATGCCTGTGTGATCATCCTCTTTCTTTTCAAAAAAAAGACAAGAAATGAAACCAATAACAAACTCCAAACTAATCTTTACATAAATAAGGAAAATGACACCCAAAAAATGGCATGCATAAACTACCAAGATATTCAGTTATTCAGTACCTATATCAGGAAATGATTTGCTTGGTTTTCTCATCATATTAAAGAATTCTACCAGCATCCAACAAAATATTCCCGACATCAAAGTTTTGGTTCCATGTTCAAAAGAACAAAAAAACTTGCAGTCTCCAAACTCAGAAAGGAATTCCAAGAAGTTACCTTTTTTGAAAAGAGAAATGATTGCTCTCAAACCATTTCAATGAGACCATTTGGTTTTTTGAAAAGAATTTTGAGAAATTATTAATAGTTAATTGTGGCTAATCATAGGATAACTAGAAGCAATGAAATAAAGTAATTCTCTTTTAGGCTTGCAATGCAGATTGCAGTGCAATTTTTTTTCCCCACTTGTACCCAATCACCCCAGTGCCAAGCACTAATACAGTGCAACATTCCAAGATTACAAAATTAAAGCATTTGAAAAGTCTATTAGTGGTAACAACTAATTAGAATGAAAACCTGTGTAGCTATCCCTGCATGGTCCATGCCAGGAATCCAAAGCGCATTGAAGCCCTTCATTCTGTAATACCGGATAATGGCATCCTGGGTGGCGTATTAAAGAAGCAAGGAGAGAACGAATTGAATCTAGAAATGAAGGAAATAAACCAAAAGTAAAGAACTTGTGTATTGTCAGGTGCAAAATGCTACCTGTATAGAAGCAGTAAGGGCATGCCCTATGTGTAAGGCTCCAGTAACATTTGGCGGTGGAAGGACCTGCGGGGCAATTGGGCCAGAAATGGAATAGACAAAATTTAACCATAGAGAACTGCTGAAGAATCATATGGCAATCTCCCAGAGAGAAGATTGCTCAAAAAAAGAATAGTTGTTATCAAGGACAACAAATTCCAATTATGAATCAAACACAATATGGAAAATCATTGAATTTCTGAGAAACCATGCAACTTAGCGTGTAACTGCAAGCAATTATCCTCAAGTTGAAATGAAAGGAAACAATATTAATAAACTAAACATGAAGAGACCTACAATTACAAAGGGAGGCTTTGAACTACTATTGTCTGCACAGAAAAATTTTGAAGCTTCCCACCATGCATACCACCTGTGGAACAGCAACGAAGAGGATTTAATTCAATCAGACGAAAAAAATCAGCTGGACTTGATAGACACAAGTAACGTACCCCTTCTCCACAACACTGGGATTATATTTCTTGGCCATTTTACAGGAAAGCTTCTTTTTCTCCCCAACTGGTGTATCCGGATCAATAAAATCTTCTGGATTCTCATCTTCAGCATCTTTCTTAGAATGTTTTTTCTCAGCTTTCTTTGGATTTGATGGTTTTTGTGCCTAGAGATAATGATACATGGTTGTTGGAATGGTAGATGTCATCAATAAATAAAAATCATCTATATGGGAAAAAAATACAAAAGAAATAGGGAAATGAACAAGGAGATAACATAAACAAGATAACTTGCCACACGTACATAAAAGAAAGAACAAAAGTCCATCCCTCAAGGCAGTGAAAATGCCAAGCTGCATCTAGACATTCTATACTCTTAATTCAACATGTTAAGAAAAGCTAATGCTTCCCAGTTTTTGAAGATGGAACCTGTTGGCTTTTTACACTTTTGTTCAGTTCATCCCATATAAACCATCAAGTCATCATTAACACCACTTTGGGCATTGGGAAAAGTGCTCAATTTTGTTTTACTGGTGACTTATGTCACCTATTTTCATTTGTAGAATTTTTTTTCAACTTGGGAAGAATCTGTTGAGAGAATTGAGTTGTCAGGTTAGTGCCACATTGGAAGATGCGGACTTCTTGTGTGAGTGGTGGCCTATAAATAGGCATGTGCCCCCCACCTATTCATTTGAAAAGAAGAAATAGAAATCAGTGCCGCCCTATCGGAGCCTTCTCCAATGGTTTTCTCCCCGTTCTTCGTGAGTGGGGTTTCCACGTAAACCTAAGCGTTTCTATTGTTTTATACTTTGATATTATTACTTTCACACTATTTAGATCTGTCAACTTGGTATCAGAGCAAGTCGTTCTTGGGTTCATTTCACTTCTAGATTATCATTATTTTGTTATTAGAATATCTTTTATCATCCAGAGGAGATTGACACGAGATGGAACTCAATGAGGAGGTGGCGCTGCTGCTGGAATGAGGAGCGATCCGAGCATCGGCGCTCCTGTTGAGCACTTGCAGGACCTCCGCAATCGTGCCACAACACGGTGGTCTGTAGTGGCGATGGTGACAGCCTCCGAGGGCAAGGTGGAGATGATCCAGCGACCTACAAGGTCGCATCAAGCGATGCAGCGACACCGAGGCTGCAGAGGTGACGCTGAAGCGCCCTCGCATGCCTAAGCGTCAACGGCTGCGTCGTTCTCGATGGAGGCGGTGCACGCAACCACGAAGAGCGAGGAACGACAGCGTCAACAAAGAGGCCACATCAGGCGGTCACAATAGTCATCAAGCAAGACCACAAGGGCAGTGTCAAAGGAGGACTCGTCCACACGGGCCTCGAGCACCAATTCGGCGACGGCAACGACGTTGAGGAGACGATGAAGCTGACACACGTGGATCTCGAACCGATGGAGCGGAGAAGATCAGAGGCGGTCGGAGCAGACACCACAGCAGCAGCAACTGCCAACTTGTCAGGTCTCCTAAGAGGGGCTGCAGGTGGCAAGGCGACCACGCCACACCATGAGCGGAGGCTCACTTTCTCGAAGGTGCTGGTAGGCAAGTGTGCCACTAGGGCTCGCAAGGAGACAAGGGGCAGCAGTGGCTGGCGGTGAGGTCGTGCAGCATCGTTGGGCTGAGGTTATCGCGAGGTCGAGGATTAAAGAGGATGGCAGCGATGCCTTACGTCTACCACGTCGAATCAAGGAGATGAAGACAAGGCGGCGCTGATGGCAATGCAAGAAGAGGCGCGAAGATGGCGGTGAGATCTCGCAGTGATAGGCCATGATTTGCGACGTGATTTACGACGCTAGTCGAGGCAAGATCTCGCGCAGTAGCATTTTAGGAGAGATTGGAGGAGTCCAGCAACACCACAAGAAAAGAAGGGAAGGATCATGGGATCCTTAGCTGCTACAACATGTAAAAAGGAGGAAAAAGACGCACATGTTGCTTTATTTAGTTGATTAGTTTAAAAAATGAGAGAAAAAAAAGGTTAGGAAAGAGAAGAAAAGAAAAGATAGTGGAAAGAGAGAAAAAAAGAGAAAATAAAAAAAAATAAAGATAAAAAAAGTGATTAAGAGAAGAGATGGAGAAGTCTTCTCTAGTTTTTTAGGTTTTATTTTCTTCTTGTTATTATTATCTTCTCCCATATGAGTATGGGAGAAAGGGGGAGTGTGGAAGCTTGTAGTAATCATCCCCGTTTGAGAGTCCCTTTTGTTCATGGACTTCACATGAGAAACCCAACTCTGGGAGGTCCAGAGTTTCGAGGTCCTCAAAAGGATTCATTTCGGGTTTCTATATGGGAGATCCAGTTTCGTGAACTCCAAAGAAGGAGATCTACCTTCGAGGTCTTCAAAGAAAGACCTAATTTCAGGGATACTGAACGGGGAGCCATCAGCACCAGGTCTTCAAAGCCAACTATAGTTCGTCCAGCAGTTCCAGCCCGGGTTCCCGCCTACAAGCAAGAACCAGTCGAGAGTGTTATTTATTCTGCTGTGTAGAGTGGGTTTATTTATATTATAAGCTGAGCATTCCACACTCCAGCTTGAGGGGAAGTGTTGGGAGAATTAAATTATGGGGTTAGTGCCACATTGGAAGATGTTGACTTCTTGTGTGAGTGGTGGCCTATAAATAGGCGTGTGCCTCCCACCTATTCATTTGAGAAGAAGAAATACAAATCAGTGCCCTATCGGGACCTTCTCCCGTGCTTTTCTCCCTGCTTTTCATAAATGGGATTTCCACCTAAACCTAAACGTTTCGATTATTTTATGTTTTGATATTATTACTTTCATATATTTAGATCTAACAACTGAATCCTTTCCTAAACAAAGCAATAACCTACCACTTTAAAAAAAAAAAAAGAAGAATAATCTACTAGTAGTGAGTGCTTAACATATGAGAAACAGCTATAACAAGTCAACCATCAAGTTAACACTTTACATTCTGCTTTCCACGCAGAAAATAAATGCCAATCTTTGATATCTTGTGAGAATTGACTTTTCTAAAAGGGAAGAGATTCACTACTCCAGAAATAGCCATCCATAAAAGAAGACAACATTACCAATTACCAGCGAAGCAAGTTATTAGAATAGTTATCTTTACATTATTATATTGCTTATTGCTTTATTATGTTATTGCCTGTATAAGAGATGCTATCATCCTTGTTATATGTTCTTTTCAGAGCCGCTAGAAAACAAGTCCTGTACACCCTCCAGAGCTGTGAACCAGCAAACAAGATATGTGATGCATAGATGTTCCAGCCATAAGGTCCTGTTCTGAAAATCAACTAACACCACAAGGAAAGGATTCCCCCCCCCCCCCCCCCCACTGGGGTGCTCAATAAAGAAACTGAGGAAAGGCAGTGGGAAATAAAATCGCCAGCAGCTGTGCACCACTGGCAAGGACTCACTGCCACCAGCAATGTGATGTTGGGTGGTGCACTGCTTGCAGCAGCAAATTGTTGTGTGCCTACCTACAGCAATGCAACAATTAGCTGTGCACCTATATGTAAAGGCACTGAGATTGGCTGTATGCAAAGCACACCTGCACATGCACAATTTGTGCACATGATCCATACAAGCTGTATACCCAAACTATGCACTTGAATTATTTGCTGAATGCATATGCAATGTTTGCATGCTCCTTTGTTGACATATCCATGACATCAGAAGTAAGGGCCAATGCGCACGAACAGCCATTCTTCGCTTCCTATCACTAGAATCAGTGTGACGTGAGTTATCAGTCCATATGCTCTGTGTGACAATGAACACAGCATAATGTGCACATCAACAGGGATGCATGGGAGATTTAGCAATTATCACATCGATTTTTAATCTATTACTATGAGGCTAAGATGAAACCTTTAGCCTCCAATGCTATTGTCATTGTTCAGCACCCCTATCAAACTTAATGATGTCTAAACTACATTCTCTAGTCTTAATGTTCCGTGCTTTTTTTTTGGAAAAGTAACCCCAATCATTTTGCACTAGGGAATAAAAGAAAATGTATATTCTGACAACAGAAGGTCCTAACTCTTAAGACTTCAAACTATGAGAACCAGTAGCAAAATAACTAAAGAAAATGTATATTCTGACAACAGAAGGTCCTAACTCTTAAGACTTCAAAGTATGAGAAGCAGTGGCAAAATAACTATCTCACCGTGATTTGGCTAATGCATGGTATAATCCTATACTGTTGCCAACATATTGAATAAGAACATCAAGGAGAAGTGGGATCACTTGGCCAAGAAAAGTCTCAGGAGTCTGATGATACTCAATTAGTAGGGATTCACAAGCACATATCGTCTACCAATTAGATGAAGCAATCCATGGTGGATTCTACACTAGGGAGACCAGATGTAATACCCAATATGTTTAAATGAAACAAGAAATGAAATTACTTGGAGAGAGTGACTCAGAAGGTGATTGAGAGGGTGACTTGGAGGGTGCCTGAAGTCATCTCATCAGATGGGGAGAGGGGTTGGACTGTCGTCACCTGTAGGACACTAGGGAGGCCAGATGTAATACCCAATATGTTTAAATGAAATAAGAAATGAAATTACTCAAAGAGAGCGACTCGGAGGGCGATTGAGAGGGTGACTCGAAGGGTACTAAAGGAGGCTGTCTCATCAGATGGGGAGGGGTTGGTATATCGTCACCGGTAGGTCTCACCCCTAAGGGAGGCTTGGCTTGCAGTCATCTGTTTCAAATGCCATAGAAGGGGCCACATGGTGATGGAGTGTCGAGACCCCATTCATTGTTTGTGATGTGGCGGCTGGTGCAAAGACGGGCAATCTGCATTAGGGGTCACGTGATGGCAAGAGTCAGGACCTCTCATACCTTCTAGCCCTATCCTCGCTCCACCACCTCCACTGAGAGCATTGAACTTTGAGGTGGCAGCGCCCTGGTCATCATCACAGAAGTCTATCGATGAGACACTTCGACCTTAATGGGAGACATCTTTGAAGGAAGGGTGGACATCATCTCGATTCGGATTGCCACTTCCACAACATCTCCCAAGGAGGGGCGGTTAAAGTGGGCACATTCATGCCAGACTTTCCTTGCTTTTGGGTTGCAACCAAACTTAAGGAACTCCCTCTACTTCAAGACACTGAAGGTCAGAGACGCAATAGTGAGGTGGCGCCCACCATTAGTGCATGATGGGGCAATTGCAAAGCATCCTTCAAAGGTAGGGATCCCAATTGTGCTTAAGGGGATTTTGCTCTAGTTGTGAATAAAGGAGATGGTAGAGGTATTGGTTTCCCCCTTTGCTAGACTGAGGGCTACTTCTCAACTTGCTATCAAGGAGGGAGACATCTTATCCATGAAGGCAATGGTTGAAGTTATGGCCGAACACTATGTACCTACAAATATGGTGCTGAGACACAAAGGTGTTTCATGGATCATAACAATCAAGATGATTGAGGTGACTAAGTCCTCCTTCACGCATGTGGTGGCCAAAGGGTCAGCAACGACCATTATGTGGAGGTGGTGGGTGGGTGGGTGTGTGTGTGTGTGGGGGGGGGGGGGGGGGGGGGGGGGCGCGAGGTGAGTGGAGTCATGCTGTGAATTGTGGGTCTTAGCTGCAATTGGCGGAATTTTAAGCAGTAATTGATATCACGAGCGTGATTCCCGTAGCCATGCTAACTGGTGTAGTGGTGGACCCCGCGGAGAAGCCCAATGAAGATGCAAACGTGATTATTGGGGTGAGCCTTATTGATGCGGGTGGGAACCACGAGGAGCCTATGACTGATGCAAACAGCAATTATGCGAAGGGACACATTTCAGAGGATGAAGATCATACATTTAATGTAAACGTTAGGCACACTTTTTGCAAGGGACATGGAGCGTGCAGGAGGCACCCATTCTCGTCTTCTTCAGGTGGGGTCCAAATCCGAAATCGGATCCAAGGCCGGTAAATCACGCTCCGCTCCTTTTCCCCTCTAGACCCCCCATCGGTTAGACCTACTCTCCAATCCTCGCCTCCTCCACCTAAGATGCAGGTGATCTTATGCGAGGAGCTCGACATTAGGTTCATTGACAACCAATAATGTGCGGTGGATGCTGATTCACTATTACCCAACAACAATGGCGAACTCAGGCTAGCGAGAAGGAATCCCGCACGAAGCAAGCAATGAACGCTACTCTATCGTCCGCGGTGGAGTTTTCGTGGCAAGGGTTGACATGCCACAACCTTGCAATTGATGGTTAGTGCTTCACTGGAGGAGACGATGGTCAAGGAGCAACGTCGTACAATGGTGATTGATGCAAAAGGGCCAGGTAGTGGGGACGATAAGGGCAAGTGGATTGTCGTGGCTGAGTCTACAAGCTTTGTCATGCATACAAGGGGTCCAGAACATATCCCAGTGACTAAGGTCCTTTCATGGAATGTGAGGGGGTTGAATGACACCTCCAAGAGGGCAGCTTTGGGCCAGTACCTCTGTTTTTAGGGACTAGCTATGGTCTTGCTCCAAGAGACGAAACTGGAGAGCTACGATAAGAGACACTAGAGTGAGATAAGTGGCTTTATGGAAGGATACACTACACTCAATGCAGTCGGAAGGTCTATAGGTGTGATCATGGCCTAGAGGGAGAAGCTCTTCTCCATGGAGGAGACAGCGGTGGGTTCCCACGTCCTTTCCGTGCAAGCCCTGAGGAGGAGGAGCAGTACCAATATGGTGATCTCGACGATGTATGACCCTTTGGATGAGACTACTCACGCCTAGTTGTAGGAAGATCTCACGTAAGTGGCAGACAAATTTCAAGGGGTCCCATGGCTGATTGGAAGTGACTTCAACATCACTCTACTTGAAAAGGATAAGTCGGGAGAAAGGCAGGGGAAGGACAGGGCCACTGAGGCTTTCGCTGACTTTATGGCAATGCATGGCCTAATTGACCTCCCTTTTAGTTCATGTGTTTACACATGGAGATGCTCAGCAAGACTGAAATCCAGAATCAACAAATTTATGTGCAATGTGAAATTTGCAAAGACTTTCCCCTTAGTAGAGGTGCACCCCATGGACAGACCATTCTCAAATCACACTCCTTTGATGTAACAGTTAAATGAAGATAAATGACTCGGGACTTTAAATTTAACAAATCTTGGTTGTTCGAAGAGGGCTTCAGGAGCCTAGTGAAGGAAAAGTGGCAATCTTTTACACTGGTAGGCTCTACGACAGCTAGGTTGGAGTCCAATCTTTATAGCTATGAACTTTCTTGAGGACCTACAGGAGGAGATGGCAGAGACATCCAAAATCAATCGAGCAGAAGACTCTGGTGGTCATTCGAAGGAGCAAGCAGCAAGGGCCAAACATCTGCATACAATTCAGGTGGAGAACAGAAAACGGGAAGTGGACTAGAGGATGAAATCCAAGCATAAGTGGCTCAAGGCAGGGGACTACAACACATGCTACTTAGCAGCATCAAGCAGAAGGCACAGGAACTGGATTGATAGGATGATAATGGAGGGCACTAAGAATGTAGGGAGAGAGAATGTGGGTAGGGCATTCTCTAACTTCTACCTAGACTTCACTAGAAGGAGAATGGGACACTGGAGGTGGTCAGGAGTAAAGGCTCAATTTATTTCTGTTGCTTAAGCAAATTCATCGATCGTCGATTTCTTGAAGGATGAGGTCAGAAGGGCTATATGGGGCCTAAATGATGAGGGTAGCCTTGGTCCAGATGGCTTCCCAGTATACTTTTATAAGGAGTTTTGGCCTCTATTAAAGGATGTCATGGACTTGATGGTTGATTTCTCTACGAGAAACTTGGGGTTCAATAGATTACATAAGTTCTTTATGTTTCTCTTGCCTAAAAAGGAAGGGACCGAGGTGATTAAGGAGTTCAGGCTCATTGCTCTTTCAAATGCAATCGATCTCATCGTTGCCAAGGGACTAGCCAACAGCATACAGGAGGTACTAAATGGCATCATATCACCAATACAGTCAGCATTAGTCCCTAGAAGAAGCATCCTAGATAGATTTGTTATAGCCTCGGAGATCTTAGCACATTGGTAAAGGAGGAAAGCAAAGGCCTTCCAGGGGAAGGTAAATTTCAACAAGATGTATGATTCGGTGCAGTGGTCTTTTCCTTGAGAGCCACTAGCGAAGAGGGGTTTCCCGCTTCTTTGGATTGATTAGATGAAACAATGTGCGACAACCACCTCCTTTTTTATTTTGGTAAATGGTAACCAGGTTGGTGGATCGGTGACAACACCAATGCTTTTTGTGTTGGTTGCCGACACCTTGGCTAGATCAACTTACAGAGCTTATTCGGGCAATCTATTCAGTGGTTTCTCCGTAGGAGATTGTGCCAACCCATGTTCTTCAGTGTGCAAATGACGCAATGTTCTTCATTAAGGGCTCCACAGTGGAAGCTAAGAGACTACACCTTCTCCCCAAGCTCTTCGAGGAAGCTTCTAACCTACAGATTAATTTCTCTAAGTCTTCTTTTGTGCCAATTCAGGTTGAGGCACACCAATGCAGCAATGCACTATGTACTCCATAAGGATCGTTGTCCATCTCGTATCTTGGTCTCCCTCTCTCAAATAAGCGGATCTCGTTGCAGGAGTGGTCCCAGAGATGGAAAGGAGGTTGTCCAATTAGGCATCCAAGATCCTCTCCAGAGATGGGAGACTTGTCTTTCTTAAGGTTGTTCTACTCTCAATGCCAACTTATTTTCTCTCAATTTTCAAGCTACCACAAAAGATTGAGAAGAGAATCTCTAACCTTACAAGGGATTTTTTCTAGACAATCTATAGGTCCAATGGCGAGGGTATGGGATGGTCGTATGGATGGACATCAGTAAACCACTTAAGGAAGGGGGACTAGGGGTCAGAGATGCACATAGAGTGAATGACAGCTATCTAGCCAAGTGGGTGGCTAAAGTGATAGGGTGAAAACAAGATCTATTTAGGAGAGCGTTCTCAGCTTGCTACGGCCACTCTTTGAGTTGGGAGTAGATGGCTTCCCCTCCGCCTGGAGTCTCTCATTTTTAAAGGGGTCTCGAGATTGGAAATTTTCTTCTTACCATACTTGGGTATGGGCAAGGTTTTCCCACTTCTGGACAGACGATTGAATAGGGGAGGGTCCTCTACGAAGAAGGTTCCCAAGGCTTTTTGCTCTCTCCAAGGAAGGAAGCCAAAGTGGGGGATTGCTAGGATGGCTCCTGGTACCCTACCTTTGTAGGAAGCATCTTGAATAAAGGATGCAAGAGTTGTAGGACTTGCTGCGTGCACTAGAGGGCTACCAACAGGAGGGTGGCAATGACACATTCCTTTGGGATGAAGGTGACTTTTCGATGAAGAAGGCCTACTCAAGATTAAGGACCACAAGACCTTAAACAAATATCGATCCACTCAAAGACTGCAGACTGATATGGGAGGCGGTGTGCCCTTTGACGATCAAGATTTTCGTGTGGCTCCTTAGGAGAGGAAGAATCATGATGTGGATGTGAAAATTGTGAAGGGCCAAATGGGTGCCTGATGTGGCCACAAAATGCCCACTATGTCAGACGAAGGATGAAAACATAAACCAATTGTTTTTTACGAGTGAGATTGCTATGTAGATTTCGAGACACTTTAATTTTGGATGGATTGCTACGCAAATTTCGAGACACTTTAATTTTGGATGGATTGCACACTAACCAAGCAAGAATTCTTGGAACTCCTTTGGAAGAGTAAGCCAATATCATGGCCAGAATACCTTCCGGTCGAAGAAAGATAAAGCAAGGGTGTTAGTGGTTCTGTGGGGCATTTGGTTAAGAAGAAACGCGGCCATCTTTAAGAACCAAAGTGTTTACTTAGAGAATTTCGTTGCTTCCATCTCTTCTCTTTTCCATTTTCAAGAAACTTGTATACGATTGGTCCACTTCACGGCTTTTTATATTGAATGAAACCGAGTGGCCTTTTAACCTTTCAAAAAATATATATGTTTAAACGCAAATTAGCTAAATAACCAAGTGTATGTTAAAAGAAAAACCATTCAGGAAGATAAAAAAAGTGATAAAGAGACCCTAGAAATGGCTCAAAAGTGATAAAGGACCAAGAGAAGTGAGAAGGCTTAAGTTAAAGGAACTAGCTAGTTAAAGCTAAGATTAAGATTTTGCCCTTTGAAGGTTCTAAGTGACCCCTTTGAGATCTAATCATTAAAATATAGATCTAAGTTGCTAGAAACATTATATTCAAGAGACATGCATAGGAAAGCAAATGGAGTCAATCATGCATTGAATGATGAAGTTATGGTGAAAACAAATTGAGTTGTGCAAGAGAGGTAACCCATAACTAGGTATGTTTCAATATAACTGATTGCGATAATTGCAATAACCATTTCTTTCAATGGCAACTAGCATAGCCACTTATGTTTGTTGTAAACCATGCAAATGGATGGGATTTTGCGTGAAATCATGTGTCATTAATGACAAAACTCAAGTGTCTCACACAAAAGGTGGATCGCGATAAATATCTATAAAATAGGGGTTAAAACCGATAGGATTAGACATATTTCATGAAAGTATCTGTGGGTGTCATGGAGTGGCAAGCTATGAAGGTTCGTAGCCTGCTATGTCCAATGATTTAGGTGTGAGTTGATGGAGAGATTTGTGAAGATAATGGACAATCATAAGACAACATTGTAGAGAAGATGGAGGGAAAATGAAAGGGTCGAGGGGAGCGAGCGGGGCTAAGGGGGGACAAAGGTGTCGGCTAGGTGGAGGTCCACCGTAGGAGTCAAAGGCAGAGAGGAATGACAGGGGTTCGCTGATTCAAGTGCCTTGGGTGTGGCCATGTCATTGCGATCTACCGAGAACCGGTAAAGTGCTTGAGGTGTGGCAGGGTTAGGCGCCGCAAGGCAAGATGCTCTCAATGCTATGGAAGGGTTGGTGGAGGTGAAGGGTGTGGCTACGAGAGATTTGCCTCCTCTGGTGGGGACTCTTATGGTGGATGTGTTGGCACCTTGGTCTCCCCTGGTTTGCCCCATCGAGGAAGCCCTTTCAGGGGCCTTAGTGTGGGATGTCGTGGAAGGGAAGCAGGAATGGAGGACTCTAAAGATGGGCTTGTAGGTTGTGCTTGGGGAAGGGGTGGCTGTAAAGGTGGTCAGGCTATCCTCGTGGAGATTCCTTGTCTTTAGGCTACGGTGGGAGGTGGCATAGGAGCTTGCTTTCAGGACTACCCCTGTCGGTGGTGTTGTGTTGCAGTGGACATGGCCTTCGAGACATGATGATGCCATTGCTGAGTGCCCTCCAAGGAGTGTTGAGGTGGTGGTCAAGGTGGAAGGGGTTCCGTTGTGGCTCTGGACGAAGGAGATGCTCGAGGCAATGGTGGCATCTTTTGACTCGCTCAAGAGATGCAACGGCCTTGGTTTCGCAAAAGGAGATGTCTTGACACTGAGAGCAATGGTTGAGCTCACCCCAGGGGCAAAGTTAGTTTCGAAGGTGCTTCTATGATTCAGTGGGTTGGTGTGGGTCGAAAGGTTGTCATCACTGGCCATGGGGGAGGGGAGGTCCTACGCGTAGGAGCTCTATGGTGGAGACCTGACAAGCGATGTGATCAATGGCAAGCTACGTGGTGAAAATGGAGGAGGTAGTCTCTCGGTGAAGGCCAATGGCCTGGGGGGACCATCCTCCGGGAGGGGGGGAGGTGGTGCTGGCAGGGGGCCGTTGGGCAAGTTTGGAAGGTGAACGGTCGAGGCACAGATCACAGAAGAGGCATGCATTGCAATGGAAGCGCGAGATCAGCAGGGTCGGTTATAGTCCCTAAGGATGGTGTCGCCGATGGGGGCGCATTGAATGTCACCTCGAGCGAAGGCAATGGGAGCGAGGGGGCTTTTGAGATTGGATATGTTGAACATTTTTGAAGATGGACTTTTAAGTGGCAAATCTAGATCTAAACCCCCTCTTGGGTCCAGAAGTGTCCATAGCGATTCAGATCCAGGCCCATGTCGTGAGCAAATGATGGGCGCGTTTGTTGAGTGTTCCATTCCACTCAATAACCTGACCCCGATTGAGGCTTGTGAGGACATTTCTCACCCCTTGGCGTCTGTTAAGGGTCTCGTTTATGTGACTCGAGGTGTGGAGAAGGTAGATAGGGAAGGCGAAAAGGTGCAGTTGAAGCTCTCGCAGTGGAGGTCAATTCGGAGGCAGGCTCTAAGGCTACGCTTTCGGTTGAGGTGGAGGTTCCATGCAGGCACGTCGACGAATCTAGTTGCGCTCCGAGCAGTCCCCTCAAGGCCACCATGAGAGGTTGGTCCACATGCCGCGAAATGTGGAGGTGACACTAATGCATGCAGCAAAGGTTGTGGACAGCCTCGTGAGGAATCACCCATGGACGGTGATTGCAGAGGGGTCGATGGGGTTGAGCATGCCTCGGTGGGAAGGGCGAGGGAGGCAAAGACAGCAGAGTAGGAGGTGCTAGCAACGGCGACGGGGTTCAAACAGTTGCCAGGGGAGGAGCTACACAATTTTCCTTTATGAAGGTGATCTCCTAGAGTGTAAGGGGGTTAAACGACCCCTCAAGGAGGACACTCGGAGAGTTCCTACACTCTTGGTGCCCTGATGTAGTGTTGCTGCAGGAAACTAAGATTGGGAGTTATAACAACCCACTGTGGAGGGAGGTTGGAGGTATACTTCTGGATGGTTTTGTTGCTTTAGATGATGTTGGAAGATCCAGTGGAATCATTATAGGGTGGAAGGCAGATGTCATTCAAAAGGTGGACTCTATTGTGGGCTCCCATGTCGTGATGGATCAGCTCCAAAGATAACAAGATGGCTTCATGTGGGCGATATCCTTGGTGTATGTGTTGTATGATGAGGTTGAAAGGTCACAGCTTTGGGTGGAGTTGAATCATGTTGCAGAGGGTTTTGACGATGGATTGTGACTCATTGGAGGGGATTTCAATGTCACCCTTAACCCGAAGGACAGACTTGGTGATAAGGTGAAGGGATCGTGGATATGAAGCTTTCACTGACCTCATTGCTGCGAGGGGTCTCCTGGACCTCCCGTCGAGATCTTGTACCTATACCTGGCAAAACTCCGCAAGTCAAATGTCCCAAATTGACAAGTTCTTGTCTATTGTACAGGTAGCGGAGGCCTTCCCCATGGCTGATGTTAAGCCATTGGAGAGGCCTTTTCCGAACCACACACCCTACTCTAGCAATCTAATGAAAGGGGTCGATTTGGAACATACTTTAAATTCAACATAGCGTGGTTGTTGGAGGATGGGTTTCGAAGTCAGGTGGAGCAGTGGAGAACTATTTAGACGGCTAGGTCAGCGGCAGCAAGGTTGGAGGCTAAGTTGCATGGACTACAGGGTTTTCTAAAGGAGTATAGAAGGCGAGTTAAGGATAAGCAGGGAAGAAAGAAGGCTGAAGCATTGGCTGAGGTGGCGAGCCTAGACAGAGAAGAGGACTTGGGGTCTCTTACAGAGGAGAGGAAGGCAGCAAGATTGGACCACTTGTCGTAGTCCAGGTGGAGGATCGGAAGGCTGAGGTGGAATGGCGAGCTAAGTCCAGGCAAAAACGACTGGAGGAAGGGGACTCTAACACCAGATTTTTCCATTTGGGTGCTTCAAGGAGGAGAAGGAAGAACTGGATTGAAAGGCTTTTGGTAGGCGGAAGGGAGCTTGTAGGCAAGGAGGCTACTGGCAGTGCAACTACAGACTTCATTAGGGAGTTCACTGAGAGATCTAGAAGACGATGTAGGTGATTGGGGGCAAGGGCTCCGAGCTTGACGAATGTCCAGGCTACGAACATTGTGTTGCCATTCTGTGAGAAGGAGGTGCGGACGGCGGTGTGGGGCCTAAATGTTGATGGTTGCCCGGGCCCTAATGGATTCCCGGTATATTTTTATAAGGAGTTCTAGGAGTTGGTTAAGAATGATGTCATGGAGGTTCTGGTTGAGTTTACGGATGGAAATAGTGGCTTAAGCTCAACAAATTCTATTTGTTTCTACTCCCTAAGAAGGATGGGGCAGAGTCCATTGCCAATTACAAACCTATGGCCTCCAATGCCACATACCTCACAGTGACGAAGGTTCTTGCCAACAGATTGAGGGGGTCCTGAATGGTATTGTCTTGTAGGTGCAAACAACGTTTATTCCGGGATGTTATATCCTAGGTGGTTTTGTTGCTGCCTCGAAGATCCTTGCTTTTTGGAGGAGAGAGGGGAGGAAGGCTTTTGTGTGGAAGGTGAATTTCAACAAAGCATATGACTCAGTCCAATGGAACTTTATTTGGGCCTCTTTGCTGAAGAGGGGTTTCCCTGAGCGTGGGGTTGATTGGATGAAAAGATGTGTTACAACTAACTCCTCAGTTCTTATTAATGGCAATTCCACGGGTGGATGGATACAAGAGAAGGGTTAGGCAAAGGTGCCCTCTAGCCCCCATGCTGTTTGTGTTGGCGGCAGATGCCATGGCGAGGTCGGCCTATAGACTATGTAAGGGGAATTTTATCAATGGATTCCCCTTGCCGGATGATCTACAAATTCCCATGTTACAGTATGCTAATGACACAATTTTCCTCATAGAAGGAGCAGAGTGGGAGGTGCACAATCTACAGATGTTGCTGAGGATGTTTAAGGAGGCATCGAGCTTGCAAATAAACTTCTCCAAATCAATTGTCATTCTGATGTAGATGACACCCATGAAGGCAACTGGGTGTAGCACGGGGTGCAAACAAAGATGGGGAGCTTTCCCATCCCTTATATGGGCCTTCCACTTTCCAATAGAAAGGTCCCAATGCAGGAGTAGCTTCCTTTCGTTGATAGGCTGCAGAGGCGACTAGCGGGGTGAGCATCCAAGATACTTTCCAAAGGTGGAAGAGAAGTACTCTTGAAGCCAGTACTGGCCACCACGCCTTCCTATTTCACATCTGTCTTCAAATTGCCGCAGGAGGTAGAAAAGAGGATCTCCGAACTGATAAGAGATGTTTTCTGAACAAACTATGGGGCAATAGGAAGCAGAGCAAGAATGGTGGCTTGGGAAGAGGTTTGTAGGCCTATAGGGGAGGGAGGCTTGGGAGTGTGAGGAGTTTGGAGAAGATGAATGAGAGTCTTCTGACGAAATGGATAAACAGGCTTTTCGAACACAAGGATGATCTTTTGGGGAGGCTGATGCACAAGTGTCATGGTAGCTCATGTGCTTGAGATTTCCTAGTGGCCCCTCTGAGTGGCTCTTCTCAATTTGTGAGGGAACTTTCGCAAGTCCTACCCAAGGTGAGGCATTTCTTTTCCCCTCACTTAAGGACTAAGGACACATTCCGCTTCTACCTGGATGATTGGATGGGCCAAGGGAGGTTGAAGGATTGGATCCCTAGACTTTTTGCTTTGTTTATGAACAAAGAGGCTAAGGTGGTGGATTTCTGGCAGGGGTCGTGGTGCCCAACATTCGTGGGTAATCTATCGGATCAAAGAATTGATGAGCTTCAAACCATGCTGTAGGAGTTGCCGGATTTTGCTCTAAATGGAGGCAAAGACTCCTTAGCTTGGGAGGAGGGAGACTTCTCCATTAGAAAGGCGTACAGAAGATTGACGGGGAACGAACCGGGGTGGACATAGATTTCTCCAGAGATTGTAGATTGATTTGGTTTTTTTCGTGCCCGTTGAAAGTTAAGATCTTTGCTTGGTTGCTCTAAAAAGGTAGGCTAATGGCAAGAATGTGGAGAACGAGGTGGGTGCCGGATGATGAGAAGACTTGTTTGTTATACTCAAGGGCTGATGAGGATGTGGAGCACTTATTTTTGGCTAACCTTTTTCTGCTCAAATTTGGCATTATTTCAGCTTTGCTTAGGTGTCGCACTCAAGTTTTGACAACTTTTGGAGGTCATTCAGATCTGGGAAGCAATTTGGTGGCTTGATTGCCTTTAGACCGAAGGAGAAGGCTAAAGTCCTGGCAGTAGTTTGGGGCATTTAGCTAGGGAGGAATGCGATTGTTTTGGCCCTGTATGCGGAGAATTTTATTTCTTGTATTTCCTACTTGACGAATTTTTAGAGTAATCTTTGGTCGGTTGGCCTGTTTTTAATATAACTCCTACTGGTTATTAACCAGATAACCACCTTTTCTCTTTCAAAAAGGAACATTGCAGAGAAGACAACAAGAGGTTTCCTTGGGGTTCTATTCAATGAGTGGCAAAGGAACCATGACCTCCCAAAGTGTATATCTTTTGAAATGCATGTTCCAAGCTTTGGAGAGTCGATTCCAATCAAATTAAGCATTCCATCAAGATTATTTAGAGCCCAAACAACTCCGGGAAGCTCAAGCAAGAATTCTCCTATCTTAGATTTGTCATTAATAGATTTATCAAAGTTCTAGTTGCTTAGCCTTGTCTATTGAAAATTCATTATTTCATCTAGTTTTAATGGAAATAAGAATATTGTGAAGCTTGATTTAGCATTCAAGTGCAACCAGAGTGCATGATCTCCGGTCACACAAAGCGTTCCTTGCTATCATAGCCAACTATGAAAAATCATAACTAGCTATGTGAAGGAACGATATTAAAACAAAGGACCCCGATAGAGGACTATAGTCAACTACGCAAATGTTGTGGCCAACTATTTAGGCTAAATGATGATTGTAAAACCAACTAGGGTTAATTGTTAAGAAAATTAATAAACCCTATCTACACAAGTCAGAAGATTCACAAACATGGATAGACATCAAAATAGTGCCAAAAGGAGAAGGGTCACCTAACAAGGCAAAGGCATCTATGAAGAACTCTATCTACCATTCCTGTACACAAGAACAAGACCAGAGTGTCAATCAAATGATCCTCATCCTTGTTAATTTACATATGTATGCGATGATGTAAATCACCATCCAAATAGATTTCTTTCTGACCCCTCCACATTTGTTCACATTAACTCGAAAGTCTCTACAATAAACAAATAATGCCTTTCGATTTGAGTATCCCCTATTTTGGCAAGCACTATCAATATTACATGTCTATAATCCCTCAAATTGCTAGAATGGTTCAACATCTCATAGCTTTGCAAGTCCTCAGTAAGGACACACTCAATGCTATTAAGACAATTGCCTCAGGCTACTAGGCTACTAAACTAGGTAGGAATGCCAAAGGTTTGCCTTAGAGCTCTTCTAAGTGAGGGACTTCATCCAATCAATCACTTGGTCACCTTTTTCGTCACCTAGATCACCTTGCACCTCGTTACCCTACCTCCAATTTACTCTAGATGAGACTATAACACACTTCTTTAGTTTTAAGTTATATATACCATATACATATATATATCTTAATGTTATATATATATAGAATGAGAGAAGGATGGCTACTAAAGGTGATCCCCAATAGCCATCCTCATCATCCACCTAAAATAACTTAATAAAGAATGAAGTTACAAGTTGCATAACCAAAAATTAGCCAAACAAGAGGCTTCCCTTGCTACATTTTCCACCCAAGCTCAATTCAATCCCCCCAAAAGACGATTGCATTACGTTGTCGCCACAATGTTGCCATGACTCTGATTCGAGTGTCCACATTTGTTTGAAGGCCATTGCGCATGGATGTCTAGAAGTCAACATATGAGGAAGCAAAGTTGACACCAGGAAGAGACAGATTCCTACATCTAAAAAGCAAAAGAACAACACACCAACATAAGTAGTGGCAATCCTCATCATCTATACCACACTAACTGCAAGTCCTCTCAGCATGTGCTACCCAAACACACCTACAAACCTTCATGACAAGTCTCCCACGACAAAGCATCCAAAGAAAAAGCTTGACTTTTAACGATATTTTCAGCTTCCACAACAAGCGACAATCTAAAACGAATTCGTCGTCAATGATAGAATCGTCATTACGTAGCATGCTATAGACCTTCACTAAGAAGGAGCCATTATTCCACAGAAGGGTCAGATGGCATCTCCCTCAATCTAAAATCCTATAGGATGGATAAAAGAAACTATGGAACCTAGCTTCTAAAAGCCCACCAGTAAACGCAGAGCCCATGTAAGAGATTGCCCATCCCAGAAGGTAGCCATTTATCCACCACCAGAGCATAATGACTAGCCATTAAATCAACAAAAGGTCCCTTCTTTGTCCAATCCTCCCAGAATCTAAAAATTTGACCATTACTCAACAACGGGATAGACTAGGCAAAATGGATGTAAGGCTTCTCTAAAATGCAAAGGCTCCCCTAATAACTATGCACATGTCTCTGAGATTGAAGGTAATTCCATAGGAATCCAGCAAGAGCCCATACCACAAGCTATCCCCGACTTGAAAGAGCCTAACAATCCACTTAGCAACCCTTCGTTAAAAGTTGAGAGATCAATGACACCCAAGCCCCCCTTCCATTTTGTTGGGAATCAGAGAAGCCACGTGGCAGCAGGTGGACCCATAGGGCCGACAACTAGGAGCGTCCAAGGGACCAAGTTTTGGTTGCTTGAGTCCCAAATTTTGTTATTTTGTTAAGTGGGTGTTAGGAAAGTTGGTTTTGGGAATTAGTTTTAAGGATTTGTTCTTTCTTAATTAGGACTTGTGATTTGTTTCTTGTTTTGTGTGGTATGTTCTCTCTATAGAAGAGAGCCTTCCTATTGTAAGTCTCTTGAGTTAGCAAAAATATTTCCCACATTATCACAAACTCCTCTCCTCTCTCTCTCTTCTCAACATCACCGCCAGCCACCACCTTCATCTACCTACCACCGACCGACCATCATCAACGTCAACTGCTGCTACTGCTCCCTCTCTCCCTAATTTCCACATGGACAGCCCCTGTTGGGCCGCTTTCCCATGCACCAAGGGAGCCTCCACACTCCACGTGCACAAATCTTGACATGGTAACAAAGCCAACGATCTAAGCACTTTTGGCATGTTTGTATTCGTGACCACACGTGTGGTTTCCATCACCGACAAATCTTCCTCGACAAATCTGGCACCTTAAACGGAGAAGGAAGATCATAGAAGATGATGGACGCCACCGCTACGGCCACCGATGCCACGTTGTCAACAAAGAGGGCAGAGTTCGAAGCCGAGAAAAGAGCAGAGGAGATCTATCAAGTTATTCAGTTTGCGATCCTCATGCTTTTTCAATTGACAATTTATATCCAATTTTTTGTCTCCTTCAAAAGAAGAGATTTTCCCAGAGAAAAGATGTCAAATATTATGTATAGGGTTTCACATTAATTGATCGCTCCAGGAAGAGGACACCACAGTCCATGCAACGACTTTTGAGGTTGCCAAAAGAAGCAACAACTTCCTAGGTTACGAAAGACTAGTGGCTAAGCCAAGAAGTTCATTTCCTAAAGATCTAGACAAGGTGCAGAGAACATCACGTGGGGCTACTAGCATCTCACACGTGGTTTCTCTCACGTCTGTCGATCTTAAGAAGATGACTATGGCAGTTGTCGCGACGGCTACTGAGGTTGCCACAAACGTAACGACTTCGGAGGTCGCAAGAGTCCACACCATGGCTTCTTCCAAAAACAAAGTGGAGAGCACAACTCTCGAAGAAGAAGTGTGGTAGGGCATCTAACCTCACAAGTTTGAAGACCAAGTCATCATCCTTTCAACCTCAACTTAAGGGAGAGTGTTGGGAATTAGAGAGGCCATGTGGCAACCAGCTAGGCCATGTGGCAACCAGCTAGGCCACATGGCAGCAATAGGAGGGCCCTTAGGGCCAACGGCAAGGAGGACCAAGAGTCCTAGTTTTGGTTGCTTAAGTCCCAAATTTTGTTATTTTGTTAAGTGGATTTTAGGAAAGTTGGTTTTATAAATTAGTTTTAAGGATTTGTTCTTTCTTAATTAGGAGTTGTGATTTATTTCTTATTTTATGTGATATATTTTCTCCATAAAAGAGAGACTTCCTATTGTAAGTCTCTTGAGTTAACAATAATATTTCTCACATTATCACAAACTCCTCTCCTCTCTCTCTCTCTTCTCAACATCACCACCGACCGCAACCTTCACCGGCCTCACCACCGACCAACCATCATCAACATCGACTGTTGTTGCTCCCTCTCTATCCCTGATTTCCACGTGGACAACCCCTGTTGGGCTATTTTCCCACACACCAAGGGAGCCTCCACGCTCCACATGCGTGAATCTTGACACATTAGATCTGCAAATCTCATCCTACCGTACAAGCAATAGAAATCTCCCAACGTGGTTTGACCCTTTCCGAAAGAACCTCTTCCTCATAACCTCCAATTTATGAACAATCTTCTTTGGAGGCCTGAAAACAAAGAAGTAAGCACAGGGATGGTTGAATGAACTGCTTTCAATAAGACCAACCTAACCCTAGACAAAATTCTTAACACTCCAGCTTTTTCCCCGTCCTGTCAACCAATAGGATCCAATCACTAGAGGTCCACTTTTTTCCCTTCAATGGAAGCCCCAAATACATGAATAGTAGGTGTCCCACTTCCCGTGCCAAGGTATCGAGAACCAAATTGTATCTCCGCATCGCTCATGCCAAACAAAACGAAGGTAGACTTGGCATGATTCACTTGCAATCTCGAGATATATCCAAAGATACTGACCAAGGCGGCCAGATTCTCTGCTTCCTATGGACCCCCTTCTATGAAGGATAAAGTATCATCTACATATTGTAAAATAGGTTAGTGAAAGAAGATCTGAATCGTAGGCGTTAAATGACATAGTGGCCAAAGTATCTACTACAATAATGAAAAGAAGAGGCACTAGGGGGCACCCCTGTTTAACTCCCCACTAAGGCTGCATCTATGATCCAGAGGGTCTACATGTATAGATATATGTTACTGACAACTTTAATATACCCCCAAGTTTGCCTTCTGCTTTGATATATGTTGCCGACTTAGTCTACTACTTGTATACGTTAGAATGTAAGGTTATGATATATAAGTTATACATATATGTTACTATAAGTAATTATGGTATATGCTTTAATATAGATGTATATATGTATATATGTTGTAGCAATATATGTATAAGTTATGATATAAAGTCTATATTTTACTATAATACAACACATGTCACTATCTCATTTTGGTAGATACATATAATATATGTTTTGCTTGTTTATTTTAACTTGTAAAAATATATGTATAATACATATAATATATGTGTATACACATTGTATGATAATACAACTCTATGTGTATGTGTTGTAACTTAAATATGATAGAATCATTCTTTTTTATTTTCACGTGAATAGTGTTTTTCTATGCTTCTTATGAAAATCAATGCTACCATATAAGTTGATTAGGCATATCCAATAATTTAAAAAATAAAAAGATTTGTCACCTAGATTCAATCAAGCAATCGCCTTTCCGTCGCAGGCAATTAAGGAGCTCGTCACCTTGTCATCGCTTATCGCTTTAACAGCTTTGTGATATACTACTTTTTCCTATATGCATCCTTGCAAGTATTATGTACAACAATGATAACCGCTTTCTTGTAGTCTAAGAACTAAGTCTTAAATGAGAGGGTGCCTTAGATATTACTATTTTTTTGAAAGGACCTTAGATATTACTATTGTTGTTAATCTTTATCTTGGACTCCATTTCACAGCTTTACAAATATGATTTTACTTATCTTAGAGTGACTTTGCGTAGATGGGTAGAAGGATTTGTCAGTTCCAGAATTTAATAGCAAATCATCATTAGCACGTAAGCAAACCAATGAAAAATCATAATAAAAAATGCTTAAGAAGATGCTAAACATCCTGAATATACATGGAGGAAGGCACTCTTCATTAAAACTCATACCTGAAGTTTCCAAGCTTCTGCCTTTTGTGCAGCCTTCAATTTTTTCAACTCTTTCTCTTTTGCCTGACACAGAAAGTAATGAATGGATAACAAGCATGCAAAAGATCAAGGCAACATAAAGCAGTTGGACAAAATTTATTACATTATTCTCACTGTTAAAATTAAATACAGAGCATTATTTTTAGGACTTGTAACATTAAAGATGTTTGACATAGCTTATGTAGTTCAAAAGATAATTAATATAAAATGGAACATCATTTTCTTGGAATAAGAAGTGCAGCAAATCATGATTTAGCTAGAACCTGATCCTAACAATCTTCATCTGTTGATCTATTCAACATGCAGATTAGCAAGCACCATGCAAGCATCAAGTCATTGTCATTCCAAACATATCTTAGCAGGGGCTGACAATGCAATAATTGTGCTTGTTTAGGTTGATTGGCTTAGAACTAAGAAAAGAACATCATACCTTCTCTTCTTTCTTCTTCTTCCTTTCCAAGTCTTCAACTTCCTGTATTATGTAACTCAAGTTAGATGCTAACTAAATCATTCTCTTATACATTCTTCCTATGAGATGGAACAAATGGCACCAAGGAAAAAGAGAGGCATGCTATAAAGTAAATCATTCTCTTATACATTCTTGCTATGAGATGGAACAAATGGCACCAAGGAAAAAGAGGGGCATGCTATAATGATGGTAATGCAAGCACATACAGAATGATGTTGTTTCAATTCAACACAAAAGACTTAGACAAAAAAAAATAACCTTCTTGCGGAACTGGTAGACCCAAACTACTTTTCTAGCTTGCTGTAAATTTAGGATTGGCATTCTTATTTCTCAACAAAAATACTGTCTTACTAAGTTCTAAATTCTAATGAGAGTGAAAATCATCCTACACATGTCAACCGCATGTCCCACCTCATGAGTCTCCAGATCTAAGTTGAAGATAAAAGCTCAAGCTCTCTCTGTAAAGGACAGCCAGCCAAATACATGGGACTCAACCCCTCGCGGGTCAATAAGTAACTATGGCACCAAAAAGGCCAATGGCTTGCCATGAAGCCCAAGTGTCCAATGCCCACTACGGCTAATTGGATGAGCTTGCCTTTACTCATCCCCCATTTTATGTAAGTATGTTAGCTCAACCATCTAGAGGAACTAGAAGACGAGCACTTACTCATCAACTATGTCCTCCAATCTCCCCAATAGCCTATCGCACATATGGATGCCTCCCCAAAATGACAAGGTTGTCCCTAAGAACCCCAATGGAGGAATTACATGATCATTACACAACCCTTCTTCCTTAAAACTCAAGCTCAACCTAGCAAACTAAATAATTGTAAGTCCTCTCTCCCATGTATAAGAAAGAAAAGGACTCCATTCCTAGGGACGAGAATCAGGAATCTGGGTTAATCATATGGTACTTATTCCTATAACAGTCCATTATACTAAGATGGCCAAGAGTTGGGCAGTGTAAATCACCAATTACTTAGTGCTTTTAGAGGTTCCATCCTTCTCCAAGATGTATACCTTTCCCAGATGGAACATGATCAAATGTTTGTCTATGTGGATGCTAATGCTTTCTCTCTACTCCTATATTTTCCTATCCATCAAAGTTTGTACCATTCCATTTCCACGTACTGAACAACTAACACCAGCGTAAATAACATACACAAGGCATCCCACCGAACACAAAAATTTATTTCCTAATAAGAAAGAAAGAAATGCTTACCGGAGCCATCTTCGTAGAGGAACTGGTTGATACTCCTAACACTCTGGCAAAAGCAGAAAGCCAAGATCAGACACACTCAACTTTAATATCAAATAGAATAGACTAAAAAAAAAACAGATCAATCTCATAAAATACAGCTCTAGGACCAAAAATCCCGCTAACAATGAGATGAATTGCATTCACATTAATCCTCAATCATCAACAGTTGACAATTCCATAGAATCCTCTATGGAATCCTACTCCCGTCACTTGCAATTAAAATGCATAGCGCACATTATCATGCTAAAACAAACACCAAAGTCCAGGAAGAGCCTGCCTCTACCATCCTCAGGATCGATTAGGGAAAACAACATAATTCTTAGTTGCCCAAACGAAAAAGGCCATTCTTTACCTTTAAACCCCCACTCCCCAATCCAACTTATATCACCACCCAGGAGAACCCGTACAAAAAATTCCCGATTCCGCAGCCATACGCAACTTTACGCCGAGAAGTGGGGACCTCTAGCAGACGCATTGCCATCCATTCCTAATTTCCTATCAGAATCAACCCAAAGTTCCATCGATGTCTCCGCGGTTATCTTACCTCAAGCACGGCGACCGAGCAAACCCCCACGACGAGAGCAGGAACCTCCTCCTCCCGTAGCTCACAGGGTACATCAAAGCCCTAAAAACATCAGCGGAAACCCCCCGATCGCCACCCTAAACCCACAGCGAGTGATCGAAGTGGTAGAGAGATAGAGGGGGGAGGAAGAGAGAGAGGTGGAAGGAAGGAATCGAATAAGAGTGTGGGTACCGAATCTAAGGTAGAGAGGTTCGACTTTGCGGAGACCACTCCCGTGGCGGCGGCGCGAGAGGAGCACCCCCAAGAGGGTCTCTGCTTTGCGTCGCTACGGCCAGGTTCCGTTGCCCAGCGACGATTAGCCACCACCCTATCGGTTCCGATGCGCGAGCAAGTAGATGCCTTTATTCGATGGGGTAGACCCAAGTCCTGACCTATTGATCTAATTTTATGCATATAACAATAATAATACCTCCTTTACCGGTATATGATCGTAACGAAATGAACCTATCTTCGCAGCTGGATACGAGATTTTCAGCTTCAGTATCTGTTATCCATTTATCTAACATTCAATTGCATATTGTCTAGTGCAATTGATAAAGTATTGACATCATAGTTAACAGTGTGTGTCTCGCTGTGAACTTATCAAGTTCTCCTAACGATTTTGTAAAGATCATAACAACTAATTGTAAAATGATTAGTCTGTTTACATAGCTAACAGATAATACCATGTTATCCATAGTAAAGTTATCCACATACAAGTTGAATAATCTGCTGATTGCGACCTCTACCATGTTCACAATTTCAGCCACAACCATGACCACAATCGGTAGTGTTGACATGTAATGCCTCAACGGAATTGTTGGAATCCTCAAGAGTGACTTGGTCTTTGATTTTTAGTGCCAAGTTATCATGCTGAATAAGAGAAAAACATAGCTCCTCAAAGGTTGGTAATGACGGCCTAATGGTGAACATAGTAATGAACATCTTGTATTCCTCTTTGAAGCCAACTAAGCAGTGCATGACCTTGTCGGCAATGTTTATGATATAATCAACTAAAGCTAACTCATTGTAGATCATCGAAACGATGTTGCAATAATCAAGTCCCATCTTTCCTTATTTTATATGAGCAAGTTCAAACTTTAGTTGGATAATCCTAGCTTCAGCCATCTGACAATAATCATTGTTGAGGGAATCCCATAGTTCCTTTAATGTTTGGACATGCACAACTTGAGTCACAACCTCGTTGGACGAGGTAGATTTGATCCAACCAATGAGTTGCTGATCAAGAGCAAACCACTCCACATATTTAGGATTAGGGACAAGACAAATATCCTAGGTTGAAGCAGAATCATCTTTTCCTTTCTCATCAGCTAGAAGGAATTTGGCGGGCTCAGGTGAAGCCCCATCAATATGACAAGTAAAAATGTTAACCATGGAATAATGGAAGGATTAAACTCTTCTAGAGCAAATAATTCCCATTATTAAACTTGATGGATATAATTTGGTTCAACATGCTAAGAAATAAGCGGAAAGTTTGACAACCTTTGTCAAAGGAAATATTCAAAGAAAAATGGCAACTTCAATATCTCTCCTCCTTTCTTTGGTTTTATTTTTAGAAAAAAAAAGAGGGCTTTAAAACCCTAAAATAGTGTCGCAAGACTAAAGAGGCCTTCTAGAGGGAGTCCTAGTGGTGGCCAAGACACTTCTCACGGATAGGAAGGACTCTAGCAACTGAAGCAACACGATTCCAATGAGCTAGATCATATGAGGAAGTCGATGCGACGTGATATTTGTAGCCAATCAATGGGGATTGATGTTGAAAACGATGAGTGATGCTAGGAAACCCTAGAAGGCATAATGGTGTTTGATCTAGTCCTACTACTCTAGATCAAGTGGTGGCATCGAAAGATCTAGCCCCATGGTAATTGGAGAAGGTGGGGTGACAACTAGGATAGGGTAATGGTGTCCAAATTTGGTGAAGAAAGGCCTGAACAAGACTGATGATGGTCAGATCTTGGCTGGTGATGATCAAATTTAGGTTGGTGATGGTCGAGTCAGAATCAGCAAGGGTTGAAGCGATCTAGCGATGGTTGAGGTTGATGTTGGTGGATGGATCGATGGTACGATAGTGTCACAACTCAACCCAGATTCGCATGAGAACTGAGCCAAACCGCATCCTATGACCCAAGACATTTCCACACATGCATCTCAACAAAAAGAAACGACAAAAAGGAAAATAGACAATTAATCTATCAACAGTGCATGGAAAGAAAACATGGTTTATGGCATAGCCATCACAATAACTAACAACAATATGACAAGGAAAGGAAAGTACAATTCCAAAGAAAAGAACATACTACAATGAAAGGAAACAACAAACTAGAAATAAGGTTGGACTAGCTGCTCTCTCCCCAAACCTGAGTATACAAGCAGAGTAGGCATCAGCAAAGCTAAGTAGAGTAGCAAGAAGGAAAAAAACGTGTAAGAACGAAACAAAAGTGTAAAATGTGGTTTATTTAGGCTTTAATCATTTTAGGTAGACACATTCTCAATTCTCATTCCTTAATAGATTTGTTTGGTGGCTTGTTATCTTGTTTTTATTCCCTTCATAAACCCCCACTATAGTATGGTTACCCTCTCTTTAATTCACATATCTGCTGTTGAGACGATCTTGCTGCAATATTCTCGGGTTGTAGGGCCACCACAGGATGCTCTCTTGGCCGAAAGAATACCCCGTGCCCACTCTACCACCTGGTTTACCCCCCTAAGGTCATGGTCGTGACATAATGGTAACTACGGCATGTGCAATAAACACATAAGGCACTACCCCATGCTGGCAGACAGTCAGTCATTTTCACTAATACGTACGTGATGAGAAACTTATCATGACTCCTAATTATCATTAATTAGCTAGTTTCCATAACTAATTAACTAAGAATACATCAAATGCAAGGTTAATTATACTATAAGGGTTAAAACCTCAAGGACCTACAAAATAAATTAAAAATAAAAAAATAAATATCAATTAATCTTAATAATAATTTAATTAATAATGTGGACTCAATTAATAATCATTTAGCTAGACATTTAGCATTTAAACTAACTTAATTAATATTATGAGCTAAGTATGTAATTAACTTAATTAAACTAATCATTTAAATAAATACAGCTAAAAAGGGTAAAAATGTAATTTCAAGGCATAAATGGAATATTTACCTAATTTATAATTATATATAAAAAGTTGAAAAATAAATAAATTAAAATAAGCCTAAAAAGTCAATGTTTACGTTTGGTCCTTAACTTCTTTTACAATCGAGTCCTCTAATATCATTTAGGTCCTTCACTTATTGAAAAAATGTCCTTGTGAGCATAGTCCTTCATCTTCTTCACTTCGGACAGCTGAGGACGTCTGGTTTCCATACTACTGATCCACCATCAATCCTACGTAAAAAATACCTTTCCCATTGCCGCTCAACCTCAGCTCACCCTCTCCTCATCTGACGGACCAGATTACCAAGAAATCTTATTTTACCTAGGCATTTAACCTCACCGATGTCGGAGACGACACCGGTGAGTACAACAAACCTAGACGTGTTCCCATCCAAATGCAACCCCCCTAAACTTTAGTTCTACCTATAAATAGCTCTGTAGACCTCAGATTCTGGTTAGTAACTCCCTAACCCTCTTCCCTATACTGAGTTGCCCTAGTTTATTCTTCCTTTTCTCCAGTGACTTTTACCCCCATTCTGTTGTCGCTCTCCATTGAGTTTGACTTCCTCCTCGTCTCCGCCGTCCACCATCGCGTTTGTGGATGAGGCTACGCTACCATCTTCTTCCTCTACACGCCGTATTCGTCTCCACCGTAGCTCTTCCTCTGCCCCTCTGATTTCATCCTCTGTTATGAATTAACGGAGATTTCTGACCCCCTTTCATCTAGGTAATAGTAGAATTAGTATCTTACAGTAGTGTAGATTAGTTTAGATTAGTTAGGTAGCTAATTTAGCTTAGTTAACATGTTGATTTGAATCTGTCTTCTCCGACTCCAGCAAGTTCTTTGAGCTTGATCGGAGCTTTCTTTCATCTTTTTGACACATGGATCACCTTCTCCACTACTTCACAATCATTACTACATCAATGATTACATGAATCTATCACATTACACGCCTAATTCGACTTCACCTTCACCAAATACCGCTGCTATCCATGGAGGAGGTCTCTGGCTGAAATGACCCTTGCCAAGGATCCCCTTTAGTTTTAGAATTTGTTTTTTTTTTTTTTTGGGGGGGGGGGGGGGGGGGGGGGGGGGGGGGGGGGGTTTACACCCCTATATTTTTGTCCTGTGTATCCTATACGAAGTCATAATTTTCATAGGGGAGAAACCCATAAATTTTCCCCACCATAAACCCTACCCAACACCCCTTAAAACCCTCCCCCTCGTAACCCCACTCCTCCCCCACAGCACCTCGGGTGGCATGCCTCCCCATTTTTCCAGTGAGAGAAAGAGAGGTGAGCAGAAGAGGAGAGTGAGGGAGGAGCAGTCGCAGAGGGCTGCTGTAGCTGCGACCCAGCTTTAATGGTGCGTGGGCCTGAGGTTGCATAAGGTGGCATAGCGGTAGCGCAGCAAAGGTGCTACCACGCAAGGGTGGAGCTCGCAGCAACTCACTAAGCGCAAGCGTTGAGGAGTAGCTCGTAGCAAGGCGGGGAGCTCTAGCCGCGCGTGGGCTCCGAGGGCACTGTGCGAGGCCAAGGTCGCGTAGTTAGAGGTCGCGGTTGCGTTGCAGACGGCTCCACGTCAGAGAGAAGCAGGTCTACTACACAAGAACGAGGAAGACACTCGTTTTAGACATCCAGGTGGGGTATCAGACGTCTGGAGTGGGCCTAGGACGGCCGGGACACCCGTTGTTCATCTGAGGAGAGGTGGAGCGTTCGCGCTGCATAAGACATCTAAGGCACTCCCCAGATGTCTGATACGAGAGCCAGGCAGGTTCTAGGCAGGCAGGCAGTCGGTTCGATCTGATTGAACAACTTGGCTTGGTTCAAGTGAACCAGGAAGGGTTTTTGGGCTAGTTCAGGGCCCAAACGAGGTCCGATTTCCGCACAACCGGTATCGTTAGAAAGCTCTTTGAATTTTCCACTTTTTGGAATCATTTCTACCATATTTTGAACTGTCTTAGCTTACTGAAATGTCGGTCAAAGTGTTTGATGCACCTTTTAACCATTGGTTTGGTGTAGGCCCTAAGTCCGGGATACGCGCAAGACTTGCGGGGCCGTCAAGATTGGGTTCTCATGCTCCCATACCTCCCGTACACCTAGGTAGAGTGGACTTTCTTGTCCTGATGTAGTTAGTTTCATTCTAAATGCATGTTAAAAGTAGCTACTTAATGAATTACTGCAATTACTATATATGCATTTTGCATATGAAATTGAAAACTATTTTGCTTTATAGACACACACACGTATATGCCTTAAATCTTAGTATATGAGTTTTATACTTGTTATACATGTGAGTAATGATTAATTCTTGTTGTGAGGAACGATAACCCTAATGGTCGAGATCAAGGCTTTTAATGTAATGCACTTACTTGTCTACTATAAATGAAATCTAAATATGAATGGAGATGCATGTTATTCGCTGGTGTTTGAAACAGAATCAAAGGAATTATAAATGAACCTTATAACTAAAAGAATAACTTATCTGCTATGGTATGAAACTCTGATAATTATGGAATGATTCACCTAATGTGAGGCACGACTATTGTTTGAGTTCTAGCATGAGAATGAGTTGGCCCTCGGGTATACACGTACCAAGGAGAGCTATTCACCCCTTGAGTAGGAAGAGAGCTATCCTTCACTTGGGTTGGGACCCAGGGTAGGAATGGTCTTCCTACACTTACTTCTGTTAGGCCCATGTTGACAACCGGGATAGTTGAGAGAGGGTACGCAGACTGGTGAGGGGTGCGGCCCATGTTTTGTTTTGTGTTGTATGACTTAGAGCGTACTGATGATAACGTCATCATCAGTCATATGTAGCTTTAATTATTCATATTTCATCATTAAATGCTCTTACATAACCGCTAGAGAGACATAATTCACTGCAAATTCATTCCAAGGGAAATACAGTAAAATAGGGGTAAAACTGCAGTTTCAAACAGCACATCTCAATTGCAGAACAATCATGGGTTTTTTTAGGGGTTAAATAAAGGTCAAATGATCTTAAATGCCTAACAAGTAAGTCCGTGCAGACAGAAAAGGATTTTTGCATGTTTTGAGAATCACATGACTTTTGAAACCCTAAAAACAGACCTGCTTAATTAACCGAGGTTATGGTCAAGATAAATTTCACCTAAACCCTCTAAAATTTATATAAAAATATTCTCTAGGGTTTGGCATCCTAGATTTGACCATTGGAACCTAGTTTGACCCAAAACAGAGCCATAGACAGGCTTTTGCCCTAATTTGGGTTTTTACGTAAATTACCTAGTCAAACTAGGTCAAAACCAAAATCTAACTTCACCATTGGATTCTTTGGGTCTAAATTAGGTTTGTACCAAAATTTGGGCCCAATCTGAGATCATCTTGACCTAGTTTGCAATTTGGTCCTATTTGATTTTTTTATCTCACACTCATGCCACTAACTTTTGAATATCTCACAAAAAGCCCCTGGATTTTTTGTATTCTTCACAGAAAGGTCCCTACCGCCCTAGAATCTTAATCCTACAACTCCGGTGACCTTTGATTGAAGAGAACTCCTCCTATGATCAATGAATCCCTTCCAAAATTAGAAGGGAGATTCCTTGAGAAGTTCTCTTTCCAATGAATCAGATCCAAAGCCTAACAACCTTCCCAATCTCTCATGCGAACGCATGAGAGATTCGGGTATCTTTAGAGTTTCCTACTCTGGTGGTCTTCCAAGCTTGGGAAGCTTGCTTCCCAAGCTCTAATTGCTTCCTGCTACCTATATAAAGAACCCCCAGGGCAGACCATGCTTCTCACACTCGATTTCGACTAGAATAGCCCCAATTCCTCTCTTCTTTTTCGGCTGAAACGCTCCTCAACATCCGGCGACTCCCTCTGCCTATCCTCATCGTCCAACTACAATACTGACGATGGATTCTTCTTCCTCACCTTCCTCCACGTCGTGCAATACCAGCCACCATCGCTCTACCTCTGTCATCATCACCATCCCCCTCTACCAAAGTCTTTCTTCCCCAGCGTCGGCCTACCAACATCGGTACCGTTCTCCCCCCCTTCGTCTATTAGATTAGAGTTAGATTAGATTCTTAGCTCTCTTAGGTTAATTTTATACCCAAAAATCTCAAAAAGAACCCCTCGACACCGTCGCAAGCCACCTTCGTCTCCATCTCCAACGACCACTCCAGGGAAGTCTTCCGCTCACTACATTACTCCAAACACTTCACCGACAAACCTACAACCTCCACCTCACCTTCCCGCACAAAACACCTCTCCTAATTCCATCAATCGCTCATCCAAAATTTCCACCAAACACAAGCACCTTCTCCGACCTAAGCCGCCTTTGCCAGCCACCTACGACCACCTTCGCAGCTCGCCACCGCCACCCACACCTTCGCTGCATCCTTGCGAACCTCCTGAACATTTTAACTGGGGCTTTTAGCCCGTATTTCATGTTTCAGGTATACCATCAGAGCTTCGTCACCGCGACATCTCCTCCGGCCATGTTCTTCAAGTTCTAAACACGAAGCTACAAGCCACACTCTCCAAGCGTTGTGGCTTTGCTCAAGGCACGCGCCCAGGTCTCCAATTAGGGGAGATACCCTCAGCAACCAGTGTAATCAGATGGAGAGGCATCAGGAGACGCGTGTGAAGACGGTGGGACATTTAGTCCCACCTCGGAAGTGAACGAAGCCTCCCTAGCGAATAAATTAATTTTCCGTATATGCCTCTTCGCCTCCAAAAAAGGGGTGAGGTCCCACTATACCCCTCTCACCTGACACCTGCTGTAACGACCCGGTTCCCGAGTCCCTACGAGACACGAGAACCAGACCGACTCGACTAATCCCAAGACCTAGTCATCCAACGAGAAGGTAACCAAAAGAGCAGTAAAATAAACCACATTCAACATGAATATAACTAACAGTAAGGAAGTACAGCAGTAAGGAAAGAAACTACTACAGTAGATACCGCCACAACAGTAGAACAACATTTATCATATAACAAGAACTGCAGGTAAAGAAAGTACAGCGAAAACAAGAACTACTCACTATAACAGAAACAAAAGAGGTACAAAAGACTGTGGTAAACTCTACTGGACCCTACTCGGCCCAGCGTCCTCTGCAGCCGCTGACCCTGGCTGCTCAACACCTGGTCCTGAAAAAGGTAACGAGTGTAACACGTCAGCAAAACGCTGAGTAGAGTGGCAAACTAACTAAGGACAGCAGTAGAGTGTACAGTAGCTGTTATATTCTATTACTTCCTTTATTCACATCTTTCAATATTCTCACTATTTCATTTATTTCCCAGGTCCTTTACTTGATCTCGAATGTCCTCGTGGGAACGATCTTGATTGCAGCCTTTTCCAAAAGTAGAAGTAGCACGTGGTGCTCTCCTGGCCGGGAGAGTCCCTCGTGGTGATCCTACCCTCAGTCAACCACCCCAAGGTCACTGACAGACGTAACGGTGACTACGGCACGCGCGATAAACGCACAGGTAGCTAGCCCGCACTGGCACGCGGTCAGTCGTTTCCGTTAACGGGTGCGCCCAAAGCACAGCACGGAACCAGGGCAGAGCCCTCTCAGTAACAGGGGTCCAACCCCTCCACAGTACCCAAACCGGGGCCTTGCCCCTCCACAGTCCGCGCACCCTCGCCTGACTACCCTGGTTTGCCTTAGTGGGCCTAACAAGTCGGTGAAGGAGGCTAGCAGAACCCCGGGGCCCGTGGGGTAGCTAGTACTCTCCTAACACTACTAGCTCTCCTCGGTACTACGTACACGAGGGCCAACAAGTCGGTCAGAGTGGCCAGTCCTAACCCCGGGTCCCTGGGGCGGCTAGCTCCGCTCTGCACTAAACAGGGGGACAGTCGCTCTCCTTGGTACTCCGTACTCAAGGGCCAGCTCACTTCCCCAAAACTATTCCATTCACCTTCCAGGAGTTCTACTCCTACTTCCCCGTAGGGTTCCATCCTTTTTACTCAAACATCCAGGTTTCACTTTCCTGTTTCACATTCTTACAATCCATGTTCTCAATCCACGTTATCTATTCACAACAGGCAGCTGTTAATTCAATTTACAAGCAGCTTTATGTTCCTTTCCATTTTTCCAAGACTGCAGTATTATACATTCCACTAGTTTTTCCATCCTAGGATTCATGCCACATCCTAAGATCTAGCATACAACTAGTTTTCCAGCCCTAGGATTCATGCATCACCTAGGAGCTATCATTCCATGCATTTCTCATTCCTAGGATTCATGCAATGTCCTAGATTCTAGTTATGGTTCCATACTTTAACAGATTTTAATAATAAACTTAAACCACTCTACCAGGTACAACGGGAGTAATGGGGGCGTGATCGGGAATCCCGCGTGCCTCCGCGACTCCCAAGACTGCAACTGAACGAGGTCCTATCACAAGGATCAAACACAAGGAGTGTCTCAAAACAGTGTATAGCTACTGTAGACGGGTAGAGGAATTAATTCTGAAAAGAACGCAACTCGAATCGCGGAAAACGGAGCCCGAACGGGCCCTAAACGGGTCGAAAAAGACGATACTGTGCAAAATCAGACGTCTGGAACTTCTTCCAGACGTCTTAAAAACTGGATCAGAGAATTACCTGTTCAGCGTGGTTTCCCAGACGTCCAGAAGTCTGCGGAACGTCTGGCCTATCTCCCAGACGTCCGATGGTCACCCCGGACGTCTGGAGGTCACTCAAGCCGTCTGGTACAACTTCCAGACGTCTGATTCGCAAAGGATGGCGAATCAGCGAGCCTGCGCACAGCCAACTCCCTCCCTCAGTACGGTCAGTTGTCAGGAAGGAAGAAGAAAAGCGGAATACTAACCTTTCAGACGTCTGTATGAGCTACCAGACGTCGTCCTCGCCGTCTGCCTATCAACCCAGACGTCTGATTCTGGAAATTTTTCCAGAATCAGGGCGCGACCCGGACTCTGCTCGCGACGCCGCCCGCGTCGTACCTCGCGCGTCTGCTGCTCAAACCGCAGCAGGTCCCTCTCCGCATCGTTCCGCGCCCCCTGCGCCCTCCGCCGGCCGGCCAAGCCGCTCCGGCGAGCTCGCCCTCCCAGCAGAGCTCCGCCCTCGCACGCTGCACCTCCTCCGCACTCACTGCGGCCGCCGCTACAGCCCTCGCGCTCGCTCGCTCTCGTGCACAGGAAGGAGAAGAGGAAGGAGACGGTGGAGACGGGAGGGGAGGCGTGCCCTTTTTAAGGCCGCTGGGAGAGGAGAGAGAAGGATTCGCGACAGGGGAATCTGCAACCGCGAAGGGAGGAAAGGCGAATATGCGGTCTGCGCGCGCAGACGACTCGTGCGTGTGGAAGATAACGGTTTTTCAGACGTCTGTAAACCATCCCAGACGTCTGGCAAGACGTCTGGATGTAATCCCAGACGTCTGGTCAGATGTCTGGGCCACCTCCTAGACGTCTTAAAATACGTCCGGGGCACGCGTTCGTAACACCTGCCTCGCTCGTGACACTGTCCACGCGGGTCTGGCTGGCCCGATTACCCGCCTAAGCCCACACCTCGCTACCACCCACGTCGGTAGCCTTGGTTCTTGTTACGACCCGGTTCCCGAATCCCTACAGGACACGAGAATCGGACCAACTCGAGTGATCCCAAGACCTAGTCGTCCAACGAGAAAGTAACCAAAAAGTAGTAAAATAAACCACATTCACCATGCAAGTAACTAACAGTAACAAAAGTACAGTAGTAAAGAAAAGAACTACTACAGTACATAACACCACAACAGTAGAAAATTAAAAACAGGTACAGAAATATGAAGTTTACAATAAAAGAGTACAAGATGTAACAGAATTACTCACTACTACAGAAAAGGGGTACAACAAAAGTACAACTACTGGACTCTACTAGGCCCAGCACCCTCCGCAGCCCTAGGCTCTGGCTACTCAACACCTGGCCCTGAAAAAGGTGACAAATATGACACTTCAGCGAAATGTTGAGTAGAGTGGCAACCAGCTAGCTAAGAAAGCAGTAAAGGTGGACAAGTAGCTGCTTTTTTTATTTCTTTCTTTATTTCTCTATTTACTCTTTCTTGATTTATTTCTCAGGTCTTTCTCTTGATCTCGAATGTTCCTCGTGGGAACAATCTTGATTGTAGTCTTTTCCAAAAAGTAGAAGTAGCACGTGGTGCTCTCCTGGCCGGGAGAGTCCCACATGGTGGTCCTACCCTCAGTCAACCACCCCACGGTCGCTGACAGGCGTAACGGTGACTACGGCACGTACGATAAACGCACAGGTAGCTACCCCGCACTGGCACACGGTCAGTCGTTTCCGTTAACGGGTGCGCCCAAAGCACAGCACGGAACCAGTATAGGGCAGAGTCCTCTCAGTAACAGGGGTCTAGACCCTCCACAGTAACCAAACAGGGGTCTTGCCCCTTCACAGTCCACGCACCCTCGCCTGATTACCCTAGTTTGCCTAGTGGGCCTAGCAAGTTGGTGTAGGACGACTAGTTGAACCCCGGGGCCCATGGGGTGGCTAGCTCCCTCCCTACACTAGTAGCTCTCCCCGGTACGATGTGCACGAGGGGAATAAAAGTCGGTACAAAGTGGCCATACCTAACCCCAGGTCCTTGGGGCGGCTAGCTCCACTCTGCACTAAACAGGGGGACAGTCACTCTCCTTGGTACTCCGTACTTAAGGGCCAGCTCACTTCCCCATCCACTTTCCCAGTCCCATTCTATTTTTTTTTTCCAGGAGCTCTACTCCTAATTCCCCATAGGGTTCATACTCATATTTCTCAGGCCAAGCCATACCAGGTTTCATCATTTTAGTTTTATTCGCATATGGCCCTTGTTTCCAACATTTAATATTAATTTATATACAAGCAGTTGGAATTTAGTTTTAAAAACACCGGAATTACATGTAGTAGTTGCTAGCAACAGTACTCTACATTTCACAGGCAGTTGTTATCCAATTACAGGCAATTATCATTATTCTATCTACTTATCCAAGACTGCAATTCGAGCATTCAAGACATTCGTTTCAGTGTTTCTATTCCTAGGATTCATGCCACACCCTAGGATCTATCATTCAATCTAGTTTTCAGATCCTAGGATTCATGCCATACCCTAGGATCTATCATTCAATCTAGTTTTCAGGCCCTTGGATTCATGCCATACCCTAGGATTTATCATTCAATCTAGTTTTCAAGTCCTAGGATTCATGCCATACCCTAGGATCTATCATTCATTTCAGAGATGCATTAATGTTCGTAATTAAGTAAGGGGAGCCACTCTACCCACAAAATCGGGAGTAATGGGGGTGTGATCGGTAGGTTCACGTGCCTCCGCAACCCCCAAAGCCGCAACAGAACGAGGTCCTAACATAAGGATCAATCACAAGGAACCACTCAGAACAGGATAAAAGTATTTCAAACAAGTATAGAAACTAATTCTGAGAAGAACGGAATCTTAAATGCGAAAATCAGACCTCGAACGGACCCTAAACGGGTCAAAAAGGACAATTCTGATTCAAATCAAACGTCTGGAATGCCTACCAAACGTCTTAAAAAGTGGTCTAGGTCATACCTCACTCTGCGCTGCTCCTTAGACGTCCAGGGATCCTGCTGAACTGTCTGGACCTAGTTCCAGACGTCTGACCACCACTCCGGACATCTGGAGACACTCTCTGCCGTCTGGTGCTTTGCCCAGACGTTTGAACTGCGTGGGAGGGCGTGTCCCCGTGCCTTCCCGAAATGAATCCTGCACGCGCGACAAAAACCTTCTCATCACGACACGTCTCAGAACCTCGGCGGAACGGTTTGCATGGCCGTATCCGCAAAAGGAGGTATAGGGGGAAATACGTACCTCCTAGTCGTCTGGAGCTCCCTCCAAACGTCGCCCGCGTTGTCTGGATGTAAGTCCAGACGTCTGATTTTGGGAAAAATTCCCAGAATCAGAACCTCCTTCATCTTCTTCCCGCTACGCACGGCCGCGTCGCGTTTGTCTGCCCGCTGCCCGAGTTGCAGCAGCACCGGGGGAACCTCCCCAGCACCACGCTCCCCCCCGCGCCCGTCGGCCAGCCTCGAGCTACTCCGGCTAGCTCTCTCCCTCACGGCACACGTGCTCTCTCCTCTTCCCTCTCGCTGCACCTCTCCTCTCCGCCACCTCACCCGGCAGCAGTGGCGGCTCGCTCTCACTCGCTCTCGCGCTTGCACTGGAGGAAGGAGAAGACGGTGTGGTGGTGAATGAGGGAGAGGGGAATTTGTAGGCGTGGGGGGAAGAAAAGGCATCTGGAGGTCGGCGGGTTTTCAGTCTGCGCGTGGCACGCGCGTAGACTCGCAATCGTACTCACGCAAAAATTTATTTCCAGACGTCTGGACCAACTCCCAGACGTCTTAAAGTGTTTTTGATGTCACGGTCTTAACAGTTCCGGGCATGCTCTTGCCCAAATCCGATTACTCGGTACAGTGTATGGCCTTGGGAAGGCGAAAAAGAGAGAACCCAGAGAGAGAAAGGAAAGAGAGCTCGGAGTAGGGGGATTTTGCTCTGTGCATTGGCTAACACTTAGCCAAATCCGAGAGTGCTTCCCCTATGCGTGAAGAAGAGTAGAGAAGAAGAGGCTGAGAAGAGAAAGCCTCCCTGAGGCACTGTAGCAACATTTAAGATGTCTGAGTGTATACTTGACGTCTGATTTAGCACTGTGGCTACGTGGCATTTTTTATTAATCATTACTGTTCAAACATTTGATTGGTTGATAAATGCTTAATTGAGGCTAATAATTGGTGATTCAAATCACCATTCTTTTATCTTGACTTTCTTTTTGCCACATTAATCTCTTATTATGCTTATGGTATACATTGATAATCCATTTTGAGTATATATCACTCATTGCTTGCCATTATCTGATTTAATTATTGTGCTCAGTTTCCTATAAATGGAGATTTGCGATCAAATTCCATATTTGTTCCCAGCGAACGACCTCGTATTTTCATTTGAGTTATAAATCTTATTTGTTTTCAAGTTATTTCGACCTATACTATGATGCAGCTTTTACGACATTGATTTCACTCGTCAAACACGTACTCGTTAGCGGAAATGACTGACCACATGCAGGTGCGAGGTAGCCCCCCGTGCGTTTATCGCACATGCCGTAGTTACCACTATGTCGCAACTATGACCCTAGGGTGGTAGACTGGATGTAGGGCAAACATAGGGTGTTCTCTCGGGCAAATGTAGGGTGTTCTCTCGACCAGGAGATCACCATGCGCATGTCTTGCATCGCGAAAAAAACTGCAGCAAGATCATTCTGTTAGGGAACATGTGAACCAAGAGGAAATGTGACTCTTTGTTAGAATAACCGCAATCACAAAACAACTAGTTCTAAGAAATAGAAATAAGTTATGAAAATGCCTGAATTGTATACCGCTACCTGATATGTTTACTGCTTTCTTTTAAATTAAGTTGTGTAAATTGAATCTACACTTGCCACTCTACTCAGCTTTTGTTGACTCTTACCACTTGTGCCCAGGATAAGGAGGTGTGCAGCTAGTTCCACCGACTATGGAGAGAGTTGGGCCTAGCCGAGCCCAGCCTTAGTCATTTTACTTCTCTTCTGCTATAGGTTGATTTTTCCCTTGTTATCGTAAGTATCTATTTTGGAGCCAATAGTCCAGTTTCTGTTTCTAGTGTGTTGTGATTGCTATGATGTAATCATGCTATTCTCTTATGGAATTGTTTCTTTTCAGTTATCGATACTTTACAGTTTTCAGTCTTTCATTCATTCTTCTAGCTAAGCTACATGTGTGGAAATTATTGCAAGTTGGTGTATTTCTCGTTGGACGACTGCGTTCTGGGTTAGTTGAGGCAATTCGACCCGGGTTCCACATGGAGTCGGGTTCGGGTCGTAACACCAACCATTCCCACGCCTAATGAGAGTCATCCATCACTTACTCATCACTTTAGGACCCTATTCCACTTATTAATTATATCTATTACTCACCACACACAAAATGCCCAAATCCTTTATCAACCTCTGAGCTCGCTGTCCATGGCGAACTCAGAGGAGTGAATTCATCTAATAATACACACACACACCATCACCTCACTACCGTAAAAATTTCCCCTCACTCAATTAAGTGAGAGGGCAACTCTTAAGTTCAAGCGAACTCAAGAGGCATTATTTTTTAATTCCTTAATAAATCCTTGCATCAGATTATCAATTGATTTAATTGAGTTCTTGAGGTTCTTCATGGCCTAATGAGGTGTGACTCATCATAGCTAAAATGTCCAAGTTAAGCTAGAAACTAGGTTAAACACTACTGAATTAACAAATGAAATGGGTTAAGTGTGAACAATAGTGAAAAAGACCTAAAACATCAAATCTATGTTAAAAACGCGAAATTAGATCATTAAATGAGATATTTTATTCATTAATGTAAAATGATGGTCCAATTGCAAATTGAACACATAATTGAGTTTAAACTTTAAATCAAAAGTAAAATCAACTTCCTAGATGTTCAATTAAACTTCAATAAAAACTTAGTAGCATTTGGAAATTATTAAGACCTTGCATTTATTAGATTACATTTGGGTCCTTTGTTCACATACATTTTATTCATTTTAAAACCTCCAGGGACTGATTTGATAGCCGCCAAGGGTCATTTTGTAACACCTCAGGGACTGTGCCGCCTTCTTCTTTGCCACTTATGGGTTTATTCACAATTTTTCTACCCCTTTGCCCTAAAGGGCTTGTATGGAAAACCTTCAACACATCTGCTGCGGCGGGAGCACTATAGCGATTGCAAGAACACCTTCAATCTCAGTCATTCATTCTTTGATTTCATGATTTGATCGCCTAGCTCCATTCGAAGCTTTGCGCACTTCTGTGCGTGTAATCACCCTTTGCTCCAGATCTCATCCATCGGCCTCGATTTAATTTAGAACTCCGCATGCCTCTTTCTCTTCATCCCTACCGCCCATGCCCTAGGTGTTTGATCTCACCTCCGCAGTGATTTGACTCACTCCCCTGCCTACTCAAGTCCCTCTTGAGCTCGCGCACCTGCCCATCGACTCCCTCTACCTTGAGCCGATCATTTCTTCCATTCTCCAGTTCCTCTTACTCCATCAAAGCTGCAGGTAACAGGGGTGACTCTTCTTCCTCAATTTCGTTGCTACAGCAACCCGCTGTGGATCCAGGGATCCCATTCCTCACTGGAGACCTCCACATTCCCCTTCGTCGCTGCAGTGACCAGCTGCAGCCCAGGCATCCCATTCCTCCTTTAGTTTAGGATTTTCCTGCTTTCTAGATTAATTTTAGTGTAGTTAGTGTAGTTTAGAAGTAGAATTGGTTAGCAAATTGAGTGATGGATTGGTTTAGATTAGAGTTAGATTAGTTTAGAGCGCTTCTGCCCTCTTTGATCAATTCAGATCAGAGAGGTGATTTCCTGCTTTCATGTCGATTTTCCTAACCTCCCTCTACCATCTCAGTGACCACCTTCACTGATTTGCACATGTTTTTCGCCAATCACCTACTCATCAGAGCATCAAATCAGATTTGATGCTCTTGAGCATTCAGATCTGATTTGATCGCTCAAATTCACTTGAGGGTTACTCCATTCACTCCACTTGTTCACAATGACCCTCTATTAGTTTTGAATGAAGATCTAAGGATTTGGGGTTTGATTTCAGTAGATTTTATCGTAGGATTTAAACTCTCTCTTTGTGTTGTCTATATCACAAGAGAGAGAAAAATCATATTTCTCCTTGGTTTTTGAGCTTTCCTCAAGAGGGAATGAATCCCAAATCTTTCAAGAAATATTTGAGGTACTTATGATGTGGATTTATTACATTGAAATCATGATTTGCATCCTTATCTTACATTGTCTATAATGTAAGATGAGGAGCACACTAGGATTTCAAGGTATTTGTGGGGAAGACTTATCTGAATTTCTCTTGGTTTTCTCACTGATTAGAAGAATTTTCAGACTTGTCTCATGAGCTTTAGAAGTGTTTGATGATGATTGCATCACTTGAACTTGCTTTTGAATGGGTTTTCATTGCTTGAACATGTGATTTTTTATTTTAAATCCCCTTATTTCAGCACATTAAATAGCCGCTCAGTAGCAACATTTTATGGGATTAACCCTTATTTCAAGCATTAGAAAGTTTGAACATGGTTTTCAGTGGAATTCATGGTCTGATCTGATCTCCCCTACTCTACTATCTATAGTAGCAGTAGGATTATTAGATTAGGTTTTTCAATGAGTTTGAACCGCTATTGTTGATGCTTACGTTCACACTGTCTATAGTGGAAGGTAAGAATCACATAGAAATTTTTACCACCTAAGCATTTAATCAGGGACTGAATCTGAGGATGGGATTTAGATTTGACTCAGTTCAGACCTGATTTGGTTTGATTTAAGCCACCTAATCACATCCAGCTCTTAGCTGCTGATTTTATTTAAAATATTGGTTGCTAATATTGGGCAGGAACTGTTGCCATTGGATAGTGGCATATTAGCAGCAGCTGCAATAAGTCATCTGATATGTTGTGATGTCTTTTGAGAACCTTCTATAGCACTTGAGCTACTATTTTATGCTGCATTGTTACCAGCTTAGCAATTGAATTTGAGCAGCAATTAGCTGCTGTCATGGGCAACAAATCAGCCACTGGCTGGGTTGAGTTGGTTGGTCTGAATTTGAAATTTTGGCTGGGTTTTGAGTGTTTATGTGAGCTGACATGTATTTAGTGTTAGAACATAACGTTTCAAGCATTCATGCACTATTTTAGTTTAAAATTTGATTTGAATGTCTTGATTTCAAGTTTCAAATCTTGTTGTCAGCTATTTGCATGTATTAACTGTCCAATGATGGAATTTTAATGAAATCACACAAAAAATCATGCTTAACTGCCCATACACCTTTCATGTTTTGTGTTGGATGATCTTGAATACTTTTACCCCACTTCCAGCACATAGACTTCATCTTTAGGCTTTAGGTTCCAATTCCAACACTCTTGAAGGCCTAAAATTGGTGAACTTTGTACATAAATAAAAATCATGAAAACATTTAAAAAAAATAAAATAAATGTGTCTTGATTAAGATTAGGTTTATTTTTAAGTGTATGCAAAGTTGCAAGGCATTCTGAACCCCCGGCTTAGTAGAACATATTAGCTGACGGTTTAGTCTACCTTGGAACCTAATAAAAAAACCAAACATCAACATCAATGAAAACAACTTTCTCTCTCTCTCATCTCATCCTTTCTCTCTCATCCCCCATCTCTAATATATATACAAAACCCATAAAAATCGGAAAAACCTTAAAAATACTCAAAAATACCATGTATACTATGTATATACTTGTATATATTAATTAAATGTAAGCTATATATAAATATTGTATAATATGTATATAATGTATATAAATAACTTGTATATGTATTCTATTTATTAAATTAAGTATTTAGAGTAATTTAATCTATATATAATCTTATTGTATTATTTTATATTAATTTATATAACCTAAATGCATAATAACTAAGTAATTCTATAAATCTATTTAAATGTACATATTTATATATTTATTATGTACTATATAATACATTTAATTTAATTTAATTATATATTTATAGTAAATAATTAAGTTAATTAGGTAATTTACTAAGTTAAAATAGAATAAATTAGTAATTTAAGTTAATACTGAGGTAAATTATATTGCATACTTATAATATATTATATTAAGTAATTTCAACCAATTTAAACTGTATTTATACTGTATTATAGTATTTTATAGTTTATTTATATGTAAAACTACCTTAAACCAATATTTAATTGTATATAAATTAAAATAAAGCTTATAAAATACAATAAAAATATGTAATAAATAATTTATTATGTATAGTAACTTTGTGTAAAGTCAATTGTAATTATGTATACTAACTCTATATAAAGTCAATTGTATAATTAATTAACTAATATATACTTTAATTAACGAATTAACACATAATTTAAATGCATAAATGGTCAACTTTACCTAATTTAATTATATAATAAAATATCTTATTTTTGTAAAGTAATTTTATAATTATGTAGCCCTATATAAGTTCTTCACAATCGTATAATTTAATTTTAATTTATATTAAATTATGGCCCTCAAATCGAGGGCCAAAGTTGCTAAACCAGAATAGTAGCCGCACACTTGGTAGTACCTGAAGAGCACTCAATAGTCTCACATCGTGCACTGAGAAGTGCATGATGCAAGATATATTATTTTCCTGCTATGGCTCTCTCAGTCGTCAGGCGCCAGGCGCCCTTAAATCACTCTCTCCTCCCTCGATCTAATATGGCATATGATTGTGTGCGGTGCATGAGTTAGGGGCCATACATAGTGCGTAGGCCTGATTGGCCCCATTAACAAGAATAAAACATGATTAATGTACCTAATTTAGAACTAGGGTGGCCTTAATAAAGGTCTGATCCCACCTAGAAATGGGTGCTGCATATCCCTCGTAAAGGCCACTCGCCTACATTAAGCCAAATTTTTGGTTAAAGTGAACCGGTCTGAATCGGCTAAGTGTTGGAACCCCCCCCCCCATGCCTTTGTGTGTGTTGTGTATGTAGTGTGCATATGTGTGTTGTGTGCGTGTGTGTGTGTATATATATGTATGCATATATAAATACAATATATAATATATATGTATATAAATAATATAATATAATGTAAATAAATAAGTAAACGTATGTGTATATATGTGTGTGTAGTATAAGTAGAGTAAGTAGTATGTTTGAGCTCTAGTATATGCACATAAATAACTAGAGCTTTAGTGACAGATTCATTGATTACTGTATATGTATATATATGTTAGTATAAATAGTAGTTTTTGCCTTAGGTTATGTATATAGTTTACTAAGGTTTTAGCGACACTTATATATGTTACTGTATATATTATATATGTTACTATAGATATTAGTACGTTATAATGATTTAGTATAGTAGATATTATTAACTATTTTTGTACATACACTTAGATATTATCTATATTAGTTGTAAATAATTAATATAGAGAAGTTATATATAGTTTTCGATGCTTGTTGGTGCACATATGCTTTCAAGCATTGTAATATGTTCTTATTCATTCTTTTGTACATAATTAACCAATTCATGCAATTATTTCATTCTTTCATTCATTCTTGTAAATAAAATGAACATTTTTGGGATAAAAGAATATTTTTTGACTTAGAGAGTGTTGTATATTAATAACTACCTCTCAGTTAACGATCTAGAATAAATTAGTAAAAATTAAGTAAATAAATAAAATTGACGCGACATCGGTTTGTATTTGTGACAAATACAACAACAACGACATTTAAAACACCATTTTTACTAGGAACCGGCGGTCAACGAACATATTTTTTTGTGCCGTTGAAGGGGACAAAAACTTGAGAAAAGTGATTTCTTCTGATTGTTGACGAGTTGTGCATCATATTTTTGGCACTGTTGCCGGGGACAAAAACCCGTTAACAACACTTTATTGTGATTGTTTGATAAATGTCGCAGAAAGTTGATTATGACCTAAGGAGCATCTTGGTGTCTTCCTTTTAGTATTTCGTGGAGATTCATTCTCCAACATCTAAATCAATACTTACTAGAGCTCCAATGAGCTTCGATGAATCAAATCAAGAGCCTTAGCCTTCAGATGATTGTGAGAAGCTCCAGGTTAATTTAATTTGGTTTGAGGGTTAAAATCCACTAAACATATTTGAGAATTAATGTTGATTTAATCACATCATAGGTCATCTTCTCCAACTCTGGCAGAGTTGGAGAGAACTAATTCATTGATGATTAGGACACAGGAATAGATCATGAAGCATAGTCAAGTTATCAAGATTCTATTTAAGGTGTTTGATAGACTTGAGAAGCAGTCATTTTCTCTGACGAACAAACCCACTCTTATTCTTCGGCGATGAGGTTGGAGACATCTCTAGAGTTATCAAAACACGATTTTGACATGTGCAACAGATTTCCTGCATAGAATTAAGTCTAATTAGGTTATTAATTTGGTCAAAGAAATTGTGGATATGAAAGTCTACTTTTGAGTTCTTTCGGTCAAACATGAGTTGATTCTGAGGTTTTAAAGATGGAATATGTGATTTAGTGGTTGAATTGAGTTCTGGTGCGATTGTGGATCTTAGGGAACTGAAATGAGTAAGTTTTATTGAGAAATGTAGGGAAAATCCATCTTTTGACCTATTTGGGTTCAAATTGGAACCCAAAGCTTTTCAGAGAATTTTTATTGAGATTTTGATTCAAATTTCATCTAGATCTGTTCCATTTGACAATTTAAGTCCATCTAGATCGTTATATAAGTATTTGAACTACTTGTTGGATTGATTTACCTTTGAAATCAGTGATCTGCACTTGAGAATCAAAGCTTTCAAGCTTCTAAGCTCTCCCAAGCATCCTTAGACTCTCCCTCTCTTCCTAAAGCTGCGGAATGTCTTCTACAACATACCAAAACCCTCAATCGAGAGTATTTCATCATCTTCTGCTCAGTAGACCTGAATTTCCTCTTCTAAAACACACTTCAGGCCATGGCGACAGGGCCCTGTTCATCCATAGAATCCGTGGATCAATAGTGATCCAAGCATTAAATTGGTGCAAAAATTCGGTAGCTGAGAGTTGCATCTTTTGATTGAGTTATTGTGTGCTCGATTTGGAGCTTTGAGTCAGCCGGAATCGTCACTTGAAGATTTGGCTTGAGGACACTGCAGCAAAGGAGACCAGCCACCTTTTGTCCCATATCGGGAACTGATATGCGCTCGCACACATATATAAGGTATTTGTGAACCCAACACTTCAGTCGTCAAGCGTTGCGCAATTATTCATGTGCTTAACATATTATGTAATTAATGTAGTAATTAGTTATTTTTAAATTTATAATAATATAAATGGTGAATTAATTAAGTTTATACCTCCCAGTGAACGACCTAGACTCAACTAGTTAAATGAATTAAAATCTAAAATGTTAAATTAGCTTGACCTTATACTACAAGCAACGGCAATGATTTAACGAATCAAGTTAACCTAAGTTCATTCCTTATGCGATTAATTAAGACTAATAACCTTAATTAACTGTGTTGAGAATTGAACGATCATTTTAATGGCGTTGTTGCTAGGGAGGTTATTTGGTAATTATATTCACCATTATCATTTTAATTGTTTTCTTTGTAAATATTTCATTTTTAATTAGTTTGTTTTTGTTTTGTTTTTGTCTTCTTTCAGGGATATCTTCATAGGTATTCTTAGGAGGAAGGCAGGTTTTTCTATTTCGCATTTTCTCGCATATTCACTATACATACCCATTATGAGTATTTCTTTCTTTAGTCTTTAGTTAGGTTGTTTGTTGCATTTAGTTAGAAATATAAAAAATACCAAAAAGATATACTTTTCTTACTAGCAACAACATATTATTAGGCATACACTCTTAGGAGTACATTTACCTGCTAGTAGCTATCGTCTGACTTGGGATTTTTAATCTCGCATCAACGGGAAAACACGAAAAAAAATCGCGTAGAACCCTATCTTTGGATTAAAAGCAAGACCATATAATTATTTGAAAAGATATAAAAAGTGGTCACATTTACTTCTTTCTATCATTTGCAAAAGATTAACTAAAAAGAGGAATTTTAAAAACTCGTGACATATATTCTATTTGCAGATTTCATGTGGGTTTTTATCGATCACGTCTGTTGTATGCTATCGCGCATACAGTGCGATCACTAGAGTTACACGAGTCTTTTGCTTCTATCTCTCCTCTTTGCACCTACTAGGGCCATCTCCAAGCTTTTTCGAAACTTTTGTACTTTTTTTTTCAAAAAGAATTTTTCAAAAGATTCATAGAAAATATCATTTTTTTCTTTTTTTTTTCAACTAACCTTGATTCGAAATGAAACCTAATCTAGATTTTTTTTCAAAATTTTTCTTTTTCTTTTATTTTTTTCACGAAAACGAGAAAAATCTTTTTTTTTTCACAAAAGAGATTACAGAAAGTAGATCTAATCATATGGTTCAGAAAATAAACCTAATCTAAGAGAATGTGATGTGCACCTGATTTTTCTTTGCCGCGCTCGGTGTGTGCGCATATCCTGTTTTCGTTCCGTGTTGTCCTGCACATCAAAAACGAAGTAGAGGCAAAATTGTCAGTGATAAATTAAATGATCGAAATCAAGAAAAATGACGTTGCCTCCCCGGCAACGGCGCCATTTTGTTGGGTCAAAATCGTAGCTCGCGTTTTTGATAAAAGCGTCGTAGTATAGTTGCGAAATACAATCCAATAAAGATATTATTTTGTAAAAATAACGAGACTTTAAGTCCCGGTCGTTCGTCTCTGGGAGGCATTGCTTTTACTTTTGAAATCGATCTTATCCAGCTCTACTTTATTTAGAATCTGACTGTTGTTTCAGACGTCTGATAACTGTTAGGCTGGACATAGTTAGTTCTGTCTGATGAAATCAGACGTCCACACATTAGACCAGACGTCTTAGGAGACGTCTGATGAGTTTGCCAGACGTCCAATTAGTGGATCGTTGGCTGGCTTAGAAAACACTCAAGATTATGACCGTTAGAGCCTTATCAGACGTCCATAGGACTTTCCAGACGTCTGATAAATGACCGTTTTGCCTCGGCTGACCCAAAATCTCTTCTCAGAGATTTTCTAGCCGTTGCAACGTTTGGAAATCAATTCCCACAGTAAAAATAGGTTTCCAGACGTCCAGACATAGTGCCAGACGTCCTGTATGTTGTCTGATGGACTTGCACAAAAACCCTGTTTAGATCTGATTCAAGTCAGGGAGAAACCCGCATAGAATCAGACGTCAGACCTTGGAATCAGACGTCTTAAAGTGGCCTTCCAGACGTCTGATGCCAGAGTTAGACGTCTGATAACCCTGTCAAATGCAATCATTGTCCTGATTTCGGCCTGATTCTCTTGGGCTTTGCACCCAACGGCTATGGAAGCTTTTCCAAGCCTTCCAAAACCTTTCTAAGGCCTCTATAAATAGAGGGGAGCCTTTACACACCAACACACAACAAGAGAAACACAAGAAACACTTTGCAATACACTAAGATCAAGTATTTCCACTCTCTTGTGTCCAAGAAGCACTTGCTCTCTAAGCTCAAGCTCCATCATCTTGAGAGCATCATTCCCGTTGCGCACCCGCTCTCCCGGCGTTGATAACGAGAGCGACGTAGCGCCATCGCGTGGCACACCCACCGCGTCATCGTTGACGCACTCCTTGCAAAGGGGAGTTTCCTATTTCCTATAGAAGCTAGGTTTAATTTTGTTGGCTCTATAGGACTGTTGTTTTATTTTATCTTTGTATTTTGGTTGGGTATTCGCTTTGCGAATTCCCGTCTCCTTCGTGGGACAAAATCCTTCTCGTGGAGAGAAGGGGTTGAGGAACGCTACCCTCGTACTTGTAGCGTGGTTGTACTGAGGTTGAATCACCCTCGCTTTAAAGTGATTCGTTTAGTGGATTTGATCAACTAGGTTGATCGGAAAATCCTAACTCGAGAGGGTTAGGTGGTGGTTTTCACCCGGTTTGGGTTTCCACCTAAAATTACTTGTGTACATTTTATGATTGACTTTTGTGAGATTGCTTTATATATTTTATTTCCGCATTTTTTACGTCACACTGATCTCACCCCTCCAAGTAGGGAAATTACAGTGGTCCACTCACCTTGAACCCCACTGAAGAAAACGGGTTAAAATTAACTTTAGAATACGAAATCAACCCGAGTTCGTTGTCGTACTGCTGGGTGAGTTTAATCTCTCTTGCCAAACCTGGTGACTAAGTCTGCGAGGTAGTGTCAAACGACCGCGGCTCGGGGGACAACGGAACTAGAGGCGTAAGCCAAAGGAAGAACCTTCCCCTTAGTCCCCTCGTAACCATACTGGCTGGGTTAGCTTGAGAGGCGGGATTCACTTTCAGTCGGTTGTACGACGAACTTATCTTCAGGAATTTAAATCCATAACGAAAAATTTGGTCACCTGATTTTTGAGGACCATTTGATTGACCGGGCCTTAGCCTTGTCCTGCGTGGCTACACCAACCCAGGGGTTGGGCGGTGTATGCATGGAAGGAGGTCACTTCGACCTCACTTGGTTGGACCTTAGGAGCCACTCCCAAGGAGGTGAGTCACCTCGCCCAGACCATCTTCTCCCCCCATTTCTTCTACTCCAAGAGCCACCATGGCAAATCCTGAACCTGGACCTAGACCGGGTCAGGACATTGAGAATCTGGATTCGATGGCTCGTCTAGAAGCCCGGGTCGCCGAATCTGAGGAGTGGCATCAGCAGAGCATGGATCGTATTCCGACGGCTCTTGATAGGATGTTGTACCCGCCACGAGGAGAACAACTGTGGGATTTTTTCGACCCAGCCGCACCTATCATCGCACCACTAGTCAGAATTCCCGTAGGCGGAGACACATTTGAGCTCAAGGCCAATGTAATTGGGTTGATCAGCACTCATTTCTACGGGAACTCAAGCGAAGACCCGTTCCAGCACCTTGAGGACCTGAGTCGACTTTGAAACGATCCAACCCAGGAATATTGATCTCGGGATTGTTCTGATGAAGCTTTTCCCGTTCTCGCTGAGGGACAAAGCTTCATATTGGTTCATGACTATTGGGAAGCCAATTGGAACCTGGCCGGAATTACGACATGAATTCCTGCAAAAGTTCTTCCCAATCGGTCGAATGAATGCAATGCGGCACGCAATCAACACTTTCTCCCATGGAGTTGGGGAGAAATTACATGAAGCATGGGATAGATTTCACGACCTTCTCCAGAAATGCCCGCATCATGGTATACCCAGATGGCACTTAGCCCAGATTTTTTACCATGGGCTGGATGACACACATCGGTATTTGGCCGATGCATCTACCGGCGAGAATTTTCTCGCAAAAGACGAGAACAACGCATTTGAGTTGTTCGAATCATTAGCGGAGAACTTGATGAATGCCGCATCTATGAACCAGTTCCAGCGGCCTGGTCAGAAACGGGTTGGTGTCCACGAGGCTCACACCGATTCTATTCGAGCCGACATGGATATCATCGTCAAGCAGCTGGATAGAATAAACCTAATTGAGAAGAAGATTGACCAGATCAGTCAAGGTCAATCCGAATAGAGCTCTGCCGCCGCAAGATCCTCCTATGCACCCCGAGCCCCACCTGCTCGAGTTAATCTACTCACTTGGGATGCATCTTCTCCGTATTTACGAGATCCCGTATATCAGGATCCCGTGAATAATCCAGATCTGGCACCTTACGACCAGGGTTACGCACTACCCGCAGCTTAATGCGTATCCCCTTGACGGATATACATCTCAGATATCTTCGGCCTACGAGGACGTCAGCGCTATCCAAGGATATGGGCATAATAACCCGTACTCGGAGACGTATAACCCTGGTTGGCACCAACATCAGAACTTCTCTTGGTCTGGTAATTCACAGAGACCACATCAGGATCCACACTACTAGACCAGGAAATACGGGAATGCATAAAACACGTATCCTAGGCAGCAGCCATTCCCACCTTAGCAGCAGCAGCCCCGCTCGTTATACCAGCCGATGAACCAAGCTGCCAACCACCCTCCAAAGCGGGTCCACCCTTTGGAGGCACTGAAAGAGGAGCTACAAGAATCGATGAGGAAGTCTACACAAGATAGCTTGCAGATAATGAAGGCGATGGCTGATCAGATTCATACCATACAAAATACGCAGAACTAGCTATTGCAAGAGCATAGGACTCAGGGAGCCTTGCCCTCCCAACCCGTCCCGAATCCTCGATATGTGCAGAACCAGGGCGCCTCGCCTAGGTTTCAGGCACCGCAGGGACAGGCACATGCCATACTACATGCGCCTCTTGCACCACCTGGTTACGTGCAAGGCCAGCCACCTTTGCAGAATCCCGCGTATTCTGCCCCTTCCACTCCACCACCATGGACAGCAAGCCGATGCACACGTTGTTTCTTTGCGAAGTGGAAGGAAGACATTCGACCTACCACCTAGGCAGGCGGGTCCTGATTTTTCCCACCCTTCGCCGTAAGTGAGTTCGACTTCGTCTTCATCATCTCAAGAGCCACCTGCGGTAGATAAGGGTAAGAGGCCACTTAACCCTGAGATTCCCGTCCCTTTTCCTGAGGCTCTGACACGAAATGTAGTACGGAAAAAGGACACGCGGAATTTTGAGGACCTGAAATCGATGTTTAAGGAGTACATATTCAGGTCCCCCTCCTCGAGGCAATTGATCACATTCCCGCTGTTGCTAGGTTCTTCAAGGACTATTGTACCCCGAAGCGACAACCGAGAATTGGAGGACTGGCGGTACTATCGAAAGAAGCTAGCACCGTAATTCTAGCTGACCTACCGCCGAAGAAGAAAGATCCTGGTACCCCACTCATATCATGCTTCTTGCAGGATTCTCCATTGGATCGGGCCCTTTTAGACTTGGGTTCGTCCATCAACCTAACTGCCACCACCGTATTTGAACGATTTCGATTTGGGGAGTTGAAACCCACCTCAGTTACGATGCAGTTGGCTAACAGAACAGTCAAAACACCGAGGGGGGTGGTTGAGAACGTGATCGTAAAAGTCCGCAGGTTCTGTTTTCCCACAGATTTTTTCATTCTCGATATGGAAGTTCCTCCTAATCTCCGAGATGCACCAATTATTTTGGGTCACCCATTTCTGGCGACAGCCCGAGCGAACATCGATTGTGCATCCGGGTGTATGGAGATTTCCCTAGGAAATGAGTGACTTTGACTAGACATATTCAGGGCAGCAAAGAACTTCGACTGTGATCGAATAGAGGAGGATGGTGAAGACGAAGATTCGGCTTACTGTGGTAACATTGGGCTCCTTTGTGACGACCCAATGTCTCATTCGTCTACACTATCAAGGTTCTTGAACCTCGATCCACACGGGATTGCAACCACTGCGTTACACATATCTCCCCGAGGATCTGACTGTTTGGGGTGTGCTTCTGACCACAACACCCCTGAATCCAGCTATCTTGATCCATATATTACCGAATCACCCCTATTATTACAGGAAGACATGACTACAGCTAACGGGTTTCCCGTTAACGCAGTCACAACAGATTTCACAGGGAGCGACTCAGCGGGAATTCATGTGTACATGGATCAACAGATTCCCACCCTCGATTCTGCTCCTCCCACTCTCAGTTTTGATTCTGACCCACCCATAATTGAATTGAAGCCCTTACCTGACTCACTCAAGTACGTATTCTTGGGCGAAAGTGAGACATATCCAGTGATAATGAATGCCCACTTAGCCCAAGAACAGGAGCATCAATTAATTTCTACACTTCAAGACCATAAGGCTGCTATCTGGTGGAGTGTTGCTGGTCTCCGTGGTATTCGCCCCTCGTATTGCACTCATCACATTTACACGGATGAGAGGGTGAAACCTTCGAGACAACCTCAAAGACGACTAAACCCGAATATACTAGAGGTTGTTAAGAAAGAGATCATCAAATGGTTGGATGCAGGCATTGTATATCCAATCTCAGACATCCAGTGGGTGAGTCCGATTTAGATAGTGCCCAAGAAAGCAGGACTCACCATCATAAAAAATGATAAGGGTGAATCCATCCCGACCAGCACTGCGACATCTTGGCGGGTCTGCATTGACTACAGGAAACTGAACAGGGCTACCCAGAAGGATCACTTTCCTTTGCCGTTCATCGATCAGATCTTGGAATGGTTAGCCGGACACAGTTTCTTTTGCTTTCTGGATAGATACTCCAGGTATAATCAGGTAGCAATTAGCCCGGAAGATCAGGACAAGACCACATTCACATGCCCCTTTGGAACATTCGCCTTCAGGCGGATGCCCTTTGGCCTCTGCAACGCACCAGCGACATTTCAACGTTGTATGATGGCTATCTTCTCTGACATGATTGGGGATTATGTGGAGGTATTCATGTATGATTTCTCTGTTTTCAGAGATGATTTCGCGTCTTGTCTTGATAACCTCACCAAGATCCTGAAACGATGTATTGAGGTAAACCTAGTACTATCCTGGGAGAAATGCCATTTCATGGTGAGGGATGGCATAGTACTAGGGCACAGGATCTCCAAAAATGGACTCGAGGTCGACTGGGCTAAATCAGAGATTGTCTCCCACTTATCGCCACCAAGCTCGGTCAAGCAGATCAGATCATTCTTGGGTCACGTCGGCTTCTATTGGAGATTTATATGCGATTTTTCAAAAATTACGCGACCTTCGATGAATCTCTTGGTTACCGATGTCCCATTTGAATTTGATACCTCATGTCTCAGCACCTTCAAGACTTTACAAAGTGCTATTTCTGACTCCCTAATTCTCCAACCACCCGACTGGTTGCTTAATTTCGAAATGATGTGCGACGCTTCTGATTTTGTCGTCGGTGCTATTTTAGGTCAGCATCGGGAGAAACAACCTTTTGTCATATACTGTGCTAGCAAGACGCTGAATGAGGCTCAACGCAATTATACTGTTATCGAAAAAGAACTGCTAGCAGTAGTATTCGGGTTGGAGAAATTCAGATCATATTTATTAGGATCCAAGGTCATCATTTTCACCGACCACTTCGCCCTCCGGCACTTGTTGGCAAAGAAGGATGCCAAACCACGACTCAATAGATGGATCCTTCTATTGTAGGAATTTGATATCGAGATCCGCGACAAATCCGGAAAACAAAATGTTGTGGCGGATCACCTATCCAGATTGGACCCAGACCACATTCCTTATTCCCTGCCTATCCATGAACAATTTCCGGATGAATCAGTTTTGGCAATACATTCTGTTGAGTTCCCCTGGTATGCGGATTTCACGAACTACCTTGCCGCAGGCAAAATTCCCACGAACCTATCCAAAGACTAGAAACTCAAATTCATTGAGGAAGCCAGATACTATCTGTGGGATGACCCACTGCTCTTCCGCATTGGAGCGGATCAGATTATCCGTAGATGCATCCCAGACTCTGAGATCCCCAGTGTATTATCTTTCTGCCACAATAGTGCGTGTGGTGGCCATTTCTTAGGACGAAAAACCGCTGCAAAAATTTTGCAGTCGGGATTTTTCTGGCCAACCATCTTCAGAGATACACACGATTACGCCCAACGCTGCAAACGATGTTAGTCGATCGGTTCTATGACCAGGAGAGACACGATGCCACTCCAACCCATCATGGTCGTAGAAGTGTTCGACGTCTAGGGCATTGATTTTATGGGCCCTTTTTCGAACTCGCATGGCTTCGAGTACATATTATGTCTTGAAGTGGGTCGAGGCCATCCCAGCGAGATGGGCTGACCACAAGACCGTCATTTGTTTCACACGGCAAAATATTTTTGCGAGATTCGGAATACCCCGCGCTCTGATTAGCAACGGGGGAAGCCACTTTGTCCAAGCCCATTCCAGGTCGTTGTTAAAGAAATATGGGGTACATCACTGCATAGCTACCCTGTATCACCCGCAGACCAATGGGCAGGCTGAAGTGTCTAACCGTCAAATCAAGCTGATTCTCTAGAAGACGATTAGACCAGATAGGAAGGACTAGTTCGACAAATTAATCGATGCACTCTGGGCATACCGGACCGCATACAAGGCCCCACTCGGAATGTCACCATATCGCATGGTATATGGCAAGGCCTGTCGCCTTCCTGTAGAGCTGGAACACCGCGCCTTTTGGGCGATGCGAAAATGCAACCTCGACCTCGATGTAGGAGGTCGGGAATGGAAACTCCAGCTCAGCAAATTAGAAGAAATCCGGCGGGTAGTACTGCCAGGTTTGCGGAAAGTATTGCTCGCAAAATAGAGCCACGAACTGATCCCACATCGGCTCTCTCCCCTCCTGGCCTCTGATTGCACTCCACCACCTGTGGGCTGCGCTCTCCAGCTGGTACGTAACAAAGGCCACGTGACACTCTGCAGGAGGGCGAGGGGTGTTGAACACCTTCTCTATCTACTCCAGCTAGTCCTCTGCCTCAGACGAGCTCTCATCCCCCTTGAAGGAGGGGGCTTCAGCTTCCGAAACTGGCTGAAAAGCTTGTGGTGGAGCTGCAATGGGGGAACAGGTATGCCTCCATGCAAGGAGAGCTTGTGCTCAGAAGTGTCTGAGGGTGGTGGGGGTGGTGGAGGATCACCCCCTCCCCCTCCCGCTCGTACGGCACTGCGGTGGTTCCCCTACCCCACAGAGGACTCTCCCTCCACGTCCTCAGGGAGGGGTGGCCGAGGAGGCTACTGGAGCTCCTCTCGTACAATATCTCGGATCATCTGGGCGAGATCCTGGGCTTGGATGCCTGGAAGGAGAGGTGGGTCGGCTGATGCCTTAGGTTCGGCACGTCCGCCCCTTCGACCCCGCCCACAGCCACTTCTGTGACCTGCCTCGGGAACTCCTTGACGAGGCATCTCCTACAAGGAGACACAGGAAAAAGAGCAAAAACAGTCAATGATAACAGATTACATTAAGAGATAAGACTCGAAGCGAAGATCAAAGCGATACATTGTGATGGCTACCCTAGTTACATGCACGTGGGTGACGAGTTCTCAAGCCATTTGGTTCATTATTCAGGACGACATTGCTCTGATACCATCTTGTTAAGACTCGATCCCAGATCTCTACAGGACCCGAGACTGGCTCGCCTAGACTAATCCCATGACCTAGTCGTCCAACGAGAAATAACCTAAAAGCAGGAAATAATTCACATCCACACATTCAATGCAACTAAGCAGAAAGAAGACAAGAGACAGTAAAAGAAACAGAGCGAAAAGTCTATCAATATTATAGGACATCACAACTACGACAGAGAAAAGTATAGCGGAAAAGTAATTGAAACAGTATTACATAGAACAAGAAAAACTCACTACGACAACAGAAACTAGGGTAACAGTAAGAAAACACAGCTAAGGCTGGGCTCGACTGGGCCTAGCTTCCCCTGTAGCCGGTAGTGCTGGCTGCTCAACTCCTTGACCTGAACAAGGTTATAAAATTTTCGGAGTCAGCGAACGCTGAGTAGAGTGATAATTTAGCCAATTACATGTAATTAAGACAAGCAATGCAATTTAGTAATTATCAATTTTCATTTATTTCAACCAAGTACTTCCAATTTGTTGTTCCTTTATTCACTTAAATCATTTCTTGATCTGGCCTGTTCCTCACGGGAACGATCTTGATTGCAGTCTTTTCCATGATGTAGGAGGTACACGTGGTGCCCTCCTAGTCGGGAGAGTCCCCCGTGGTAATCCTACACCCAGTCAAGCACCCCGAGGTCACGGTCGCGACGTAAAGGTGTCTACACCATGTGTGCTAAACGCGCGGGTAGCTATCCCTCACTGGCATGTGGTCAGTCGTTTCCGCTAGCGAGTATGCCTAAAGGTACAGCACGGAACAGTACAGGGCCTTGCCCTCTTAGAATAGAACATAACAAGGGTCTCGCCCCTCCACAGTCTACGTACCCTTGTCCGACTATCCCAGTTTGCCCAGTGGGCCTAACAAGAGTCGGTGTAAGGCGGTTAGTCCTAACCCCGGGCCCCCTGAGGTGGCTAGCTCCCTCTCTACACTAAATAGCTCACCTCGGTACCACGTACACGAGGGCCAAATAGAGACGGTGTAGAGTGTCTAGGCCTGACCCCGGGGCTCAACCCAACGGGCTTCTAGTACCCCTCTACACAAAAGGGATAGTGGCTCTCCTTGGTACCGTGTACACAAGAGCCAGCTCACTTCCCGTCTACAGGAGTTCTCTTCCTAATTTCCCGTAGGGTTCATGCTGATATTTCTTTCGTTTCATATTCCAGTCTTTCATATTTTCTCTATTTACATTACAGGTTCCATTCATAAAATAGGCAGCTTGTGATTTTCCAACTGACAAGGCTTCACATTAAAATAACAAATAACTTTACTAGCAATTAAAATTGTACACGCATCTCAAGTAAACAGTGTAGCTCATCCATATTTGCTTGTTCCTGCCCTAGGGTTCATTCTCATCCTAGGGTTCTACATGTATCTCAAGTACACAGTATAGTTCAAACCACACTCATCTATTCCCGCCTTAGGGTTCATTCACATCCTATTGTTCATTCAAGTTTTTCTAAGCATGCAGTTCATTTATCTAAATCTTAATATTAATGTAAACCACTCTACCGGCAAACACGGGAGGAATAAGGGCTCGGATCATAGATCTCGTCGCCTCCGTGGCTCCCGCGTACTCGACTGGCCGGAGACCTATACAATTAACCAACCACATCAAACGAGTCCAAAACCGTATACAAATGACACTAACTCGTAGAGAAACTCAAGCGAAAAACAACGGTAGTTCGTTTACGAAAATCTGATTCCGTTTGGGCCCTAAACAGGCCAAAAACACTCACACTGTCCAAAATCAAATGTCTAGGTCTAGTCCGAGACATCTTAAAAGACGTTAATACTCACCCTAGGTTTCCTGCGGCTACCTCGAACGTCTGGACCCTTCTGCGATTGTCTGAGGTGAGTTCCAGACGTCGGACTCCTTCCAGTTGTCTGGAGGTACGGTCTGACGTCTGGCGGCGTGTCTAGACATCCAAAAGCACCTCGAAGGGCACACTCCGTGCCTTTCCAATGCTATGCTCCTGCTTACACATGCGCAGAGCTAAAAAAAGGCTGGACAAAAATCCATGCGGTAAGGCCTGCATGGCCATAAATTGCACAGAAGCACGTACCTTAGCACTGAGCGTGCTTTCGGACATCCGGATTCAGCTTCGGACGTCTTTCTACTATTCCAAACGTCTGGGATGCGCTCTAGACGTCTGATATTGGAAAATATCCAATATATAGAACTCTCCCGCGAGTTGTCTCCTTTGCGAGCTCGCCTGTAGGAGCTACAGCAGTGCCTCCAATGGTTGCAAGAGGCCAAGGCTTCCGCTCGCAAGCTCCCTCTCGCCCGTGCCCTCGACTCCTCCTGCACAAGCTGTTCCGAGCTCTCGCAGCTTCCTCGCGAGCTCCTCCCATGCTTCCGTCTCTCTCTCTTTTTCCTCCCCTCTCGCCGTGCTGGAAGGAATGGAGGAAGGCAGCGGCTGGCAGGAATGAAGAATGGAGGTGGTAGCTGGTGATGGTCAGAGTGGCGTGGGTGAGGGGGGTTTAAATAGGAAAGACTTAAGGTTTGGGTGAGGAAGGAGGTGTGCGCATGTTGCATGCACGTGGGAAAAGAAAAATAAGGTACGGTTCTTCTTACTTTCAGATGTTCGACCCTCCATACAGACGTCTAGACAGACGTCTGACGGCTAATTCAGACGTCTTAAACAACCCAAAAGGGCAGCGGGTCATTTCACTTAGGTTGTTGGGATATGAGTGTAGGCTTTTATTAGGTGGAATAAGTGTTGGAATTTAAATGGGAATGAGGCGGCCATGGAAGGAATGAAATGGATGAATGGATGCTCAATCTCTCTCTCTCTCTATCTTCCTCTCCAAAATATGCACAAATGAGAATATTTATATGATTCATGCATAGCCATCTAATATAAATGCTTAATGTTAGAAACTAACATAAGATGGTCAAATTAGAGATGTTAATCGTTGCGCAATCAGCGACTAAATCCGAATCTTAAGGAGGTCATAAAGAAAGAGATAATTAAGTAGCGAGACGCTGACATTATCTACCCTGTATCTGATAGCCCTTAGGTGAGTCCAATTCAAGTGGTACCTAAAAGGCAGGACATACCATAATCAAGACTGAATATGGAGAAACCATTCCCATAATTGTGAATTGGTGGTGGGTTTGCATTGACTATCGCAGACTCAACACAGTTACAAAGAAAAACCAATTTTCTCTTCCATTCATTGATCATATCCTAGAAAAACTTGCTGGTAATAAGTTCTTCTGCTTTCTTGATGGTTATTCCAAATACAATCAGGTTGTGATCCACCCCGAAGTTCAGAAGAAAATGACATTCACCTGCCCCTTCGAAACTTTTGCTTTTCGAATGATGCCATTTGGGCTTTGCAGCGCACCTGTGACTTTTCAGAGGTGCATGCTAGCCATCTTTACTGAGATGGTGGGTGAATATATGGAAGTATTCATGGAAGGTTTTTCAGTCTTCGGCAAGACTTTTGATATTTGTTTAAACAATTTGACTACGGTCTTAAAACGCTGTATCAAAATGAATCTTGTCCTCAGTTGGGAGAAGAGCCATTTTCTGGTTCTAGAGGGCATTGTACTTGGCCATCTCGTATCAGAGTGAGGTATCCAAGTAGATCGAACTAAGATCAATCAGATCTCAAATCTACCAAATCTCAAGTCGATCAAGGGCATCCGATCTTTTCTTGGGCATGTTGGATTTTATAGAAGATTTATACTTGATTTTTTGAAAATTGCCCGACCACTAACGAATCTTCTCACGAAAGACACGATTTTTGAGATGAGTGAGGAGTGTATATTTGCATTTGAGACTTTGAGAGATAGAGTTACACAGGCTCCTATTCTGCAACCTCCTGATTGGAATCTACCTTTTGAAATCCTGTGCGACGCATTTGATTACTAATCATCCTAACTCGTCAACAATCATAAAAAAATACTATTGTCGGAATTTTTATCCTCGGCAACGACGTCAAAAATATGAACGTCGACAACCGGTTCGTACTAAAAAGGGGTTTTAAAATGTCGTTGTTGTAGTATATATTACAAATACAAACCGTTGTCGCGTCAATTTTGTTTATATACTTAATTTTTACTGGTTTATTCTAGGTCGTTCATTGAGAGGCAGTTATTGATATACATCACTTTTTATGTCCAATAATATTCTTTAATTCCAAAAAGATTGATTTTATATACACGAATGAACGAATGAATCAAAAAATCAAACAATGAATCAATTATATACAAAAGAATGAATTAGAAATAATTACAATGGTTGAAAATAATTATATAAAAATAAGCATAAAAAATCATAAATAAATACTCTATATTATCTATTTACAACTTATTTTTTTGAGAAAATCTATTTACAACTTATAATAATAATACTTAGCTATAGGTGTAAAAATAAGTAATAATATATACTATATTAACTTAACTTACTAACATCTATAGTAACTTATAATATATCTACAGTGACGTATAAAAGTGTTGCTAAAACCTTAGAAAAACTATATACATAAGCTAAGGTAAAAACTAATGTCTATACTAACATATAATACTATGTATAGTGACAAATAGATCCGTCACTAAAGCTGTAGCTTATTTATATACATATATAGCTCAAACACTACTCTATACTCTATGTATACTTATATACGTATTATTTACATATATACTATATATATCTATGTTATATAGATACAGACATATATACATACGCACACACACTACACAACTCACAGAGTTCACACTAACACATAACACACACATGAACTCAATACTCAAGCATAGGTACATAGGGGAAGCTTCAACACTTAAGCACTCAAGCAAGGCTTTAACACTTAGCCAAATTCAGCTCTTCTCCTCTCTTAGATCGGTTCATTAGCCGCTTCAGACTGATTTTTAACCAAAAATTGGTTTAATTTGTGGGCGACCTTTTCGAGGGATACATAGCACCCATCACTAGGTGGGACCAGACCTCTACTAGGGCTACCCTAGTTCATTATTAGATGCATTTTAACCGGGTCACAGTGCACAGCTCCTAGCCCTGCATCGCACTCCAATTTCCATGCCAAAGCTCATTCATCATGCTCAGATAGGGGGATAGGTTATGTATGTGTGAGGGAGGTGCCGAGTGCTCATGACAACTGGGCAATGCAATGCAGCAAACACATATAAGCCGCTGCACGAGGCCTATAGCTTTCGATGTGGCGCTATTGTGCCCTCCACCAGCCGCTGAAATTCCAATGCACAGCGTGCAATTAAGCTCATTTTGGCCCTAGATTTAAGAGTCATAATTTAATCCAAATTTTAATTAAATTATATTTTTAGAAAGCCATTATATAGGGTTATATAATTATAATACCCTATATAATGACTTTCCAAAAATATAATTTAATTAAAATTTAGATTAAATTATCATCCTCATATATATAGTTAGTTTACATAAATAATTAATTTTACTATATAAATAAACTAGCTAAAGTTTACTGGTTATTCACATTGATTTATAAGTTAATTTATTAATTAAAGTATAAATTACATAATTAATGGTCAAATTGATATTATACAATGTTAATATACATATTAAATTATTTAATACATATTTTTATTCAATTTTTCAAGTTTTATTTCAATTTATATACGTTTAAATATCAATTTTAGAGTATTTTAAATATAAATTAGGTATAAATTATATAATATAGAATAAATATAGTGAAATTAGTTTAAATTACTTAAAATAATATAATACAAATATACAATATAAATTATTTCATTAATAACTTAATTTAATAATTTATTTTATTTTAAGTTAGTAAACTACTTAACAACTTAATAAATTAATTATTTATTATATAAATATAATTAAATTAGTTTGCAGGTGCTATAGTGTGCATAATAGATATATAAATATGTATGTACAGTATCATTGATAAATAAGTTCATTTATTGGGGTTTATAAATTTATATAGCTTATAGTACATATAAGTTAATTAAATTAATAGATACTTATATAATAAAGTTATATATATATAATAATTTACTATAAATACTAAATTTATAATATATAATCATATATAAGTTATATATACTGTTTATATACATTCTACACTATGTACATATATTTAGCTTAGGATATAGCTTATATATGCATGCATTTACATAGTATACATAATGTTTTTGGGTAATTTTCTAGTTTTTATTATTTTTATGGGTTTTTTAAGTATAATAGAGGTAGGGGATGAGAAATAAAGAAAGAGATGAGAAGAATGGAGTGTTTGTGGATTTTTTTAGGTTTGAGTTCTTTTATTGAGTTTTAAGATATACTGAACCGTCGACTAGTATATTCTACCAAGTCAGAGGTTTAGATGACCTTTAAACTTTACATACACCTAAAAATATGTCTAATCTTACTCGCTATACATTTTTTTTATTTTTTTGGAATTTTTATAATATTTTTATTTATTTACAAAGTTGGTACTTATAAGGCCTTAAGGAAGGATTTTAAATGAGAACCTAAGGCCTAAGTTTGAGTTGTAAGGAGTGGAGTGGTTGTGAGAGGGTTCAGATATGTTCAACACATGATATGAAAGGTGTACAAGCAGTTAAACACAATTTCAACTTAGATTTCATCCAATTTCTAATTATGGACAGTTAGAGAACATTTGTGCTGACAATAAATGATTAACAAATTACAAGCATTCAAATTGATTTTAAGAGTCATTAAAAATACATGAAAGATTATGAAAATAAACCACATACTACAACACATATCAGCCATTTAAACTTCTAAATCCCAGCCACTGTCCAATTCAATTTCAGTCCAAATCCAACAGTAATAACTGTAGCAACCATAGTTGCAATTGTTGCAGCAACAACACAATAGCTACTGGTCTGAGTAGCAACTTCAGTAGCTAAATGAGTTGCTCCAGACATTTGAAAATTCATTCCCAATGACTACTGATGTAACCAAATCCTTAATTCCACTGTTCTGAAGTTAATTTCAGTACCATAAAGATCCAAGATTAGAGAGTAACTCTCATCTTAAAATCCCTTTTAAATCAGAAAAGAAATTTTTGAAAATCATATGTAAAAAATAGAATTTCAAACCCCTTTTGCAAAACATTTCAAATCTTCTTCCAAAAACCCTTTTAAATCTCAATCCAAAACCTCCAATATTAGATCATAAAATTGATTATATGGAGGGTAAAATGTCGCCCCAATTGGGCTTTTGTTTTGGGTCTTTAACTAATCTCCTTACTCAATCTCCTTGAACACTATTGATGGGTGTTCAAGGTGATTTTGTGGATTGATCATGACCTGTTGGGTCCTTGTTCCATTTTAAATCAGGGAGACTGATTCTCCTTGATGGAACTCTCCAACATAAGGCTTGGATTAGGCATATGCTCATCCACAAATCAAAATAAAACTCAAGAACATTAGAATCCTTGCATACACCTCAATCAAGTCCTTAAACTCTCAAAAAGCTTGATTAAATCTAGTAAAATCAAAATGAATTCCAAATCACTAATTTGAACATTGAAAACCATTTTAAACAAGATCGAGCAATTCGAGTTGATAAAACAAGATCAGGGGGTCTTTGCGGAGTTGCGAAATGGATGGGAGACCCCCCAATGTTATTCTTGGCGTTAATTTCAGATATGAGAACCCAAGTTCTTAGGTATAAAATTAGACCTTAATGTATGGGTGATCAGTGAAATTAAAATCGAGGGAATTAGAAAGCAATCTAATGGAATGTAAGGGGAGATTAATGATGATGATGATGGGTATGAAAGTCTCTCTGACCTGAATTGATTAGAGAGATGCAAATCGGATCTAAATTACTCTACTCCTAAGCTAATTTCTAACAATACAATTAACTAGAAAGCAGTAAAACCATATTAAGAAAGCATTGAAAACCAACTAATCAGAGGAAGGGGACTCTCTTGGATCCAAAGCTGGGGACTAAGGAGGACGAAAGGGAAGGAGACCTCCGACGGATGGTGACTCTCATGGGCCAGCAGTCGGCGGCTATAGTCAACGAAATGAGGGAGAAAGTAGTCCCTGTCACAGCCCACCAAAGAAGGAGGGAGTTGCTAAAGGGGTAGACAAAGGGATCACTTAAGGTGGAGGGAGTGATCAGGGGTGCGTGCGAGCTAAGGGTCAGCTTAAGTAGAGTGATCAGTGGATCAGGTCACCTCGCGGTGGAGTTAAGTGATTAGGGCATCTATGGTCATGATGAGCTGCAAGGGTGCGGGAAGAGACAAATCAAGGATGAGCCATCGGATGAGATCTGGAGATGGTGGTGAGGCTATGCTCAAATTCGCGCGAAGCTTCAATTGTGTTTGAGCCACAGATTGAGAGGATGTGGGAAATCAACGGCCAAGAAAGCTTATGTTCTTGCGATGAACAGTGCACCAAGAGGTGCACTATTCTCTCAGGTGTAATGGTGCTTTTCCATAAAATACCCTCAGGTGAAATTGTGTGAAATTTGTAGCAAGGCCCACGAGTGGTATAAAATGATATCAAAACAGTCCCTAGATCTCACAAACAGGTCCTTGCAGCCTACAGTTAAGTCCTTGGAGGTTTTCTCATGTGAATAATTGTTATGAATGAAGGACCTAAATGTGAATCTCTAAATGCAAGGTCCTATTGATGTCCGAATGCTACCAAGATTTTAATGAAACTTAATTGAACGTATTAGAAGTTAATTTTACTTTTGATTTGAAGTTTGAGCTTAATTGTGTGTTCAATTTGCAATTGAATCACCATTTTGTATTTATCAGTACAATATCTTAATAAATGACCTAATTTTGTATTTTTAACACAAACTTGGTGTTTTAGGTATTTTCTGTTAATTCCCACACTTAACCCTTTCTTTGTGTTAATTTGTAGTGTTTAACATATTTGCTAGCTTAACTTGGGCATTTTAGCTATGATGAATTATACCTCATCAATTACACAGTAGGAGCTGTATTAGGATAGAAAATTGAGAGGAATCCCATGGTGATTTACTACGCTAGCAAGACGCTTAATGATGCACAAAGGAATTATACTGTTACTGAGAAAGAGTTGCTAGCGATAGTATTTGGATTAAAAAAGTTTAGATTTTACATCCTCGGGTCTCGGATCATTGTGTACTTTGATTACTCAATGATGAAACACTTTCTATTGAAGGACACAAAACCTAGGTTGATCAAATGGATCATTCTTTTGCAAGAATTTGACCTAAAAATTCGTGATAAGGTGGGATGACAGAATGTTATTGCCGACCACCTTTCTCGCCTTCCTTCTGTGAGTATAGAGACATCTCCTCCAATCACTGAACACTTCCCTGATGAACATCTTTTGACTATATCTTCTGATCTTCCTTTGTATGCTGACATCGTTAATTATTTGGTTATACATCAATTCCCACCTGACTGGGATGGGAATTGTAAATCATGACTCAAATCAGAACCCAAATAATATTTCTGGGAAGATTGGTATCTATTCCAACTTTGCAATGACCAAATCATTAGGCATCGTGTTTCATCTTCTAAGATTGCCTCAATCATTTCCTTTTGTCATGATTAGGCACGTGGCGGTCATTTTTCTGGTCGGAATAACATCACAGTGGTGCTATGCATACTCAGCAAATGAGGAACATATAAGAGTCAGTAAGTATGTGGCAAGACATTCACAATGGGCCATTATTTTGTAGTAGTATGAGGCACATGGTTTAGCCATGTAAAAGAGGACAGGGAAGAGACCACTCTACCTTGACTTTTCGAGAGGAATGGGGATGTGGGAATCCTATCCGTGCCTCCAACAGCTACTGTATAGTGTTGCACGCAAATCAATGTTTGGTAAAAATCATGTGTTGTAGTATAGTCGAAACACACGAAAATGATTTTTAAATTTGTAAATCTTGAAATTAGAGTATTCCGAGGTCTTCCCTAGGAACAATTAAATTATGCGAAAACCACTATCAAGAGTTTAAGGCTCAAGAACTAGATGTTAATAATTCTTTTTAGCATCAAGTTAAGTTTGCAGCTATTGAAAAAGGTGAGGAACGAATTAAAATTAAACAAGCAATTTCACCACAATTAATTGAGGGGATTGTACTTTCAATTATTTAATGCCTAATCGAAGAAAACTAAGAAATATTACGATTAATCATTAAATAACACCAATCAAGAATGTTGGATATGATATTTTAATGAAAACACATAAGAAACCAATTCCTTTACTAATCAAACATAAATGATAAATGAGTTCCTGAAAAATGTTTAGATGGGTCCTTGAATCTTGTGATCAGGTCCCTGAAAATGTTTTTCTTTCAAAGCAGTCCTTGCTAGCAAGTGGAGCCTATGTTCCTCTTCTCCTTGTCGTGAGCACCTGCAGGGAAGAAGAGGGGGGCTTAGTGTTGAGCTTCGGGGGCTAGAAGCTCTTGGCCGGTGGTCGATGGCATTCTGCTAAGTGTTGCGAAGCTTGCGAGCATGGGGACGTCGGTGGTCGTGCGTGGAGGTCGGCGATGGTGGTGGTTGGCAACGTTGTTGGGTTGGTTCGAGAGAGGTCGAAGCTTCAAGTCGAGGGGCCAGCAAGCTTCACTTGAGATTGACGAAGGTGGTGGTGGCGTTGATTTGGCACCACGTCGGAGATGGGTCGCCGGATGCGAGGACATCGGTTGATGGGTGTGTCTGGTGGGTCGGCGGAGGAGAGGAAGTCTTCGATTGGTTGAGGGGTTTTATTCCCCTTGACCTTCTGAAGCTCCTAGGATTGTCGAGCGCAAGCGACAAGGTAAGGGAATGGTGGTTGGCGATCGTCGAAGCAATCACCAATCAGGGGGAAGAAGATGAAGAGGAGGAAGGTGCAAGGGCGAAATCCTAAATCTAAATAGACTACACTACTCTAGAGGGAGAGAGGAAGAAGCGAGGATACCCAGGAGTGGAGGGAGACGCCAGAGCGCATTCGTCAGAGGTTGGCCGAACACGAAGAAGATGAGAACACCGACGACCTTATTTGCAGCGACGAAGGAGGAAAAGGGGACGGTTCTGTGGCAGGACCTTGACGACGATGAGGTGAAGGCAATCGTGCCCTCGGTTGGCAGCAAGGGCCAGTGATGAGGTGAAGCTCAAAGTCAACATGTTGGGGGCATTTGAAAAGGGAGGAGGGGGGTTGCGCACACTAAAACTTGATGACCTTGCTCGGTGTTGCACCGCGAGCTTAGATAGATGCACGACCGCGAGTTTTGGGATGCGAATCACGGCCCAAATATGGTTGGCTGACGTGGATCTCCGACGAGATTTTGGGCACCATTCGCGGCTTCCAAGGATAGCAACTCGAGCTGGAAAGATCACCATGATGCTTAGCACCAATCAAGGAACATCTCTACCAAATTTAGTTGAGATTGGTCACGAGAAGATGGAGTTCTTGAGTGAAATGACCCGTCACCTTTTGGTAGTTTAAGACATCTAGAATGTTCACCAGACATCTGAAGAGATCGCCGGATGTTTGAAAATACTTTTCTCTTCCGCGCGTACCGTACGCACGCCACTCCTTTCTCCCTTAACCCGTGCCTCATCGCTCCTTCCCTTGCGATAGCCATCTCTTGCACTTCTCCCCACTCCACACCACTCCCTCTCCCACGTCGTTCCCCTCACCCCCTCTCCCTTTATAAACCCCCTCCTCCTCCTCTTCGTCTCACGCCGTCATAGCTGAGCCAGAGAGGGAGAGAGCGAGCGGAGAGTAGGGAGCCGGAGAGAGAGCGGAGAAGCGAAGGGTGCCGTGCTACTCTGCTGCAGCTTTTGCAGCGAGGAGGGCCTAGAACGGTTCTGCAGAAGTCTTTTTTCCCGCGGAATCAGACGTCTGGAATGACCTTCAGACATCGGGGAGGACGTTTGAAGGCAATATGAGACGTCTGGTAGAGATTTGTTTTCCCGTATTTTCTCTGCCAAGTCCTGACAATGCACGCGCATGTGTCAGAGGTTGGGAGGCACGTCGGAGTGAAGACCGAGGCAGTTTCAGACGTCCAGGAGCATCTCTAGACGTCTGACGGAAACCTCGGACATCGGCATTGCGTTCCAGACATCTGATAGAGGCGCCCCGAGAGAGGTATGCCTGCGAGTTAGTTTAAGACGTCTGGGACCTCTCCTAGACGTCTGATTTCTGTCAGACCTCGTCTTTCTATGCCCGTACAAGGCCCAAACGATGTCGATTTTTCGTAAACAAAACGTCTTTGTTTCCCATACGTTTTTCTCCATGTAATGGTACCTTGTGTGTAGTATTTTGAATTCTTTTGACCTGTCAATCCATGTCTTAGGTCTCCAATCCATCGAGTGTATGGGATTTGCGGAGACGTCGAGAGCTGTTGTACGAGCCCCCATTCCACCCGGTTATCCTGGTAGAGTGGTTCTGACTATAAATCTCTAAGATTAATAAAATGCATGCAATTAGTTAAACCTAGGATGTGAGATGAACACTAGGAAGAAATAAATGTATGCTCTAGAATACATCTATTCAATTGAACCCTAGGTTATGACATGAACACTAGGGCTAGCGAAAAACACATGTGAATGATTCAAAATCATGAGTGGTTTGTATTATATAGAATGGACCACATTATGAACAAACTTGTACTGTGATTAAGCTACATGTTCTGTATATATCAAACTGGATATAGGGAAATTTATGTACAACCCCTACGGGGAATATAGAACGAGACAAGAATACTGTAGCACGGAGAACCGGATGGTTCTGGAATTGCCACCCATGGGTGGCCATTAAGGGAAGTGAGATGACCCTCGTGTATGTGGTACCGAAGAGAGAAACTATCTCTTGTAGTGTAGAGGGGAGCTTGTTGCCCTTGAGTTGAGACACGGGGTGAGTTTGGCCACTCTACGTCGACTCCTGTTGGCCTTTGCGTACGTGATACCGAGGTGAGCTACTTAGTGTAGGAGGGAGTTAGCCGCCCCAAGGGGCCTGGGGTTAGGCATAGCCACCCTACACCGACTCTTGTTAGCCCGTTGGGCAAACCAGAATAGTCGGATGAGGTTATGTGGACTGTGGAGGGGTGAGACCCCTGTTCTGTATTGAGAGGGCAAGGCCCTGTGCTGTTCCGTACTGTACGTTTGGGCATACCCGCTAGTGGAAATGACTGACCGCGTGCTAGTGCGGGGTAGCTACTGTTATGAATGCGTGCCCCAGACGTCTTTTAAGACGTCTGAGAGGTGGGCCAGACGTCTTATCAGGCATCTGGGATCGTTGCCAGACGTCTGGAAATCTGTTATCTTTGACATGCGTGGGTCGTCTGTGCGCCTGAGCGCGCAGACCCGCATATTCGCTTATTCCTTCCTCCTGCGGCTGCAGATTCCCCTGCCGTGCTCCTTCTCTCTCCTCCTTGCGCGGCCTTAAAAGGCCACGCGCTCTTCCGTCACCACCGCCTCCTTCCTCTTCTCCTTCAGCCAGTGAGCGCGGAGGAGGTGCTGCGTGCGAGAGCGGCGCTCAGCCGTGAGGGCGAGCTCGCCGGGGCTGCAAGGGCCGCCCGGCGGGGAGCGCAGCGGGTGCGGGGCGACGCAGGGGGGACTGCTGCGGTCCGAGCAGCAGGCGCACGAGGTGCGACGAGGCGCGGCGTCGCGAGCGGAGGGTGAGTCGCGGCCTGATTCTAGAAACATTTCCAGAATCAGACGTCTGGGCTGATAGCCAGACGGCGGGGGCGATGTCTGGAAGACCATCCAGACGTCTGAAAGGTGAGTTCTTCCGTCTTCTTCCTTCCTGTCGACTAACTGTACTGAGAGAGAGAGTTGGGTGCGCGCAGGCTTGGTGATTCGCCATCTAACGAGAATCAGACGTCTGGCTGTAGTACCAGACGGCGGGAGCGGCCTCCAGACGTCCGGGGTGACCATCGGACGTCTGGGAACTAGGCCAGACGTCCCCGCAGGCTTCTGGGCGTCTGAGAAACCACGCAAAACAAGGTAATTCTCTGATCCACTTTTAAGACGTCTGGAAGAAGTTCCAGACGTCTGATTTTGCATAATGTCGTCATTTTCGACCCTTTGAGGGCCCGTTCGGGTTCCGTTTTCCGCGTTTTGAGTTGCGTTCTTTCCAGAATTAAATCCTCTACCCGTTTACAGTAGCTATACACTGTTTTGAGACACTCCTTGTGTTTGATCCTTGTGATAGGACCTCGTTCCGTTGCAGTCTTGGGGGTTGCGGAGGCACGCGGGATTCCCGACCACGCCCCCAGTTCGCCTGTTGTAACCGGTAGAGTGGCTTTAAGTATAATCTGTTAAATTATGAAACCATAAATAGAACCTAGGACATTGCATGAATCCTAGGAATGAGAAATAGATTGAATGGTAGATCCTAGGGTGTTGCATGAATCCTAGGGCTGGAAAACTAGATTGTGTGATAGATCCTAGGATATGGCATGAATCCTAGGACGGGAAAACTAGTGGAATGTATGAATACTGCAGTCTTGGAAAATGTGGAAAGGAAACAATAGCTGCCTGTGAATTGAATTAACAGCTGCCTGTTATGAATAAATGAACATGATTAAGAATATGGGATGTATGAACGTGGAACTGGAAAGGTGAAACCGGAATGCGCTGAGTTAAAGAGCTGGAACCCTACGGGGAATTAGGAGTAGAACTCCTGGAAAGTGAATGGAATAGAATTGGGGAAGTGAGCTGGCCCTTGAGTACGGAGTACCAAGGAGAACGACTGTTCCCTTGTTTAGTGCAGAGCGGAGCCAGCCGCCCCAGGGACTCGGGGTTAGGACTGGCCACTCTGTACTGACTTGCTGGCCCTTGTGTACGTAGTACCGAGGAGAGGTACTAGTGTAGGGAGGTACTAGCTACCCCACGGGCCCCGGGGTTCTGCTAGCCTCCTACACCGACTTGTTAGGCCCACTGGGGCAAACCAGGGTAGTCAGGCGAGGGTGCGCGGACTGTGGAGGGGCAAGGCCCCAATTTGGTTACTGTGGAGGGGTTGGACCCCTGTTACTGAGAGGGCTCTGCCCTGTACTGGTTCCGTGCTGTGCTTTGGGCGCACCCGTTAACGGAAACGACTGACCGCGTGCCAGTGTGGGTTAGCTACCCGTGCGTTTACCGCACGTGCCGTAGTCACCGTTACGTCTGTCAGTGACCTTGGGGTGGTTGACTGAGAGTAGGATCACCACGGGGGACTCTCCCGGCCAGGAGAGCACCACGTGCTACTTCTACTGTTCGGAAAAGACTGCAATCAAGATCGTTCCCACGAGGAACATTCGAGATCAAGTGAAGGATCTGAGAAATAGATAAATTGTGAAACAATAGAAAGACGTAAATAAAGGAAGAAAATTAAAACAGCTACTGTACACTTTACTGTTTCTTTAGTTTAGCTGCCACTCTACTCAGCGTTTTGCTGACGTGTTACACTCGTTACCTTTTAGGACCAGGTGTTGAGTAGCCAGGGTCAGCGGCTGCAGAGGACGCTGGGCCGAGTAGGGTCCAGTAGAGTTACCACTGTTCTCTTGTACCTCTTTTTGTTCCGTTATAGTGAGTAGTTCTTGTTTCCGCTGTACTTTTCTTTACCTGCAGTTCATTTTATGTTATGAATGTTGTTTTGCTGTTGTGGTGGTATATACTGTAGTGGTTTCTTTCCTTACTGCTGTATTTCCTTACTGTTAGTTATATTCATGTTGAATGTGATTTATTTTACTGCTCTTTTGGTTACTTCCTCGTTGGACGACTAGGTCTTGGGATTAGTCGAGTCGGTCTGGTTCTCGTGTCTTGTAGGGACTTGGGAATTGGGTCGTTACAGCTACCCGCGCTCTTATCACGTGTGCCGTAGTCATTGCTATGTCGCGATCATGACCTCGGGGTGGTAGACCGGGTGTAGGACTACCACGGAGGGACTCTCCCGACCAGGAGAGTGCCACGTGTGCATCCTACATCACGGGAAAACTGCAACTGAGATCGTTCCTTTAGGGAAAAAGAAGATTAAGTAATGTAATGGATCCTGATTAGAGATCTCTACACAGCAAACCGTTATAAGATAATTGGAATCGGAAAGTAATATGTTAAGCTACTTATTAAATGTATTTTATGTTTTAGCTACCACTCTACTCAGCGTTAGCTGACTCCAGATGTATAACCTTGTACAGGTCAAGGATTTGAGCAGCCTAAGTCACCGGCTGCTGAGGACGCTGGGCCTAGTCGAGCCAAGCTGTAGTTTCTGCTGCTAGTGAGTTTCTGTAGTTACACTTTCCAGTACTTTTCCACTGTATTCTCTATCATCTATGTACCAATTTTTGGTTGTGATGGCTGTATTTCTGTTCTTAAAGGCATGTAATATTTTAGTATTACCGTTCTGTTTCTCCTTTTGTTGTGAATTCCTTTCTTCTTAGTTACATTACATGTGTGGTTGTGGATTGATGCATGTTATTTGGTTATTTCTCGTTGGGCGACTGGGTCTTAGGATTAGTTGAGGCGAGCCAGTCTCAGGTCCTGTAGGGATCTGGGATCGGGTCGTGACATTGAGCTTCCCAAGTTCGGCCATGGAGCTATGGTGAAGCCCTGCGGCCAAGGACCAGATTACAAGAAATTTGGACCGAAATGAGAGAAAATCGGATCTAAGTGCAAGGAATTCAAAAGTCACAGGTCAATATGCAAAGTAGGATGAGATGAAGTTTAATTCATCCCAAGTTTTTAGAGTAACCTAATTTAGACCTAAGGAATCTAATGATGACTTTATTTTTGGGTTTTGATGAAGTTTGCTTGGTCAATTTATAATTTAACCCAAAATGTATTGAATATCCGCTTAGGTCTCTATTTTATGTCAAAATAGGTTCATTTTATAAAATTGAATGTTCTAAACCTTATAAATTATTTTTCAATGAGTTTTAGAAGGTCTAGATTACATTTATTTCCATTATAACCATTTGAATTTAGGTGAGGTTGAAATTAGGGTTTTATTAGTTGCACATTATTCTCAATTTTTGCAGAAACCCCAAATTAATCAATACAAACCCACTTACTTGAAATTTGAGCTCATTTGACCTTAAGCTAGGTATAGGTTCACCCTTAGGGTAATCTGCATGAGGATTGGCCTATTAAATCAACAAAATTAACCTATTTTACAAAGATTCCTCTTAATTTAGCTCGGATCAAATTATACCATTTCAATACATTATTTCAATTAATTTATTTTTGGAAATTAGTCAGTTTGAGTAAGATAAAGAGGATAATGGCGTTACCATCATATAGTCCCTCTCAAGAAACACGTCGGCCTCAGGTGAAAAACCTAGGTTGTCCAAAAGAGCTAATGCTAATGTTGGGATCTAAACTAGTTTTTCAGTATACTAAACATGCTTCAATAGTGTCAAAATGGTACCAAAACGTAGGAATTTGAGCAAGCTTTCCAAAGATACCTTTCGTGCAAAAAACTGACTCTATTTGTACCCCGAATCGGTCTAAAAACTTCCTCTGGGTCATGTGAACCGACCATGAACCAGTTTGGTTGAGTTGGTTCACGCAAACCGCTCACTCAAGCCTCCTATCACGTGTTGATACGCGTGCGTGTAGTACCACGAATCGAAGAGCCACTCCCCTCTCCTGTCGAGCCACGTGTCGCTCGCCAATACGCTCACACGCGATGTCACGAATCACGTAGCCACTCCTTGCTCCTCGCCGTCTGATCTTCACGTGACATGTAAGCGCCGCTCGATCATGCTACCTCCTCTCCCATGCGCACGCTTGCAAATTTGAAAAGAGAGAGAGAGAAGGGGTGAGCGAGCATCTCTCTCTCTCTCCAGCTCTCCTCTAGTCTCTTTCTCTCCATCTGCCTCTCCCTCTCTTAGTTACCATGCGATATGTCGCTCGAGGAGCGAAGCTTGAGGTTGAGAGAGGGAGGGGGGCATTAGGCACAAAGTGGGGGGGGGGGGGGATTTATAGAATTAGGTTTAGAGTTTTAAGGGGGTGGGGTAAGAAAAATTTATAAAATCTCATCTCATATTTGAATCTTTGGAAAGAGGCCCATACTTGTTGAAAATTAGGGGTGCAAAAATTTCACGTTATTCTCTAATGTGAGATAATAAATTGTGACCAGGCCCCTAGCACACTCTCTAAGGATGGAAAATTGGGGAAAAACCCTCAGGGGTTAGAATTTCATGCATGGGTCCCTACATGGATTACTCAGTGCATGAAAATTTATGAAAAGACCCTTGGAGTTTAGGATCTTAAGACACATTAATGTGCACGCAAAAATTGTGGTAAAACTGCTAGAGGGTTAAAAAATTGCGAAGGGGTCCCTAGATGTGCAAAATTTATGAAAATCATCCAAGGGTCGTGAAAATTCCCTAACGACCCCCGGGATTAAATCAGAGATCTAGAATGGGTCATTTCATATAACATGTTGATCTAATTAACTAAGCACGAAGAACAAAATATAGACTATTTGGACAACATGTATAAGCTTTGATACCATATAAAAACAAATATAGAACAAATACTAGATGGGAACAATTAGATAACCCAATTTAAGAGACGATGTGTCTCTTTATGTTTGAGCCTAGGATTATCTCTCGCACAATGATGAATAGAGTAAGTTCTCGTGATTTATTTATTAAAAATAAATTTCTTACTCTTCAAAGGATGGAGAAATCATAATATAAAAAAATCACATAAAATATTATTTATTTATAAATTACCTAATACACATTTAATTTTATCATAACTTAATCACATAGATGATTACTCTTCGTACTAATATATTGAATCTAGTTAGTTCCATAAATTCTATCTTGGACACACGTGGCAGAAAATAAATTCCTTTTCCTTACGATCTTGGACTTTTCGGATCATCATTTGGCATATGCCTTCCACTTGAAGCCACCACGTACACTCATCTGCCAGCAACATGCACCAGTACCGAAATTTTCCTCGACTCACTAACGCCTTCCTCCCCTTAATTAATCTATCAAATGGTCTCTTGAATTTCCCCTAAGAATGACGTTTCCTATCCTCCCAAATCCCAATCTAAGCTTCATCTATTTCCCATTAACTACAATAATTTTGATTCCTTCCATTTAAACTTCCGTAAATTAACCTACCTGCGCGTTGACTTGTTGCAAAGGAAGAAACCGATTGAATTCCACGTCAAAACCCTTCACCTCATTCTTCCACGTAGAAACTCACATGATGATAGTTGTAATATAAATGCATGTTGAGATGACCTCATTGAGTTTTTCTGAGATCGGATAAAAAATTAAGGTTGCAATGCTTATGATAGGGTAACTAAAATTTTCAAATTTTTTCCATGATTTAGATATGCGATGGATGACCAAAAATATGAATGTTGGAGGCCTTTCTTCTTAAAGAGGGAATAAGATTAATGCATAATACACACAATATAAAAAGATAAATTTACAATATACATCTACAATCAGGATTATTTTTTTTCTATGATAATGATTTTTATGTCAGCAATAGTTTTTATAGTTAAAAAGTATAAAAACATATCATGTGATATATTTTACAATGTGTAGATGTGACACAACGATGCAAAGAAATTCTGTATCGATGTAAAATAATTATAAGTAATTTTATATCGATGTAAAATGATTATGGGTGATTCTGCACCGATAAAAAATGATTCATAATGATTTTACATCGAGATAAAATAATCATGAAGTGATATTACGTCGATGTAAGTGATTTTAAATAATTTTACATTAATATAAACTAATTCATGATAATTTTACGTCGGTACATCACGTTATTGAATTGTACAACGTGTCAAATTTTATATTACTATATCAACATCCTTGTTTATATTAGACATTCGAATGCTAGAAGGAATTCCACACGTCGCGAGAGACGCGGGGGAATATCCAAATAGTTAAATAATCATTAACATCAACCCCCCTGTAAAAGGCATTCCATGCCAACACCCTTCTAAGCAAAGCAAAACAAAGCAAAGCAAAGCAAAGGGAGCCCCATGACACGAGGTCGGCTTTTTGTCTCGTAAGCCCTAAACAAAGCCCTGTTCGTACGATGCCCAGATCATGCCTTTTCCTGTAACCTTTTGCGCCCAACTTGTTGCTTCCTCATCTTAATATGCCTGTAGCTTTTCCTTTAATCACCTTCTCTCTTTCTACCACACCTATCCTCAGATCTTACGTAGCAATGGAAGAGAGGAGGATGTAGGGTCAAGCTCCACGAATACAAAGAGAAGAGGACTGAGCACCAAAATTTCCATGAGAGATTTGTTTATAAAGATTGGTTGTCATACATATTTACCTTAATTTTACAAAGCAAGTAGGAGCAATTTCTTCTTTCTTCTTTTTATTGATGTTGTATATATAGACACATCTATCTTTCTCACCAGGATATGCTTATATCAGGGCACATGAACAACGTACGTAGCGTGCATGCACGATATGACAGGATGCACAAACAAATGCTCGTTAGTCACCTCTTGCAAATACTAAAGAAGGAAACGTCTGTTGAAAAGGTAGACGAATATGACTCTCACTCTCTTCCTCCTCTCTCTCCTCATCCACGATGATATGGAGTTTGGATGTTTCACTCTTCATTTATTAGGACTTTCCAAAACTTACAATTTAAGTATACAAATTCTTCCTGGGTGAAGGAAAAAAAAAAAAAAATCTTTGGAACTTGATAGAGTGGAAGAAGGCAATAAGACAACTCTAATACTCATCTATCTTGTGTCATTAATGCAAGAGGGAAGTAAACATGGGAAACATAGTTGATCTGAAGGTAAAAGGAGGGATTGAATCAAAGAAAAGTTTAATCATATCGAGAAAATTGACATGAAGCATAAAGTACCATGCGGAATAACTCGATGAGAAGAACGGGGCATCATACACTCGATCTAATCCGTTGGGACTTGTAGGATGGAGTTCGCATGCGAAACGAGATCTTGGTGGGAAATCAAGTCATAAGAAGGTGTGCCCATCGGCAGAATCAATCCTCCATGCTGCATACATCCAGGTACATGAGGCCAGTTTGTAGTTGATAAGGAGTGAAACTACCTTATTTCATGATTTTAGCTCATTGCTAATCTAATCATTTAAGAAAGTGCAGGAGATCGAAGAATTTTTTGCTGGAAAAACGAATCATCTAACTAATTTGAGAGAAACAAAACTTGGGGGAGCTATTTATTATTCCTCGGAAAGGACATTTAGTCTCTCCAAGAAATACATTGTCTCAATAAATTTCTATGGTCTTAAGAGTTAATTGACAATTTACTTCAAAGAGTTTAATATGGGAATTTTTAGAGAAGAGATTCTCAAAAATCAGGTTATCCGGAGGAATGTTATTTCTCAAAAGTATTATCTAAATTCTTGGGTGAATTGTCGTATTATCATATTCATTCCAAATGACTTTTCAACCAAAATCTAAAAAAAATAACTCAAAAAATGACTCTCCAACTAAATTGAGAAAAATAACTTGGAAAATGGTTCTTTAGCTAAGATGTTGAAAAATATTTTCAACATTTGAGTCACCTTAAAGTCTGGGCATTTCTTGGATATCTTTATTCGATAAAATATAAACTTTGTCAAGAAATGTCAAGTCATCTTGAGAGTTATCCACAGGCACCTAGAATTCTCGAGTACCCGATAGCTAAGGGGAAAGGTGAAAAAAGAAAATTATCATATAAACTCTTGGCAAGAGCATAGATCTCTGTAAACTGAGGAAAGGCCTTCATAAAGCAAATGCTATCCTGACTTGGTATTTATTTATAATTGTGACACAAACTTCATTACTAATTGGATATACTTGGAATGTGTAATTGGTGAGAAATTTATCAGCAATAGGTAAGGTAAGCATTCTTAATCTTGCAGGATTAGAGAGGAAATGACCTTGTTGAAATAATAAGAGAATGGTTGAAGCCTTCTAACACATAAATAAAGAAGTTGATCCGCTGTTTCATTGAATAAAAATAAGGAGTCCAAGTTAACTAAAAGGTGACCAAAACATCAGATGATGAATTCTATAAGTAAGGGGTCGAAGACTGCAATGGAGGGATTCCTCCACTTGCTTATTTCCACTTGCCCATATTCTCTAAGTTAGATTTGCATACATCATTCTTAAGATGGAGTCCATTCCATAATTCATTGCTAACTTCCATCTTTCCATGTCAAGATTCTTCATTGCTTCATCATTTGAAATCAGTTCATCCATAAGTATTTCTGATATATGGAGTCCATGCCTTTCGTCTTGATAAACTATCCTAGAACTCCTTCTTAGAGGTATTGGAGTACACATGTTTTCATATGTCATTTCTCTCTTCTGGCTTAATAAGTTAATCAATCTCATTAAACTTAATAAGCTCTTTGTTTTCTAACTTCTAAGAAATTCGTCTTCTAAGAATTTTACATTCCACAAGAAAAACACCTTATGAGTCTCAAGGTCATAAAACCAGTAACTTTCATTATATTTATGATATATTAAATAAGGTAACATTTCATGGTAGAAGATCTTAGTTTACTTGGATTTGTGTCTTTCAAATGAGCCAAACAATCTCAAATTTGGCTTAGTTCCAACTATATTTCATGTGGAGTCTTTGGAACTAATTAGGTCAAAAGTTTGTTCAAGATATAGGTTGTTGTCTCTAGCATATAATCTCAAAAGGAGAGTGGTAACTTAACTTTACTCATCATTGATCATCTATGTCCAACAAAGTACAACTATGTCATTTAGAGACACCATTTAATCTAGGAGTTCTAGGAGGTGTGAGCTCAAAGATTATAATCCTCTTTTAGATATTCCTTGAATTCATCTGAGAGGTACTCGTCACCTTTATCATATTGAACCACCTTAGTCAATTTGTCTTCTAGTTTGGTTGAAAACTAACTCTCGATACTCTTTGTATTAAAGTTTCAAACTAACTTGTGTCCCATTAAGAAGACAAAACCACATTGTAAATATTCATAAATAAATGTAACAAAGTAGTGATGTCCAATCATGGTACCAATATTAAATGGTCGGCATTCATCATTATCCATGTGATCCAAAATGCCCTCACATTTAATTCCTTTTCTTGAAAAAGGAGGTTTGAACATCTTCTCTAAAATACAATGTTTGTAGGTAGGTAAAGGAGTTAGCTTCAAGAAATTTAGAGGTCCATCCTTTACAAATCTATTGATCTTATTAGTAAGCACATGTCCTGATCTTTAATGCTGAATCACAGCTAGAAAATCTTCATTCTCCCAAGCTCATTTTGAGGATTCATTAGTTAGTTTACGAACATTCATTATGGACTCATGTATGCCCAATTCATAAAGTCCATTACTGCTCAAGGTGTCTTTAGAAATAAGACTTCCATAATGTCTTATAAGAAGTTTATATTAAGATGAAAAGGAGTATCCACATCTAACCAATTAACATATAGATATAAGATTCCTACAAACAATGGGAACAAAATAAAGGCAATCTTCAAGTACAAGGATGTTTTATTAAATAGTTTGAGCCTGCGAATCCCAGTGGCTTTTGTTGCAACATTTTCCTTGTTCCCCTTCTTATGAAAACTTCACCCTCCTCAAGCCTTTTAATATCCTAAAATAGATACAACATATTGCATACATGAACAAAAGCACAAAATCAACTATCTACTTGATAAGCAAGTTGGTTTTAATGATGAAAGGAGATTCTATACCTTGAACATCCTTGGTCTTACCTTTTCCTAAGGTCTTCATATATTCAAGACAATTTCTTTTCTTATGGCCTAGCATTTTACAAAAATGGTGGACATCTTTCTCTTGGTTCCTTTTCTTGATAGTAGAATAGGTAAACGAACCGGAAGATTGACCAACTTCTTGGTTCTTCTTAAAAGGACCTTCCCTTTGCCTAGTTTCTTTTTCCACCTTCCATTAGCAACCATTGCTGTCTCAAAAGAAGTATCTTCCTTAATAATATCTTCCATGGATTTTAGCAACTCAGCAATAATAGGCTTCATCTTATTATGTGGAATGAGATAATGAAATGGGAAAAGGACTTAGGCAGAGAATGTTGAATGATATTGGTTGCTTCCATTTGAAATTACACTAGAGTTGGGGCGAATAGTGCAATTAAAAAATTAAAGTAAATATAAAGGAAATTGCACAAATATAGCTACCACAAGAACATTAAGAATTGTAGGTGGAAAATCTTGAGGGTAAAACCACAACCTAAGTCACCGCAACTTAGGATTTTCTAACCGGCAAGCAAATCAAATATCCACTAATTACACCACTTAAACAAGGGTGGTGTAACCTCAATATAAATCCCCTCTTCAGTCCCAACCAAAGAGTTTCTCTCTCTTTGTGGGGAAGAGTTAAAGATTGGACAGATCGAATACTCAACTACAAAATAAATAAATAAATAAAATAAAAATCAATAACCTTAGAGCCTCAAGAAGATATGAAAGGAAATTGACTACTAAAGGTAAGGTGAATTTTCCTTTTAGATGAGGAATGAAGTACAAAAGCTGTGTTTCAGAGCTCTCTAATTAATAGAGTGAAGTGCAAGTCAAGAGCTTAGAGCACTTGTAGAGTATGAAATTGAATTGGGAGCTTGAGTGCTTAGAATGTTGTATATCTGTTATGTCTAGCTTAAGGTACTTATATAGGCATCATAAAAGGGATCTAGAAAGAATTAATTAAGTCATATGGCTGTTAGGAGTGTTGGATTCGAGTGGTGCCAATGAATAGCCTTAGGAAAAGAAACAATTAGCTAGATTACTTTACTAGTCAGATGTCTTCTAAGTATAAAAGTTGGATGTTTGATATGAATCATGTGTTGACAAGTGATTGTGCACAAAATGGTTGAAAATGGGAAGAAAATACATGAATATCAGACGAATAATCAAAATGTTAGATGACTTATTTATCAAAAGAGTCCATCTAATGCTTGATGGCAGATGTTTGACTATAATAAGGAAATTCTTAGAGTTAGTATGATTTACTATTTGTTACGACACGGTTCTCAAATCCCTACAGGACCCGAGACCGGCTCAACTCGACTAATCCCAAGACCCAGTCGTCCAACAAGAAAGTAACCAAAAAGTAGGAAAGTAAACCACATTCACCATGCTATGCAACTAACAGTAAAAAGGTACAGCAGTAGAGAAGTAAAAGCTGCTACAGTACGTATCACCACCACAACAGTAAAAAGTAACAAGGTAAAGGAACATAAAGTACAGAACGTAAAAGTACATAATATAAAGGTACAAGAGTCTAACTCACTACTACAAGGAGTACAACAAAAGAAACTACAGCTACTAGGCTCTACTGAGCCCAGCACCCTTCGTAGCTGTAGACTCGGGCTGCTCAACACCTGGACCTGAAAAGGGGTTATAAGTATACAAAGTCAGCGAACGCTGAGTAGAGTGGCAACCAACTAACTAAAGCAGTAAAAGTGGACAGGTAGCTGTTGTTTTCCAATTACATTATTTCACAAATTATTCCTTCTCACCCATTGGATTATTTATCAGATCTCTTTCTTGTTCTCGAATGTTCTTTGTGGGAACGATCTTGATTGCAGTCTTTTCCGAAGAGTAGAAGGCACACGTGGTGCTCTCCTGGTCGGGAGAGTTCCCCGTGGTGATCCTACACCCAGTCAACCACCCCAAGGTCACGGACAGATGTAACGGTGACTACGGCACGCGCGATAAGCGCACGGGTAGCTACCCCGCACTGGCACGCGGTCAGTCGTTTCCGCTAACGGGTGCACCCAAAGTACAGTATGGAATAGTATAGGGCTTAGCCCTCTCAGTAACAATGGTCTAGCCCCTCAGAACCAAACAGGGGTCTCGCCCCTCCACAGTCCGCGCACCCTCGCCTGACTACCCTAGTTTGCCCAGTGGGCCTAACAAGTCGGTGTAGGTCGGCTAGCTGAACCCCGGGCCCCGTGGGGTGGCTAGCTCTTTCCCTACACTAGTAGCTCTCCCCGGTACCGTGTACGCGAGGGCCAAGAAGTCGGTACAGAGTGGCCAATCCTAATCCCGGGTCCCAACCCAAGGGCAGCTAGCTCCGCTCTGCACTAAACAGGGGGACAGTCGCTCTCCTTGGTACTCCATACTCAAGGGCCAGCTTACTTCTCCACTCACATTTCCATATCCATTCCATTTATTTCCAGGAGATCTACTCCTAATTTCCTGTAGGGTTCATGCTCATATTCCTCATGCCATGCCATATCGTGTTTCATCATTTCTATTTCCATTCTCAGGTTATACATGTGTAGCTTGTATTGCCATCGTTCACAATTCCATACTCAGGTTATACACATGTAGCTCGTATTTCCATCATTCACATTACCCCTCTCAAATTATATACATGCAGCTCGTATTATGTCATTTAGCGTATACAACAGGGAAGTTACATGCAACAGTTAACTAGCACAAGTGTTTCATATTTCACAGGTAGCTGTTATTCATTTACTGGCAGTTGTTATCATTTCTAGCTACTCATTCAAGACTGCAATTCATTTATCCAATACAGACATTTCCAGTACTTCTCATCCTAGGATTCATGCCATATCATAGGTTTTAATCATTCATTCCACAAATGCATTTAGGTTTGTAATTAAAGTAGGGAAAACCACTCTACCAGTAAACCCAGGAGTATTGGGGGCTTGAACGGTAGGCTCACGTGCCTCAGCAAGCCCCGAACCTGCAACGGAACGAAGTCTTATAACAAGGAACAATCACAAAGGAACATTCAGAACAGTATAGAAAACCTTCTATCAAGTAGAGGAACTCACAATGAACACATTGATATCTTATTTGCGTAAAACGGACCATAAACAGGTCAAAAAAATAGGATTCCTGACTCAAATAAGACGTCTACAAGTTATTCTAGACGTCTTAAAAGTGTCCAGTATCATACCTCAAGCTCTGCGCCTATCCTCAGACATCCAGGAACTCTTTTGGACTGTCTGGACCTAGCTCCAGATGTCCGACCACCTCTCCAGACGTCTAGAAGTGCCTCTAGTCGTCTCGTAAGCTCCCAGACATCTGAAGTGTGTGGGCGGACGTGCCCCGTGCCTTCCCAAAGCAAATCCTGTACGAAATCCACTGAATCTTCTAAAAAAGGGCATACAACGTGTTCCTGCGGAGCAGCTTGCATAGCCGTATTCGCAAAGGGAACGTACCTTCGTGAAACTCTCTCCTTAGACGTCTGGAACCGCCTCCAAATGCCCGCACCGTTGTCTGGAGGTTACTCCAGACATCTGATTCTGGGAAAAATCCAGAACCAGAACCTGCTTCCACTCTCTCGTGCCGCGCGTGGCCGCGCTTCACCTCCTCGCCTGTAGCAGTGTCGGGGAGGTCTCCCTCGATGCACTCCTCCTCGTGCACGTGCCGCTCCGGCCGTGCGCTCTCGACGAGCTCCCACACGAGCTTGCGAACTCACTCTCCTCTCCTCACGATGCTCCTCCTCGACGCCGCCCTCGCGCTCTCTCACTCGCGCTGGTTCTCTCGCTGGAGTGGAGAAGAAGAGGGGAAGGTGGCTGGTGTGAGGAGAACGAGAGAGGGGAAGGGGTTTTATAAGGTCGGTGGGTTAGGGTTTGCTGGAGGCGGGGAGAGAGAGAAGAAGGGGAATAAAAATGAGAGTACTATCTGTGCGCAGCCTGCGAGCAGACGCGAGCTCGTACTCAAAATTTTTGATTTCCAGACGTCTAGGAAGGTGTCCAAACATCTGACCCACAGTTCAGACATCTTAAAAGGTCAAACAACACGGGTCTTAACACTATTTGTGTGAGAAGGGGTACAAGGTTGAATGATTAAGACATCAAATGTTTGATTAGTGAAGAATTAGATGTTTGGCCTATAATGCAGGCAACCAAGAAATCAATGGATATTATTTTTATGGTTTGACGGCTAATTAAGTGATTAAACGTTGCAAAGTGCATTAATTAAAGTGAACATTAATCTCCAACATACAACAATCAACATTGATAAGTATGGTAAACGTCTAATAAGTGTTGGGTTTATTTTTCCTAGCCATTAATCTTTGTAGATCTAAGTGCTAGAGTCCTTTTAGACCTTAATAATTAGGTGCTTAGAACCATTTTTGGGCTCTTTAAAAGTATTCTAAAAGAAAATAAGAAGATTACAAGAATTAATGTTACAAAAAAGGAGATTAAGCTAAAAACTTAGATTGAGATCTTGAGCCCTTCAAAGATGTTCTATCACTTTTAACTTCTTGAGGGTGAACTTCAACTTGATCTTTCACTTAAGTTCCTGCAATTTAGTTTTAAAAACAAGCCATACATATTAATCTATTCTTTTTGTGAACCTTCAAAACATAAGAGTTCAACATTAACACCATTTGCATGCTCAACTGCTCAAGTTCTAAATGAAGCTCGAACATTTTCAAGATATGTTCTTGAACGGGAGCTCCAATCACCTCTTGCATCCAAGAATTTCCTTCAACACATGGTGTCTCTGAGTGTAGTTCACGTCTTCGTTAAGTTTAGGGAGGATATCTAAGGTAGTTGTCATGTCTATATGCTACTTTTAAAGAATATTAAATATAGAGGTAAGAACATAACACTGAGCAAGTGCATGTCATCATGCGATTTCTTATTGATCTCCCTTTCTTGATCAATCCTAGGGTTCATGTGTTTTTCCATGCTAATTACATACTATATGCAATCACAATAAGCGTCAAGTCAAGGTTATCGAGCCAACACATGTAGTAGGAACCAATCAATTGGTTTTGGTAATTTTCTTAAAGGGGAGAGGATCCATCTAAAAAAGTGATTATAGCATGTTATTTAAAACTTTATTTTGGGATTTTAGAACAAAAATCTCCGACTATGTTCAATTTAAATATTATTTTCTCTGTAATACTCAAGTTAAGAGGCATGCTAACCATAATACCTCAAATCGAGTCGAGTTCTCCTCTCTATGTTCACCTTATAACTACATAGTTGAGGTTATGTGATTCCGATAAGAGGAGCAAGAACTTCTTCCACCCTATAAGTCTAGCTTGCATACCCAAATGATTCCATCTTTAATGTCCATAACCAACATCCCTTTCCCATAAGCATCATGGCTCAAATAAAGCCAACCATCTTTGAACATGCATGTAGCAATATCATTGGCAAGTGTCATCCAATAGGGTACTCTTACACAAACTCAGCATCATGCTTACAAAAACATCATCTATTATGACTAATGCATCAAGTGCTTGAATTTTGAAAATCAAGGAATCCAATCTTATTAAGATAATACTAGGTCATTTTTTAGGAAAAATAATTTAATCTCCACTAAATTAATAATCTCATCATAGCATTGATTTTAATCAAAATTACCCATAGAAATTACATGCACCACTATGTGCATGAAATTGAGCATCATTACTAATCATGAAAAAACTTACACAATTGCTAAGCAACTAAAACTCTAGATCATTTATGCTAAATTTATAGTAGAAATAACTATCTTCATTTTTAGGTAATTTTATCAAGAAATGAATCTACCAGGTCCAATCAAATATATGCCAAAGCTATCACTTCAATATTATTTGTTGTGTATAAATGCTAGTATTGTAAAAGTGTGAAAATTTATCCCTTTTTTTAAAATCTTGTGCCTAATTGAAATTAAAAGCTTGAAGACAATTTACTTGGAATCACATGGATGTGACCAAATCATCTTTGTTTCAATTAACCCACAAGATTGATGGTTATACCTTCCTAATTCAAACTCAACAATTAAGTCTGTGATTCTTTTAAGAGATTATATGTCTCCTAAATCATTATACGCATGCCACTTTTAATATATACAACCTCAAGGGAAGGACCTCAACTGCCGATCTGCTTAATGCATATGCCTGAATAAAGAAGCGCATACCTTTCTCAAGTCAACGGAGTCCTTTTCCATAAAAATAATCAGAGAAGGTCTTCCTATATATCAATCTCATTAAATCAACTCCTTAATTGATTCATGTGACAACTTTGAATCTCTATTCTTTATGCAAAAGGTGTACATCTTGAGCACCAGTCAAGTGTTAGTCCATTTGATATCTTTTCTCAGCCTGAAGAGTCCTTAATCTAAACCATTTAGATCCTTGATCACTTTATCACATATATCTAACCTAGCTAAGGTACTTCACCTCTATCGCACTAAGGGCCCATTGAGTCATGCATCACTTTATTCAAATAGATAATCACAAAACAACTTAGAATACACGTAGAATGGCTCACCAAGGTTCTTCGTAACCAACAATTCTTCCCACTTAAAAGCTCCATTGATAATGGTGTTTGCTTTGTGGTTAACTTTGGCATCAAAGTTGGGGATAAACATCTCTCCTCGGTTCCAATTGGTCCATCACTTGTGATCAAACCAAATCTTTGTTATTAATAATTTTGACATTTTGACCCCATATTGTAGGTAAGATCTTACAAGATGGTAAAGATCTCACTGTAAGCCATATATGCGACTTTTGTCAAATATAGTTGTTTCACTCTACTTTCTTGAACTCCATTAAAAAATGGTGTTGACCATCCACTTCTACTACTAAATCTGTCACTCTACGTTTGCTACTTTTATGTTAGTAAAGAAGAAAGAACTTAGTTATGATGATGATCATTTTTGTTGTCACTTATTATGGTATGGTAGTTAGGTTTCCCCTAAACTCTTCTAGAATATGACTTAGTGCTAGGATTACTATTCTAAAACAACCTGTGCAAGGGGGTTTGAATTTATCACCACTTTTTGAGACAAGAAAAATCTCACCGATATAATTAAATTTACGAAATTAAGATCTTTAATAATAGATTTTTACATAGATACCACTATAAATATTTGACCACTTCAAAGATACATCATTTCTGCAATTTCCACTTTATTAGTTAATGACATTAACGATTAATGTTACTGGACCTAACAATAATGAAATTTTATGTTGATACCCCTAGGTTGTCTATATATTTTCCCTTCTTTTACCTACTGATGGTATCGCCATCATCCGTTATACCTAACCTAATTTGGCTAAGTTCTAAAGCTAAATTCACCTAATTAATGCATCAAAAGGGTGTAACTCAATTAGGGTCGAGGAGAGAGGAATTGGTAAAAATAAGGGTTAATTTTGCAATTTTCATGAATAGTTATAAATGCAGAATAGCAGGAGGGAAATATTACGGTTAATTAATGGTCAATTGAGTTCAAATGTCCTAAAAGTTGGTTAGTATTGAGAAATTAAGGATTTACATTCAAATTGAAAGTTTAATTTTAATAAAAAATCTTAATATTAACCCCACTTTAATTAAAATAGATCCGATGGAAATAAATGTAATCTAAATCTTTTAAAAATAAATTAAAAATATTTTATAAGATTTGGAACAGTCAATTTGATAATCGAAACCTGTTTTGACCTAAAATAGAATTGTAGACGAGAATTTGATACAATTTGGGTAAATTTGTAAATTGACCTTACAAAAAATATCAAAATATAAAATTAAGGTTACCATTAAATTCCCTATATTCTAATTAAGTTACTATAAAAAGTTGGACTGATTTGGACCTCATTTGCACCTACTTCACATTTTAGTCCTTAACTTTCAAATCATTTCAATATGGTCCAGAACTATTACTTTTAGAACCTTTTCCTATTGCATTTTGGTCCCTATCTAGGGACTGAAATGTAAAACAAGATTTACTAGCAAGGGCTGATTCGAAAATCAAATTTGATTGATTTAAGATTCAATTTTACTTATGAATATCTAGTGGTTTATTTACATTATTTTGTTCAAACAATATCCCTATGAATTAGTTAGAATTGAGTTCATTAATGATTGATTATTTTAAGCATTAAATGATTGAGATATAATTATATTTTGATTTGGAATAGATTGTCGACTGCTATGACTTGATCAAGCATTATTGGTAATATTTTTCTAGAGCTTTGAGTGCATTAACTTATTCAAACATCATTGTTAACCACTCTCTTGAATTAAGCATTAAATTATTGGTTTTCTTCGCACTTGATTTTATCTTGAATATTATAACTGCGATTGTGAATTGCAAGATTTCGAGAAGCCTACGAGATAGTGATAGTCGCACATTAGATTGCTCCCAGAGATGACCTCAGATTTTCTTAATTAATTTGAGTTATAAATTTTAAATGTTAAATTCACTTTGACTACCTATACTACGACGTGCGTTCTTAAAACGATGGAAGAGCAAACCAACACCTACCCATCCAACTCCCCCTCCTCCTTCCCCTCGATTCTTCTTCGTGCATGGGAGAGAGATGTTGCCACTTCCACTCATCTACCCTTATTACAACAACTACCTTTTCTCCTCTGCCATCTCCTTTGCCCCCTTCCACACACACAACGCCCCCCGCCCCCGCCCCCCAACCTGCCATGCTTTCATGTCAACTCTTTATTTTTCTCCTCCACTCACTACCCCCTCCTCTGTACCGTTGCTACTATTGTCGTCTCCACCCGTTGCAAGGAAAAGGAGGAGAAAGGAGATAGGAGGAAGGTGGAGGGGAAAGGAAACTGTATACCTAGTTGTACACCCTCGCTTTATCGAGTAGGTAGAAATCGTCGCTAGAAGTGGACCCCGCTACTAAATAATGAAGGGGATGTACATTTGGGTGTTCAACTTCCGGTACAGCAATCAATACCGAGGAAGGTGGAGGGGAGATAGAAGAACAAAAACAAAACAAGGGTATAAAAATATCATTAGTTGTATTTCTAAAATTTTATCCATTAATTCCATTACTAAATGGAGTAGCAATTACATAAACAGAGCGGTTTTTGAGTGATGCTTAATTAAATGTTGAAAACATATAAATCCCATGTAGTAATGGAAGGCCCATCATTACATCAGATTCTTACTAAGTAAAGAACCATTAAATTAATTATACCAGTAATTTATCATGATCGTATGATCTTTGCCACTCAATTAACTTACCAAATGTTCAGTCCTCACGAGAGGGAGAGTACTAACTTAGCGCAGAAATAAGGAAAAGATGAGGCTACACGCCCATATGCCCGTCTCCTAGTACACGCTTACTTTTCCAAGTATAGACTCCCATTGGGCGACAACGGCATCTGAACTTCCCGGAAGATTGAACACGAACCGCTTCTCTCCTCCTCCTCCTCCTCCTCCTTCTTCATTAATAATTTGTAGAATTAAGTATAGAATTAATATTTTATGAAATAATTGAAGAAATAAGATTTTTTTGAATGTTTGGATTCAACTTGAATCATGAGAAAACATAAAAGATTGATATTTCATATTTGGAGGAAAAAAAAAAAAAAAGAATGAAATACAACTTATTTCATAAGTTCCTTAAAATAATTTTATATCAAGATAAGTAAGCTTATTCCGATATAATTTTCTGCAAAATTTCTCAACTCAAATACACAAGATTTTATTTTATTTCCATAAACAAACAAATTATATATTTTCGATTCTGATAGACACCAGCTAAATACTTCGCCCCAGTCTAATGATTGCAATGACATTCGACTTTCGATCTAGATGACGTTTGCCTAATTAATCATTGTTGCATTGCATGGCTAGAAAATATAACCGAATTTTTTGGTTATTTGACAAGGGGTTTCCCACGACTCAATGCAACTATCAGCCACGAATTAACCGGCTAACAGAGTCACAACTCGAACGAGGAAAACAGAGAAAACAGAAAAGTCTACCATCGCTGCGGATAACGAACCCTCACTAAATATCAAAAAGCTTTTTTCGATATTGTTTTCTAAAGTGGGCGGCCGGAAAACTTGTTGACGAGGCTTCAGTTTGAGCGTTAAATTTTATCTCATGTGACTAAGATAATTCGTGCGATAGGTCAGATTTATTCTACAAGTAGATTTTTATATAATTTAATTTGATCGTGTTAATTATATCCACCTACGTATCATCATCACTTGTATTATCTTTACGTAGATGGTAACTCATTAAAAGTATAATTTCTTTATTATTTATTTTTTCCATGATAATATCAATTATCTTACCTATTTAACCCTCACATTTAAATGAAAATGTAGATAATACTCAAGGGAGAGGATACAAAATAGGCGTTGGAACAACTTCATGGCTAGAAGGCACGAGTTTCGTAGCCATGCCAGTCCAATTAACCATATTAATACGTATGTAACAACATTCTGAACCCCCACTCCAACTACCATAGCTCAAATCTCAACCGAAGGTTTAGCAGCTACAGGTCGTTCAACTCGAACATCTCGAAGCAAAGCGTCGAACGAATGGGATTTTGGGCCGAAGGCAAAACCTTTCCCAGAGGACGAAACGGAAAATACACTCATACACACGCACACATATACACATAAATATTTTCACGCGGAAAAAGAAAACAGAGAGAGAGAGAGAGAGAGAGAGAGAGAGGACGAAAAGGCTGAGGAAAAAAAAAAGGGACCCACACATTTACCTTCCAAAAAAGAAAAAAGAAAGCAAAAACTATCTCCTCCGCCAAAATCCGCCGTTTACTCGCCTGCCGCCGCTGGAGCAGAAAGCTATCTCTTCCTTATTCACACACACACACCCACCCACCACCCCTCCCCCCCCACACACACTCTCTCTCTCTTCCACTGCACACTCTTTCTTTTCTCTCTCAAACACACTCTAATGGTCCTCTATTTTATCTCCATTACTCCTTCTCAGACGACGGGGAAGAGGTCGCCGATGTCGTCGAAGAAGTCGCCGAAGAGCGCCGCCGAGGCGTCGCCGCACCCACCGGTGGTCTCCATAAGCTTCGGCTCGAGGAATATGTGGTCGAGCTCTCCTTTTAGGAAGAACCCATCCTCCTCCTCCCCCTCGAACCCCGCCATGAAGTCCCCACCGGACAACCCCTCTTCCACCGGCGGCAACAACCACCTATCCAACAGCTCCTCCCCGCGCGCCACGTGTCCGCCCTCCTCAACCGGCGACTTGGATCGCTCGCAGAGGGTCTCCTCCTTGTCGACCCGGAGGACGGAGGTCGGTGAGGGGAGGCACGCCTCCTCCTCGCCGGCGGACTGGGAGCTCGACTCGGGCGGGCCGCCAGCAGCCCTGGCGAGCTCGAGCCGGATGCGGCTCGCCGCCGACTCGTAGGCCCTCGCGGCCTCGTCGGCCGTGCTGAAGGTTCCCAGCCAAAGCCGCTTCTTCTCTATGGGGTCGCGTATCTCCGCCGCGAAACGGCCCCAGGGCCGCCGCCGGACCCCCGTAATCCGCTTCTCCGTCGTCTCTCCGGCAGCGGGAGGCGGCGGCTGCCGGCGCTTCCGGGGGGACTGCGGCTTCTTTGGCGGCTTGGGGGCGGAGATGGTGATGGAGGTGATGTAGCGGCGTACGCGCTGGCGGCAGGCGTCGTCGGAGTCGTAGTCGGAGTCGGTGGCGTAGGGGTCGGAGACAGTGACCCGGAGGGTAAGGGGGGTGGTCGAGTTGTTGGGCTCGCTAGCGAGCTTGGCAAGTTGGGTCTCGTGCTCCGTGTGCTTCACCCGAAGGGAGACGGGGTCGTGATGGAGAGTGGTGATTGTGGAGCTCATCCCCGTGGCTTGTTGTGGGTGGTGCCTCATGCCGTTTGCATCCCTGCAGTTTGGGGGCGTTGTGGGGGAGGAGGGGAGGGAGAGAGAGAGAGAGAGAGAGAGAGGTGAGAAAGGCGATATGGGGATGATGAGATGAGGTGTGGGATAACGAGAGGGGAATAAAACTAAAGAGGAAAGCAGAAATGTGACCATAAAAAGGGCGGGGGGGGACCTTAAATGACCATAAGTATGGGTGTATGAAGCCCAAAACCAAAAGGGTCGCTAGGGGAAGGGAACAGGAAGGGGTAAGAGATAACAATAATCATTAATCATTAGTTTATTATGATAAGGAAAGGAATTAAAAAAAAACCACCAAATTCGTTAACGTTGTGGATACCAAAACTACTCGTATTCTCGATGGAACAGTGGTGGCCCATATTCCAGGGATTGAAACAGAAGAAGATGGAAGGAATGGCGCCGCGAATGAGAGAAACTGGGAGAGGAACCTACCTAAAGACCACCAGCCAACTTGTAGCCAAAAGGAGAGAAGGGTACCAACTTTACCTACCTCTGGGAGGTTGTTACAGAGGAGACCAGGGAAGGAGCCGTGGTACTATCCTACTGGGTCTGTCTCTCTCTCTTTCTTTCTCTAAAGAGCAGCGTCAGAGCCAGAAGCTTCTTCTTCTCCTTCCCCACTGCAGACACCGGAATGGGTCGAGGGAGGGAGGAGGATTGGAGCCGTGGAAGGGTGGAAACTGGTGCGCTTTTTGGAGTGGAGTGGAGATGCTTATAGGGGAAGAGGTGGGGGTTGTGAGGCGGAGGCAGAGAGAGGAGAGAGAGAGCGGGAGGAGGTAAAGCGGAGGAGTGCTGCTTTTTTGTAGGATCCCCAACAGCCGGAATCGGAAACACCCGTGTCGACCCCTTTTCGCCATTTTTATTTTTTTTAATATCTGCGATATTGCCTTCTCGCCGACCACAACACCCTCACTCCCACACGCACACGCACCCACGTCCTTCCGTGGGCTTTTCCTGTTTTGCCCTCGCGCCGCCTCGTCTCCCGCAGACCGTTTGGGACCTTTTCATGTATACCCGAAGAATTGTGAAATTGCAGACTTAGCGCTCGGGAAAATTTTTTTTGCACAATGGAAGCTGATCCCTATGGTGTCTACTCTTTTAAGGGATTTATCCCGGTGACTTATCTTTCGTGCAGCATAGGCTAATGGATCATGCCAAATGACAAGGTTTATTCTTTCTTGAGAACCAAATTATCAAGTGCGTTTCACTGCAAGTTACGCGGGCACCACAATTGTGGTTGCCTTCCGGTCCCATGTGGTTCTCTGAATAACGAGGATTCACGAATGTAAGAAGTGACCTAAAAGGAGTGTAAATGTATAATACTTATTTGATGTATTTTTTTATATAAAAAAAATATTGATATGTGATGTGATATATTACTATTAAAATTAACAATAAATTTATTTTGAATACATATAAATCATCGAAGTTATCTTTGAAATCATTTTGTATAGATATAAATTAATTTAAATAGACACAAAATATTTTACACATATGTAAAATCACTAAATCATCTTTGAAAACACTTTACACAAATACAAAATTACCACATCATGTTTAAAAAAATTTCATATCGGTGTAAAACCACTATATCATCTTTGGAATAATTTTACACTGATGTAAAGTTAGATTTTAAATACTTTTTCACCTATGAAAAATGATTCTTTACCTTAAGGTTTAATGTTTGGTCTTTAGTGTTTAGGATTTAGGAAATAATTATAGGTTAAAATCACTTTATATATGTGTAAAATCATTTTCCACTTACGTAAAATTATTAGCCACCTTCGAAATAATTTTATACCCGTGCAAAATGAGATTGCACCGATGTAAAATCACCCAAGAATATTTTATTACCGATACAAAATCATTTTACACTAATTTAAAATCATCCAAAATAATTTATCACCGATATAAAGTAATTTATCACATATGTTGATATAATTTATCATCTGTACGTTTTAACTTAAAGTAATGTAATAATTTTCTTTTAATATTACATGAACCAAAATATAATAAATCTTATTTTTTTTATTTTTTATATTAAATATAAATTATTAAATAAAATCACGTTAACATGTATTTTCCTACATTTTTTACTCTTATTAATTGCATAATTAATTTCTTTTCCTCTCCCTTTGATTTTCCTATTTGAAGGCTCCAGATCATTGTAATCTGGCTTTCCATCTCCCCCCCCCCCCCCCCCCCCCCCCCCCTCTCTCTCTCTCTTCGAGAATCTACATTTTGTTGCACGTGTGGCTTCCTCGAGGAAAATACAGAGAGTCTCCATGTTTCCTTGCAGAGTCTCAGCTCCGAATCATGGTTTTCTCAGCTCCATGTTTCCTTACAGAGAGTCTCCCTTTCTCTTCCAATCATGGTTTTCCATGCACGAATCAATCCCCTTCCTCCGAAACAAATTTTCTCCAGGGCGCCTTGGGTTATTAGCATGTAGCTATGGTGGGTGAGAATTAAAAAATAATAATAATAATAATTTCCAATCACACGGTGGTTCTTGCTTAGATGCAAACGTGGCTGCCACGGGGAAAATGACCATTGAAAAATGGAAGATGTAGGTACTTTGCTTATGAGCCTCTGTGATGGCATCCCTCGAATTTTGGAAGTTTGCAAGGGTGCACACGCAAGAGCTCCTTTCTTTAAAATATCAAGCTGCAGGAGCACCGTGTTTTTTTGGGTGTACTCGGTACTTATGCCGCTGCGGCTTTCGAGCTTGACCGACCGTCCCGCCGCATCTCCATTTTTACGATTTAACCTCCGTTAAAATGTGTAATTAGCATTTAATTCTTCTAAAGCTTTCTAACTTTTTTGTTGTGGAAGACAACCTTTTCTTCTTGCCTTTTGTGATTCTTCGTTACTGTATCCTGGACCTTTGTATTCGTGTTTACGTGATAGTAAGAAGTTAGGCTGTTCTAGCGTTGACCCAGCGGGTTGAAAAAATCGAATATGTATGCACTAATCAGCTAATCCAATATTTTTTTTTGTCTATCATGAGATATTCAATAAAGCCAGAATAATACAAAAAGCTTAGCGTAGCTCCCCGGTAGAGGATGATGGCTCGTGCATATATATATATATATATATATAACGAATTTGTATGGAAAAAAATATTAAATCAAGTAAATTAAATATGAATCGACAAGATTCAAAATAAAGTAAATAATAAAGAACATGTAATAATATAAATAAATAAAATAAAAAAAGGTTAGAAGTTATTCTGATCGAAGTATCTATGAAGGATTTTTCTTAGAGAAGGTATCGTTCTTCATAATATCGGTACTTCAGGGTCGGACAAACTCCTTCTATGATACAGCGATCTATCTCCAAGATTTAACACATTCTGATCTCAGGTGTCCTCGAAAACTACGTTAGGAGAACAAAGCTGAGATAATTTGGTTAGTCAACCAAATTCTCGATTGATTTACCAAGTGAATTGGTTGATTAATTAAAAACCTCTCTGGATCATTCTCAACCCTCGTGTAAGATCGACAAACTTGATTTGAGACTTTTCTACCAATCTTACGTTGAATGAACGCACCAAGAAAGAGAGATAAGAACAAGAGAGAGAAAGGAAGAGTGGAGAGAGCTTTTCTACTTTTGTTGTGAGTCAAATGAGAGCCCTCTCGTGTCCCTTGTATAGAACTCATTACTCGACGTTTATGGAAATACGACCATTGATCAACACGACCCGATGTTCTAAATTGGTTCTCACCTGAGTCCAAGCCTGAGCCTAGGCCGACCCAAGGTGGGGTAGGGTGCACACGTGCGCGTGTGGTCCCTAGCTCCGCCTCTTACTCTTTATTACATAAGTCATGAAAGCAGAAGCATTTTACATCTACCAAGAAATTTGTTCACTTCTAATATGGAACTAAAAATCTCTACCAAATCTCATTGATTTTAATATGAATTCCCACATCACTATATATAAATTAAATATTGATTGATGTAATTAAATTCTCAAATCCAACACCTATCTCAACCCTTCTCTCAAATTTGACATCAAATTAGAAGGCTAGCTTCAAAGAATGTAGAGTACCAAGGTAAATTACATTTAATTTTTTATTTTTTTGTAGCTGTGACATGCAGTTAGTTTCTCTTCTTACTTTTGTTTTGGATTGATGATAGCCAATTTCTTTCATGTCAAGTTCAATGCATAATTTGGAAAAAATTCTAAGCATACTTCTATAACCTCCCCCTATTGTAATGCGGGAATAACAAGGGAGATAAGTCCCAATTAGTATACACTATATATATTCGAAGGTGCACTTAAATTCAAGTGTGACCAGTAAGGTAAGGTGGAACAGTCGAGGTTCTTGATTTTCTTTTGTAAAATGAAGGTTCTTGATTTTGACAAGAAAATGTTAGAGTTCAAGTCATCATTAATTCCTACATCATCTGGATTGATGCATAGAGGATGGTTAATTTCTACCCAGTTAAATGAGATTCTAGGCCATTACAAGATATATGTGAAAATTAGTGCTCCATTGTTTGTGTCGCTGGTTGATTCACAATGAATATGCTCTTTTTCAAGATTATAGGTATTGAGTACAGTACGTGAAACCGCCTCCATGGATAGATCGTGGGTGTAGAATGAGAGATATTGGGTGAATCTAAGGGATGGAAAAGCTTGCCGACGTAAGTTAATTAGTTCTACCAAATAAATTGTATGCTATTTTTCCCTTCAATTGTAGCAGCGATGATCTTCCTCTCGTTATGGTGTATACATCATTGTCTCCTCGTTGAAACCTTCAATGCCTCCAAGTTAGCTTGGAATATCAAAAAAAATATCCGGGAATTGACATAATTTGTTGATATCTATGACAACATACATACACACCTCCTCTTTTGTTGTACGCAATCTTCTTAAATAGTTATATACGCACGTCTCCTCCACTTGCCTCACCACATATTCTTCCACACAGCTTGTCTTTTCCATTTTTTTTATAATGAAAAAAAAGAAGGATTCTAGTAAACTTTGAAAGTGACCAACAGATTCTCGCATAAATCATGATCATCTCTACCTACCAATTCGGCATCATGTGCTCTCAGAATCTCTTGTGATAACTTAAATTCTAACCGAGTTAAACTATAAATGTGAATAAGGGCAAATTGTCTAATCATTAGGTGGCTATTTCGGATCTCTTAATATCTTGCCTGGCGAAGGGTAGCGTTTGAGCTCGAACTCATCTCTCCCTACAAAAGTGAGGAGTCATCACGGGAACGAGCTACGTTTTGTTGAAAGAGTGGCTACTTCTGTTCACCATTTCTTTGCACACAGTAAAAAGAGATACCCAATTGTAAGATCTACAAATGAAAAGAATAATTCCTATGGTAGCTATCTATGAGAATCTAGCCCAACAAATGAATTTTTCCATCCAAAGGTATTAATTTAGGATTAATTTACTGAAGAAGTTAATCCTTTAAAGAGAATTATTTAGAATATTAACCCACGTAGTCATAACTTAAATTTTAAAGATCTTAACTTTGCTTTCACTAACACTAATTCAAAGAGATATTAACAACATTGATGTTAACTTCGTATGTCGCATTACCAAAATCTTCACCTTTCAGAAATTAGTATAACATCCATTAAAGTAAATATCATAAATTTAACAACAGATCAATTAAATAGAAATTATTAATATTATTCTTTAAATAAATAAAAATAAAAATTAATACTAATTCTACATTTATTAACATTAATTTTTTAACCTCCAGCAAAACTATCTCGTAATTACATTTTTTTTCTTTCGTCTGGGCTCGTGCAAGTTACCCATTTCCAAGATTGCTTGCCGTAATCGCAGAATCAGTAGACACACGGGCATTTGGGTCATTTTCACAGGAGATTCACGTATGGGACAAAATCCAGAATCTACAAACGGGTCCCACGAATTCAATAGGTTGCCATTTTAGACGGGTAACCGGGTCCAACGCGCCGCTCAAAGAGATCTGCTTTGGGTCCGAATCCAACACTGGATCCGTATCAACACCTAACAAATGGGCATCTACAACCCATACAGGGTATCGTATCCAAACTTCATTTGCCAGGTACAAATTAAAAATTTTGGATGAAATTTATGTTTTTTTTACTGTATTTAACATTGAATTCGTGTAACTTAAATTAGATGTGAATTTGAAAATTAAAAAATTGATGTAAAAGTTGATGTGTAGTAGTGTAAATGTGGTTTCAACTTATGTTTTTTCTTTTTATTTAAAAATAATGTTGACACATGGTGGGATCCATCATTGTTGAAATTAATAACAAATCACTTTAGTACAAATGTAAATCACTTAAATCACATTTAGAACCATTTTTCATGGATGCAAAATTACTTTGCATGGATGTATTCTTATTTTACACCTGTACAAAATCATCTTGTACCTTCAAAATAATTTTTCACGGGTGCAAAGTAAGATTACACCGGTGCAATCTTACTTTAAACTACTTTATATCGGTGCAATCTTATTTTACACGGGTGCAAAGTAAGATTGTAACGGTGCAAAATTAAATTTCAAGTGTTTCTTCACTTATGACAAGTGATTTTACACTTGAAAGGTGATTTTTCTATCTTAGGGTTTAGTCTTTAGTGTTTAAGATTTAGCGAAACTAAACCGCACATCCTAAACCCTAAACCTTAAGGTGAAAAGTCACCTTTCAAGTGAAAAATTATTTCTTTTACATGAAATCACTTTCCATAAACCGAAACTCTAAACCCTAAACTTATAGGTCAAAATCACTTTACACGGGTGCAAAATCATTTTGGACAAGTGAAACCACCATTGAAATAATTTTGCACCAATGCAAAATTAGATTACATATATGTAAAGATACCTTAGAATAATTTATCATCGGTGGAAAGTAGTTTATCACCGGTGCAAAGTTATTTATCACCTGTGCGTTTTATGTTAAAGTAATGTGGTATTTTTTTGCATGTGGTAGGGTTCACCACATAACAAACCTTGCATTCTTTTATTTCTTTATATTAAATATCAATTATTAAGTGGGCCCACATTCTCAACATTGTGTGAAGAAAGAAAACAACACTCACAATATTCTTGCATCACTTTTTGCGTCAAGACTTGCATTTCCCTACTTTTTTGCCTCAAATTATGGGAGGTCAAAAGTTGCTTTGTAGTTTGCACAAAGTACTGATTTGGTATGTTGGAAGAGGATAATATTATTAAAATGAAAGTGCTGTCATATTTTAGAAAATGTAGTTTGAGGTATAAATGTCAATGTCATGGAATATTTAAAAGTTTGACTACGGTGGGATTTATTAAGGTATATTATCTTAGTGTCGAGAGAAATGTAAAACATGTCATTCATATAATTTTCTATCTGATGTATGAAATTTGAACTGAAGTTTGAGAATCAAACAATACGTTATGTATTTCTCTGGTATTTGGTATATCCTTTCTAATAAAGATCAAGAAAATAAAGATTAATTATCCAAAAGTTAAAATGCAAATATGAGTTGTTTCTCTAAAAAAATAAAAAAAAGTGAATTCTTTTTGAGGGAAAACTATTAGTGGAAATAGAATTAAAAATCTTAAGATATAAAAGATGTAGTCTTTCTCCTCCCATTTAGCCCACTCTTCATTATCTTTAGATTGCAGCACTAGATTTCGTAATATGATCTTTCTTCTTGAACTTGATAAGTTAAACATATTTTGAAGCACTTTATTGTTTCTTTAAGGGTGTTGTGCATCCCTTTTCATGACATGTGCATAATTGGCAAATCTTAATTGGAGTAATACTTAACTTTCATGCTATCGTTCAATACCTTGAAGGGCATATTATATCTCTTTTCTTGTTTGGTTAAATTTTGTTTGTTGGAGATATCTCATTCTACGTAAAGTTGATATTTCATCATTCTTATGACATTTTTGACAATTGAACATTATGCCGCTAGGTTGATCGATAAGTTGCTTGATTATAGTTTATTGTTGAATCTCTCAGGTAATTTGTTAAAACTGTATTTACAAGTTTGGTTGAACATTCTCTATGAATCATTATCTTATTATTTTAAACTTAAATAGATGACATTTTGAAAATAAATTACTATTTCTATCCATGGAACCAAGATAAGGGACACAAGTGCAATGTAAGCGGTAAGCAGCATAAAAAGAAAGACATGATTACAAGGTTTGCTTACAGAATAAAAATATGGATAGTAGAAGTCAACTACATTGCCCACGATGATATGGTGCTCTTGAATTTTGTAGGAGAGATGCAGGTTTGAGTCTTTGTTTCTACATTATCTATGATATTTGTGTGTGAGGGATGACTAATTTCTCCTCAATTCATCCAAATGAGATTTTGGGTCATTAAAATAAAAGTCAACTATATTATTGGAAAATCTAATGAAAGTTTAGAGACAAAATCAAAAACCAACATAAAGAAACTTTTTCCTTAACTTGAACAAGAAATCTTTCCAAGGAATGGAATTGTTTCAACTCTTCCTAATCATATAATATCAAGAAGCGTAATGTCTCCAAAACTCCTTCATCTGGCATTACTTGAGACTGATGACCTTGATAAAGTTGAGGGAAGGAGTAGAATGTTGCAAAACAAGATAGTACGATTGCGTAGAGACACAAAAATTTAACTATCTTCCACTTAGGATGAGTTTGTGTCTTAAAGATAAGTAGTGTTTACAATTTTACAACATATACTTGCTTTTCATAAGTGTAATTTTGCTCAAAAGGTACATATATGTCTAATCCTTTATGTAGGTGAAGGAAAGTGGAAACATCATGAATTACATGAAATGTTTACAAGGAGGTGATGGGCCTCTTGAGGTCACCAACAGATTTGTTAACATAGGAGGTGCTACTTAGTCGTTAATCATCCATCACGTAGGGAGGTAAAGCGACAACTAAACACGCACAGTGGGAAACAAAGGTTTGGTGACCCAGTTCCATCACAAGGGATATACATCTAGGGGGAGGATAGGACTTCCAACTATGCCCTAGAACTCATGAAGGTTACACGATATTACATGACATCGCTCCCTCTCTCAAGCAGGAGTCCTCTTTTCTGAGGGGTCTCCCTCTCTATTTATAACATGGGGATAACTCTCACTGATGGGCTCTAGTACCCCTATCTGTTAGACTACATGGTAGTGGTTAGAGTGTAGGTGGTCAGGCCCATCATATTATATCTTCTATCCTTGCTGCGCAAGATCTTTTCGGCAGACTTGGCAGGCTCTGGTTGGAGTTCGGCTGATTTGAGGCGAGGCGGGCTGAGCGGGTTCCGCCTTTACACTTGGTTGTTGGGTCGTCGGATCCTTTATTGGGTCATGTGCGGAGTTTTGGATTCGAGGGCAATTTTTGCCCCTTATCAGGAGATGATCATGCATTCACGTCTATCCATAAGGTGATGTTGTATGATCCATAGCATCTGCTCTCACTTGTTAAAGATGCCACCTGTTGGGTCTTCATGTTAGAGGGCTTTATTATTTTTTCTGTTAAGGTGGAGTATTTGGTGGTCTGGCCAAAGAGTTCCCTTTGACTTTGCTTGGGAGGATTTGATTTGGAACCCTCTTTGCTCTTCCCTTCCTCCGACTCCCTGAGTGGTTTGTGGCCTTTGTCTTCCTTTGAGGAGGGATTGTGGTATTGGGGGAACAAGCCAACATCCACACCTTCTCCATTCCATAGGATCACCTTCTCCATTCTATAGGACCACTTTCACTTCACATTTAGCTTAGCAACATCATCTTGGTTGATGTTTTAACTTTTTCTTTCCATACTTTTTATTTCCTTTCTATGTCGTGGCATGTTACTCATGTAGCTCTCATCACCACATACTGAATATTCCCATGTCATATAGTTTATTGTTGCTCCTATCCCCACTCATTTACTCTTCCCATTCAAAGCAAGATTAAATGGTCTCTTACCTAACTTGATAGCCACGTTTTATTCCCTAAGTGCTCATTGAGGCATCAAAAGAGGATTTGATCTCTAAGCTGCAGAAACTATAAACCAATGTAGAAGGGAGTACACCTACGGTCAGTTTATCTCCCAACGACATAACTAACTTGGAGTTCACAAGGAGATGCATTTACTTTAAAGTTATAAGTCAAAGGGTTGTTAGACCAAGAGGATTAATAAAATGGTTGGAAATTCTCAGTAGAGCCTAGTTTGCACAAGACAAAGCATGATTGTTGACTAGCCATTTGCAAAACAAGTCAAGATGCTGATATGATATGGAGTCACTCACCTTGGCATTTTGAAGGAAATCTAATAGCCATAGAGAAAGCCTAGCCAAATAAATCTTTTGTAGCTTACCAATTCAATATGGTAGCCTTCTGGATTCAAATATATGAGATATTGCCTAAATATTAGAATAAAAGCACTATCCTTAAGATCAGTTCCTCTATGGCGAAGTAGTTGATATGGTGAATGATTTTATTAAGAGTAGGAAAGCTTATGACTTTGAAGATAACGGTGGACATCTCTAAGCCACTGAGCAAAATCATAGAGGATAACATCACTAAAGGAGTCAAGCTAAATCTCCCCATCCTTTATGAAGGTTTGCCAAAGTTCTGCTCTTTTCTATGGTATGTTGGGCCACGTATAATATTGATGTGGGAATTTCATTAAAGCTAAACAATTGATAGTTGGTGAATCGAAGAAAAAGAAGGAATTAGAAGAAAGATTTCTTGCCCTAAAGTTCTTAGATAGCCTGAGAGTAGTTCGTAAAACAACCAGAGGCCTTAATGATAACCAGAAGAACATGGTTGGCAGAGGGGACCGAATAATCGAAGGTGTGGCCAGAAGCACAGTTGCACAATTGCCAATGAAGAGGGCAAGCATTAATGGAGTACCGCAAAGACCACTAATTAAAGAAGCTGCAAGAGCTTCTAAGCAAGTCAATCCTTCTATTCCAAGCTCTTTTGTCGCCCCCTCTCCATTCAAACCCATTCCATTGCCTTCCACCCCACCTCCTAAAACAAAATGGGAACAATGACCCTAACAACCCCTCCTACCCCAACCGTCCCTCTACTGAAGTGCACACTGCACCACATACAAGAGTCCTTATACCCACCACAATAAACAACCACTCTGTTGGACTCGAATATGAAAGGACATTAAGCCAATCCCCCCCTTTCCAGCCCATTTATGGGAGTCACCCAAGCCCAACTGGAACCAACTGCAAAAGAACCCTCAATCCAATCCCTAGCCGAAAATGCCTTCCTACCCATTGAGACCTACTCCAAAACAAGTTTTGATGCCGCTACACCGAAATGACACTTTCGTACCCCCATTTTCGTTCCCTTGGGGGTCACCAGGTAATTTTTAGGATCTTAGAGTGTTTTCTGTAATTTTTGCATACCAAATTGTGCACTCAAGGCTCACTGTGCAATTTCTCAAACCCTGGGGTGTTTCCTATAAATTTTGCATACTCAAATTTGCACTCAAAGACCACTTATGGCTTTCATAAACCCCAGGGCATTTTCTGTAATTTTTGCATACCTACTAGTGTGATTGAAGTTCCAGGAAAATCTTTCTAAACTCCAAAGACCTTTTCATAAATTTTGCGTGCAAATTAACCACGTAGGTACCTCATGTTATTTTTTCCTAAACGTTGAGGGTATTCCTCAATTTTTCGCATAATAGAGTGCAACTAAGGACCCTGCGTAGTTCTCCCCTTTATTGAGGGGTTAGCTGTAAATTTTACACCCATACGTTTCGATTTTTGAGACCCTACACAAAAAAACCAAACTTCGGGACTAATTCCACAATTTTCCCCGACTTTGCCAACCCTAAAAACCCCTCCATAACCCCCCACTCTCCTCAAGAACCGTATCTCATCATCCTCATGTAGCTACCATCTACCCCCCTAGCGACGTGCCCACCCTTAGCAGAGAGAGAGAGAGAGAGAGAGGAAGAGCGAGAGGTGCTCTTTCTCTCTCTATCTCTTCTTTTTCTTTTCTCGCATGTGCGCAATCGACAAAGGGGCGAGAGGAGGATTTTGAACGTGCATGTGTGCACACGTGAGCGAGGGGTTGATCGAACGATCTTCGTCACAACGCATGGCGAGTGTTAAGTGGCGGAGGAGAGAGGAGTGGATCATGATCCGAGACTCCAGGTGTGCGCCAATTGGAGCGCGCTACGTGGCGAAGATCAAGCCGCGAAGGAGAGGGGTGCGAATTGTGATCCGTGGCTTTGGGTGTGTTCCAACTGGAGCATGTCACATGGTGAAGATCAAGTGGCGGAGAGGGGAGTGGCTGTCGACGGCTTGGATTGCGCGGATCATGATCCGTAGCACCGTGCATGTGACATGTGGTGGCTAAGCAAGTGAGTGCCATCCGATTCGGTTGGGCCGGTTGGACTGGACAGGTTTGAGGCCGATTCAAGTGAACCAGAGGTGTTTTTGGATTGGTCAGGGTCCAAACAGTCTTCGAATCACGCAAGAAAGGTACCGTAGGAAAGCCCTTTCAATATCCCATCTTTTGGAAACCTGTTCACTACATTTTGAGCACGTTTGAGTCACTAGAAAATTACTTTTAGTTCCTAATGCTATCTTGAACCCCTTTAATGCCCTAGGTTCAATGCTCGAGGGAGGCATGTGTCACAGGGAGGGATGCGTAGTGACTATGGGAGGTTTGGACAGATCGCCCGTGCCCCATTCCTCCCAATAACCTGAGGTAGAGTGGTCTCCTTCCCTTCATTCCTCACTTTGTTGAAACTAATGCCTTATAAATATACCAATTAGGGTCCATTGTGGAGGTCGTGCCACATGTTTTCTGAGCTTGAGGTCTTTGCTTGTTGAGCACGCACACCACCACTATGATGTTAGTACACAATGTGTCTCTTTTTTCATCCCCTAGTTCAAGTCACTAGTGATTTAATTGCGACAGCAATGTGCCTCCGGTGTAGGCTTGCCACTAGTTACGCTTTGCCATAATTGACCATGAGTAATAAAATGCAATTACTATACATATGGATGGCACTTGATTCTTGTTTGTGTGGAATTACTATTAATGGAGCGTTTAGCAACACAACTAAGACTACATTTGAATCCTAAGGGAAACTAGGTACTCACCCTAAATGTACCAAATACTTGGATGTGTGATGCATGAGTTTGTTAGCAACTAATTAGGGATATACATGATTCCTAAGACAAACTAGAGATCATGCTTAGGCATACAACCTACATGGAATACAACTGATGTGGTAATGCAAATGTGGGGCAGTATTTGGCCCGTCTTGAGATTTATTTTAAGGGGGTGAGCTGGCCCTTAGATACACGTGTACTAAGGAGAGCTAAACACTTTATTTTGCAAAGAGAGAGTTGACCTCCCCAAGTAGGGACCTGGAGGAGTAACAACCTTTTTGCAAAGACTTTTGTTGGGTCCACAAGGGGCCAACCGGGATAGCCGATTGAGGATATGCAATGCTATGAAGGTTGTGTGGTTCCCGTACCATTTTCTGTGCATACCCATTAATAGAAATGACTAATCACGTGCCAGCATGAGGTAGCACCTCATGTGCTTATCGCATGTGCCATAGTCCCCACTACACCACGACCATAATCCAAGGTGGTAGACTAGGTGGTACGGTGGGCATAGGGCATTCTCTCAACCAAGAGAGTGTCCCGTGGTTGTCCTGCAACCCAAAATACTACAACAAAATCGTCTCATTAGGAGACATGCGAACTAACAGGAGAGGATGACCATACTTAGTGGATTTCGTGAAAGGAATACGAATGGCATGACAAGTTGCTAAACAAATCTAAAAAGGAAATGTGAAACAAACAAGTTGCTTATCTAAAATGATCGAGGCTTGAACAAACCACCACTTACACTTTTGTTGTCATTGTTACACTTTTCCTTCCTTTTTGCCACTTTACTCAGCTTTGTTGATGCCTACTCTGGTTGTGTACTTAGGTTAGGGGAGAGAGCAGCCAGTTCCACATGCTACCGAGGGTGATAGTGCTGGGCTTAGCCACGCTTAGCCTTAGTACTTTTTATTGTTCTTCTATTGTAGTATGTCTCTTGCTTTAGAATTGTGTTAGTTTTTTATTTCTCTGTTGTACTTTAGTGGTTTGATGTGATTGCTATTTCGTGAACTGTTTTTCCATGCCCTGTTGGTAATTTGGTTTTCTGCTTTCCTTTTGTCCTGTTCTTTCTTTTATGATATTGACGAGCGTGGGATGCAGTTGTTTAATTGTGTCGTTATAGCATGCGTTCATGATGTCGATTTTAATCTAGAATGTGGATTTGGTGAGTCGAAGTGTCGAACACAAGGAGGCGTAAAGTCGGACTACTTTGTTGCTCTTAGTTGTCACATGAAGTTTGGTTTGCTTGCGAGAAAACAAGAAAGAGAGAGAGAGTAGGGTTTGAAATTTTCTTCAAATCACGACATTCATTTGCACAAAGTGAGAGCTATGTAAGAAACAACATCAACATTAGTATTTAGCATGCAACTTGAGTTTGTTTGCAAATACAACAATAGCTAAAAGCTTAAACAAAAGCAATATGAAATTAGGGTAAAGAGAGAGAGAGGAGAAGGCAAGGTGGCCACGGCGGTGGAGGAGGGCTCCATCGGTGGCTTGACAACTTCGGCAAGTGTGAAGTATGCTTGGTGAAGCTAGGAAGGAGCTAGGAGTATGGTGGAGGGTGTGTGTGTGTATTCAATGCCTCCCAATGGGGTAGTTGAAGGGGTTTATATAGGGAAAAGGGGTTTCCAAACTAAGGGTTTTAGCGACATCTGGGATGTCGCTAAACCCATGCTAGAAACGTCGGTGAAGCCCCTCCTCCTGTCGATCCGTCGTAGGCGTGCGTGCTTCTTCTCCCACGATCCACGTGATCGCGCTAGGTCGAGTGTTTGCGTGGGCACGCGTGCTGAGGATCGCACGTCATCTCGCCCAGGTGCATCCGCTGCTCCGCGTGGCATGATCCCTACCGTCGACTTCTACATCAGCAGCCAAATTTTGTCCACACGCGCTCCTGCTGCCAATTGGATCCCGCTGCGGCTCGAACGGGCACTCGTGAGCGCTCAGGTGAGGCATGGACCAATGTACTGCGTGCCTTGGTTTATCGCAGCGCGGAAGTCTTGGCCACTGCTCCTCAACCGTTAAATGGAAGATGTGCGGCCTAGATCGTGCGGACGGGTGTGTTGAAGAGAAGGTGCAGGCGATGCTAGTGGCTTCTCGGTTGTCTGATCGTCAAATTAGATGGCTTAAAATGCTTTGCGCGATGAGGCAGGGGCGCGCTACGTGGGTGAGGGCGTGGTGGATGCGGTGACGTGGCTGCTTGTGGGTCGTTGATCTAATGATCAACGACCAGAACTTCTTAGGCCAATCGAGGGAGCTCCGGATGTCAAATTTGAGTGGTTTCGAGTCTATTAGACTCGATTCGTCGATCTGAGTCCATCCGTGCGGTCCGATTGCTGATCTAAGGCCTGTTTCAATACACACTTATACATACGACCATTAAACATTGATTATAAGCAATTTTAATTTGTCATGCATGCAATGCTCCCAAGCCCATTATGGTATATCATTAACGTACATATATCGTCAAAATCGACCTCGGTTGATGGAATTATCATCCTTAGGTGTAGAGTTATCACACCCCCATGCTCATCCCTTGCTAGTCCCTAGTAAGGTTTATCCTAGACATTATTTCCATACGAGATTAGGAATTGATTACTTAGACATCTTTTGCTTGTCAATGGGAGGAAATATACCAAGAGCCTGATCTACAAAGACTAAACAGCGCCTGTGTGTATTAATGAGAGCCTCATCATGAACCCTAACTAGCACAATTTAATCTAATAAGTGTGAAGAAGCTCCTATAAAACCTAAAGAAAAGCCTAACTCAGAGAAGTCTGAATTAAAGGATAAAATAAGTCATGAGGGGTAAAACTGTAATTTTACCAAGGCAATACACAAGCAGGGTATCTAAGGGTTTAAACACAGGTAAAATAAGCTTAATAAGGAAGGAAGTAGGATGATCTGATCTGAAAAGGGTTATAGCAACTTCTAGGAATTAAATGACATTTTGTAACCCTAAAAACAAATCCACTTTAATTCACGAGGTCCTATGCAAAATAAAAATCAACTAAATCCTCTAAAAATTATGGAAAAATACTCCCTAGGGCTTAGAACCTTCAATTTGGCCTTTGCAACCTATTTTAACCTGATTTGAGAACCATGCCCAAATTTTAACCTAATTTAGGTTTTTGTGCAAATTGATCGGTCAAACGTAGTCAAACCTAAAATCAAATTACACCATTGAATTCTTTAGGTGCAAATTAGGTTGGTACAAAAATTTGGGCTTAAGTGAAGACCATCTTGATCGACTTTACAAATTGGTCCTCTTGAATTACGTTTTGACCCTTATCTTTTCAAAACCTTGCATTTGGCCCCCTATCTTTCCCTTCGTTCTTTGCAGAATGGTCCTCCCTACCACCTGCGCAAGCACCATACCACCGGCGACCTTGCGAGGACCATGATGCCGAGCAGGGTAAAGCAGCCGCTCTTAGGAACGAGCGGGGGGTTCCCTGCGTCGTCCTCTATCGCAGGGACCCTCCCCTGTGACCTGCGGCTGCCCATGCCTCTCGTGAGAACGCACAAGAGGCATGGGTCTCCATCTCTGGCAGCTCCCCCACGTCGCTCTCTCGAGTCTCTCCCCTCGCCAACACCTTTATAAGGAGCGGCAGGGGCTGCCGTCCACTCCAAGCCTGATTTGGCCGAGGTTCCCTCCCCAATTTCATCTCCTCCGCCCACGGCCAAAACGCCCACAGGCTCCGATGGCCCTTTCCTCCTCCTTTCATCGCTCTACGGCCACACCTGCAGCAAAGCCCACTCTGCCTCGTCTTCCCACGTCAGGCCGCACCAACTGACGTTTTCTTGACCTCTTCCTCGCCGCCGTTACTCACCTCTAGGCTGCTTTGTCTACGGCGCAGGTAGGTACGCGTTGAGCGCCACCTCCCTCCCTCTTCGTCAATTAGGTAGGTAAAAACTTTCCCCTCTTTCTCCCTGTTATTTCCCCCTTCCCAATTTACTATTTCGACCCACCGACCATCACTGTCCATCACCACCTTCTCCATCTCTGGCTGCCCTCCGGCGAGGCGTACTCACAACTCCACGCCTCCATCCGCCTTGCCAACTACCCCTTAAGCTCCGCACCACCTCACTAACACCGAATCTGCCCTCCATTCACCACCTAGCACCTCCAGACCACCCCCCGAACATAGCCACTCTCACACACGCAGAGTGCCCTAGGTGCATGGCCACAGGCACTCTCGCACCTCGCCGACCCCCGTACCGCACTCGCCGCACTCCGGCGAACCTCCCTGGACCTTTTTGATGTGGTCGCGAGGCCGTTTGCGTGTTTCAGGTTTCGCCCTCCTCGTCGCCATTAACGAGCAGTAGGAGCTTCTCCGCAGGCAGCTCCAAGCGTGAGCTCCAGGTGACGCGGAAAGGAGTCACGCTCACACCCAGAACTTCAATTGGGGTCGCAAGCGTCTGCTGCTGCCCCAATTGCTCAAAGTCTTCTCCCGCAGGCACCCGAGATCGGAGGTGGGACTTTAGTCCCACCTCGGAAGTGTATGGGCGCAAGCCCATACATAAATTGAAAAAGTGCTATCGGCTGGTTGCCTCCGATAGCACTGGGGTGAGGTCCCTCACCTACTCACAGGGTCTCGTCCGCGACATGCCCACGCGGATCTGACACGACCTGACTTCCCACTCTTGTGCACTCCTCGCGCACCACCCACGCCGGTGTGCCTGGACCCGGGCACGCGACCTGACCCGATTACCTGGCTTTGGGAGAGCTTCCCAAAGAGGGATTCAGAGAGAGGGAGACGGGGGGAAGGGGTAGGTTTTGCGCTGACGTTTGTGTGTGTGCGCAGGAAGGAAGAAAGGAGAAGAGGAGCAGTGGCCGGGACTTAGCAGCGTAGGGAAAAAGGAAGAAGGAAGGAAGGAGAAGAGAAGAGGAAGCCAAGAAGAAAAGGAGAGGCTGATCAGTTAAGGCGTCTGATTTCTGAATCAGACGTTGGCGAAAAGAAGAAGAAGACAGCCATAGCAGAAAAGAAAAGAAGAAGAAGAAGGACCAGAGTAAAGAAAGAAAGAAGAAGAGGCAGCAGCGGAAAAGAAAAGAAAAGAAGATGAAGAAGCCAAGCGAAAGAGAGAGACTGCCGCACAAGAAATCAGATAAGAAAAGAAGGAAAAGGAAGAAGAAGCAGAGAAGGAAGAAAATGGAAGGAAAAGAAAAGAGAAGGGCTTGCCGCAGAGAAGAAGCAAGAAGGAAAGGAAAAGGGAGAAAGAAAGGAGCAATTTTCACTCTCACTCACTCACTCTCTCTTTTTCTTAATTTTTGTAAAACATTGTATTGTGAATTTATATGCTTCTGGAACTATAGTTTGCTCCCTGAGTTCGACCTCAGGAAACTTTTTATTTCTGAGTAACAAATTGTATTAAGCTGTGACCGTTTCTTTGCACTATACTACGACAAAACCCTAGAACGCAGCGAACCATTTGCCAAAATGCGAACTGCCCAAATCCTCGCTTTAAAGCATACATACATATATATTTTTTTCATTTTTTCTCAATTTTTTGAATTTTTTGGAGTTGAGAGTGTGTCTGTAACTTTTTATGGCTACCCAACCCACCCATAACTCGAAAAAGACTCTAAGTGCTAAGCATCTTGGTGTGAATGTTGTGATAGACTCATTCAATGGTAATTAGAATAGACTTCGAGTTTCTACGCCCCTTAGTGATCGGGAAAGGAAGTGCTTGCCTGAAGGTGTATCTGTCTGATCGGTAACTTTCTCCCTACTCTTATGCTATTTGAGGTCAACACAAGGGTGTTTCCAGTATATATCTCTCTGGATTGCTCTACTTCTCCGCTTCTTCCTTAGGTGTTCTGGACTTGCATTTAGTGAGCTGGGTTTTGGACAACCGACCAATGGGCTGTTACCCACAACCACTTGCCAGCCATACTTGTGCGGTGAAGTATGGCTTATTTATTTTCTTCTTTTTCTATTTTTCTATTTCTTCTCTTTTTTTTTTCTTTTTCTCTTTTCTTTTTCTTTTGTTGTTTAGTAGGTGGCTTCCTTGATCTCAGATTTACCTAGAGGCAATAAAATAAAGTGGTCCTGTGGCTAGGCTCTGGACAACCAGCCAATGGGCTATTACCCACGACAACTTGCCAGCCATACCAGCTTAGAAAGTTCATTTGCTACCCAATTTCTGTTAGAATCTCCGAGGAGTGAGTCGGTGGAAAAATGTATGCAGATGCTTAGACTAAAAGTCCCTTCGAGTCAGAGGGCGGGTTGATAAGTCATCTATTTATCACCCAACTTTATTGGCGAATTACAGTAAATTAAGGTTGCGAGCATTTAAGGCTAAATCCGTATTTTAGTGGACACTTGGGCTGATTAAGCCTGACAGCCTGAAAAGTCTAAGTGTCTAGGTTCTTCTCGTATTATTTCCCACTGTTGATAAGCTTCTAATGCCTAAATTCTCCTTCCAATTATTTATTTATTTATTTATTATACAATTCAGGCTGATAATATAAACTCAGAGAATGCGAATTACCACCCCCTATGCTTAAGTTAGACAATGTCCTCATTGGCAAATAAATGGATGCAAGGGGGTACAGAAAGAAATCACCTGAGTGTTGCCGTGTTCCTGATCAGTCTGAATCTTCTGAGTTGCCTCCTAGAAAGCGCTAAGTTTATTGCCTCCAGTTGGGCAAGGCTCTGTGTTAACCCTCAACGAGGGTGACAACTTCCTTTGAGGGAACCTGGGCAAGAAAATATTTTAATCTCTGACCGTTTACTGTGAAGGTTTTCCTAGTGTTAGGATCTGCAATTTCAACTGCCACATTGGAATAAGGTTTGACCACCTGATATGGTCCTATCCACTTTGATCTCAGCTTCCCGGGGAAAAGTTTAAGTCGGGCATAAAAAAGCCAGACTTGCTGGTTGGGCTCGAATGTTTTCCTATGGATGTGTTGGTCATGGACGGTTTTCATCTTTTCTTTGTAAAGTCGACTGTTTTCATATGCGTCCGTACGGATTTCCTCGAGCACGAAGAGTTGGAGTGTCCTCTGTGCCTCGGCTAATTGAGAATCCATGTTGCACTGCTTAACAGCTCAGTAAGCCCAGTGTTCCAACTCCATCGGAAGGTGGCAAGCCTTGCCAAAGACCAGGCGATAAGGTGACATGCCTATCGAGGTCTTAAAAGCAGTCTTGTATGCCCAAAGAGCATCATCCAGTCGTGTGGACCAATCCTTTCGGTCAGGTATCACAGTCTTTTGCAGAATATTCTTGATTTGCCTATTAGAGACCTCAGTTTTCCCATTCATTTGCGGGTGATACGGGGTGGTAATGCAGTGAGTAACCCCGTATTTTCTAAGCAAGGCACGGAATTTGGCTTGAATAAAGTGACTCCCACCATCACTGATCATGGCCTTCAGTATCCCAAACCGAGAGAATATGTTTTACTTAACAAAGTCCATAACAACCTTATGATCACATCTTCGAGTAGCAACAACTTTGATCCATTTCAAAACATAATCAACCGAGACAAGTATGTACTCAAAGCCATTGGATGGTGGGAAGGGACCCATAAAATCGATGCCCCAAACATTGGAGATTTCAACAATCAGAATGGGCTAGAGGGGCATCATGTCCTTTCTAGTCATAGTCCCTAATGTCTGGCAACGAGAGCAAGTCTTAGCGAAGCTATGTGCATCCTTGAATAGGGAGGGCCAGTAAAATCTGGACTGCAAAACCGTTGCAGCCGTTTTCTTCCACGAAAAGTGGCCACCATAGGCTTAATCGTGACAAAAGGATAACACACTTTGGACTTCTTCCTTAGGAATACACCTCCTATTGATCTGGTTGGCATAGAGTCTAAACAACATGGATCATCCTGGAAATAGTGCTTGGCTTCAACCAAGAACTTATCCTGTTGCTGTCTAGACCGGCCATGCGGAGTCTGTCCTACCACTAAATAGTTGATGAAGTCTGCATACCAGGGTAGCTTTCTTCCTTGCACAGCTAGAAGTTGTTCATCAGGAAAGGTGTCAGTCAAGGGTAATGATGGTCCGATGTGGTCTGGGTGGAGTCTGGACAAGTGATCAGCTACGACGTTCTTGGACCCGGCTTTGTCACGTATTTCCAGGTCAAATTCCTGCAAGAGCAGGATCCATCTGATGAGCCTGGGTTTAGCATCCTTCTTGGTTAACAAATGTTGAATAGCCGAGTGGTCAGTGTAAATTATCACGTGGGATCCTAGAAGATATGATTGGAACTTTTCTAATCCAAAGACTACGGCGAGCAGTTCTTTTTCTGTGACAGTATAATTCCTTTGAGCCTCATCCAACGTCTTGCTCGCGTAGTAGATCACCACGGGTTTCTTTTCTCTTCTTTGTCCTAGGACAGCGCTGATAGCAAAATCTAATGCATCGCACATAATCTCAAAGTCTTGGGACCAGTCCGGGGGTTGTAATACAGGCGAAGTGGATACTGTTTCCCTGAGAGTGTTATAAGCCTTGATGCAATTAAGTGTCATGTGAAAAAGGGCATCGTTGGCTAGAAGGTCAGTCAAGGGTTTAGAGAGTTTGGAGAAATCTTTAATGAACCTTCTATAGAAGCCAACATGTCCTAGGAAAGATCGGATTTGTTGGACCGAGCTAGGAGGTGAAAGTTTGGAAATTAGATCAACCTTAGCTCGATCTACTTCAATGCCCCTATGCGAGACGATGTGACCGAGGACAATCCCTTCCTGAACCATGAAATGACTCTTTTCCTAGCTTAAAACCAGGTTGACCTTGATACATCACTTCAAGATCTTCTCCAAGTTGCTAAGACATTGGTTGAATGAATTCCCGAAAATGGAGAAATCATCCATAAAGACCTCCAGGTATTCACCCACCATCTCTGAAAAGATGGCTAGCATGCAATGCTGAAAGGTAGCGGGTGCGTTGCATAACCCGAATGGCATACTACGGAATGCGAACGTGTCATACGGACAAGTGAATGTGGTCATCTCTTGATCTTCCGGTGCAATAGCAACTTCGTTGTATCCTGAATATCCATCCAGGAAGCAAAAATATTTCTACCCTGCTAATTGCTCGAGAATCTGGTTAATGAATGGCAGAGGGAAATGATATTTCTTGGTAGTCTCATTAAGCTTCCTATAGTCGATGCACACCTACCATGCAATAGTGGTGTGGATGGGGATGGATTCGCTCTGATCATTGGTGACAATGGGAAGCTCGACTTTCTTAGGTACCACTTGAGTGGGTCTCACCCATGGGCTATCGAAAATTGGGTAAATGATGTCAGTGTCAAGCCACTTGATTATCTCCTTTTTAATGACCTCTCGCATATTCGAGTTCAATCATCTCTGCATCTGGCGAAAAGGTCGAGCCCTATCTTCCAAATAGATCTTGTTAGTGCAATAGGTGGGGCTAATTCCTCTCAAGTCAGAAATTGTCCATCCAATGGCTGTCCGATGTTTAGAGAGGGTTGCAGTCAACTTAAGCTCTTGTTCCCTAGTTAAATGGGCATTGATAATCACAGGGAAGGTCTGGTCAGGTCCAAAGAAGACATACTTGAGATTATCGAGCAAAGGCTTCAGCTCAGGGGTAGGTGGGACAACATTCGACGGGTAAGGGAAAGGCGGGAGTTGATCAACATCAATCTCCTCAAATGGTGGCTGTGGAAGGTGATCAGCTCTGCAAATGTCAATCTCCACAGGTTGGGATGGGTTAGGATAGTCATTGACCGATTGAGTCAGATAGTCTGCTGAGAAGCTAAGAGTGAGGCATTCTTCAACCAGAGGTTCCACGGGATCGTGTTCCTCGATCCAGTCACAATCAAAAGACTTAGCTGCCCTGAAGATATCCAATTGCATCTTCTTATCCCCAAAGGCCATTTCCATGCATCCCGTGTCGCAATCAATGTTCGCCTTTGCCGTTGCTAAGAAAGGTCTGCCCAGGATGATAGGTGTGTTTTACAGCTGTTTGGGGACTTCCATATCGATGACCAAAAAGTCGACTGGGAAGTAGAAGTCCTTGACTCGAACAATCACATCCTCAACTACCCCCTTTGGGGTTTTCACAGATCTATCGGCCAATTGGATAGTCACAAGTGTAGGTTTCAATTCTCTAAATCCAAACTGGTGATACAAGGTCGTCGGGATGAGGTTGATCGAAGCACGTAAGTCCAAGAGCGCTCTATCAAATGTCATGTCCTCAATATTACAAGAAATCAGGGGCGCTTCTGGATCAGTTCGCTTGGGAGGCAGGCTGCTCAATATCACTAAACTCACTTGTTCTGAGAGCACTACCTTCCTTGGTGCTTGGGTTTTTAACTTCCACTTTGGCGTACAGACATCCTTCAAGAACTTAGCGTAAGCTGGGATATGTTTAATTGCTTCAAGGAGCAGAATATTAATCTGGACTTGTTTGAAAATCTCCAACAACTCCTCATTCTCAACTACAGCTTTCTTTTTCTTCCCTTTTTCCGAGGCCTCAGGGTATGGTAATTGGGTTTGAGTCGGGTCAGTCTCCATGTCCTTGGGTTCTTGCTGCTCACCCTCAGACTCGGGTATCTCAGGAAGTGAGGACACGGGAGGGGTTGGCCATTTGGTTTCCTAGGTTTTAGTGCCACTTCTTAAGGTAACCGCATTGGCAGAGGCATTGGGACCATGGGTAGATCCTTGAGAAGAAGAGGAAGAAGGAGCACTAAAACTAAGGGGTGTTTGTGGGGCTTGTTGGACCATGTGGGGATTTCCGGGATTGCCTTGGAACCCTTGCGAATTGGGGCCTCTGTTAATCACATTTCGCAGGTTCAGTTGTGGCTGAGAGGGAAGGGATCCCTGTTGTTTGCAATCCAACAGCTGGCTCAACTGTCCCTTCACTAAGGCCATTTCTTCCTGGTGTTTTTGATTCATGACAGCCATCATTTTTATCAATGTGTCCAGTTGGTTTTGAGGGGGAGGGCTGCCCTATTCTGATTATAAGGTGGTCTAATCGGTGGGCCTTGCTGATACGAGGGGGGATTGGGCCTTGGTTGATTTTGGAATTGGTTTGATTTTTGGTTCATCCAGGTGAAATTTGTGTGATTATACCATCCAATGTTGTAGGTGTTGGAGAAGGGGTCAGGTTTGGAATAACCTTGGATAGCTTGGACATCTTCAAAGATAGAAAGTACCGAGGGGGAGGGAAGTGAGTAATCAGGGGTTGAGGGAGCAAAGGTCCCTCCTTGGAAAATGGTCAGGGGTTGTTCCAGGTGCATTTGGCTCATTGGCTGTACTAAGTCTATATTGTGAGCTCCCTTTGCTAGGGGGAGGGTCTCTAGTGGGTTCCTAGTTTGGTTTAGCAACTCATCGATCTTTTTGTCCACCAATTCAACTCGATTCAACTTTTTGGCTATAATGTCCATGTCAACCATTCCAGAATTTGCTTGCACCTCATAGATCCCACCACGAGGTTGACTAGATCGATTAAACTGGGTCATGGAGGCATTGTTGAGGGAATTCTCACTCGTGGACTCAAAGAGTTTGAATGCGCTCTCCTCATCTTTGTTCAAAAAGTTGCCTCCACATGAGTGATGAGAACCGCATCATGAACCCTAACTAGCACAATCTAACCTAAATATGCAAGAAAAAGCTCCTACATAGCTCAAAGAAAGGCTTAACTCAGAGAATTCTGAGTTCAAGAAGAAAATAAGTCATAAGGGGTAAAAAATGCAATTTCGCCAACACAATTTGCAAATAGGATAATTAAGGATCCAAACACGGGTCAAACAAACCTAATAAGAAGGAAAGTGGGATGATTTGATCTAACGAGGGTTGCAGCAACTTCAAGAAATTAAATGACATTCTGTAATCTTAAAACAAACCTACTTCAATTCACGAGGTTCGAGGCAGGGTAAAAATCAACTAAACCCTCTAAAATTCATAGAAAAAAAATCTCTGGGGTTTAGAACCTTCAATTTGGCCTTAGAAACCCATTTTGACCTACATTGAGAACCATGCCCAATTAATGATTTAATTTGGGTTTTTACGTAAATTGGCTGGTCAATAATTGGTCTAACCTAGAAAAAAAATTCACCATTAAAATCCTTAGGTTCAGAATAATCATGCATAAAAACTTGAGCCTAAGAAGAGACCTCCTTGACCGACTTTGCAATTTGGTCCTCTTCATTTACTTTTTAACCCTTAACTTTCAAAACCCTTGCATTTTGTCCCCCAACTTTCTCGTCGTTCTTTGCAGAACGATCCCTCCTGCAAAAAACTCTGCGTAGCACCATACTTCGGCGACTTTGCACGCAGCATGGCGCCGCGCAGGGAGAGGGGATCGTCCTACAAAATGTACGCGGAGTTCCCTGCGACGTCTTCTGTCGCAGGGACTCGACCATGCTGCCTGACGACCCCCACACCTTCCATGCGAACGCGTGGAAGGTATGGGTCTCGTCTCCGACCACACTCCGGCGAGGCGCGCACGCCGCCAGCCTGCGCCTCCCTCTCCGCCACCCCCTTCATAAGAACCAGCACCCCCTGCCGGTTCTTGGAAGCTGTCTCTGACGAAGAATAACCCCCCACTTCATCCTCTCCAGCTCCGACAGACGGCCTGCAGCTTCCGGCGACTAACTCCTCCTCGTCGCTCTACTGCCTTACCTGCAGCAGGGTTCCCCTAACCCTCTCATCTGTGTCGTGCTTCACCCGCCGACACCCTCAGCCTGCCTCCTCGTCGCCGATCTCCCCCTCTAGGGCCTCTTTTTCCCCAGCTTCGGCAGGTACGAGCCAGTGGCTCCCCCCCCCTTCGTCCAAAACGTAGGTAAAAGCTTCCTCTCCTCCTCCTTTAGATTTCCCCTCTGTCAATTTATATTTTCGCGCCCCCACACACAACTTCCACCACCGCATGCTCCGTCTCCGACCACCCTCTCTGACAAGCCCATTCCACCTCCATAGACCTCACCCCTCGCCGATCATCTCAGAAGCTTCCCCTCACTCTACTTCACAGCTTCCCCCTTTTCATTCCCTGCCACATGCCACCTAAAGACCCCCCGAACAGACCCATTTTTCCGACCACAATCCGACCTCGGGCAGCCACCATACACTGCCTCACACCTCGCCACCACCCGCATTGGCTTCGCCGCACTCCGGCGAAGCCTCCTGCATCTTCTGACTGGGCCAAGAGGCCGTATTCCTGCGTTCAGGTCACGCCCCCTTCGCCGCCATTGCTGAGCAGGTGAAGCTCCTTCACCTGCAGCTGCAACTTCGATCTCGCCCAGGCGCTGGTCCCAGGTTGCGTGGAGTGTCTCCGCGAAGACTCCCAGGTCTGCAGCTAGGTCGAGAGTCTCACAGGCTGCCCCAATTAGCCGCGAGCTCCTCGCCTGCAGACGCCAGTCTGGGAGGTGGGACTTTAGTCCCACCTTGGAAGTGCATGGCTCAGTGCCCGCACATAAATTGAAAAGGTGTTCGAGGCTATTCGCCTTCGAACACAGGGGTCAGGTCCCTCAAGCACGAGCGCCCCACGCGCTCGCCCTCGCCCGCGCTCATGCCCCGCGGGTCTGGGCCGGATCCGAATACCCGACACTGCGCACACCTCGCTCACCACCGCACGCCGGTGGGCCTGGTCTCGGGCGCGATACCCGTACCCAAATACCCGGCTCTGGGAGAGCGATCCTATGAGAGAAATCTAAGAAAGAGAGAGACGCGGGGAAGGGTTGGGGTAGGTTTTGCTCTGACCAGTTGTGTGAGTGTGCAGGAGCAGAAGAAGAAGGAAGAAGGTGGCCGAAGCCTTGGCCGCTCAAGGCAGGGAAGAAGAAGAAGCAGCGAAGGAACAAAGGAAGGAAAAGAGGACAAGCACTGTAGCAGACTTGCAGTTAAGTCGTCTGACCACTGCATCAGACGACGGTTGAGCAGCGGCCAGAGGAGATAAAGCAGAGAAGAAGAAGAAAAAGAAGAAGACTCTGCAGCTGAGGGAAAGAAGAAAGAAGAGAAGAAGAAGACAGGAAGAGCAGAAGAAGAAAGAAGAGGGAAGAAGACAAGATCAGAGAGAAAGCACAAAGAGAAGAAGAAGAAGCCAAGACAAAATCTCTCTCTCTCTCTCTCTCTCTCTTATTTTTGTAATCCAATAGAGAAACTTTGTACTTCTAGAATTCCATTAGCTTCCTGAGTTTGACTTCGGGAAAACTATTTCCGAGTAAAAAAATCTATTGTAATGACAACCGTAGCTGTCTTGTCTTATACTATAACGATTGTACTATAATAAACATAAAGATGCAAAAATAGCTAAGCAGTTGCCATTACCATTTTGACGCCGTTGCCGGGGAGCAACGGCTATTCTAGAAGCTTTAAACTCTTTATTTAAGAATTTCTAATCTTTTCCCTCTTGTGTGGAGGTAGAGGAAAAATTAGGACGTAGCCGCACCACAGCCACTCCAAGGACAGGTAACTTTTATCCTCTCACTAGTAAACCCTAAATCTTAAAGAGGAAGAAAAAGAAAGAAAAAATATATATAGGTATAACCTGTCTTTCATACTTAGTAACAACTGCATGTTCTCAAAACTACTATTCCTGCACACAGTATTAAAGGTAATTAAGGGCTAACACCTTCTTGCCTGAGCCCTAATTACCAAATAAGAGTTAACTGGACCAAATAGAGACAACATAGGAATTAACATCAGGGTTTCAGAGACACACCCCTTAATCAAGAATTGAGAAAATCCAAAAGAAGTGTGCCTGAGCCATTGATTGAAAATACCTATTCAGAGAAATCCCAAGCAATTGGCTCTCTAAAAACACTTGAACCCTAAAAGACAAGACCTAAGAAGTTCTCAAAGGAATTAATAGGTGAAGTTGACCCCTTAGGGTCAACCAACCTTCAACTTAGGTCACTCTTTGCACTCAAAAGGCTAAAGTTCAAGTGAAAACCTAAGCACCTTGATCTTAACTAAAAATTGGTAGACTTAAGAGGTCAAGATCCCCATTTTGGTCTACCTGGAATATCAGTGACAGGAGAGGTCGGGTGGGGGAAACCGTGTAACCCGTGGGGACGCTCTACCGTGTAGGGGTCTTCACGGGACTCACCCTCTCTGGCTGCCCAGGTAATTCTCAGGTGGTCGATCTTTTGATCAAGGGGTCCAATTGCCCCGCACCTCTATAGTCACCCAACATTTTGGGTGCCTTGATTGGATCCAGCACCTGCTAAACTCATCTCTTCCAACAGTGTATGTTTGGAAGGAGGTCCTTGAAACCTCCTTTAGCACTCCACTCTCCTCGAGGCCGAGCCTCAGTACCCTTGTGTGAGAAAACAACACTTCACATTGACCTCTCCTCCGACTCCGAACCCAACTCACCTTCTTCTTCCATAATGGCTCAGCCAGTTGAGGAAGAAAACAATCTGGAGCACCAGCTCCAGCGACTCAATGACCTCTTCCAGAACTTTGTGCACCCACAGCAGCGTCCTATGATGCGGGACCATTATAACCCTGCTGCGGTGGCTATTGAGCCTCGAGTCGGAATCCCGACTGGAGGACCTGATTCTAAATTAAAGCCCAATATGATTCATGCTATACCTAAATTCCATAGGCTTAATTCTGAAGACCCCTTCCAGCACATCAAACAACTGAAGCATTTGGCCCAAACTTTTGGGTCAGATGCGCAAAATCGGGACATTCTCCTCATGAAGATGTTCTCCTTCTCCCTTATGGACAAGGCCGCTCATTGGTATCAGACTCTGACCCGGCCGATCAACACTTGGGAAGAACTTCAGTCCGAATTTTTGAAGAAGTTCTTTCCCGTTGGTCGGACCAATGCCTTGCGCCATCAGATAACTCACTTCACTCAGCAAACGGGAGAACCTCTCCATGAGGCATGGGATCGCTTTCAGGATCTTATGAGAAAGTGCCCCCATCACGGAGTTCCTAAATGGGAATAAGTCCAGTCTTTTTACCAGGGACTCCGTGAGGATATCAGTCTTTTCGTCAATGCAACCTGCGGAGGGAATATCATGGGTCAACATGAGGACACCGTGTGGGAGATTCTCGAAAACATGTACGAGAACTCCATCAACAATGACTCCATGGGATTATTCAACAGGACGAATACCCGCGCATCGACGAACCTTAGGGGAGCACACTAGACGCTGGGCCTGTCCGCATCAGTCGACCTGGAATTAATGGCCAGTCGATTGGATAAGGTCTCAATCATTGAGAAGAAGGTGGATGAGCTGACTCAGCACTTGCAGCGAGCCACCTCTACGCATAGCTCCTTTGCACAGCCTCCTTCCACACGGGAAACTGTGCAAAACATTCTCCACCGATCTGTAATTTTCCTACTCAGAGGGGGTGAGATCAGCGTGACGTAAAAAATGCGGAATTGAAATATAAAACAATCTCACAAAATATCAATCACACGAGTACACAATTATTTTTAGGTGGAAACCCAAACCGGGTGAAAACCACCACCTAACCCTCTCCAGTTAGGATTTTCCGATCAACCAAGTTGATCAAAATCCATTAAACGGGAATTTGCAAAGCGAATACCCAACCAAATAACAAAGATAAAATAATAAATAATCCTATAGAGCCAACAAAGTAATTTTAAACCTAAGCTTCTATAGGAATTAAGAAACTCCCCTTTGCAAGGAGTGCGTCGGCGACGCGGATGCGTGAACAACACGACGGCGCTAGTTTGCTCTCGTGAACTACGGCGGGAGAGCGGGTGCGCAAAGCTTGATGCTCTCAAGATGTAAAACTAGAGCTTGGAGAGCAAGAGAGACACAAAATGGTTTGAAAGTGTTTTGCACGGTGTGTCTTGTGTATCTTGGTTTTTTTTGTGTACAAGAGGTTCCCCTCTATTTATAGAGGCCTTAGGAAGGCTTTGGATGGCTTAGGAAAGGCTCCATAGCCGTTGGGTGCAAAGCCCAAGTGAATCAACCCGAAATCAGGAACAATCATTGCACTGACAGGGTTATCAGACGTCTAATTCTGGCATCAGATGCTTGGAAGACCACTTTAAGACGTCTGATTTCAAGGTCAGACGTCTAATTTCGTGCTGGTTCCTTCCTGACATGAATCAGATCTAAACAGGGTTCTTGCGCAAGTCCATCAGACGACATACAGGACGTCTGGCACTATGTCTGGACGTTTGGAAACCTACTTTTTCGTGGGAATGGATTTGCAACGACTATAAAATCTCTGAGAAGAGATTTTTGGGTCAGTTGAGGCAAAACGACCAATTATCAGACGTCTGGAAGGGCTTAAGGACGTCTGATAAGACTCTAACGGTCATATCCTGGAGTGTATGTCAAGAGAGCCAACGGTCCAGTAATTGGACGTCTGGCAAAGTCATCAGACGTCTTCTAAGACGTCTGGTCTAAGGTATGGACGTCTAATTTCATCAGACAGAACTAACTATGTCCAGCCTAAACGTTATCAGACGTCTGAATCAACAGTCAGACGTCTTAAAACACTTTATCAGACGTCTGATTTTGGAATTAGACGTCTGGAAACTCTGTTTGAACCCTATATTGGTTTTCTAAGTTCTCTACAGAAAACCAAAGTATCCTAGGGTTGTGCCGGTGTTCCTAGGACTACTGTTAGGGTACTTTGAGGCTCTTTAACATAATTTTCTAAGGAAATAAAGAGCAAGAAAATAAAGATAAAAGTACATGAAAGGAATAAATAGAATTCTATCATATTATTCTTGTCCTTCCATCTTCAATCTATCGCTCCTCGCGAATCTCCTCTGTTTTCCATCAAGCTCCTCCAATCCATCTTGGATGTGAGCTCGAATTCCGTCTAATCACGTCTACATTTGCAATTGACCTGAAATCTAAGACTCCAAGTGCAAATGTTAAATAACACATGCTTTGTTATCATCAAACCAACATGATGTTCTCCTGGGATGGATCCATATCCACCCCCATCTGATTCTCGGATCGGAGGGTCATCCGATCCCTTCTATACTAATACGGGGAATTCCATTCCCCCCTTTTCTGATTCTTTGGAGGTTCCTCAAACCTGCGAGGACCTCAACGCCATCCAGAATGACCCATTCTCCAACACCTATAACCCTGGATGGCGAAACCATCCCAACTTTCAGTGGGTGGGAAATTCCCAAACCCAAAGACCGCCCTTTCAGCCCCGTCCACAACCCCCTCGTCCTTACCAGCCGCCTCAGCCTCGGCCCAACCCTACCTATCCATCAGGGGCAAATCAGGACCAAATGTCCCTTATTCTTCAGACTCTGGCTGACATTCAAAAAATGAATGCGGCTATTCAAAAGCAACATAGGGACGAACTTGCAGAGGTTCGAAATCAGCTAGCCCAGTTGGCAAATTCTCGCCAGCCAGGCACACTTCCTTCCCAACCTCTTCCTAACCCAAATAACGTGCCAACATAGCGGCATGTTATGAACCCACACCCGGGACAAGCCCACATGATTTATCAGGCCCCCTCTGTTCCTTCACCCGACGGGTTGGAGGCTTCCACTTCTTATGCAGGCTGTCAGTAGTAACCCATCTTACCCAATCCCAACCAAAACCAGGCAGGACTAAATTCCGTAACGACTCGTAGTGGTAAGGAAACCCAAGATCCACCATACCCAAACCACTCCAAGCCTGGTAGTGATTCCAAGCCTAGGACAGTAATCCAGGACATTTCTATCCCCGTCACAGATCAAAGACCTGGACCTATCCTAGAAGAACCAACTAAAGTTCCGTTTCCCGAGGCCTTGACCAAAGGGAAAAAGACTACCAAGCCTGTGGCACCTAAGGAGGACCTGGTCAAGCTCTTTGAGCAGGTCCACATAAACATCCCTTTGATGGATGCAATTCGCCACGTACCGGCCTACGCACAATTCTTAAAGAATGTGTGTACACCTCAGCGTAAGCCGCGAACCAAGAGTGGGAGTCCAATTGTACTGTCAGATCAAGCCAGCTCTGTAATCCTAAGCAGACTCCCACCCAAGGCTAAAGATCCGGGTACTCCCCTGATTTCCTGCAAGATAGGTGATACCCAATTCGACAGAGCATTGTTAGACTTGGGTGCTTCCATAAATCTGATACCCACATCCTTACTTAACCACCTAGAAGAATCTTAGCTAAGACCAACTGAAGTGACATTACAATTAACTGATCGATCTATAAAGTCACCAAAAGGGATTCTCGATGATGTTATTGTAAGAGTGCGGGATTTCTACTTTCCTGTAGATTTTATAGTCTTAGACATGGATGCACCTGAAAACCCTAGGGATACACCGATCATTCTAGGGAGACCTTTCTTGGCTACTGCTAGAGCCAACATCAGTTGTGAGGAGGGCCAAATAGAGCTCAAATTTGAAAATCAAACCCTAAAAATTGATATATTTAAGGCACAGCAAGGAATCAATTGCGGTGTCATCGAACAGATTTGTGATATCAGAGCTTTGGTTGATGAAACGTACTTTGAGAATAACCTGATTATACCTCATCAACTACAAAAAGAGTTTGACCCGCAAACAGATGAGTCAAATTTGGATTTAGACAGACTAATAGCTCCTACCCTCGAACCTCACATCTACTCTGAACCACCCGCTGCTGCTGATAACCCCATCCTTGAACTAAAGCCCCTTCCTGATCATTTGAAATACATCTTCCTGGGTTCTAATCAGACCCTTCCTGTGATTATTAATTCCAAGCTCAATCCCGAACAGGAATCCCGTCTGATTGCTGTCCTCCAGCAACATCACAGAGCCATTGGATGGACTCTCGATGATTTGACTGGAATAAGTCCCTCTTATTACACGCATCGTATTTATTCAGAAGAGGGCACACGACCTTCTCGTGAAATGCAGAGACGCTTGAACCCCAATCCGCAGGAGGTCGTGAAATAGGAGATCATCAAGTGGTTAGATGTAGGGATCATCTACCCGATCTCCGATAGTCGTTGGGTGAGCCTAATTCAGGTTGTGCCTAAGAAGGCAGGACTCACCACCATAACGATTGAAACCAGAGAAGTCATACCTACCCGATTAGCCAACTCGTGGAGAGTCTGTATAGATTACCGACGACTCAATTCCTCCACGAAGAAGGATCATTTCCCACTACCTTTCATTGATCAGATTCTCGAGAAATTAGTGGGAAATCGATTCTTCTGCTTCCTTGACAGGTACTCCGGTTATAACCAGGTGGCAATCCATCCAGAGGACCAAGAGAAGACCACGTTTACCTGCCCCTTCGGAACGTACGCATTCCGAAGGATGCCTTTCGGACTCTGCAATGCACCCGCGACTTTTCAGCGATGCATGCTTGCCATATTCTCAGATATGGTAGGTGACTATCTGGAAGTCTTCATGGATGACTTTTCAGTTTTTGGAGCATCATTTGACGATTGCCTCCAACACTTGGTCCAAATACTCAGGCGGTGTATCAATGTGAATTTGGTTCTTTCCTGGGAAAAGAGCCATTTCATGGTGCCTGAGGGAATTGTCCTGGGACATTTAATCTCGGAGAAAGGCATCCAAGTGGATCGAGCTAAGGTTGATCTAATCTCTCGCCTTCCTATGCCTAGCTCGATCAGGGACATCCGTTCTTTTCTGGGGCACGTCGGTTTTTACCGTCGTTTCATTCCTGATTTTTCGAAAATCGCACGCCCCTTGATTACTCTACTCTCTAAGGATGTACCCTTTGAAATCTCCAAGGAATGCACACTAGCCCTTGAAAACCTTCGTGATCGAGTCACCCAGGCACCTATCCTACAATCCCCTGACTGGTCTCAACCCTTTGAGATCATGTGCAATGCGTCCGATTTCGCTGTAGGAGCAGTTCTGGGGCAGAAAGCTGACAGGTAAGCCGTGGTCATTTACTACGCTAGCAAGACAGTTGACGAGGCTCAGCGTAACTAACGGTTACAGAGAAAGAGCTGCTAGCAGTAGTATTTGCCCTTGAAAAATTCCGATCTTATCTCCTGGGTTCCCACGTCATCATCTACTCGGATCACATGGCTGTGAGGCATCTCCTTGTCAAGAAGGATGCGAAGCCCTGACTAATCCGATGGATCTTACTGTTGCAAGAATTCGATCTCGAGATTCGCGACAAGGCGGGAAGACAGAATGTGGTATCTGACCATTTGTCCCACCTCCCTTTTGAGATTATCGACCCTTCCGGACCCATCACGGAACATTTTCCTGATGAGCACTTGCTGACTATCGGTACTAGACTTCCATGGTTTGCTGACATAGTAGACTACTTGGCTTCTCATCAGATCCCGTCTGATTGGCCGAAGGCCAAGAAAGACAAATTACGCTCTGATGCCAAGTATTACATTTGGGAAGATCCGTACCTCTTCCACATAGGTGCTGACCAAATCATCTGGAGATGTGTCCCGGAAGAGAAAGTCAATAATATTCTCTCCTTCTGCCATGACCAGGCATGCGGTGGCCATTTTTCTAGGCACAAAACCTCATCGAAAATCCTCTAGTGTGGTTTTTACTGGCCCACATTGTCTAAAGACCATACAGTACTGCAAGGCATGCAGTCATTGCCAAACTTTGGGCAACATGAGCCATCGCAACATGATGCCTTTGCAGCCAATTTTCGTATGCGAAATCTTTGACATTTGGGGGATTGATTTTATGGGCCCCTTTCCTGTTTCGGATGGTTTCGAATATATTCTGCTAGCTGTGGACTACGTGTCCAAATGGATCGAAGCCATACCGACCCGAACCTGTGATCACAAAATTATTCTCAAATTCATTCATCACAATATCTTCTCACGGTTTGGGATTCCTTGTGCTATCATCTCAGATGGGGGGACCCATTTCACAAATGCTCAGTTTAGGTCACTGATGACCAAATACGGGGTGTCTCACCGAATCTCTACTCCTTATCACCCCCACACTAATGGTCTAGCTGAGCTATCGAATCGGGAGATCAAAAAGATCCTGCAGGTCACTGTTCGGCCTGATAGGAATGACTGGTCATCTCGACTTCCGGAAGCCTTGTGGGCCTATAGGACCGCCCACAAAACCCAATTAGGCATGTCTCCCTTTAGACTGGTGTACGGGAAGGCGTGTCACCTTCCTGTCGAACTGGAGCACAAAGCCTATTGGGCAGTACGGAACTATAATCTAGATCTTTCGAAGGCTAGAACCCACAGAAAGCTTCAAATCAGCGAGATCGATGAATTACGCCTTGATGCGTATGATAACTCGCGAATCTACAAGGAGCGGGTCAAAGCCTTCCATGACAGGCATATCTCTAGAAAGATCTTTCATCCTGGTCAAAAGGTCCTACTCTTTGATGCCCAACTCAAACTTTTCCCTGGGAAGTTGCGATCCAAGTGGGTCGGACCATACTTGGTCCGACAGATTTTTGGAAATGGAGCTGTGGAAATCAGTCCGCTCAGCCATGATTCCGAACCTTTTATCGTGAACGGTCAGAGACTCAAGCCGTTCATTGATGTAGCTTCTACTGATTTGGCTGAATCATCTTATATCCTCCATTCCCCATGAGCCTATTGCGCCCGGCCGATGGCGTAAAACTCAGCGCTTAACGGGAGGCAGCCCGTCATTCTCTTTGAAAACCTAAAACCTTTTTGACACCTTTGTGCACTTAAGGTTCACCCTTTAAGACAGCCGACTCCACCTCAAATGCTTGCATCTGAGATTAAAAATCGTCCGCAACAGTCATCCTGACCCATTCACTCATCAAAACGTCTGTCCTAAGGAATGAACTAAGTTGAATAAAAACCCCCTAAGTCACAATGACGACATTGCAAATCTTAGGCATGGGGGGGTATGAAAGTGCAAAACTTGTAAGAAAAGGTTTTAAGCAAAAAAATTCACATACACCAAAAACACCATAAAAATTAAAATTTTTTTTCGAAAAAGAATAATAGAATAAGAGGAGAAAGGAAATTTTGTGGGGGAAGGAAAAAGAAACAAAATGAAAAATGAGCACAAAAATGTGAGAAAAGAGTGATAGTCATTAGTAAGAAACTAAGGAATTGACCTAAGTTCTAGACCTCATTCATGAAAAAATTGAAAAGTGCATAGTAAGATTAGTAAGAACGCAAACCTCAGGCATTCTTGGATAGACTCTTAGTACTCATTAAGATCTAGACACTCCTCAAGAGGTTGAGGAAAATGAAAAGCTTAAGTATTAGGTCCAAGGCTTAGGGAGTATTTGACCTCGTTAACTAACTTTTGGTTTACGGGACTCAGTAACCTAAGCACCCTAACCCCACACACAGCCTGGTTCAGTAAGTGTAAAAAGCAAAACCACGCATAAGCATTGCAAAATTCTGAAAATAACACCTAGAGTAGGAGTGGCCGATCAACACAAGTTGATTTAGACGAGTTCCCAGCACGGAGAGGTGGGAAATTCCCCTCGAAGATGCGTAACAAAATATCATCTCCTCGGTGCTTGTCTCTTAGGATATTTACATATCTTACTGGGGGCATGTAAGCACTCTGCTGGTTCAGATTCCATGGATGGCATTATCACGAAGTGTCAATTGCCAGATTCTGAATTCAACCATGGAACACCATGGATGGAATTATCTCGAAATCTCAATAGCCAGGGTTCCGGGGGTTGCCATGGGCGGTGCTATCTCGAAGCATCGATTGCCAGGAACCCTTGAGGATTGATGATGGGAACAAGGAATCTGATACAGACCATGTTGAGAAGCCAATCCTAAGCTAGAATTAAAAAGAAAAAGAGAGAGAAAACTCTCTAAACATATAAATCTTCTATCTCTCTCATTTACAAAACGCACTACGAACTGAGCCAGGGCTAAAATCATTTCAAGCACGGGTGCTTTAACCACAAAGTCCAATAAACCTTAGGTTAGTTCCTGTAGGCCTTAAAAACCTTTGCTAAGGACTGAAGCTGAGGCTAGACAGATCTGGATCTTAGTTGGTACTAGAATACCTTTTAGGCCTATGGTCAGCATTCTAACCTAATCCAGGTTCAAATGAAAAAGCACTTATTTGAAATCATTAAGAACTTCATGGTCTAGAACAAATGTTGAAACCTTAAGTTTTTGCTAAGGGACTGGCAAAAGCCAGGCATGGGGGTATGATGAGAACCTCATCATGAACCTTAACTAGCACAATCTAACCTAGATATGCAAGAAAAAGCTCCTACATAACTCAAAGAAAGGCTTAACTCAGAGAATTCTGAGTTCAAGAAGAAAACAAGTCATAAGGGGTAAAAAATGCAATTTCACCAACACAATTTGCAAACAGGGTAATTAAGGGTCCAAACACAGATCAAACAAACCTAATAAGAAGGAAAGTGGGATGATCTGATATAACGAGGGTTGCAGCAACTTCAAGAAATTAAATGACATTCTGTAATCCTAAAACAAATCCACTTCAATTCACGAGGTTCGAGGCAGGGTAAAAATCAAATAAACCCTCTAAAATTCATAGAAAAATAATCTCTGGGGTTTAGAACCTTCAATTTGGCCTTAGAAATCCATTTTGACCTACATTGAGAACCATGCCCAATTAATGATTTAATTTGGGTTTTTATGTAAATTGGCTGGTCAAACATGGTCTAACCTAGAAAAAAATTCACCATTGAAATCCTTAGGTTCATAATAGTCATGCATAAAAACTTGAGACTAAGAAGAGACCTCCTTGACCGACTTTGCAATTTGGTCCTCTTCATTTACTTTTTGACCCTTAACTTTCGAAACCCTTGCATTTTGGCCCCCAACTTTCTCGTCGTTCTTTGCATAACGGTCCCTTTTGCAAAAACTCTGCGCAACACCATGCTCCAGCGACTTTGCGCGCAGCATGGCGCCGCGCAGGGAGAGGGGATCGTCCTGCAAAATGTACGCGGAGTTCCCTACGACGTCTTCTGTTGCAGGAACTCGACCATGCTTCCTGACGACCCCCACACCTTCCGTGCGAACGCGTGGAAGGTATGGGTCTCGTCTCCGACCACACTCAGGCGAGGCACGTACGTCGCCAGCTTGCGCCTCCCTCTCCGCCACCCCCTTTATAAGAACCAGCACCCCCTGTCGGTTCTTGGAAGCTGTCTCTGACAGAGAATAACCCCCCCACTTCATCCTCTCCAGCTTCGACAGATGGCCTGCAACTTCCGGCGACTAACTCCTCCTCCTCCTCGTCACTCTACTGCCTTACCTGCAGAAGGGTTCCCCTAACCCTCTCGTCTGTGTCGTGCTTCACCTGCCGACACCCTCAGCCTGCCTCCTCGTCGCCGATCTCCCCCTCTAGGGCCTCTTCTTCCCCAGCTCCGGCAGGTATGAGCCGGTGGCTCCGCCCCCCCCCCCCCCCCCCCCCCCCCCCCTTCATCCAAAACGTAGGTAAAAGCTTCCTCTCCTCCTCCTTTAGATTTCCCCTCTGTCAATTTATATTTTCGCGCCCCCACACACAACTTCCACCACCGCCTGCTCCATCTCCGACCACCCTCTCCGATGAGCCCATTCCACCTCCATAGACCTCACCCCTTGCCGATCATCTCAGAAGCTTCCCCTCACTCCACTCCACAGCTTCCCCTTTTCATTCCCTGCCACACGCCACCTAAAGACCCCCCGAACAGACCCATTTTTTGGACCACAATCCGACCTTGGGCAGCCACCATACATTGCCTCACACCTCACCACCACCGGCATTGGCTTCGCCGCACTCCGGCGAAGCCCCCTGCATCTTCTGACTGGGCCGAGAGGCCGTATTCCTGCATTCAGGTCACGCCCCCTTCGCCGCCATTGCTGAGCAGGTGAAGCTCCTTCACCTGCAGCTACAGCTTCGATCTCGCCCAGGCGCTGGTCCCAGGTTGCGCGGAGTGTCTCCGCGAAGACTCCCAGGTCTGCAGCTAGGTCGAGAATCTCACAGGCTACCCCAATTAGCCACGAGCTCCTCGCCTGCAGACGCCAGTCTGGGAGGTGGGACTTTAGTCCCACCTCGGAAGTGCATGGCTTAGCGCCCGCACATAAATTGAAAAAGTGTTCGAGGCTATTCGCCTTCGAACACAGGGGTCAGGTCCCTCATGCACGAGCGCCCCACGCGCTCGCCCTCGCTCACGCTCACGCCCCGCGGGTCTGGGCTGGATCCGAATACCCGACACTGCGCATACCTCGCCCACCACCGCACGCCGGTGGGCCTGGTCTCGGGCGCGATACCCGTACCCGAATACCCGGCTCTGGGAGAGAGATCCTATGAGAGAAATTTGAGAAAGAGAGAGACACAGGGAAGGGTTGGGGTAGGTTTTGCTCTGACCAGTTGTGTAAGTGTGAAGGAGCAGAAGAAGAAGAAGGAAGAAGGTGGCCGAAGCCTTGGCCGCTCAAGGCAGGGAAGAAGAAGAAGCAGCGAAGGAACAAAGGAAGGAAAAGAGGACAAGCACTGTAGAAGACCTGCAGTTAAGTCGTCTGACCACTGCATCAGACGACGGTTGAGCAGCGGCCAGAGGAGATAAAGCAGAGAAGAAGAAGAAGAAAAAGAAGAAGACTCTGCAGCTGAAGAAAAGAAGAAGAAAGAAGAGAAGAAGAAGACAGGAAGAGCAGAAGAAGAAAGAAGAGGGAAGAAGACAGGATCAGAGAGAAAGCACAAAGAGAAGAAGAAGAAGCCAAGACGAAATCTCTCTCTCTCTCTCTTATTTTTGTAATCCAATAGAGAAACTTTGTACTTCTAGAATTCCAGTAGCTCCCTGAGTTCGACTTCGGGAAAACTATTTTCGAGTAAAAAAATCTATTGTAATGACAACCGTAGCTGTCTTGTCTTATACTATAACGACTGTACTATAATAAACATAAAGACGCAGAAACAGCCAAGCGGTTGCCATTACCAATGAGGCATCAATAAAATTCCTAAGGTTGCTGTCCAGACAATGGTAGAAGATCTGAGCCAATTTCCACCTTGGAACCTCATGGTGTGGCCATTTCCTTAATAATTTATTAAATCACTCCCACGCCTCATGGAATTGTTTCTCACCTTGGAGTGTAAATGTGGTAATGGTTCTTCTGAGGGCATTGGTCTTACCTATGAGGACAAATTTCTTCAAAAATGCATGCCTCAATTCCTCCCAGGTGAAGATGGGTCTCCCTAAGGTTCTAAGCCAGTGAGATGCCTTGTCTTTTAAGGAGAAAGGGAACATCTTAATCAAAACATTGTCTAAGCTGATATTCCTAGGTTTCATAATTCTGGCGATCCGATCAAGGTCCTCTAGGTGTTGGAAGGGGTCCTCATTTCAGCTCCCATGAAAGTGGCTCTGAATCAGGCTCAGGACATTAGGTTTCAGCTCAAAATCATCTCCCCCTTCAAGGACCCTAAGATGGGGTTCGATCCTAATAGCAGACGGATCGTAAAAGTCGTAAAGGGGCCTAGGTTGGCCCTTCGAAGGTTGTGGTGGGTTAGGTGGGTTCAATGGGGGTTGTCCTTGAGGGTTTTGCAATCTGTGTATGGCTTGCATGATAGTTTGGGTCTGTTGCTGTTGTAGTTGGTGGTTGGTAGAGATCTAGGCCTAAATGATGGCCATAGCATTGGGTGGGGGTTGGTTCTCAACCTCAGCAATTCTTGGTTCAGCCATTTCTTGTGTAAAATCGAGTCTCCTCCTTATTTCCCTATCTAAAATAAACAACTCAGGATGCAGTGATCGTCTCCCGTGCATACACTAGGGAAGAACGGAGAGGGATGTAGAGAGAAATAGATGCGAGAAGTGTGTGCACAAACAAGCAGACAAGTCTAGTCCTTGCAGTGTATACCTTAGGTGACCTAGAAGCCTTAAAGGAAATGATCAAGCCTGTAAGCACTTAACCGCCCTTCCCAATGTTAATCTGGCCAGGTTGATTACGAGGGGGTTGAAGGGAAGGTTCTTCCTTTGGCTTTCACCGTCGTTTCCGTAGACCCCACAACCGTAGTCGTTTAACACTTCCCCGCAGCCTAGACATAAGATTCTACAAAGGCAATGAAGGCTGCATGCCCAGCAAACCAAATCACACCTCCAAGACTTAAACCAGTTCTACCTAGGGCACGTCTACTCCATTTTAATGAGGGGCTAGGCTAATGCTTGTGCTCAAGATATGTGATGAGGCGTTGATTGGGGTTGTGCCTCTTAGTTAATTTATTCAAGCGTGTGTGCACTTAACAAGACATGGTTCTCAAGCAAGGATTTTAAGATGTGATGCCTTTTAATGTTTGTCCTTACTTCAGTGCCTTTTAGGGTTGGAGTGCCTTAGTGTTTTCAGACAAGGTTCAAGTGGGCACACAAAGTTTTGCACGCAACGGGCGAAAGTTGATTTCCTTTAGAGTGATGTGGCCCTAGAAAAGCAACTCTAATGAGTTCACCCTAGTGTTCATGCAATTCTATTAGGTGAGTTGATTTTTGTTATGGTGAATAGTGTGGCCCAAGTCAAATCACGGCGGCTTCGCAAGCACCACTCAAGAGAAAGAAGAACACTAAAAAAGACTCTCCTTAAGAATGTTAGGGTGTATTTTTTTTTGGTGATGAGTTTGGAATGTGGGTCAAGTAGTCATTCACCACACCAATTATTTATTTATAAATATATATATATATATTTTGTATTTTTCTTTTTTTAAGCACGCAAACAACCAAAGGGTGGAGTGGTACTCACAACTGGTCATCGCCACACTTTACTCCATCTCTACCGCTGCGAATTGCGCTCCTTCGCCGCCCATGCGTTGAGTTCCTGCAATCAATCAAGTAGAGGGAGAAAATGAGTTAGACGATGTGAATACGAATGCAGGATGAAAGCAACAAAAGAAATCTGTTGCCTCCCCGGCAATGGTGCCAAAAACTGACGAGCGCGGGACGCAGTTGTTTAATTGTGTCATTATAGCATGCATTCACGATGTCAATTTTAATCTAGAATGTGGATTTGGTGAGTCTAAGTGTCAAACACAAGGAGGTGTAAAGTTGGACTACTTTGTTGCTTTTAGTTGTCACATGAAGTTTGGTTTGCTTTCGAGAAAACGAGAAAGAGAGAGAGAGATAGAGAGTAGGGTTTGAAATTTTCTTCAAATCACGACATTCATTTGCACAAAGTGAGAGCTATGTAAGAAACAACATCAACATTAGCATTTAGCATGTAACTTGAGTTTGTTTGCAAATACAACAATAGCTAAAAGCTTAAACAAAAGCAATATGAAATTAGGGTAAAGAGAGAGAGAGGAGAAGGCAAGGCGGCCACGGTGGTGGAGGAGGGCTCCATCGGCAGCTTGATAACTCCGGCAAGTGTGAAGTATGCTTGGTGAAGCTAGGAGGGAGCTAGGACTATGGTGGAAGGTGTGTGTATTCCATGCCTCATAATGGGGTAGTTGAAGGGGTTTATATAGGGAAAAGGGGTTTCCAAACTAAGTAAGGGTTTTAGTGACGTCTGGGACATCGCTAAACCCATGCCAGAAACGTCGGTGAAGCCCCTCCTCTCATCAGTCCATTGTAGGCGCGTGTGCTTCTCCCACGATCCACGTGATTGCGCTGTGAGCCGTCCGATCTTTGATCGGACGGTCAAGAGTTTCTGTGGGTGCACTTACTAAGGATCGCGCATCATCTCGCCCAAGTGCATCCGCTGCTCCACGTGGTGCGATCCCTGCCATCGGCTTCTGCATTAGTTGCCGAATTTCGTCCGCACGCGCTCCTGCTGCCAATTGGATCCCGTCGCGGCTCGAACGGGCCCTCGTGAGTGCTCAGGTGAGGTGCGAACCAATGCACTGCGTGCCTTGGTGTGTCGCAATGTGGAAGTCTTGGCTGCTACTCCTCAGCCATTAGATGGAAGATATGCGGCCGAGATCGTGCGAGCGTGTGTGCTAATGGGAAGGTGCGGGTGATGCTGGTGGCTTCTCAGCCGTCTGATCATCAAATCGGATGGCTTCAAATGCTTTGCACAATGAGGCAGGGGCATGCTGCGCAGGTGAGGGTGCGGTGGATGCGGTGACGTGGCTGCTTGTGGGCTGTTGATCTAATGATCGATGACCAGAACTTCTTGGGCCAATTGAGGGAACTCCGAATGTTGGATTCGAGTGATTTTGAGTTAGTTGGACTGGATTCGTCGATCTGAGTCCATCCATGTGGTCCGATTGCTTATCTGAGGCCTGTTTCAATACGCACTTGTACATACGGCCATTAAATATTGATTATAAGCAATTTTAATTTGTTATGCATGCAATGCTCCCAAGACCATTATAGTATATCATTAACGCACATATATCCTCAAAATCAACCCTCGGTTGACGGAATTATCATCCTTAGGTGTAGAGTTATTAGATACATATGTGGAAATGTCACTACATTTTAAGGTTGTTGCTTGATGGACCACCAAATCTTGGGTATTAGGGTGCAGTTTGACTCGATTTTTATTCAGGTCTAGGTCAAGTCATAACACACACTTCACTTACAACCCACCATATCCACTATCACATTTCCAAACCAACCGTATACCTCCACTAAAATTAACCCCCCCTAACTCCCATGCCAATTGAATTCCCCTCATTACAAGGTGCTCCCTAGATGATAAACATTGGTGAAACTAATCCCCTTTCTCATGGCGAAACATATAATGAAACCCCATTCAAGAATGTACTACAATTGCCACTACCTCCACACCAAACACCCATTTCTCCCCACCTGAAATCCCCTAGCTTCAACTCAATCCACTAATGAATCTCAAAAAAATCCCAAATCAAAAAAGTCCCTAGCTAGAAAGATTCACAAAGGATTGGCAGAAGATCTCATTAGATCTAGCATAATGGGAAAGAGGAAGAAAATGGGGTATGCTATGCTTATTGACATTGAGGAACCAATGAAACGTTCAAGGCAAGATGATGATATGGGCATGCAAGGTGTCCACCCACTATCTAACTCATATGGGTCTTTAGCAGTTAACCTCCAACAGTCGCAAGATCATCAATCACTCTTCTTTCATGGAATTGTAGGGTTTGAGGAGTGCCCCTACAAATCCATATCTAAGAAATCTCCTCAACTCGATAAAGACAAATATATGTTTTATCACAAAAACTCATTGTCATTCCTCTCATTACATGAGTCTCCAAGGAAAATTCTCGCATTACTATTGGGTACAATAGGATGCTAAGGGGTGCTCGGGAGGTATCACCTTACTTCTTGATAAGGGTCTTGGTTAGGATCTAAATTATATGAATGGAAATTGTATCATGGTGAGAATATATAGATTTGGCTTTGCTTGTTGGACTTTGCTTTGCTTCTATGGGACTCTAAGGAAAAGGGGAAAAGAAGCAATTCTAGCAAAAGATGACCATAATTGCTAATGAAGAATCCTACCTCCTGGTAGTTGTGATGACTTGGGTCCACATTTCCCGAGGCATAGATTGAAATCATCAAGACTGTAATTGACATGGGCAAACACAACCACCAATGGATCATTAAATAATGAACAATGGTTGATAAATGGATTAACATATAAACAGTACCTACTCTTCTCGTTTTCTTTATGATGCTATTTTCTTTGGACTGATGTGTTCTACTCTACTTATCTTTTGCCAACATTTTTTTTGGGATTCATACTCAAGTGTAGCTGAGTAGCTGGGTACAGCGACTACATTTGATACTTCTAATGCAGGACCTAGCTTAGTGCTAGGAGATGGTCCGTGTGGACAGTAGACCTCTTGCTAGTTTATTTAGTTTTCTTTTTAGTTTTCTAGCTGTTGTATCTTGAGACTTTAGCTATTATTTCATTTATGTTTTCTGGATTGATGAACTTTAGTTGCTTTTTTGCCAATACTCTTTCTATTTAATGTTTTATAAACTATGGTTTGGCTATTGCTGTTTTATGACTACATATTGAGTGACTACTATCTTATGTTTAGATTGATAATTCACACTTGATAGCTCAGATCTCATCAAGTTTACTCAATCTATGGGACCCAAGTCCTCACAGATGATATCAGATTTGATAATTCAATGATTCAGCAAGTTAATACCTCCAATTAGAGCATACAAGCATGGTAGTGTATAATTACTTAGTTATCATAGGTTCATGACATCAATTAATTGTATCAAGTAACTTCACTATTCCTTTAAGGAGGCAAAGTCAGTTTAATAAAGAAAGATCATATCTAAATTTAAATCAATCCTTGATCACAAATTAGGCATAATAATTGAGAAACTCATATTCATGAATCTAAATCATCCATTACTTGCAAGTTCATCATTAACAGGTAATTTCAATCAATTTAAATTGATATTCAAGTATCCAGCATCAGATCAGATAACATTACACAACAAAGGACTCCCATAGTCAGCAAAAGAAGTTGATGTTGGTGCAAGGGCACCACAATCATTTATTTTGAAGATAACAAAACACTTGTTAATTAACATTTGCTTTTGAGTCCAAGATTTCAGAACAATTGTAAATGGATACAAGTGTAAAGACGAAGTTCTAGCTCGCATCCATGGCAGATTGGAGGAGCTTGACGGAGGAGACGGAGCTTCGAGAGGAGTGATAGCTTGAAGAAGGCGTGAAGACAAGAATAAGATAGATTTCGTTTTATCTTGTTCTTTGTATTTTGTTTCTTTTGTTGCTCTGTACTTTACTTCTTAGATTCATGTTAAAGAGCCTCAAAGTACCCTTACAGTAGTCCTAGGAACACTTGCACAACCCTGGGATACTTAGGTTTTCCGTAGTGAACTTAGAAAACTTAAATATGTAATTTCCCTACTCGGAGGGGGTGAGATCAGCGTGACGTAAAAAATACGGAATTGAAATATAGACAATCTCACAAGATGCAATCACACAAAGTACACAAAGATTTTTAGGTGGAAACCCAAACCAGGTGAAAACCATCACCTAACCCTGTCGAGTTAGGATTTTCCGATCAACCAAGTTGATCAAAACCACTAAACCGAATCACTTTAAAATGAGGGTGATTCAACCTCAATTACAACCACGCTACTTAGACGAGGGTAGCGTACCTCAACCCCTTCTCTCCCCGAGAAGGATTTTGTCTCGCGAAGGAGACGGGAATTCGCAAAGCGAATACCCAACCAAATAACAAAGATAAAACAAGTAATCCTATAGAGCCAACAAAGTAATATTTAACCTAAGCTTCTATAGGAAATAGGATGCTTCCCTTTGAAAGGAGTGCGTCGACGACGCGGATGCGTGTGCCACGCGACGGCGCAACGTCGCTCTCGTGAACAACGACGGGAGAGCGGGTGCGCAACAGCTTGATGCTCTCAAGATGAAGAATTAGAGCTTAGAGAGCAAGAGAGACACAAAATGGTTTGAAAGTATATTGTAAGGTGTGTCTTGTGTTTCTTAGGTGTGTGTTGGTGTGTAAAGGCTCCCCTCTATTTATAGAGGCCTTAGGAAGGCTTTGGAAGGCTTAGAAAAGCTTCCATAGCCGTTGGGTACAAAGCCCAAGTGAATCAACCCGAAATCAGGAACAATCATTGCTTTGACAGGTTTATCAGACGTCTAATTCTAGCATCAGACATCTGGAAGATCACTTTAAGATGTCTGATTTAAAGGTCAGACGTCTGATTTTGGGCGGGGCTCTTCCTGACTTGGATCAGATCTAAACAGGGTTCTTGCGCAAGTCCATCAGACGACATACAGGACGTCTGGCACTATGTCTGGACGTCTGGAAACCTACTTTTTTCTGTGGGAATGGATTTCCAAACGTTATAACGGCTAGAAAATCTCTGAGAAGAGATTTTGGGTCAGCCGAGGCAAAACAGTCAATTATCAGACGTCTGGAAAGTCCAATGGACGTCAGATAAGGCTCTAACGGTCACATCCTTGAGTGTTTGTTAAGCCAGCTAACGGTCCACTCGTTGGACGTCTGGCAAAGTCATCAGACGTCTCCTAAGACGTTTGGTCTAAGGTCTAGACGTCAGATTTCATCAGACAGAACTAACTTGTCCAGCCTAAATGTTATCAGACGTCTGAATCAACAGTCAGACGTCTTAAAACACTTTATCAAATGTCTGATTTTGGAATTAGACGTCTGGAAATGCTGTTTGAACCCTATATTGGTTTTCTAAGTTCTCTACAGAAAACCTAAGTATCCTAGGGTTGTGCAGGTGTTCGTAGGACTACTGTTAGGGTACTTTGAGGCTTTTTAACATAATTTTATAAGGAAATAAAGAGCAAAAAAATAACGACAAAAGTACATGAAAGGAATAAAATGGAATTCTATCCTATTCTTCTTGTCCTTCCATCTTCAATCTATCGCTCCTTGCGAATCCCCTCTATTCTCCATCAGTCTCCTCCAATCCGTCCTGGATGCGAGCTCGAATTCCGTCTAAACACGTCTACATTTGCAATTGACCTAAAATCTAAGACTCCAAGTGCAAATGTTAAATAACACGTGTTTTGTTATCATCAAAACAAATGATCATGGTGCTCTAGCACCAACAAAATAGGCTTCAGATAGCCTTTTCAAACGTCTAATCTGATAATCAGACGTCTGATAGTGAACTTTAAGACATCAGAATGTTTAATCAGACGTCCAAGAACACTTAGGCTGGACTCAGTAGATTCTGTCTGTTGAAATCAGATGACCAACCCTTAGTCCAGATGTCTGATGACTTGGCAAGGAGTTTAATTAGTGGAGCATTGGCCTTCACAATATGATTGTTGAGAAATGACCTTTAGACTTCCATCAGACGTCCGTAGAGGACCTTAGACGTCTGATAAGTGACCGTTAGCCCTCGATTGAGTCGAAATCACTTCTCTTGAGGCTAATAGCCGTTTGTACCTTGGGAAATCCATTCCCGCAGTAAATTAGGTTTCTAGACGTCCAGACCTGATGCCAAACATCCTATACGTCATCTGATTGATTTACACTAGAACCCTATTTAGGTCTGAATCAAGTCAGGAAGGAAACCCACCTAAAATCAGACGTCTGATTTAGTTTCCAGATGTCTTAAGAATGACTTCCAGATGTCTGATAATTTTCCTAGATGTCTAATAATCCTGTCAGAATCATTAATGATTCTGATTGCGACTTAATTTACCTTGGCATGATCCCCAATGGCTACCTAAGGCTTCCAAAGCTTTCCTAAGCATTCTTAGGCCCTCTATAAATAGGAGAGTACTTTTGCCTTGCATATACACACCAAGCAATACATTTCCACATCATATAGTGTCAATTTGACCCTTAGAAGAGATCTACCTCTCATAAGCTTCAATTCCACATCTTAAGAGCTTTCTTCTCGCAGCGCACTCGCTCTCCCGCCGTCGTTTCGAGAGCGTCGTTGTGCATTGCGTGGTTCATGCACCCGCGTCGTCACGCCGACGCACTTCCACCTATGGGAGATCCTTTACCTATAGTAGTTAGTTTCATTTATATACTTTATAGCTCTATAGGTTTGTGTTGTAATTTTATTTGTTATTGGTTCGGTATTCACATTGCAAATTCCCGTCTCCTTTGTGAGACAAAAACCTTCTTCTGAAGAGAAGGGGTTTGAGGCACGCTACCCTTGGTCAAAGTAGCATCGATTGTAAGAGGTTGAACTACCCTCGTTAAAATAGTTCGTTAGTGGATTTTGATCGACTTGGTCAATCAAAAAATCTTAACTCGAGAGGGTTAGGTGGTGGTTTTCACCCGATTTGGGTTTCCACCTAACAATCTCTTCTGCAAATTATTTGATTACTTTTTGTGTAAAATTGTTCATTTTGCTTCTGCATTTTATTTTATATTCTACAAATCTCACTCCTTCCCATAGGAACCTTTAGTTGAATGCATGCAAAATGAGATAAAATGAGAAAAGAAACGTGAAACATCTCACTCAACGAGAGAGAGTGTGACTACTTTACTTAATGTCGTCAGGGGGTCACAACAACTTTGAAATACACATCGGAGAGCTAAGGATACTATCTCAGGCACCCTCATACTTTGCTCATGTTTCGAGGTAGAGAACCAAGGTTAAACATCACATGAATCGAGCCCCATACATGTTAGAAACTATTTTTGAATTTTAACCTATGAAAAAGTATTCAAAGAGGTTTTGGGAGTCACTAACACATAGTACTCGTCGAGTCAATTTCAAAGGTACCTTATTTGCGACAAATGGAGTTCGAGAAGGCCCCAAACCGCTCAAAAGACGCACAGTCACCTTGAGCCAAATTGGGCTTACCTAATTCGCTTGAATCGATGCCCCTCCCATGCTCAACAACCCACCACCACATGGCACATCGTGACTAATTTGCTCACGCTTGCTATTGAACATACGAATCGCTACGCTAATGTGTTTGGTTTTGGAAAACCTGTCGTTGTAGCTTGAAAGCGAAGAATTCGTGTTCAATAAATAAAATTTATACCGAAATGAAAATTCCGGGTCGAACACATGGAGGCGGACGTTTGATTTAAAAACTACGCGTTTCTTTTTATTTATCACGAAGTAATTCAATTTGAAACTATCTAATTATTTACAATAAATAGAAGAGAGAGAGAGAGGGTAAGAGAGAGAGAGAGAGAGAGAATATTACACATAGAAATCAAAATGAGATGTAAAATAAACAGAGAATTTATCATTAGGAGGATTTGTTCATTACAACTAGAAAACATAAAACAATTGCATTAGAAAGCGATAAATTTACTCTAGAAAGCATTAAAAGAATGGAGGGAGAAATGTCCTCCTCGACGATTGCTTGGAGGACGAACAAAACTACACTAGAAAATAGTAAATCTATGCTAGAAAGCAGTACAAAGAATAGGGAGAGAGAAATCCTCCTCGACGGTCGCTTGGAGGACGAGCCAGACGGGATGACGCCTGGACGAAGGAGAACGAAGCAGGACGAAGGAGGATGAAGCAGAAGAACGGGAACGGAGCAGCACGCCGTCGTCATCGCGGGATCCACTTCCGAAGGGGGACGAAAATTTGGACTTTATCTCGCAAGAAGCATCCCGGGTGTGGGACAAGCTTCTCTTGTGCTTTGGAAGGGTAGAGAAGAGAAGGAAGGGATGAGAATTTCATATGGAGGGGGTCTCCTTTTATAGTTGCAAGGAGTAGGGGCAAAATGGTCATTACATCTTCAAAATAATAGACGAGGGGTCTTTAGTGACGGATAAATCCGTCACTAAAGCCCCCAACGTGGGCGTAGCTTCCGCGCCCACGTGCGGCTCCTTAGCTCCCCGCGCACAACGCCCATGCACCTTTAAGACGCATCTCCGCCCGCTGCTGCGCCCGCCTGGCGTGTATGATCGCACGTCCATGCCGCGCGTGCAATAGCGCATGATCTCGATTGAGCGCTGACGGCCATCTGATCGCGATCCAACGCTGGGCGTAACTTCCGCGCCCACGCGCGGCTCCTCAGCAAACCGCGCACAACACCCACGCACGTTCTTTGATTCTCAGCCGTCCGATCGCGAGATCAGACGGCTTAAGACGCATCTCCGCTCGCTGCTGCGCCCACCTGGCGCGTACGATCGCGCGTCCATGCCGCGCGTGCAATAGCACGTGATCTCGATTGAGCGCTGACGGCCGTCCGATTGCGATCCAACGCCCGCCATCGCCTGCATGCCCACGTCTTCCTCCCCTTCTCTGCAGCTCGAACCCGCGCCCGCAGCTCGCGTAAGCGCACTTGACCGCTACGCTACCAGGCGCGGATGGTTGAGTGGACACTTTTAGGCGCGGCTGCCACAGCTGTTGGATCGAGATCCAACGGCGGAGAGCGAGCGGGTGCGAGGCCTTCAGGGATTCATGCGGCCGTTTGGGCGACCGGGATGGTGCCACGTGGCGCCATCTTGGCCGTCCATCTTCTGGAAGTTGTAGATGGTGCCACGGATGTCGGATTGACTTGATTTTTACGTCGTTGGGCTGCAATTGTCGATACGAATTCATCCGTGCGGTCGGATTTGTCATTTGAAGAGCGGATTTACACCATCCTGGCCCTTGATCTTCGAGGGTTCCCCGATCACTATATGATGCTACGGATGTCTGATTAGGGCGATCTTGGAGTCGTTGAACTCCAATCGTCGCCCTGATCACATCCATACGGTTGGATCTTTGATTCGAGGCCCTGATAAAATGTTTGCCCTGTCCAAGCACATAAAAGGAGACAATTAACCTCCATTTTATTCAAACTACTCTAAATGTAAGATGATGCATGTTATGCAATATTTATATCATGAAATGCAATCCCATTCTTAAGAACATGCATAAATAGACATCTTAAGTAGTGTAAATGTGTTTACATCACTTGCGTAGATTGTGCCTCACGCTTCTGATGGCTGACGCATGTGTTGATGTGCACCCCTATTACATTCGCGCTTGCTCCTCCCCAAGCACGCGCACACGATTCCACCTTACATAAACTAGGTCAACTTGCAATTGACTCTTCCCCATGTCGCTCTCTTCTTGATCTCTCTCTCTCTCTGCTCTCTTCCTATCTTCTCTCCTCTCTCAATAACTACACCTATAGGGATAATAATGAAGGGAAAACAACCTTAATTAGGCTTTTTATGGACCCTTAAACCTAGATTAGGTTTAGGATTAGCCAGTATTGACCACAATGGTCCCAAATTTTGGTTTAATTGCATCTCTTACCTATTTATCTTGTTGTGAGCATAACTTGAGCTACATACCTTGAATTCGCATGAAACAAGTACCATTGGAAAACTTGTGATGTGAAAAATCCAACGGTACCAAATATGACCTATTTTGAAAAAGGTTCGATTGAGGCTTGACCAAAAACACACATTTTTCATGTTTTGGGAGGTGTTCTAACCTGACACGACCTTGACGAGTATTGATGGATCCACAACAACGTGATTGACTCCGAAACAACTTGAAACCTAGATTTTGGGAAATTACAAATGGTTGACCTAGAGCTACAAACACTCAACGATCAAATTCTTGTAGGAAATCCAAGAGATTTCACCTTCATGGACAAAATACTCCGACTCTATGGACGGCTTTGTGTCCCTCAAGATGATGCACTACTAAGGGAATTATTGGTAGAGGTTCACTGTAGAAGACTCGCTATCCATTTGGAGAGCAAGATTTAAAGGACTTTCGGTGAAACAGTGGCTAATCTGTCAATAAGTGAAGAAGGCAAAGCACTAAAGACCCCTTAGTCAGTTACAAGCTCTTCGTATACTGAAATGGAAGTGGGAGAGTATCTCCATGGATTTTGCCACTAGAGTGGCATTAACAGAGAGGACATGATGTTGTTTAGGTGATCATCGATTGATTGATGAAGTTAGCATAATTCTTATCGATTAGAGTGACTTACGACCCATCATAATTGGTGGAGTTGTATATTAGGGAGATTATGTGACTTCATGGTGTACCCAAGGAAGTCATTTTAGATAGAGATGCCTAGTTTACTTCTCAATTCTGGGGAAGCTTTCAACATGCCTTGGGAACTAGGCTTAACCTTAGTATGGTGTATCACCCACCAAGAGATGGGCAATCAAAGCAGACAATACATGCCTCGGAGGACTTGTTGTGGGCTTGTATTCTAGAGTGGAAAGACTCCTAGGAGGACCACCATCCTCTAGTGGAATTCACTTACAACAAAAACTATCACACCAGCATTGGCATGGCTCAATACGAGTTGTATAGTCAAAATTGCATGTCTCCCCTCTCTTGGGATGAGGTCGGAGTAAAATGGGAGGTAGGTCCTAGATTGATACACCAGAGCAAGGGAAATGTTGAGCAAGTCCGAAAGAAGCTCATCACAACATAGTGCTAACAGAAAAGTTATGCTGATCATAGGCAGCGAAACATCTAGTTTGAAGTCAGCAACTTTGTTTTTCACAAAGTATCACCTTTGAAGGGCACACAAAGATTTGTAGTGAATGGAAAGTGGGCACCAAGATTTCTAGGTCCCTTCAAAATTCTAGAGCGAGTTAGACCTGTTGCATACAGACTTACCCTTCGATTAGTCAACATACATGATGTGTTTCATATCTTGAGCTTGAGAAAGTACATGCAAGACTCGAATCACATTCTTAGCTATGAAAATGTAGAGATTGAGGAGGATTAGACATATCAAGAATAGCCAATGCAGATCTTGGATCGAATAGCTCAAAAGCTACAAAATAAGGAGGTCCCTCTAGTCAAGGTGCTATGGAGTTGTCAAAAATATAAGGAGGCGACTTGGGAACCTGAGGCGGATATGAAGGAGAATTACCTAGAGCTTTTCACTGGTGAGCCTATAAACTCCTAGTTTGTTCCTCTTTAAGGTTGTTCTACCTTCTTACATTGTTGTGGACTTGATAGTGGTTTATTTCTTCGCTACTTATAACCTTATTTGAGTTTTAGGGGCAAAACTCCTTTAAACTTTTTATATTTGTAATGTCCCAAAATCTAGGTTTAAGTTGTTTCAGAGTCGATCACATCATTTCGGATCCATTGGTACTCGTTGAGGTCGGATTGAATCAGAGCACTTTGTCAAACATAAGAAAATGTGTGTTTTTCGTCAAACCTCAATTAAACCATTTCAGAATAGGTCATATTTGGCACCGTTGGATTTTTCTCATCACAAGCTTTCCAGGGGTACTTGTTTAGTGCAAATTTGAGGTGTGTAGTTCAAGTTATGCTCAAAACAAGACAAACGAGTAAGAGTCATAATTAAACCAAAATCTAAGGGCATTTTGGTCAATACTAGTTAATCCTAAACCTATCCAAGAACAAATCTAATTGGGATTATTTTTCCATCATTATTATCCCTGTTGGTGTGCTTATCGAGAAAGATGAGAGAAGGGAGAGGGAGAAATCAAGAGGAGAGAGAGGAGAGTGGAACAAGGAAGAGTCAACCAGGAGTTGACCCAAGTTGCGTGAAGCGGGAGCACGAGTGTGCTTGGGGAGGAACGAACATGGGCATAGGAAGCATGCGCACCGGCGCTACAAGTCAGCTATTGGATGCATAAGGTGTATTCCGTATAGGTGCGGGTGGACCAATCATGACGTGTCATTGAGTGTGAGCAGGGCGCTGATTTCAGTGAATCAGGTCAGTTCGCTTTAGTTTGAGGATACCCATTGTTATGACCCGGTTCCTGAATCCCTACAGGACACGAGACCGGACCGACTCAACTGATCCCAAGACCTAGTCATCCAACGAGAAAGTAACCAAAAAGTAGGAAAGTAAACCACATTCACTATGCAAAGCAACTAATAGTAACGAAAGTACAGCAGTAAAAAAGTAAAACTACTACAGTACACACCACCACAACAATATAAAGTAAATGGGTACAGGAATATAAAGTACAAAAATGTCAGAGTACAAAGGTGCAAGAATTACTCACTACAACTGAAAAAGGAGTACAACAGAAAGCTACAACTACTGGACTCTACTGGGCCCAGCACCCTCTGCAGCCGTAGGCTCTGGCTGCTCAACACCTAGACCTAAAAAGGGGTTACGAGTACAAAATGTCAGCGAACGCTGAGTAGAGTGGCAACCAACTAACTAAAGCAGTAAAGGTGGACAGGTAGCTGTTGTTTTTCAATTTCTTTCTTTCACCACTTGGTTTATTTATCAGGTCTCTTTCTTGATCTCGAATGTTCCTCATGGGAATGATCTTGATTACAGTCTTTTCCGAAGAGTAGAAGCCGCACGTGGTGCTCTCCTGGTCGGGAGAGTCCCCTGTGGTGGTCCTACACCCAATCAACCACCCCAAGGTCACGGACAGACGTAACGGTAACTACGGCACGCGCGATAAGTGTATGAGTAGCTACCCCGCACTGGCACAAGGTCAGTCGTTTCCGTTAGCGGGTGCGCCCAAAGCACAGCACGGAACCAGTATAGGGCATAGCCCTCTCAGTAACAAGGGTCTAGCTCCTAAGAACCAAACAGGGGTCTCGCCCCTCCACAGTCTGCGCACCCTCGCCTAACTACCCTGGTTTGCCCAGTGGGCCTAACAAGTCGGTGTAGGGTGGCTAGCTGAACCCCAGGTCCCGTGGGATGGCTAGCTCTCTCCCTACACTAGTAGCTCTCCTCGGTACTGTATACGCGAGGGCTAAGAAGTCAGTACAGAGTGGCCAATCCTAACCCCGGGTCCTGACCCAAGGGAGGCTAGCTCCGCTCTACACTAAACAGGGGGACAATCGCTCTCCTTGGTACTCCGTACTCAAGGGCCAGCTCACTTCCCCACTCACATTTCCAGTTCCATTTCATTTATTTCCAGGAGCTCTACTCCTAATTCCCCGTAGGGTTCATACTCATATACCTCATGTCATTCCATACCAGGTTTCATCATTTCTATTTCCATTCTCAGGTTATACACATGCAACTGGTAATTCTATCGTTCACATTTTCATATCCAGTTTATTCACAGATAGCTCGTGTATCCAACATTCACCTTTCCATTTTCAAATTATATACATGCAGCTCATATTATGTGTGCAACAGGAGAATTACATTCAACAATTAACTAGCACAAATACTACATATTTCGCAGGCAACTGTTATTCAATTACAGGCATTTGTTATCATTCTATCTACTCATTCAAGACTGCAATCCATTCATTCAATACAGACATTCCAGCATTTCTAATCCTAGGATTCATGCCATATCCTAGGTTCTAATCATTCATTCCACACATGCATTTAGGTTTTAATTAAATTAAGGGGAAGCCACTCTACCAGTAAACCCAGGAGTAATGGGGGCTTGAATGGCAGGCTCACGTGCCTCAGTAAGCCCCGAACCCGCAATGGAAACCAGTCCTATCACAAGGATCAATCACAAGAGAATACTCAGAACAGTATAGAAAGTCTTCTAACAAGTAAAGGAAATTATACGGGAAACATCGGTATCTTAAATGCGGAAATCGGACCTCAAATGGACCTTAAACGGGTCAAAAACAGTGTTCCTGACTTAAAGCAGGCATCTGGAACAACTTCCAGACGTCTTAAAAGTGTCCAGTGCCATACCTCAAGTCCTACGCCACTCCTCAGACGTCCAAGAACTCCGCTGGACCGTTTGGACCTAGTTCCAAATGTCCGACCACCTCTACGGATGTCTGGAAGCGCTTCTCGTCGTCTGGTAGGTCACCCAAACGTCTGAAATGTGTGGGAGGGCGTGTCCCGCGCCTTCCTGAAGCGAATCCTGCACGCGAAAATCTAATCTTCTCAAATCGGGCATGAAACAGTGCATCGGCGGAGCGGCCTGCATGGCCGTATTCGCAAAGAAGACATACCTTCGCGAGGCCTCCTTCTCAGACATTTGGCACCACCTCCAGACGTCCGCACCGTCGTCCAGAGGTCACTCCAGACGTCTAATTCTGGGAAAATCCCAGAACCAAAACCTACTTCCGCCCTCTCGCGTCGCGCCCTCTCACCTGCTGCTCTAGCTACAGCAGTGTCGGGGAGGACTTCCCCGACACACTCCTCTGCCTTGCGCACGCGTCGCTCCAGCCGTGAGCTCACCGGCGAGCTCCCACGCGAGCTCGCAAGCTTTCCCCTCTCTCCTTCTCACGCTGCTCCTCCTCTCCTCTCACGCCGTTCTCGCTCTACTGCTCTCGCTGGAGGAAGGAGGAAAGTGGCTGGGAAGTGGGGGTGGAATGAGGGAGAGGAGGGGGGCCTTATATAAGGGTGTGGGTTTAGGGTTTTTGTCGAGCGGAAGGACAGAGAAGAAGAAACGAGGGACGTGTACTGTCTGCGCGCAGCACGCACGCAAATGCGAGTTCGTAATCAAAATTTTCGATTTTCAGACGTCTGGGAATGAGTCCAGACGTCTGACCCTCAGTCCAGACGTCTGACCCTCAGTCCAGACGTCTGACCTAAAGTCCAGACGTCTTAAAAAGGCTTAACAGCATGGGTCTTAACACCCATGCTCCTTTTAAGTGATTCAGGGCCTTCTTGAACTTCAGTTCTCACAAATAAAGATACTATTGGAATTTTCACGACAAGTACTACGCATCGATGAGTCCCAAATTCTCTTTTGAATATTGTTTCACACGTTAATATTCAAAAATAGGTTTTAATGTGTAAAGGACTCAATTCCTAGTATGTCTAACCTAGATTCACCTCTAAGCATGTTTGGAGTACGAGGTTGCCTAGAACAGTATCCCTAGGTCTTTAATACATATTTTGAAGTTACCATGACCCTACAACGACGTTAGGTAGAGTAGTCGCACTCTCTCTCGGCAAGTGGCATGTTTCATGTTTCTTTTCATGTTTTGTCTCGTTTCGCATGCATTTGACTTCTCTTGCTGAGTATGGGAGTCCCTTGTTGTGCACTCTCATCTAATCTAATGTTGGGTACTTGAATATCAATTAATAATGATTGAAATTTCCTGTTAATGATGAACTTACAATCAATGGATGATTTAGATTCATGAACATGAGTTGCTCAATCATCATGCCTAATTTGTGATTAAGGATTGATTTAAATTCAGATATGGTTTGTCTCTATTAAAATGACTTTGCTTCCTTAAAGGAATAGTAAGCTTACTTGAAATAGTTAATTGATGTTATGAAACTATGCAAGTAATTATACACTATCATGCTTGTATGCTCTAATTGGAGATATTAACTTGCTAAATATTTTAATTGTCAGATTACCACGTTGATTATGTGATCTTGTTACCTTATAAATGATTCAAATCTTGATGAGCATCAATAACCTTGACATGGGAATAATGAAGACATATTAATTGAAAATGTAGTTATCCAGGAATTAATTCATTAAACTTGATAACGGCATAATTGTCAAATTATACACATTGTTGGATAATTGGTTTAGTCCTCACTATTTGTCGATGTTTGGTTGTAGCGTAAGTCTGGATTTAGACTAGTTGGACTGGTTAAGGAGTTTTTAGCCTCCTTGTGACTTATAGCTAGGCTTAATGTCCAACTAGGATAACAGGGTGTGTGGCTCGAGGGTTGAAATGGATTTGTACTTGGCCATTAACTAGATGAACGAGTGTCTGTGGTTTAGTGTGTCCAGCTAACATGTGTTTATGGCACACGATGTAACCACCACTCCTCGTAATGACCCAAGGGTGATGGATTGAGGTGTGGAATGAGTGTGAGTCATTCTCCTAGCCAAGAGGGTGTATTATATTAGTTGTACCTCTTGGGATATCTCATTGAAATCATCTCATGCTCCGAGACATAGATTGAGATCATCAAGATTGTAATTGACACGGGCAAATGCATAAGCATAAATGGATCATTAAATAATGAACAATGGTTGATAAATGAATTAACGTATAAATAGTACCCCCTCTTCTTGTTTTCTTTGTGTTACTGTTTTGTTTTACTTTGCTCAGCTTATGCTAACGTTTTCTTTGGGCTCCATATTCAAGTGTAGCTAAGCAGCTAGGTGCAACGACTACATTTGGTGCTTCTGATGTAAGACCTAGCTAGCTTAGTGCTAAGAGATGATTTGTGTGGATTATAAACCTCTTGCTAGTTTATTTAATTTTCTTTTCTTCTCAAATTTCTAGTTGATGTCCTATGAGACTCTACCTACTTTTTCCTTTCGGTTAGTGGGACCTAGGTCATTATGGTAGTAGGGGATTTCAATGCATTAATGAAGGAGAATGAAAAGTGAGGAGGGATCCAATGCAAATGCTAGGAATTGGCTTATCTTCAAGCCTTCACCTTAGATCTCAACTTGCTCGACTTGGGGTTCCCTAGACCAACCTTTACTTGGTCAAGTAAGAGGGGTAGGAGCTTGATTAAGGGGAGACTTGATTATGCATTCGCTACAAGGGAGTGCTGTCTGGAGTTCTTAAATGCAGGTGTACTTCACCTTCCAGCAATGGGCAATGGTCATGCTCCAATAGTTGTGAAGCTATCAAGGAAAAAGAAGAAAAGATCCATTCCTTGGCATTTTGAGCAATGGTGGTTAAAGGAACCAACTTGCAAGAAGGTCATCCAGAAGGTCTGGTGGGAGAAGGCAAGCAATAAATTGTTAATTGGCAAGCTACATGAGGTGCGATCTAAATTCTTTAGATGAACCTCTAAAGAAGTTCAGGATTAGCGAGAGTAGAAACAACAAATTGAGAAAAAGTTACTCAAAGTTGAGGCAGTAGAACCTCTATAGAATTTTTGTCTTTTGTTTTATTTTGTTGTAAAGATGACCAAGTTATGGATTCCTATTTCTCAAATACAAAATTGTATCAATTCGATCCGATACATTATTATTTGAGGTGACACTATCTCATTTCAAAGTAGTGTGGTAAGGGAATTTAATCGACTTGATTAATTGAGAAAATCTTAACTTATGGCGACTTAAGTCGTGATTTTTGTCCAATTTTGATTTTCACCTAAAAGTAACTTGCATTATTTGTGTCAAATGTTTGTGTGTGATTGAAATTTTATTTTCTTATAATAGTTTTATCCTACACTATTCGTCCTTCCTTTAGTGTACATACAAAAATGCTTGCCAAGGAAGAGATATTTTGATTTTAGAGATCCAGGCATAATTGGTTACACCGCAGAGATAGGAACACCAAATTTTGTCACTTGTATGCAATGAATCGAAAAAAAGAAAAAAAGACCACATTTCCTGGCTTAAGCTAGAAGGGGGGAGGTACACAAGAAAGGAAGAGGAGATTAGAGATTACTTTGTGTACCACTTTACAAAACTTTTTGGAGTGAATGAAGGCGTTGGGGAGACTCCTATTATCCGGAATGCTAAATTAAAATACTAAATTATCTGGAAGATACTAGATTAAAATACTCCAAAAGATGAAGGACATGATAACCAGGGTTAAGATGCTCATGTGGAGAGTTGTCCATGATTGCCTTCCTTTAGCAAATTTGACGGCAAGAAGAGTACGCGAGTATTTGGAGGAATGACCACTATTCCACAGCAGGAGGGAAACGCGTAAGCATTTGTTCATGGAGTGTGATCTGTCTTGATCTCTTTGGTTCGCAATTAAGAGCATCCCTGATAAAGGCTGATCACCTGGAGTTACCTTTGTGGAGTTTTAAGAGCAGCGGGCGAAGCCTTTGTTATTGCTTGCAATCTCTTTTACGTCGAATTCGGTTGGCTCACCGTGATTGCAATCATAGGGATTGGAAGCCTAACTCCTTTCACATCTTAAGCAGAATTTCTGCTCAGTTAAAGGAAGGACAGGATACGAATCAGCCAATACTCGTTAGTCGGGAAGGACTAATCCCTGCTATGGATCAAGAAATTCACGTGGATGCATCTCTCGATTCAAATCAGGCAGTAGCTGTAGCGCTCTGTCTCCTACCAAGGAAGCTACTTCTTGATGCTGAAGCTATGGAAAACTTGTGCATCGGATCCAGAGGAAGAAAAGATGGCAGCCATATTGCGTGGACTCGAAATGGCCGATACTTACAACTGCTGTGCCATAGATGTATTGAGTGACTATTTAAATGCTGTGAAAATGATTAATGGTGAACAACCGCCTGGCTGGAGGTTGAAGAAGAAGAATCTGGTCAATAAAGGCCAAGCTCTCTTGAAGAGGTGTAGGGATGTCCACTTATTTCATGTTCCTAGACAAGTTGTTTACATAGCTCGTGAACTGGTTGTTTCTTGCAGTGAGGAGGGGGGTGGTAGGGTGTTGCGTGTAATATTGTACCATTACTCTCTTAGTCTATCGACTTAACCGTACTCTATCATGGCTTTCGATAAAATTCCAACAGGGTCAACGACGAACATTTCCTCGAACTTTTTTTTTTTGGGAAACCTTAAACTATAGAATATATCAGATTTAAGCTCATCATGTGATCAATAAAAGGTAAAAGCTTTGATCACGACTACGAAGGTAGACCGTGAAAACAATAAAATTTCAATACCACATAGCATAACTTGAGCTCATAACTTCGCAGAATGAAATCGAGGGAATGGTCACCGCCGATTCGAGGCCAATATGCTACAACAATCTTTGAGCATGTTTTGTTGAATTATAATGTGATTTCATGGAAATATTAATGGATCAGGTCCCTGCCTGCAACACAATGAACTGAACTTAAGTTCACGAAATTATGCGCCAAGCTGATCCGACCAGCCTAGACTTTGGTCTACTCTCTTGGTTGCTCACGCCTGGGTGCTTGGCTCGATCAGGCCCAATTTACCTATAACCTAACCACGGATATGTGTTTATGCTAGATTATAATATAGGTTGAACCATAAACAAATGTTTAAATCGGTCTAAACAGGACGTGGAATCTGCGTATACAGCCCCCACACATATTCAAAAATCACAATCTTGATGCAACATGTTTAAGAGGCCATCCAAATATAAATATCTATAAAAATCAGTCTAAACATAATTTCCACATCCGATCTCCGTGTAATTTTATTGCTGGAAGATGAGAACTTTGTACTCCCCACCAAAAATGAGATCCCAACACAACCAATCACACCTATCACACATACTTTCTTAAGTTCCAATTTAGATCATAAACCTAATTCTTAATATACAACCACTTGAGGTAAACTAAGGTCCCAAACACAAGGAATTGGATAGGGAAGTGCATGGGAACAATCGAACATCGAAAAGTGCGTCGAAAGATACCTCATTTGCGAGTCAGCCATCTCGATAAAGAGACCTCCTGCGAACCCCTCACCAACCTCATCCATCTCCTGCCTCCTAATCTCAGATACGTATTGCAAGTAACAAGAACTTGCAGTTAGCAGTCAGTGGAAGCAGCTTCGGCCTGATTAGTTGGCCAAACCGCTTGGTCACGTGGTCAGCTTGCGGTGACGGCATCAGTTCTGGGACTAGGTTCGAGGAGCTGGTGCAGCTTCATGCTGGAATTCTCGCAAGCCTCAGGCTCCTGCTGCCCATTCACGTCACTGGAATTAGTGTTACCCAACTTCGACAAGAGGTTTTCACAACCGACCGCCATGGACTTCTTGGAATCTATCTCACCCAGTGTCAGACCAGATTCCCCTCCCTCTAGCATCTTGAGCTTCTCCTGCAAGCAAAATGCAAATTGAGAAATAGGATGGCCGAACCGGCATGGCACTTTGGTCACCTCAAAATGGTTGAGACCAACCTAGATTGAGTTCAACATATACGATGGTGCATATGAGAGAGGGATTAGAAAATACCATCAAGGCGGAATTTTCTTGCCGTAGTTTCTCGGACATTTCTGATAGCCTGCTGATTTCCGACTGGAGATTAGCCTTTTCAGAGGTCAACTTTTCAACCTTCAAAGCAAGTTCTTCCGTCTCAGCCTGTAAGAAGTGGTTGGCAGAATTGTTGGTGCAAATAGGCGTTTGATGTAGGAAGAAATGGGCAAAATCGTTGTCCTTTTGCATAATAAGCCACGTGGAGAAAAAGGTCACTTACCTGTTTCCTCAACCTTGATCTGCGAGCTGATTCTCTATTTGACTGCTTTCTTCTCTCCCTTTTCAGCTCACGCTCATCCTGATACCATTGGTGGAAATTGGATTTGCCATTATCATCTTGAATCCAACACATATAATGGGTAAAGCCAATGGCAAAAGTACCATACCACCGAGGGAAAAGCCCAGTATGTACCCCCCCCCCCCCCCCCCCCCCCCCTAATGCTACTTGATTCAAGTAGGAACATTTCATGTTGTACAGTAACCTTAAATATAGAACATGTAAATGTCATCTGTCCACTTTGTTCTATAACTTATAATGTTAAAGAATGGTCCCATAACATTTGGTTACATCACTTCACTTTGTTCTATAATTTATAATGTTAAAGAATGGCCCATAACATTTGGAAATGGCCTTAACTACGATAGCGATCTCCTAGTGATGCAAATTAATTTTGAGAGTGTTAAATTCGCGTCTTATCACTCTTAAAATTTTAAGGTCGAATCTTTGATTATGGGTACCATCGAATTTGGGGCTAAAAAACATAAGGCCTTTGTCAGAATGCATAGGGAAAAATACCAAGTTGTTAAATATAAACATAGTAAAAAGCCAAATACCCCAAGGATTCTGGTGAGAGACTGGACCCCCTGGTGGAGAGACTGGTTGGGAGGCTGGAGGGGTGGGCGTCCAGGCTTTTGTCTAGAGGTGGGAGGCTGATCCTACTCAAGGCGATTCTGTCGACGATGCCGTCATATTTCATCTCTGTACTGAAGATGCCTCGACAAATGATTGCAAGGATTGAAAGAACCATGAGGGGTTTCTTCTGGTCCAATCAGGGGACATATGGACAGGGTGCCAGGTTGGTTGCTTGGAAGGTCTACAGACCGCTGAAGGACGGGGGGCTAGACGTGAGGGATTTGGAGAGGTCTAATGACAGTCGATTGGCGAAGTGGGTGGGGCGCCTGTTGGAAGTAAGGGGGGATCTGTTGGGCAAGGTGTTTGAGACGGCATATGGTTGTCCGATGCGTTGGGATTTTCTGGTGTCTCCGCCTAGGGGTGCTTCTCACTTCCTGAAAGGCTTGTCGACGGTGGCCCCGAGGGTGAGGAACTGTTTTGTCCCTGTGTTGGGAACAGGGGAGATTTTCAGATTCTGACAGGATGACTGGACAGGTGGTGGTGCGCTTTGTAGAAGATTTCAGAGACTGTTTGCCTTATCCCAAAACAAGGTGGCGTCCGTGGCCGAGGTGTGGTATAGTGGGTGGTACCCGCGTTTTGTTGGCAGTCTGTCAGATGCAAGAACGCGTGATTTCCAGACATTACTGGCTGAGTTGGAGAGACTGCATCCGGCGGCTGGTACAGACATGTTTGGTTGGGATGAAGGTGAGTTTTCAGTTGCGGCTGCTTACAGGAGATTGTCTGCTGGTGATCCTGGGGTGGAGCTGGATTTGGTAAGGGACTGCAGACAGATGTGGAAAGCCGCGTGTCCGCTGAAAGTCAAGATTTTCGCCTGGCTACTTAGGAGGAGAAGGCTGGTGACTAAGGTGTGGAGGGCAAGGTGGGCTCCTGGAGTGTGTAAAGTCTGCTCCTTATGTGGAGGTGGTGAGGATGTTGACCACCTTTTTTTCGTCTGTCCTTTTGTGGTGCAAGTTTGGGATAGAATGGGGGAGAGATGGTGGGAGTGCCGGCTGTTCGAGGAATTCTGGTGCAGCTTCAGAAGCGGAGGTGGTGGTGGTGGACGATTTGTTTTCCGTTCGAAAAAGGAGCTGGCCAAGCCGTTGGCGGTCCTTTGGGGGATTTGGTTGGGCAGGAATGCGGTGATTTTCCGGAGCCAGAGACCTTACGTGGAGAATTTTGTTGAGTCTATCGACTCCTTATTTTCTCTTTGGGTTGTTTCGGTGTGAGTGGGGGACCTTGGGGTCCGCCTGTTGTAATGTTTGTTATTGTTGATTCTATTATATAAGTTTTTGGGTGGTTATCTCTCTGGATAACTACCCTTTCCTCTTTCAAAAAAAAAGCCAAATACCAAAACTACATCATACATGACTGCACAAAAGAGGCAAAAGAGAGAGAAGAACAGTGTGCATTAATTTATTTGCTGCTTAGACGGCGGATTTGCTAGATGATGTACCTGAATCCAATGCTCGGGAGGCATGGCATCACGCATTGGCAAAATTGGAGTGCTTGACAGAGGAAGAGGGTTTGCGATTGATTCTGGTTTTGGAACACTTGATGCCCCAAGATCTACCTCCGGTTTGCCAAGAGGTGGAGGCGCACCAACTGTCTTGCCACTAATGCTCGGATGACCCACTGCAACACCCAGAGAAATCGTTGGACATTCGTCCTCTTTGCTCGACTCAATTCCTTCCATTCCTTTCTTTCCTGAAAATACAATAGAATGACTTCATCATTAGCAGAAACTGAAACAGATTCCTTGACTTTTAAGTGGGCAAAGCTTAATTACATTAGGCAAGTATTAAACCTATACGTAACCCCCATTCAAAAGGCAAGGATAACATATGCATATAAATGCAAAGAATGCTCCTTATCACGACCTTATCTAATCTTCTTTCCATGTGGTGCACTCGCCACTCTTATGGGCAGGCCTTATTTCTTACAATACATGCTCCATATTGTGACCTTTCACTTTCACAAAAAAAAGTAACACACCCAATGGGCATGGTTTGATCCAACTTGATGAACAGGCAAAAAACCCATCATTAACATCAAACTTATATCTAAATGCATCATTTTAAATGTCGGTGGCATACCATTGATATGGCCTTTTTTTTGGATAAGGACATATCAACACAAAATATGTTTTGAAATACATGGGTATTGACGAAATTTTGCCATGTACCAATCAATTTGATCCATATTAGGGGTCTTCTTTATAATTTTTACACCGTTTCACCAATAATCGGCACAATGCAGCATTAAGTCCCTATTTCACTTCTGCTGCTGTTGTCTGCCGGTGCTGCTGGGCTCTGTTGGTGCTTTTGCTGCTGCTGCTGCTAGGTGCTGCTGTCGTTGTTGGTGGTTGCTTGAGCCTCGATCTCACTACCTTGCAATCCAACTCTAAGTCTCCAAACCACACTCCATTCGGATCTCTAAATCTCCGACTCCATCCGCTTCTCAAGCTTCTCTACATGCTGGAAAGGTATATTATCATCGCCTCTTCCTCTATTAGATGCATTTTTGTGTATAGATGTATGTATTAATGTAAGATTTAGTGTGTATTCCTCTAGATCTGCACGTATATATACGTGTTGTGATTCATGTGGCATGCTAGATGAGTAGATCTAATGTAGATCTACTCAACTACAAGTAGATCTTCATGAGATTTAGCTATATATAATACACACATATACACGATTGTATTAGACGTATTTAGACACACTAGGGCTGTAACTTAGATGTATTTAGGTATGTATTAGGTGTATTAGATGTATTTAAGTATGCATTCGGTGTATAGGTGTATTAGATGCATTAGATGTATTTAGGTATGTATTTATGTAATTTATATTTTTTATATTTTCTACGTGAAAGATAAGAATGAAATTAAATGTAACTTAGATGTAATTTGTAATGTAAATTAAAAATATCATTTGTAGTTTAGGAATCGATACTTAGTAGTTGCTGCTTAGTACATGTACATGTAAATTAAGTTGTCACATGTAAATGAAATTAGTAACTTAATACATGTAAACTAAAACTGAAAATTCATACATAGTTCTCTGTGTATCAATTAATTTAGAATGAAAGTTAAAAATAAAAACAAAGTTTTGCATTAAAAAAGAACAATTCAAAATTTAAATTAGATAATTAAAATTAAGTTAAAATGCATTGTAATTTATTATGTAAAATGAAACTACTACACATAAATTAAAATGAAACTACTACACATAAATTAAAATGAAACTACTACACAAATAGATTAAAAGTGTAAATGCAATGCAATGTGTAGTATTACTAGTATCATAGTCCTTACTCTTTGGAGATGATGGATGCTCATATGTGTTGCTTAATTTGTAATTTTCAAGATCAGTATGTCTAGAAAGAGAATAGTCTCTACTAGAGGTAGTGGGAAACCAAATCTCAATGATGCCAAAGAGGATATTTGATAGTTGTATTGCACAAAATTGGAAGGAAGCAAATATATGTCAAAGTGTAACTTTTGTGGGAAACAATTACGTAATGGTGGAATAACACGTTTCAAGCACTACCTAGTTAGAGATGACAAAAATGTAGTAAAGTGTGAAGATTGTCCTGAGGATGTGCAGGAACTAATTGCTAAGACAATGATGTCAAGAAAGGAAAAGGAAGTTATAAAGCAGAAAGCTAAAAAAATAGTCTACAAAGCCTTATTTAGCCTTTAATATTTTACGAAGACGTAAACTCATTCTAATTTTGACGATGGGTTGCAATATCCAAGTGATATGGAGGATAATTCGATGAGACAATTTAAATAAGTTATGAGAGACTCACTAAGAAGTGAGCATAAATGGCAATTACTTTCTAATGACAGAAGAGCAGAAAGCATGAGGTACGCAGATGCTAATATCAACTACTGGAACCTTGTTCTACATCTTGTTTTGGTGTTAACAAAATTATTTTAGATTAATGTTTGCAATTGAGTGGGTTTCAAATTTAGATGAAGATCAAGGCAAATGGAGAATGATGACAAGGAGGTGACAATGATAGATCATTTGCTGATTGGAGTTTATGTTGTCAATTAGATTAGGTTTTTATTTTATTCTTAAAATGTATGCCTCTTAACAAAGAAACAAAAATTAGATTGTAAAAATCATATAGAGATAAATTATGATAAAACATTATGATCATTCAATTTATTTCAAAGTACGTATTATTTAAAAGATAGTTTTTTAATGTTTAAAGTACTTGTAAAAATAGGCTAGTAATCAAGTTGCATTCATGTTTAAAAAGGTACTTGTTAACCCACAAGAACCAGTACTAAAGTTTAGTACCTGTACATGTGAGTTACAGATTTGTATTTTTTCAAAGAAACAGACATGTACCCCACGAGTACCGATACTCATGATCAGTATCGGTACTGGTGGCAATGAGTATCGGTACCCATGATTAGTACCGGTACAAGTGAGTTACAGATTTGTGTTAAGTATTTAAACCCTAAATCTAGTAACAACGAGTATCAGTACTCATGATTAATGACAATACCCAATAGATATTGTCTGTGACAAGTTAACTTAAAACACAAAACAGTGTCACTAGTACCGGTACCAACTAACCGTTGGGCCAAATCTGAATGGCTAAAAATTGATTTTGGCAATATGAACATTGAGATTTAAACCCCAACGTCTAGTTGACAATCATAAGGTCCTAACTCTATATATACACCCTTGGACTCTTAGTTTGCACACATAGAAATATAAAATAATAGAAGAAAAAATTCTAGAGCCATAGTTTCATATTTCCACCATATTCTCAAGAAAGAAAAAGTAATTTGTTGTTCACAATCTCTCTACACATCTGTAAGCTCAACAACGTGTTCTCACACAATTATAAAGCGATCACGTCTTTCCTAGGCTCTCTAATTGGTATACTCATTTTAATTATTGTTGGGAGGCGTATGAACCTTTGTTGTAAGATTTTATCTTTCTTACACCAGTTCTTACATTGTATTGAGCTTTTGCTCGTTGTCTGGGTTGTAATAACTCGGCTTATTGTGCTTAGGTTGAGGTAATCTGTTAATTACCTCGGTTAGTATATTGTTTCCCTTGGGGTTAAGGGAATCGGGTTAAAAATCCTAAGCTGAGAGGCTTAGGTAGTGGAGTACCCAAATGAGTGGATAACCATTATACATCTTGTGTTCATTTTTGTGGTTTGAATCTTTGTGAAAATATTTTTATTGCTAATATATTGCATTTAATGTGTTTATGCGCATAGCATAGTGTTTTAAGATCCTACACTAGCGAGGCAGAACAACGTGCCAAGAAGCAAAAAAGTGGCATCGTTGTTTTCTTCTGATCCTAATGTGTTAAAGGGAAAGGTAATCCCAAATAGAAAATGACAAAGGATATTTGGGGCAGTGCAAGGGAGATGGTTGGTAAAACGATGATGAAACTTGTTAATGCCCATACACTTCTAGCTCATATGCCAGAGGGACCATGGTTAATGTCATCGATGTTACTGCTTAAGCTAGGACGGGAATTAAGGCTCCTACAAACTACAAGATCATGAACAAGCACATGCCGAAGGAGAGAGCAGAAATACAGCAGTACATTGATAAATTGAAACGCTATGGCTATAGTACGAATGCACGATTATGGCTGATAAGTGGACTAGATTATTAACTTCTTTGTGTATCATGACGCCAAATTCATTTTTCATCAAATTCATGAATGCTTCAGTTGAATAAAATAATCAAGCGAAAGCATAAATCAAAGTAATAAAGAATAATGGAATGCTTGGATTTACGTGGAAACCCTACTCACGAGGAGCAGGGAGAAAACCACGGGAGAAGCGTCCTATGAGCGTGTTTCCTCTGCATTTCTTCTCAAAGGTAAATGGGAGTACATGTCTATTTATAGGCCATCACTCACACAAAGCCTACACTTTCCAATGTGACACTAAACAACCACTCAATTCTTTCAACACTCCCCCTTAAGTGGGATCATGAAATGCTCAGCTTGTAACACAAAGAAACCCACTCTACACAAGCTGGAACAAAGGCTGGAGCTGTTGAAAGATCTATGGCTATCTCTAAAGATCTAGTGCTGATAGCTCCCCATTCAGTATCCCTGAAATTGGGTCTTCCTCTGAAGACTTCGAAGGTGGATCTCCCTCTCTGGAGTCCACGAAACTGGATCTCTCACATAGAAACCTGAAGTGAGTCCTTCCTCTGAAGACCTTGAAACTCTGGACCTCCCAAAGTTGGGTTTCTCATATGGAGTCATGAACAAAAGGGACTCCCAAGCGGGGGTGACTACAACAAGCTCCCACACCATCCCTTTCTCCTATTCTCGTATAGGAGAAAAAATGATAACGACGAGAAGAAAATAAAACATTAAAAACTAGATAAGACTTCTCCACATCTTCTCTCAACCATAAACCTCATCATCATTTTTTTACCTTTTTTTTCTTCCTTTTTTTCTCTTTTCTTTTCTCCCCTTTTTTTTCACGTCATTTTCTTTTTTTTTCCTTCTCTTTTATTTTTCCTTCTTCCCTTCTCTCTTTTTTTCTCTTTTCTTTTTTTTTTCCTCATTGTCCTTTTTTTTCTCTTTCCTATTTTTTTTTTCACCCTAACAAAGGGTATAAGTACCTCCAAACGACTTTCCTCCTAAACGACCTCGGTCTTCACCGTGGGGTTTGGAGGGAACCAACATCCTTTGCAGAGCACGGCGCTACATCCTCCGCCAGCCCTCGTCGTGATCTCCCTCACCGTCAGCTCCTCCAACAGACCCTTCACGCATGCGGGCCCGACCGTGCTCCTCCGCCAGCCCGCCGCCTCAGGCATCGTGTGCGCAGCTCTTTTCTACTCCATCGCTGCAGATCGTTGGAGATCGAGATCCCCAACATCGTGCCCCTCCACACGATCTACGAGGATGACTCCTACCTCCACCTCGTCCTCGACCTCTACCACGGGCCTGATCTCTACGAGCAGATCGTCGCCGACGCCCCCATGCCTTCCGCTGCGCCATCGCCAGATCAGCACAGAGGGCCTGCACCGTCATCTTCGTGTGTTCCTACCTTGACCACCAGTGCCTCCACGTACTCCTTGAGATCGCCTCGGCTCTGTCCTTCCCTCTCACCAAAGAATCTCCTCTCTATGTGTGTAGCCGACCATGCATGTGGAGAAACACCATCTACATCTCCCTCTTCTTCATGTCGTGGTCCACGATGTGGATCCACACATTGAAATAAGAACCAAGGAAGATATTCTCGAACAGATATAAAAATATATGCAACAAAGGATAAAACCTAAGATTGAAATCTGCTCTAATACCAAGTTGAATAAAATAATCAAGCAAAAGTATAAATCAAAGCAATAAAGAATAATGGAATGCTTGGGTTTACGTGAAAACCCCACACACGAGGAGCGGGGAGAAAACCATAAGAGAAGCGTCCTATGGGCGTGTTTTCTCTGTATTTCTTCTCAAAGGTAAATGAGAGGAGTACACGCCTATTTATAGGCTACCACTCACGCACAAAGCCCAAACTTTCTAATGTAGCACAAAACAACCACTCAATCCTCTCAATAGCTTCCAATAAGATTTTAAGTATATTTTTAGATTGATAAAAGATATTAATAAAGTCGAGATGCAACATGTGGTACAAACAATAACGGATAATAACAACAATTTTAAGAAGGTAGGGGAGAAAATAATGAAATCAAATAAGTATGGAATCTTTTGAACCCGTGTGTTGCATATTGTATAGACCCCATTTTAAACAACTTTAGGCATCCAAAGTTTGTTGCTTCAATTATTAAAAAAGTACGAAGTGTTACATCATTTATCTACAAACATGAATATATATTGTCCTTGATGAGAGTACTGTAATGGCAAATTGATCCATTTTTTAATATAGGATTTGCTACCAATTACATTGCCTTACAAAGCATGTTAGATAATAAGATTGGTTTGAAGGCAATGATAAACTGCCAAAGGTCCCAAAGGTAGTTAGACATATATGAGAGTAGCACGTGTGCTAAGAAGGATGTAGAAGATCTGCTTAACAATACAAGATTTTGGGGTGATTGTAACCACATTACTCACATTTTGGAGCTTATCGTCCATCTTAGCATTGAGAATGCTAAATGAGGACAAAAAGCCAATGATGGACTATATCTATGCAGCAATGGAAATGATGGAGAAGGTGATAGAAATTACAAGGTCAAAAGAGCACTGCCTAGAGATAACAAGGAAAAGTAGCATGTTATCACACCCACTCTACCTTGTTGGTAAATACTTGCTAATTTGTAAAAAATGTAAATAAAAATTGAGTATCTTATCTTTAGAATTTATTTATTAATCATGTCCAATTGTAATGTATGCTATTATCTAAATCCCAAATATTTTTACAAGCATAATCTTAGCAAGCGCAAAGATCTTGTCGGTGCCTTGCAAGTAGTGGTGAAGCCTATCCCTATTACGAGGGATCAAATATTATGCATGAGTAAGATATGCACATTACATATATAAGAAATTTAAACATGTGAGTTAAAATATTTAAATTACGTAGAAGCATAAATCAAAGTAATAAGACAATCATGGAATGCTTGGGTTTACATGGAAACCCCACTCACGAGCAGGGAGCTGTGATTTAAATGCCGCCGGCATGCCGTCGGCAAGGTCATTTTCGAGCAAGGGTCGTGCCGACATGGATAAAATGTCGATTTACAGGGATATCGTCGGCATGCCCTCGACATGGTCAGCATGCTAACGAAATCGATGCCCATGCCGAGGTTGCTGTTGATTTTTTTAATTACTTTTGCTATTTTTGTCGGTATGCATCAGCATGCCCACAGCGTGCCCTCGACATGCTCATCGGCATGCCCATCGAAAAATGGGTATTTCCACGGCATGCCCTCGGCATACCCACGAAATGCACACTTAGAATTTCATCAACACGGCATTGAAATCGGCATTTCAAACCTTAGCAGGGAGAAAACCATAGGAAAAGCGTCCTATGGGCGTGTTTTCTCTGTATTTCTTCTCAAAGAATAACTGATGGAGTACGTGCCTATTTATAGGCCATCACAAATACACAAAGTGCTACAGTTTCAAATGTGTCACTAAACCATCAATTTTGTCAACACTCCCCCTCAAGCTGGAGCATGGAATGCTCAGCTTGTAACATAAATCTACTCTATACAATAGACTAAACAACACTCCGAACAGGTTCTTGCTTGTAGATGGGAACACGGACTGGAGCTGCTGGACAAACTGTAGCTGGCTCTGAAGATCTGGTGCTGGTAGCTCCCCATTTAGTATCCCTGTAATTGGGTCTTCCTCTGAAGACCTCGAAGGTGTATCTCCCTCTCTGGAATCCACGAAACTAAATCTTCCACATAGAAACCTAAAAAGAGTCTTTCCTCTGAGGACCTCGAAACTCTGGACCTCCCAAAGTTGGGTTTCTCATGTGGAGTCCATGAATAAAAGGGACTCCTAAATGGGGGTGACTATAACAAGCTCCCACACTCCCCCTTTCTCCTATAGTCATATAAGAGAAAAAAATAATAACGAGAAGAAAATAAAATATTAAAAACTAGAGAAGACTTCTCCACATCTTCTCTTAACCATAAACCTCATCACCCTTTTTTTTCTGAAATTTTCTTCTACTCTTTTTTTCTCATCTTTTTCTTTCCTCCATTTTTTTACTATTTCTTCACCTTTCTCTTTCTTTTCCCCCTTTTTTTACATCATTTTTCTCCTTTCCTTTTTTTTCTTCCTATACTTTTTAAACTCCCTCTCCCCTTAGGGTTCGGGAGAATCCAACCATACCGCGCCTCCAGCTCCATCATCAGCGTCAGTCGCCGAACCTGACCGCGTCCTCGTCTTCATCTTAATCCGACGCTGCCGGTGTAAAGCACCACCACCATCCTCTCGCATCAGCCACAGCCTGACGACGTTGCCCGACCTTGCAGCCAGCTAGAGGACTAGCGGCCGTTGCTCACACTCCTTCGCCTCTACCTTGTCCTCGGAGGTGCACGCCTTCATCTCGCGAGATCCTCGCCGCCTACTGCATACACATTCCTTGCCTCCATCGTCGCGAGATCAATGTCACGATCTCCGCTAGGGATAACTCCTTGAGTACGCCGCCTGAGATCCTTGTCGAGTCCTTGCCGCGACCGCTCCTTCCTCGATGTGGATGGTCTATTTTCGTCGTTGGTGTTGCTGCAGCGATCTTCTGTAAGGTCAACTCCACCTTCACCGACTTCTTCGTCGCCCTTGGATCTTTGTCGGGATTACCATCGTCAGCGCCTTCTCCTTAGCGCCTTCTTCATCGTCAGCACCTCATGCGCCAAGCATCATCGCTGCCTAGCGGCACTGTCGCACGACCACAAGGCTTAATGCCCAGTAACGCAGGCCTAACGATAGTTGAGGGCCCAGCGTCACCCCAACGGCAATCAATGGCGGCAATGTTGCTTCCCTCTTTCGACCACAGGACAACGCCATCGGCTTCTTTGTCGATCTCGCGATCCTCTTCGACTTTGATCACGCACCATCGCACCTCTACGAGATGAGGAAGCCCCCTCTTCGTGCACCTCCTGTGGCAGCAACTACTGCTGCGCTACTCCTCGACGAACATGAGAATACTCCAAGAACAAAATGATAAGCAGGATAATCTAAACAACGAAAAATTACCCAAGAATCGAGTTGTTCTGATACCAAGTTAAAATATTTAAATAATGCAGAAGCATAAATCAAAGTAATAAGACTATCATGGAATGCTTAGGTTTACGTGGAAACCCTACTCACGAGGAGCGAGAAAACCACAGGAAAAGCGTCTTATGGGCATGTTTTCTCTGTATTTCTTCTCAAAGAATAACTGAGGGAGTACACACCTATTTATAGGCCATCACACACACAAAGTGCCATAGTTTCTAATGTGTCACTAAACTAACCATCAATCCTGTCAACAATGTGAAGCATATGTTAATGGATGAATAAGATGTTTTACTGGAACATCATGGTGAAAAATAAATCTTACACAAAGATGACAATGTCCTTTGGGATTAAATTTGCACAAGAATCTATTAAAAGCATTCACTCTAATAATAATTGATCTCTTTAATATTGTTCATTTTGTATGTACTTATAGCCGATTAATGATCGCAATATTTTCCTGGAATTGTTATGGGATGACTACTCTAAACTTGTCGATGGTGGTTGTTAAGTTGTCGCAAATAGCATCTGTTGGCGGATATGAAAGAAATTAAAGTACATTCAAGCTCATCAACTTGAAAAAAAAAAAAAAATTGAGCAACGAAAGACTTAATGATCTTGTGTTCATCTACTACAACACAAGGTTAAAGATGAGACATCACCAGGATTATAATAAGAAGGCTAATCCAATTGATTTAGGGTACATTTTAACAGGGGAGACAATGTATAGGAGAGCTGGATGGATGACATTAGAAAACCTATGATAGGTGTCAAGGCAATGCAAATCCAAAACTGGTACAAAAATTGGTGCTGCTATTAAAGGATATATAACTAGATTTGGTTGTCATTCTTTCCTTATTAGAGTACTTGATGAAGAGGATGAATAAAGATAATTACCATAATCTAGATTAAAGACTAATTCGGATGGCGGAGACGATGATGATACACATAAATAGATGATAACAGGTGGATCTGAATCAGAACAATCATCCACTAGAGGGAAAGGAGACAAACTTGTGACAATGAATACCAAAGTACTAGAGACTACGGAGGGCACATCATTGTGCATAGTGAGAGTATTTCCAGTTCAACACCCACGGACTACAAAGGATATGGGGGTTATGGTGCTTACATGGACGATTTCAGCTAATCCATGGGTTCTATGAGCATCAATGACCAAATTTTTTATGCACTTCCTGGCCATGACACAAGATTATATAGTCACAATTCTTACCCATAGATTTTTGCACCACCACTACCTTCATATCCATCTTACCTTGAGTCAGGAAATGAAGGGTACAACAACACCTACTCGTCATACAACATATTTGAGTATGGCTTCTTCTCAGGTTATCAAGCCTCATAATTGAAACCTTATCAAGCCCCCTGAATCAGAAGAACTAGAATGTCATCATCATCACAAGGAATTTCAAGACAAACAAGATTCTTACATTGATATCTTAGCAACCAATACACGGATAGTAGATATCCTCGTCTTGGCATATTAGTTAGTACGAGTGATTAGGAGTATAGACAAGTAGTAATGGGTAACCAGGCCATTTAGTCATGTATAGCTTAGGACGTCTACTGTGATTACCTTCAAACCTTACAACACCACAATAAAAGATGGAATCAACCAAGTGGCAACGATGGTGATGGAATAGGTCCCGTGCAACATTCTTGATTTTTCTTACTTGCAAAAATCTAAGCAATTCGATAAGGTACTTGAAATTTTCGTCTATCTTTTAAATTTTTAATTTGATTGTCCTATAAAGTGCAAATAGATATTTTAATTTGACTTTAGATATACATGTTTTATTTGAGTATGTATTAATTTAACATTTGCATTTTCACATGTACGCCTTTGTTACATAACCTTTTAAGATTTTAAGTTAGTCATCTGTGATTTACTTGCAATTTTAATCATTTTAAGTGTATTATGTCATCTTTGTCGACATGTGTTGATGTGTCCTCGATGTACACTCAAAATGGAGAATTTTCGAGGTATTGAAATCTGATGTTGAAACATAGGCATTTTCAAAGAGTGCCTCCGAAATACGCACTTGGAAATTTATTGAAACAACGTCAATATTAACACTTAAACCCTTGTCTGAAAGGTTTGAAGGATGACATCAAGGACACAAACCAAAGTGATTAGCACAAATCATATAACTCAGAGAATACCTAAATACATTATCAAGGAAACAATATCCCACATCAAATGACTCCAAGGTGCATGAACCCACATGACAAGCAAGAGATCAGTTCAAAAGTCGTACAAAGGAGTGTTGCCTTACGGTCAAGCAGAAAAGTTTCACCCTAGGTTCAAGCAAAGTATTGCACTAGCATTAAGAGGTACAAGGTCATCGAGGAGGCACGAGACCACCATGACGCATAAGGCTATCAAGTCGTTGACAAGTAGGTAGCTATCAAGTTGTAAGACTCTCTAAGAGGAGTGGGACTACGGAGGAGGTACAATATGGTGTAGCAAGTTTTTGTGTAAAGCTGAGGAGGGGAGGAATGGTGGTTGTTGGAGAACATAGTCCTATTCAAATCAGAAACCCTTGTCCCCTTTATGTTGAGAGTAGGATAAGAAAAATTACATAAAAAACCAACACGAATAGGAAATTAACAAAAATAAATATAAAAAGAATTAGGATTCTCAAACCAATTAAATAGACTAAACCTAAATAAAATAGGACTCTTTTGTAAGTAATCCTATTTCTCTAACACCACACCACACCACACCCCCCTCCCAAGTTGGAGTATGGATAAGATTCATGCCCAAAGTAGTACATCAGACAACATTTGACCATCTTCTGGTTGGAAGAGCAAGCATGCAACAAATCAAAAAAGCAAGCAGGCAAATGGCTAAAGACGATCCTAGGCAGAAAATAGTAGGAATAGAGCAGGAGATGATCTCAAGCAGGTTAGGAGACAATACCGAGTTGGCAGGACCAGGAGATGAGCACCTCGCTCAAATCTCCCACCAATACAGAAGTCAGACAATCTTCAAAACTACATAATTTTTTGCACAAGAGTGTGCACGACACACGCAACGGTAGGTAGAGGAGCAATCATGTGCCTTCTAAAAGGTCTGTAGCAATGCACATAGAAGGCATGCACGAGGCACATAGGACTAGAGAAGTTCCTTGGTCAAGATCGAATCAGAAGACCAAATCACGGAGACCGAATAGGGGCAAGTCACGATCTCAGGAACAGATCCAAATCATGATCGATCCAAATCAAAATCAATAGAAATAGCAATAAATGAACGTTGGGACCTTTAATCAAGGTTCAACTCTATTGTTGACGTGGTCTTGATCGTGTTTTAACAATTAGTTACGTCGTAGTATAAGTGATCGAGCATTGTCAACAAATAAAAGTATATTACTCAAAAACCTAAGTATCCGAGGTCGAACACAGGGAGCAATTAGAATTTATTACTAATCTCAAGAATGTAATTAAACACTTAATTACTCAAAACTTAATTCAAAATATATAAATGCACGAGTTTAAAAGTGAATTGTAGCAAAAAGAAGGAATTTGGACGTCTGATCATAGGATCAGACGTCTTAAAAGATGTTTCCCTTGTTCTTCTTCTGATTTTCTTCCTTTCTTTGTGCTTCTTCTTTCTTCTCCGCAGTTGCCTTGCTTCTTTCGTCTTATTTTCCTCTGTCTTCTGCCTTGCTTCTTTCTTCTCCTGCAGTATCTTTCTCCTTTTCTCTGCTGGTCTTCTTCTCTTTGGCTCTGCTTTCTCTTCTTCCTTACTTGGTTCTGTTTCCCTTGCCTTCAGCTTCTCTTCTTCTGCTTGTCTTTACCTTTCTTTATTTCTTCTTCAGTTCCTCTTCTCTTTTTCCTTCGCCTCTTCCCTCTGCCTTGCCTTTCTCTTTTTCCTCTACAAAGGCTTCCTTCTTTTCCTTTGCTAGCAGCAACTAAGTGTCAGCTTCGCTTCTTCCTTCTGCCTTCCCTGCACAAACCAAAGAGCAAAACTTATCCCTCTACCCACACCCGCGTCTCTCTTTCTCTCTTTGTATATCACTCTTCAGCACTCTCTCCCAGAGCCGGGTAAACGGGTCGGGTCGCGCGCCCGAGTCCAGGCGCACCGGCGTGGGTGTGGTGCGCGAGGAGTGCTCAGGAGGGTATCGGGTCGGGTCGGGTCGCCAGATCCGTGTGGTGAGCTCACGGATGAGGCGGTGAGTATAGGTGAGGGACCTCACCCCATGTGTTATCGGAGGCGATTAGCTAATATCACAAAATCAATATAAACTACTCACGCACCTTACAGCTTACCGAGGTGGGACTATTGTTCCACCTCTCTTTCGCGCGTGCCCGCAGGAGAGCGTTCTCCAATTGCAGCACTGCAGGCTTCGCGACGCCACTTGCTGGGACGACTGGATTCGCAAGACCCTCCCAAGTTTGCTGCACCTGGAACCCTGAAGTCTCGCAACCTGGAGCAAGCAAGCAGCTTCCTCGAGTCACCGTTAATGGCGGCTGGAGCGTGAACCTGCCTGACACAAAAAGAGCCTTGCAGCTTAATCAGACCACAGGAGCACCTTCGCAGTGTCACGGCAAAGGTGAGGCGCTAGGTGGCAGGCCGCGGGGTGGCCTAGGCGTGCGTGCCTACGTTGCCCTGTGGCCGAACGGATGGGTTTGGTCGAGGGGCTGTTGTGGCGATGTAGAGGGTCTGTGGATGAGCGGAGGTTATTCAGTGGAGTATGGCGGAGGTTATGCGGTGGTTGGCGAGACGTGTGGGGCTGCAGAGTGATGGGAGCATCTCGCCGGAGGGTGGCCGGAGATGAAGATGGTGGTGGACAGCGATGGTCGAGGGGCATTTGGTGAAATAAGATGAGGGAAATGAAAGAGGAGATAGAGAAGAGCAGTTCTAACCTAACTAAAGGGATGAAGGGGGCGAGAAGGCGGTCGGCAGTACCTGTTGTCGCCAGAGAAGAAAGCATCCAGTGGAGGAAGACGACGGTGACGACAGGGCTAGGGCAGCTCATGCGGGTGTTGCGCGACGTGGAGGAAGATGAGGACGGCTTTGCCACTAGTTTTGTGGCAGAGCGACGAGGAAGAGTAGGGGGCTCACCGGCGCTCGCTGGACCCCTTAGCCGGAGGAGAAGAGGAAATTGAGGTAGAATTCCAACCAAGTCGAGTTGAAGAGGTGCAGCCGAAGATGAGGGTTAATTTATAGGCACAGGTAGGGACTCCTGTGCTTGGAAGCCAAGCTTCCAAGAGCGGGAATCCTCGCCGGAGATGGAAACAGTTAAGTATCCAAATCTCTCATGCGTTCGCATGAGAGATTGGGTGCAAATCTTAGATCAGGATTGAGTTCAGATGGAAGGGAATTCCTCAGAGAATCTCCCTTCCAAATCTGGGAGATCTCTGAGGAATCAGAGAGTATTCCCTCTCTATTCCTCGCCGGAGTAGGATCTCTCCCCAATAATGGCGGAGGGGCCTGCTTGTAAGAGTGGCGAGGAAGTTAGGGGGATTTATGCAATGGCTTTCAAAATATAGGGACTAAAATGTAATTAGGTATACTAATTTGCAAAGTAGGTCAAGATGACCTCCCCTTAGGTCCAAATTTTGGTACAAACCTAATTTGAACCTAAGGAATCCAATGGTGAAGTTGGATTTTAGGTTTGACCACGTTTGACAGGATATTTTGCACAAAAATCCAAATTAGGTCAATTGATGAGCTACGACCCTAATCTAGGTCAAAATATGTTCCAAAGGTCAAATTGAATGTTCTAAACCTTAGGAGATATTTTTCCATGAATTTTAGAGGGTTTACTTGATTTTTATCCTGACCGAAACCCTGTTGAATTAAGCGGGTCTATTTTAAGGTTACAAGATGTCATTTAATTCCTGGTTTGCACATGGATCCATTTCTGATTGAATCAACCCACTTTTATCTTATTTAGGCCATTTGACCTATGTTTTGTCTCTAAGAAATCCCATTTATGTACTGTAATGGTAAAATTGCAGTTTTAACATTTATTTCATATTTTCTTCTCAGAACACTTATTCCTCCAATTAAGCCTTTTTCTAAGTGATGCAGGAGCTTTTATTCTCTTTCTTTGATCAAAATGAGCTAGTTAGGACTCATGATGAGACTCATCATACCCCCATGCCTAGCTTTTGCTAGTCCCTTAGCAAAATTTCAAGTTTTTTACTTCTGTTCTAGACCCTGAGTGTCTGACATCAGTTATGATAAGTGCTTTTGTTTTCTTTTGTGATTAGGTCAGAATGCCGACAATAGGCCTAGAGGTACTCAAGTATCAACCAAAATCCGAACTTGACCTGCTTTAGCCTCAGTCCTCCGCAAAGGTTTTTAAGGCCCGCAGAAACTAACCTAGGACTTGTTGGACTCCGCGGTTAAAGCACCTGTGCTTGAGATATTTTTAGCCTAGGTTCAGTTTGCAGTGCGTTTTTTTGTAAGAGAGAGACAAAAGATTTATTTGTTTAGAGAATTTTCTCTCTTTTCTTTTTATTTCTGGCTTCGATTGCCTTCTCAACACGGTCTGTATCGGATTCCTTGTCCCCATCATCAATCCTCAAGGGTCCCTGGCTATCGATGCTTCAAGATAGCACTGCCCATGGCAACCCCCAGAACCCTGGCTTTCGAGATTTCGAGATAATCCCGCCCATGGCGTTCCGTGGCCGAATTCAGACCCTGGCGATCGACATTTCGTGATAATGCCACCCATAATATCTGGACCAGCGGAGTGCTTACATGCCCCCGGTAGGATATTTAAATATCCTAAGAGACAAGCGCTGAGGAGACGATATGTTGTTATGCATCTTTGAGGGGAATTTCCCGTCTCTCCGCGCTGGGAACTCGTCCAAATCAACTTATGTTGATCGGCCACTCTAAATCTAGGTGACTTTTTCAGAACATTAAACGCTTTTGCGTGATTTTGATATTTATGCGCATTGAACCAGACTGTGTGAATTGGGGTGCTTAGGTTACCGAATCCCGCACACCGAGGGTCAGTTAACGAGGCTGAATACTTCCTAAACCTTAGACCTAATACTTAAGCTTCGCATTTTCCCCAACCTCTTGAGGATTATCCAAATTTTAGCGGATACATGAATTTTTAAGCTAAAGAATCTAGCCCAAGATGCCTAAGATCAACGTTCTTGCTAATCTCTTTTTGTCTCCTTAGTACTTTTCTTTTTCTCTTTTCTTGATCTGGTCTAGAATTTCAGTTAATTCCTTGATCTTTTACTAATGACTATTTCTTTTTCATTTTGTGCTCATTTTTGTCATTTTTACTCTTTTTCTTCTCCTTATGATTATGTGGCTCACAAAATTTCCTCCTTCCATAATTTTTCAATTTTTTTGTGTTTTTGACATATGTGAATTTTTTTTTTGTGAGAATCCTTATGAATTTTTCTTGATTCTGTATGTATTCACTTTATCACCCCCCATGCCTAAGTTTTGCAATATCCTCATTGTAAACAAAGGATGTGAAATAGTGTTGAGGTCAGGGACTTAGAACAGGATACATCGGGTGGGTGAACGGGTCGGAAATGACTGATGCGGACGATTTCAAGCTCTGGTACGTGTACCAGAGGTGGGATCAACTGTCTAAGGCTGAACTCAAGGTGCAATGGAAGTGGAGTACAGACGGATAATCAGATGGGTCTCTGTTTTTTGGAATGACGGGTTGCCTCCCGTTAAGCGCTAAATTCAATGCCTTCAGCCGAGCGGAACATGGGGTGGAGATGGAGTGGTCAAATCAGCGGAATTTTGTAAAACAAGCACCTTGATTAAGAGCTTGATTAGTCCAACCAGGTGCTTGTTAAGATCAGTAGGCTGATGATGCAGCCCAAATCCAATAAGTCTGGTGGGTTGATAGATGTAGATCAACAGATGCGGAACCCACAATATGCAATGTGGTTCAGATGGATATGGAAGTGAAAACTCGGGTTTGGGCTGAGTCGAATCAGCCTGTTCAGAGTAGGGTTCCGAAAAATAATCAGTGCATAGTGTGGAAACCCTACAGGAGTGATTAGAGAATGATGGCTCCTGTTTTTTAGTCTAATAAATACCCGATACCTGGTATAGATATGGAGTTGAATCATCTGCAAACAGCTCAATGAGAGGTGAATCAGAATAGAAAGAGTCCGGTTGCTGGTCGGGGTAGCGAATGGGTTTTGATTGGTTTTGTATATATGGAGCAGGTGGCTTCAAAGAGAATAGGCTTGTTATAACCAGGAAGCAAATTTTCTCCGATGTTATAGTCAGAATCGAAATCGTTGAAGAGTTTGCGAAAATCAACATTTGAATGAGATTCAAGATCGTGAGTTCCATCATAGAATAAATCATATGTTGTAGATTCAGCAGCCTGACTGGGGTCTAGCCTAAATGTTAATTCTGAACTTAAAAAGGTGTCCTTATCTAGTAGAGGCTCGGGTTCTAAGCTGGTAGGGCAGACCCAATTGAAACCCTACTCGCCCAACTCCTCAGTTTCTGTATCGTAAATTGGCATGGCTTCCGAAAAATCGATTAGTTCCTCTTAGGATGTTGGCGAGGGATATTCATCAAATAAAGGCCCAAAATCATATTCTTCATTAAAAGATTGATCTTCCTCATATGGGGCCTTGAAATCTTCCCAATAGGTTTCAGATCTAGATTCTGAGCTTAGGATGTCAGTTGAATCACTAGAATCTACGTCCGAATAACCTTCAAGGGTCACCTTATCAGAATAAGGGACGGAATTTACACCCTCGAGAGGTTCAGTTCTACTTTCATTATTGCAGGAGTCTTGGGATTCTAAGCATGGTGATTCATGTCTAGAGTGGGCTCAACATTATGTTTTGTTGCATTTGGAGTTTTCCAACCTTCTTCAATAACGGGCACATTGTACTCCATTTGGGTTGGGAATCCACAACCATTTTGTGCCTCAAACCCGAGATCAGATTGATCATCGATGTTGTCCCAAGATGGTTCATCCTCTGTGGTATATACGGGTACTTCTGGTCAATAATTTGTTTTACTAATCTCATTATCTCTTCCCGTTTTTCAAGACTATCTTGGTGTTGCTTCCAAAGTCGAGGATGTCATACGTTGAAGGTATTCAAGATTGTGCAATTTTTCTATCTCAATGTACCCAGTGATGAGCAAGTCACGGGTAAATCCTTTTGTGGCTTCTGCCAATAGTACTTGGGCACAAGTTATGATAAAGGTTGTGGTTGTTAGGACATCAACCAGAATGTTTTCTACTGGTGTTGAGGTTGTCTTTTTCATAGAATTTCAGAGCATCCTCAATCATTCTATCTCTCATGGATCTTCGATATTCAGGTTTCCTGAATGGTAGTCCTAAGTGGTGTGGCTGCATATTTGAATCAGGTGGTGGAATCAAGATGTAGAATCAGAGTTTGAATCAAAATGTAGAATCAAGTTATGAAGCGATTAAATCCGAATAACGAGTTCCACTGAAAATGTGTGTGTGCTCTAAAGAGAAGATGAGGGACTGGAGATGTTCTTGACCCAATCAGGACACCCAAAGACGTTTGGATGACTATGGAGTTCGAGGCGGATGATACCCCTGGATCAGAAGATCGTCCACCTGAGAATTACCTGGGCAGCCAGAGAGGGAGAGTCCCGCAAAGACCCCTACACGGTAGAGCGTCCCCACAGGTTACAGGGTTTCCCCCACCCGACCTCTCTTGTCACTGAGATTCCAGATAGACCAGAATGGGGACCTTGACCTCTTAAGTCTATCACTTTTATTTCAAAGGTGCTTTAGGGTTCTCACTTGAACTTTAGATGTTTTGATGTTGTGACCTAATTTGGAGGTTGGTTGACCCAAGGGGTCAACTTCACCTGACTTGTCCTATAGATGGCAGAATGATTCTAGACTTGGGACCTAGAGATCACCTTGATTTGACTCCCAGGTTATTAGGTCCAAGATTTTAAGATTCAAGTGATCTTAAAGCTCAATTTTTCTTAGGGTTTGTCTTGTTTAGATCTCTTCAATCAAGGGCTTGGGTAGCACACTGATGCAGGAGGGTTCATTTCCTTTTATACAAGCATGTGTGTCTAGCACTCCAAAACCCTACTGTAGAAACCCTAATTTGGTTCTATTTCCAATCCTCTTTTTCTTTTTGAAAAGGTTCTCTTTGGACTTAAAAACAAGTGTGTTGTCCGCAAAGATTAAACATGATTTCTATTAGGCACATGAATTTGTGTGATATAATCTAAAAACAATATCGCTCCAACTTCAAGAAGATTTGAAAAAATTTTCGCAAAATTAAGACACGTTTGCCTTAAAGATGGTGATTACTATAAAAAGAAGGCAATTGATTCCTAAATTAATTTTCTTCCTTTTGTCTTTCAAAGCTTAGGGGATAGTTTAAGGAAGAAAAGAAATTACCTGCCTTGGAGTAGTTGACTTACGGGAGGGATTTTCTCGTAAAATACCTGCAAGATCAAAACAAAGCAAAGTAGAGCAAGTTAGTGTTCAATATGTTAAAAAGAATGTAAAGACTAGTGATAAATTGCGCGTTGCTCCCCAGCAATGGGGCCAAAATGTTGACGCGGTCTTGATCGTGTTTTAACAATTAGTTACGTCGTAGTATAGGTGATCAAGCATTGTCAACAAATAAAAGTTTATTACTCGAAAACCTAAGTATTCGAGGTCAAACACAGGGAGCAATTGGAATTTATTACTAATCTCAAGAATGTAATTAAACACTTAATTACTCAAAACTTAATTCGAAATATATAAATGCACGAGTTTAAAAGTGAATTGTAGCAAAAAGAAGGAATTTGGACGTCTGATCATAGGATCATACGTCTTAAAAGATATTTCCCTTGTTCTTCTGATTTTCTTACTTTCTTTGTGCTTCTTCTTTCTTCTCTGCAATTGCCTTGCTTCTTTCTTCTTATTTTCCTCTGTCTTCTGCCTTGCTTCTTTCTTCTACAGTATCTTTCTCCTTTTCTCTGCTGGTCTTCTTCTCTTTGGCTCTGCTTTCTCTTCTTCTTCCTTCCTTGGTTCTGTTTCCCTTGCCTTCAGCTTCTCTTCTTCTGCTTGTCTTTACCTTTCTTTATTTCTTCTTCAGTTCCTCTTCTCTTTTTCCTTCGCCTCTTCCCTCTGCCTTGCCTTTCTCTTTTTCCTCTGCAAAGGCTTCCTTCCTCCTTTTCCTTTGCTAACAGCGGCTAAGTGTCAGCTTCGCTTCTTCTTTCTGCCTTCCCTGCACAAACCAAAGAGAAAAACCTATCCCTCTACCCACACCCGTGTCTCTCTCTCTGCGTGTATATCACTCTTCAGCACGCTCTCCCAGAGCCAGGTAAACGGGTCGGGTTGCACGCCCGGGTCCAGGCGCACTGACGTGGGTGTGGTGCGCGAGGAGTGCTCAGGAGGGTATCGGTTCGGGTCGCCAGATCCATGTGGTGAGCTCACGGACAAGGCAGTGAGTATAGGTGAGGGACCTCACCCCATGTGTTATCGGAGGCGATTGGCTAATATCACAAATTCAATATAAACTACTCACGCACCTTACAGCTTACCGAGGTGGGACTATTGTTCCACCTCTCTTTCGCGCGCGCCCGCAGGAGAGCGTTCTCCAATTGCAGCACTACAGGCTCCGCGGCGCCACTTGCTGGGACGACTGGATTTGCTAGACCCTCCCAAGTTTGCTGCACCTGGAACCCTGAAGTCTCGCAACCTGGAGCAAGCAAGCAGCTTCCTCGAGTCACCGTTAATAGCGGCTGGACCGTGAACCTGCTTAACACAAAAAGAGCCTTGCGGCTTAATCAGACCACAGGAGCACATTCGCCATGTCACGGCAAAGGTAAGGCACTAAGTGGCAAGCCGCGAGGCGACCTAGGCGTGCGTGCCTAGGTCGCCCTGTGGCCGGACGGATGGGTTTGGTCGGGGGGCTGTTGTGGCGGTGTAGAGGGTCTGTGGATGAGCAGAGGTTATTCAGTGGAGTATGGCAAAGGTTATGCGGTGGTTGGCGAGACGTGTGGGGCTGTGGAGTGATGGGAGCGTCTCGCCGGAGGGTGGCTGGAGATGAAGAAGATGGTGGTGGGAAGCGGCGGTCGAGGGGCGTTTGGTGAAATAAGATGAGGGAAATGAAAGAGATAGAGAAGAGCAGTTCTAACCTAACTAAAGGGACGAAGGGGGCGAGAAGGCGGCCGGCAATACTTGTTGTTGCCGGAGAAGAAAGTGTCCAGTGGAGGAAGACGATGGCAACGACGGGGCTAGGTCAGCTTGCGCGGGTGTTGCGCGACTAGGAGGAGGATGAGGACGGCTCTGCCACTGGTTTTGTGGCAAAGCGATGAGGAAGAGTAGGGGCGCTCGCCGGAGCTCGCTGGACCCCTTGGCCGGAGGAGAAGAGGAAATTGAGGTAGAATTCCGGCCAAGTCAAGCTGAGGAGGTGCGGCTGGAGATGAGGGTTAATTTATAAGCACAGGCAGGGACTCCTACGCTTGGAAGCCAGGAGATGGAAACAGTTAAGTACCCAAATCTCTCGTGCGTTCGCACTAGAAATTGGGTGCAAATCTTAGATCAGGATTGAGTTCAGATGGAAGGGAATTCCTCAGAGAATCTCCCTTCCAAATCTGGGAGATCTCTGAGGAATCAGAGAGTATTCCCTCTCTATTCCTCGCCGAAGTAGGATCTCTCCCCAATAATGGCGGAGGGACCTGCTTGTAAGAGTGGCAAGGAAGTTAGGGGGTTTATGCAATGGCTTTCAAAAGATAGGGACCAAAATGTAATTGGGTGTACTAATTTGCAAAGTAGGTCAAGATGACCTCCCCTTAGGTCCAAATTTTGGTACAAACCTAATTTGGACCTAAGGAATCCAATGGTGAAGTTAGATTTTAGGTTTGACCATGTTTGACTGGATATTTTACGCAAAAACCCAAATTAGGTCAATTGATGAGCTAGGACCCTGATCTAGGTCAAAATAGGTTCCAAAGGCCAAATTGAATGTTCTAGACCCTAGGAGATATTTTTCCATGAATTTTAGAGGGTTTACTTGATTTTTATCCTGACCGAAACCTTGTTGAATTAAGCGGGTCTGTTTTAGGGTTACAAGATGTCATTTAATTCCTGATTTGCACATGGACCTATTTCTGATTGAATCAACCCACTTTTTATCTTATTTAAACTATTTGACCTATGTTTTATCTCTGAGAAATCCCGTTTATGTACTGCAATGGTAAAATTGCAGTTTTAACCTTTATTTCATGTTTTCTTCTTAGAATACTTATTCCTCCAATTAAGCCTTTTTCTAAGTGATGCAGGAGCTTTTATTCTCTTTCTTGGATCAAAATGAGAGAGTTAGGGCTTATGATGAGGCTCTCATCATACTCTATCTAGCAAAGGATTGGAATCACAACAATTAAGTGGTTCAAAACCACAAGAAGCCACCTAGATCCCATGTCATCAAACTAAGAAAATGGAGTTCACAACTCCACGGTAGGAATGCGTTAGATCGATCCCTGGTGTCACTGGAGCTTCACCAGTGCCAGAACGACCAGCAACATCGCCGAGTTGCGAGGATCATCGATAGCAATAGTGACAGCATTGGCCACAACAGCATCATCGACAGTGCAACCATACACTATGCGTACGGCAAGAGTGCAACACATGCAGTGCACACATGGTATGCGTGTGGAAATCGAGTTGTGCGTGCATGATGTGTGCACATGGTGAGAGGTAGAGGTTGCATGATAGGCAAGCAATAGGCATGCACTTAGCGCACAAGGAAGAAGTAAGGCCATGCGCTAGGATGTGCACATGGTAGAAGTGGTGCATGGAAAAGTTGCGTACAAAAGAGGCTAGTGTGTAAAGAGAGTTAGCACGTAGGAGGACGAAGGTGAAGCTTCCCAGGAATCAAGAATCCTGCTCTGATACCATGTTCGAGAGAATAGTCTTATTTAAATCAAGAACCCTAACCCCCTTTACATAGAGAGTTGGGTTAGGAAAATTACATAAGAGACCCAACAGGAATAGAAAATTGACAAACAAGAATAGGAAAAGAACTAGGACTCTCAAACCTAATTAAATAGACTAAACCTAAATGAAATAACATTCTTTTCTAACAAATCTTGATACTCTAATAGTGGTAAAGGCAATGTTAGAAGGGAAATCCCCTAAGGCAACCCCATTTTGATATCATGTTGAAATTAGAGGAATTAGATGCTTTATTGAGGAGCCTTCTATTTAGAGATGAAAAGAGAAAAGAATACAAAGAATATCTAAATAAGGAATGTCCATACAAGGAACATTTATAAGAGAAAGGCAATAAAAAGGGAAATACATCTATTAAATCTTAGCATACCCTTACCCATAAAGAGGTTCTTGCCTTTCCATAGCTTGTTGAAAACTAGAATAAATCATGACCAACGTAAAACTTAAAATTCACTTCAATGTTTTAGCATGGAACATAAGCACTTAATCCTAAAAGTTAAGCGCTTCAAATTAAGTAGGGCAAAATTTAAATATGCAAATGCCTATTTGCACACAAAAATGGAAGAAATATGAACTATCCTAAGGGCTAGTTTATTGGAGGGGATAAGAAACCCAAGTTTGAAATTTGTAAACAAGGGATATCCCCTATTGATGTTTACAACGAACTGAGGATGATCCCTTGGTGGTGTTTACTTGATGAGGGGAAAACCTGTAGATGGGTGAGGAATGAAAACCCAAGATCCACTCATCCTGACCTCAAACTAAGGATTTTCGAAACCTGGGTAAGATATTTCCTTTGGTAAACAAGGGATATCCCCTATTTTTGAGTGGATATCTCTCAATGTAAACATACCCTAAAGAATAAAGATTTAAATACTTGGGTTTGAGTCTTCAACAAGATGGAGGGAGTTGATGGGGGGTACGATACAAAAAATAAACATAGGTTGGTTGAGTGTGGAGGAGTATTGTGCTGCATGCAACTAGAATTTTCCTTTTGAAGTCAAGAGCAAGAAATATTAAGAAGTAATAGGATCTGCGGTGGTATGTCAGTCTGAGCGTTGGGTTATTGAATATTATGCAAAGGATGCTTGCAGCAGAAATAGAAAATTGAGTTCGATGTTTGTCCAAATGGTGATGAGCATATCCAAGAAAAGGTTGATGTGAGACAAAAAAAGAGGAAATAAGAGGCTCATCAAAGGTGATTTGAGCATCAAGAGAAAAAGCCTTTTGATGACCAATGTGAAGGTGTAGGTAGTTAAATGTTCAGCCTAGCCTTTCAGGACGGATTGTGGGAGATCATAATTTTGGATAGAAATTACGAGAATAGTCTTCCATTTTTTAAATCCACGTTTGGGGATGATAAAAAATAGATCTAAATGGAGGAAAGTATCTGTGATTGTCGCCGATGCTGGATACATCCAAGATTACATTTAAGAAATATAATGTTTATTGTCCTTACTGTTAAATATAGGGATTATAATGGAATCTAGGCATCAAGTTTACCAGAATACAGATTAACTTGGATACAATCCATTTGCAATCGATTTGGAGATATACAATCGATCTGGTCCATTAGGGCAATCCAATCCAGCAAGAGAAAATACTTAAAAAGGAATTTCCATATGAAAGGCAAACCCTATTTTCACATCTCTACTCCAACTGCATAGGTAACAAAAAGCAGACTATGGAAATTTTTGATAACTAGAAAACTTTATTCCAAAATCTCAAAGAAAACAAATAGAATCCATTCCCTTATATAAAGAGGGATTAATCATAATTCCAATCTTAATTTTAACCGTGGAAACAAATCAAATCCTAACAAATCAAAACATATCCCTACAACTTGGAAAGAGATAAACATAGAAACATATAATTTTACTTTCCTAAATTATATCTAACAAGCCCTCCTCCCCCAAGGTGAAGCCTACAACGCTCAACTTATAGGAGCAATGCGCCAACAAGAGAGCTCCCCCCATTTAACATAGTTCGAGGCTAGAGTAGGTAGGAGGTGTGAAACCAGGTTGGCACGCAAATATTGTTGAGAGAATTAAGTGGTTATTTAGTCACATTGGAAAGTGTGCACTTTGTGTGTGTGTGATGATCTATAAATAGGCGTGTACTCCTCCCATTTTACTTTGAGAAGAAATATAGAGAAATCATGCCCATATGGCGCTTCTCCTGTGGTTTTCTCCATGTTCCTCCTAAGTGGGGTTTCCACGTAAACCCAAGCGTTTCATGATTATTTATTTCTTTGATTTATGCTTTCGTATTATTTAAATATTTCAACTTGATATTAGAGCAGGTTTGTTATTGGGTTATCATTTTCGTTCTTAAAGTTATCATGTCTATCATTATTTCTTTGGAATTCCAATCTCTTGATCTGAAAGAGGCGTCGTGAGACACTAAGCAAGGCAACGAGTGTCGATGTCATGCGAGATCGAAGGACTCCTACACAAGGAAGCATTGCCCAACGATGATGTGAGGACCCTGTGGCACTTGAAGCGCAATCCAGGAGCTTTGTGGCAGTGGCGCGGGGGAGTCAAAGCAGCTGTCTTGGAAGGTTCAGGTTGATTCGTGGTGCTCGACATTGCAGATGACGACATCCTCAGGGATGGACTTGAGGGTAAGGACGCTCCCAACCATGAGGTACCCATTACTCTCCCCAAAGTCCAATGATCGAAACCACGCGAGGCCCTTACGGTGATGAGTGTGAGCACAGAATATCGATATCGCTCCCTTTATGCGTGGATTACGTGACCCATCTCCCCTCCTCTCTACAACTAATGACGGCGAGTAGGATCTCCTAACGACGAGTAGGATCTTCAAGGAGGTGCGGCTCCTATGGTCGTCGCATAAAGAAGACGAAGGAGGTACCTGTGGTCGAGAGAAAGCGGCGAGATTGCCACATCAATCGAAGCATGGAACCGCTAGGGCTCAGCGAAGATCTCGATGCGTCGAGCTCGCAATGGCGTGACAATGATCTCAGTGGAGATCTTGCGAGAACAACTGGCACACGCGATTAGCAAGGAAGGTGGCGATGATCTCGCTACGAGGATCGCGTGAAGCAGCAAGTGACGAGCCTCTTCCACGTGGTTTCGGAGGAGCTACCAACGGAAATAGGTTGCAGGTTATCAAAAGGGTTTTATTTTTGGGTAGTTAACCTCTTTGCCTTTTAGATTTCTTTTTATATGTTTTATGACTCTTCTTTGTATTACAAAGGAGGAGAGGGCAGACAGAAAAGGAAGAGAACAAAAAAAAGGGGAGAAAAAAAAAAGAAGAAAAACAAAAAAAAAAGAAAAGAGAAAAAGAGGGAGAAAGAAACAAAAAGGAAAAAGATAGAGAGAAAAATTGAAACAAAAAATGAAATTCATATTTGAGAGATGTGGAGAAGTCTTCTCCAATTTTTAATGTTTTATTTTCTTTTCGTCGTTAATATTTTTTCTCCCATACGAGTATGGAAGAAAGGGAGAGTGTAGGAGCTTGTTGTAGTCACCCCCGCTTAGGAGTCCCTTTTGTTCATGGACTCCACATGAGAAACCCAACTCTGAGAGGTCCAGAGTTTCGAGGTCCTCAAAGTAAGGACTCGTTTCAGGTTTCTATGTGGTAGATCTAGTTTCGTGGACTCCAAAGAAGGAGATCCACCTTCGAGGTTTTCAGAGGAAAATCCAATTTCAGGGATACTGAACGGAGAGCCATCAGCACCAGATCTTCAGAGACAGCGACAAATCTTTCAGCAGCTTCAGCCTTTGTTCCCGCCTGTGTAGAGTGGGTTTCTTTTGTTACAAGCTGAGCATTCCATGCTCCAGCTTGAGGGGGAATGTTAAGAGAATTGAGTGGTTATTTAGTGCCACATTGGAAATTGTGCACTTTGTGTGTGTGTGATGACCTATAAATAGGCGTGTACTCCCATTTTACTTTGAGAAGAAATTTAGAGAAATCACGCTCATAGGACGCTTCTCCCATGGTTTTCTCCCCTCTCCTCGTGAGTGGGGTTTCCACATAAACCCAAGCGTTCCATGATTGTTTATTGCTATAATTTATGCTTCCGCATTATTTAAATATTTCAACTAATACTTTAGCATGCAGACAAACTAATTTTCAAGCATGCAAGCAATTGTTTCTTCACCAGTGAATACCCAACTCCTTAGAGTTAGAACAAAAAATTGACTTAAAAGACTTTTAATCAGAAGACGATTGCAAGCACCATAAGGGAGGCAATCCCAAACACCACACCATAGGAGAGATGAACCCAAGCATTGATACTAATATGGAAGACGATCCCAAGCACTGATACTAATATGGAAGACGATCCCAAGCACTGATACTAATATGGAAGACGATCCCAAGCACCGATACTAAATGGAAGACGATCCCAAGCATTGATATTGATATGGGAAACAATCCCAAGCACTAATACTAATATGAGAGACGATCCCAAGTATTGATAGTTGCCTTATACCAGTAAAAATTCTTCACCTTAGAAGCAAACAAAAAACTGACATAGGACGTTTACAGATGAGGCTAAGCACATGGCTCAATTACCCTACCACTTATCGGCATCTTCAGCATCGATAGTAGGATCAAATGCTCCAAACGCAGTGATTCGATCAGAAGTATTGGCCACAAGATTTGTGGCAACAATAGTAGTAGAGGAGGAATCACTCAGTAGAAACTGCTAGCACAATAATTCCCATAAAAAAGTTTTAATTTTCAATGAGAAAGTGTGAGGTGTCCAAGAACTTTCCATTGGGAGGATGGTAATGGAGAAAAGCCAAGTGACAGTGATAGTGGAAATGTACAGTGCCTCGGTGGACACGAAGAGTGACATAGAGAGGAGTAGAATCAAGATGAATATCTCGAAAGTAAAGCAGCACATGGCATCGCAGATAAGAGCTAAGGGGGTTGCACACGCACCATGAGGCAGAGAGGTGTCGGTGCACGCCTACGGCAAGATGGAACAAATTGAGGTCCCAAGATGAACCCACTCTATTACCATTTGAAGATTTTTGATAACTAGAAAACTTTTATTCCAAATCTCAAAGAAAATAAATGGAATTCATCCCTTTATATAGAGGGATCAATCCTAATTCTAATCCTAATCTTAACCATGGAAACAAATAAAAACATATCCCTATGGTTCGGAAAGAAACGAAGATAGAAAGAGAGAATTCTACTTGCTTAAATAGTATTTCCTAAATTATCTCTAACACAAACAATTCATTAAAAGCATCAAGTCCCAAATAAATCATCAAGGTGATCTTGTACCCCCTTCCCCAACCCACCCCAACCGCCGAAGAAAAAACAAATGAAAAAGGACATGTATGTCTCACATCAATGCAAATGTTCACTTTTTTTATGCTTCTATTTTTCATAGTAGCCTATTCTGCTTCAGAAGGAAAAAAGAGGGCCTTCATATCCTTTACTAAGTTATGTTTCAACCAAAAAAAAAAAACAAAGCATCTATTGAGTTATCTTTAAAATATTGTGTTCAGCCTCTAAGTACAGATGTTCTCTTCATTCTGTCTCCACAAACATGCAAATCTTGCTTTCTTGAAGTATAAAGCTATATATCAACATAGGCTTCAGAGGCACATTTTATTGTTAAATTGTCTGCTTCTTGATTCTAGTCCATAAAATTTAGAATTTTACTTTTTTTTTATTGAGGGGAAAATTTAGAATATTACTTGTTTTTCATATAATGCTGTGATATCTTACGAAAATTCCTGATCCATTGAGAGATAAGATGCAAAAACCGGAAACAGCGCACCTTCTGCTGGTGCATCTGCAGATAAACTTCTTTTTTTGTGAGCCAGATTCCCCTGAAGCATTAAAATTTAATTTCATCTTTGATGGCAGTCAATATATGAAACAGATATTTCATGAACCTCCTAAACCAAACTAAAGCATACTTCTGAGTTTTCATCACTTCCATTGCTGGAGCCATCAGGGTCCTCTTCACTGCAATAGATCACCAGAAAAGATATCAAAATTATCTTCCACAATCAACTTAAAGAAGCAGAATCAATTAACAGCTATATCCCCGTGACAAACCTTTGAGACTGTGAATTAACAGAACCTCCTGTCTTTTCATAATTGTCATTGCTCGTAGATACGGCAACACCATCAAATCCTTTATGTTTCTTCAATAGGCCACAATCCTTACTACTAGTCTGTGATTTAGCATTTTCAGTGCCTGTAGTTGCCGTCTGCACCATATCAAGGTGGTCAATTTTGAGAAGATAGTTAGAAATGATAATTTATATATAAAAAAAAGAAGATACTCTATAATTGTGTACAACTGAAAGATGAGACTTTTACATATGTGCCCCTACAAAACTTCACATTCATAGATGCTTACATTTTCCATATTTACACAGTTGCCCTTGCAAACTTCATTCAATACTACACGTTTTCCCTCCTTAAGCATTTGGTCACAAATTAACCATGTAGGAGTTAGATTTAGACCAATGTGGGTGACTTAAGATCCCTAGAGTCAATCTTAAAGATACAATAAATACAATCAAAACTTTAAAAATATAATTTAAAAAAATGAAATGTCATTGTCAAGATTTGGCAATCAAAGTGCTTCTACTCGTGAAAAATATTACAAATTTATGCATGTGTAATGGAAGGGCGAAATTGCATTAGGTTGAATATTAGGAAAACAAGGCTTCCATGAAACATAACTATTTTAAGAAGCTTATTCCGAGGGATATTTGTGTAAAGATTATCAAGTTTATAGGGGCATTACATGTAAATATGAAAATTACAGGAGCATATACATAATATCAAGAGGTTATAGTGGCATGTAAAAATCCCAAAGAACAACTTACCACTGCTTCGGTAGCCGTGGAAGTATTTCCTTGACTTCTTGCATGTGGACTCTGCAAGTGTAATAATTAATGTGGCAAATTTTTGAACTTCAAAATAATGTATCCACGACATGATCATAATAGCACCGTCCAAGTACATGGATCTTTTATTTCAACAACGATTATGGTAAAAAGGAAACAAGCAAATGCATGAAGCAGCATAGGAATTCTAACATACCAAGGTTAGTGAAGGATGGGGACACCCTCCAGGTGCATAAATTGCAGGATAAGTTGTTCCAAAAGGAGGCATCATAGGCTGATATAACATGCATAAAGAAAATAGAATTGTTAATCATAGCAAAACATGGATAATATTCATTATATACATATGTACATAGAACCATATTGACAAGTCAAGACTCAAGAGTGCCCTTTTCATCAGTATGAACATGATGTTCATGAGCTATTGATCACATCAACTAAATGATCCACCATCCTGGCACAGCATAGTAAACAATTGTGCAAAATCACAATTGCCCCATATTTACCAGAACCAGGCCAGAGGAACGACAGTACAGCATGTGAGCAGGTGCCTACAGAGGCCACTTTGGCCACCTTAGCTATTAGTTTAGAGACTTGTTCCTTGAGCTCAAGGCCCATACTTTTCATGCTACCTCACAGAATTTAGGTTTGAGAGTTTTTCAAGCAACCCCCACAAATTGACAGCATAAGCCCCATGTGCACTAATTATCCTCTTTTTCATAGGATATGTAGGCATTAACCTTTTGGAACATGCAAATTAAAGGGGCACAAAAAGTTGCAACTGGTGTCTCCTTCTTCCATGGTTGGTACAGAGAGAAATGAGCTGCCTGTTCTATTCAAGAAACTCCCTGCCCCCCCAACCCAAGAAAAAAAGAAAAAGAAAAAACAACACACACATGCGGAGACAGAGGGTGGGGGAAGGAGGAGGAGGTAGTGGGACAGGTACAACTATGCCCTCAGGGAAGGGAGAAACAAGTATATCCCAATCATGCTTAGCTTGATTTTCTAGGGAGGTATATGAATTGCCGATATAACTCTTTTGTATTGTACCCTAAATATAGTAACAATCAACTCCTACATGCTTTGGCTTCTCATGGAGCACATACTAGTGGCAATAAACAAAACTACCTTGTTATCTCACCTTATCCATGTAGAGGTCTTATTGGTACATGAAAATCAATCAAAACAACCTATACTGAAGCACCAACTAGACTCAACCATAGCATTATTACCCTGTATACTCTATACTTATCCGGCAATCACTTGCTTCTCTAACAAAGTCGTCAGAATTATAGATACAAAACTGAATATTGGATTGCCTATCCTTAGGTTATTCCTCACAGTCCGCATTAGGATGTGCAGCCACTTCTAAAGACCCCCTTTCATCAAAAAGATCTCTTGCTTTATGCAGACTTTAAGTATTTGAGAATTACCACAGCTACATCATATGCCTTTTGGTGGCAATCTTCATGAAATGACTAACTTACAACAAGAGCAATAACAAGATGTGTAACATTGGCATAGAGCAACTTTCTTACCAAGAACCTGCAGTGTATACCATCCCAAGTTTGGAGCTACCATCATGCAAATGACATTAGGATCCACAGGGATTGTGTGCTATCACCCGTCAAAATGATATCATCAACATGCACTGGTATAACTATTTCCTTAGTTGTCTTTTGTGAAAATAATTTGTAATCAGTTGAACAAATGTCAAAATCAATGTGTGTAATGAAGATACTGAACCATGCCCTTAGGCTCAGTTTGAATTCATATGTTGCCTTCTTTAGTCTACAAGTCTAGGAGCAATTCCACTGAGATTCAAATCCAGGAGGCTGCAATATATAATTTCTTTTCATGCAAATCACAGTAAAAGAAGGTATTCTTGCCATCAAGCTACTAGAAGGGTCTGTCAAATTATATTGTCATTATGGTAAGAAAAACAATCAAGAGTCAATGCACATAGGGTAATATGTAAAAGAATCAATATGACATGTCTAAGTATGCCCCTTAGCTACAACGCAAAGCGCCTCTCTACGATGTCGTCAACATTGTGTTTGACAGTGAACACCTATTTGTACCAACATTCGTTGAGTCACATAGTGGCTCAGCTAAGTTTCATGTGCCACAAGATGTAAGAGAGGCAATTTCATCCTCTATGATCCGATGCCATTTCATGTTAACAAGGACCTCATGATGTGATTTCAAAATAGGGACTGCAAAAAGGCATCAATAAACTGGCAGAACTTGAAAGTCAATCTTGCGATGGAGATACGTTGAGAAATAGGATGCAAGGTAGACATCAATTTACCCTTTCTTAGAGCAATAGGTAGGCCAAGGCCATTATTTACTTCATCATTACCATAGCCATTGTCATCATCTTGTGTGTCCTTAAGAATGTCATCTTTTCTTGTCATAGTAGTGTATACACCTAGAACACCTAAAGGCTCAAATTGCAATATTATCACAACCACCATGAGCTAAAGTTATAGTACTCGTATAAAGAATAAGCAAAGGTGTAGGCATTGGAGTGGGACCGCCCCCATGGCAATGGAGGCAGACAATTAGTGTTCGCCAGTCGCAATCCTGGAAGTTGTTGTTGGATGCACTTAAACCGGTACAATCATCCTAGAAACAAGGGTAAGCGTAAAGCTGTCAATCTCAAGTGATGCTGCGGAGACTTGTGTGACCTGACGATGGAAAAAATATGAAACAAACTCAAATAAAATGTGGCACCAATACTGACATAATGGCATCAACACACAAGATCATTACACTACCTTTTTTGAGTCCATGAACCAATAAAAACACATTTGACCATCCAACATGACCATATGTCCCTATTGGGATCTAGAGAAAGGCAATGCAACCAAAGACCTTGTGAGAAATAAACATGTTGTGCTCCAAAAATAAAATCCAAACCAAAATGTGCTCATTAATGATTGAGAAATAACCTACAACCAAAATGGCTTTCCCCAAAGCCAAAACAATGTACATCATCATGAATCAGTGGTGTGGATATGGTAGTGATTCTGCTCAGCTACACCATTCTAGCAAGATGTAAGGGCACAAATGGAATGATGAATGATACTAGAAGGTCAACAAAAAGTACGGAAAAAATGAATACAAAACCTTAAAGCATTCTCATATCAAACAATTTTCGTACCATGGAGAATTGATGAAGTTGGGTTGCATGGAGATGAGGGCTGCTGGAGTATCACTGTGCACATGAATAGTAGCATGAACAGTAACTTATTGCTTGCGTGAGGAAATAAGGGAGAGAGAAAAGGAGTTTTGGAATATAAAATATTATTGCAACTCAAATAAACCAAGTAGGTGTTGGTCTCTATTTAAAGAGAACCAAACCTAAACCTAAACCTAATTGCAATCCTAACAAATTATATCCTAAACAAACTACATCACAATCAATTAATTATTCCTATTTTTTGGCTCAATCCTAAAACGAACTTTAACAATTAATTAAAAACAACTTGCCACGTGGCATAAAACTTGGCATGCAAGCCAAACCCAATTCCTAAATTCCTAAAGGCCATATGGCCACCAATTGGTTGACTCAATGCCACGTGGATTGTCCACGTGGCAATTGTATCACATGGCAATCCACGTGGCATTTCCTCTTTCACACTCCCCCTCAAGAGTAGGCTGTAGACTTACACACTTTTTTGGTGAGGCTAAAGCCCCATCATTTGCATCTTGCTCGGATTTTTAATAAATGAACTTCCTAGATCAACCGCTACTCCTTTTGCAACTTGAAAGTCGTTGCTCCTTTTAGCAACCTCAAAAGTCGTTGCAATGACTATGAGCGTTTCTTCTTTACTTCGAGGTAATGTTCGATTTTCTTCAAGTAATAGAAAGATGAGCAATCCCATGTATGGTATTTCACACTTTTTCTCCAAGAAAATCTCCTCTTTTGAAGGAGAGTAAAAAATCAGATATGAAGTGTCTATTGAAAAAATATAAAGATCACCAACCGCATCATAACTTAATAGATCTCCTCTTCCCTTTTCTAGGCTTTGGCTCCATCTCACGCCTTCGTGGTGCCTTAAGCCTTTGCTTCCGCCATTATTGTCTTAAAAAATGAGTTATCTCTACTTCCACATCCTGCGTAAGTTGCTAAGTACACAAGAGATCCACTCGTCAGGGATCTTCTTGAATGCCTCCTTGAAACCCTGTGTAAGTTGCTTGAGATATTCAAAAGTACGTAAGAGTGCTCCTCATCAGACAGGTCCTACATGTGACTTTAGCTTGGAGATGACCACACGTGTCTCACACACAAGAGAAGATCCTTATGCGTGAACATAGGCTCCTTCCTTCTTCCTCGTGTGCGTGAATCAAGGGGCCCAGATGATCTGCTTTGATACCATGCGGAGAATTGATGAAGTTGGATCATGTGGAGATGAGGGCTGCCAGAGATTTACTGTTCACATGAACAGTAGCGTGAATAGTAACTTCCTGCTTGAGTAAGAAAATCAAGGAGAGAGGAGAGGAGTTATAGGATAGAAAATATTATTGCAACTCAAATAAATTAAGTAGGTGTTAGCCTCAATTTAAAGAGAACCAAACCTAAACCTAATTGCAATTCTAACAAATCATATCCTAAACAAACTTAATCGCAATCAATTAATTATTCCTATTTTTTGACTTAATCCTAAATTGAACTCTAACAATTAATTAAAAACAACTTGCCACATATGACGCAAAACTTGACATGCAAGCCAAACCCAATTCCTATATTCCTAAAGGCCATATGACCACCAACTGGTTGACTCAATGACATGTGGACTATCCACGTGGCAACTGTGCCATGTGGTAGTTCACGTGGCATTTCCTCCTTCCCACTTACCATCAAGAAATTGATTTCTTGCTTCAACCAAAAAGATTGATTGCACTACTCAAACCAGACTTGGACTTCGAAAGAAAAATCCATGATAGACAAGTGAAATCATCTAAAACAACAACATCAAATTTGTATGTCCCTAATGATCGAGAACACAACTATGTTCCTAAACAAGTAAATGCAATAACTGAAACACAAATCCCAAAGTAGGGCTTTGATTAAATAAGTGTGATGTTTTCCCTACTATCACACTTTAGATCTCACTTAATAGCAAAAGCATATGTAGAATCACCTAATGCAAGTTGCATAATGGAAGATGATCAAGTCTAAGGTGCCATTGATAACTAAAGGAGTTCCCTTAAGGGAAGAGCAACATAAGTAGCATAAAATGCTCCTGATCGTCCTTCCTATGGGAATTTCGTAAAAAGTAAGAAATCCATAATCACAACATGGCTTAACAATCTACTAATCTCAAAGGAAAATTTGAAATATGAAGAACATTTGCTACTCATATATTTGGGACCCCATGCACATCTAACTATATAGTGAAGAAAAATGCCTCCCATTACCTACCAAAACCATCTTACTATCTAAAATAGATCTAAGTTTGGGAAATTAACTAGCATACAATCAAATTTCAGCATTGGCAATGCCTACTGAACAAGTCACAGTTATGCTAGGAGACCATCAAAAGCAATGGTATCTAAACAAGGTTTGACTAAATGTCACGCTAACCAAGCTTCTAAACCACCTCCGCAAAATTAGCTCCAAATACAATGCCTATCTGAGAAACCACCCAGTGATTGTTTTTAGAGCAGGGTCATGACACACGCACACGCACACACACACACACACACGATTTTTTGGCCTTTCTTTTTGTTATATATGTTCACAAATGATTGCTTTTTGTTACATATAACTGTAAATATGTTCCTAATATGTTGATTCACTTGTATTCCAAATTTTAATCATTTATGTTATTTTTGTCGACATGCATCGACCTCCGTAATGTCAGGGTCGTCGAAATCATTGAAATCTGCCATCGAAAACCGGGCATTTCCACATCATGCCTTCGGCCTGCCCACAAAATGCACACCTACAATTTCATCAGCACAGCATCGAAATCGACATTTCAAACCTTGAAACCACCTCAAGCGCAATGATATCTAGTAAGCAACAATGGCTTCCCATTCCTAGTCTAATAGTAGCCCTCTAAATCGCCCCTTCCTATAGTAAGTGCTCTATAACGACCATTAGTGGTCTACAACTCCTTAGACAATCACACCAAGTTAACAATAAAAGAAGACAAGGGTTTGTATCCATAGTAAAACTCGTAGAGTTGTCATCTAAACAAGAATCTACTTATAAATCCTCTAAGGAACCTAGAGACAAAAGACAACAAAAAAGAAGACCATGTTATTGACCTTCCCTTCACACTGGAAGAAGGAAGTAGATGAAGGGCTTGAATCGAGAGATGTTCACCATTTCAATTCTTCGAAATAGCTTTGAAGAGACTATCATGTTTCATGCCCATGCCATGCATAGTAAGAGCCACACCCTCTCCTATGGGAGGTCACCATAGGGAGGTATGTTTTGGTAGATGGAGGTAGCAAGAGCGACAGCTAATTTTCTCATGTTGCATGCTTCCACCAGATCTCAAGCAGCGTAAGCATCTATGGTCCAACCATCTCATGTACCAGATCAAGGTCAACCATGAACTGACCCACCATGGTCTAAGAATGATATGTGCCCTATGTGTAGAACATGATAAAAAATGTTATAGGCATTTGGCTTTCCTGAAAACAAACTTTTTTTTTGAAAACATTTTTAGAAAAACAAATTTAAGGCTACGTAATACCAAGATAAGGACGTGCCATCCTATCATAAGTGTGCAATCTCATGGTAGACATGCATGATGCAACTAATATTTTTGTTATGTGAATCTGTCATTTTACATCCACTATCCCCTTTTTTTGTTGTGTTATACATAGTTTCCATTTGAATCCTACGCACGACAGTGTTAATCACCAATGTGTGGACAATGGTATTGTCCTTTCATGTAGCACACTTGCAACTCTCTCTATAGGTTCCGACTCAGTAAGAAATGTACTCCTTATTCTCTGCTAATATCATGAACATCTATAAAAAAGGGCATGGTTAGTGTCATCCAAGTTGGCCAACAGACTAAGAAGAATTCTTGTGATCCCTAGAGACAATGTCCTATCAATGGATGATCCAATCACTTTGAAGGAATCGGATATTCCATTTCCCAAATCAACCAAAGGCCTATGATGAAATATGAAATCAGCAGTAGATGCTTAGGTGCATCACAGAGCTTGGACCACTCATGCAGCTGAAAATCACAGACGGTGGTCGCAGATTGGTCCATGAAAAGCCAAATAACACCAACTGGGAATATAAGAGACCAAGCAGTTGTAAAGGGTCACTACAAGACAAAGAGCAAGTACAGGCCTGCATGATTGCTGCCCAAAGGACATAGCAGCATCAAAAGCGTCATTGAGAGGATCAAGAAGTGTAATTGTTGCATTGAACTCCTTAAGGACCATTGCCACTGTTGGAGACCCCATACAAGCATTGACATTGCCACTTGAGCCCCCAAGGGCATTGTTATCACCACCTGTGGCACAGCAGGAGCTCCACCTGCAACTGAGGAAAGAGCCCATGCTCCTCCTGCACTGGTGCTAAACCTAAGGCATGAACACTTAGGACAGCAATAAGTGAATCGAGCTTTCCTCTTTGGCAATGATCATTTCCAAGACAATTGAACAGAAGAGAATTTTGGAGTTTATTTTGATGGAGAAGGAAGGCGGGGGATCAAGGAGGATATTGTCTTCAGTCTACGACCATCACTCTGATGCCATGTAGAGAGACATGAGTTGCTTGTCCTAAACAAAAACCCCTAATCATCTTATGTAGAGGACACCAGTGGAAAAACTACAAAGTATGCCCTCAATCAGTAACAAAAAATACATAAGAAAGAAGACACTAATCTCAACACTTGGTTACAAGTTTCCAACAAAAAAGGTAAAATTTTGAGGACAAAGCTTCATCATCACAGTTTTGAAAGCATTTTGAAAATAAATAATTGAGAAGAGGCCTCGCAAAATGATCATCCAGAAGTTCTGTAGTAGCAAATGGAGGCAATATCACACTACTTAAGGGTTAAATTGATTCAAACTGGGGAAAGGTGGCACTTCGTCTTCCTAAAATCCTATTTATGAGCAGTCATGCCCCTCAAACATGAAACTTGGAAAATGAATTTTTGGCACAGGACAGACTGTAAAAGAAGAGGTAATGTTAGAACTCAACAAAAAACAGATTGAGTTGCAGTTAAATTTGACCAAGTGTTACTGAGGAAAATAAGGAAGCTGGATACCTGAGGACCCCACACATACGGATGAGGTGCATGTCCAGGGACTACAGCAGATGTAAAATATGGAGGAGGAATTCCAACTCCGGGACTGTAGTAGGCCTGCATAATACATGAAAATTAGAAACCCCCCAAAAAAAAACCATTGGTGAAAAGCATATGCATTCATACAAGGAACTAAATGACCTGCATGTGCGACCAATCAGGATATGAATGTAGTGCAACTTGCTCCTGTTGACAGACAAAATATTCTCAAAAATGATGGTAAAGCTTCCTGGTCATAACAACTCATATAACAGAAATTTCCTGATATCAAAGCACATTCAAATGCAAGACAAAGAAAATAAGTGATTTAGATTCTCAAACACTGGCCAAAGAAGAAAGAAAGAAATAGATAGAGAAAATCTCTGTTTACTCACTTGAGAGAGCAATTACATGTACTATGTAAAAAGGCAGCAGTTGTCTTGTGGCTTAAGAGGCACTTATATAAATAGTAACAAAGAATTATGATGGCCTAAACTTACTAAGTGAAAGATTATAAAATAAGAAAAGCAAAGAAAAGAAAGTTCCTTCCTTGCCTGCTGTAGAGGAGGCACCTTGACAGGCTTAGAAGTGGCCTCTGTTTCATTGTTCCCCATCAGGAATTCGAACTAAAAGCTAGCTTCACCCTAGAGAGGTTGTCTTACCTACTCCAAGAATCAAGTGATGTCAATGATCATTATAAAATTTATTAGCAAGAGCTTTCAACCTTATAAAAACACAATGAAATATCAAAATGCTAAAATAAATTTCTTAATCAAAATTACAATCCTAAATGTGGCAACAATAACCAACAAGTAAAAGGTAATCTTCTTAAAGCATCATATCAGTTATGAACAATGTTTGACACGATCCAAGGTTTTTGCCATACTCTATACCAACATATAAATCCAACAATTCAATACCATTTTCAAAATGATTTGAGAGTATCCTCTATAATACCATGCATTAATCTGGCAATTGTGGACTAGAGAATGTCTGCTTTTATTGGCAACGGAAGCAAGGATAGAGAACTCTCTGTATATAAAGCTGTTTTCAGATCTAGACTCAACAAGCTCGTAAGAGTTGCCGAACAAGAATCATCAGAATTCAATCGGCAAAGATGCAGGCATATAACTATAACATGTCTGCAGAATTCAACGCAATAAACTAAAATAAGCAACTGATAATTGCTTTGCTTATCTTTAAAACCAATCCACAACAAAGTTCCCCTGACCATTATGTGTTTTGGCTTATTCGGAAAAGTTAAAAGTTCCTCCAGGCTGAGATGGCTAAACGAATGACGAATGATAGCATCGTTTCTAGTTTCTTTCTAAAGAAGAATGGTCAAACCTGCCAAACATTCGCAGCAAAAATGTAATTCCAGGGAAGTTTATGTTGAGAGAGAAAAACCTCTGCAACTCAGATAGATCAATGAACCAACAAAACTACAATTCAGAACAGGATAACCACTGGTTCACCAAGCAACAACCATGTTCTGATATGAGAACAAAATGCCGCATGCCGATGCCAATTGGCTAACTACCCAAAAAAAAATTATCAAAAATATGTCTTGCTGCTTCCAACTCAGTTTGGTGTAGCAAATTCCCCTACTTCCCAACTATAAAAACACTACCAGACATTTCAGTAAAAGTTTGGAATCCTCAGGGTTTGTCAGGAAAACAGATCCAGGAAAAATTTGAGCAGGAGGATGAGCAGGAGGCCCAACGAAATTTCAAAACAGGGCATATAAGTTGAGCAAAGAGAAACCTTTCGCTATATTTCAAACTTTAACCAAAGATTAAAAAAAATAAAATTCACCTAATAAAACATATGACTCCTTGAAGAGAAAGTGACTCTGGCATACAGGACAATAGAGATCCATTTGATGACTTATCCCTCGGAAATATGTACAAGAAGAGAATAGCAGTCTTTTGGGATCGAACCACCCTCCCCCCAACTGCCAACCAACAAATTTCAAGTCAGATCACCACTTCTGCTGCTCAGTTCATCTCAAAATAAAACACAGCATGATCTCCATATTAAAATCAGAGCAGAGTCACCCTCCTCTCTTTCTTGAACCCTCCAAGAATTCCCTGTCAGCACCAAGGTGGAATCCGTGGAGAAACATCTCCAGCCAACGAAGAGCCACAAGGAAACAAGGAATGGGATAAAAGCACAAAACAACAGAGCACCCAAATACTTAATTCCTTAATCACCATCAAAGCTCCCTCCTGCCTTTTGCCACTCCTTCCTCAAACCCATACTTGTCTCAATCTCTACCGAACTGCACAGACCCACAGCCATCTGGAGAGTGCTTCAGATCTCCACCACCATTCAACTCCCCACTAAACAATTTTCTTCCTAAACTGCCCCTGCCCCTCCCAACCAAAGAAAAAACCCAGAATTTTTATGTTTTATCTTCCTTTTCCTCTCTTACTCTCTCTCTCTCTCTCAAAAAAAAAAAAACAGCGGGTAGGGGTGATTTTTATCATGCTTACTCCTTCAGCAATAAGCAAAGCAACTCACCTCCGAAGAATTCGAGAAAAACAACCCAAAAAATGGAACCTTTTCCTTCAAAACGGCAAATTCCACGGAAATCACCCAAACAATGCATAGAAACTTAAGAAAAGGAAGCAAAAACAAGACCCAGTTCACATCCCAAAGCACCCAAAAGAAACCATCCAAAATGATTGCACCCAAAACCAAAAAAACACCACAAAATTCACATTTTTCTTTTACCTCAAAATCCACCCAGCAGTCCACCGCACCACAGCAAACACCAGCTGGAGAGCCACCAAAGGCCAAACAAAACCACCGGGATCTCCTCCCGAACCCAAAGCAGAGCACAACCCAACACGCCCCCCCTCGACTCCTCTGGATCAAAAAGGTCGCACCTTTCTCACGCGGGGAGGGAGGGAAGAAGAACAGCGTGCGTTGTGGTGGTGGGAGTGGGAGGGGGGGGGGGGGTGGGTGAGGGGGCGCGCCACGCCAAGGCGGCCGCCACGTCAGTGGACACGTGTGGGGCGACGTGGGGAGCGGCGTAGAGGTGTACGGTGTGGCGGTAGGGATACGGATTCGGGCGTGGGGACCGCGGGAGGGGGACATTAGTTGGGAGGCGGGCGTGGGCTTTCGCCTCGTGCGTCATCTGGACCGTCCACGTGTCCGTAGGAGGGGGTCGGGCGGTGGAGATGAAGGGTGAGGTGTGGACTTCGACGTGGTGGGCTGCCGTTCTTCAATTGGGTTTTCTCGGTGGCTTTCGCGTCCGCCGTGTCATGGATGGGGGGTCATGCGGACGGATTTCCAGGGAGCGAGTGGGCGAATTTGCGAGATTGGTCACCGGAGAAGAGTGTGATTTGCGAAATGGACCTAAGTCCAAGATTGAATGCTCATCGCCCATGTTTGCATTTTCTTGATTTAGAATATGGAACCCTCTTTCGGTCATTTTTTTTTTGAAGGGTGTTTGGTTGGTGGGTCAATTAGATTTGTGTTGTATTAACTATTTAACTTGTCACTTACCTTGTCCTTTATTTATATCGAGTTAAGTTGATTTAATTCGAGGTAAAGTTATTTTATAATCTCTGTGAAATAACTTTAACTTATTAAAATATCCAAACATATTAATTCACTTATTCTATTATTTATTCTACTTTTTTCTTTTTTTTTTACTTATTTTACAAACTTATTCCTCTTACCAAATAAGATATGAATATGCTCCCACAAGATTCTAAACTACCAATATCTAAGACCTTGATCATTTCAAAATTTAAGCTGATCACTTCTTATTTGATCAAGTGATTCGTGGATCTTGGCCAAATGATTAGAGTGTTGGTGCTTAAATGCAATTATCTAGTCACCACTACAAAATTGCATAAGGAGGACATAACTTTCAAATGAAATGCCTAAGACACTTTGGTAACCACCACTCCTAGATTCCTAAAAAAGGTGGAACATGGGGTTTGGAGGATTTTGAAAATGATTTTTTACGACACAATATCAAAAGGCACAAGTAGATTTAAAGAGTAATTTGCACCACCAACCAGTGATTCAAGAAATATTTTGGAATTAACCTTAACTTTTCAATACTTCGAAGATGATAATAATCATTATCAACTATAGTAATCATTATCAACCATATCATCTTTGAAGAATATAGGGTGCACACCTCAAATTTATCAATACAAGGATTTGAAGGTGTCTATGGCCCTATGGGGAATAATAAAATATCTCAATTCAGCAACTTATGCTTAAATTCTATATTAGTACACCCGAACATCAAGTTAATATTAAGCAATTACAATGCAGTACAAACTCTTCACATCATCAAACATGGATGACAATGAATCAACTACCCTACCACATCATCAATCTTTTGTAGAGATCAAGCAACTTCCTTGCCATATCATAAAAAATTACAATCAATTCTGCATATCTATTAACCCTAGTGCATGCCTTTAATTTGGACAATTGAATCTAAACCTGTGGAATTTATTTGCAATTTCCTCTTTATTCTTGTGGGTTAAGAGAGTGAATCTTGAGATTTTTTCCATTTAATATGGAAACTCGAAGGGGGAGAAATCTCCTTAAGTGGTACATCTCTCAAGGTGAAAAGAGATCATCAATTATTTGCATTCACAATTTACTTGATTGATTGCTCTCTCTTGTCATTTAAATCGTGACCTTTGTATCCCTAGATTATATCACATCATATCACCCTCTAGTTTGCATTGAACTCAAGGCCGATGCTATAACTTTGGCTGGTGTCGTACATGGGATGCCCTTCTCAAGAAATGCATGATGCGGAAGTGGGTAAAGTGTGCCGCCACTGTAAGAGGGTAGCCCTCACCAACCGTTCCTGGATGTTCGATATCTTGGGTTGAACCTCACGGAGGAAGTTTGCACAGTTCATCGTTAAAATTGAGTTAAATGTTGAAATTTAGTTTCACATTCTTCTAAATTTTAATGTTAATAAAACTCTTTTTATCTAATAAATTTTTCGTGAGTTATCGTACAATATTTAGGTTTGATGAGAATGACGTAACATAAATGATGAATGATGACTGAAATAAATGGCAGATGTATTAAAAGGTTGTTCAATAATTTTTATTTTATTTTATTTAGATTATGTATTATCTCCTAACAAATCAATTAAAAATAAAGGTTAAAATTAATTAACGATAATTGAGTATCGCACACGAAACAAACGTTACTTTTCAAAATTCAACTCGTTCCAATTCTAAAGACGGATTAAACAACTAGTTACTCAAGATGGTTTATCAAATATCTTAAAAGTATGTAAAATAAGGTATTTATCGTAAGTAACATTATAATCAGTATCGGTACATTCGACATATATATTTGATTCTTTAATTTAAATTATGAATAATGAGTATCGATACTTATTGGTATTGATATGTAATGCTTATAATTTTTAGTTGACATTCTTGAAGGGTTGATCTAAACCTAATAAGTATCGATACCTATCATTACTATTGGTACATGTATATTACAGTTTTGGATTCAGAACTTAACATGTGAGTAATAAGTTTCGATATTCAAAATGATTATCGATACTTGCTAAGTAGTTGGTACTTAACAAAGAGTGCTGAGCACCGATGCCCAAACCTTACTTGTACTGGCTGCAATCAAATAGTGAATAATTAGCATCGGTACCCATACATGGATTCCGGTACGAACTACCCATTGAATCAAATTTGAATGGCTAATTTGCCTTAATGATTATTTGAATCAATTATAATTTACACCCAACAACTATGAAGTGTAGGTGGGTGTTTCTTAGCCTATAAATTGACCCTTCTTAAGCCATTTTCTATACAACAAGTCATTCTACTCTCTTCTACTCTCAAGAGTCCCCACACACTCAAATTTTAGTAAAAGAGAGAGAGATTATTGCCTAGCTAACTTGAGAGAAATTCCTTCATAATGCAACAAGTCCTTGACCATGGAAACTATATTTTTCAATACGCTTAAAGTGTTATTTCTTCCCTTAGCTTCCTTTGGTAATTTTTTTCAATTATATCTTGTTGGGAGGCTTAGGATTTTTAGTTGTAAGCTTATTCATCCTTGCTTGCACTTGTACTTGCTTTTATATCATTATTCTCTTATAATTGAGTTTAGGTAACCCATTAAATACCTTGTATTATAGTGAATTGATTTCCTACGGGTTGAGAGAATCAAGTTAAGAATCTTAAGTCAGGAAACTTATATAGTGGAGTACCTAAGTTGAAGGAAACTGCTACATATATATCTTGTATTTATCCTTGTGGTTTAGTTTTATTTCTATATTATTTTTTTCATAATATCCATCCCTCTCTTCCAAGGCACTCGTGCTTTTAGATGCTACATTAAAGAGTGCTAAGCACAATACTCATCCGTGCCTGTCAATGCTTGGTTGGGTGATGGTAAACTCACATCTCCTAACTTCAACAAGAGGAAGCACTCATTCGAATCCAACCTTGTAGTGACTCGTGAAGTATGTTTTCATGCAGATAAAAAAATACAAAAGGTAACGCATTTTATAGTAAAAGGAGGTGAGGGCAACTAAAAAAATAAATTAAAAAATAAGGACAATGCCATGTGTCTCTCCTTCATGCAAAAAAACAACGTAAGTATTGTTATGTGATAGGATCCACCAGTGCTTTAAAAAACCATAACCACTTCTAAACAAAAAGTGTACAAATACAAAACAAAAAATGCATTGGCATAAAATCAAAATGCATTGGTACAAAATAAAAAATCTATAAGTACAATGGTTTTGTATCGATATAAACCACCAAAATCGCTTTCAAAATCACTTTACACGTGTGTTAAATCATTTCACACCGATGCAAAATCACTTTCAAAATTATTTTGAACTGATGCAAAAGCATCAAAATTACCTTCAGAATCATTTTGCATTGATGTAAAATCACAAAAATCACATTCAAAATCATTTAAAACTAATACAGGTGCAAAATCACCTTCAAAACTATTTTGTACCAATGTACATGCACAAAAATCTCCTCCAGAACCATTATACACAAGTATAAAACCACCAAAATATCATTTTGGGTCAATGCCAAATCACCAAAATCATTTTCAAAACTATTTTACAATAATATAAGGTCACAAGATACACTTCATAATTATTTTGTACTAAAGAATATCCTCTATCCACTAACTCACAGAGTTGTGACCTTTTTAAATGGAGTAAAACCTATCATATAATAAAAATTACATTACATTTTAAGTTTCTTTATATTAAATAATAATTATTTGACGGAGATCATATCACTTATAGTCGTATGTTATAAAATGCATCACATTTTATTTTTATATACATTTTAATATTGAAAAAATTACTCCATCACAATACGATGGAATATTCTAATACTTTTTGATGGTACATTAATTTTATCTTTAACTTTTTTTTTTCTTAAAAATAAACATTCTATTAATGGGAAAGTAAATGATATAAGATGACTTGTCAAATAAGGAAATGAAAAAATAAAGAATCCTCACCCATGAAAGGAGGAAAATACGTATCCTAAAAATGGAAAAATATAAAATACAAAAATTAAGATAAGAAACAAAGGAGAAAGAAAAAGAAAACACATCAAGATTGGTAACCGGTCGAACTCTCAAAGGAGAATGACTCCACGTTTGTAGAACGACAAACGAGAAATCGAATAAATCAATCTCTAACTCGTGTCATAGATCTCAACTATAATAGCATGGAGTCACATGTGATCCCCGACAAAACAACCTAAACTAAACAAGAAAAAAAAAGAATGGATTAAAACACTAACATCAAACAAGAAAAAACAAATGCTGAGACACACGACCCGATCACAAAATAAAGACAACACAACGGACTGTTGCTCTGAACCACCACCGCCCCACGTCAAACGTAGATCGTTGTGCTATCGCCGCAGCAGCTCTCACCGGTAGCTGGTCATCGCACTCGTTAAAACACGCTTCTGATACCAACAAAGATCCGTCCCCTTCAAACATGCTGCTCGACCATGAACGAAGATGCACGTCATTCAGTGCACACCTCTCCACAACACGAGCCAATCAGAGGTGTATTCCAATCACGCAAGCGATGGCTGAAGCAGCAGCATCCTCCGTAACCTCACCCACGATCGATTGCTACTTGTCACCATCAGCTATGCATGTCAAGATTGACAAAGGTGAATCGATCTGGAGGGAGAAAGAGAGGTTCCAAAAGGAGGGGGACCCGATTAACCCCAAGTGACCGATTGAAGCCTCCATATGAACAGTACTTTTCTTTTTTTTCGTAGGAGACAAAGAGTTGGAGACAAAGCTTCTCATGTTCTAAACATGATCCGCTCCTTTGAGATAATTTTATCGTTAACTTGAACCTCGGCGGTTAAAACACCAACGATTAACAAAACTCCAAAGGTTAACCAAAGAAGTCAACTTTTGCCACGTCCCTAGGTCTCGGAGACAAGATTGGTAACCCACCTCACCGACACATTGCAAAAAAGAACAATTGAAAATCGGCATCCAAATGGAAGGCATTTTCAACACAAGAAATGAGGATTGTAATTTTACCTTCGGGTTAACTGCACATGCAAAAGCACATATGTTTTGAAATGTGTGCCTTATTTTTATAAGGAGGAAAGTGTAAGAAGGGTTTGCATCGAAGAGTCGATTTTACTTTTTGTTTCTTGCAAAAATGTCATGAACCTACTACCGTAGACCCTCACCTCTTCTGTTTCATGTCCTCCATGTTTCTTTTAATTTTGGGTAAAAGGCTATCTTACTCAAATTTAACTGCGCAAATCCAAGTATAAGGTGGGTTGCCACAAAAGCCATCTGAGCATAAGAGAGTCCCTCGATACAATGTAGGAAATTTTACAACAAAATACATATCCCACGATAATTAATTCACATGATACAAAATCTCTAAAATAAACTCTATAAGACTCCACTCAGTAACTTATCGTCGTTTTTATCCCACCGTGGTAGGATTTCACAGATAACAAATTTCACTGGATCTACCCCCCACCAATTCGCACACGGTCTCGATCCTGTTCCATCCAGGTCATTTTATTTGTCCAGCTGTATCGATGCAAAGACTATTGTGGAGGGGAGTGGGCTGCAACAAATCTTCCATCGGGTTGATTTTTTTATTCTTTTAAAGTCATCTTTAGTTTTTTTTTTAATTTTTTTCCCTGAAATATTTCATGACTTGGAAGATATGCGTAGCCAAAGCATGTCAGTTGCACTTCTAACCTACAAGGAAATTCTTTATTTGGGAAATCCCACGACAATGAGATATTACTGGACGCGTGGTGAGCAACCGCTATGGGAGGGAAAGTGCCGCATCTCTTAGGGCATTTGTTTTATTTTAATGGGCTGAAAATCCCCAGCTGGCTCAAGCATCCATCCACGTCCGTCCGATCTCATCCGAAATCGTCACCGTCCACTCACCACCCACGCGTTCGTCCAAGGGACCATCCATCTGACGACACCGCACACCATCATCCTCATCCCACGGCCACCGTGCTGCCACGCTCGAGGCGCGGCACAGTCGTACGACCAGCGTTGAGGAAGCGTCAACATCCGGAATGGGGTGGGGGAGGACGTGGCACGGCCGGCACGTGGTCCCCGCGTTTGGGGCGGGTCATGAGGGCGGTGGGGCCCGCGGGCAAGTGGTCCACGCTCCAGCTCACCCCGCACGTCGACGGTGGGCGACGTGGCGCGTCATGCATCCACGTCGAACGACGCCTACGCGCTCGAGCTCGGCGGCGCCCGCGGCCATAATAAAGGGCGGGCACGTGACGGATCTGCGGTGGGGTGATGACGTCATCCGGGTGGAACTGAGGCTATTTTGCAGAGGAGTCCCTTTGTTATGTGAAAGGGATGTTGGAAGGAGGCGTTGATGGGGGTGGGGGGGGGGGGGGGGGGGGGGGAAGATTGTAGAGAGAAAAGGTTGCGTGAGGGCTCTACGGTGGAACGGGATTTCAAGAGCAAGGCCAAGGTGGTGGTATACGTGTGAGAGGAGGAAGTCAAGAAAAAGTAAGGGTGGGGTAGTTGTTAAAAAGTGACCTGATTGACACATTGATGAAAATTAACAAGATTAATTTAATGGTTACGATGTAAAAAATTATTGATTACATTTAGCTACTACGGAATTCAAAATTTGCACTGGAACCAAGATTGCAAGACCAGGCATGTATGGACTAAGGTTCATCCCAGAGGATATAAACAATGTAACAAAATGTGAATTTATACTTACCTTAACAACCTGTTTAAATTATAGATGATGAAATTTTACGTAGATTTAGCGGCAGGATACCCATCTAGATGGATTATGTTTCACGGAAGCTCACTCATCTTTTCATTGAAACAATGAGGGAATATGTGAGATGATTGCTGGTTTGCCAAAGTTAAATGCAACAATTAGGGTGTATTTATAGGATGATGATATTTGAAAATTTACATCGAAATCAAAGAGATTAGTTGGAAACTTTTAACGTAACATCCAAAATAAATAAAATGCAAGAGGGGGTTTAAAAGGCTACTTGTTCTCATGAAAACAAATAATATGAGATATCATAAATATCATTGGTTTTCACCTAAATCAATTGATTAATTAATCGTAAATTAATTGGTAGCGATTGAATTAATTAATCAATGAATTAATTGGTAGCGGTTAGATACCAATTAATTGGACCATTGAATTCCTTCGCCCGCACCTCCTGACGTTTTGACTTCCTGCGCCTCTGACGTGTCCGTAAAATCCATGCCGCACTTCCTCAACTATCTTCCTGTGCCGTGACAAGCAATCCCCTTCCCTTGTTTGAGTTTCTTCTCTTGATTTAGTCTTCTTGAGGTGGCTTTCAAGTTCAATCACGGGTGCAGCACATTACAAACGTGACCATGGCAACACTTAGACCTGTGCGTCAGTAAAGTAGGGGTGTTATTTCTCTAAGAAAAATCTTTCTGTGAACGCTTCAATCGTGTAGTCCTTCTAACTTTCTTTTTATTTTATACATGTCACATCTAGTTTGAACATCACTTCTCGTAAATCTTTTAATGTTATTTGCCTACATGATAAAAATAATATTCTTATCGTCGAGAATTGCTTGTCTGTATTACACAAATATGAATATGATTATAAATATCATTGCTTTTATATTTGCTCCCTCGACAATCTTAGAGAAACGAAGGTAACATGTAATAATCAAGATACCTGATTTGAGGTTTAGATTGTATGTGGATCTTACGAGGATGTCGAAAAAATTTAATAATTAAAACTTCATACGTTGACAATTACATAGGAGGATTTGGCTAATCACTATAGGATTAATCTCCATTTTAAAATCTAATTGCTCTAATATATATAATGAAGAATAATATGCACCCTAAAATCAATAAGGTAGTAAATGTGTGGAAGTAACAAAATCAACTATGCTATAGGTGTATCTTATTGGCCTTATCAATTATTTTATTTGACATGTCCGCAACCATTGTTAAGGCTCTACCAGAGAAATTTGATAAAAGAATATGATACAAAGGATCTAAGTATTAAAAATACTTAATCACATGCTGTATTTGGTAGTAAGGTTAACGGAAGTTAAAATGAAATAAATGAAAATGGTATTTATTTACGTGGTGGAATAAGGAAATGGTTAAATATAACGTTAAAATAATTGGTATATTTATTTAATATTATAAGTAGGAGTGGAGAATGTTAATGGATATTTGTTTAATATTAAAAATGAGAGTGGATGGTATAGTGGGTATTTTTTAATAGTAAAAGTAAGTGGGAATGATTGAAAATTATTATATAAGAATTTATGTTGAAATAAGAGGAAAAACTTAGGATAACTCTTCACCTGGGATAACTTCATTGCCAAACAGGACCTCAGTTTGTAAAGTTTCAAATGATGAAGGGTAAATCAGTGTCGGAATAGGCTCATGAATTTCTATGATTGCTCGAAGGGTTGACAAAAGTTGAAATGAATCTTTTTAAGAAGTTTCAAGTCATATCAATCATAGAAAATTTTTCAAAGTTATGAGTAGATTTTGGAATGTTCCTTAAACATAGGAAAGAGAAATTTTCTTTGGATGACTTGATGGTGGCTATAGACATAAAAAAGAAGCATAGGAAATAGAAATAGGTGTTTCTTGTTGAGATTCCAATTAAGTTTAACGCGATAATCTTAAAGGACAAGGAAAATAAGGGGAAAAATAAGAAAATTAAAGACAGGATGAAAGTCAAGAAGAAATCCAAAAAATAAACCTTGTTGGCACGATAGACAAGTTAGGCATCGGAAGAAAGACTACCCTTTCCTAAAGACTCAGCAAAAATCCATAGGAGTAAATCTTCAAGTGAATGTGATCATTGGAGGAGACAATCCTAGCGAGGGATATGTCTTAACTAACCATGAACTCTATACTATCAATGAGCCTAACGAGTGGCTTGTTGATACTAGAACAAATGTACACATTTGTATATATAGACATATCACTCTTTTCCTCTTATCAAGCCTCTTCTGATGGCACCATGTTGATGAGGAACAAATCTATAGCCAATGTGCTCAGTTTTGGACATGTTAGAGTTGAGATTCTCACCTAGATGAGTCTAGACAATGCACAGGTTGTTACATGTTCTAAATATAAACAAGAATGTCCTATGTGGTTCTTTGCTTGTTACAGAGGGATTTGAATTAAACTTCAAATGTAATAAAGTAGTTTTCTTAAGACATAGAGTTTGCCATGGGAAAGGATATTTGGCTAATTATGATCTTCTATTTAGAATCAGATGTGACACTATTGGTTCTATTAATACATTATTTGGTTCTAGTTCTTGTTCTTTTGCTTATGTTGTTTCCAATATTGAATCATGTGATTTATGGCATGCTAAACTTAGTCATGTAAATTTCAATTCAATTAAATGAATGATGAAATTAAACACGATACCTAATCACACCAGACACAAATCTAAAAAATGTGAAATATGTGTACAGACAAAACAACCTAGAAAACCTTTTTATTATGTGAACAAGGACACTGAAATTCTTGAGTTAGTGCACGTGTGATGACTAAAGACAATAGATGATAATTTATCACATTCATAGATGATAAACTCTTAAAGATACCATGGTCCATTGGGATTGTAGAATGGAAAAATAGAACCCTAATTAATATGATCAACACACTCCTACAGAGTTTAAGACTACCTTCCTATATGTGGGGGGAGGCCTTGAATATGGCTAACCATGTTTTGAACAAAGTTTCCCATGACATAAGGATAATAGTCCCTATGAACTATGGAGAGGTAGAAAGCCAAGTCCAAAATATCAAAGTGTGGAGCTCTATTGACAAGGTGTTGGTCTCATAACACAAGAGAAAGAAACTTTGCCCTAAGACGATTGACGTGGTCTTCTTGGGTTATGTGCAAAATAACTATGCATATAAATTCCTAGTAATTAGGTCTAAGATATGTGGCATAGATGCCAACATGATTGTTGAACTCCGTTATGCAACCTTCTTTGAGGATGTTTTCCTTATGAAGATTGAAATTCCTTAAAATCCAACCGATATAGCCCCTATATTTGGTTATATTCTGGATCAAGTGAAAAGATGTCAAATGTAGGGGCTGTTGGTGCTAGAGCACCACGATCATTTGTTTTGATGATAACAAAACACGTGTTATTTAACATTTGCAATTTGAGTCCTAGATTTCAGGTCAATTGCAAATGAGGACGTGTTTAGACGGAGTTCAAGCTCGCATCCAGGACGGATTGGAGGAGCTTGACGGAAAACAGAGGAGGTTCACGTGGAGCGAAAGATTGAAGATGGAAGGAAATGAAGAATAAGATAGATTTCCTTCTTTTGTACTTGTTGTATTTTTCATTTCTTTTTGTTGCTCTTTATTTCCTTAGATATTTCATGTTAAAGAGCCTCAAAGAACCCTAACAGTAGTCCTAGGAACACCGGCACAACCCTAGGATACTTAGGTTTTCTGTAGAATACCTAGAAAACCAATATAGGGTTCAAACAGCACTTCCAGACGTCTAATTCCCAAATCAGACGTCTGATAAAGCATTTTAAGACGTCTGACTGTTGTTTCAGACGTCTGATAACTGTTAGGCTGGACATAGGTAGTTCTGTCTGATGAAATCAGACGTCCAGACCTTAGACCAGACGTCTTAGGAGACGTCTGATGACTTTGCCAGACGTCCAATTAGTGGACCGTTGGCTGGCTTAGAAAACACTCAAGATTATGACCGTTAGAGCCTTATCAGACGTCCATAGGACTTACCAGACGTCTGATAAATGACCGTTTTGCCTCGGCTGACCCAAAATCTCTTCTCAGAGATTTTCTAGCCGTTGCAACGTTTGGAAATCAATTCCCACAGTAAAAGTAGGTTTCCAGACGTCCAGACATAGTTCCAGACGTCCTGTATGTCGTCTGATGGACTTGCACAAAAACCCTGTTTAGATCTGATTCGAGTCAGGGAGAAACCCGCATAGAATCAGACGTCTGACCTTGGAATCAGACGTCTTAAAGTGGCCTTCCAGACGTCTGATGCCAGAGTTAGACGTCTGATAACCCTGTCAAATGCAATCATTGTCCTGATTTCGGCCTGATTCTCTTGGGCTTTGCACCCAACGGCTATGGAAGCTTTTCCAAGCCTTCCAAAACCTTTCTAAGGCCTCTATAAATAGAGGGGAGCCTTTACACAAGAAACACAACAAGAGAAACACAAGAAACACTTTGCAATACACTAAGATCAAGTATTTCCACTCTCTTGTGTCCAAGAAGCACTTGCTCTCTAAGCTCAAGCTCCATCATCTTGAGAGCATCATTCCCGTTGCGCACCCGCTCTCCCGGCGTTGATAACGAGAGCGACGTAGCGCCATCGCGTGGCACACCCACCGCGTCATCGTCGACGCACTCCTTGCAAAGGGGAGTTTCCTATTTCCTATAGAAGCTAGGTTTAATTTTGTTGGCTCTATAGGACTGTTGTTTTATTTTATCTTTGTATTTTGGTTGGGTATTCGCTTTGCGAATTCCCGTCTCCTTCGTGGGACAAAATCCTTCTCGTGGAGAGAAGGGGTTGAGGAACGCTACTCTCGTACTTGTAGCGTGGTTGTACTGAGGTTGAATCACCCTCGTTTTAAAGTGATTCGTTTAGTGGATTTGATCAACTAGGTTGATCGGAAAATCCTAACTCGAGAGGGTTAGGTGGTGGTTTTCACCCGGTTTGGGTTTCCACCTAAAATTACTTGTGTATATTTTATGATTGACTTTTGTGAGATTGCTTTATATATTTTATTTCCGCATTTTTTACGTCACACTGATCTCACCCCTCCAAGTAGGGAAATTACAGGGGCTACCTCCCACTTTGAACGTAATAATTCCATTGAGGATTTTGAGCTTGGGAGGAGTAAGAGACCAAGGATTTCTACGGATCTTGGAAGGGACTTTGTTGCTTATCAAATTGAAAGTAATCCACCCACTTTTCAGGATGCAATGTGTAAGGGCCTAAATCGTTAGATATACTGTAACGACCCGGTTCCCGAGTCCCTACGAGACACGAGAACCGAACCGACTCGACTAATCCCAAGACCTAGTCGTCCAACGAGAAAGTAACCAAAAGAGCAGTAAAATAAACCACATTCAACATGAATATAACTAACAGTAAGGAAGTACAGCAGTAAGGAAAGAAACTACTACAGTAGATACCACCACAACAGTAGAACAACATTTATCATATAACAAGAACTGCAGGTAAAGAAAGTACAGCGGAAACAAGAACTACTCACTATAACAGAAACAAAAGAGGTACAAAAGACTGTGGTAAACTCTACTGGACCCTACTCGACCCAGCGTCCTCTGCAACCGCTGACCCTGGCTACTCAACACCTGGTCCTGAAAAAGGTAACGAGTGTAACACGTCAGCAAAACGCTGAGTAGAGTGGCAAACTAACTAAAGACAA